>CM077676.1:478372142-480772142 GCA_039707655.1 Elymus sibiricus | reverse complement strand
GGAGGCCACGGTCACCGAACACTCTTGAAAGTAGTGCCGGAGTTTTCGTGACGCCATGAAGACCGCGTAGGCTATCTTTTGGTAGTGAGGGTAGCGTGACTTGCATGGGGTTAAGACCTCGGAGACATAATACACGGGCTTCTAGACCTGGAATTTGTGCCCTTCCCTGTCTCGTTCGACCACGAGGACTACGCTAACCACCTGGTTTGTGGCCGAGATGTATAATAGCATCGGTTCGCAGACACCTCGCGCTGCCAGGATGGGATTTGTGGCAAGGAGGGTCTTGATGTCTTCCAGGGCTGCCACGGCCTCCTTGGTCCATTTGAATGTTTTGGTCCGCTTTAACAGCTTGTACAAGGGTAAGGCTTTTTCTCCGAGCCGTGATATGAAGGGGCTCAAGGCTGCTACGCAGCCCGCCAGTTCTTGTACGTGCTTGAGCTCCGTTGGAATCTCCAAACGATCCAAGGCTCGAATTTTAGCCGGATTGGCTTCAATTCCTCAGCTAGATACGATGAAACCAAGGAGTTTGCCGACTGGGACTCCGAAAACGCATTTCTCTGGATTAAGTTTTATTTGATACTCCCGTAGGCTGGCAAATGTAGCATGCATGAAGGTTGTCCACCAACTAGCCGACGTGTTTAGTTTTGACAACCACATCGTCAACGTAGGCCTCAACGGTCTTTCCGATGTGTTTTTTCAGGCATGTTTGAATCATACGCTGGTACGTGGCGCCATCATTCTTTAGTCCGAAAGGCATCGTGTTGAAGCAAAACGGCTCGTACGGCGTGATAAATGTTGTTGCTGCCTGGTCCAATTCCTTCATCTTTATTTGATGATACCTTTAGTAGGCATTTAGGAAGCACAGTGCATCATCGCCCGTAGTGGCGTCCACAATTTGGTCAATACAGGGTAAGGGGAAGGGGTCTTTGGGGCAAGCCTTGTTGAGGTCTTTGAAATTGACGCACAACCGCCAGGACCTGTCCTTTTTTGGTACCATGACCAAATTGGCTAGCCAGTCAGGGTTTTTATGTCCCTGATGAATCCCGCGTCCAACAGCTTTGCCAGTTCCTCACCCATTGCTTGACGCTTGGGCTCAGAGAAACACCGAAGTGTTTGTTTAACGAGCTTGTAGCCTGTTAATATGTTTAGGCTATGCTTTGCAAGCCTACGGGGTATCCCTGGCATATAGGAGGGGTGCTAGGCGAATATGTCCCAGTTTTCCTTGAGGAAAGCGCGTAGGGCTTCGGCAACTTCTGGGTCGAGGTTTGCCCTTATGGACGCCGTTTTAGCAGGGTCCGTTGGGTGAACCTGGAATTTGACTATCTCGTTGGCCGGTTTGAAAGATGTAGGTTTTGATCTTTTATCGAGAACGACATCGTCCAGGTCGACCTCGGCGCACAGCGCGGTCAGCTCTTCGGCCGCGAAGGTTTCGGCAAAAGTTTCGAGGGCGAGGGATGCCATTTTATTCTCGGCCTTGAGTGTCCTGTCAGGATCACTTGAAATGGTAATGATCCCTTTCGGGCCCGGCATCTTGAGCTTCATGTAGCCATAGTGCGGCACCGCTTGAAATCTTGAAAAGGTGTCCCGTCGGAGGATGGCGTGTTATCCGCTCTTGAAAGGCGCGATGTGGAACGTAATCTCCTTGGAGCAATAATTATCCGAGGTCCCAAAGACTATGTCTAGAGTTATCTTTCCACTGCAGCGTGCCTCTCGCCTAGGGACTATTCCTTTGAAGGTGGTGGTGCTCTGTTCTATGCGCGATTTATTGATGTGCATTTTGTCCAGAGTGTCCTCGTATATTAGATTCAAGTTGCTGCCTTCGTCCATAAGGACCTTATGGAGGCGGTAGTGGTCCACAATGGGGTTGAGGACTAGCGCGGTGGGGCACCTGTCCAGGGCCGACTTTGGCTGATCGTGGTGGGTTAAGGTGATCGGCGTGACCATCCACGCACCCCGAGTTGATTTCCCGCAAGGCCCGTTTGCGTTGGTTGTTAGATGTAAAGGTCTCATAAATCGTTAGGACCTCGTCTTCGTCCGAGGTCTGTTCAAGGTGGCTGGAGGTGCCCGCCAGGAGAGTGGGTCCCCCTTTTGCCACCTGCCTCAACACCCAACAGTCGCAAAGGCTGTGAGTTGGGCAGGAGTTAACCAATACGGCGTGGATCGGGCATGGTTTACCCAGAAAGCCGTCCAGGGCCGTTCTGGGGTGACCGGAGGTTTTCTTCTTCTTCCGGGGTCGATCTCCCAGGGTGTTCCATTTGCGATTTTTGCGCCGAAGTGCGGACCGGTCGCGTCTCGGGTAGTCCTCATAGATCGAGTCTGTGTTCTCCTCGATCCGCCAGGTTTCTTCGATGGCGCAAAATCGCGCTACCAGGTTGGTTAATTCAGGGAGTGTTTGGACGCAACGATGAGCAAGGGCATTCAAAAGCGCCAATTATGTCAGAGTCTTGGTAATCTAGTATCTTGCTCTTGACAGATAAGAATCTGGCCCAGTATTGTCGGATAGACTCACCGCGGATCTGCCGTACGTAGGCTAAGTCCCAGATGTCAGATGGGCCGGAGTCATCGGGGCGATATTCTATATGGGAGATGAGCGGACCTGATCCGACCTCTAAAGACCGCGGGCTCAAGACCTCGTCATTCTTACTTGACGCTGGATCCGCAGTTATCGGTTTAGCCAATTTGATCTGGGAGTCGGTCGCTGGTAGGTCGCTGTCCGATCTGCTCTCCAGGAAGTATCTTAGCCCCTTGTCCGTGAGGGGATTCTTTGTTGGAGCCAGAGAAGGGTCGTGGTTCGCTTCCACATTACGTCGAGGCGTCCCTTTGACCAAGGCTTCAGATGTGGAGACACGCTCCATGGGTTTGAGGCCGTTAACCGGAGATCCCATCGATCCTTTTGGTGATCCCGCTGCGGAACTCTCAATGAAAGCACTAGTGTCGGTGTAAAAACGGGCAGACCTTGGGGTAGGGGGTCCCGAGCTGTGGATCTCGGATCGTTGGTAACAGAGACGAGGGAGACGATGTTTACATAGGTTTGGGCCCTCTCGATGGAGGTAAAACCCTACGTCCTGCTTCTGTTTATATTGATGGAGATGTATCAAGTACAGAGTTGATCTACCTCGAGATCGTAATATGTGTCTGACTTCTAGGGCTAGGTGAGCGATATTGCGTTGATATCCCCTACGGGCTAAACCCTATGGCTTATATACACGCCAGGGAGGGTATCTAGGGTTACAAAGTCGGTAACTAGTGGCAAGGCGGCCGGAGAGATCTTGGAGCATACGTCAATTCTTCGGTAGAGCCAATCTTGATCACGCTTCTTGTATATGGCTTCCGGAGTCCATCTTGATCACGTACAAGGGCCCATCGGCCCAACCGAGGAGACGAGCTGGCTAGGTTTGCACCCCCTAATCCAGGACACCATCACGGGCCCTAATGAAGTCATGTTCCTACTGGTCGGTGAACTCCGCCAAGGGATCTGGTTGCTGGTGACGCTCACGTTCCGCGTCCTCCTTATCCCACACGGGCTACTTCCCCGTGTAACCACGGCTTCTAATATGGTGGGCCCTGATTCTCCTGGCCTGAAGTTTCTGGAAATTCTCTGACTTGGCCTTGGTTGCAGGGTCAGCACATGTAGCCTTGAATTTCTCATAGTCCTCTTCTGCAATCATTGGCCACTTAGCATGGATTGTGGCATAGAATGAACCTTCTTCTGCCATATCTTTTCTCACACTACATTTCTAGGCCGCCAAGTTCTTGCTGAACTTTTTCATTGCTTTTCTGTTTACAAAAGCCATGTTCGGATCTTTTAACGGATCGACATCGGCACTCCAGCTGGGGAAACTGTATCTTGCATGCAACTTGGTTAGGATGAGATCCGCCAAGGTCCTTTGCTATCTTTCCTTAGGTTCGTCTTGTTGATATTGACGGTCTCTCGTAGGATGCATGCTACGTTATTGCGGTAGCCCACTGACACATCCCTAGGACTTGTTGGCTCTCCTTTGCCGGAGCGCAATGCGTGGACCACCAGTCTCCGGGTGCCAAGCTTATTTGGGGCCTGGGTCCTCTTCTTCTTCTTCTAAGTGGCTTGGCTACCACCATCTGTGGTCCGGTGGCCGGTCTCGGTGCCATCGGTGATCTCGACGCCACCACCACCCTCCGTGATGCGAAGGGGGCCCTGCGACCCTTTTTCTTGACTCGCCCAAAAGTCGAGGTATGTGTTCGCATCTGCGGCGGCGTTAGAACCCCCGGCTTTCTCGTTGTGCGCCTTGTTGCCTAGGGTTTAATCCGCAAATTAGGATATTAGAGAAATGTCAAAAAGACCAAAGGACACAAATCCAAAGTACCACAACAAGTCTAACAGAATGCACACAAAACCAATGGATCATAATTTTTCGCTTCCGTGGCAACATTTTCATAGATCATCATTTTTCGCTGCCGTGGCAGCGTTTTCATAGATCATCATTTTTCCCTGTCGTCACAGCATTTTCATAGATCATTATTTTTCGCTGTCGTGGCAGCGTTTTCCTTCCATACTCCTATTCATACTAGAACTACTCCTAGTTACTCCTAGGGTAGGGCACTCGATATGTTCTACTTTCCAGCACAAGTCATGCCGAAATCCACGGAAAATTTTGGCATGACCTTTGCTAAAAATAGAACATATCGAGCGCTTGAAATTTGCCCAAACAGAAATGAATCAACATTCTGGCAAAACATAGGCCACTCGGAGGTGTTCCCTGCAAAATCATGTATCATGGGCACCTGTCTTCCTTTGCACATCAACACAGCATGGCATACAGCATATCATAGATCCCTCAAATCAAACATCACCTAAATACAGAACAAAAAGCACTTCATCGTGATCCAATACTTGTAGCCATTCCTGAGCCTGAGCTCAAATGATAAGTATCTACACAAAATTACCCATGAAGGAAAGCATCTAGCTCCTCTTACACATGTACAGACCAATCAGTTCTGTTCTAGTGCTGTTGAACTATTGCACCTACACAGAAATGTACTACTACACAGAAATGCTCACTAGATGGCAGTCGAGGATGCGGGTGTCGTCAGTGATCTTCTAGGTGTCGTCGAGCGGCACGTCGGTGATCTTCCCTGCACCAAAAAACATAACTATGTGAACTGAATGTAGAGATGAAGCATCTAGGTAGGTACAACAGTGATGAACAACGAGTGCTCATCTCATAGTAACATCACAGTCACCTAGTTAGTGCTCTTGCTCAGTTAGTGCTCGACTTAGTTAGTGCTCTCCTAGTAACATCACAATGCCTAAACTTGATATATATGTACACTAGTTGTGAATGATGTGCTGAACATAATTAAAATATTTATTCTCAGAAATCAACATATTCAGTGCAAAAACTGAACCGTTACACACTGTTTAAACTGACAAAAATGAACATCTCCCCATATTCAGTGCAGAAACTTAATAAATATATGCCATATTCAATGCGTAGTATGAATATATATGCTCATTTTAGTGTAGAAACTGAATATATTCAGTGCAGAAACTGAAAAGTTAGTGCTTGAATTGAATATGTATGTCATCTTTGTGTCTAAAGTCCAAACTTTACTTTGTTTTAACTAAAGAAACTGAACATTTGATCATATTCATTGACCCCAAAGCGTTTATGGCCTCATCTCAATACAAATTGAATATCCAGGGGCACCTAGGGTTCATATGAACATATGAACACCTAGGGTTCGTGAGGAGGGGAGGGAAGGGAAGGAGGGAAGGGCAGCGGGGCATACCTCGGCGACGCGGGTGCGGCCGGCGGGCTTGTCAAGGACGGTGCAGATGGAAAGGGCGTGCGTGGTGAGGGTGTGACGACTGCAAGGGCGACAGGCTTGCGCAGCTGCACGGCGGGCTTCGGGGCGATGCAGGGCGCCGGGGCTCAGGCGGGGTCGAGTGGGGAGCGGCGAAGAGGCAGGGCGACGGTGAGGGCACGGAGTCCGGTGACGACGGCGGTGATGGAGAGAGGATGAGGGATCGAGTGCGGAGAGGGAGTGGGGAATGGGGAGTAAGGAAGGAGGGGGCCCGGGCTATTGTAAGTGACACTTAATAGTAGCACGGGGTTTTAAACCCTCGCTATAGCACAGTTAGCTATAGCGTGGGCCAGGAAACCACGCGCTACTGCTAAGTTTTTCATTTTTCTTTTATTTTACTTTTTTTAATTCTAAAATGTACACTAAGTTAGCTGTAGCGCGGCCCAGGCTACCTCGCGCTACAGCTAAGTTAGGTGTAGCGCGGGACTCTTTACTCCGCGCTACAGCTAAGTTTTTTTTATTTTTCTTTTTCTTTTTCTAAAATATAATTTTATTTTTATTCTGTTTTTAACACATTACATTTTTCTTTTTCTATTTCTGTTTATTTTCTTTTTTTCTAAAATTTCCTTTTTCTTTTTCTTTTTCTGTTTAAAGTTGTAGCATGGATTAGGGTTAGGGTTGTTTATCCAGGAATAACAGCTCCTATGAGAACCTCCGACAGACGCCTCGCAGTCGACGGGAACGTCTCCTCCCACAAACTCAGATCGATCCACAATATTAATTAGCGATACTAATTAGTGTATAATATATATTACATAATTTGACCGATAACGGTTAAGTGCGTATACAAAATAGATACATATATAAATGATAGTTTCTCAGCGTCGACGACGTTTCATAGTGATCTTCTTTCCTTTTTTGTTCGCTGTCGAATAATTTAGCCTCTCGTTGTGACTTTTCCTTTTTCATGGAGTACGATCTTTCTTAGGTAATGTAGTCTTGCTTCTTCTTTTGACATATGCTTCATCGTCATTGTCATCTTCCCTCATCGGGTCACCGTACTGGTCATAGTCTTCCTCATTGGCGACTCCATCCATTCCGATGATGCTCCTTTTGCCTCTCCTCACGACAACACTACTGGGATTGCTCAGGTCGGATATGAAGAAGCATTGGGTCATGTGCTTAGTGATAACCCACTAGTATAGGGGATCAATTGTAGCTTTTTCGACAAATAGGAGTGTCGAACCCAACGAGTAGCTAAAGGTAGAATTAATATTCCCTTCAAGTTCTATCGACCACCGATACAACTCTACGCGCACTTAACGTTCGCTTTACCTAGAATAACTATGAAACTCTTTTGTAGGTGATAGGATAGGTTTGCAAGAATAAAACTAGAAGTACTTTGCGAGAATAAAACTATGAGTAATTTGCAAGATAATAAAAGTTAGTTGTTTAGTAGAAAGCTTTTGTAACACAAGAGAATGATTTGTCCCTAGGCAATCGATAACTAGACCGGTAATCATTGTTGCAATTTTATATGAGGGAGAGGCATGAGCTAACACACTTTCCGTACTTGGATCATATGCACTTATGATTGGAACTCTAGCAAGCATCCGCAACTACCAAAGATCATTAAGGTAAAACCCAACCATAGCATTAAGTATCAAGTCCTCTTTACTCCCATTCGCAAGAATCCCTTACTCAGGTGTAAGCTTCTGTCACTCTAGCTGCCCACCATAAGAGAATTATGAATGTATTGCAAACCCTACAGAGGGAATCCCTCACGCTTGCGCGATACGGAGGGCACCATAGGACAGCACCAAAATAAAACATACAACTCAAACCAATCACGATCATCAATCAACCCATAGGACAAAACGAATCTACTCAAACATCATAGGATGGCCACAAATCATTGGATAATAATATGTAGCATTAAGCACCATGTTTAAGTAGAGAATTACAGCGGTAAAAGAGAGGTTACACCACTGCATAGAGGGGGAGAGAGTTGGTGTTGACGGCGGCGAAGTTGTTGGTGTAGATTGTCGTCACGATGATTGCCCCGGCGGCGTTCCGGCTCCACCGGGAGAGAGGGGGAGAGAGCCCCCCTCCTTCTTCCTCTTCCTTGGCCTCCCCCCTAGATTGGAGGAGATTTTCCCCTCTGGTCCATGGCTGCCATGGAGGCGGTGGGGCAGGAGCCCCTCCTAGATAGGATCTCTCTCTCTGTTCTCTTCTGTTTCGCGTTCCTATGTTCTGGCCCTTCACCGTTTCGTAAATTCCTAGAGATCCGTAACTCCGATTGCGCTGACATTTTAACACAATTTTTTTACGGATATTAGCTTCCTTGCGCCAGAAGAAGAGCACCAACCGACCGACGAGAGCCTCACGAGGCACCACGGCACGCCGGCCCCCCTTGGCGCGCCCTGGTGCCTCGTGGGGTACACGAGCACCGCCTTGCATTGATTCCACCTCCCAAAAATCACATATATTCCAAAATAATTCTCCGTAAAATTTTATTGCATTTGGACTTCGTTTGATATGGATATTCTATGAAACAAAAAACATGCAACAAACAGGAACTGGCACTTCGCACTGGATGAATATGTTAGTCCCAAAAAACAATATAAAATGTTGCCAAAAGTATGTGGAAATTATAGGATATTAGCATGAAACAATCAAAAATTATAGATATGACGGAGAGGTATCAGCATCCCCCAGGTTAATTCCTGCTCGTCCTCGAGTTGGTAAATGATAAGAAAGATAATTTTTGATGTGGAATGCCACCTTGCATAATCTTGATCATGTAATCTAATCATGGCATGAATATTAAGAAACGAGTGATTCAAAGCAATAGTCTATATTTTGATATAAAGACATCAATACTCAGGCATCCCAACAAACAATCATGTCTTTCAGAATAAAAATGCTAAAGAACGCTATCCCTACAAAATCATAAAGCCTTGTCATGCTCCATCTTCTTAACACAAAATATATATCATGCACAACCCCGGTGTCAGCCAAGCAATTGGTTCATACTTTTTAACGCGCTTTTGCTTTTTCAACCCCCACGTAATACATGAGCGCAAGCCATGGATATAGCACTATGGGTGGAATAGAATGCGGTGGTAGAAATTAATATGGAAAAGACAAAAAAGGAAGAAAGTCTCAAATCGACGCGGCAAATCAACGGGCTATGGAGATGCCCATCAATTGATGTCAATGCGAGGAGTAGGGATTACCATGCAACGGATGGACTAAGAGCTATAAGTGTATGAAAGCTCAAACTAAAAACTAATTGGATGATGTCTACTACACAACTTGTTCTTGTAGACTCCTCTTGGGCCTCCAAGCGCAGAGGTTTGTAGGATAGTAGCAATTTTCCCTCAAGTGGATGACCTAAGTTTTATCAATCCGTGGGAGGCATAGGTTGAAGATGGTATCCCTCAAACAACCCTGCAACCAAATACAAGAAATCTCTTGTGTCCCCAACACACCCAATACAATGGTAAATTGTATAGGTGCACTAGTTCGGCGAAGAGATGGTAATAAAAGTGTAGTATGGATAGTAGAAATATATTTTTATGATCTGAATAAATAAAAACAGCAAGGTAGCAAACGATAAAAGTGAGCACAAACGGTATTGCAATGCTTAAAAGCAAGGCCTAGGGTCATACTTTCGCTAGTGCAATCTCTCAACAATGCTAACATAATTGGACCATATAATCATCCCTCAACGTGCGACAAAGAATCACTCCCAAGTTCCTATTAGCGGAGATCATAAGATAGAAATTGTTTGTAGGGTACGAAACCACCTCAAAGTTATCCTTTTCGATCCATCTATTGAGCTATTCCTATAAGTGTCACAAACAGCCCTAGAGTTCGTACTAAAATAACACCATGTGATACACATCAACCAACTCTAATGTCACCTAGATACTACAATGTCACCACAAGTATCCGTGAGTTGGTTATACGATATGCATCAAACAACTTCATAATCATAATATTCAATCCACACAAAGAACTCCAAGGAGCACCCCAAAGTTTCTATCGGAGAAAAGATAATGAAAACGTGCATCAACCCCTATGCATAGATTACCCCAATGTCACCTCGGGAATCCGCGAGTTGAGTGCCAAAACATATATCAAGTGAATCAATATAATACCCCATTCTCACCATGGGTATTCATATGCAAGACATACATCAAGTGTTCTCAAATCTGAAATATTCAATCCGACAATAACGAAACCTCAAAGGGAAAAGATTCGATTCATCACAACAAGGATAGAGAGGGAAGAACACCATATGATCCAACTATATTAACAAAGCTCGCGATACATCAAGATCATGCCAAATCAAGAACACGAGAGAGAGAGAGATAAAACACATAGCTACTGGTACAAACCCACAGCCCCGAGGGTGAACTACTCCCTCCTCATCATGGAGACCGCCGGGATGGTGAAGATGGCCTCCGGTGATGCTTTCCCCCCTCCGGCAGGGTGCCGGAAAAGGGTTGTAGATGAGATCGTGGAGGTACAAAGACTTGCGGCGGCGTAAACACTCATCTAGGTTGACTTTCGGGGGTTTCCGAATATATATGATTTTTTGGCATTGGAATCACGCGAAGAAGGGCCACAGGGGGCCCACGAGGCACTAGGGCTCGCCTGGGGGGGGGGGGTGGCTCGGCCTGGTGGCTCGTGGGGCCCCTGGGGGTCTTCTGGCCACCTCCCGAAGCTTCTAGTGTCTCTTATGTTCCAGAAAAAATCGTCAAAAAGTTTCGCTGCATTTGGACTTCATTTGATATGTATTTTCTGTAAAACCAAAAACAAGCAGAAAACAGCAACTGGCACTGGGCACTAGGTCAATATGTTAGTCCATAAAAATCATATAAAAGTCATATAAAAGTGCACCAAAATCATACAAAACTATAATAAAAATGGCATGAATACTTCATAAATTATAGATACATCGGAGACGTATCAGCATCCCCAAGCTTAATTCCTGCTCGTCCTCGAGTAGGTAAATGGTAAAATAAATAATTTATGAAGTGTGAATGCTAGCATAGTGCATAAGTTTGATCAATGATAATTTCAATCACTTCTCATGATCAAGTCTATATCATAATCAGTATCTCATCTCATAAAACTTCTCATGATCAAGTATCAAGCTATTCACATGTTTAAAGTATAGGCCATAAACTTTCTTGAAAACTAACAAATTATGTTCTTAGTCATCAAACAATTGCAATTCATCTTATTTTCAGGAAGGGTTTATGTAAGAGCTTTGATCTAGCAAATTCCACATACTCAACCATCTTTTAGTCTTCCATGATTGCTGACACTCAAAGCATATTTTTAGAACAAACAATTTCTGTCAAACACATAGGAAGATAGGGGCTTAATGTTTTGCCTCCCAACTTATTTATCTCAGGGATAATGTCAACAATAATAACTCATGATCACCTATATTCAACTGGATATACGTGCCTGGATCTTTCCCTACCACATGATGCTTGCCAACTAAAGAATAAATAGAGCGGAATAGGGATGAACATTAATGACTCTTGCATAAAAGTAAATACAGAAAAGTAAAAGATAGGCCCTTCACAGAGGGAAGGAGAGGTTGTCATGTGCTTTTTGTTGTTGGATGCACAAGCCCTTAATGCAAAGGAACGTCACATTATATTGCCCCTTGTGATAGCAACCTTTATTATGCAGTCCATCGCTTTTATTTCTTTACCACCACAAGTTCGTACAACGCTTATTTTCCCTTGCAATAAAAGATCATACATATTTTAGGAGCAATTTTTATTGCTTTTTGCACCGATGACAACTTACTTGAAGGATCTTATTCAATCCATAGGTAGATATGGTGGACACTCATGGCAAGAAACTGGGTTTAAGGGTTTTTGGATGCACAAGTAGTATCTCTACTTAGTATGAATTTTTGGCTACCAAAAGATCCTAAGCAAGCACCACATGTTAGAGGATCCATGACAATATAACTTCTATGTGAATATAAACAAACATAACTCATTACGTTGTCTTCCTTGTCCAACGTCAACTACTTGATCAAGCTTGAAAATAATTAATGGGGGCTCACAATCATAGAAGATGTCCAAGATAGTATATTTATATGTGAAATTTCTCTTCCTTCAAAATTCTTTCATGAATTGTTCAAGTGACCAATGCTATGTTTGTTAACTTTCAATAAATTTTACCACTTATACTTCTTGTATGTGAAGTCACTACTCCCCATGGGACAAGCATATGAAGCATATAAATTTCAAATTTATGATATTCAATTCATTTCAACAATTTACTCATGGGATATAAGTGAAGCACAAGAGTAAATGACAAACTACTCCAAAAAGATATAAGTGAAGATTAGATGAGTAGTTAAGTAAATAGGTAGCTATGTGAGGGCTCTCTCTCATTTAAAAATTTCAGATCTTATTAGTTTATTCAAACAGCAAAGAAAACAAAATAAAATGACATTCCAAGAATAACACATATCATGTGAAGAAGCAAAAACTTAGGCTCAATCAAAACTGACCGATAATTATTGAAGAAGAAAGGTGGGATGCCTACCGGGGCATTCCTAAGCTTTAGCTCTTGTGTCTCCTTAATTCCTCTCATATCACGGTTTCTCTAAATCTTAAAAACTTCATCCACACAAAACTCAACAAGAACTTGTGAGATAAGTTAGTATAACTCAACTCAAAACCTGAAAACTCTCTACTGTAGCAAATCACAAAAATTATGATTAAACATTGCATACTAAATTCCTATTCATATTTAATACTCCTATCCAAAAATAGAAACATTAAACACGCAAACATATGCAAACAATGCAACTATAACATCAATCTGCCCAAACAGAACAGTCTGTAAAAGGGGAATAAGAATCCATACTTCCCTAACTCCAAAAATTCTGAAAAATTACCATGTGACAGATAACTCATGCGTGCTTGCTGTGGAGAAATTCAGATTTTTATCATGTCCTGACTATTCAGGAATATTCTGGACATAACAGAAAACTTTCTGTTCTCAAACAACAACACATGAACTTGCAAACTGAGCATGGTAAAGGCTATAATTGGCATTTTATTGAACTAAAAGATACAAAACATGATTATTGATAACATCGAGCAAATATCAACAGAATAAAATGATGCTCCAAGCAAAACTCATATTATGTGACGAATAAAAATATAGCTCCAAGTAAGGTTACCGATAATGTTGAAGACGAAAGAGGGGATGCCTTCCGGGGCATCCTCAAGCTTAGTTGCTTGGGTCTTCCTTGAATATTACCATGGGGTGCCTTGGGCATCCCCAAGCTTAGGGTCTTGCCGCTCCTTATTCTTCTCATATCGATATCTCACCCAAAACTTGAAAACTTCAATCACACAAAACTTAACGGAACTTCGTGAGATAGGTTAGTATGATAAAAATAAATCATCCACTTAGGTACTGTCAAGACAAGATTCATAATTGTTCTCACATAATGCCTACTGTATTCTATCATTTCCACAATTTATATTACTCAATATAAGCTATGGAAACACTAAAACAAGCAAACTATGTATCGAAAACAGAATCTGTCAAAAACAGAAGAGCGTGTAGTAAGCGATTTCAAAAACATACTTCTGTACCTCCAAAAATTCTGAAACATTAGGACAACGTAAAAACTTTGTAACCCAATGCTCTGTAAAAATTTCATAATTTTCTCATGCTCCAGTACAGAATAAATAATCTGGCACTGGATGCAAAAGTTTCTGTTTTTGCACAGAATCGAATCAACAAGTATCCACACTATCCGAAAGGCTTTACTTGGCACATTATTGAAAGAAAACATATAAAACATGATTACCACAGTAGCTTAATCATGTGAACACACAAAAACAGAAGGTATAAGTATTGGGTTGTCTCCCAACAAGCGCTTTTCTTTAATGCCTTTTTAGCTAGGCTTGATGATTTCAATGATGCTCACATAAAAGTAAAGAATTGAAACAGAAAGAGAGCATCATGAAGCATATGCCAAGCACATTTAAGTCTAACCCAGTTCCTGTGCATAGGGATTTTGTGAGCAAATAGTTCATGGGAGCAAGAATCAACTAGCATAGGAAGGCAAAACAAGCATAACTTCAAAACTTTCAACACATAGAGAGGAAACTTGATATTATTGAAATATGTAGAAGCATATATTCCTCTCTCAAAATAATTTTTAGTAGCATCATGAATGAATTCAACAATATAACTATCTGTTACGCCCCTGCTCGACACGTGTACTAATCATACACGCAAACGTGCACGCTCGAGATCAGAGACTCACAGGAAGATATCACAACACAACTCTAAACTCAAATTTAAACATAAATCATCATATTACAAGCCAGGGGTCACGAGGACCCGAATACATAAGTCATACAAACCAAATTATCTGAGTACAGACATAGTTAGTCAAGTTTTGCCTTAAGAAGGCTAGCACAAACAACGACACGAATCGAAGAGGCGCAGGCCTCCTCCTGGGAGCCTCCGAACTACTCCTGGTCGGCTGGCTCAACCCAGTAGAAGTGACCTCCGGGGCTCTCCTGGTAGTAGCAGTCTGAGGTGGCGTCTGGCTCCTGGGCTCCATCGTCTGATTTCATCAAGTGGGTATGGGGAAAAGGAATAGCAAAGCAACCATGAGTACTCATCCAAAGTACTCGCAAGACTGACATCAGAACTATACTAAATGCATTGTATGAAAGGAGTGGGGCTATATCACTGGACTGAACTGCAGAATGCTGGAACAGAGGGGGAGAGACCTAGCCTATCGAAGACTAGCATCTTGAAGCAATCTTGCAGCATCAGAAGAGAATAGAGCAAGATAATATATATCAAACATAGTTTAGTAACTCCCTGAGATCCTTCCTCGACTAGCCTGCGAGAAAGTGGTCCCGAAAGCATTAGTAGCAGTTTAGTAATGTGACGGTAACCATTTGTAGTTGTAGCAGATCAAGATACAACTCTAAGCGTCCTGTTACCGTGGACATAGCTATTCGAATAGATAACTTCCCTGCAGGGGTGCACTACTGTTACCCAGCACACTCGATTACATCTGGCCGGACACACTTGCTGGGTAATGCCCGGCCTCGCGTAATCGACATGAAGCACCGTCCTACCTAAGCTCAGCAGAGAGGTCAACACGCCGGTCTAAATCCTAAGCACGAAGGGGTGTTGGGCCATCGCCCTTCGCACTCCTGCACGTTGCGAAACTGGCCGGGGCCCAAGCGCGACACTGAATACACCAGTGACGTAACCAGCTCACCCCCACAATCAGCCCGCATCTTTGAGCTGTGACGTCTGAAGAGCTTTCGGGGGAAACGTACAACGTAAAGGGGCCCATACCCATTATCCCACGTGGTGGTAGTGCGTTTAGGGCCAACGACCCACTCAGATCAAATACCCAAATCCGTTTAATCATGTTTAGTAACTCGCAGAGTCGTACAGGGTTCCTATCTCTCCGACTTGGTAAGACATATCGCGCGGGTACTCTTGGAGCCGACCCGTCTTTAATGATGTTCACTCGCGGGCACCCTTGGGGCCAGCCCGACTTTAACATTGGGAGCTGTCGGGACTCAGGTCCATCTCTGACTGGATTGTACCACCAGCCCTTCAGCCCCATAACAGTAAATGAATATAGTAATGTAAGCATTTCCGTGATCCTCACCCAGAGTGATCACGGCCCGGTAACAAGCATGGCATACGGACAAGGGTGATGGGTCACCGATGAAGCAGTAGCACAGCTAACTAAGCATTGTGGGACAACAGGTGGAGTATCAATAGCAGACTACAAAATCAGGCTATGCATCGGAATAGGTGCTAACGGAACAATAACAGGGGCAATTCTAATGGAAGCATAAGAGAGAAGGGAATGGGTGATATCTGATGACCAAGGGGGTTTTGCTTGCCTGGAAGCTCTGCTGAAGGGGCCTGGTTGTCGGCGACGTCGTCGTACACGGCGGTGTCGTCGGCAGTCTCAGGGGCTATCGAGAGAGAAGGGGGAGAAGAAACAATAAATACATGGCAAAAATGCAACAGCGATGCATGACAAGCCTAAATGATATGCAGAGGTGCTTAACTTCCTATCTAAATGATTTAGTTAATTTAGGAATTTATTTGGATTTATTTTATTAAAGTTATGCACTATTCATATACCGGATACGGGCAAAATGTTGCATGTTCGGTATGTTAGAGGGGTGTGACAGGCATGTGGGTAAGTTATTCTAATTCTACACATTTTTCTGATCATTTTTCATATATAAATTATTTTAATCCGAGTTACGGTTTAAAAGATATGATTTTTCAAACTTTTATTGATTTTCTGGAATTTTCTAATTTATTAAATTCCGAATTATCCAGAATAGTAAAAGGTGACGTCGGCATGACGTATTGATGACGTCAGCAGTCAACAGGTCGGTTGACTGGTCAACCAGATCAGTGCGTCCCACCTGTCAGCCAAAGTGTCTAATCCAGTGAGTTAATTTAACTAAAACTGGTTAATTAGTAAGTGGGCCCCATTAGTCAGTGAGTGATTAAATAATTAATTTAATTAACCGATTAAATTAACGTTTTGTTTATTTTTAAATTCGTTTAAGCGGTGGGGCCCGCCTGTCAGTGGGCCACGGGCGTCCAGTCAGCGGCTGACCGGGTCAACTGGGCCTGCGGGGCCCGCGGGTCAGCGGCACAAGGGGTGGCCCCAGCCGGCCACCTCGGACGTCGGCGCCGGAGTTCTCTGGCGAGCCCGAACGGTGGCGACAACTCCGGCGAGCCCGGATTTCGTCCATGGTGGCCCGTTTCGGGCGTTCTTTGGCTTGCTCGAACGAGCACTCCGAGCCGCAGCTGGTGGTGGCCACGGCCGGAGCTGGGAAGGCCGGGATGGTCGCTGGCGACGACGGCAGGCGGCGACGGCTACGGGCGGTGGTCGGGGACGGCGTTGCAGCGCGCGCACGAGCTATCTAAGAGGCTAGGCGGGGTCTGCGTGACGCGGCGAGCAAGGCGGGCAGCAGCACGCGACCAAATGGTCGTCGGATCGACGCCGGCGACGTTCTCCGCGGCGGCGGGCTCGTGCAAATTGGGGGGGAGCTCGCTACGGCGAAGGAAAGGCGTGGAAGAGAGAGAGGAAGGCGGCGAGGCTCACCGGGAGCCCATAGTTGTGCGAGAGTGAGCTCGGGGAAGGCTCGAGGCGGCGTATTCGATGGCGGCAGCGGCGGATGGCGTTGGGGAAGAAGAGGTCGAGGGCATCGCCTGGGTGCTTCCCCGGGCAAATGAGCGGGCGGAGGCGGTGAGGTCGAGCACGGGGAGGACGCCGGGCCGGTCGGAAAGGCGAGAGGAGGACGGAGGGCGCTGGATCGACGGCGGCGATGGAGCGTGCTTACGGGCAAGAGATAGAGAGAGCTAGCGGGCGAGGGGGGAAAATATCGGGAGGCCGACTAGGGTTTGCGGGGTGGCGGTCTTATCCCCTCAATCTCCTGTAGCAGCGCAGTCGATGGGGAGGGCGCGACTGCGGCAGCCGGCGACGACGCGGTCGGGCACGGGAACGACCGAGGAGGAGCAGTGCAAAGGGGAAGGCAGGGAGGTGGGCTGGGCCGCGGTGGCTGACTAGAGCCCAGCACGGTAAGCCTTTTTCCTTTTCTCTGTTTTCTTTTCTGTTTTTCCTTTTTAGCTCGTGTTTAGTAAATAGTTTAGCCCTAATCTTAGTTTTGTAAAATATGTGATTTAGTCCAATATTTAGTATGCAATATTTGCTAACACCAGAAATTGGTTTGGAGGTGATATGATTTCATATGATTATTAAGTAAATAAAAAGGTATTAAAAGTTGCTGTATTGGTTCTGTTTTAGGATGTTATTGTCATCTAACTAATTCAATTAATGTGGATCATATTTTTAGAAATGCCTCTGTATTATTTGCAACATTATGAACATTTTGGTTTTCACATTTGAACAACTTTTATTTTACTTTAGATTTTGAATTGCAATTTGAATTGGAATTTGAAATGGAATTTGAAATGAGATATGATGCAAATGATGATCAAGCATGGCTAATCATGGGGACATGGCATTATCAACAGGTGATTACTGTTGCTAATACATGGGGGTGTTACACTATCACATAAAGCATTCTTTTCATGATCCACAAGCATATAATTTTTATTACTCTCCACATAAGCAAATTTATTCTCATCAATAATAGTGGGAGCAAATTCAACAAAATAACTATCATGAGATATTTGATTGGCATAATCCAATTGAAAATTAAAATCATGATGACAAATTTCATATTTATCATTATTCTTGATAGCATACATGTCATCACAATAATCATCATAGATTGCAACTTTGTTTTCATAATCAATTGAAACCTCTTCCAAAATAGTGGAATCATCATTAAATAAAGTTGTGACCTCTCCAAATCCACTTTCATCAATATAATCATAATAAATAGGAGGCATGTTATCATCACAATAAATTTTCTCATCAAAACTTGGGGGACTAAAAATATCATCTTCATCAAACATAGCATCCCCAAGCTTATGGCTTTGCATATTGTTAGCATCATGGATATTCATAGAATTCATACTAACAACATTGCAATCATGCTCATCATCCAAAGATTTTATGCCAAACATTTTATTGAATTCTTCTTCTATCAATCGAGCACAATTTTCCAATCCATCATTTTCAAGAAAGAAATGATAAAGACGAATAATATGAGGCAACCTCAATTCCATTTTTTTTAGTTTTCTTTTATAAACCAAACTAGTGATAAAATAAGAAACTAAAAGATTCGATTGCAAGATCTAAAGATGTACCTTCAAGCACTCACCTCCCAGGCAACGGCGCCAGAAAAGAGCTTGATGTCTACTACACAACTTGTTCTTGTAGACTCGTGTTTGGCCTCCAAGCGCAGAGGTTTGTAGGACAGTAGCAATTTTCCCTCAAGTGGATGACCTAAGATCCGTGGGAGGCGTAGGTTGAAGATGGTATCCCTCAAACAACCCTGCAACCAAATACAAGAAATCTTTTGTGTCCCCAACACACCCAATACAATGGTAAATTGTATAGGTGCACTAGTTCGGCGAAGAGATGGTAATAAAAGTGTAGTATGGATAGTAGAAATATATTATTATAATGTGAACTAGCGGAGTTACCCGCGCATTTGCGCGGCTAGATATAAATTTGTTGGTTTCGATTCTCAAGAAAAATGTTCTCTGCTGTGTGTCTTGTACACTTTTTATAATTCAAAATAAATAAAATATATTGTTATGAAATCATTTTGTCTAATGAGTTATTAGGATATTAGGAACACGCCGAAAAAAGATGTTAGAAGCATTAAATGCAAATATGCTTAGATATAATTTTCATTGTGGGCTTAAAGATTTAAATATTGTTACTATCTATGGTTTTAGCATTGCACATGTGTGTGTGTGTGTCTATAAATATATATGAGGTAGTTTCTTAAGAACTATTATTACTTTGTTAATTAAATGCTTACGGTAGTCTCCATGAAATTGTTAATGAGCTAAGCATAATTCTTCGGTCAAGAAGCAAGATCAAATTTGTTTTATTCTCCTACCTTTAACGATTGTAAGAACTCTTGTAGTCTCTCATCTCAAGCAATATTTTCTTGCTATTGTTCATATTTGTGCTACTCGGCTTGTGACAACAGTCCAGGCTCGCCCCATTGAAAGGTATGCCTCATCTGTGGAGTTCACCACGAAACAACTCTAGTGATTGGCGACAGTCTGGTAAATGTTTGAGGCTGTCCCACCAATGTATGTATGTAAGACGTGACGTGCCATGTGTACGTGATTCCCACACAAACTGAATTGAAGGATGTCTAAACCATAATATACAGGGCGTGGCAAATAGAAAATGAATCATTCTAGATTGGTGAAACAATGTTTGGTACTAACAACTCTTGTGTGATCAGATAAAATTATCTTTTTGTGAGGAGTGTGAACAGATAGTTACATGATTACAAAGGAGAAGTACACTCTTGATTCAATTGAAAAAAACATTTGAATTCTAAACGGCAGCTATTGCAAATCCCTTACGTCAAGTGCATGTATGCACATACTACTTATGGCAGATTTGTTTCCGTCCACTACACGTGACGTGCATGCATGTACTTTGTACTTATCGGTGTATGTTAGCTAAACTTGATAAAATTTTGTAGGGTATTCTCGGTACCGAACTCAAAGTAGTACTGTGCAAAACAAAATTATCTGGCAACCTTTCACTCCTTTACCATATATTATGGATGTACTCAAAAATAATAATTTCATTGTTTTAATTTTGTTACCTTACGATATTTGGTAGATTATACAATTTCAATGTTGTCAAATAAATATATAGAAATCTACATTATTTTTTATCTGCAAATGTTTGTCAGATCGTTCTAGCTAGATAGTGTAATGAATTGTTATCGGCCTTAAAAGCAAACAAAAAAATATTTAGTAGTATTTATCAATGGACAAAGAATATTCTTAAATATATATAAATACGTGTTCAAGATCATATTGATGCTTATAAGTTCACCAGTCAAAGGGTTGATCGAATCTCACTCATTATTCTCGCTATAATATTTCGGGTTTAATTGTCCTCTTACGGTTAATCACTCCACTTCTTCGATGCCCGAACATTCAAAAGATGGTTGTTAATTGTACAGATGGAATTCGATGAGAAGTAAAAGATTTGACTATATAACAATTCACGTCAAAGCTGTTAGTACTAAAGATGCTTCGAAGACATGTTTAAATGGATGCATCTTCACCCTAAGAAAAAGATGCATGCATCTAAACGCACATGGAGTACACACGGATATTACACAAATCTGAATCTTACCAACGTTGTGTCTGCCGTCTTTCAATGAGTTGTGTGACATGATGTTGCGGTGCGTTGAAGGCATTACCATCGTGCCTCGAATACGTCTGATATTCGAGGGTTTGTGGGCTCCTGATGCGTCATCTGCCCAGCATCATAGCACTCTGGATGCAAATCTGTTTGTACTAAGGAAGCTACGAAGACATGTTAAGATGGATACGTCTAAACACATTTTATTTTGAGGATCACGTCTAAACACACATGGTGTGCACATAGATATTATGCAAATCTAAATTTTACCACATTGTTGTCTGTCGTCTTTCGATCTATTGTGCATCATGACGTTGCGGGTGTGTTGAAGGCACTACTATTGTGTCTCGAATCCGTCGGGTATTCGCGCATTCGTGGGCTCGTATTGGATGCATCATCCGCCAAGCATCATAGCGCCGTTGATGCATATTTGATATGTAGCTGTGGATGCACCGTGGTCTGGCTTCAGATTTGCTGGGCGTTGAGCGTCGCCGCATGTGCGGAGGATGCCCATGTTGTGTCCTGGCGTGTGCTGGCAATTTTCTTTGGTCGGTGTGCCTGGTTGTTTTGCCTCTTTATATATTATAGGAGTACATGATAGTGCAGCTTTGCCGAGTCCTGATGGCTATGCAAGTATATGTGCTTCCGGATGCGTATATGTACTCAATCAAAATCAATCAGGTAATTGTGCGTACGTGTGCTACTCGTCTTTTATTTTACTTGTTTTTTCTTTTATTTTTATTTTTTGATTGACTGCTTAGGATGGAAATCAATCAGTTGCGTGCCAGTGTCCGCCTCTCCTTTTCTTTTTGTTTTTGACAGGGCGTGTGCTACTCCTTGCCAGAAATCAGGCTCTTTGGTACACGTACATGGTGACGGAGTGTTATATGTCTATAGTTGACTCGTTTTCCTGACGCTGGTTGATTGGCTCTTTGGTACACGTACGTAGAGGCCAAGTGTTATACGTCTAGTTGATTAGTTTTTTTAATTGATGGTCCGGTTGATTGTCTCTTTGGTACCCGTACATAGTGGTCGATTGTTATACGCCTAGTTGATTGGTTTTTTTTACGGGTTGGTTGATTGGTTCTACAGTATATACATCTATGAATCTTGGCCGTTCAAATTACTTAACTCTAGAGTGATAAATCATCACCGTTCGTTTTCTATCGTTTAAATAATATAATAGATAAATAAAAACAGTAAGGTAGCAAACGATAAAAGTGAGCACAAACGGTATTGCAATGCTTAAAAACAAGGCCTAGGGTTCATACTTTCGCTATTGTAATCTCTCAACAATGCTAACATAATTGGATCATCTAATCATCCCTCAACGTGCGACAAAGAATCACTCCCAAGTTCCTATTAGCGGAGAACATAAGATAGAAATTTTTTATAGGGTACGAAACCACCTCAAAGTTATCCTTTCAGATCGATCTATTGAGCTATTCCTATAAGTGCCACAAACAGCCCTAGAGTTCGTACTAAAATAACACCATATGATACACATCAACCAACTCTAATGTCACCTAGATACTTCAATGTCACCACAAGTATCCGTGAGTTGATTATACGTGCATCAAACAACTTCATAATCATAATATTCAATCCACACAAAGAACTCCAAGGAGCACCCCAAAGTTTCTATCGGAGAAAAGAAAATGAAAACGTGTATCAACCCCTATGCATAGATTACCCCAACACTAGTAGAAAAGGGCCATTTATCCCGGTTCGTAAGGGCCTTTAGTCCCGGTTCTGGAACCGGGACTAAAGGGTCGGGACTAATACCCAAAACCTTTAGTCCCGGTTTGCTTACGAACCGGGACCAAAGGCCCTCCACGTGGCGCTGCCTGGGGCGGGGGAGGGAGGACCTTTCGTCCCGGTTGGTGTTACCAACCGGGACTAAAGGCTCCACCTTTGGTCCCGGTTGGTAACACCAACCGGGACGAAAAGGCGGCCACGCGTCAGCCGCTCGCAGTCGCTGGGTTTTTTTTTTTTTGGAAGGGGGGGTTTTGGGGTTTTGGAGGGTTAATTTAGGGGTTTCATATTGTGTTAGCGAGCTAATAGAGAGAAGTGACCTCTCTTTTTCCGTGCTTGGTCGACGCTAGCTACTACACATATAGAGAGAACTCGACGCTAGCTAGTAAGCAAATAAAGGAAACCATTAATTACACAAGATCGTCATGAACATATATAGAGAGAAGTGACATCTCTTTCTTCGTGCTTGGTCGAACAACAAGTTTTCGTATATCTATCCGACGCTGCTACATATGTATAATATATAACATCCCTTACAACAATTTCAACTTCACATGGTATTCTCCTTGTTCAGGTATGACGTGGTCAAGAAAGAATCCCGCCAATTCCTCTTGAATTGCTCGTATGCGATCATGTGGTAGGAGTTCATCCCGCATCTGCCAGATCTAATTTAAAGAAGGGGTCAATACATATATATGAATGAAACTCAACACAATTGATGGTAATATATAAAATAAAATTGTGAATATTGTTTACGTACTTCAAATTGTTTCTCAGAGGAGGCCCGTTCAGAGGTATAGTAGCCAATGAACTCGCATACGTAGTATCCACATAAATGAGTGTTGGGTGCCTGCAACAAGCACTTTACGAGAATAGAGTTCAATCAAACTGATAAGCAAGCATGATAATGGTATTGATGAAACTAGAATCAATGAGAGATGCGCGGAACTAGCTAGTACTACTTACTTTGGGGTGTGTAAATCGCAGCTCCTTCTTCAGACCCGGAACCTTAGCGGTGAACGTTTTCCAAACCCTGGCAGGCAAAGAAAATGATTACTTGATATCAGGAAATGAACGAAAGTTGCCGATATGGTCCCGGTATTGATTGAACTTACTTCTAGAGCATTGCAGTCATGTCCGCATAATACTTGGGATCTTTACGGAGCGAGTCTAAGACAGTTACTAATGCCCCGTCAAGGTTAATGGATAGCAGAATATAGTGGAAGCTGCGCATGCATAACTCATCAATTACATTACTTAACCACGAGTAAGCGGAACCGAATATGCAGAAGACAGTAACACTCACTTGAAGTTGTAAGGAAAGAGTATTTCCCTTTTATTTTGATGTTTAAGGAACGTTTGTAGTAAGTTGTTCTCGATATCTTCAGCCGCCTTTCGTACCGACCATTCATTTACGGTATTTGGGCTAATGAACCCAACGTCGAAGATTCCTATTTTTTGGCATTCGACCATCTTCAATCTGCATAATATAGTGAGGATAATTATATATACATGCAATGAACGAGCTGAGCTAGAGACTTAATTATAGAAGTAATACTTACAGACAGTAGCAAGTCATGAGTTGTTTGTCGAGGGCCTTTTCATTGTATAATTGAAATAACTCCACAAATTCAACAGGCAGCAGGTCGACTCCAGGGAAGTCATGCTCTTTTTTAATTCCGACTAACAAACTGTCTTTCCCAGACTTCCTGCAGGTTTCCATGTACCAGTCATGCAATTTTTGCATCATCGTTGTTAGATCAGGATGATCAGGTTTGACGAGAGGCTTCCCGTGCTCGTATCTAAAGACGTCTACTACCTCAGCCGTTTCAAACTGTACATCATCGGGCAGGTAATCATCAAGAGTGGTACCGGGCAGTAGCACCGGATGATTAGCGATATCGCTAGACACCTTGAGCGGGGGGCACGATTGCTTCTCCTGTTCGCCGAGCTGGGGAATTGTTTTCCCACTTCTTCGTTTTTTCGCTCTTGCAGCACTGGAAGTACTTCCCAACTGCTGCGCTTTAGCATGTGTCTTAGTAATTATGCGGTCATAGTTGGAATCCGGCGGAGGCGGTGGTGGTCGCTTCAGGGCATCGATAGTGCGCTTCACTTTCACCGGATCTAGCTTCTCCTTCGGAGATGGAGTTTTCTTTGCAAAATGGTCCCTCACTTGGGCACGACATATGTCCTCGTTTTCCTGCTCGGTCCTCTCATATGGTAACTTTTCCACAGGCTTGAGAGATGGACCGTATCTGAATTGCCTCCCGCCTCTGCTTGTACTGCTAGCCGCCGGAGCGGCGGCGTCTCTCTTCCGTCGTTGCTGACGAGGCGGAGTGCTCCGACGCGCCGGACTAGGCGAAGGAGGAGGCGGAGTGCTCTCACGCGTCAGAGGAGCCGGAGAAGGAGGCGGAGTGCCCTGATCACTCGCCGGAGGAGGAGGAGGAGGAGGAGGCGGAGTGCCCTGACTCGCCGGAGGAGGAGGAGGAGGCGGAGGCGTCCAGTTTGGAAGCTTGATGTACTCCTTCTGCCATAGACATGTACTCCTCAGAGCACGAACCAGCTGATTCTCCCCTTCACCTGTAGAGTGGTAAAGCTCGAGCTCCTCAAATCCCTCCATTACTTCATCCACCATCACAACAGCATAGCCATGTGGAATCGGAAGGCAGTGAAAAGTTCCGTTGGGTTGAGGAGGTGCAACAGAGCCGAGAGCCGCCTTGAAAGTGAGGTTATGGCATTTCGTCATAAGCTCGCAATTTTGAGCCTCCGTGATAGTATCCACGGGGTAGATAGGCTCCGTGAAGTCAGTCTGAACGGGCTCTGTGGAAGCCACGCTGCTTCTCCGCTGAGATGGCGGGGTAGCTTCTGGGGTAGCTTCGTGCCGCTGAGATAGTTGGCCGGCAGCTCGCTGGCTCTCAGCTTCCTCTAGCTTTTGTAGTCTTGCACTCATCTTCTGCATGTCGCTCAGCTCCGCTTTCCTCTTTCTCTCCCGGCTTTTGTAACCTCCTGCGTCAGGAAACCCAAACTTCCACGGAACGGAGCCTGGTGTGCCTCGTGTTCGTCCAGGGTGCTCAGCATTCCCTAGGGCCTTAGTCAGCTCGTCCTTCTCTCTGTCGGGAATGAACGTCCCTTCCTGCGCTGCGGTGATATACTTCTGAAGCTTCGTGACGGGTATTGCAAGTTGCTCGTCCGTCCAACGGCACTTCCCTGTTTCAGGGTCCAAAGTTGCCCCAACCCCGAAGAACCAAGTCCTTGAACGGTCTGGCCAGTTCAATGTCTCTGGTTCGACCCCTTTAGCAATCAGGTCATTCTCAGCTTTGTCCCACAACGGCCGGGCTTTGAGGTAGCCACCTAACCCCGTGTGATGGTGATATTTCTTCTTTGCAGCGTTGTTCTTGTTTGTCTCTGACATTTTCTTTCTCTTGTCTGATGTCTTGTAGGCCACAAATGCGGGCCAGTGATCTCTTATCTTCTCAAATCGGCCGATGAATTCTGGAGTCTCACCTTTGTCGACAAACTTTGATTTCAACTCCTTCTTCCACCTCCTGAATAGATCTTCCATCTTCTTAAGAGCACACGCCTTGACCAGTGGCTCTATAACGGGCTTATTCGGATCCTCCTCTGGCGGTAGGGTGAAATTTGCCTTTAGCAAGGTCCAAAGACCATCTTTCTGTCTATCGGTGACATAATCACCTTCAGGGGCGTCGTCCTTAGGCTTATTCCATTGCTTGATGCTGATCGGGATGTTGTCCCTAACAATAGCTCCGCACTAAGCAGAAAATGCGTCCTTGGTCCGCTTGGGTTCAATCGGTAGGCCATCGTCCGCGAGTGCTGTGATCGTGAACCTTTCATCCTTGCGCAACCTCTTCTTCGGGCCTCTTCTCGTTACCGAAGTTTGGCTCGATCCGGAGGGCTATAAAGAAGAAAGAAGAGTTAATATATATATGTACATACCAAAACAATTAATGCATCAATTAGCTAGTCAGCACCTCCGGAGCCATCATGATCATGTCACCGGAGCCATCATGATCATGTCCTTCCTCCTCCATTGTTCCATCGGTGTCGTTGAGAAACGACAAGACAGCATCACCTCCGGCGAGGATTATCTCCCCCAACAACTGTTCTTGTTCCAAGTCTCTTTGATCCATAGTTTCTGCAAATATTACAACATGGCAATTAATATACAAACATGAATGTCCGACGTCCGGATTGCCTCTCTCATGAATGTCCGACGTCCGGACCGCCTCTCTCATGAATGTCAAACAAGGGATTCTCTTAACCTTTATGGCATTTAACAAAATGGCGCCATTCTGAATGTGCAGAAAATGGTCCATATTTTTCCTAATCTCATCTACCCTTCTATATGTCACGTTGTCTAGTGTCAAAGGATTCAAGAAAACCAAGGCTTCATCATTAGCCAGAAGTAACAGGCGCATAATGGTACGAAGCTCTCCAAAATTGTTTTGGAACGGAGTCCCGGATAGGATAATTAATTAGCTTTTTGGTACGAAGTTCAGCAAGAGCCTTCCGAATATCGCTATTTGGAAGGCCTTTGCTGAAATTCGTACCAAAAAGCAAATTATTCTATCCGGAACTCCGTTCCAAAACAACTTTGAAGAGCTTCATAGCATCATACGCATGTTACTTCCGGCTAATGATGAAGCCATGGATTTCTTCAATACTTTGACAGACAACGTGACATATAAAAGAATATATATAGATGAGATCAAAAAAAAATTGGATCAACTTGTGCACATCCATAATGGGGGCATTCTTGATAAATCTATGTTACCGGAGTTATCTATGTTACCGGAGGGGGTAGACGACAACGACGCTCACCCCTCATGTCATGTCCGACGTCCCCCCTCATGTCGAAGTTATCGGGGAGGGGGTAGACGACAACGACGCTCACCCCTCATGTCTGACGTCCGACGTCCCCCCTCATGTCATGTCGGACGTCCCCCTCATGTCGAAGTTATCGGGGAGGTGGCCTCGACAACGCTCTTTTAACTTGGTAAATTTGGGTGGCCTCGACAACTCTTCTAGGGTTTGGGGTGGCCTCAACAACTCTCTTTTAACTCATTTAACTCATTTAACTTGGTAAATTTGGTTGGCCTCGACAACGCTTCTAGGGTTTGGGGTGGCCTCGACAACACTTCTAGGGTTTGGGGTGGCCTCGACAACGCTTTTTCAGTCCCGGTTTGGCGAGAGGGGGTTGATCGATCGACGTCCCCCCTCATGTTGGAGAGTTACCAGAGTTTTCTATGAACAAAAAAAATACTACCTATCACATCTCAGTCCCGGTTTGGGTGGACTCGAGTGTTTGGTCAGGCGAGAGGGGGTTGATCGACGTCCCCCCTCATGTCGAAGTTACCGGAGTTTTCTTCTAGGGGTTTGGCTGACCTCGAGAGTTTGTCAGGTAGGGGAGGGGGGGGGGTAGGAGATCGACAACGCTTTTTTTCTAGGGTTTGCGTGGCCTCGAGAGTTGGTCGCCCGATATGTCCGACGTCCCCCCTCAGGTCGATCTCTTCTCGAGAGATCGAGGGCGACGGCGACATACATACATATAGCCACATACATACATGGAAAAAAATGCTATGAACAAAAAAATACATATAGCCACATATATGAAAAAAATACATATATGAACAAAAAAATGCTATGAACAAAAAAACATCATATATACATCCATCCATACATACATATAGCCACATACATATATACATTATATATGAACAAAAACATTCATCATATAAAAAAAATCAACATATATATATAAAAAAAATTGCACAGAGCAGGGGCGGCGGCGGCTCACAGCGGGGGCGGCGGCGGCTCACAGCGGGGGCGGCCGGCGAAGGTGACGGCGACGGCGGGGGCGGCGAGGGCGCCGGCGACGGCGAGGGCGGGGGCGGGCCAGGGCAGGGGCGCGGCCGGGCGCGCTCGGGGGTGGGGCAGGGGCGTGGGCTCGGGGGCGGGGCAGGGCCGCGGGCTCGGGGACGACGACGGCAACGACGGGGCAGGGGCGTGGGATCCGGGGCGGGGCAGGGCCACGGGCTCGGGGACGACAATGGCGACGGCGATGGCGACGACGGGGCAGGGGCCTGGCGATGGCGACGGCGTGGGCGGCGGACGGCGTCGGGGCAGCCTGGCGGCGTCGAGGAGGTCGGCGTCGTCGGGCGAAGTGGCGATGAAAACTGTGAAATTTCACAAGTGCTGGTTATATACACTCAGCATTGGTCCCGGTTGGTGGCACCAACCGGGACCAATGCCACCCTTTAGTCCCGGTTGGTGCCACCAACCGGGACCAAAGGTCTCTTTTCGTCAGCCCAAAGGGCGGGAAGCAGAGACCTTTGGTCCCGGTTGGTGGCACCAACCGGGACTAAAGGGTGGCATTGGTCCCGGTTGGTGCCACCAACCGGGACCAAAGGTGGGCATTGGTCCCGGTTGGTGCCACCAACCGGGACTAAAGGGTGGTGCTGCCCGGGGCCAAAAGTTTAGTCCCACCTCGCTAGCTGAGAGGGCTCGAGAGTGGTTTATAAGCGCTGCTGCGCCAGCCCTCTCGAGCTCCTCTCAATAGCAGGCTTACGGGCCTAATCGCACACACCTCTGCCTGTGGACCTTGTGGGCCTTCTGCGGGCCTGAATCCTGGCCCAACTAGATGGTTGGGTTTCTAGTCGTATTCAGGCCGTGGTGGCCCACTAGGCGGCATTTTTTTTAAAAAAATTCTACTTTTTTTGTTTTCTTTTTTGCTTTATTTATTTTCTTTTGTTTCTACTTATAGTTTTTCAGTGATTCTTTTTGCTTCTAGGTCACAAAAATTATAAACTTTCTGTTAGTGCCATTAGTTTCCAAATTTGAATAGTTTAAATTTGAATTCTGTTAAATTGGTGTGAATCACTAGTTTGTGAATAACTTTATATAAAAATAGATTTTTGAGTGATTCTTTTTCCTGCTATTTAATATTACTGTGTTTTATCATTATATTCAATTTGGTAATTTTTCGGTAATTTTAAATGTCTGTTTTAACCAAAAACAAATTTTGTTATTTTAGTTTGCTATTAAAGTTTCTAAAAAAATTCTTTATGAAAATTATTTTTGCTATTAATTTTTTGAACAAAAAATACTTTGATAACTTTAGTTGCATAAATTTTATATAATTTTAGTTTCATAAATACTAGAGGTTTATAAAATATTTTTAGTTGATTCCTTTTGCTATTAGAGTTTTATAAAAGCTTTTTAGTTGATTCTTTTTGCTATTGAAGAATATTATAGTTTTATTTTAGTTGATCATAACAGAATTTTTTAATTAACTATTTTTAGTTCATTATTTTTGCTATTAGAGTTTCATAAAGGTTTTCTAGTTCATTCTTTTTGCTATTAGTTCATTCTTTGAGCTAAATGACCCTGAAATTGAAAAGCACTTCAAATGAACTCTGAAAAGGTTGAAAGTTGGCATGGTATCATCATTACACACACATAGCATGTTCTAAAAAGTTGAGAGGGTTACGGCAAAAACTGGATGCACTTCATGTACAAAATGGACAATCTCTTTCTAAGTATCAGGGTTTCGGACGAAAACTCATCTGTTACAAAGGGATTTCATTTTTTTGAACTTATTTGAACTCCAGACTTTTTGTGTGTTCAAAATGCACCATTCAAAGCCACATCATCAATTTTCAACCCTTTCTGACTTCATTTCCTATTTTTCATGCATTTACTGATTTTTTTAAGCTAAATGACCCTGAAATTGAAAAGCACTACAAATGAACTCTGAACAGGTTGAAAGTTGGCATGGTATCATCATTTCACCCACATAGCATGTCCTAAAAAGTTGAGAGGGTTACGGCAAAAACTGGATGCACTTCGTGTACAAAACGGACAATCTCTTTCGAAGTATCAGGGTTTCGGACGAAAACTCATCTGTTACAAAAGGCATTTAATTTCTTCACATGTAACTGCAATGATATAGTTGTGGAGAGAAAGTCTTCACTTTTTCTTCGCTTGTGTCCTTTGCTTATTGCGCCGTAACCATGGATAATCTTCATCGTTTAACAGGGTGCTTGGGTCAGCCTTGACTTTGAAGGGAGGAATTTCATGAAACTTTTCATAATCTTCAGACATGTCTGTCTTACCCTCCAATCCCACGATATCTCTTTTTCCTGAAAGAACTATGTGGCGCTTTGGCTCATCGTACGATGTATTCGCTTCCTTATCTTTTCTTTTTCTCGGTTTGGTAGACATGTCCTTCACATAGAAAACCTGCGCCACATCATTGGCTAGGACGAATGGTTTGTCTGTGTACCCAAGATTGTTGAGATCCACTGTTGTCATTCCGTACTGTGGGTCTACCTGTACCCCGCCTCCTGACAGATTGACCCATTTGCACTGAAACAAAGGGACCTTGAAATCATGTCCATAGTCAAGTTCCCATATGTCCACTATGTAACCATAATATGTGTCCTTTCCCCTCTTGGTTGCTGCATCAAAGCGGGCACCGCTGTTTTGGTTGGTGCTCTTTTGATCTTGGGCGATCATGTAAAATGTATTCCCATTTATCTCGTACCCTTTGTAAGTCAATACAGTCGAAGATGGTCCCCTGGCCAACGAGTACAGCTCATCAGAAACAGTGTTGTCACCCATGAGAAGTGTTTGCAACCAACTGCCGAAAGTCCTGATGTGTTCATATGTAATCCAGTCGTCACACTGCTCCGGGTGTTTGGAGCGCAGAATATTCTTGTGTTCATCGACATACGGGGTCACCAAGGTAGAATTCTGTAGAACTGTGTAGTGTGCTTGAGACCAAGAATGCCCGTCCCTACATATTATTGAGTCCGCTCCTAGCGTGCCTTTTCCAGTCAGTCTCCCCTCATACCGCGATTGAGGGAGACCAATCTTCTTAAGGTCAGGAATGAAGTCAACACAAAACCCAATGACATCCTCTGTTTGATGGCCCATGGAGATGCTTGCTTCTGGCCTAGCGCGGTTACGAACATATTTTTTAAGACTCCCATGAACCTCTCAAAGGGGAACATATTGTGTAGAAATACCGGGCCCAGAACGACAATCTCGTCGACTAGATGAACTAGGACGTGCGTCATGATATTGAAGAAAGATGGTGGGAACACCAGCTTGAAACTAACAAGACATTGCACCAAATCACTCCTTAACCTTGACAGGATTTCTGGATCGATCACCTTCTGAGAGATTGCATTGAGGAATGCACATAGCTTCACAATGGCTAATCGAACGTTTTCCGGTAGAAGCCCCCTCAATGCAACTGGAAGCAGTTGCGTCATAAACACGTGGCAGTCATGAGACTTTAGATTCTGGAACTTTTTCTCGGCCATATTTATTATTCCCTTTATATTCGACGAGAAGCCAGACGGGAGCTTCATACTGAGTAGGCATTCAAAGAAGATTTCCTTCTCTTCTTTGGTAAGAGCCACTACTAGGAAAACACATACTAGTGGCGCACCAGTTTTGCCTACTAATGGCGCACTACTGGTGCGCCACTAGTACCACGCCATTAGAATTAAATTCTAATGGCGCACCCCTGGTGCGCCATTAGTATCTGGTGTACTAATGGCGCACCAGGGGTGCGCCATTAGAATTGCCCCCCGTGCGCCATTACAATGCCTCCCAGGGCGCCATATGTACCCATGGGCTATGGCATACTAATGGCGCACTACGCTCTGATGCGCCATTAGTGTAGTTTTTTTAGTGCGCCATTAGTTTCCTTGTGGTGCGCCACTAGTATTAATATTAGGGATTTTTTTTTTCTTTTCTGATATTTTCACAGGATACAAAATATATCGAATACAAATAGATTTATCGAATACAATCACACAACAACAGCAGATTTATCGAATACAATAGAAGATTAGTCTCCGAATACAATTCATCATATTAGTCTCCGAATTTAAAATACCGAACAAAGTTAGAACATTACAAGTCTCGAAACCGCGAGTAGCGAGTTTGTCTTCACATTACAACCATATCAATCATCTAAACTACCATCACATAGAAGAGAGCTGCGGTTATCACGATGAGCATCATCGCGATGAAACTGATCTTCATCCGGTTCCTCCTCCGCTCCCTCCTCTCTCCCGCTAGATAGCGCGCGTATCGAGCTTCCGCCTCCGCCCTAGTGTCGTACCCTTTGTAACTGTTACCGCTGAAACGGTGAACCTGTCTCCGACACTCCTCCCAGTCGTCGTAGACTCCGGGAACCCTACCCTTGTACACGACATACGTCGGCATCTCTATGCACTAGCCAAACAAAACGTTAGTACCAACAATACATAAGCAATATATAAGTATGCAACAAAAGGATCGGAAGAGAAAAGCAAGACATTAATAGCATCGATCACATCTAAGTTGAACGACTGTCCAAACCAAAGAGACATACAAGTTCATTAAAGTTTAATTACAACATGAGCCAATCGATGTTTCAGAACTAGACATAGCATGACTCAAGGGGCCGGAACGTGGATGAAGCCGCCGTCATACGTGGGGGTCATGAAATTGCGGGCGTTGTCATCCTGCATTTGTAGCGTTGTGTCTATCTCACTGTTGGACGGTTGATTTTTGAAGTTGAACTGCCCGCAGGAATGAAGGACATCTTGATGGATGATTTCCGCAAACTCCGACTGGATGCGAAAGAATTCTTCTCTAATGTTCGCGTCCTGGATTGCCGACAAGCTCGCGGCCCAATCTTTGAGATTATCTGGTAGCAGAAGGTGATTATGGTCCCGTACGATCGCCCGCATGTGATGGAGGGCGTAGTAGGCATCCTTCTGACCGCCAGTCGGCTGCTTGACGCAGCAGAACGTCGTATTGTGGGCGAACACGTGCTTGCCGTACTTACGAACTTTCCTGGTGAAGGTGCCTCCAGATTTGGCGTAGCCGGGGAGAACATCATCAAGAACTTTCTTGACATTTGTGTAGTCTTTCTTCGACTGACGGTCCGAGTCGAAGTACGTCGCCATGGAATATTTAGGGCTTAAGAGGATGAGTGTGCAATGTGTGTCACTGCACAAAACACCGAATGTTAAAAAAAAACGATCGAAATCTAAGAAATCATATGTTACGGGGCGGTTGAGGGGACGACTTACTCGGGAAAGTAAGGCACGATGAAGTTATCCTTATCTGGGTTTGCCAGAATGACGCCTTCGAGGTAAGAACTCGCGACTTGCCGGTCCCCAGCGCTGCGCAAGATCTTGGCACGCATGTAGAAGGGGTCGACTATCACGATGTCCGGGGTCTTGTCTCTAATGATCCGCATCTCCATACTCAGCGAAAATAGCCGAACGAAGGTGTAGTGCAGCGGATGAAGGTTGAACATAGCGAAGATGTCATCAAACCGCAGGACGATCGTACCCCCGATGGAGTTATCCATAAAGCCCTTGCCCTCTGGCACCTTGGCCACGAAAACCGGGTATGCCACATCATTCTCTCTGAGACGCCGCTTCTCCAAAGAAAGAACACTGTCATGCAGACTCCGCATAGCACCGGTTGCAGCATTGAGCATATTAGTCGGTAGCATCGGCCTACCCGCCACATGCACCCTCCTCGAGATATCCTTAGGTGAAGGTGGCCCGTCCTGAGCACGGATCGTACTCGGTGCCGGCTGGCTCGCACCCTTGTTACTCTTTCTTTTCCGTCCCTTCTTCTGCTGTAATGGGATCGAGTTCTGCTCACAGACCGCCTTCTTGAGTGTGTTGGGGCTGATAATATTTCGCACCTCGGCTATCTGAGGCTCGGTGAAGTCGGCAGCTGGAGGCGTCTCCTGAGAACCGAATGCCAGACGACGCCTGTTGCAATTGGGTTTCTCCGCGGTACCAGCTAGATCGCGATCGTCTTTTGTAGGGTTGGGTTCTTGAGAAGAAGGCCCCATGAATTCGTCATTGTACCCATGTTCGGCAAAGTACTCATTGACTTGGGCAAACGTACCGTCGTCGTTGTCGTCGTCGTCCGGATCCTGTGCCATATGCATGTTCGGATCCTGTGCCATAGGGATGTCCGGCATGTCCGGTAGCGTTGCGGCGGTCTTGCCATGGCTTGGCGCCGGCACGACTGGCGGTGTTGTCTTTGGGGTGGTGTCCCCCGCCCCCAAACGAATCTGGCTCTTCGGCCAAAGCAGGGGCCAGCTTAGGCAGGCGCTGAGGGTCATCACATCATCTTCGTCGGCCCCGGCGGGTCGAATCGGAGGTAACAACTCGTCGCAGCCTGGCAGCACCCGAACCAGTTGAACCCTACACACGGTGGGTGGAATCGGATTACCGTGGAACACGGGGTTGCCCGGTTGAACGATTCTGCCCTTGGCGACATCGACCAACTCGTCGTTCACGAAGTGCAGGAGAGTGCACGGAACGTCGGCGGCGCCCTGCGAAAACATGTAGGGCGTCAGGGATGCCCAGTCAAAGGCAAGGAGATGAAGTCCTCGGCCGAGAGGCTTAATTAGTTACCGTGATGATGGCGTCGAGCTCGGCTAATGTCGAGGCACCGCCAACGGCGGGCGTGCAATTGACGGAGGGGCCGCTTGCTGCAGAGGTGCCGGCCGGCGTACACCCGGGTGCATTAAGCTCCAATGCCTGTGCCGGCGTCGGAGACACCAATGCCGCCTCCGCCGGAGACACCAATGGCGCCGCCTGCGCGTTGTGCGAGTTGCTGGCCGTGAAGCTGGGAATCGGGGGCGGCCCCTGTTGGCCGCCCGCAATCCACGTCGTCAGCCCATGAATCAAGGTAGGCATAATGCCGGTGAGCGTCGATCCCAGTTGTTGTTGCACTTGCTCTTGGACAATCTCCGGAATCCGCGCCACTTGTGCCTTGAGTTCTTGAACCTCGCGCGACTGGCTTTCCGAGCTGGTCTTTCTCTCCTTTCGCCCACCAGCGTTATAGTATGACGACCATTTTGTGGACAAGCCTTTGCCGGCCACACGACCAGCTGACGACGGCTTACTGAGCTTATCCTTGTTTTTCATTACGTTCAACGCCCTATTTAGAGTGCTGTCCCAAGGGGTGCTCTGAGTCGACCCCGCGCTACTGCTTTCAGACGCCTGCGGAAGGAATGTGAACCATTTAGAAATTTGGCTTCATTAATTAGAATGCAACCATATGGAGCTAATTACGCGGGGGTGTATTCCTTACCAGAACAACCTCAAGGGCCCTGGTCTTCGGATCCGTGGTAAGCTCCTTTGTTACCGGGTCCTCCTTGTACCGGGCCCTGACATAGTTCCTGGTCTGCTTGTCACGGTATTTCTCGAAGCGGGGCGGTAGGCCTTGCTCGGCACGCTCCACGTCCTCCTTGTCCCATATAGGCTCCGCCACTCTGTAACCGCCGGGACCGAGTTTGTGTTCCCCTAAGTTCAACTCCCGCATTTCTTTCCCCCACTGACTTGATTCGGAGGTTGCGGGGCTCTCGCACTTGATCTTGAACTCCTTGTAGTCATCTTCGCTGATCGAAGGATTTTTCGCCTTGATCTTCTCATAACTATCACCTTTGTCAATCATTCTCTTCACCGCGCTTCTCCAAGTAGACAGGGCCGTGCTCATCCTCGTGAGGGCGGCATTGTTCACTTTATTCCCTGAGAGGCGTGTGTTTTCAAATTCAGCGGGGAACTTGTATCGTTCGTGCAGCTTCGTGAAGAGGAGGTTGCGCATATTCCCTCGGTCCTTATGCCTTAGGTTCTCGGTGTTGATCGAGACGGTGCTCCGGAGAATGCACCCGAGCTGAACCGAGTACCCCTTGACTATTTCTTTGGGCGCCGTTGGATACCCGTCGGAGTCCACTTCAGTAAATTCCTCCTTGACGGTGCGGAGCGCGTTCGGGCGCCGGTCCTTCCGTTGCCTCTTCGGTTGGCTGCCATCTGTGCGTGCGCTGCCATCATCAGTGGTGGCATCCTCGGCGGCACCATCAGTGGTGGCATCCTCGGCGCCACTAGGGGTTGTGTAGTCAGGATCGGTGTCTTCCGCGGCGTCCTCATAGCGGTGAGGTTGTTCCTCCATCTCCTGGGACAGCTCCCAGAATACCTTGCCGCCCGAACCGCCGGCCTCATCGTTGTGGGCCATGTTACGCTCTAAATAGGAAAAAAGTTTGGTCAAAAAGTTGGTTATTGTCAAGGAACAAGATCTCATCATTTAGGGTTTGTCGACGCCGAGGCACCCTAAAAGCCTAAGCTTTCATCATTTAGGTTCTTATCGACACCGAGGCACCCTAAAAGCCAAGGTTTTATCATTTAGGGTTTGTCCATATCATCGACACCGAGGAACAAGATCATGGCCTAATCACTTGGCTCTATTGCCACCTATGGTTTAATGCAGCAAGAATGGCGGGGCAGTTGATCCTACTTAATTAAGTACTAAGATACCCCGGCCCATGCATTAGTCGCAAGTACCCCATATGTCCTATTTTTAGCAAAGTCATGCTAAAATTCACGGAAAATTTCAGCATGACCTTTGCTGAAAATAGGACATATGGAGTACCCGAATTTGCCGGAACGGAAGTTAATCGACATTCCGGAAAACTCAAGGGCCTCTCGGGGTACCTACAAAATCATCACGACACGATGGTCGGAGACAAAACCCAGCAGCAGCAGCAGAACAGAGCTGCTCCTATATAGAGCAGCAGCAGCAGCAGAACAGAGCTGCTCCTATATAGAGCAGCAGCAGCAGCAGAACAGAGCAGCAGCAGCTACTGACAGTTAATTCAAAAAAATGCTGCTGTTCCATGCAGGTGTATAGAAGGAGACTTGCTTCATGGAGCTGCATGGAGAGAAAGGAGGGGAGGGGGGAGGGAGGCGGAGGAGGAGGGGGAGAGGGGGAGCTCACCCTCGACGTGTGGTGGCGGCGGACTCGACGGCGACGACAGGCGATGGCGCGGCGCGGGGGAGAGGGGGGGGGAGAGGCCTGGGCTCCGGTGGCGGCGAGAGGGAAGTGGATCGGGAGGACGAACTGGCGAGGGAGGGGGGAAGTGGATCGGGGGACTGTAGCTATAGGGGAGGCTTTCTAATGGCGCACCCCCTGGCGGTGCGCCATTAGAATGTTTTCTAATGGCGCACTGCCAGGGGGTGCGCCATTAGAATGTTTGCTATTGACGTTAAAAGGGCCGCGTCTGTGTTATGGACAGACTTACTGCCATAGCCTAGTGGTTGGACCCTTGATGGATGTCTCTGCCAGCCAGGGTTCGAATCCTGGTGGCCCCATTTTTTTCAATCTTTTTTAAATTTTTTTTTTTGATGTATATATGTCTATTAGTTGCACTAGTCCGGTCTTTAAATATTTTTTTACCTTTTTCTGTGTTTTTTCTTTACTGTTTTTGTCAATCTTTTTAAAAAAAATGTTTTTGATGAATATGAATATGAAACAGTAATAAATATTCAATATTCAATATCGAGATGGAGGGGGATCGAGATCGAGTGTCCTCATGAATATTCAATATTTTTTCATGAATTCAAAAAGTGCCCATGAAATTTAAAAATATTCATGATAGTTCAAAAAGTGCCCATGAAATACAATCGAGAAATGAAGGCTACAATTTAAATACAATCGATCTTAGCTAGCTATCTGTTCACAATCTTCTTGCCCTTCTTTTTCGCAAATGGAGTTCTTCTGTGGAACGGACGTCCTTTAGGTAGGGTGGTCCTGCTTCTTCTTGTGGTGTATGCTGCTACTTCATCGTCGTCGTCATGTTCCATCTTCGGGTCGCCGTACTTGTCGAAGTCTTGCTCATTGGCGACTCCATCCATTCCGATGATCTTCCTTTTGCCTCTCCTCACGACAACACGACTGGGCTTTGACGGGTCGGTAATGAAGAAGCATTGGTCCACTTGGGAAGCCAGTACCCATGGCTCATTTTTCGCGGTGACGTTTGCGCCCGCGGTCTTGGATTTGGCTTCGGGTATAACCATGGTGGTGAAATACCGGTTTTCTTTTAGGACGCTCTTGGCCCATCTGACACGGAACATCGGGACCTTCTCTCCAGCGTAGCTCAGCTCCCAGATCTCCTCGATCCTTCCGTAGTATCTGAACTTGTCGTTACCGGTGTAGGATTCCATCGTTACCCCGGAGTTCTGATAACCATCGCTCTTCATGTCCTTGTCCTCGGTGTAGAATGTGTAGCCGTTGATATCGTACGCCTCATAGGTCATCAGGTTGTGCTCGGCGCCCTGTGACAAGGCGAATATGAGTTGTTCTTCCGCAGGAGAATCCTCATGTAAAGGGTACGACAGAAGCTTCTGCTTGAACCAACGCGTGAAACATGAGTTGTGCTCTTTGATTATATCTCCGTCCGTCCTCTGTTGGCCTCGGTCATTGTACGTCTTCTCAATAAAGGTTTTGTGCTCTACCACCCAAGGATCGACCACGTCTATGTGTTGTAGCGCGACTAGGTTTGCTCTTTCAAAGTCGGCGAGTCGACCCTCGAAGTCGACATGCATTTCGCGGCGACCCTCGCGGTGACCCCATCCAGCGAGCCTGCCGAGGTGCCTGTTGACGGGAAGACCAACGGGGTTCTCGATGCCTAGATAATTCGTGCAGTAGGAGATGCACTCTTCGGTCAGAAAGCCCCTGGCTATGCTTCCCTCTGGACGTGACATGTTACGAACGTATCCTTTGATGACACCATTCATCCTTTCGAACGGCATCATGCTGTGCAGGAACGTCGGCCCGAGTTGGATGATATCCTCCACGATATGGACCAGCAGATGCACCATAACATCGAAGAATGCGGGCGGGAAGTACATCTCAAGCTCGCATAGTATCACCACGATCTCTTCCTGTAGCCTTCTGAGTTGCCTCACGCCAACCGACTTCCGAGAGATGACGTCGAAAAAGTTGCATAGGCCAAATAGCGTCTCACGGACGTGCGCGTCCATGATCCCACGGATTGCAACTGGAAGTATCTGCGTCATCAGCACGTGACAGTCGGGCACTTGTTCCCCTTGGGAAGACGTTCGTGCCAGAATGACATGTTCTCGTCGAAGCATGCGTCGGTCATTTTGTGTTTTACCTTCATCTCCAGAGCCATGAGCGTTACTTTCAGGCGGGTATCCTCGGGCCTGCATCCTTCATACAATGGAGTAACCGCGTCTATCTCCAGTTGATCCAGCTTGGCTTTCTCTCGGGCGGCAGCTCTTGCGTTATCCGTCTGCTTGAGAAGCAGCTCTTGAATATGAGGGTCATGCACCCAGCCTCCATCGTCGTCTGCTCCGGCATCTTCATCTAGATCATGATCATGCCCTTCGTCTTGATCTTCCTCATCATCATGTCCGGCATCTTCTACATGATGACTGTGTGCAGCATCACCGTCGTGATCATGTCCTGGAGATTCTTCGTCTTCTCGCCCGCCCTCGCCGCGGTGGTTGTCTTGCTGCCGATCCTCATTTCTTGCCCGGCCATGGACGACTTCATAGTCATCTTCATCACCTTGCCACCGATAGCCATCCATGAAACCACGCAAGAGCAGGTGGTCCCGCACCTGCCCGGAATCCGGGTCCGCAATAAGGCTCTTCAGCTTGCATCTTCGACACGGACATCTTATCTCCGTCTCGTTCTTTTGAAGCATCTCGGCCTTCGCGGAGCTCAAAAACCTATTCACGATGCCTTCGGTCATCGTGCGGACCATGGTCGCCTGCGGGGTAGAGCAAAACGATATTTTAGAACCAAGAAAAAATTTGGCATGAATTTCCCTAAAAATAGGACCAAAAAGAATGCATAGTGCCAAAATTCTCGCCGAAACGGAAATGAATCAACATGTCGGCAGAATATTGGCAACTATCGCATTTCAAATACCGGTACCTGCAAACACAAACATATATGGAACACCACAAACATATGCAACACCACAAACATACATAGATCTAGCTAGGCCATAAAAAGTGTATGTGCACGGTTGTTGGAGCTCGAGGGAGAAAAAATGTAGATCTACAACATAAAGATAGCTTTCCCCTTACTTACCTATCAAAAAAAGCTAATTTAACCACTTAATTTTGATGAATCTATGGTGCAAATGAGGTGAGGAGGAGGAGGCAGCCGACACAAGCTTGGAGGAGGAGGTGGAGAGAATGAAGTGGGGAAAGTGAGTGGGTAGGTGAGGCTGTCCAAAATATCTAGCTGGTCCCAGCTTACTAATGGCGCACCCCTATCTGGTGCGCCATTAGTAACCCTGGTTACTAATGGCGCACCAGCTAGGGGTGCGCCATTAGTAGTTTTGCAAAAATAATAAAAAATTAAAAAAAATAGTAGTGGCGCACTGTGTTGGAGGTGCGCCATTACTACTCAAAATAGTAATGGCGCACTCTAACGTGGTGCGCCATTAGAATTTTTGGAAAAAAAAAATTGTTACTAATGGCGCACCGTGAGCCTGGTGCGCCATTAGTATCTACCACTCTAATGGCGCACTGGCTCATGGTGCGCCATTACTATATAGTAGTGGCGCACCAGGAGTCTGGTGCGCCATTAGAGCCCATTCCATCTATAGCCCTTTTCCTAGTAGTGAGCGTAGCTGGCAGGACCTTCATACTGCTTTGGATGCATGCCGTCTTTTTCATGCACACGTTGCTGTTCCTCCCGTGCCTCCGGTGTATCTTTTGTCTTCCCATACACTCCCAAGAAGCCTAGCAGGTTCACACAAAGATTCTTCGTCACGTGCATCACGTCGATTGCAGAGCGGACCTCTAGGTCTTTCCAATAGGGTAGGTCCCAAAATATAGATTTCTTCTTCCACATGGGTGCGCGTCCCGCATCGTCAGTCGGAACAGATAGTCCGCCAGGACCCTTTCCAAAGATTACTTGTAAATCATTGACCATATCAAGTATGTGATCACCAGTACGGAGGGCGGGCTTCTTCCGGTGATCTGCCTCACCTTTGAAATGCTTTCCTTTCTTTCGACATTGATGGTTGGTCGGAAGAAATCGACGATGCCCCAGGTACACATTCTTCCTGCATTTGTCCAAATATATACTGTCGGTGTCATCTAAACAGTGTGTGCATGCGTGGTATCCCTTGTTTGTCTGTCGTGAAAGGTTACTGAGAGCAGGCCAATCGTTGATGGTTACAAACAGCAACGCATGTAGGTCAAATTCCTCCTGTTTGTGCTCATCCCACACACGTACACCTTCTCCATTCCACAGCTGTAAAAGTTCTTCAACTAATGGCCTTAGGTACACATCAATGTCATTGCCGGGTTGCTTAGGGCCTTGGATGAGCACTGGCATCATAATGAACTTCCGCTTCATGCACAAGCAAGGAGGAAGGTTATAGATACATAGAGTCACGGGCCAAGTGCTATGATTGCTGCTCAGCTCCCCAAAAGGATTAATGCCATCTGCACTTAAACCAAACCATACGTTCCTTGCGTCACCTGCAAAGTCCCCCCGCCTTCTCTTGATTTTTCTCCACTGCGACCCATCAGCGGGTGCTCTCAACTTCCCGTCTTTCTTACGGTCTTCTTTGTGCCATCGCATCAACTTGGCATGCTCTTTGTTTCTGAACAGACGTTTCAGCCGTGGTATTATAGGAGCATACCACATCACCTTGGCAGGAACCCTCTTCCTGGGGCGCTCGCCCTCAACATCACCAGGGTCATCTTGTCTGATCTTATACCGCAATGCACCGCATACCGGGCATGCGTTCAAATCCTCGTACTCACCGCGGTAGAGGATGCAGTCATTAGGGCATGCATGTATCTTCTGCACCTCCAATCCTAGACGGCATAGAACCTTCTTTGCTTCGTACGTACTGCCGGGCAATTCGTTATCCTTTGGAAGCTTCTTCTTCATTATTTTCAGCAGCAAACTAAATCCCTTGTCAGATACACCATTGTCTGCCTTCCATTGCAGCAATGCAGTGTGGTACCGAGCTTTCTATTGTCATCTTCGCAATTTGGGTACAACCCTTTTTTGTGATCCTCTAACATGCGATCGAACTTCAACTTCTCCCTTTCACTTTCGCATTCTCTCTGTGCATCAACAATGACCCGGCGAAGATCATCATCGGGCACATCGTCTGGTTCCTCTTGATCTTCAGCTTCCCCCATTGCAGCATCACCGTATTCAGGGGGCGGGTAGTTGTCATCATCCTCTTCTTCTTCGTTGTCTTCCATCATAACCCCTCTTTCTCCGTGCTTGGTCCAAACATTATAGTGTGGCATAAAACCCTTCTCAAGCAGGTGGAAGTGAAGGGTTTTAGAGTTGGAGAAAGCCTTCGTATTCTCACAGACAGTACATGGACAATGCATAAAACCATTCTGCTTGTTTGCCTCAGCCGCTTCGAGAAAATTATGCAGGCCCTTAATATACTCGGAGGTGCGTCGGTCACCGTACATTCATTGCCGGTTCATCTGCGTGCGTTATATAGTTCTTATTATTGAACAACATATAACACTCTAGAGCATCTAATTAAAACACACAAATAAGAACTTTTTTCTTTTAGAAAGAAGATAAGAAGAAGAGGCTAACCACGGTGTTGCCGGCGCCGAGATGGGCGCGGGCGATCGACGGCGGTGAGGACGGGGACGGGACAGGACGGACCGCCAAACCTAGACAAATCTTGAGGAAAATGGAGCTTGGACAAGGAGCTTCGAGAGGAGAAAGCTTAAGTGTGGCTCGGGCATTTCATCGAACACCTCATGTGCATAGGAGGTGAGCTAGAGCACCACAAAAGCTCTCCCACGGCCGGGCAAAAAAACAGAGCAATGCATTGCTCTGCTCGCGGGCGGGGGCTATATATAGGCCAACCATTGGTCCCGGTTCCAGCCACAAACCGGGACCAATGGTTGTGGGCCAGGAGCGAGGCGCATTGGTCCCGGTTCGTGGCTGGAACCGGGACAAAAGGGGTCACCTTTAGTCCCGGTTCCAGCCACAAACCGGGACCAATGGTTGTGGGCCAGGAGCGAGGCGCATTGGTCCCGGTTCGTGTCTAGAACCGGGACAGAAGGGGTTAGACGAACCGGGACCAATGCCCCATGAGGCCCGGCCGGCGCCCTTGCCTCACGAACCGGGACCGATGCCCCCATGGGTCCCGGTTCGTGAGTGAACCGGGACTAATGGGCTTCTCAGGGGTGGACCGATGCCCTGTTTTGTACTAGTGCAATGTCACCTCGGGAATCCGCGAGTTGAGTGCCAAAACATATATCAAGTGAATCAATATAATACCCCATTGTCATCACGGGTACTCATATGCAAGACATACATCAAGTGTTCTCAAATCTGAAATATTCAATCCGACAATAACGTAACCTCAAAGGGAAAAGATTTGATTCATCACAACAAGGATAGAGAGGGAAGAAACACTATATGATCCAACTATATTAACAAAGCTCGTGATACATCAAGATCATGCCAAATCAAGAACACGAGAGAGAGAGAGAGATAAAACACATAGCTACTGGTACAAACCCTCAGCCCCGAGCGTGAACTACTCCCTCCTCGTCATGGAGACCGCCGGGATGATGAAGATGGCCTCCGGTGATGCTTTCCCCCCTCCAGCAGGGTGCCGAAAAAGGGTTGTAGATGAGATCATGGAGGTACAAAGACTTGCGGTGGCGTAAAAACTCATCTATGTTAACTTTCGGTGGTTTCCGAATATATATGATTTTTTGGCGTTGGAATCACGCGAAGAAGGGCCACAAGGGGCCCACGAGGCACCAGGGCGCGCCTGGGGGGTGGCGCACCCTAGTGGCTCGTGGGGCCCCTGTGGGTCTTCTGGCCACCTCCCGAAGCTTCTAGTGTCTCTTATGTTCCAGAAAAAATCTTCAAAAAGTTTCGCTGCATTTGGACTTCATTTGATATGGATTTTCTGTAAAACCAAAAACAAGCAGAAAACAGCAACTGGCGCTAGGCACTAGGTCAATATGTTAGTCCATAAAAATCATATAAAAGCCATATTAAAGTGCACTAAAATCATACAAAACTATAATAAACATGGCATGAATACTTCATAAATTATAGATACGTTGGAGACGTATCAGTGGGTGTGCATCCAACTTGCTTGCTCATGAAGACCTCGGGCATTTGAGGAAGCCCATCATCGGAATATACAAGCCAAGTTCTATAATGAAAATTCCCACTAGTGTATGAAAATGAAAGCATAGGATACTCTCTATATGAAAAACATGGTGCTACTCTGAAGCACAAGTGTGGTAAAGGATAGTAACATTGCCGCTTTTCTCTTTTTCTCTCATTTCATTTCATTTTTTTTTCTTTTTTTTTCTTTTTTTTTCTTGGGCTCTTTTTGGCCCTAACTTTTTTCCTTTTTTTTATTTTGTCCGAAGTCTCATCCCGACTTGTGGGGGAATCATAGTCTCCATCATCCTTTCCTCACTAGGACAATGCTCTAATAATGAATAATGATGATCATCACACTTCTATTTACTTACAACTCAAAAAATTACAACTCGATACTATAACAAAGTATGACTCTATATGAATGCCTCTGGCAGTGTACCAGGATGTGCAATGATCTAGCGTAGCAAAAGATATCAGAAAACGGACAAGCCATGAAAATATCATGCTATCTATCTTACGATCATGCAAAGCAATATGACAATGAATGGTCAAGTCATGTATATGATGATGATGGAAGTTGCATGGCAATATATCTCGGAATGGCTATGGAAATGCCATAATAGGTAGGTATGGTGGCTGTTGTGAGGAATATATAAGGAGGCTTATGTGTGATAGAGCGTATCATATCACGGGGTTTGGATGCACAGGTGAAGTTTGCAGCGACTCTTGAGGTGAGAAAGGGCAATGCACGGTATCGTAGAGGCTAGCAAATTGTGGAATGGTGAGAGTGCGTATAATCCATGGACTCACATTAGTCATAAAGAACTCACATACCTATTGCGAAAGTTTTTTAGCCCTCGAAGCAAAGTACTACTAAGCATGCCCCTAGGGGGAGGTCGGTAGGAGTTAACCATCGCGCGCCCCCGACCTCCACGCAAAGGAAGACAATCAATAATAAATCATGCTCCAACTTCTTAGCATACTGAGAGACTATACGTGCATGCTTCGGGAATCACAAACCTTAACACCAATATTCCTACTAAACCACAATCATTCACTAGTACCTCCCACATACTACCATCTGTATATCGCAAAACTATTGCAAGGAATCAAACATATCATATTCAGTGATCTACAAGTTTGATGTAGGATTTTATGACTAACCATGTGAATGACCAATTCATGTTGACTGTCTAAATAGATATAAGTGAACCAAGAGAGTTTAATTCTTTCTACAAAAGACCATGCTCTAACAAATATAAGTGAAGCAAAAGAGCATTCTACAAATAACGGTTTTCTATATGAAGAGAAACAGGCATCCAAACTTCAAATGATATAAGTGAAGCACATGAAGCATTCTATAAAGCCATACTCAAAAGATATAAGTGAAGTGCAAACAGCATTCTATAAATCAACAAAGGACTATCTCATAACAGCATGGTGCATTTATTTAAAAGAAAAATAAAAAGCACACGACGCTCCAAGAATTTACGCATATCATGCGAACAAAACAAAAAACGAGACATACCGATAATTGTTGAATGAAGATGGGATGCCTTCCGGGGCATCCCCAAGCGTAGACGCTTGAGTCTCCTTGAACTCTTGCCTCTCCTCATTATTCTCATATCAGTACCTCCTCGATCTTTGAGCACTTCATCCACACAAAACTTAACAAAACCTTCGTGAGATCCGTTAGTATAATAAAGCAAATCACTACTTTAAGTACTATTGAAAACCCATTCATATTTTATTTTAAAATTATACCTACTGTATTCTAATTTCTCCTTGGTCTATACCTTCCGATACAATCCATAGTTTCATCAAAACAAGCAAAACAATGCATCAAAAACAGAATCTGTCAAAAACAGAACAGTCTATAGTAATCTGAACATTGGCGATACTTCTGTAACTCCAAAAATTCTGAAAAATTAGGACAAAATGAACAATTTGCATATAAGTACTGTGTAAAAATTTCATAATTTATGCAACTACTAGTAAAAAAATTAAATTCACGCACTACAGCAAAAGTTTCTGTTTTTGCACCGCACACACCAAACAAACAATTTAAACATCCTAACGGTAAATCTTGGCACATTATTTTTATAATACAATGGATTTGTACAAGGGGATAATTATTTTTGTTGAAAATTTTCTATAATTCAAGATTCACAAAGTTTCCATGGGCATGAACAAAGTTCAACGAGCTCCCCCACTTCAACGGTGCTCGTCTTTCTTACTTTCACTTTCCTTTTTGAAAAGTTGTAGGTTACCCTCTATATTTTTTTGTTTTTAAAGTTTTTAAAAGCACACAACAGAAATAAATGACTCTCTAAAACTTCCAGGTTGTCTCCCTGGCAGCGCTTTCTTTAAAGCCATTAAGCTAGGCATAAATTGCTCAAGTAATGGATACACCCGGATCCCAAGGTATATCAAAGCCAGTTTTAATTAACAATGATTTGTAATTTAGTAGTGAGAACAAAGCAACATAGATCATGCAATGACAAAGTCTAACTCTCTTCCTATGCATCGGCATGTCATAAAAGAACAATTCATGCACATCAAGTAAAGGCCAATGCATAGTATAAACAGTTTCTTGCAATTTTATCGCATTGGAAACATAGAGAGGTGGAGATGTAGTTCCTCTATCATAATAATTGCAATTGGGAGCAGAAAGCACATGCATATTATATCCATCAAAATTATCATATGCAATAGTAAAACGCAACCCATCAATATAATCCTTAATAAGAGCAAACTTCTCTGATATTGTGTAGTTGGGAGATTTCAAAAAGATAATAAGACTATCATGTGTGGGTGCAATAGCAACAATTTCATTCTTAACAGAGGGAACTATAGCAAGTTCATCTCCATAAGAATAATTCATATTGGCATCATGGCCACAAGCATAGCAAGCATCAATTTCATCAAAAAGGGATATTTCAAACGAATCCAAGGGATCAACCTTCGGTAAGCACGAAGGGAAATTAAACAATGAATGAGATAAAGAGTTACTCTCATCAGAAGGTGGGCACGGGTGATCAATCCGCTCTTCCTCCTTTTGTTCTTCGCTCTCCTCCTCAATTTTTTCATCTAATGAGCTCGCAGTGTCATCAATTTTTTCTTCCATAGATTCCTGCAAAATATTAGTCTCTTCTTGGACAGCGGAGAAGTACTCAATATATTCTTTAACATAAGCATTAAAAGCATAGTTTTCATGGCAATATTTAAGTATGGCAAAAAATTTAGATTTGTAAAGAGTAGCATCATACTTTTCAATCAAAGAAGCAATTTCATAAGCACCATTAAAATCAACAAATTCTTCAATTTGTTCAATATCATAGTAACTATAAACACCTTTAGCATAAGAAGATACGATTCCATTATCACTAAACTCACATTGGTAGGGAAGGTGTTTCTTAGGGTCTTCAGAACAACAAGTAAAATCATGTATTTCGCATAAATTCCAAGCATAGAAATTTAAAGTATTAATATGATGCCATAAGAGTTTCCCTTTTTGAGACAAGCGGTGTCGCACAAAATAAGCATGCTCATTTAATGATTTTCCCTCAACTAAGCTAGTTGGGTTTTTAGCACGAGCACAAAGGGATCGAAGATGATCCAAGTACAAAGCTTCAGCAGTATGATAGATTTTGGGTGGTTCTTCAACCATTGGTTTAGCAGGTACAACTAATTTTTTTGGTATTTTACGTTTCCTACCCATAACTAAAGATAGAAAACAAGGGCACAAAATAAAAACTACTTAGTGATAAGGCAAACAAGCACACACAAGAATATCAACCCCATGCTATTGCTCCCCGGCAACGGCGCCAGAAAAAGGTCTTGATAACCCACAAGTATAGGGGATCAATTGTAGCTTTTTTGATAAATAAGAGTGTTGAACCCAATGAGGAGCTAAAGGTAGAATTAATATTCCCTTCAAGTTCTGTCGACCACCGATACAACTCTACGCGCACTTAACGTTCGCTTTACCTAGAACAAGTATGAAACTATTTTGTAGGTGATAGGATAGGATTGCAAGAATAAAACTTGAAGTACTTTGCGTGAATAAAACTATGCGTAATTTGCAAGATAATAAAAGTTAGTTGTTTAGTAAAAAGCTTTTGTAACACAAGAGAATGATTTGTCCCTAGACAATGGATAACTAGACCGGTAATCATTGTTGCAATTCTATATGAGGGAGAGGCATGAGCTAACATACTTTCCATACTTGGATCATATGCACTTATGATTGGAACTCTTGCAAGCATCCGCAACTACCAAAGATCATTAAGGTAAAACCCAACCATAGCATTAAGTATCAAGTCCTCTTTCCTCCCATACGCAACAACCCCCTTACTCGGGTGTAAGCTTCTGTCACTCTAGCCGCCCACCATAAGAGAATTATGAACGTATTGCAAACCCTACAGCGGGAATCCATCATGCTTGCGCGACACGGAGGTCACCATAGGACAGCACCAAAATAAAACATACAACTCAAACCAATCACGATCATCAATCAACCCATAGGACAAAACGAATCTACTCAAACATCATAGGATGGCCAAAAATCATTGGATAATAATATGTAGCATTAAGCACCATTTTTAAGTAGAGAATTACAGCGGGAAAAGACAGGTTACACCGCTGCATAGAGGGGGAGAGAGTTGGTGTTGACGGCGGCGAAGTTGTTGGTGTAGATCGCCGTCACGATGATTGCCCCGGCGGCGTTCCGGCGCCACCGGGAGACAGGGGAAGAGAGGCCCCCTCCTTCTTCCTCTTCCTTGGCCTCCCCCCTAGATTGGAGGAGAGTTTCCCCTCTGGTCCATGGCTGCCATGGCGGCGGAGGGGCAGGAGCCCCTCCTAGGTTGGATCTCTCTCTCTCTCTGTTCTCTTCTGTTTTGCGTTCCTGTTTTCTGGCCCTTCACCATTTCTTAAATTCCTAGAGATCCGTAAATCTGATAGCTCTGAAATTTTAACACGATTTGTTTCCGGATATTAGCTTCCTTGCGCCCGAAGAAGATCACCAACCGACCGACGAGAGCCTCATGAGGCACCACGGCGCGCCGGCCCCCCTAGCGCGCCCTGGTGCCTCGTGGGGTATACGAGCACCGCCTTGCGTTGATTCCACCTCCCAAAAATCACATATATTCCAAAATAATTCTCCGTAAAAGTTTATTGCATTTGGACTTCATTTGATATGGATATTCTACGAAACAAAAAACATGCAACAAACAGGAACTGGCACTAGGCACTGGATCAATATGTTAGTCCGAAAAAACAATATAAAATGTTGCCAAAGGTATGTGGAAATAATAGGATATTGGCATGAAACAATCAAAAATTATAGATACGATGGAGACGTATCACTTAGCGTGTACCCATAGCTCATTTTTCGCGGTGACGTTCACGGTAGCGCTCTTGGCGTCGGATATAGACATGGTGGTGAAATAACGGTTTTCTCTTTGGATGCCCTTAGCCCATCTGACACGGAACATCATCACGTTGTGCTATCCAGAGTAGTCAAGCTCCCAGATCTCTTCGACGCTTCCGTAGTATCTTTCAATTACGTCATCGTCGCCGGTCATGGATTCCATCGTCACCCCTGAGTTCTAGTAATCAATGTTTTTATCTTTGGCCTCTGTGTAGAACATCTACCCATTTATGTCATATGCCTGATAAGTCATGAGGTTGACTGCGGGGCCATGTGCTAAGGCATATATGAGCTTTCCATAGGTACATGCCTGTTTCGACGATTAGCCAAAACTCGCTCTTTGAACCAACATAAGAAAGATGAGTTGTGCTCTCTAATAACTTCGGCGTCCGTCTTGCGCAGCCCCCAGTCACAGTACTTCTTTGCGATGGTGTCTTTGTGCAGTGTCAACAAAGGATCTAGCACCTGTAGGTGTCATAGCACTACTAAGTTTGCTCTGTCAAAGCCATTGCATTGACCCGAGTGGTCCACATACAATTCCCTTCGGCTGTTGCTGTGACCTTCTCCTCCGAGCCTGCCAAGGTGCTTGTTGATGGGCAAACCAATAACAGGGCTTCCGATGCCTAGATAATTCTCGCAGAAGGAGATGCACTCTTGGGTCAGATAGCCCTGGGCGATGCTTCCATCCGGACGGGACATGTGATGAACGAATCCTTTGATGACCCCATTCATCCTCTCGAATGGCATCATGCTCTGCAGGAATGTCGGCCCGAGGTCGATGATGTCGTCCAGAATGTGGACACACAGATGACGCAGGCGGGAAGTACATCTCAAGCTGAACTAGGATGACAACAATCTCTTCCTGTAGCCTTCAGAGCTAGTTCACACTGATCGACTTTCGAGAGATAACGTCGAAAAAGTTACATATACCAATAAGCGTATCATGGATGTGCTCATCCATTATCCCTCTAATTGCAACCGGGAGTATCTGCATCATCATCACGTGACAGTCATGAGACTTCATCCCGCTGAACCTTTTTTTTTCTTGGTGTCTAAATATCTGCTTATCTTCCCATAGTAACCGGAACTAACTTTGATTCCAGCAAGTCACTTGAAGAATTGATCGATCTCCTTCTGACTTAAGGTGAAGCAAGAGGGAGGGGGCAATAATGTTCTTCCTTCTTGTTGAATTTTTTGCCCCGGTCTTGTGTCTCCGTCTCCTCCTCCGACTAATTAGGGGGTCCGTGAAGATCTTCCCTGATGCCCGAAAATTCCAAATCCATTCTTGCCTTTGGCCCATCTTTGGTCTTCTCCGGCATGTTCATCAGTGTGCCAAGCAAGCTCTCGAGGACATTCTTCGTGATATGCATGACATCAAAGCTATGAGGCATGTCGAGTTTGGGCTAGTATGGCAAGTCCCCAAAAAAAGACCTCGTTTTCCATACCTTCAACACTGGCTCCAGGGCCTTTTTCTTCTTTCTCGGCACAGGGCACTCTTCCCAATTTTTCAACAACATATCAATTTCGGCACCACTCCTATTACGTAGAGGTCCTCGATGCTTAACCTCACCATTGAACAGATCTCCACGCTTTCTCCACGCGTCATCCTTCTCAAGCCATCTTCGATGCCCAATGTACATGGTTTTCAAAGGCCCATCTTTCGGTAGCTGCAGAGACGTTGTATCATCCATGCACCTGGTGCATCCGCAATGTCTGTGGCACACCTGGCCTGAGACATATCCGTAACCGAGATAGTTGTGCACTGTCGTGATCAACGCGGCTCTCATAGGGAAATAATCTCCTGCGCAAGCGTCCCATGTCCTGACCCCTGCTGTCCATAACATGTGTAGCTCCTCTTTCAGTAGCTGGAGATATAGATTAATATCGTTTCCTAGTTGTTTCAGTCCTTGAATCAGCATACTCATGTGTATGTACTTTGTCTTCATGAACTTCCAGGGGGGGAGGTTGTACATCCATACAAACATGGGCAATGTGCTATGGTTGGTGTTCTGGTTGCCAAACGGATTCATGCCATCAATACTCGTGCCAAACACGATATTCAGCGTTTAATGCTCTCCACTGGCTGGCATCAGTGAGGTCTCTCAGCTTCGAATCATCTCCATCGTTTGGTTTCACCCTGTCCACGTGCCAGCGCATGAGCTTTGCTTCCTTAGGATCAACAAAATACCACTGCAGACGGGGAGTGATCGGAAAGTACCATAGAACTTTCTGAGGAGCTTTCTTTCCAGACTTCTTGTATCGAGAAGCATTGCACACTGGATAGCTGGTTTTCACCGCATGCTCCTTCCGATAAATGATGCAATCATTGATGCATGCGTGGTACCTAATGTGCGGCAAATCAAGAGGGCACACAATTTTCTAGGCCTCCTCGATACTAGTAAGACACAAGTTCCCCGTGGGAAGAACTTTCTGTAGATACTCCAAATGCTCATTGAGGCTTGCGTCGGTCCATATGTTTTTTTTGCCTTCGTCTTTAGAAGTTTGAGCGTGAAACTCAAGCGGGTCTCCTTAGGATCGCAACCATCATACAATGGAGTCTTCGAGTCTAACTCCAATTGCACCAGATTGGCCTCCTCCCTAGAAGTAGCTCTGTCACTAGTCGTCTTCTTGCGAAGCAGGTCTCGAACATGAGGGTCCTGGACGACTGAACTTAGTAGCGATGAAGACTGCGGCGTGTTCGCATCTTCTTCATGTCCGGCCTCTTCTCCATGTCCGGCCTCTTCTTCATGTCCAGCGCCCTCTTCTTCGGGTCCGTCAGTCATCTCTTCGTCTGGACACATGCTATTATTGGCTACCCCGTCGACGTCCTCATCATCATCTTCACTTATCCACCGAGTATAGCCATCCATGAAACCATGCATGACTAGGTGCGCCTTCAAACGGCCACCCAAAAAGGGGTCGATCCAGACTCCTTTGCATTTTCGACACGGGCATAAAATCGCCTTGCGGTTATTTTGATTCATGTAGGCCACCGCGGATCGCAAGAATCTATCCACCATCCTTCCACTAACCTTCATCATCGCCTACGCGGTATATGTGCAAAAGAATTATAACCATGCATGGATGCATCAAGGTCATACAAAAATTCAGCATGACCTTCCCTAAAAATAGGACATATCGAGTTTGCCCGAAATTCGCCGAAATGGAAATAAATCGACATTTCTGCAAAACGTAGGCCACTCATGTCACGCACAATTCGGCAAATACATAGGAAACTCATCATGTCATGCACAATTCCATCATATCGCACAATTCAGTCATATCGCACACACACAATTTCCATTCTTGCACAACACTATTTTTTACTCACCTGTCTCGAGAGAGAGCACGGTGATGAGGACGGTGTCGCTTGGAATTGAAGTGGACAAAGATATTTAATGCTCCTTCATTAATGAGAGGGAGGTAGATAGCTTACTTCATTTAATGTGTGGATCTACTTGGGGAGGAGATGAGTCTAACTAGTGGAGAGGGAGAGAGAGCTAGTGAGTCAATGGAGTGGAGGAGATGAGTCTAACTAATGGAGAGGAAGGGGAGCCATTAATGGAGATGGTGGAGGGGCTAGGAGAGAGAGGGAGGAGGTGGAGAAGGAAGAGCGAAGAAAGCAAGTGTGAGAAGAAAGCAAGGGGAGAAGGAAGGGGGAGGGAGAGGGAGAGGGAGGGGGAGAGGATGAGGGTAAAAAGGTGCCTGCTGCGCTTAGCAGTAGCACGGGGCATGGCGGCCACGCTACTGTTAAGCCCAGTAGCTGCAGCGCGTAGCATTTGGGCCGCGCTGGTGATAAGTGGGGCCCACCAGCTGGCCCATGTACCCATAAAAGTAGCGCAGGGTTCCTCTGCCCGCACTACTGCTATCTAGTTAGCTGTAGCGCAGATTTTGTACCCGATGCTGCTGTCGTGGCTTGTTCCGGGGGCACGGTGGGGACCACTTAGCAGTAGCGCAGGGTCCCTGTGCCCGCGCTACTGCTAAACTTTACCTGTAGCGCTGTTTTCTACCCCGCGCTACTGCTAAGTAGAAGTAGCACGGCCACCTTACCCTGCGTCACTGTTAAGTGATTGCCTATATGGGTTTTCCTAGTAGTGTGCCCTTGGACTAAACACTCCAATAATTGTTGTTCTTCGATGGTGATGATTCTACTCGTGTGTTTCTGTATGGAAGCGATACCCCTTCATGTCGTAAGCATTAAATGACCTGACCCGATAGTTTTTGAGTTCATTTTGCGACATGTTTTGCTTAGTGTTTTTGCATAATAAACAAGAGATTACATAGGATTTTTCCGCATTTTACCTTGATCGTTTGCCTGTTTTTGTCTTATTCCACCAGGATCCCCAGAATCAGGAGATTCGGAGCATTCATTGGAAAACACCTATTTTGGTGGAAAATATGTTGATTTGATGTCATAAAAGCCTTCCATACGAAGAGACAAAGAAGTGGGAAGAAACGTAGCTGCGTTTGGGTCTCCGGAAGAGAAGACAACATGTGGTACGAGCATGACTGCTCGTACCAGCGGTCGTACCACCCGGCGCTGCCTCCTCCTGATCAACTATGTCCACCCCGTGCAATCAGATCTCAGTTCTGACGAACATAGGGGCTCTATGTGATGAAACAGTACCAGAAACCTCACCTCCGAAAGGCATCCAGAGGGGGAATCGGCAACAAGGCATCCATTTCGCCATTGCTTTGATCATGGAGGCTACAACATCGATCTCCATCAACACCATCATCATCCATGCCATCGTCATCAACTCCCCCATTCATCTCATTGTAATCCCGAAACCTATTGTGGATTCGTACGTGTGTTACTTTAATAATTCATCTGCCATTCATATGAACACCTCGATGATGTCTTTTGCCTCCATGTCTGATTAGTTCCCTAGTTCTCGGGGATATGGAGGAACCCTAGTATTCATATGAGCTGAACTTCAATAAGATATTTGATCTTTGTGATATGATTTATGGCAATGTTCTTCATGATACGATGCAAACATTGACTGCATAGTATTTAGCCCTTCTGGACTTGAAGGACATTATTACCACTGGAAAGCGGGGTTAGAGGCGCAATGGTGACATAAGCTAATATGTCTCCGTCGAATCTACTTTTCCAAACACTTCTGCTCTTGTTTTGGCCCCTAATTTGCATGATTTGAATGGAACTAACCCGAACTGACGCTGTTTTCAGCAGAATTACCATGGTGTTGTTTTTTGTGCAGAAATAAAAGTTCTTGGAACTGGATGAAACTTTTTGGAGATTTTTTATGGAATAAATAAAAAATACTGGAACCAAGACCCACTAGAGGGGGGCAACCCAGTGCCCACGAGGCACCAGGGCGCGCCACCCCCCAGGCGCGCCCTGATGGCTCATGTGGCCCACGTGGCTCCGCTGACCCTAATCTCTGGCCTATAAGTTCACAATTCCAGAGAAAAAATAGGAGAGGAAGTTTTATTGCGTTTCACGATACGGAGCCGCCGCCACCTCCTGTTCTTCATCGGGAGGTAAGATCTGGAGTCCGTTTGGGGCTTCAGAGAGGGAGATCTTCCGACCAATTTCATGATGCTCACCGCCGGGAGTGAGTAATTCCTTCGTAGGCTTGCTGGACGGTGATGAGTTGGATGAGATTTATCATCTAATCGAGTTAGTTTTGTTAGGGCTTGATCCGTAGTATCCACTATCTTCTGAGATTGATGTTGCTATGACTTTGCTATGCTTAATGCTTGTCACTAGGGCCCGAGTGCCATGATTCCATGTCTGAACCCTTTATGTTTTCATGAATATATTTGTGTTCTTGATCCGATCTTGCAAGTTGTATGCACCTGCTACGTGTTATGATCCGCATACTCCAAGGTGACAATAATTGGGATTCTTTCCGGTGATTGCTGTAGTTTGAGGAGTTCATGTATTCACTAAGTGCTAATGCTTTGTTCCAGTTCTCTATTAAAAGGAGGCCTTAATATCTATTGGGGATGTTTACCAGCATGGAGACCCGGCAGGGTGTTAACCCGGCCAAAACGCGAGCTTAGCGATACAACTCACCACGGGGTTGATGACTCAGTGTGGGCCGGCTTAACGAGGCCTGGTAAAGATAGGCCAGCTTAAACGGTGGGCCGGCTCACGACAGGATAGATGACAAGAAGACCGTCTTGGAGAACAAGTAGGAAAGAGTAGGAGGCGGGTCAGAGAACGACCTGAACCCTCATGTAATCTAGGGTTCCACCTGCATATATAAAGGGGAACACCTATACGAAAAAGACTAAGTTGCAATCTCCTCGAGAGCTAGGTTAGTGAATCCGCATCCTTGTAATCGAGATCTACAGCAATATAATCAAGCAGGACGTAGGCTTTTACCTCGACCGTGAGGGGCCGAACCTAGGTAACCCGGCGTCTTCTCTTTCCCGATCAACCCCATTAAGCTTCCACACTTATGCGATGGCCTCATCTCTAAGTCCTTTCACAAGGGCATCTGCCGTGTTAAAACCACGATAGTTGGCGCCCATCGTGGGGCTCACGCACGGTGGAGTTGAGTTCTTAGCGGGATCTCTCCCAGGGTTCGGGAAGTACGCGGTTGGCATGATGACCAAGAGCCGCCACGGGAAGTTCTACATCGACGATTCATACTGGGGCCTAGATGCCGACTCAGTCGAGTACGGGTACCGGGTCCCCTTCGGCAAGATTCACACCTTCATTGGCGTGGTCGGTGAGCCGGCCGCTGGGTTGGAGAATATCGCCGGTGTTGAGTTGGCACACCGTGCGGGTCAGCACCGGGCGAGACCCGGCCCGCGTCAAGCCGGCCCGAGCCATGTCTTCGTGGGTTTCACCCAAGGGGTGGCCTTGTCGGAGAACTCCCTGTCTCAGGACGACATGCTCATCCAATCTGACGGTGAGTCCTCGATGGGAGAAACCGAGTCAATCCTTCCTCTACACACTGGGGGGCTCGGGCACGCCAACGACGTCTTTCCAGAGAGCTCGGATCCGCCTCGCTTCGCTGCGGTGTACATGGCGGGAAGGCAAGATCCGGAGCGAGACCCGGCCATTCCAGCAGCGGGGCAGAATAGCATCCTTGCCGGCTCAGGAGGAGCCGACGCGTCGGCCACCGGCTCTCAGAAAACTGGGACTCAGGCGCTCGCGGACTTAATGACTACGCTGGCAGCCCTGTTGGCCGAGCAGATGGCCAACATCCAAGAGGACATCAACACAGAGAACGCTCGTTTGATGCAGGAACAGGCCCGGATTGCCGATGAGAGGCAGCGCTTGGAAGAAGAGGTACATTACCTGAACCGCCGTCAGGCCGAGTCGAAGCTCATTCACAAGAGGCGTCATCAGAGCCGGCTTCTGGTTAATCTTGAGCCGACTCGGCTTTTCACCACACCGCCAGCTCCGATGAACCCGGGGGCTGGAGTCGTCGCCGCGGGAGAGCCGCCTTTGCAACAGCCGGTCCAGCAGCGGGAGCCGGCACAGCATCGCACGCCGGAGCGGCAGCAGCAGTCACCGTCTCGCCGGTTCCAGACCCCAATGGGACACTACTCTAACCCGGTGGATAACGTGCTGCAGCGACCCACTACTTGGCAGCTATTCTGATCGAGGGGGACGGCCCGATTCAGACCGAGGCCAGGAACGCCATTGCGATGCTCAAAACAGCCGTGGTGCAGCAAGCGAACTATTCGCATAGCCAGCATCGGCTTCTCTCGACCCCACATCAGAGCCGCACCAGGAGTCAGCACCCTTGGTCGCCAGCGGTCTCCAGCAGCGCACACCGTAGGAGAGCCGCCCTGCCGCTGGCGGAGCAGCGAAAGCCTGGGATCCCGCAGGACGTTGCAGACGCTGCTCGGATTCTGTGGGCTTGGGAGGAAGCAAACGCGCGTGCAGGGCACAACCCGCCGGCGCGAGCTGACCCGCCGCTGGATGTCAACCCGCCACCGAATGTTAACTCGCCTGTTGTGACCCAGACAGACGGCCGACTCGGGAGCTCTTCAAGCCGCATGATTGGAACTCCCCGTTTGGTACCAGCGCTGCGAGAAGCACGCATTCCCCCCGATTTCAAAGGGCCTCGCAAGGTCCCTAATTATACAGCGAATCTGGAACCCACCGAGTGGATCGAGAGTTATGAGCTGGCAATGGACTTGTTGGGCGCAAGTGAGTCAGTATGCACGCGTTACCTCCCTCTGATGCTGGAAGGCCCTGCACGCACCTAGATGAAAAAGCTACCGGCGAATTCTGTCAACACATGGCAGGAACTGAAGGAGCGCTTCATCAAGAATTTCCAGGGAACCACGATTGTTGATCTTGAGCGTTGTGTCCAGCGCGAGGATGAGTCGGCACGTCACTGGGCTCGCCGGGTTACGGAAGTCATACACAGTTCAGACAGCATCTCGGCGGCTTAGGCAGTGCTCGTTCTGGAGCGAACGTGCAAGTTCCAGCCCCTGGTCCAGAAGCTTGGGCGACTCAAGCGAAAGGTCCAGGACATGGGAGACCTCATGGATGTCTTAACCCGGTATGCGGAGTCAGATAACACCAAGGATCCACTGTCGGACGAGGAGAAGTCTAACAAGGGGAAGAAGGCTGGTGGCAAGGGTCAGCAACATAACAACAGTAATGGTCAGAACAACAATGGTGGTAAACGTAAGGGTCTTGACGGTAGTTCCGATCTGGTGGCAAACACGAACACAGAGAATAAATGTCAACGGCAGAATGACGGTTTGAGGAGGCAGTCTGGAAATCGCCCTCTCACTTACGAGGAAGCTCTCAAGGCTCCTTGTCTGAAGCATAGTTATAATGGTAAGCCGTCCAGTCACTCCTGGGAAAATTGCTATCTCATGCAAGAGTTTGCCAAGCGCGTCTTCCAGAATCATCATAATGGAGGTGGCGCGGGCTGACCACCTGCCAGCCAGGGACTCGGCTTCTCGGGCGCCGGCTTACAAGGGCCCTTCGCGGGACCCGGCTTCCAAGCGAACAGTGGTCAAGGCGGCGGGTTCCAGGGGGCTGGTAACGCTGGAGGCGGCAATCAGCGAAACAACCAGGGAAATCAGCATCAGGCTGGTGCAGCAGGGTTTCAGAGTAACCCGAAACAGCTAAATAGTGGGCAGTATCACGTTTTCACCACTAGCACCTGTAAACAGGATCGGAAGGTACAGCGACGAGCCGCCCACGTGGTTGAGCCAGTGGCTCCTTACTACCTCAACTGGTCTTAGCAGTCGGTTACGTGGAGCAGGGAAGATCACCCTGTCCTTGTCGATCACCCTGGCCACCTGGCTCTGGTGGTTGCACCGCAAGTCGGTGGTTACGCCCTGACTAAGGTACTCATGGACGGAGGCAGCAGCATCACCATTCTGTATTATGACACGTTCAAGCAGATGAATCTGTCCGATAAGCAGTTAACTCCATCCTCTACAGTCTTTCACGACATTGTTCCTGGCAAGTCGGCCTATCCCATGGGAAGAATTTCCCTGGAGGTGGCCTTTGGCTCAGAGGATAACTGGCGTTCTGAGTTCCTGTCTTTTGAGGTGGTTAACCTTAAGAGCCCATACCACGCCTTATTTGGCCGGCCGGCTTACGCGCGGTTCATGGTGCAGCCATGTTATGTCTACCTGAAGATGAAGATGCCAGGACCGAGGGGAACAATCACAGTGGAAGGAAACCGCAAGATTGCACTCGAGTGCGAGGAAGGAGATGTCGCTTATGCTGAGTCGGCTTGCGCTGCGGAGGAGTTGCGATATTACAAGGACAACATTGACCTGACTGACAGGACATCCCTGAAGAAGCCCACTGCGGAGTCAGACCCCCTGCTCAAGTTTAAGTCAGCTAGAGACACAAAGCAAGTTGATTCCACCCCAGGCAATTCTTCTGAGCAGTTCACCATCGGGGCAAATATGGATCCCAAATAGGAAAGCGCGCTCATCGAGTTCATCCGTGAGAACCGGGACATCTTTGCATGGAAACCTTCTGACATGCCAGGTGTACCGAGAGAACTCGCTGAGCACTCCCTTAATGTGGATCCCAAGTTCAAGCCAGTTTGCCAGTATCTCCGTCGTTTTATTGAGGAAAGGCGGAAAGCTATTGGTGAAGAAGTGGCCTGGCTCCTAGCTACCGGGTTCATCATCGAAGTCTTCAATCCTGAATGGCTAGCTAACCCAGTGCTTGTTCTGAAGAAAAACGGGACCTGGCGGATGTGTGTTGATTATACAAACCTGAACAAGGCTTGTCCTAGTGACCCTTTTGCCTTGCCCCGTATTGAGCAGATCATTGATGCTACAGCTAGTTGTGAGAGCTTATGTTTCCTGGATGCTTACTCTGGCTATCATCAGATCAAAATGAAGTTGGAAGACCAGGAAAAGACGGCTTTCATCACACCCTTTGGGGCCTTCTGCTATACAACCATGTCGTTTGGTCTGAAGTGTGCACAGGCGACTTACCAGTGTTGTGTCCAGAGCTGTTTTCACAAACAGATCGGGCGGAACGTACATGCTTATGTTGATGACATTGTGGTTAAATCCCAGAAGAAAGAAACTCTGCTGGAGGATCTCAAGGAAACGTTTGACAACCTCCGCATCTACCAGATGAAGCTTAACCCGGAGAAGTGTGTTTTTGGTGTCCCTGCTGGAAAACCCGGAAAAGATTAAGGCAATCACAACTCTAGCTAAGCCGGCCAGACTGAATGATGTGCAAAGGCTGGCTGGGCGGGTCGCAGCATTAAGCTGGTTCATAAGCCGGCTTGGAGAAAAGGCCATTCCGTTGTACCAGTTGCTTAAGAAATTAGATGACTTTGTCTGGCGTGATGCTGCAGATCAGGCTTTTGAGGCCCTCAAGAAACAATTATCTGAGCCGCCAGTCCTTGCTGCCCCTCGGGAGAAGGAGCCGATGTTGCTATATATTGCTGCTAACAACAAGGTTGTAAGTGTGGCAGTCGTGGTAGAGCGCAGGGAAGATGGTAAGGAGTATCCAGTCCAGCACCCTGTGTATTATGTCAGTGAGGTATTAACCGAGTCCAAGCAGCGGCATCCACATTGGCAAAAGCTGGTCTACGGAGTATTTATGGCTAGCCGCAAGCTGAAGCATTACTTCCACGAGCATTCGATCACCGTGGTCAGCTCACCACCTCTTGGGGATATAATCCAGAACCGGTATGCGACAGGCTGGGTGGCTAAGTGGGCTATCGAGCTCGGTCCACACCATCTGAAATACGTGCCTCGCACAACAATCAAATCTCAGGCGTTGGTGGACTTTATTAATGATTGCACAGAGTTGTAGGCTCCCGAGGAGAAGCCCGACACAACATATTGGTCCATACACTTTGACGGCTCAAGGCAGCTTGAAGGCTCGGGGGCTGGAGTTGTGATTACTTCCCCACGAGGAGACAAATTCTGTTATGTTTTGAGACTTATGTTCCCCTGTACTAACAATGCAGCGGAATATGAGGCTTTACTTCATGGGCTCCGGATCGCCAAGGAGATGAACCTGAGCCAGGTCAGGTGTTTGGGCGACTCAGACTTGGTTGCTCAACAGGTTTCTGGTATACTTGGGACTCCAAGGATCCCCTTATGGCGGCTTATCGGCACGCGGTCACGAATATTGCTGGACACTTCAAAGGTTATCAAGTTGATCACATTGAACGCAGGCAGAACGAGGCGGCAGACGCACTCTCTCGCTTTGGCTCGCAGCGCAAGCCGGTGCCACCCAATGTGTTCCTGGACGTTTTGCACAACCCGTCTGTCAAGCTGCCAACAGAGGAGGATTTCTCTGTTCCTGACCCGGAGGCGGCTCTAGTGGCTGCTATCCACGCATTCCCTGATTGGACAGTGCCCTATTTGGCTTATCTAAGCCGAGGAGAACTGCCAACAGAGGAACTGCTTGCTCGGCAGATCATTAGGCGTTCCAAGTCTATGAATATTGTCAATGGCGAGTTGCACCGACGTAGCGTCACTGGTGTTTTTCAGCGTTGTGTTTCACCTGAAGAAGGTCGCGCAATTCTCAATGAGATTCACTCTGGCGATTGTGGACACCATTCTGGTTCAAGATCACTGGTCGCGAAAGCTTTTCGGCACGGTTTTTACTGGCCTACGGCTCATGCTGACGCAGAGGACATTGTCCGTAAGTGTGATGGTTGCCAGAAATATGCTCGCCAGGCCCACGTGCCGGCTCAAGAATTGAGGATGATCCCGATCACTTGGCCGTTCACGGTCTGGGGGCTTGACATGGTGGGGCCCTTCAAACGTTCTAATAACAAACACACACACCTCCTGGTGGCTGTGGACAAGTTTACCAAGTGGGTGGAAGCTGAGCCGGTCAGTAACTACGACGCGGCTACAGCTGTCAAGTTTCTGAAAAGCTGATATTCCGGTTTGGCTACCCACACATCATCATTACAGACAATGGGACCAATCTATCCAAGGGAGCCATGGAACAGTTCTGTCAACAAGAGCACATCCGGCTTGATCTAGCGTCGGTGGCGCATCCTCAGTCCAACGGACAGGCAGAAAGGGCTAATCAGGAATTGCTGCACGGTATTAAGCCCCGGCTCATGGTGCCTTTGCGGTGCACGCCGGGTTGCTGGGAAGAAGAGTTACCTTCGGTGCTTTGGAGCATACGAACTACTCCCAATAGGTCAACAGGCTATACGCCGTTTTTCCTCGTCTATGGTGCAGAAGCCGTGCTTCCAAGCGATATTCGTCATGACTCCCCTCGAGTGGCGGCTTATGTGGAATCAGATAATGAGCTGGCTCACCAAGACGCTCTTGATGCTCTGGAGGAAGAGTGTGACCTTGCTGCATCCAGATCAGCAATTTATCAACAAGACCTACGTCGCTATCATAGCCGTAGAGTTCGAAGCCGTACTTTTCAGGAAGGTGACTTAGTACTCCGTCTGATACAAGACTAGACAGGCATGCATAAGCTTTCACCACCTTGGGAAGGGCCCTTTGTGGTCAGCAAGAATCTCAACAATGGTTCATATTAGCTAATTGATATACGGGAAGGAGACAAGTCACGTACTTCTGAGGAGGAAACAAGCCGGCCCTGGAACATTGCCCAGCTCTGGCCATATTACACCTAAGTCATTGACTAGGTTACATCTTTGTACATACCTTCTATCATGTATATACCTCTTTCGATCAAATAAAATAGCGACCAGCAGCACTGCATAAAAGTGTTGTTTTGCTTCAACTTTAGTGTGCTGGATCTTTATTTGTTGATCTTGGTTACTTGGGGGCTTCCAACTCAATTGAGTTTAGCTTACAAAACCCTTTTAACCTGGCGAGATGCCACAAAGTTGGTTAAACCTGCCTGTTAGCCAGATGCTACTCCCTGAATAACGACCCGGCGTACGCCTGATGAGTCAATCAAATAGGTGACCCTGAATTCATCAGAGTTAAAACGACCAATTGGTTGTGTGAGAGCCGGCTTTCAGAGAGCGAGGACAAACCAACAGGACAAAGTGCCAGCTTCATGAAAGCACATTCCGGCTTGCGCTTCTTAAGCCGGCCGTTTCAAGCATATTCCGACTTACGATTATTCTACATGCATCTCTGCATACATACATTCATGCATATCATCTCTGCATACATACATCCGGGCATATCATTTGCTTAGTTCCATTTATGTATTTGATTCATTGCTAACAGTAACAAAGATTACTCGTTTATGTGATCTTGTCAATAGCCATTACATGCAATTGTTATTGTTTCAATAGTCACTATTGCACAAAACCGGTTCTCGAAGCCCAAAGGAGGATTTATATGTTACTCTATTGCAAAAGCCGGTTCTCGAAGGCCAACAGAAGGATCACAGAAGCACCAAGTGTTTGTAGAGGAATACAAAAGCACAGTGCATGATGGCTCTGGCACCAGTCAAAGGTGTTACGCTATGCTATTACAAGCCGCCCGTCAACTGCGGCCATGACAAAAATTTACAAGTTCTGCCTCCCCGAAAATAAGCCGGCGCCCTATGCGGCCGGGTCGGAGCTGGCGCCGGCACCTGATGTAGCGCCCTGTGCCGGCTCTTCGCGGTCGTCGTCATCCTCCGCTTCTTCGCTTGAGTCGCCGGTCGACCACTGAATTGTGCGCAACGCTTCAACCAGGGCATCGGTGGATATCAGAGAAGAAGGGTCAACTTCAAGAGCGAAGGATGTCTTACGTGTCCGGGTTAGGGCCACCGGCTCATGATTTGGTGGCTCTATCCGCTCATTATCTTTCGAATAGGGTGCCTGGTACCGGGTCAGGTCTGCCTCTTCTGCGATTTCGGTGGCTGCAACCCAGGTTGCTTTAACGCAGCTTTGAAAATCCTTCTTGGTGAATGGCGAGTCATCCACGTTGAACTCTGGGTATCCGCCTACGATTTGAGCCGGATCGAGCTCTAGCACGTATGACTTAGCTCGTCAAGTGCAGCTAGAGCCCCGGAGCGGTAGGATGCTTTCTTCCAGTCCTCAAACCATCTGGGTACAACTGACAGCTCTCTCAACATATCGGTAATTAGTTGTGGTGGCGACTTGGTGTTTTTGACGGCCATAATGCTTCGCGAGCCGCCTATGTACAGTTGTTCCACGAAGGTGTATACTACCTTCAATTTCACTACTGGTTGCTGTAGCAGCAGTTGATTCTTGCGACCTGCAAGGGAAGTATACGGATCAGTTAAGCCGGCTCAGTCTGGTAAGCCGGCCCAGTTGATTCATTCTCATTGTTTTACTTACCAAAGATGGCCCGGGACATGGCTGTGATTTGGTTCTTCAGAGTGGTCAGTTCTTGCATTACCGGTTCTAGCTTAGCTTCGGCCTCTTCAGCACGCGTGGCTAGGGTAGCTCTTGTGGCCTCCGTTTCTTGCAAGGTGGCCCTTACAATGGCCAGCGATTTGTTGGCTTTGGCCACGGCTTCTTCATATTCTTGGCGCAATTTTTTGTCCTTCTTGGCCTCCTTTCGGAAGCCGGCGGCCTGGGCTTCTACTTGGTCTAGCATTTCCTGCAGAGCAGACTGTTATACAAAGTATACACATGACCCGGGTCGCCCTAAAGAACAACCCGGCGCATGGGGGCTACATGTTATCGAGCTTCACAACCCTTAAGGCAAGTTCCATGCAGCTGCAAGCACTCTACATGGCACTTGGGGGCTAATGCCTAAATTGATCTACCCAGCTTACAAGTTATAAGGACCCGCCCACCATGAATGGTGAGCCAGCCCTTGGGGACACCGATTGAAGTTCTGCATACAAGTTTCCTTTTTTGAAGTCCCGGGTCATCATTCCATAATGACCCGGCCCTTGGGGGCTACATATATATATAGTACAAAATGAAGGGTGCAAGCTTACCTCATATTTCCGCTTCAGTGAAGTGATCATGGCGATCTCCGTGTCCCGGCTTTCTAACAGCCGGGTCAGCACGGCCTGGTGCAAGGTATTGGCGTCTTGGTCTTCAAATGAAGAAACATTCAGAGCCGTCTTTCCCTTGTCCTTCGAGGCCGGCTCAGGCTTGGCAGGGATTTTGGCAAGAGCGGTGGAAGCCTCCGGAGTTGTTTGCTGTTCAACAGTCACCACCATGTCCTCCTGAGCCGGTGCCACGGGCGGCTCTTTGGGCTGTTCTTCAGCTGGATTCTCTCTTTCCTGGATAACAGGCGAAGGAGGGTGAGCCGGGCTGGTGGTGTCTTGAGCCGGTGGGCTGTTCTGGACTACCTGCTCGTCTTGGCTGACCAAGATGGCCTATTTCTCCCCTTGAGTGCCAGGTTGAATGACCAGATCAGATGACCTGGCAGGCGCTTTCTTTTTCATAGCCTTGGCCCTGTACAAAAGACAGGAAGTCATTCAGTTGAAGAGGGAAAAACAAAAGGAACTGTTATATGTTGAAAGCCGGCGCTTGCATGGTGCTTGATTCGCCAGAGGAGTGGGACGTCTGATATGCCGAGTCATTTAAACATAAGGGTTCTTTGAAATGACTAGCTAGAGGAAAAGAGGGAGTTGGACTGAGAAGCACCTCTGCCCGTGCTCTACGGGATGGCGGCTCGTATGGGAGCCCACCACTTAATTCGCCTTCGCTGCTCTTGTTTTCCTTTTGGACGTGCCGGCTTGCTGTGTTTTCTTCAAAACAAATTGGGGATCCAAATGAGCGTCCTGGTGTGAAAAAGGGACCTTACGGAAGGCAACCCGGGGCTTCCTTCGAACCTTGCGGAGCACAGCCCGGGTTTTCTTCCGAATAGGTCTTGGAGAGTCAGAATCAGAGGAGATCAAGGTTACCTCTGGCTCGTTGGTGTGGCTAATTTCGGTTTTGTCCTGAAGAGAAGGGGCATCAGCAAGTTGAATAAAAAGACGGCCAAGCGAGTCAAGTTCTACCTCATTTTGGGCAGCTGGCTCATCTACATCGGCCGGCTCATGTTGCTGCTCCACTGAGGCGGGGGCGGCTTGTCGAGGTTTCTTCTTCTTCCAAAACTTGTCGTCTGCCTGCATTTGTGAGAAGTAGGTAGTTAAAAATGAGATGAGGAGGGCGAGTTAAGAATAGCATAAGAGGATACAAGTACTTACGGAAGGCACAGGGTTTGTCAAGCAGAAGGGTGCTAGCCCGGTTTTGTTGCACTTCTCTTAAGGGTCTCTCAGTAGTCTTTTGGTGGCTTTATTGATGTCACTCACAGATAAATTGACTTGGCTGAAGCGTTGAACATCAGCCGGCTCACCAGTATAGTTACACATCAAGTCGCCCCTCTGGCTAAGGGGCTGGATTCGCCAGCTTACCCAGCACCGGGTCAGATCGACCCCGGTAAGGCCATTGGCAACCAAGGCCCTTATCTTCGAATAAATAGGGGCAATTTGCTTGCATTCCTCTGTTGATGGCCAACCCGGAAAGGCCACCATTGCGTCAAGCCAGTCCAGTCTGTAACTCGGCAGGGGGTTTTCATTTTGAGGGGCAGTGCTTTTGCAGTAGAACCAGGTCTTGTTCCAGCCCTTGGGATGACTCGCCAACTTGGCCTCAGGAAAAGGAGTGTTTCTTCGCCTCTGAATAGAGACGACGCCAAGTTCTATTCTGGGGCAATCAGTGAACTTAGTCTGATGGTTGATGTAGAAAAACTCTCAGAAAAGGAGGACTGTTGGAGCTATTTGAAGATATAGTTCGCCGAAAACTTGAAATTGGCATAAATTTTTGATTGAGTTGGGGCCAAGATCCTGTGGTCGGAGGTCGAAAAAGATAAGGATGTCGTGGAAGAATTTGACCCAGGCGGCCGAAATCCCTTATGAAGATGATCTGCGAAGACCACTACTTCGTCCTGCCTAGGCTAGGTGGTGCTTTCTTCTTCAGGCACCCGCAAGCTGATTGTTGCTTGAGCCGGTAAGAGGCCTTGCCCCACGAGCTCGTTTAGCATCAGGGTTGAGACCTACGATCTGACCCAGTTGCAGGATTTTTCGGTCTTGGGGGCCATGGCGACTTCGGATTTAAACTGCAGGATAATAATGATAAGCCGGTTGGTTAAGCTCATGAGGTGTAACCCAGCAAAGTAATGAGGCGATCATGGTTGCTAAGGGTTATGACCCGGGTTATATAAGTCGCCGAAAGCAATAATATGCCGGCGTGACAATGAGCCGGCGCCAGTGGTGCAACAGTGTTTTGGATTTTCCCTAAGTGTTGAGTTAGCTATGAACAAGAATCTAACGGAGTAGTGGAAATTGCGGATCTGAAAATACCACGGAAAAGAAATTTTAAAAGACCTAAGGATGGATGGTTACTAGGGCCCATGGTCAATGCAAGTCTGTGAAGGCCAACACAGAGATTTAGATGCAAAAAATGGTATTGCCGCAGTAAATAAAATGCCTACACGAACCATCTCATTGATTTTGAATCTACTAAATGAGAGGAGAAGGATGAACATGAAGAACACTGATGAACTACAAAGAATCGGCGCCATAGATCTAGAAAAGCAAGGGTTTGGACGTACCTGATTGCGGCAGCGGTGTTTTTGATGAGCTCCGGCGACGATGGGTCGACGGAGAAGGCACGGTTAAGGTTGTCGGAGAGCTTGAGGGCGGCGGCGCTTCGGGTCTGACAAGCGCGGGCGTGAGGAAGAAGAAGAGCCCAAGGTAAAAAGCGCTAGTGGGGAATGAGCTGGCCTCTTATAGGCGCAGTAAAAGTTAAAACGGCGGGGGCGGAACCCCAGGCGGCGCAGTAATTTTCGGCTGCGGGCTCCTCGATTCTCGCGCCTGACAGGACGATACATACCCACTAAAAAGATTCGAGGTGATGTCATCCCAGATTTTGCGGAAGTGGATTCTGACGTCATGAGGGAAAAGGAGCTAAAAATGTCTAAGTCTGAACCTGAAGAGGAAACCCGCCGATCAATTTAACCCGGCAAATTGAGCTGGCCTAGGACGATGTTCTAAAAGGCTGGCTTGGAGAGTATTACTAATGTTTTGCTTTTTCAGGTTGAAGTTTAACGTGAATAAATTCAAGTCAAACTGAGGGCTAATGTTGGGGATGTTTACCAGCATGGAGACCCAGCAGGGTGTTAACCCGGCCAAAACGCGAGCTTAGCGGGTCAACTCATCGCGGGGTTTACGACTCTGTGTGGGCCGGCTTAACGAGGCCTGGTAAAGATAGGACGGCTTAAACAGTGGGCCGGCTCACGACAGGATAGATGACAAGAAGACCGTCTTGGAGAACAAGTAGGAAAGAGTAGGAGGCGGGTCACAGAACAACCCGGACCCTCATGTAATCTAGGGTTCCACCTGCATATATAAAGGGGAACACCTATACGAAAAAGACTAAGTTGCAATCTCCTCGAGAGCTAGGTTAGCGAATCGGCATCCTTGTAATCGAGATCTACAGCAATATAATCAAGCAGGACGTAGGCTTTTACCTCGACCGTGAGGGGCCGAACCTGGGTAACCCGGTGTCTTCTCGTTCCCGATCAACCCCGTTAAGCTTCCACACTTGTGCGATGGCCTCATCTCTAAGTCCTTTCACAAGGGCATCTGCCGTGTTAAAACCACGACAATATCCCTTAGTTTCCACGGGAGGGTAGGACAAAAGATGTCATGCAAGTTCTTATCGCAAGCACGTATGACTATATACGGAATACATGCCTACATTACATTGATGAATTGGAGCTAGTTCTGTGTCACCCTAGGTTATGACTGTTACATGATGAATGTTATCCAACATAATCACCGATCCAATGCCTATGAGCTTTTCACATATTGTTCCTGCTAAGTTACTACTGTTGCTGCTACTATCAAACTATCATACTACTGTGCTACTGATCACTCTGCTGTAGATATTTAGTCTCCAGGTGTGGTTGAATTGACAACTCAACTGCTAATACTTGCAAATATTCTTTGGCTCCCCTTGTGTGGAATCAATAAATTTGGGTTGAATACTCTACCCTTGAAAACTGTTGCGATCCCCTATACTTGTGGGTTAAAAGACCTTTTTCTAGCGCCGTTACTGGGGAGCATAGTTTTATTTGCTGAGTCACTTGGGATTTAAATCTGTTAATCACTATGAAGAATCTGAAAGACGCTAAGACCAAGATCGTTCCCTCTAAGACGAGGGGAGGTAAGGAACTGCCATCTAGCTCTGCACTTGATTCACCTTGTGTTTTGAGTAAACTTGCAACACCACCACAAGCTATTAATTCTGATATGTCGCAAGTTATTGATGATACCATTTCCGCTATGAATGATACTCATGATGATGCTAGTACTATGCTTGATAATGCTGTGCCACTTGGTGAATTTCTTGCTGAACAAATTGCTAAAGCTAAAGAAACTGAAAAAGCTGAAACTCTTGAAATTTGTGATTCACCTATTATGCCTAGCTCTCGTACTAGAGTTTAAACACCTGATGAACATTACTTTGATAGGGAGACGGCTAGAGCCATCCTTGCTTGTAATGATAGAATGAAGTTATAAAATTGCTTGCTGAGATGAAAGAAAAATCTATGAGGGAGAGAATGAAATATGATCCTAAGTTTGCTACCTCTCCTATATTTATTACTGATAAGGATTATGAATTCTCTGTCGATCCTGAGTTAATTACTTTGGTTGAATTTGATCCTTTCCATGGTTATGAAACTGAAACCGTTGTGGCACATCTTACTAAATTAAATGATATAGCCACCCTATTTGCTCAGGAGGAAAAAATTCGCTATTACTATATTCTTAAGTTGTTTCCTTTCTCATTAAAGGGTGATGCTAAGGAATGGTATAAAACTCTTGCTCCTGGTTGTGTGCGTAGTCCCCAGGTTATGATTTATTACTTCTCTGAAAAATATTTTCCTACTCATAAGAAACAAGCTACTCTACAAGAAATATTTAACTTTGTGCAAATTAAAGAAGAGAATATCCCTCAAGCTTGGGGGAGGCTTCTCCAATTACTTAATGCTTTGCCTGATCACCCTCTTAAGAAAAATGAAATAATTGATATCTTTTATAATGGACTAACCAGTGCTTCTAGGGACTACCTAGATAGTTGTGCGAGTTGTGTTTTCAGGGAACGAACTATTGAACAAGCTAAGGAATTATTGAATAATATATTGAAGAATGATAATGATTGGACACTTCCTGAACCACCGCCTAAACCCACTCAGAAGAAGAGGGGTATTTTATATCTCAGTCCTGAAGATATGCAAGAAGCAAAGAAATGTATGAAGGAAAAAGGTATTAAAGCTGAAGATGTTAAGAATTTGCCACCTATTGAAGAAATACATGGTCTTGACACACCGCCACAGGTAGTAGAGGTAAATTCTCTTATAAAGTCTGATCAAAGTGATATTCCTTATAACAAACCTCCTAGTCAATGCTTGTATGAATTTGACAATTATATTATTAAGCAAGAACACTTTAATGCAAATGTTATCAAACAATTGAAACAAAATGACTACATGATTGCTCGCTTGAGTGACTTGTTATTTAGAATTGCTAATGATGTTAAAGGTGTAAGTAAACATGCATCTATGGCTCAAACCCAATTAGAACAAGTTGCTAAATCTTAGAGGGAATTGCTTAATGAAATGAATAACAATATGAATGATCATGCTATTAGAGTAATGATTAGAGGAGGCAGAATGACTCAGGAGCCACTTTATCCTGAAGGTCACCCAAAAAGAATTGAACAATACTCTCAAAGAATTAATGTTGATGCACCTAGTCCATCTAAAAAGAAAAAGAAAAAGAAAAATGATAGGACTTTGCATACTTCTAGTGAACCCGAGGTAGAAAAACCCTTGGAGGATAGTAATGATGTTTCTATTTCTGATGTTGAGACACAATCTGGTAATGAACATTCACCTGATGATAATAATGTTGATGATGCTCATGTGGGTACCCAACCAGATAATGATAAAGAACCTGATAATGACATTGAAATATAACCTGCTATTGACCTTGATAACCCACCTTCTAAAAACAAACGTTATGATAAAAGAGACTTTGTTGCTAGAAAACATGGTAAAGAAAGAGAACCATGGGTTCAAAAACCCATGCCCTTTCCTCCTAAACCACATAAGAATAAGGATGAGGAAAAATTTGAATGCTTTGCTGAAATGCTTAGGCCAGTCCTCTTGCATACTCGTTTGACTGATATTTTAAAGATGGCCCGTTATGCTAAATATATGAAAGACATTGTCACAAATAAAAGAAAGATAGCTGAAGCTGAAATTTCCACCATGCTTGCAAATTATTCTTTTAAGGATGGAGTACGTAAGAAATTAGGAGATCCAGGAATACCAACTATACCATGCTCCATTAAACAAAATTATGTCAAAACTACTTTGTGTGATTTAGGAGCCGGTGTTAGTGTTATGCCTTTCTCTTTATATAAAATACTCGATTTGAATAAACTCACTCCCACTGAAATATCATTACAAATGGCTGACAAATCAACTGCCATACATATCGGTGTTTGTGAGGATGTGCCCGTTGTAGTTGCAAATGTTACTATCTTAACAGACTTTGTTATACTTGATATGCCCGAGGACGACAACATGAGGATTATTTTTAGTTAAATAAAATAAAATGCCATGATTATCCTATTTTCTGATTTATCCGTGCAATAAAAAATGGCCCAGAAATAAAAGTGCTCAGAATGCAATAAAATTTTGATATGAATTTTTATATAATATTTAAGAATTTTTGGCACTGGAAACATACCAGGGGGTGCCCCAGGTGCCCACGACGCACGAGGCCGCGCCACCCCCCTTGGCGCGCCCAGGTGGCACATGGGCCCCACAAGGACCCCCTCACATATCCCTTCAGCCCACTTCATCTCTTACCTCTAGCAAAAATTCCTGGTAGCTCTCTCTCTCGTGTTCTTGCTCACGAACCTGAAATTTTTGATCTGTTTGCTCGGAGCTCCATTTCCGAAACTGTTTTGAGAGATTGTTACTTGGTATGTGACTCCTCCATTGCTCTAATTAATTTTTGCTCTAGTGGATTATACTTTGCATAATTAGCTACTCTTGGTGCTACTGAAAATGAGCTTGCATGTTGAATTCTTTGAGTTCCAAGTAGTTTGAATGCTTGATATAGCCTCTAGACATCCATATGAGTAGTTGCTATCAATCTTTTGAAGTTCTATTGATATCATTTTGTGACCCAAAAATTTTCAGAAATTTCTTCTTAGGAAAATGAATATCTTCCGGAGAAGTTCTTCGAAGGGGAATGCCAAGGGAGTCCTTGGGAACTCCTCGGACAGCGACCTCAATATCCCGCATTGGACAGAGGTCTGGCCGTGCAAATGGCCTCACAATGCCTTCATGAATGAAGCCGGATTCTACCAAGAGTTCGCGCAATTCATTGCAAATGCCAGACTAACTGACTTCCGCGTAGATGAGTGTGACTAGCACCACATCCTTACAAATTCCTTCGTGCAAAACTTTCATTTTCTGAGTAGGCTCGAACCCCCTGAGGTGCGCTTTGATTTATATGCTGAACATTATCAGATACCTCTAGCTGAATTTTGTGAGCTATGTTTGATTCCCTTTGATGGGGAAATCAGAGAGCCTCGACCGAAGAGTTTGAGGGTTTCCTCCATTCTTTAACTGTGGGAGGGGAAAGGGGCGTGTCGAAAGCCCGAGCCACTAGATTGTAATTTCCCTCTGTTCACTACTTTGCTTTATTCAAAGGGAAATGCTTGACTGCTAGGGAGAAGGGTAGTACGCTATGTTGTCAGGCCCATTTCTGGGATAAATCACAGAAGAGCCTCAAGTCATACCAGCCCCAAGATCAACTGGTAGACTTCCTTGATATAGGAAACCAGTACAAATATAATATTACACACGGTTGAGTCAGAGTGCTCAACAATTATTACAAGCTTGCCAATATACTACGGTGGTGGAATAACACAGTGGTGGTGGTGCTACAACACTGATACAATAAAATAAAGTCAAGCGTCAGTGTGAGGCTTGGCTATTTTATTGGTGTAGCGGAAACACAGCGGATGATACATGTGGTCGACTCCAAGATCACAGGTTGACTGACTGGGACACCTCTAAGCGTCGGGCTCTCTAGCGCAATCACCTTCCACAAGCTCGTCCTCCTCCAAGACTGGCCAATGAAATAGCCAGGGACAAGCCAATGAGTACGTTGGAATGTACTCGCAAACATTAGGAATGAAAGATATACCAAATGCATATGCTCATGCTGGATTAAATGATATGCTCATGCTGACTGAAATTTAAAACATGACATGTTAAATATTAGCATGTGCGTGAAAATAAAATGTTAGTGATAAACAAAGAAAGTTAAAGGTGGATAATCGGGCTAGACAGGACCGCCCGAGAATCCAAAAGAAATGCCAAACGGGTGTCTAAAAGAGAATCGGGCGAGACAGGACCGCCCGAGAACTCAAGCGACGCCATGAGAGGTCTTGAAAAGAAATGCCAGTCGGGTGTCTAAAAGTGACGCCACGGTAGGTCTTGAAAAGAAATGCCAAACGGGTGTCTAAAAGAGAATCGGGCGAGACAGGACCGCCCGAAAACTCAAGCGATGCCACTGGAGGTCTTGAAAAGAAATGCCAGTCGGCTGTCTAAAAGTGACGCCACGGTGCGTCTTGAAAAGAAATGCCAAACGGGTGTCTAAAAGAGAATCGAGCGAGACAGGACCGCCCGAAAACTCAAGCGACGCCACGGGAGGTCTTGAAAAGAAATGCCAGTCGGGTGTCTAAAAGTGACGCCACGGGGTAGTCTAGCCAGCCCCTGAGACACTCAGGAAAATAAAATAAGAGAAACGGGTTAGTCCATAATAATATGCATAGTAACATTAATATTCATAACCATAATCTTCATGATAAGAAAAATATCCATGACAGCGTTAGTGATGAAATAATAATATCCTGCAAAATATTTGATGCTCAAATTATTTATTTCCTCCAAAGACCGACTCCGGACCGATACTTGACCCTTCCCAGCTAACGTCCTTGACCGCGGACACGGCTATTCGAATAGGTATAACTCTGCAGAGGGTGTACTCCTTACCCACGTGCATGGGATTTCTTTAGTCAACACCGTGGCGCTGACTAATTCCCACTACGGTCTCTAGGTTGAAAACACACCTGACCAACACACACCAGATTAACTTCCCGGATGACAGGAATCACCCAAAGCACCGTTCAAGAAAAACTCTAAGTCGGGGAGACTACAATCTCGAATAGCATGGGATCACTATTCATACGCGCGGATTACAAGGGGTGCCCGCCTCTCGGCCCAGCCGGATACACCCATGCCCCCTGACCTGATGACGGGCATTAGTCCATGGCCATGGAAACCCTCATCATGGCCCTCTATGTGGTGTGTACACAGACAGGGGTTGGCAACTTACTAAACCGTACTTCCCTCGCGGGAAGACCCGTGGCAACACGGTGTTTAGCTAGATGTGACGGAACAAGACTCGATCTAGGTCGACTCAGGAGGTGTTGTTATTATTATGTCTGGCATGTCTCACATGCCACGGTGAGACCATCGTGTCATAACGAGATCCGTGCCCACCGGCACGTCCCAAGGCAGGAGACTCACTTCTGGTCTCTCACAATTCTTACCCACGGTAGTCAGACTCTTGAGTGAAATGCAAGTAATGCACAAAGGACATGACCATGCATGCATGCACTAGTGATATTCTACACATATGGTGCAAACTCAAACTAATGCAACCATGCACTGCAATTCACCATATCCCAAGTTCAAAATGCTTGCCTTGTCCAAAGTAGTCAGAAGAAGAACCCTCAAAATCCCCGCAAAGTTCCCTCTTCTTTTTCTGAAAAATTCAAATTCAAATTCCAATTAAAAATTTGGCAATAGTACCAAAAATTGTCTCAAAATATTTTTGAATAAATACTAAAAAAACTAGAGAGAAAAATAATAATTTCAAAAAAAGAATCAACTCAATCAGAGTTGTGGTTTAAAAGTTATTAAACTTTCAATTCCAGGGGTTTTTCTGCAAAACAGCCAGGTCCCTGTGCGTTTATAAAGAAAACGCTTTGGGAAGAAATACGCCTTCCAACTCAGAAAGCGTAAACGGCAGAATACGCTTTCATTTTAAACGCAAAAAAAAAGAAAACGCTGACGGGTGGGCCCCACCCGTCAGGTTCAAATTCAAACGTGCTCGCGCGCGAAGACAGAGGGGAGACGGCAATCACCGGCAACGATCGCCGGGGTTCCAGAGGGTGGCGAAGGTCGGAACGTGTTCGGGGTGGAGTTCCGCGTCGGTGGGTAGCGGTGGTGATCGCCGGCGAGCAGCTGAACGACGGCGAGGTCGACGGCGGCGGACGGTGGTTCGGGTAACGATGGGTTCTCGCCGGATAGAGCTCAGGAGGTGAAATTGGAGCGCGGAATCGAAGTGTGGGTGTGATATGAGGTTACTGGCAAAGTTTCTGCGGCGGAGGTGGAGTATAGGCATTGTGGTGATCGGGGAGGGTGGCGGCGGATCGGTGGCCGGAGTCAGGGATGGTGAACTCCTCGAGGTCGGGTGAGTGCACTGGGGGTCGATTTGGAGGTGGTGTGGGTGCAACGAGGAGTGAACGGAGCTCGGGAGCTCCTATTTATTGGTAAGCCGAGGAGGCCAGTGGCTTGCGGCTGATGCCGGAGTAAATTCTGGCCGCCGAGTTGGTTATGGACGGCGGGCATGTTCAGTGCATGATCATGGAGGTTAGTGGTGCACTCCAGAAGGATCAACGCGGATGAAATCGGGCTCTACGGCCTTATCCGCGAAGCGACTCCTGTACGGGTGTGGTGGACGGCGAGCCGCTCCGGCGACTGCCAGCGGGCCCAGGGCGGTGTGGTCGGCGTGGAGAGGATGCGGAGGAGGTGCCGCGTGGAGGGATTAGGTGAGGGAGGGCAGCAGCAGCAATGAAGATGGCGGGCGCCGAGGTGATCCGCTCGGGTTGCCGCGGTCGAGGACGGTGGCCATTGCACCCGCCACCTCCTGTGCTGTCGGCGGCGGCCATCTGACCAGGAGGTCCCGGTGTGGCTCATTGAAGACCCAGGGAGGCGAGGATGAGAAGGAGGGCGATGGAGTGGAGTATACGGGATCGATCGCCTCCGCCTCTGCACTGAACCAAGTTCAGGTAACTGATCTTTGACAGGGATGAACAGTGCGCACATGAGATGTATGATGGAATGCCAGGAGGTGCTAGGGATTTTAGGAATTTTGAGGAATTTTTGTGTTGATGCAAATAAGAGAGTCTGGCAAAGTTTCAGAATTTTTGGAGCAATTAAAAATAGGTTTGTATCAGAGAGATTGTTTCTGGTCCAAATTTGAACTGAATGAAATTTGAAAATCTTGAATTGTGGAGCCCAATGTTTTTGGTGAAATGGATTATAGGTACTGTCAAGTTGCTAGGATAATTTTGGTGGGAGTAGAAGACTTGTAGAAAAAATAGTTCCTTTGCAAACCAAAGAAACCATGAATAAAATAAATTCCAACTTTGGAATATAATAAATATTGTAGAAATATTTTTGTAAGGTGGAAAGGGGTTGGATACTGTCCTAAAAGGTGTGAGTGACTTGAGGAAGAATTTAGAAGTGCTAGAAAGAAGTGAAAAGGCTATTTTCATGGAATAGTTTTAATATTCCAGAAACTTTTCCAAAGATAATTTTTTTTATCTTCCAAAAATAATTGCCCAATAATTAAATCATCCAAATCAGAACCATTTAAAATTTTGGAAACCCAATTAAAAATAAAAATGAATATCAGAACAGAAGAAAGAGAAGAAGAAGAATTGGGTCAAAATAATTCAAAGTATTTCTTTTAATAAAAAGATTTGAAAATCTAGAGAGAAGATTTTGGGGTGTTACATATGTGCACCTGATTTTGCCATTTTACGCCGCGCATTGCATAATGATAACACTTATAACCTGGGAGCCATCATTGCATGCCGCTTGCACACTAACAGGACTAGGGGGAAAATTTGTGGTGGTATTTATGCTACTCGCTTAGCGAGACGTTTTAATGTCAACATACGCCCTCATGATTATTTGTTGCCCAGAGTTTACTTAGATTACCAGTCCATGAGGGACCACCACTTTCTTGATGCTCCCGAACCTCCTCACCACATTCGTTATAACTTGGTTTTTAGTGAGGATACTCGTGATATTATTCCGTTGCCTGCACCTACTTTGTTTGATTCTCATGCCAGGAACGGATATACCGTGATGCCACCGGACATCATTGCTTACCGGAACGCCTTGGCAGTGGCAGAGGAGGAGGCCCAGGATTGGGATGCTCGGGTGCCGCCGCCTCAGGACTTTCACATGGGACCGGATGACTACTACGGATGGCCGTAGACCAAGCTAGGCCAAAAGCCTAAGCTTGGGGGAGTACGTATTTCCCACCGACATTACATTCATGATCACACATTTCATGCTAGTTGTTGGTGTTCATACTTTTTCATTGTATAATCCATGTTAGTTTTATTTTCTCGCTTTCTTCTTGTGTGTTTGCAAAACTTTGAAGAAATCCAAAAAACATTTCACATTTCTTTTTGGTTTTTCTTTCTAGTTTAATTAGTTGTAGTATTAAAAGAAAACCCAAAAAGATTTCCCGTTTCTTCTTTTGCTTGATTGGGAGTTCTCCCGTGTAAATAGTTTTTCTCATTTTTGTTTTTCTTCTTTATTTGCTTTCTTTAGAAAAATTAAAAAAAACTCTAAAAACATTTCATTGTGTTTCTCTGAAATTCTTTTCTTTTGTTGAGTCATTGTAAGGAGAGGACCATGATGAAAACGTTGAGTGGCTCTCATATGCATTGTTGTTGATCTAACAAAGAGCCCATTTTAGCTTGTCTTCTCCTTTGAATAAAATGCTTGCAGATTCCAGCTTAGTCCATGGCGCATTTGCACTATTTTTATTTTCATATCATTCGGTCGTGCCAGTGAAAGGCAATAATGACGATGATTTGATGAACTGACTGTGGCAAGGAAAAGCGGGTATGAACTCAACTTGTTCTTTGTTTTTGTAAATATGTTTAACTCAGTATCCATGATTCAGCATGTTATGATTAAACATGTTTATGATGACAATTAGAGATTATAGTTGCTCATGCCATGCTTAAGTAGCTAGGAGTGGATAATGATTTATCTTGAGTGTCAATATGCATTAAAATGATTGTGATGTAGTATGATGATATGATATCCTCCTCTGAATGTTTCAAGTGGCTTGACTTGGCACATGTTCACACATGTAGTTCATTCAAAACCAACATAGCCTTCACGATGTTTATGTTCACGGTGCTTATATCCTACTCATGCTAGCATTCAATGTTGATTATTCATAATGCATGATTAGGACCGTTTTCGCTCTCTAGCTGGTCGCTTCTCAACCTATTTGCTAGCCTTCGCCTGTACTAAGCGGGAATAATGCTTGTGCATCAAAACCTTTAAACCAAAGTTATTCCAGATGAGTCCACTATATCTACCTATATGCGGTATTATTCTGCCATTCTAAGTAAATTTGCATGTGCCACCTCTAAATATTCAAATGAGCATCTGTTTTGTGTGCCCGTACCGCTCATGGAGCGATAGGGGGCGGTCAGTATCTTCCATGCTAAGTGGGTTATTCTCATGATGAGTGTTTAGTCACTCGTCCTTGCACAAGAGGGGCTGGTGATCGGGATGCCCAGTCCCATTATTAAAATTGCAAAATAATAAAACAAACTCCCCGGGAAAGTTGTTGGTATGGAGGGCACCCGAGGATTCGTCTAGCCATGGCTTGTGATTGTTGGTGTTGGGGGAGTAAACTTTACTTTACCACTTGGGAACCGCCGCTAATGTGTTTAGCATGGAAGATATTGAAAACTCTCGTTTGTGACGTTGACAGGAAAGGCATACCTCCCAAAATTTTATTTATACCTGATTTAAGCTTCGAGCTCTGGCACCTCTGCAAATCCATGCTTCCCTCTGCGAAGGGCCTATCTATTTACTTTTATGTTATTTTACTTTTATTGTTGAGTCATCACCTTCTCAAACAAGCACCAGACCTGAGAGCACTATTGTCATTCTCATGCATTGTTTATAGTTAATGTTGTGTGCATCATGACTGGATCTCTTCTACCATGAATTATAATGTTTAGTTGCTTCTTGAACTTTGGAGGTTCTCTGCATTTATGTTTTGCGGTCTCAGAAAGGGCTAGCGAGATACCATGCTGTCATATCATATCATGATTGTTTTGACAAAATGTTGGCATTTGAGATATCTTATTATTGCTCGCTACTTGATTATGCCATTGATATGAGTTAATATAATTTCTAAGAGTTATCTTTTGCTTGGTTAGTTATAATCTTTGCTGCAAACTTGGGTACTATTTAAGCATATATATAGATACAACAACAAAAGAGTTTGTAAAAGTTTTCTTTATAACTTTCAGTTTGTCAACTGAATTGCTTGAGGACAAGCAATGAGTTAAGCTTGGGGGAGTTGATACGTCTCCGTCGTCTCTACTTTTCCAAACACTTTTGCTCTTGTTTTGGCCCCTAATTTGCATGATTTGAATGGAACTAACCCGGACTAGCGCTGTTTTCAGCAGAATTACCATGGTGTTGTTTTTTGTGCAGAAATAAAAGTTCTTGGAATTGGATGAAACTTTTTGGAGATTTTTTATGGAATAAATAAAAAATACTGGAACCAAGACACACTGGAGGGGGGCCACCCAGTGCCCACGAGGCACCAGGGCGTGCCACCCCCCAGGCGCACCCTGTTGGCTCGTGGGGCCCACGTGGCTCCGCTGACCCTAATCTCTGGCCTATAAATTCACAATTCCAGGGAAAAAAATAGGGTAGGAAGTTTTATTGCGTTTCACGATACAGAGCCGCCGCCACCTCCTGTTCTTCATCGGGAGGCCAGATCTAGAGTCCGTTTGGCGCTTCGGAGAGGGGGATCCTCCGGCATCGTCATCATCAACCATCCTTCATCGCCAATTTCATGATGCTCACTGTAACACCCCTCTATAATGAGCAACAGTGAGCCATCATGATTATGCTAAGTTACTGTGATTTGCAATGATTAATCATGTTGGAATAATATCTCATTTCAAATTCCACCACTGAATTCAATTCAAATTCAAAGTGAAATTTGAAGTTGCTCCAAAATTGCTGGAAAATAGTTCATGTTGTAGCAAAAATATCAAAACAAATTAATGTTCAGGAAAACAACATCACCTATTTTCCTAAAATGGGTTAGAGCATTAAAACAGTGCAAAAACAGCACTTTAATGCCATTTCCATTTTTGTAAAATTCAAATGGATTCCAAAATTGCCCAAACTTTTTGTGGCAGAGCAGAATAAAGCATAGTAATTATGTGGACCAATTTCACATTTTACTAAATGCAATTTGGCAGATCATTTTATTTTCTAAACCTTCTGTAAAAAGTAAAACAGAAAAAGAAAATAAAAGGCCTGACCGACTGGGCCTAAGTGCACAGTGCACTCGGCCCAGCACGGCTGGCCTGTCTCCCTCCTCTCTCTCTCTCCCTCGCCGTGTCAGCCGCGCCATGGCCGAGCGCCCGCTCGCCGGCCAGCGGGCGACACCGCGACGCCACAGCCAGGGCGAGAGGATAAGGCCGAGCCATCCCTCCCACCTGGACGCCTCATCCACTCCCCTGCCCCTCTCTCTCGCTCGCGCACTCTCTCTCACCTCTGCCCGAGCGCCGCCGTCACCACATCGCTGCTCCGCCGTGGCCAATGCCCACACTATGCCTCCTCTTGCTGTCCACGGAGTTCGCCGCCATCTGCTACTTCATCTACGCCAAGGATCGGGAGCCGGGGAGCTCCGCATCGAGCGGATCGAGCCGCCCCCCTTGTTCTCGGACACCGGCGATCACCGGCCGTCCCCGACCTCTCCGGTAGCTCCTAAGCCCTCGACAGCCTTTCTTGTGCCGCTAGGTGAGCCACCTCTCCTCTCCCCACTTGTTCTTTGCCTTCCCGTGCCCGTAGCCATCGTTTTCACTGAGGCCGAGCTCACCGCCGCACGACCTCGTCGCCGGCTATGTTCCGGTGACCGCACGTCCGCGCAACGTTGTCCATCGAGCTCGCAAGCACGCGTAGAGCATGCCTAGCCCATCTGTTCGAGCTGCTGCGTGCCGCATCGTCAGTTTCGCCGTTGACCTCGTTGCCTGCGTCGATTCCGTCCGACTCCAGCGACGCCACCGCCACCATTCGACGCGGCTCATTCGACTCGTTCGAACGAGCCCAACCGCGCACCGTTTGGTCCCTTGTAGCCGTTTTCCGGCGAGCGCCTGTGCACTCCACCATGTTTTTTGTCGCCGCCGGCCACCGCTGACCTGGCCACCACGTGGGCGCCTCTGAGCCACTGACCAGTGGGCCGAGGGGCCCCAGTTGACCTCCGTGACCAGTCAACGCGCTGACGTGGCCGAATATTGACACTGACTGGCGGGCTCCACTCACTTAATTAACGTTTTCTAATTAAAACTTAATTAGTTAAGCTAATCTGACACTAACATGTGGGGCCTATGAGTTAATTAATTTCTGTTTAGTTTAAACTAATTCCTAATTAGCCCTAAGCCACTGACAAGTGGGACCCAGCTGTCAGGTTTGACCTGGAACAGCTGGGTTGACTCGCTGACGTCATGCTGGCATCATGCTGATGTCATCTGCTACTGTTCTGGATAATGCGAATTAAATAATTAGATTTAAATTCCAGGAATTTCAGAAAAAGGATTAAATCTTTGAAAATTCGTAGAAATTCAACCGTAGCTCGGATCGAAAAGTTTTCAACATGCAAGTTGATCAGAAAAACGAGACGAATCCGAATACATGGTCAAAATGCTTGACCATCACTCCTAACTACCTGAACATGGAACCTTCCCCTCCGGTTCAGTATGCCGAAATCTGCCTAAACGCCGGGAAAATATCCCAGATATTTTCCCGCTTCGTCTGTGACATGTAGCACTGCATTAGGTCACCACCAGCACTGCATATCATCAAGCCATGCATCTGTGTTGCATCGATTGCTTTTATTTGTTGTTTCTTCCCCCTCTTCTATTCGGTAGACCCCGAGACCGACGCAGCTCCGGAGACCGACTGCACCGTTGACGACCCCTTCTTTGCCGCAGAGCTTTCAGGCAAGCAACCCCCCTTGACGCATACCTATATCACCTATTCCTTCTCCCTCCTGCTTGCATTAGAAATTGCTACTGCTCTGTTTTATCCTATTCTGATGCATAGCCTGTTTTTGTAACTGCTTTTGATACTTTACCTGATAACCTAAATGCTTAGTGTAGGTTGGTTAGTAAACCATCTGTGGCCTTCTTCCATGTTCTTAGTTGCCCCGCTTAGTTACCAGCGCCCATTTCGATGTGGTCGACGGGCTGAGACCATCACATCACCGCACACCTCCTAAGTTGCTCGACTCTACAGAGTTACCAACGAGTGCCGAGGGTGATACCTCTTATCTCACACCCGGTGTTGCCTCTAAAGTACAGCTAGTTGGTCATGGGTTACCGAGGGTGATTCCTCTTTCACCACCTCCGATCAAGCTCCTGTCGTGCAACCCCGCAAGTGTGAATACTATCGAGGGTGATTCCTCCGGGTTCACCTTGACGGATACATCGAGTGGGAATCCAACGAGGGTGATTCCATGGATTCCTCCTTGATGTGTTGGACACACTGTTACCACTTAATTATTTCAGATACTTGGTAAAGTCGGGTAGGCCCTGAGGGGTGCCCGCGAGTGCTGTGGAGATGGGTTAACCATGAGGGTACCCGCGAGATGAATACATGGCACGGCCGTAACTCCACGAGACGGGGCGACGGGGTCACATGATCGTGAGTCTCTGCTTCTCACTGCGAACTCCCAATGCATTAATGGGTTAGGATATGTAATCTGAGTAGGCCTCTGGCCTTATCGCACTAACCACCACACGGGAAAAAGTATGGGCACTCGGTGTCGTATGTATCAGCCGAAGCTCTTTAGCGTCAGCGGTTGAGCGGCACGCACCCGGGTTGGACCGCGAAAGCCTGCGCTTGTATTAAGGGGGCTAGGTCTGCTCCTGGCCGTCCTCACAATGCGCAGGAGTGCAAAGGGCGATGGGCCCAAGACCCCTAAGCGCTTAGGATGTAGACCGGCGTGCTGGGCTCTCTGTTGAGCCTAGGTAGGGCTACGACGTGTCGATAGACCAAGGCCGTGCATGACCCGAGCAAGTGTTTCTGGCCAGAGTTAATCGAGTGTGTTGGGTAAGTTGGTGCACCCCTGCAGGGAAGTATATCTATTCGAATAGCAGTGTCCACGGTAACAGGATGCTCGGAAAGTATCCCGATCTTCTACAACTAGAACTGGGTTAATATATGGCTCCGGGATCGCTTTCTCGCAGGGAGTCGAGGAAGGATCTCTGGGCGTGGCTACTATTATACTTGTTGCTACTACTATACTTATGTTCTAATCTACACTCTTCTAATGCTGTAAGACCCCAAAGATGCTAGTCTTCATTAGGCTAGGTCTTCCCCCTATTCTGACATTGCTGCAGCTCAGTCCACTGATAAGGCCCTTCTTTGAAACTGTTGCATAATTAGAATAGATCTGATGTAAGTCATGCGAGTACTTTGGATAAGTACTCACGGTTGCTATGCTTCCCCTTTTCCTCCATACCCGATTGATGCGACCAGATGACGGAGCCCCGGAGCCAGCTGCCCCAGCCGGCGACTAAGACTACTACTACCCTCTAGCGAATACTACTACTACGAGGAGCCCTCTGACGACCAGGAGTAGCTAGGAGGCACCCAGGCAGGAGGCCAGCGCCTTTCGATCTAGTGTTTCCTTTTGCCCCGCCTTCTTAAGGCATTTCTATTTAACCTTTATGTCTGTATTCAGATATCTGATGCTTCCGCTGATGCTTGTATGACTCAAGCTTATGTATTCGAGCCCTCGAGGCCCCTGGTTTGTAATATAAAGCTTGTATGACTTTTATTTGTGTTTAGAGTTGTGTTGTGATATCTTCAAGTGAGTCCTTAGGCTTGATCATGTGCATTTGCGTGTATGATTAGTGCACGGTTAAGTCGGGGGCGTCACACTCACCGCCGGGAGTGAGTAGTTCAGTCGTAGGCTTGCTGGACGGTGATGAGTTGGATGAGATTTATCATGTAATCGAGTTAGTTTTGTTAGGGCTTGATCCCTAGTATCCACTATGTTCTGAGATTGATGTTGCTATGACTTTGCTATGCTTAATGCTTGTCACTAGGGCCCGAGTGCCATGATTCCAGATCTGAACCCTTTATGTTTTCATGAATATATTTGTGTTCTTGATCCGATCTTGCAAGTTGTATGCACCTGCTACGTGTTATGATCCGCATACCCCAAGGTGACAATAATTGGGATTCTTTCCGGTGATTGCCGTAGTTTGAGGAGTTCATGTATTCACTAAGTGCTAATGCTTTGTTCTGGTTCTCCATTAAAAGGAGGCCTTAATATCCCTTAGTTTCCATGGGAGGGTAGGACAAAAGATGTCATGCAAGTTCTTATCGTGTGGCGCCCCACCTGAATACCACTGTAGCTAGACGGTCACCGCACATGCCAGCCCAGGAAATCACTCTGGCATGCGCTTTTACAACAAGTATCATGAACACGGACATTTCTATTAATGAATATATAAGGCTTACATGGTAATTACAAGGGTGATAGCAGCGGAAAAGCTCTATCTAAGGCAGCATGGTCCTGGTGCGACTCCAATCCAGAGGGATCTGACTGGGTTACTCTTCTAGCCCGCGAACACTCCGGCTCCTCGCTAGCGAACGTCGGATCCTTAGGTGAACCTGGCCACATTGAAGGCCGCTGAGTACTTTTGAATGCACTCGCGACCAAACCAAAAAAAACTTATACACCAAGCAATGCAATCCATGGCATTCAAGCATGCATTCATTATCTTAGCAACATTAACTTCATGCTATGACAGAATTATCTAGCAGGATTAGTCATCTAGCAGCATTATCATGATATCATAGCAGGATTATCTATCATAATAACTATTGGAGTAGATATAGTAAGGTAAAGCATATCAAGTAAATAATTCATACTCCGAGTATTCTCATGATTCAAGTCTGATCCAAACTTTGCGGTCATGCAACCGCTTATCTCATAGCCATCACATGGCTAGCAATCAGACCTCTGACATCATCTGATGTCCATGCATCTGTACTGCAAGTTTGATAAACCTTACAATTCTCTGATTCATTATTAACATCATATGGTTTGTTCCTCCAGACTCGACACAGACCAAATAGTGGCCTAGTACGAACTGTCCATGACCGAGGATGCGGCTATTCCAATAGATTTACACTCTTCAGAGGCTGTGCACTTTACCCACACCATGGAGCTCCTGGCCTCGTACTTTAGTACATGTTCCCATTCGGGTGGACCAGTGCTGCTCCAACAAAACTGATCTATTGCCTGGCACTCTTACGGTCCCACCGACAATCATACCCTCCCAGGGTCATGTCCTGGGTGGCCCCTGTGTCACCCCGTGACACCTGCCACCGTCGTGGCCAACTAAACTGTCCCAAGCGTGGACGCCGGCAAAATAACTCAACTGGGCTCACAGGATTATCGTCGCCTACCGGGCCAGGGTAGCACGCAAGCATAATCCTCCCTAGCTTGGTGGTACCGACAAGAGGCAAGACAATAGACCAAGTCTGGGCCGTCCCATACCGCCAAATGTGGTTGCACTTGATGGGCACGATTCGGTGACAGTATGACTCGATCCAGTCGCCGGAGGAGGTTGTTGACATTAAGTCACATTCTTTATAACATTGCAATAACAGTAACAAAGCATGATGTAAAACTTATGAAAACATAACAACCTAGCTCCATACAATATCACAACGAGTCACTAGTGCTATAATATGATGAATACTAGCAGGTAATGTAAATAGCAAGTTCAAACTAGCAGGAGTTTAACTATTTCTAACACAGGCATAATCATTAATTAAACACGCAAGAATAACACAGAGCAATGCTTTAGGGCATATATCAGATGGTCGGCTTGCCTGGGGGTGAAGGAACACTCCGAGAGAGGTGCGATCACCTCGCGGAAGAATTCGCCGGAAAAGATTCTCTCTCGGAGGGGCTGATTGAAGGGCAAGGGCAAAATGGTAATTTTCACAGTGTGTCAACCTCATGAAAATGATACCATCGGAACGGGCTCGACAAACTGAGAATGTGGGCGTTGTATTCACCTGAATTGGAGTTACAAATGAAAAGATATTGATGTTTGAAGGGCAGGGACCTTCCTATAAAATAAATATTTACTATCGGGTCCCTGACAGATTTTTCTGGAAAATAATAAAAGAGGACTATGCTTACAGGGCCACTCGGGCCGAGTCCGGCCGCTGCTGCCGTTGTTCAACTGGGCCGGCCCAACTGCGCAGAAAGCGCATTGCGCGGACTGCGCGTTCGGCCAAGCGGTAGCGTACTCCGCGGAGTACGCCTCCACTTATCCAACGTGGCAGTGGCGGGACCGAGCGGCTGGTCACTTACACGCAGGCCCCGCGCGGGTTGACTCTGTCCTCCTGCTCTCCCTCTTATCTCCCACGATGGCAGAGGGAGGCCGCCGGCGCCGGCGCTCTCCTGGCCGATTCCGGCCATTGTTTCCGATGCCTCGAGTACCAGCGAGCTCAGGGCGGAGCCGCGCATCCGATGGAGGGTAGCATGGACGGCGGGGATGGCTGGTAGTGCGGCGGGGAGGGGAGGCAGAGGGCGGCGGCCGCAAAGAATGGGAGGGCTCCGACGAGGATTGCCTGCCACTCCAGCCGTCTCCCGCAGCACTCGGGCTACCGGCGTGCTCGGGAGGCCAAGCCCCGTCCATCCCAGGGGTGCACGGACCTCGAGGAGGACCAGGGCGACGGTGACTTGAGCGTCTACGGTGGAGGCCGTCGGCCACAGTTGGCTTCGAGCACACGGGCTCTCCGCCGGTGAATGGAGGATACGGAGAGGCTAGCCGAGGTGGATGGGGACCTCTGGTGGAGAAATGAGGAGAAAAGGTAGCCGGCCTTGCATGAATTTGAGCAAAGGCCGTCAGCGGCAATGGCGGCCGTGGAGGGCGATGGGGAACTCCGGCGATGAATTGATGGGTCGGGGTGGCAGCTAGAGGAGTGAGGAGGAAGTTGAGGTGCTCGGGGAGAGCTCGGGCTGGCTATTTATAGCCCGGTGACGGAGGAGATTGGCTCGGCCGCCATGGCGACCTTAGCCACATACTGGAGCTCCGGGGCGACGTGGCTGGACGATTGCGGCGTCGAGTGGCTTCGCGGTGATGGCAGAGGCCTCGTGAGCGCTCGACGACGGTCACGGGCGAGCAGTGTCGCGGCGGCGCTCTTCGTGGCATGAGGAGGAAGAAAACGAAGTGGGAAACGACCAGAGAGGGATGCGAGGACGACGGGGAGTCAGGTCAGCATGCCAGGACACGCCGTGGCAGCTCGAGTTGGCCGGTCCGACGAGATGGGCGCGCAGAGCGCCACTGCTACCTGCTATGCCCGTGGTCACCACGGGTATGTCGTGTTCTGGTGCGTGGCTGCTGCCCAGACCTTGTCCCACTCATCCCTCACTGCTCAAATAGATGAGAGATGTGGCTGGAATCCACTGGAAGTCCATGAGGGGAGAGAAACTTGCAGAAGAAGATTCCAACAACAACCTTGGGTGGACATTTCTGGAGAAATGGATGAGGGAGAGGAGATGGGTCCTTGTCACAATGAGATAGGGTAGGAAGGACTAGGTGCTGGCAAAAGTTGAAGCAATTTGAACCTCATTTGCATATACTTCCTTTGTAATGCAAAATTTGGTCCAGAATCTTGACTTTGAAGCTGCACTCAATTGGCTTGATGAAATGAACTGAATTTTGGTGGAGGGAGGTGATTTGGAAGTATGGAGGTACTGGAGAAATTTCAGCTCATTTGGATATACCAAAATGGTGCGTCCTTCACAGAGCTAGGATCTGGACAGAAGCTAGATGGAATTTTTGGGAGAAATTGGCTAGATGAAATGATGTGAATTTTTGTATAGTCACATCATATAGAGAGTGTGAGGTCCTGGATTAATTTGAGAATTTTTGAAGCAATATAAAATATAGTTGCTTCACAACCTCAAAATAAATCAAGAAAAAAGAATTGGATGATGCTCTCAAAAGTTGAACTATGGAACTTGGGATCTTGATGGAAATGGTGAAGATATGGATATGAGAAGCTCCACAAATTATTTGGGATTTTTCCTGGCTACCAAAATGGTAGCTCCTTTGGAAAGTGCCCAAATTGCAATATTGGCTTTAAATAGGAAAAGGCAATTTTCCTTATTTAATTATGGCCAATATTTTTTATGAGAGCTCACCATCATCACAAAGAATATCTCCACAAGTTTTCATGAACTTTGGAGATGGATAGATATTTTCCTGGATTTAATTCCTTTAACTAGCAGAAAAAGGAATTAATTTTAAATGAAAAATATTGCAAATGACTTGGCAATATTTTTGCATATCCAGGGTTTATAGATGTGGGATGATCTCTGGGAAAAGTGTGGGAGGCAACAGATTAAAGGAAATTGGGGTTCCTTTGTAACGGAAGGAATTAGGGTTTCCCTTCCGGTAGACCGGAGAGTAGGGTTTCGGTGGCAAAATCTTGAGAAAATATCTTGGGTGGCCCGGTTGGACTGGAGAGAATCTCTGGTAGGATAGGAAAGGCAAGGCTAAATGACCATCTTCATATACCCGAGAGTGAGAGAAAATCCGATAACACCGGAAAAAAAAGACGGGCGTCAAATCCCGAGAAGGAAAAAAACAAGGAGCAAAAACCAGGGTGTCACACACCTACCCCCCTTAAGAAAATATCATCCTCGAGATTTCCGGGCTTACCTCCCGGTGAAGGGGACTTACCTGTGTGTGACTTGGATCCATCAGCTGTCTTGTCTTCATTACTTTGTTGGCCTTTTAACTGCCTCTTCTGATGGCTCAGGTGTTGTCTTTTCGCACAGCTACCTTGAATCCTTCTCTTTGCTGTGAGATGTACCTTTTATCCTGGTAGTTTGTTGCTTGGTGGGGTAGCTCATAGTATCAACAAATAGCTTGATTTTCATGACCCGATGCTAACTGCTTCGGATTTTATTGCGATACTTCGTACACTGCCTGCCAAGGGCAAGTCAACTTTTCTTGATACAGGGCTCATGTGCTCGTACGGCCTCGAGTGACTGGGGATGGCTTTCTTTCAGTCTGACTGTGGGTTCTATACTGATGTTTCCTTCTGTCTCTTGCATTCTGACTTCGTCCTCAGGTGATTCCGAACTGAAATGTCGGGCATGATCACAAAGTAATCATAGACGGTAATCTCTGAGGTGGCTCTACCATATATAGCCTCGGTGGTCCTTGCTATGACCACTGAGCTGACATAGTATGGCTATCATTCCGTGCATTCTTCGGAGCATAACCTCTGATCTTGGTTGATGGCCCGTATTCATGATAAGCATGGCATGCTGGCTGCATTATTGTGGCCGTATATGCAAGAGTCTGACAAGGATTGGCAATATCACCATGTCTATGGAGCTTTACTTCATTGACCGTAGCGGAGATTGTTTATTCAAGACTTCCTTGTTCTTGGGGGTTACTTTTGGGGAACTTGTCATGACCTACCATCATGGCTCCTAAGTCATATCCCAGCTTGATGGGCTTGTATTCACAACTTACTCTTGCATATCTCGTAGGGATTGCTGTGTTCATATCCTTCCTTGAAGTATGTGGCTGACGTTTCTCTTGAGCTCAGTCATTCCCGTGTACGAGTGGCTCGCATGAACTGATCCCCTGGACTGCATGCTCACAACATATGCAGAGGTAGGATAAATCTTTTTATAACCACCGCGTTCTGAGGCGGACGTGTGTCTGGACTAGTTCGTGCTTCTGACAAGATTGTCGTGGGCACGATGGCGTGTTGAAGAAAGCTGACTTCCTTATGCCCGAAGCTTCTGCCAAGGTGATGTGCTGATGAAGGCTGGGTATTGTACCTCAGAAGTTTTCCTTCCTGTGGCTTACTACGGAAGGTCAGGTACCTTATGCTGGAAGCTTTCCGTGGTAGCATGCTGAGAAAGATTGGAGTGCCGTACCCCAGAAGATTTTTCAACCAGTGGCGTAGCAAAGAAGGTTGGAAGTCCTGCATCACAAACTTCTGCCGATAGCTTGCGGAGGAAGGCTGGGTTGCTTGTACCAGAAGCCCTTTTACTGCGATATGCAGTCGGTCCTATGGCCGGTTCTGGCTTCCTTCTGAGATATCCGGAATTTACCCATAGTGGAGCCAAAACTTGGTATAGGCCATACCTTGTCTTAAGATATCCTGTTGGTCATGCACACCGCTTGTGCTTCTACTGGTCCGCTCATTGTTGCTGTAGAGGTTGCACAACCAATGCAGACTTCATGTTGATAATTAATCTAGAATTCCCCTTTGCATTCAAAACAAATGTTGCTGATAGTGAGCAGTTGACAGATAGTTCCACCCGGTTTAGCTGAGCTTCCAAGTGTTTGGAATCCTCATAGATTCTGGGCAGACATGAACTCATCCATATTTCCCGCAGACATTGTTCACCATGCCCAGAAAATTTCTATATGCATCGAAGAATTCCAGAATATGCTTGGAAATTTGTATCAACATGCCAGAGTTTTGTTGTTTCTCTCGGCACCTTCAGCTTCTTGAAATATGTCTTCTGTGGATAATAAGTGAGTCCTGAGTCCGTTGAGAAAAGACTCAAGGCTCACCCCACTGACTGAAATAATCCTTGAGGCGAGGACGGAATAATTTGCTCTTGCTAGTGTCCATTACTGAGAACTCATCTGACTGTTTCTCAGGTGTGACTTGTTCTGAGGCAAACTTCCTCGGGTGTATTCTGGCCTTGTCGGTTGCACGCAAATTCTGCTTCTGACCCATTTTTCGTTTGGCAGATCCGGTGATAATGTTCCAAATGTCGGGCAGTTGGCATGGCTTGACTCTTACTGAATTTGGATTATTGGGTATTATCCAAGTTGTGTGTTGCTCTTCTTGTCGCCGCTTGCTGATGGATCCAGTCGGGGCAAGAGAACGGAGCCAACAAAAGAAGCAAGAACAGTGAAAAACCAAAAAGCCAATAAAGCTCAAATTTTGCGGACCTTACACATGTGGCCGAAGATTCACTAGTATAACTATTATAGCGCGCTCGATCTACCTCTAAGGACTTAGAAGCAAAACCTCACAATGCCCCTGGTAGCGATTGGGGTCAAGCTCCTACTACTTCCTTAGGGAACATCAGACTCGACGCACGACCATAGCCAAAGTGGCTTAGTCAATGATCCTAAGGTTATCGAGAAAGATGGAATTTGTAGGAGTTTCCCAAAGGAAACTGGATTCGAGAAGAGAAATGCCATGGTTAGCAAGCAGGGTAAGGATATCTGGTTCACCTAGGGGTTTAAAGGCTCACGGGTCGTTGCCTGGTGCAGACATTTCGTACCGGAGGCAAAGGCCACGAGAGTTGGGGTCTGATGGAGCCAAAAGCCTATGGGGGTTGCCTTATGATCAATAGTAGCCATGCCTGTCTGGCAAAGATGGCTGAAATCCATCTAGGCTTTCTACTGATCAAGAGGCAATGAAATCTGGCTAGGGTAACCTACAGTCAGCCTGGCTCTGATACCATCCATTGTGGCGCCCCGCCCGAATACCACTGTAGCCAGATGGTCACCGCACATGCAAGCCCAGGAAATCACTCTGGCATGCGATTTTACAACAAGTATCATGAACACAGACATTTCTATTAATGAATATATAAGGGTTACATGGTAATTACAAGGGTGATGGCAGCGGAAAAGCTCTATCTAAGGCAGCATGGTCCTGGTGCGGCTCCAATCAACAGGGATCAGACTGGGTTACTCTTCTAGCCCGCGAACACTCCGGCTCCTCGCTAGCGAACGTCGGATCCTTAGGTGAACCTGGCAACATTGAAGGCCGCTGAGTACTTTACCCACACCATGGAGCTCCTGGCCTCGTACTTTAGTACATGTTCCCATTCGGGTGGACCAGTGCTGCTCCAACAAAACCACTCTATTGCCTGGCACTCTTACGGTCCCACCGACAATCATACCCTCCCAGGGTCATGTCCTGGGTGGCCCCTGTGTCACCCCGTGACACCTGCCACCGTCGTGGCCAACTAAACTGTCCCAAACGGGGACGCCGGCAAAATAACTCAACTGGGCTCACAGGATTATCGTCGTCTACCGGGCCAGGGTAGCACGCACGCATAATCCTCCCTAGTTTGGTGGTACCGACAAGAGGAAAGACAATAGACCAAGTCAGGGCCGTCCCATACCGGCAAATGTGGTTGCACTTGATGGGCTCAATTCGGTGACACTATGACTCGATCCAGTCGACGAAGGAGGTAGTTGCCATTAAGTCACATTCTTTATAACATTGCAATAATAGTAACAAAGCATGATGTAACAATTATGAAAACATAACAACCTATCTCCATACAATAACACAACGAGTCACTAGTGCTATAATATGATGAATACTAGCAGGTAATGTAAATAGCAAGTTCAAATTAGCAGGAGTTTAACTATTTTTAACACAGGCATAATCATTAATTAAACATGCAAGAATAACACAGAGCAATGCTTTAGGGCATATATTAGATGGTCGGCTTGCCAGGGGGTGAAGGAATACTCCGGGAGAGGTGCGATCACATTGCGAAAGAATTCGCCGGAAAAGATTCTCTCTTGGAGCCGCTGATTGAAGGGCAAGGGCAAAATGGTCATTTTCACAGTGCGTCAACCTCATGAAAATGATACCATCGGAACAGGTTCGACGAACTAAGAATGTGTGCGTTGGATTCACCAGAATCGGATATTGATGTTTGAAGGGCAGGGACCTTCCTGTAAAATAAATATTAACTATCAGGTCCCTGACTGATTTTTCTGGAAAATAATAAAAGAGGACTATGCTTACTGGGCCACTCGGGCCGAGTCCGGCCGCTGCTGCCGCTGTTTACCTGGGCCGGCCCAACTGCGCAGAAAGCGCATTGCGCCGACTACGCGTTTGGCCAAGCGGTAGCGTACTCCGCGGAGTACGCCTCCACTTATCCGACGTGGCAGTGGCGGGACCGAGCGGTTGGTCACTTACAAGCGGGCCCCACGCGGGTTGACTCTCTCCTCCCACTCTCCCTCTTCTCTCCCACGATGGCAGAGGGAGGCCGCCGGCGCCGGCGCTCGCCTGGCCGATTCCGGCCACTGTTTCCGACGCCTCGAGTACCGGTGAGCTCGGGGAGGAGCCCTGCATCCGATGGCGGGTAGCATGGACGGCGGGGATGGCTGGTAGTGCGGCGGGGAGGGGAGGCAGAGGGCAGCGGCTGCAAAGAATGAGAGGGCTCCGGCGATTATTGCCGGCCGCTCCGGCCGTCTCCCGCAGCGCTCGGCCTACCGGCATGCTCGGGAGGCCAAGCCGCGTCCATCCCAGGGGTGCACGGACCTCGAGGAGGACCAGGGCGACGACGGCTTGAGCATCTACGGCGGAGGCCATCAGCCACTGTTGGCTTCGAGCGCACGGGCTCTCCACCGGTGAATGGAGGATACGGGGAGGCTAGCCGAGGTGGGTGGGGACCTCTGGTGGAGAAATGAGGAGGGAAGGGAGCCGGGCTTGCTCGAATTTGAGCAGAGGCCGTCGGCGGCAATGGTGGCCGTGGAGGGCGATGGGGAACTCCGGCGATGAATTGATGGGTCGGGGTGGCAGCTAGAGGAGTGAGGAGGAAGTTGAGGTGCTCGGGGAGAGCTCGGGCTGGCTATTTATAGCCCGGCGACGGAGGTGATTGGCTCGGCCGCCGTGGCGACCTTAGCCACATACTGGAGCTCCGGGGCGACGTGGCTGGACGGTTGCGGTGTCGAGTGGCTTCGCGGTGATGGCAGAGGCCTCGTGAGCGCTCGAGAAGTCTTGGGAAGGAAGCTAGGGAGAAGATGACAACGGTCACGGGCAAGCAGTGTCGCGGCGGCGCTCGTCGTGGTGTGAGGAGGAAGAAAACGAAGGGGGAAATCACCAGAGAGGGATGCGAGGATGACGGGGAGTCAGGTCGGCATGCCAGGACACGCCGTGGCAGCTCGAGTTGGCCGGTCCGACGAGATGGGCACGCAGAGCGCCACTGCTACGTGCTATGCCCGTGGTCACCACGGGTATGTCGTGTTCTGGTGCATGGCTGCCGCCCAGACCTTGTCCCACTCGTCCCTCACTGCTCAAATAAATGAGAGATGTGGCTGGAATCCACTAGAAGTCTATGAGGGGAGAGAAACTTGCGGAAGAAGATTCCAACAGCAACCTTGGGTGGACATTTCTGGAGAAATGGATGAGGAAGAGGAGATGGGTCCTTGTCGCAATGAGATAGGGTAGGAAGGACTAGGTGCTTGCAAAATTTGAAGCAATTTGGACCTCATTTGCATATACTTCCTTTGTAATGCAAAATTTGGTCCAGAATCTTGACTTTGAAGCTGCACTCAATTGGCTTGATGAAATGAACTTAATATTGGTGGAGGGAGGTGATTTGGAAGTATGGAGGTACTGGAGAAATTTCAGCTCATTTGGATATACCAAAATGGTACTTCCTTCACAGAGCTAGGATCTGGACAGAAGCTAGATGGAATTTTTGGGAGAAATTTGCTAAATGAAATGATGTGAATTTTTGCATAGTCACATCATATAGGGAATGTGAGGTCCTGGATTAATTTGAGAATTTTTGAAGCAATATAAAATATAGTTGCTTCACAACCTCGAAATAAATCCAGAAACAAGAATTGGATGATGCTCTCCAAAGTTGAACTATGGAACTTGGGATCTTGATGGAAATGGTGAAGATATGGATATGAGAAGCTCCACAAATTATTTGGGATTTTTCCTGGCTACAAAAATGGTAGCTCCTTTGGAAAGTGCCCAAATTGCAATATTGGCTTTAAATAGGAAAAGGCAATTTTCCTTATTTAATTATGGCCAATATTTTTTATGAGAGCTCAACATGATCACAAAGAATATCTCCACAAGTTTTAATGAACTTTGGAGATGGATAGATATTTTCCTGGATTTAAGTCCTTTAACTAGCAGAAAAAGGAATTAATTTTAAATGAAAAATATTGCAAATGACTTGGCAATATTTTTGCATATCCAGGGTTTATAGATGTGGGATGATCACTGGGAAAAGTTTGGGAGGCAACAGATCAAAGGAAATTGGGGTTGCTTTGTAACGGAAGGAATTAGGGTTTCCCTTCCGGTAGACCGGAGAGTAGGGTTTCGGTGGCAAAATCTTGAGAAAATATCTTGGGTGGCCCGGTTGGACTGGAGAGATTCTCTGGTCGGATAGGAAAGGCATGGCTAAATGACCATCTTCATATACCCGAGAGCGAAAGAAAATCCGATAACACCGAAAAAAAAAGGCGGGAGTCAAATCCCAAGAAGGAAAAAAACAAGGAGCGAAAACCAGGGTGTCACATATCGCAAGCATGTATGACTATATACGGAATACATGCCTACATTACATTGATGAATTGGAGCTAGTTCTTTGTCGCCCTAGGTTATGACTGTTACATGATGAATGTTATCCAACATAATCACCGATCCAATGCCTACGAGCTTTTCACATATTGTTCCTGCTAAGTTACTACTATTGCTACTACTATCAAACTATCATACTACTGTGCTACTGATCACTCTGCTGCAGATATTTAGTCTCTAGGTGTGGTTGAATTGACAACTCAACTGCTAATACTTGCAAATATTCTTTGGCTCCCCTTGTGTCGAATCAATAAATTTAGGTTGAATACTCTACCCTCGAAAACTGTTGCGATCCCCTATACTTGTGTGTTATCATAAGCCATCTCTATCCTTAGCGGACTTTGGTTAAGGGAATAACGGAGACCCATATGCTTTATTACACATCCACGGGGAGACCCTTAATTACCTTCATATTCCGCTGATAGGTATTGGGGGATGGTAGTGGTGTGCGTGATACAAAGCTACGGTAGTATGCACATATCTTATTATTGGATCCGCCCTCACAAATACACATATCCCATAGATTACGTATCTAAAGAAAAGGTTGTGTGTTTACACAATTAAGTACCTTGAATACTAGTGGTGAATCCAGACTCCCTAAGTATGCCTTTCGCCCAACTGCAGTTTCCATCATTTTCACTACTCACTTTTTCTTTGTTACTTTTATTACACACTTTAATTCTTACCCTCAAACACTTGCAATATTTCACCGTCACACCACTTTTTCTTGGAATCTATGATAACTCATAGGCACATTCCGATAAATCTCTACAAGGGGCAAATGACCATTTCCTCGGCTTTTCATGGGATCAATACTCTTACTTTAAAAACAGCTACAACTAAACCATGTGCACTTGCAGGACATCCATAGGCACAAACTTTGGCAACTTGTCTCAATTCGGCAGTCATAGACTTGTCGGATCTTGCCTACAAGTTTAATAGGAAAACTTTGATCTATTAGTTGCATGTAAGACCAACTTGAAATGTTTTTGTAGCCAAGTTAGAAATTACTTTTCTTTGAACCAAGAAATGAAATCGGGCCTGCCACTTCCGGCACCATTTCTAAGAAGGTCCGAAGCTTCCTCAAGGGAAGGATCCCTTGATTGCTTCCACTCTTGGTTAGTGAATTTCCTATAGCAATGAGAAGAAACGGAGTTAGACACAAACTTGTGACTAGTTGCGAAATAATTTCTTGAGCACTTACTTTATGTACAGCTCCACTTTAGATAGGTTGGTCAACACATACAACTTTATAGTGAGTCACTCTTCATGTTGCAAGGTCTTGTATCTTGCACCACTTGTAGTGCCACGTTGCCCTCTGAAGAGGATAAGCTGGGATTCATCTTCAGGCTTGCGAGTATTGTAGTGACAGAGTGGATTATGCACAGTGGGAACATTGTCACCATAGTATATTGCATGAAGTTTGGCACTGCTACTTGTGAGCTGCGTTGGGATTTCCTCGAAGAGTAGAGGATGAAGCAGTACAGTATAGATAAGTATTTCCCTAAGTTAAGAAACAAGGTTATCAATCCAGTAGGAGAACCACACAGAACCTCGTAAGCAGCACCTACAGACACAAAAGCAAATACTTGCACCCAACGCAAAACAAGGGGTTGTCAATCCCTTGGCGGTTAATTGCAAGGATCAAATCTCGTAGTGATAGATAGATAAAGTAAAACACAAAATAAAATAAAGGTAAATAAATTGCAGCAAGGTATTTTGGGATTTTATATATGATGAAAGATAGACCCGGGGGCCATAGTTTTCACTAGAGGCTTCTCTCTTGAAGATAGCATATGGTGGGTAAACAAATTACTGTTGGGCAATTGCTAGAAAAGCGCATAGTTATGACGATATTCAAGGAAATGATCATGTATATAGGCATCACGTCCGAGACAAGTAGACCGACTCTTGCCTGCATCTACTACTATTACTCCACCCATCGCCCACTATCCAGCATGCATCTAGGGTATTAAGTTCACGAAAAACAGAGTACCACCTTAAGCAAGATGACATGATGTAGACAAAGTAAATCCAATCAATATGAATAAACCCCATTGTTTTACCCTTAATGGCAATGATACAAATATGTGTCATGTCACTTTCTGCCACTGGGATTGAGCAACGCCAGACCGAACCCATCACAAAGCACCTCTCCCATTGCAAGATAAATCAATCTAGTTGGCCAAACCAAACCAATAGATTGGAGAGAAATACAAAACTATAACAATCATGAATATAAGAATTCAGAAAAGACTCAAATAATATTCATGAATAATCTGATCATAAACCCACAATTCATCGGATCCCAACAAACACACCGCAAAAAAAGATTACATCGAATAGATGTCCAAGAAGATCGAGGAGAACATTGTATTGAGGATCAAAGAGAGAGAAGAAGCCATCTAGCTCCTGGCTATGGACCCGTAGGTCTATGGCAAACTACTCACGCATCACCGGAAGGGCAGCAAGGTTGATGTAGAAGCCCTCCGTGATTAATTCCCCCTCCGGCAGAGTACTGGAGAAGGCCTCCAGATGGGATCTTCAAGGAACAGAAACTTGCGGCGGTAGAAAAAGTGTTTCGGGTGGCTCTACGTTGGTTTGGGAATATTTGATAATTTATAGTGCAGGAATTAGGTCAAGAGGTGCCACGAGGGGCCCACAAGCCTTGGGGCGCCCCCCCTGGGGCGCGCCTCCCGAGGTTGTCGCTCCTCAGGTCTTCTCCCGAAGCTTCTAGTGTTTCTTCTGGTCCAGAAAAAATTAATACAAAGTTTTTTCTTCGTTTGGTACAGTTTCCCTAAAAAGCCAAAAACATGTAGAAAACAGCAAATGGCAGTGGGCACTGGGTTAATAGGTTAGTCCCAAAAAATGATATATAATTGCATATAATTGCATAATAAACATCCAAGATTGATATTATAATAGCATGGAACAGTCAAAAATTATAGATATGTTGGAGATATATTAGCATCCCCAAGCTTAATTTCTGCTCGTCCTCGAGTAGGTAAATGATAAAAACAGAATTTTTGATCTGGAATGTTGCCTATCATATTCATCATGTAATCTCTTTTGTGGAATGAATATTAAGATCCGAATGATTCAAAGCAATAGTCTATAATTTGATATAAAGACATCAATACTCAGGCATACCAACAAACAATCATGCCTTTCAAAATAAAAATGCTAAAGAAAGTCATCCCTACAAAATCATATAGTCTTGTCATGCTCCATCTTCTTAACACAAAATATTTATCATGAACAACCCCGGTTTTAGCCAAGCAATTGGTTCATACTTTTTAACGCGCTTCAGCTTTTTGAACCTTCACGCAATACATGAGCGCAAGCCATGGACATAGCACTATGGGTGGAATAGAATATGTTGATAGAGATTAATAAGGGGAAGTCAAAAAAGAAGATAGTCTCACACCGACAAGGCTAATCAATGGGCTATGAAGATGCTCATTAATTGATGTCAATGCAAGGAGTAGGGATTGCCATGCAACGGATGCACTAAGAGCTATAAGTGTATTAAAGCTCAACAATGAAAACTAAGTGGGTGTGCATCCAACTTGCTTGCTCATGAAGACCTCGAGCATTTGAGGAAGCCCATCATCGGAATATACAAGCCAAGTTCTATAATGAAAAATTCCCACTATTATATGAAAGTGAAAGCATAGGACACTCTCTATATGAAAGACATGGTGATACTCTGAAGCACAAGTGTGGAAAAGGATAGTAACATTGCCCCTTCTCTCTTTTTCTCTCATTTTTTTTCTTTCTCTTTTTTTCTCTTTTTTTTGTTGGGCTCTTTTGGCCTCTTTTTTTATTTTTATTTTTATTTTTCTTCTGAAGTCTCATCCCGACTTGTGGAGGAATCATAGTCTCCATCATCCTTTCCTCACTGGGACAATGCTCTAATAATGATGATTGTCACACTTTTATTTACTTACAACTCGATACTAGAACAAAATATGACTGTATATGAATGCCTCTGGCAGTGTACCAGGATGTGAAATGATACAAGCGTAACATGTATAAAAAATGATGAACGATGGCTGAGCCACAAATACTATGTCAGCTATATAATCATGCAAAGGAATATGACAATGATAATGTGTGTCATATGAATGGAACGGTGGAAGTTGCATGGCAATATATCTCGGAATGGCTATGGAAATGCCATAATAGGTAGGTATGGTGGCTGTTTTGAGGAAGATATAAGGAGGTTTATGTGTGATAGAGCGTATCATATCACGGGGTTTGGATGCACCGGCGAAGTTTGCACCAACTCTCGAGGTGAGAAAGGGCAATGCACGGTACCGGAGAGGCTAGCAAATTGCGGAAAGGTGAGAGTGCGTATAATCCATGGACCCACATTAGTCATACAGAACTCAAATACTTATTGCAAAAGTCCATTAGCCCTCAAAGCAAAGTACTACTACGCATGCTCCTAGGGGGGAGGTTGGTAGGAGTTAACCATCGCGTGCCCCCGGCCGCCACACAAAGGAAGACAATCAATAATAAATCATGCTCCAACTTCCTAGCATAACGACAGACCATACGTGCTTGCTTCGGGAATCACAAACCTTAACACCAATATTCTTACTAAACCACAATCATTCACTAGTACCTCCCACATATTACTGCCTTAATATCGGAAAACTATTGCAAGGAATCAAACTTATCATATTCAGTGATCTACATGAAAGTTTTTATTATATCCTTCTTGAATACCTATCATATTAGGACCAATTTCATAACCCGTGCAAATTGCCATTACTATTTATTAGACTCTCAAAAATATATATGTGAAGCATGAGAGTGCAACTATTTCTTTAAAATATAACCACCGCCGTGCTCTAAAAGATATAAGTGAAGCACTAGAGTAACTGCCTAGCTCAAAAGATATAAGTGAAGCACAAAGAGTATTCTAAAAAATCACGAATAAATGTGTGTCTCTCTAAATAGGTGTGTGAAGTAAGGGATGATTGTGGCAAACTAAAAAGCAAACAAGCAAAAGATCACTATAATACACGACGCTCCAAGCAAAACTCATATCATGTGATAAATAAAAATATAGCTCCAAGTAATTTACCGATGGTTGGTAGACGAAAGAGGGGATGCCACTCGGGGGAATCCCAAAGCTTAGAGGCTTGGGTCTCTTTGAATATTACCTAGGGGTGCCTCGGGCATCCCCAAGCTTGGTCTATTGCCAATACGTATTCCTTCATCCATCGTGATCTTGCTCACAACTTGAATACTTCAGCACACAAAACTCAACAGAAAACTCGTGAGATCCGTTTGTATAATAATCAGATCACAAACTTTAGGTACTGTTATGAACCCATTCATATTTTATTATTGCATAATACCTACTATATTCCAACTTCTCCATGACTTATACCCCCCGATATAATCCATAGATTCATCAAAATAAGCAAACTATGCAACGAAAACAGAATCTATCTAAAACAGAACAGTCTGTAGTAATCTGAATAATGACCATACTTATGAACCTCCAAAAATTCTGAAAAATTAGGACAACGTGGAAAATTTGTATATAAATCATGTGTAAAAAATTCAGAGCTAAAACACGTTCCAGTGATTTTTAGATTTTTCTGGACTGAGCATAAAAGTTTCTGTTTTTTCACAGAATCAAAGCAACTATTATCCCGCATCATCCTAAAGGCTTTACTTGGCACAAACACTAATTTAAACATAAAAGCACAATCATAACAGTAGCATAATTGTGTGCAAACTCAAATAACATAAAATTATAACTATTGGGTTGTCACCCAACAAGCTCTTTCTTTATAGCCATTAAGATAGGCTTGAGATTTTATCGATGCTCACACGAAAGATAACAATTGAACACAAAGAGAGCATCATGTAGCATGTGAAAAAGACATTTAAGTCTAACATAATTCCTATGCATAGGCATTTTATAAGCAAAAAAATTATCAAGACAAGAAATATCTAGCATATGCATGGAAGAAGAACAAAACATTAACAATTTGAACTTCAGGAGAGGTAATTGAACATGAAAATTCCTATAACCATATTTTCCTCTCTCATAATAATTACATGTAGGACCATATTAAAATTCAATAATATAGCTATCACATAACATATTTTCTACATGATCCACATGCATGCAAAGTTGACACTCTTCCAAAATAGTGGGATTATCGTCAACTAAAGTCATGACCTCTCGAAACCCACTTTTATCAAAAATTTCAAAAGATTGATCATTCTCCATAGTAGTAGGATCATTATTACCTAAAGTTGACACTCTTCCAAACCCACTTTCAATATTATTGCAGCCACTTAAATAAATTTTCAAGATCATAAGAAGCATCACCCCAATCATGATCATTACAATAAGTAGTGGATATAACAAAATCATCATCCCCAAGCTTCTAGTTTTGCATATCATTAATACAATTGAAATTAATAGAATTTATAATAACACAATTGCAATCATGCTTTTCATTCAAGGAGCTATCAAGAACCACTTTATAAATTTCTTCTTTCAAAACTTCATCATAATTTTCAGATTCATGATTTTCAAGCAAAACTTCATAGAGATAATCAAGTACACTAAACTCAGTAGCAATTGGTTCATCATAATTGGATCTTTTGAAAAGATTAGCAAGTGGATGAGGATCCATCTTTATTTTTCTTTTTTCTTTTCTGTTCTTTTTAGTGTTGACATGAAGACAATAAAAGCAAGCAAACAAGCAAAAAGGCAAACAAAGATATTTTTGTGTTTTTTGTAAAATGGTTTTAGAAGTGGGGGAGATGAAAATGAGAGGCAACTGGCAAATAAAGTAAATGCAAGTAGATGATAGTTTGTGTGTACGCACTTGATAGGTTATGGTGATATCGTGTATAGACAATAAACGGCGCCAGAAATTCTTCCTCCTACTTGTGAGTTGCGTTGGGATTTCCTCGAAGAGTAGAGGATGAAGCAGTACAGTAGAGATAAGTATTTCTCTTAGTTAAGAAACAAGGTTATCAATCCAGTAGGAGAACCTCACAGAAACTCATTAGCAGCACCTACACACACAAAAGCAAATACTTGCACCCAACGCAAAACAAGGGGTTGTCAATCCCTTGACGTTTAATTGCAAGGATCAAATCTTGTAGTGATAGATAGATAAAGTAAAACCAAAAATAAAATAACGGTAAATAAATTGCAGCAAGGTATTTTTGGATTTTATATATGATGAAAGATAGACCTGGGGGCCATAGTTTTCACTAGAGGCTTCTCTGTTGAAGATAGCATACGGTGGGTAAACAAATTACTGTTGGGCAATTGATAGAAAAGCGCATAGTTATGACGATATTCAAGGCAATGATCATGTATATAGGCATCACATCCGAGACAAGTAGACCGACTCTTGCCTGCATCTACTATTATTACTCCACCCATCGACCGCTATCCAGCATGCATCTAGGGTATTAAGTTCACGAAAAACAGAGTAACGCCTTAAGCAAGATGACATGATGTAGACAAGTAAATCCAATCAATATGAATAAACCCCATCGTTTTACCCTTAATGGCAATGATACAAATACGTGGTATGTCCCTTTCTGTCACTGGGATTGAGCAACGCAAGACCGAACCCATCACAAAGTACCTCTCCCATTGCAAGATAAATCAATCTAGTTGGCCAAACCAAACCGATAGATCAGAGAGAATTACAAAGCTATAAAATCATGCATATAAGAATTTAGAAAAGACTCAAATAATATTCATAAAAAATCTGATCATAAACCCACAATTCATCGGATCCCAACAAACACACCACAAAAAAATATTACATCAAATAGATCTCCAAGAAGATCGAGGAGAACATTGTTTTCAAGATCAAAGAGAGAGGAGAAGCCATCTAGCTACTGGCTATGGACCCGTAGGTCTGTGGTAAACTACTCACACATCATCGGAAGGGCAGCAAGGTTGATGTAGAAGCCCTCCGTGATTGATTCCCCCTCCGGTGGAGTACCGGAGAAGGCCTCTGATGTCTACTACACAACTTGTTCTTGTAGACTCGTGTTGGGCCTCCAAGCGCAGAGTTTTGTAGGACACTAGCAATTTTCCCTCAAGTGGATGACCTAAGGTTTATCAATCCATGGGAGGCATAAGATGAAGATGGTCTCTCTCAAACAACCCTGCAATGAAATACAACAAATCTCTTGTGTCCCCAACACACCCAATACAATGGTAAATTGTATAGGTGCACTAGTTCGGCGAAGAGATGGTGATACAAGTGTAGTATGGATAGTAGATATAGGTTTTTGTAATCTGAAAATGAAAAAACAGCAAGGTAGCAAGTAACAAAAGTGAGCACAAACGGTATTGGAATGCTTGAAATAAAGGCCTAGGGTTCATACTTTCACTAGTGCTATCTCTCAACAATGCTAACATAATTGGATCATATAACAATCCCTCAATGTGCGACAAAGAATCACTCCAAAGTTCCTATTAGCGGAGAACATAAGATGAAATTTTTGTAGGGTTCGAAACCACCTCAAAGTTATTCTTTCCGATCAATCTATTGAGCTATTCCTATAAATGTCACAAACAGACCTAGAGTTCGTACTAAAATAACACCATATGATACGCATCAACCAACTCCAATGTCACCTAGATACTCCAAGGTCACCACAAGTATCCGTGAGTTGATTATACGATATGCATCAAACAACTTCAGATTCATAATATTCAATCCAACACAAAGAACTTAAAAGAGTGCCCCAAGATTTCTACCGGATAAAGTAGGATGAAAACGTGCATCAACCCCTATGCATAGATTACCCCAATGTCACCTCGGGAATCCGCGAGTTGAGTGCCAAAACATATATCAAGTGAATCAATATAATATCCCATTGTCACCACAGGTATTCATATGCAAGACATACATCAAGTGTTCTCAAATCCATAAAAATATTCAATCCGATAATAGTGAAACCTCAAAGGTAAAAACACAATTCATAACAACAAGATAGAGAGGGAGAAACACCATATGATCCAACTATATTAACAAAGCTCGTGGTACATCAAGATCGTGCCAAATCAAGAACACGCGAGAGAGAGAGAGATAAAACACATAGCTACTGGTACAAACCCTCAGCCCGAGGGTGAACTACTCCCTCCTCATCATTGAGACCGCCGGGATGATGAAGATGACCTCCGGTGATGATTCCCACCTCCGGCAGGGTGCCAAAAAAGGGTTATAGATGAGATCGTGGAGGTAGAGAGGCTTGCGGCAGCGTAGTCCAAGTTCTAGGGTTATTTCTGGGTGTTTTGGTATTTATAAGAATTTTCTGCGTTGGAATCACACGATGAAGGGCCACAGGGGGCCCACGAGGTACCACGGCACTCTTGCCCCCCCCCCCAAGCGTGCGGTGGTGGCTTGTGTGCACCTCGTAAGGCTTCTGGTCCTTCCACGATGCTTCGGGGGTCTCTTTCGGTCCAAAAAAATCGTCAAAAAGTTTCACTGCATTTGGACTTCGTTTGATATGGATTTTCTGGAAAACCAAAAACAAGCAGAAAACAGCAACTGGCACTGGGTACTCGGTCAATATGTTAGTCCATAAAAATCATATAAAATCCATATAAAAGTGCACCAAAATCATACAAAACTTTAATAAACATGGCATGAATACTTCATAAATCCCGAAGCTTAATTCCTGCTCGTCCTTGAGTAGGTAAATGATAAAAGAAATAATTTATGAAGTGTGAATGCTAGCATAGTGCATAAGTTTGATCAATGATAATTTCAATCACTTTTCCTAGCATCATAATAGCAACTCTTTCTCATAAAACTCATCATGATAAAGTAGCAATCCATTCACATGTTATGGTTCAAACAATGCATTCTCTTGAAACTTAACAACCTATGTTCTTAGTCACCAAACAATTGCAATTCAACTTATCTTCAACAAAGGCTAAGTAAGAGCTCCACATACTCAATTATCATATAGTCTTCTATGATTGCTAGTACTCAAAGCATATTTTTAGAACAAATAGCATCCATCGAACACAAAGAAAGATAGGGGCTTAATGTTTCACCTCCCAACTTATTTATCATAGAGATAATTGTCAACAATAATAATTCATGATCAAATATATTTAACTGGCCATATATGCCTGGATCTTTCCCCACCACATGATGCTTGCCAACTAGAGAATAATTAAGGTTGAAATGAGAAGTAATACTATTGACTCTTGCATAAAAGTAAATACATAAAGTAAAAGATAGGCCCTTCGCAGAGGGAAGCAGAGGTTGTCATGCGCTTTTTATTTTTGGATACACAAGCCCTCAATGCAAAGGAACGTCACATTATATTGCCCCTTGTGATAGCAACCTTTATTATGCAGTCCGTCGCTTTTATTTCTTTACCATCACAAGTTTGTACAACGCTTATTTTCCATTGCAATAAAAGATCATACATATTTTAGGAGCAATTTTTATTGCTTTTTGCACCGATGACAACATACCTGAAGGATCTTTTTCAATCCATAGGTAGATATGGTGGACACTCATGGGAAGAAACTGGGTTTAAGGGTTTTTGGATGCACAAGTAGTATCTCTACTTAGTATGAATTTTTGGCTAGCAAAAGATCCTAAGCAAGCACCACATGTTGGAGGATCCATAACAATATAACTTCTATGCAAATATACCCAAACATAACTCATTACGTTGTCTTCCTTGTCCAACTTAAACTAATTTGCTCAAGTTTGAAAATAATTAATGGGTATTCACAATCATAAAAGATGTCCAAGATAATATATTTATATGTGAAAGTTCTCTTCCTTATACTAATCATTCATGAATTGCTTGTATGACCAATATTGTGATTGTCAAGCTTCAATAGATTTCACTTTCTAACCCAAATGTGAAACTACTACTAGACATAATACAAGCATATGAAGCACATATAATTTCAACTTTATGATATTCAATTCATTCAACAATTTACTCATAGGATATATGTGAAGAACAATAGTAAATGACAAACTACTCCAAAAAGATATAAGTGAAGACCAAATGAGTAGTTAAGTAAATAGGTAGCTATGTGAGGACTCTCTCTCATTCAAAAAATTCAGATCTTGATAATTTTAGTCAAACAACAAACAAAACGAAAATAAAAGGACACTCCAAGAATAGCACATAACACGTGAACAAGTAAAAACTTAGGCTAACCGATAGGTGTTGATGAAGAAAGGTGGGATGCCAACCAGGGCATCCCCAAGCTTAGTTGCTTGAGACTTCTTGGAATGTTATCTTGGGGTGCCTTGGGCATCCCCAAGCTTGAGCTCTTTTGTCTCCTTAATTCCTCTCATATCATGGCTTCTCCTAAATCTGAAAAACTTCATCCACACAAAACTCAACAAGAACTCGTGAGATAAGTTAGTATAAATCAACTCAAAACCTCAACATTCTCTACTGTAGCAAATCACAAAATTATAATTAAAAATTGCATACTTAATGACTCTGCATATTTAATACTCATATCCACAAATAGAAACATTACACAAGCAAACATATGCAAACAATGCAACTATAACCGAAATCTGCCAAAACAGAACAGTCTGTAAAGGGGGATTTAAAATTCATACTTCCCTCACACTAACAATTCTGAAAAAATACCACGTGATAGAGAACTCATGCATGCTTACTGTGTAAAAATTTCAGATTTTTATCATGTCCTGACTATTCAGGAATATTCTGGACATAACAGAAAACTTTTTGTTTTCAAACAGCAACACATGAACTTGCAAACTGAGCATGGTAAAGGCTATAATTTGCATTTTATTGAACTAAAAGATACAAAACATGATTATTGATAACAGCAAGCAAATCCAACTAAAAGAAAATAATGCTCCAAACAAAACACATATCATGTGACGAATAAAAATATAGCTCCAAGTAAGGTTACCGATAATGTTGAAGACGAAAGAGGGGATGCCTTCCGGGGCATCCCCAAGCTTAGTTTCTTGGGTCTTCCTTGAATTTTACATTGGGGTGCCTTGGGCATCCCCAAGCTTAGGGTCTTGCCACTCCTTATGTCGTGGAAACGACCATCTATGGGGCCATCCAGCCCCTTGTGGTTCGGCAGGGGAGATCGACGTGCACAAAGAGCAGAATCAATGCAAGATGCAAGGGATTTACCCAGGTTCAAGCCGCTGAGGAGCATAAAACCCTACTCCTGCTTTTGGTGTGTTGGTTGTATGAGAGCACGCGTACAAGGAGCGCTTCTCCCGGCAAGGTGCAGAGAGAGCTGCTATGCGAGACGTGCAGTTGTTTGAAAAGGTGTCCGAATCCCTCTAACTGTTGCCCTGGCCCTCCTTTTATAGCTCAAGGGGTTACCACAGTGACAAAACAGTAATTACAAGTTCATTAGATAGCAAATAGTGCTATCATACCTAACTCTGCCAGTTTAGGACAAAAGCATTAAATGCACCGTTAGGTCTCATGTGGATAGGTAGCCCCGGCAAGCTTTCTGCACCGCTCGCCCAGCTACCACGTATTAGCCTGACACACCCTCTGGACGGGTGTCACTAAAGGCAAATCCTGTCCCAGCACGTTGACATGTGCCCGACAAACCTCACCAACCAGCCTACGCAGTCGACACCTCACCCATTAGTGACCATTTGTCTGGTGAGGTGGAGCGCTGGAGGGCTGGCAGAAGCTTGCCGGTACGGAGCTTGCCGGGTCTTCGCCTTGCCGGTTCGGCCTTGCCGGCAAGAAATGTCTTCATCTTCGGTACTAGTTGAGTGCCTGTTGGTGCTGTGTCTTGAGATTCTCTCCAGTAGCTTCTGCAATTGGGCCTTGAATCTTGGTCTTGGCGGTTCCCGGCAAGCCTCGACCGGCAAGGAGGCTGCTACCGTCTGTGCATAAGTCACGGTATAAAATACATGTGTTTTATACACCGGCAGGAGCCCCCGGGCCTGGGCCATACGCGCGTCTGAAAGATCGTTGGGCTAGGCCCAAACAATGCACAAACACGCGGCGGGAAAACTGCCGCTATAATTTTTGTCATGATGGTTATCCCCTCTTGAGATCTTCTTTGCCTCCTTATTAATCTGGATTCGGGTGTGTTCTCGGTTGTCTTCCGGCAACCCTTGCCCTTGAACGGACCGCCGCTAGGTGTGCTCAGACCAGGATATGCTCATAGGTGGGGCGTCGTGTGTTCAAACTGAACCGGCACGCGGCCACACGTGGCACAGGTAACTGCCATGTCTGTCTTTACTTCTCCTTTTTATGTGCCCCTCCATCACGCACGTTTCCATGCATGCAAGGTAGCGAATTGGTGGAGAAGGGCGGCCGTTGGAGTGACGTGCCGGGCCAGGGGGCGCAGGGCACGCGATTGGCGAACGTGGGCGGTTGCTGGAGTAATGCGCCCGGCCAGAAGCGCAGGGCGCGAGATTGGCGAATCTGGGTGGCCGTCCGAAGACGATGAAGAGCCAGCCCCCCGCACTCCCCCTATAAAGAGGGGGCTGTGGGGTGCGATGCTCATCCATCCCCTTCTGCCTCGATCTTCAGCAACCGTCACCTCTTTCTCTTATCTTCTTCCTCCGCATCTGATGACGGCATCGTGTCTCTGCCGCCGCGGCGAGTACTTCTCCTCGGCTCCATGCCCACGCTTTGGCTGCAGCTACGGAGGCTGGCTCTAGTGCTCAAGGGAGGGCCGCATCCCGTGGTCATGGAGGGCGCGGTGCTCGCGGCCGAGGCGGCCATGGCGGAGCGCTTGTCGCTTTGTCTTCGGCCCTTCCTCCCTCGACAGAGGGCATACAGAGGACACGGCGCAGGAATTCGTCATGGAGCTGCATGACCGGCCGCGGAGCTGGCTGTGGCTTCCTCGTCCTTTTTCCAGGGAGATGGAAGGCCGCCACCTGCGCGGCTTGTGGCGGCGCGTTGACGGTTGCTGCAATGGCCCAGTATGGGTGACCGTTGAGACTTCCAACAACGGCCTCATGTATCTCACACGTGGGTGGAAATCTTTCATCCGTGCTCATTGCTTAGGGCAAGGGCACCTCCTCCTCTTCAGGTTGGACGGACCGGATACGCCCGGAGTGCTGCGTGGAGAACTCGAGCGACAGCGACACCGCTTCCTCCAGCGATGCTGAGGATGACGATGATGACGGCGATGACGATGGCTCTCCGAGCGTGATGGTTGAAGACAACGACGATGAGTCTGGCTGATCGCCAGTAGCACCATCATCTGGCCTTCCGGGAACAAGCCGAGCTTTGCCTAGGCGCCCCTTTTTCCCTCTTTGCACTCGATGTAAACCCTGGGGAAGGGCCAATAAAATGTAACCGAGCACCTTTATTAATGAATATCTATTGTTTATCAGGCTTAGATGAATGCATGCTGTTCCCCTTGTTTTATTTTGCCTTTGTATGATCATGCTCCCTACGCTGTTGGGAAAATTGCCGGTGCGCACACATGCCGCGGGCGCTTTGGGGAACGGATCCTTAGTAGCCTGTTGGAAGTGCCACCACCGGCAAGGTAACTTGTCGGTCACAGCGTGGCAACTTGCCGGTAGAGACACTTGCCGCTTGCGCTTAGAGGAATAGGTCCTTAGCAGCCTGCTGGAAGTACTGCCACCGGCAAGATAACTTGCCCTTGCAATGCAGCTGCAAATCTTGCCGAGCGGACTCGAGGCAGAACAAGAGCACAATCTGCTCCCGACAAGATTCCTTTCACGTGTAGGTTTCTCATACAAAGCACATAATCGTTCAAGGGAAATCGCGAATGTAATAAGGAAAAAGTTTCAAAGTTTTTCAACTTAGCTTTTCCTCGCACTATTTTCCTCGTCGTATGAAATGATCACTTGAACGTCATTAGAATGGTACCCCATCGTCACTCCCCCCAGGAAACTTGTGCGTGAGGGATTCTTCTGTCCTTTTAAGAAAAAGAAAGACGAGAAGAGAGTGGTTTGGGAACCTTGACGGTTCATCAGCAATCCCATACAAACTAAAGTGTAAATCACAACATTGCATGTATCAACATATAAATGAATATGTACGAAGAGTTGTGAAACACTTAGCTTTATTATGCACAGGATCTGCGCCCAGCTTTGTAGAAAGGGTTACAAGTCTTGCTGACAAAGCTTGTAGAAAAGGGGTTGCCGGAAGGCCCGGCACCCATGCCTTATGGGTAGAACTTGCGAAGATGCTCAATATTCCATGAGTTCTGCACTGGGGTGCCATCTTCGGTCTCCTGACGGACTGCGCCAGGTCTGGTGACTCGTACTACCCACTTCGGCGTCAACTTGTTTGATTTCTTGGAGGACAGAATGTGCCGAAGAACAAGGTCGCCTTCCTCAAGGCTCCGGGCGTGCACTTTGCGGCTATGATAGCGGCGCAAGGCTTGCTGGTAGCGTGCAGCTCGCACAGCCGCCCGAAGACGATCCTCCTCAGGGAGCGTTGCGTCATCTTGCCGCACCTACTCTTGCTCAGCTTCATCGTAAGCAAGCACTCGAGGTGACCCGTATATGGGTTCCGTGGGGATTACCGCTTCTGCACCATAGATTAGGGAGAAGGGTGTTTGGCCGATAGCTCGATTTGGTGTTGTTCTGAGTGACCAAAGAACTGCCGGCAACTCATCAATCCAGCGCCTCCCACATTTGCACAGTCTGTCAAAGGTTCTTGTCTTCAGGCCACGCAGCACTTCAGCATTCATACTTTCCGCTTGGCCGTTGCTTCTCGGGTGAGCGACAGATGCAAAATAGATTTTGCTGCCAAGGTCTTGGATATACTGCATGAAGGTGCAGCTCGTGAATTGAGTGCCGTTGTCGGTGATGATTCTGTTAGGAACCCCGAAACGGCAAACTAATCCTTTGAAGAACTTGATGGCTGATTGCGCTATCACCTTTCTCACCGGCTCCACTTCAGGCCACTTTGTGAACTTGTCGATGGCGATGTGAAAAAACTCAAAGCCCCCGGCAGCACAAGGGAAGGGGCCCAAGATATCGAGCCCCCAGACCGAAAAGTGCCAGGAGAGAGGGATTGTTTGGAGAGCTTGAGCTGGCTGATGTATGTTCTTTGAATGGAACTGGCATGCTTCACACTTTGTTACTAGCTCAGTTGCATCCTGGAGGGCAGTGGGCCAATAGAAGCCTTGCCGGAAAGCTTTGCCGGCAAGTGCTCTTGAACCTATGTGAGAGCCACATATGCCTCCACGTATCTCCGCCAACCGCTTCAGTCCATCTTCCCGGCAAATACACTTTAAATTCACACCGTTTGGTCGCTTTCTGTATAGAATGCTATCCACAAACTGATACATACTTGACTGACGTGCTACTTTCTCAGCTTCTTCTTGCTCATCGGGAAGTTTCCCTGTTTGAAGGAAATGGACTATCTGTTGTGCCCATGCCGGAGCTTGCGGCTAAACGACAAGGACTAAAGGCATTTCTTCAGCCGCGGGAGTGCTTGCTTTAGCGGCAAGAACCTGAGGTTCCGCACGAACTGGCTGCTCACCGGCAACCGTATCGTTGTTCCCGGCAACATCCTTGTCAACGGCTTCTGGGAGTTCTGCCGGAAAGTACTTGCCGGTATTCAACTTCCTTCTCTTACTGGCCTGCGTTGATGGAGTGACTGTTGGTTGATTCAAATGGAGCACAAAAGTTCTCGGTTCCACGAGAAGCTTTTGAGCGACACAGTTTGACAAGCTATCAGCAATGCTGTTTTCCGCACGAGGGATGTGCTCTGTTTGCAACCCGTCAAAGTGCTCTTCCAATTTCCTCACTTCTTCCACATACGCTTCCATCAACGGGCTCTGGTAATCTTTGGTCACTTGTTTTACAACAAGCTGCGAGTCACCGCGGACGATCAACTTTCTAATCCCAAGATCCATCGCGATCCTAAGACCGGCAAGGAGTCCTTCGTACTCAGCAGTGTTGTTTGTGGCTTGCTCCCTGGGAAAGTGCATTTGAACCACATACTTGAGGTGCTTTTTGGTGGGTGCGATAAGCAGCACTCCAGCACCGGTGCCTTGCAGCGAGAAGGCACCGTCGAAGTACATGATCCATTCTTTGGCTGTCTCTTTGCCGGGGAGAGCTATTTCTCGAATTTCTTCGTCTTGCATTGGCATCCATTCGGCGATGAAATCCGCCAAGGCTCTGCTCTGAATGGTTGAAGTGCTTTCAAACTTAAGTGCAAAGCTTGACAATTCCAACGCCCACTCCACTATCCTGCCAGTTGCCACTGGATTCCTCAAGATGCGTTGCAACGGAAAGCGGGTGACGACGGTGATCTCATGTGCTTGGAAGTAGTGACGCAGTTTCCTTGAGGCCATAAGAAGGCCGAAAAGCAGCTTCTGCATGCCAGAGTATCTTGATCTAGCCCCCTGTAGAAGGGAACAAACAAAATACATGGGTCGCTACACCACCTTCTTCATCGGGACCACTTGCTGATCAGCTTCGCTTGCTTCCGCTGTTTTTGACTTGTCGACGTCAGACCTTGCCGGGGAAGATTCCGGTTTGTCGCTGGACGGGCTTGCCGTGGCCGCCTCCTCATCATCGACTTCCCTCTGCACCACTAATGCAGCACTAGCCACTTGATTTGTTGCCGCTACATATAGCAGCAACGGCTCTTGTGGTCTAGGCGCAACTAGTGTTGGCGCGGAGGAGAGGTATCTTTTCAAATCCTGCAGCACGGCCTCCGCTTCCGGAGTCCATCTCATTGGACCTGCCTTTTCCAAAATCTTGAAAAATCGCAGGGCGCCCTCAGCAAATTTTGAAATGAATCTACTCAAGGCAGCAACACAACCGGCAAGACGCCGCACATCTTTGACGCTTTTTGGTGCTTGAATCTGCTCAATTGCTTTGATCTTGTCGGGATTTGCTTCAATTCCATGCTGAGACACAAAGAACCCGAGAAGTTTGCTGGATGGAACGCCAAACACACACTTCTCGGGATTGAGCTTCAAGTTGATTTTGTGCAAGCTTGCAAATGTTTCTTATAAATCTTGCATGAGGGTTGACTTGTCCTTGGTTTTGATCACTATATCATCCATGTTTGCTTCCACATTCCTGTGCAGCTGGGGCTCAAAACCAATCTCGATTGCTCTCGTGAATGTTGAACCAGCACTCTTTAATCCGAAAGGCATACGCACGAAGCAGTATGTGCCACATGGAGTAATGAATGCGGTTTTCTCCTCATCTTCCTTGGCCATGAATATCTGATGGTATCCAGAGTATGCATCAAGGAAGGAGAGTAAATCACACCCGGAAGTAGAGTCTACAATTTGATCAATGTGCGGCAAGGGGAAGGGATCTTTTGGACATGCTTTGTTGATATCAGTGTAGTAAATACAAAGTCTCTACTTCCCATTTGCTTTGCGCACCACAACTGGGTTTGCCAACCAAGTTGGATGTAGTACACCTCTAACCAAACCTACTGCTTCAAGTTTCTTGATTTCCTCGGCAATGAATTGTTGCCGCTCCAAAGCTTGCTTCCGGACCTTTTGCTTGACGGGCCGAGCATGGGGACAGACGGCAAGGTGGTTCTCAATTACCTCCCTGGGAACACTGGGGATGTCAGATGGTCGCCATGCGAACACATCGACTTTCGCCCGTAGGAAGGCAACGAGCGCGCTTTCCTATTTGCTATCAAGGGTGGCACTGATGGTGAAGGTGCCGTTAATGTCGTCCTCCCTCGCCGGCACCTTTTTGGTCGCCGGTGAAGCAGCTTTAGATTTCTTACCGGCAGAGCACTCCGGCAAGTCTTCAACACATGCGCAGCACTCCGAAGAGGTGCGCTTCCTAGAATCCTTGCTGGAGGTCTTGCCGGACTTCTTGCTTTCCTTCTTCTTGGCGGGAGCTGGCGCCTTGGCGGCCTCTACTGCAAACGCATCTCTGTACATCTTATCGACGCAAATAACCGCATCTTTCTTGTCGGAGTTGATTGAAATGACACCCATCAGCCCTGGCATTTTCAACGTGTTGTAAGCACAGTGAGATGCTGCCATGAATTTCGCCAAGGCTGGGCGGCCAAGAATTCCATTGTATGGCAAGGGGATCTTGACAACGTCAAAGACAATCTTTTCTGTTCTGTAGTTCCATTCCCCGCGAAACGTCACCGGCAATGTGATCTTTCCCTTGGGCTGGCTTCTTCCCGGGTTTACTCCTTGAAAAGTGCGTGTCTTCTCGAGCTCCTCGTCGGGAATTTGCAGCCTCTTGATTACTTCTGGAGAAATCAAGTTCAGGCCGGCCCCACCGTCAACTAACATTTTCGTGACCTGGAGGTTGCGAATTGTTGGCGAAACCAACAACAGCAAACACCCGACCGCGGTTGTGCGATCAGGTGATAGGCGTGTGTGACCACTTGAGTGGCTTTTGACAGCCCATTGCCGGTTCTGCCGCATTAACCTCACGTGCCCACTGCTTAAGTTGGCGGTGAGAGGAGTGCAAAGATGCCCCTCCGTCAACGCACATGGCCTCAGTTGCCTTCTGGAATTCCTGTTCACTGGAAACTTCGCCGTCCTGTTCTTCCTCACTTCCATCATCTTCACCTTTCTTCTCGTGGCCTCTAGCAGGTTTCTCTTTCTGTTGCTTGGCCGTGCCGCGGCGGCCTCCTCGACCACCATGGCCCTTTTTGCCGGATCCACCGGCACCATCTTGACCCTTCTCTTTGTCACGCTTTTTGTATTCGGCCTTCTGTTTCTCGACAAGGTGCTCAACTTGTCGGCGCTCTTGGAGATCATGGCCTTTGGTGCGGTGTATCTTGCAGTATGGCCCATCCGACTTGCCAGCCTTCTCGTTTGCCGCCGCCTCCTGGCAAGCGGCGCATGCAGCTGCCTCCTCGCCGGAGTTCTCAGTCTTGGCTTTCTTGGCGGACTCAGAGTTGCCGGAACCTTCGACGGCCATTACAGTTTTGCCTTTGCGCTTCCTGTTACGCTTTCGGCCCTACTTCCTCGGGGTGGCAGCATCGTCATCCTCGGAATCCACCTCGGCACCAGTGTCCTCCCCGGGAAGCCTTCTCCCTTCCTCAGCACGCGCGCACTTATTCGCCAACGTATAGAGCTCGTTGACGGTTTTGGGTAGCTTGACGTTCATCTTCTCCCGCATCCTTCGATTGCGCACATTCGTGGGAAAGGCGGCAATGCCGGCTGCGGGGTGCACATCTAGAATGTTATGGTGCATAGGGCTGAACCTCTGGATGTACTTGCGTAGAGTTTCTCCATCTCTTTGCGGGATCACTTGCAGGTCGCTGGGCTGTCAAGGGGCCTTGTGGCCTCCGGTAAAGGCACCAACAAACTCGTTATAGAGATCTGCCCATGAAGGAATGGAGTTCTCTGGCAAGTTCATTAGCCAAGATCTTACGTTGGGCTTCAGTACCAACGGAAAGTAGTTGGCGAGGATTTTCTCATTTCTTTCTCCGATAGCTTGCACGGCAATCGTGTAGATGCCCAAAAACTCTGCCGGGTTCAGCTTCCCGTCGTACTTTTCTGGTACTTCTGGCTTGAATGCTCGGATGGACGGCCATCGGACTTGCCGTAGCTCACGGGTGAAGGCAGGACATCCGACCTCGTAAGGCAGATACCCGTCAACCCCCGGCGCAGGCTCATCAACGATGGGGCCGTTGCGCGTGTCAGATTGGTGGCGCGCCTCCCGGTGCCGTTCAATGGTGGTGCGGGTGTCTTCTACCCGCCTGTCTCGCAGCAAATGCCACTGGTCTTGGAGCGCTCGCGGATCCGAAGAGGCCATCGATATCTCATCGGGATCGAAAGATCGTTGAGCTTGCCGCGGTTGTTGGCGTTGCTGCTGTTGAGACTGTTGCCGCTGGGGTGATTGCACCGTTAGCGGAGCACCGTCAACACGGCCACCGGTTGGAGCTACCGGAGCCATTTGCGGACGCCGTGAGGGCTCCACTTGCTATGATTTGCTGGCCTCGGCAAACCCAATCAAGCTTTGGATGGTGGCTCTCCACTCATCCATCTTCTCTGCTGCTGGACGGAAATTCAGCAGCATCTGGGCTCGCGCCATTGCTTCTGCTGCCATGGCTGGCATGGCAGGAAGCAAGGAGCGTGATGTCGCTCTACACCTGGCAGAGCCAGCAGGAGCGCCATCGCGGTCCTACAGCCGCGGCACATGAACAGCAGTGGGTTGCTATGGCGGAGGCGGTGCCTGAGGATCTAGGACTTGATCAACAGGAGTTTTACCGTGAGGTCGCCGCTGCCGCAGTCGTTGGCACCGCTCGGAGCCATACCATGCCCGTCGTGCGAGGGAAGCGGCGTCTGTCCCGAAGCAGCATCTTTCGACGCCGCCATGGTGGGATCTTGGCTCGCGCCGGCCCGAGCGTTGCCGCTCCGGTGGCTGCATTCATCGGCGCGGCGAGGAGGTGGAGGAGGAGGTCGTCCGTCCGCTCCGCCCGCACCGTCGCGGCTTCATTCGCTAGAGGACCGGGGAAGTCAACTGCCTCCAGTGCGCCCGTCACCTGAGCCGACCACGGTGGGCATGGCGACCGTGCCGCCTGCGCTGGTCATGCCAACCGCGGTATCCATACCGCCCGCATTGGCCGCGCCGCCTGCGCCGCCTATGGATACGTGCAAAGGGGCCGTCATCGTGATGCCCTTCTTCTTGGGCGCCATCGACGACGAGGAGGACAATGATGAAGTTGATGAAGATGATGCGCAATCTGCTGATTCAGGTTCGTGCAAGCGAGCCCACTACCTGGCGCGCCAAAGATGTTGTGGAAACGACCACCTATGGGGTCATCCAGCCCCTTGTGGTTCGGCAGGGGAGATCGACTTGCACAAAGAGTACAATCAATGGAAGACGCAAGGGATTTACCCAGGTTCGGGCCGCTGAGAAGCGTAAAACCCTACTCCTGCTTTTGGTGTATTGGTTGTATGAGAGCACAAGTACAAGGAGTGCTTCTCCTGGCAAGGTGCGGAGAGAGCTGCTACGCGACAGGTGCAGGTGTTTGAAAAGGGGTCCGAATCCCTCTAACTGTTGCCCTGGCCCTCCTTTTATAGCTCAAGGGGTTACCACAGTGGCAAAACAGTAATTACAAGTTGATTAGATAGCAAACAGTGCTATCATACCTAACTCTACCAGTTTAGGGCAAAAGCATTAAATGCACCGTTAGGTGTCATGTGGAGAGGTAGCCCCGGCAAGGTTTATGCACCGCTCGCCCAGCTACCTCGTATTAGCCTGACACGCCCTCTGGACGGGTGTCACTAAAGGCAAATCCTGTCCCAGCGCGCTGACACGTGCCCGACAAACCTCACCAACCAGCCTGCGCAGTCGACACCTCACCCATTAGAGACCATCTGTCCGGTGAGGTGGAGCGCTGGAGGGCTGGCAGAAGCTTGCCGGTACGGAGCTTGCTGGGTCTTTGCCTTGCCGGCAAGAAATGTCTTCATCTTCGGTACTAGTTGAGTGCTGTGTCTTGAGATTCTCTCCAGTAGCTTCTGCAATTGGGCCTTGAATCTTGGTCTTGGCGGTTCCCGTCAAGCCTCAGCCGGCAAGGAGGCTGCTACCGTCTGTACATAAGTCAGGGTATAAAATACCAGTGTTTTATACACCGACACCTTATTCTCCTCATATCGATATCTCACCCAAAACTTGAAAACTTCAATCACACAAAACTTAATGGAACTTGTGAGATAGGTTAGTATGATAAAAATAAATCATCCACTTAGGTACTGTCAAGACAAGATTCATAATTGTTCTCACATAATTCCTACTGTAGTCTATCATTTCCACAATTTATATTGCTCAATATAAGCTATGGAAACACTAAAACAAGCAAACTATACATCGAAAACAGAATCTGTCAAAAACAGAACAGCATGTAGTGAGCGATTTAAAAACCATACTTTTGTAGCTCCAAAAATTATGAAAAATTAGGACAACGTAAAAAATATGAAACCCAATGCTCTGTAAAAATTTCAGAATTTTCTCGCACTCCAGTACAGAATAGAAATTCCAGCACTGGACGCAAAAGTTTCTCTTTTTGCACAGAATCGAATCAACAAGTATCCACACTATCCCAAAGGCTTTACTTGGCACATTATTGAAAGAAAACATATAAAACATGATTACCACAGTAGCTTAATCATGTGAACACATAAAAACAGAAGGTATAAGTATTGGGTTGTCTCCCAACAAGCGCTTTTCTTTAATGCCTTTTTAGCTAGGCATGATGATTTTAATGATGCTCACATAAAAGTAAAGAATTGAAACACAAAGAGAGCATCATGAAGCATATGACTAGCACATTTAAGCCTAACCCACTTCCTATGCATAGGGATTTTGTGAGCAAATAGTTTATTGGAGCAAGAATCAACTAGCATAGGAAGGCAAAACAAGCATAACTTAAAAACTTTCAACACATAGAGAGGAAACTTGATATTATTGCAACACCTACAAGCATATGATCCTCTTTCATAATAATTTTCAGTAGCATCATGAATGAGTTCAACAATATAACTATCACATAAAGCATTCTTTTCATGACCTACAAGCATAGAAATTTTATTACTCTCCACATAGGCAAATTTGTTCTCATCAATAATAGTGGGAGCAAATTCAACAAAATAACTATCATGAGATACTTTATTGGCATAATCCAATTGAAAATTAAAATCATGATGACAAGTTTCATGGTTATCATTATTCTTTGTAGCATACATGTCATCACAATAATCATCATAGATAGCAACTTTGTTGTCATAATCAATTGAAATCTCTTCCAAAATAGTGGATTCGTCACTAAATAAAGTCATGACCTCTCCAAATCGACATTCATAATTATTGCCATAAGATTCAACACCGTCCTAAATAGTGGGATCATTAGTACCTAGAGTTGACACTCTTCCAAACCCACTTTCATCAATATAATCATCATAAATAGGAGGCATGCTATTATCATAATAAATTTTCTCATCAAAACTTGGGGGACTAAAAATATCATCTTCATCAAACATAGCAACCCCAAGCTTGTAGCTTTGCATATCATTAGCATCATGGGTATTCAAATAATTCATACTAACAACATTGCAATCATGCTCATCATTCAAATATTTTATGCAAAACTTTTTATTAAATTCTTCTTCTAGCAATTGAGCACAATTTTCCGCTCCATCATTTTCAAGAAAGACATTATAAAGATGAGTAATATGAGGCAACCTCAATTCCATTTTTTTTGTAGTTTTCTTTTATAAACCAAACTAGTGATAAAACAAGAAACTAAAAGATTCGATTGCAAGATCTAAAGATATACCTTCAAGCACTCACCTCCCCGGCAACGGCGCCAGAAAAGAGCTTGATGTCTACTACACAACGTATTCTTGTAGACTCGTGCTGGGCCTCCAAGCGCAGAGTTTTGTAGGACAGTAGCAATTTTCCCTCAAGTGGATGACCTAAGGTTTATCAATCCGTGGGAGGCATAGGATGAAGATGGTCTCTCTCAAACAACCCTGCAATCAAATACAAGAAATCTCTTGTGTCCCCAACACACCCAATACAATGGTAAATTGTATAGGTGCACTAGTTCGGCGAAGAGATGGTGATACAAGTGTAGTATGGATAGTAGATATAGGTTTTTGTAATCTGAAAATAAAAAAACAGCAAGGTAGCAAGTAACAAAACTGAGCACAAACGGTATTGCAGTGCTTGAAAACAAGGCCTAGGGTTCATACTTTCACTAGTGCAATCCCTCAACAATGCTAACATAATTGGATCATATAACAATCCCTCAACGTGCGACAAAGAATCACTCCAAAGTTCCTATTAGCGGAGAACATAAGATGAAATTGTTGTAGGGTAAGAAACCACCTCAAAGTTATTCTTTCCGATCAATCTATTGAGCTATTCCTATAAGTGTCACAAACAGCCCTAGAGTTCGTACTAAAATAACACCATATGATACGCATCAACCAACTCTAATGTCACCTAGATACTCCAATGTCACCACAAGTATCCATGAGTTGATTATATGATATGCATCAAACAACTTCAGATTCATAATATTCAATCCAACACAAAGAACTTCAAAGAGTGCCCCAAGATTTCTATCGGAGAAAGTAGGACGAAAACATGCATCAACCCCTATGCATAGATTACCCCAATGTCACCTCGGGAGATCCGCGAGTTGAGTGCCAAAACATATATCAAGTGAATCAATATAATACCCCATTGTCACCATGGGTATTCATATGCAAGACATACATCAAGTGTTCTCAAATCCATAAAAATATTCAATCCGATAATAGTGAAACCTCAAAGGTAAAAACTCAATTCATCACAACAAGATAGAGAGGGAGAAACACCATATGATCCAACTATATTAACATAGCTCGCGGTACATCAAGATCGTGCCAAATCAAGAACACGAGAGAGAGAGATAAAACACATAGCTACTGGTACAAACCCTCTGCCCCGAGGGTGAACTACTCCCTCCTAGTCATGGAGACCGCCGGGATGATGAACATGGCCTCCGGTGATGATTCCCCCCTCCGGCAGATGCCGGGAAAGGGCTGTAGATGAGATCGTGGAGGTACAGAGGCTTGCGGCCGCGTAGTCCAAGTTCTAGGGTTATTTCTGGGGGTTTTGGTATTTATAAGAATTTTTGGCATTGGAATCACCCGAAGAAGGGCCACAGGGGGCCCACGAGGTACCACGGCGCTCTTGCCCCCCCCCCCAAGCGTGCGGTGGTGGCTTGTGTGCACCTCGTAAGGCTTCTGGTCCTTCCACGAAGCTTCAGGGGTCTCTTTTGGTCCAAAAAAATCTTCAAAAAGTTTTGCTGCATTTGGACTTCGTTTGATATGGTTCTTCTTGAAAACCAAAAACAAGCAGAAAACAGGAACTGGCACTGGGCACTTGGTCAATATGTTAGTCCATAAAAATCATATAAAATCCATATAAAAGTGCACCAAAATCATACAAAAGTTTAATAAACATGGCATGAATACTTCATATATTATAGATACATTGGAGACGTATCAGCCTCCAGATGGGATCTCGAAGGAACAGACACTTGCGGCGACAGAAAAAGTGTTTCGGGTGGCTCTTCGTTGGTTTGGGAATATTTGAGAATTTATAGCACAAAAATTAGGTCAAGAGGAGCCACGAGGGGCCCACAAGCCTAGGGGGCGCCCCCCCGGGGCTCGCCTCCCGAGCTTGTCACTCCTCCGTGGCTCCTCAGGTCTTCTCCCGTAGCTTCTAGTGTTTCTTTTGGTCCAGAAAAAATTAATCCAAAGGTTTTTCTTCGTTTGGACTTCGTTTGGTAATGTGTCCCTAAAAAGCCAAAAACATGCAGAAAATAGCAAATGGCACTAGGCACTGGGTTAATAGGTTAGTCCCAAAAAATGATATATAATTGCATAATAAACATCCAAGATCGATACTATAATAGCATGGAACAATGAAAATTATAGATATGTTGCAGACGTATCAGGCACCTCCTCGAGGATGTATGCGTCAGGTATGCACACTTCAATACGACATTTATTTTTACATTTGGCTCGTAGATTCTTCAATTTTTCTCTCAGCAGGATACATCCAACGGTACTGCATAGGGCCACCCCATTCATGCCTCATACGAGAGATGCAAAATTAGATGTTGCATCGGATTAACGAAGCCTGGTGGAAAGATCTTCTCTAACTTGCAGAATAACACGAGAGCCAGTTCTTCCATGTCTGATATCACGGTAGGAGATATTTCTTTAGCACAAAGCTGGATGATGAAATTGCTCAACTCTGCCATCAATTGCCAAATATCCTCAGGAACATAGCCTCGAATCATCACTGGCACTAGACGCTCAAGCCATTTGTGATAGTCGTGACTCTTGGGCCAGGTGATTCGCAATGTAGAAAAATTCACTCCCCTCTTTAGATTTGCTGCATACCCATCAGGGAACATCAAGGTTAGGAACCACTCCAGCATTTCCCACCTTTGGGGCCTTGTAAGGCAGAACAGGGCCCTTCACTTCGACCACATTTTTTTGCCAATCGGAGGGACCATGTTTAGGTTTGGTCTATTGCATAGCTTCTCTTGATCGACTCTAGCCTTAATGTTATCATTTTTCTTGTCAGGAATGTCCAAGATTGTTACAAAAATGGCCTCGGTGACATTCTTTTCAGTGTGCATCACATCAATGTTATATGGAAGAAGGAGATCACTGAACTAGGGGAGCTGCCACAAACCTGGAATGTGAGTTCAGTTGTGTTCCTCGGAATATATTACAAAACCATCTCCTTCGGCATTGGGCTCGAGAGCGTATAACTGAGCAGAAACCTGGTGATCGGTCATCTTATGTGGTGGTGGACCATCGACAGCAACACCTTTCGTAAAGTTCTCAATGTCCTGTGTGAATCAATGGTCAAGAGGAAGGAATTGTTGATGCTCTTGTCAAAGGAAGATAACTTGCCACCCTTCCTCAGCCAAATGAAAATAAGAGCCACCCTGCATACTAGGCATGGCATCTTCCCATGTACACACCATCTGTAGAATATCGCATATGTCAGTAGGTCATGCAGGGATGTATGGTTCCAAACATGCATGAGGAAATTTTTCTGTGTAGCTCGGTCGTATGTCAATACCCCTCCATACCAAGCCCGGAGCAAATCATCCACCAGCGGTTCCATGAACACACTCATATTATTCCCCGGGTATTCAGGCACTGGAATTATCAGTGACGGGAATATGTTCTATCATTGCATGTAGATGCCAGGGGGAGATTGAGGGGAATAACAAACATGGGCCAATAGTTGTATGATGCCAATAAGGATTGAACCCATCAGTTGCTACCGCAATTCTAACATTTTGAGCCTCTTCAGCTTTTTCATTGATGAATTTGATCGAATTTCTTCCATGCTTCACCATTCGATGGAGGTACGATCTTGTCAGGATGGTATCAACGCCCATGTTTGTGCCATTTCATCTGTTTGGCAGAATCATTAGTCATATAAAGTCATTGGATTCTTGGTATGAATGGAAAATACTGAATGATCTTTACGGGGATTGTGATCCGCCTTTTCTAACCGTCACCAGAGTCTACCTCAATATACCTAGAGGATTTGCACTTGACACAATACTTCATTTCTGCATGGTCTTTCCTAAATAATATGCAATGCTTTGGACAAGCATGTATCTACTCATATGGCATCTTAAGTGCACCGAGGATTTTATTCAACTCGTACATGTTCTTTGGTAGAATGTGAGGTTCTGGGAGAAGGGTGTCAATATAATAACTATGAAGAATGCATCAAACGAACATCTGTTGAGGCTAAACTGGGACCTGACAGCCATTAGGTGTGTGATGGCATCCAATTGAGAAATCTGTGTATGCTCATGAAGGGATTTCTGTGCCACAGATAACATATCATAAAAGACCTATGTGGTTGGCTCCGGATCTTCCTCTAAAGGTGGCACATGTGCATCATGAAAGTCACCTCGCATGTCTTTGACCCTAGTTGCATAGTCCCTGGTGCGCAGTCACAGCACCTCCATACTGGCACGTTCGGAATCACCATGGTAGACCCACCGGGAATAGTTTGGTGTAAACCCATTCTTGGCAAGGTGTTTACCCATAGACTACTTTGTTTGTGGACATGTGTTTGCGCAATGACTGTAGGGGAACCTAGTTCCACGAGGTCCCTTTACACTAGGAAATTATAATTCCAAAAATTGAGTTGACTTATCGATCCATTCTATGCTAATATCTGTCTGACTGGTAAGAGGGAAATGGCATGCATTGAACTATCTAATAGGTAAGGATAGGTCCTAATCCCACCCGAGGATGTGTAGATTGTGCCGTTTCCATGCTCTATTCCAGTCGGAGACAAAATTTTGGCAACACCTCCCGACTGTTCTCCAAATACACGTCTTGGGAACAAGCAAAGACAATGTGTATCCAGAGAATTACAGGGTGATGCTATCGAAACTCTATCTCAGATTGGAGTAGAGTATGGAAACGAACCCAATCTACACATCCTCGGGCTGTCCAAAAATCGTGCACAATTCGAAAGAGTTTTTTTATAAATATTCAAAGACTTGCATATTTATAAATATAACTCTTTCCAATGGGAGCCGCCTAGGTTACACAACTAGGTGATATATAAATAACAAAACCCTAGTAGGAAGGTTAGAAGAGAAGCGAGAGATTACCCTTGAAGAGTGGTCGGGGATGAAGCTCGGTGCCTCTCCTGCACGAAGGCCTGTGAAGACGGTCACTCCCCGGATGTTTTTTTCTTCCACGAAAGAACTTTACACATGCACAATCTCTCAATCTCTCATCTCTCTTCTGTCATCACTTCCCTCAAAAAATTTGTAAACACACCTTATATACCATCACATGGCATAGATCACTTACATCTATAGCATAGGTCACATATCACACATTAGCAAAAAAGTTTCATCACATTGGCATAGTACATTAGCATTAGCATATCACATAGCACATTAGCATATTGGCACCTTCTCTCATCTCTCGTCTCTTATCTCTCTTCTATCTTCTCTCATCTCTTCTCTTCTCTCGTATCTTCTCATCTCTCTTCTCTCTTCTCTCGCCTCTTCTCATCTCTCTTCTCTCTACCCTGTTCCCTATAAAAAAAGGGCAAACACACTTTATGTACCATAAATAAGATATACATCACAAACATAATTTGTTTTCATATAGATCACAAACATGTTGACAATTTTTGTTCACATACATCTCATGGAATTGAAAGAAAGAACAGAAATTGAAAAAAAAGAAGGTAGAGGTGATCTCACCTTCTTGCTGTCGGCGTCGAACTAGGATCTGGCGCTGTTAGGGTTGCGGCTGGCGTCGAGGAAGGCACACCGACGCGGCCCGTGACAGGGAGGCGGAGGAGGAGGGACAAGGAGGGATGAGGAGGTGGCGACAGGGGAGGGGAAAGAAGGAGGAGGTGAGCAGTGATATAGGAGGGGTCAGGGGTCGCAGAGGTGGCCGACAACAGGGGAGGAGGAGGGAGGAGGAGACTGCGCCCGGGGAGGAGCGGTCGGCGGCGATGGGGGCGGGGTCGGTTGTTAGCGGTGTCAGCGGGGTGGGTGGTTAGGTTTTGGTCAGGTTGAGTGGGAGAAATGGGGGAATTTTTACGAAGTACCGGAGTACTCTGTTAGCTAAGTGTCATCGATTGGCCGAGTATTTTTTCTCGGATACTCGGCTCTTTATTTACTCCTTTTTCCTTCTTTGTTTGTTTGTTTCTTTAATTCATTTCTTTTCTTTCTTTCTTTTTAAATTCTTGTTTCTTTCTTTTAAATTCTTTTTCTTTGTTTGTTTCTTTTTTCTTTCTTTAATTCTTTTTCTTTGTTTCTTTGTTTCTTTCTTTAAATTCTTTTCTTTCCACCTAGCTGTTTGAGTTTTCCGGACATTTCTTTGTATAAGAACTACAACTAGATTCAAGACCCTAAATGTGATTTTCAACTAATTTTTGTGCATTATTTCATGTACTTGTAGTTCAAATTTAGATTATATCCATTAAATGCCTAGAAATATATTTAATGACTTAAAAATAGCAAATGAACCCTAAAAATGCCAAATTATAACATGGAAGATGCAATGGTGTATGTTGAGTGTAAAAAAAGTTTAAAGGTCAAATGATAAAGCAATTGTCACTTCGCCTTGAAGCCCCACACGTTCCCTTTCAAAACCAAGATTCTTTCTCGAAGATGATTCTGTTTCTAAGTAGGATAAATCATAACTTTTGTGCAACCTTCTCAATTTTTACCAGATTCTATTGAGGTCATATCATGACACCATGCCAAGTTTCATGTTTTTCAGACATCATTTGCGTTTGTTAAAATTCAAAAACCAAAAGCCACCAAATTGGTGGTTGGTTGCTACCAGATGTTTGAGTTTTCCAGACATTTCTTTCTATATGAACTACAACTAGACTCAAGACCCAAAATATGATTTTGATCAATTTTTGTGCATTATTTCGTGTACTTGTAGTTCAAATTTGAATTATATCCATTAAATGACTAGAAATATATTTAATGGCTTAAAAATAGGAAACGAACCCTGAAAAGGGCAAAATTTAACAAGGAAGATGTAATTGTGTATGCCGAGTGCATAAAAATTTAAACAAACTATCACTTTGCCCTCGAACCTCATACATTCCCTTTCAAAACCATGATTCTTCCTTGGAGATGCTTTGGTTTTTAAGCTGCGTACATCAAAAATTTTGTGAAACCTTCCCAAAATTTTACCACAGCCAATTGAGGTCATATTATGACACCATGCCAAATTACTTGTTTTTCAAACTTTATTTGCATTTTTTAAAATTCAAAAACCTAACCTCCAGGCTGGTTATTGCCACCCAGATGTTTGGCTTTTATTTTCATTTCTTTTATAAGACCTACAACAAGACTCAAGACCCTAAATATTATGTTTCGATCAATTTTTTTGCATTATTTCATGTACATGTAGTTCAAAATTTAATTATATCCATTAAATACCTAGAAATCTATTTAATGACTTAAAAATAGCAAAGGGGCCCTCAAAAATGCTAAATTTTAAAATGGAAGATGTAATGATGTATGTTGAGTGTAGAAAAAGTTTCAAGGTCAGCCGATGAAGCAACAGTCACTTTGCTTCCAAACCTCACACATTCCCTTTCGAAACTATGATTCTTCGTCGAAGATGCTTCGGTTTCTAAGCAGCGTACATCACAACTTTTGTGAAACCCTCCTCAAAATTTTACCACATACTCTAGATATCATATCATGACATGATGCCAAGTTTCAAGCTTTTTAACCAAAATTTTGCCATTATTTCATGTACTTGTAGTTCAAATTTTTTGGACAGAAGTGGTGGGAGAGAAAGGGTGATGAAAAAGTGGCAGGACAGAAATGACTAGGAAAAAAGAGCGGGAAAGAAAGGGTGGGAAAACTATGGACTACAACTGAAAATTAAGATACATTGCACCATCTGGAAAATAAAAGTACATTGCGACAAACTACAACTGAAAATTATGATACATACGAATGCTAAAATTAAGTACTAGAACTGTATTTAAGATACAACACAATGCTTCAGCATCGCCGTACAAACACTACATGAAGTCGTCATCACCATTATCATCAACTTCTTTCCCAGCTTGATCTTGACAAATGGGTCTAGATGTGACCTGCACTCGTTTGCTGAGCATAAAGTCATCATCGTCATCGTCGTACCATTTCTTAGAAGTTGCGGCACCCTTTGATGATGCATCACTCTGACATGATCTACTAGTCTTTGAGCTTCCACCACTCTTCGAGGAAGTACCGCCCTTCAATGATGCATGACCCTTACATCGACGAACAACATCGGATCCACCCCATAGTAGCTTCATGCACCCGAAGTTATGGATCTCTTTGTTCAGCAACTCTACATCCTCAGGATACCACTACACATTACAAATAGTAATAAGACCGAATATTAGAACTATGACACTACCTTTTAACTGAATGGAATCTGTAATATCAATTACCAGGATGTGGTATGCATATTCCTTCGGTGGGAACATTATTACTGGCGATGAAGCATCCATTGGTAACGTATGAAGGCGCACAACCATTTCTTTTGAGTTCAACCAGCCTGTTCCACCAATCACGCAACCTCAGAAGTTCTACTCGTATTTCCTCCGGGTTCCTTTCAGGGTTCCCAAATTTGGGTAAAATCTTACCACACTCGATGAGGTGGCTACATTTACTCAATAATTCATCTAATGGAATTGCGGGAACCCCCTCTCTAATATTACCCAGCTTCATTTTGGCGACACATCTCAAAATCTCATGATACATCAAATGAGTAAACCCACAAACGGAAGGATCATCAGACATGTCTGTGATAATATACTAAACTAACAAGCTAATACACCGAGCGATGCAACACAACATACAGGTGAGGGCCTTTTATAGGATGAGGATATCTGGTGAAAAGGGCGGAAGAGGTGGCAGGAAAACATGAAGTGTGAGAAATTGGCGGGAGAGAAAGTGCATGAAAGAAAGGGTGGGAAAAAAGTGGCAGGAGAGAAAGGGATGGAAAAATGTGGCGGGAGAGAAAGGGCGGGAAAAAGTGGCGGGAGAGAAAGGGTGGGAAAGAGAGGGTGGGAGGAAGTGGCCGAATAGTGGAGAAAGGGGGGGAGAGGTGGAGAAATAGGGCGGGAAAGAGAGAGGGTGGGAAAGAGAGGGCATGTGCCAAATGATGCTTCAATTTCTAAGATTCATGGACAACTGTTACATTTGAGGTCTGACACCATATGATATATTCAGCGGAGGCTCGTGAAGGCCATTGAGGACACCATGGTCAAATACTATGGCACCGTGAGAAACTCCTTGTGTGATGTCATTCGGTTCTTGTATGGAGAAGATAGCATCACAGAGGGAATTCCTCATGGTACCATCGTATTTCACGAACAGAAGGATCACCTAAAACAGCCATGCAACACAACATCCGGGTGAGACTGAATATATCCAATGGAAGCTCGTGAAGGCTCTGGAGGATATCAAGGTGAAATAGGATGGTACTGTGAGAAACTCCCTCGGTGATGTCATTCAGTTTTGGTATGCCGAAGATGACATCACCGAACGAGTCCTCACGCTACCATCGGATTTGACAAATAGAAGGATCAACTAAAACACTAATGCAACACAACATCTGGGTGAGCGGTTATATATAGGGTCACGAGGGCAGAAGAAAAAAGGCGGGAGAGGAGCAGCGGGAAAACACCAAGCGGGAGAAAGTGGCGGGAGAACAAGGGCAGAAAAAACAAGGGGAAAAGACGGGGAAGAGAAGGGGAGAGAAATGGCGGGAAAGACAGGGGGAGAGAAATGGCGGGAAAGAAATGGCGGAAAGAGAGGGGGGAAAGGGCCGGAAAGAGCAGGGAAAAGGGCAGGAAGTAGTTTTCCGAGTGTTTTCAATCGGCACTCGGCAAAGTTTATACTGCATTAAAAAAACCAAAAATGAACGTTTGCCGAGTGCCAATTGCTGGACACTCGTCAAAGATGAACACGACTAACGGTGGTAATAATTTGCCGAGTGTCGTGGTTGCACAGAGGCCGTGGTGGCGCGGCGAGGAGGCCGCGGAGGACCTGCGTGGTGGCGCAGAGGCCGCGGAGGCGCGGCACGGCGCGACAGCATGGAGGCGCTGTACGGCGAGCGTGGAAGTGCTGCACGGCGACGCGGAGGCCACGGCGGCGCGACGCGACGGCCGTGGAACGGCGACCGTGGTGTCGCAGTCGTGCGTTGAGGTGCGCGGTGGCATCGGACGGAGGCGTTCAAGGCGACGTCGACGACGAGCCGGCCCTTCTGTAGGTCACGGTTTAGGTCACGGTTTAGGGGGGGAATGTTTGGAATAAACCGCGATGTCCGTGGTCATTAGCGTGTGTGCATGTGTGTGTGTCGCGATGGTGTGTGTGCACCCGAGTCCACCGCGTGGGGCTGGAGCCGTTGGCGATTTGTTGGGAGTCCAAGCCGCGCCAGGCGCGTGTGAGCGCGTCGTGGGCGCAGGCCAGGGTGTGCGGATCGGGCGCGCTGGCCAGAGTGGGGAGCGCGGCGTTGCGTGTGCATGCACCCACGTATAAATCCCTCCCATATGTACTGATCGTGGCGTGGTGTGTGCCTAGTTCGAACTGAAGAAAAAAAACAGGCCGTGCGTGTGGCCGGGTGTCCGTCGTCCGAAACAACAGTGTCTTCCGTTCCCTCTTCTCCTACCTCCGTCCGGCTGCGAGTGAGGGAGAGAGAGCTAGTCTATAGGGTTAGTCCCAACAAGGAGAGCATGAACGCGCTGTGGTGCGCGCTCGACAGCTGATCTCTTCCTGTGAGGACGAGCAGAAGGAGACCAGTGGCCACAAGCTCGCCCGATCCGCGGCGACGGCGACGTGGTCATGTACGGACTTTAGACGCTCCATCTACAGCAGTTGGTGGCACTAGATTTTTTTTTGAACAGCCGGTGGCCCTAGATTTTGTGTGGAAAAAGCAACGGCAGCGGCATTAAATGGTCATGACATTTTAAAAAAATGTTTATATAATGCAATAAAAATGGTCATGACACTTAAACAAATGTTTATATAATGTAATAAAAACCTTGTGACATCGTTGTCATGGTGCCCACCAAGAAAGCAAGTTTGTCGCACAAGGAGTTGATCAGGGCATCTAAAAACTGTACGAGATTGACCAGTGACTTGGCAAAGTCGATGCTGTCACCGTTCAATTATTGCTCTATTTTGCAGCCAACAGATTCTCACCCAGAGGAGAGCCACACAGTCTCCGTCCCGTCGCAATCAAAGATATTTTTTGTGAGGCTAAGTAACCAGTTTCATTCCTAGCCATGAAGTCGAGATTCCATCGAGATCGCTAAGCATCAAGCAAGCCTGGCTGTGCATCATGATGATGCAGAGGCTGTGGTCTTTCTAAAAGAAAGAAAAAAGCATCAAGCAAGCCATCAGTTCCACGTGAACGTGGTAGTGCAATGGATTCTTCGGAAGAAAACGATGGTTGATGCTTGGCCTTGGGTCCATGTGAAAGTCACGACCTTCCCTGCACGCGGTTGCTGAGCATGGCGACGGCAGCATTGCCTGGATTGACGAAATGGGAGGTCGACTGGAGCCGGGGAAGACCAAGGAATTCGATCTCTCTCGACCCTCCCTCCATGGATTTCGAATTTATTTTGCGGTCAATACAGGATATATATGGCATCTGGATTAGATTTGGTGAACGATTTATGCAAACAATTTGTATAGATAAAGCTTTTATTTCATCTATGTACTAGATAAGAATGAATAGCATGTCATGCCTAATCACATAGTATTTTCTTTACCATGACTAGGGCGTGTCAAGCCAACCTGAACATTTTATAGGGTGGCAACAACCAGAACACAAAAGGAGACTAGTTAAGGGGGGAGGGAGGGAGTGAGAGGGGAGGTACAATGATCAGGGAGGGTCATAAAAATCGCACCACCCACGGATTGTATATTTTGTAGAACTCGAATCACATCTGTGAAACCAGAGTCGGAGATCTTCGACACACCGTAGCAGCAGTTGGTTCAACTTCGTCGGCACAACAACAATGTCGATCATTGGACCTTTTCCGTCTAGATTTTTAGAGCACGTATGTACCTACACCCTCTATCTCGTCCGTGCATTGACAACACTGTTTCTAGAGATCTGCACGAACACTGATTCGTTCACAGCGTGCCAGAACCATTAACATCTGCAATATACTGGCGGGAGGCCCAAGAAATCCGTCCGCATGTGCCCTCCTCAGGCCCGTGACCCCCAGTGCTTGTTAATTGCCCGTGTCCAGCCCGTCCAGAGTGCTTCGTCTACAGCTCCGGGCAAGGAACAGGAACGAGTAGCCATGGTCTCGTTCCTCGTAACTGATTTTTTTTGCTAGATCTGCGGAAGAGGAGTTACAGAGGAACCGAGCTCACAGAATCGAATAGATACGACCTCATCGAGAGTGCTTGTTACCGTCTCTGACCTCGTTACGGAGGACAGACCATGGAAGGAGCGAGACTTTGCTCCTGGTGCTTGGAGACGAAGGACCGCTCGCTTTTGCCTCTTCGCCCCCACACGCAGACTCACGGGTGGTACAGTTCCATATAGGTCCAAAATCGATGTTGACTTATCAGTTTAGGCTACAGTACCCTACATCTAGCAGATCGCTGTGTTTCAATGGAAGTCAAACTGGAGATTCATAGAGCCGCCACTGATAATGATCTGACTTGGTACTGGCCTGTTAGATTTAATCTTGTTACAAATTTCTGTTTAGATTATTCACTACCGGAATTAAATTATGCTAGTCATCAACCCGTGCATCTGCACGGGCTAGCACTTTTAATATTATATATGACAAAGTGGGTACCAATTCGAAATGTTGGACAGTAATATGAATATGTTATTATTGGTCTGTATTATTATATTGGTAGACAACATGGCTGCAAAATCAAAAGTTGTTGCATGTATCATGAGTTCATGACATATAAGTTTCTAAAGTTATATTATCAAGTGCCCCTATTGAAGCATATATGTTCCCGTATTTTCACTACCTTAAAAGACATACATCTTCACCCCGCAAAAAAAAAAAAAAAAAAAAAAAAAAAAAGACATACATCTTCGTTTCTTCCACAGAAGTACAGTAGAATTTGATCATAAAACCCTTCGCTTCACGGATTAAATTTTATATGTGTACAATATTTAAGCAAAAGTCCTCCCTGGGGAACATTGGATTGCATCTAGTTTTGTTTGATCATATAAGAATATGTTTCCGTAGACAACAATGGACATGCATGGTTTTCTATGAAAATATGTGCTATTGTAGCAAATAATGTTTGTAAGACATTTCTATTTTCTCATACCTTTAAGAGCCATATATTATTTAGATTTTAGGTTGTTGTCTTAAACAATAAATTCTTACTTATTTGTACTTGGAAAACTGAGATTGAAAGGTCGAAGAGGAGTACAATTAGGAGATCCCACATGTTTGAGTTGATCGTACGTTCTAAATCAACATTTCATGAGGTAAAATCATGTACTGGAATATACATGCTAGATTACTTGATAGGATCTTACCTGACCTGCTAAATCAGGATCGTGGGGTAAAATGATGTATGTATACATGATGGATTACTTCACATGAAAAGTGATGTTCAAAGGATGAGGTGGAACATGATTTATATACATGATGGATTGTTGTAGTTGGAAAAGTGAGATTAAAAGCACGGAGAGGAACACCATTGGGAGAGTCGAGCGTACACTTGATATATGACTATAAAAAATGACAGCCACCGGCCAAAGGTGGGAGAGCAGAATTGTATGACAGGTGAAGGCAGCGGCCATGTAGAGGAGTCCACGCTGATTTTACTTGGCAGAATATTTAATACATGAAATCTTTTATGGGAAATCAGCCGGGTCGTGGATTCTTTCCTTTTTCTCGTTGGAGTTTTTATTCGGATGGGCACTTTCGTTTTATTTTGAGGCTTTCTTTTTTTTTATGGAACGGATCCAGGCTTTCCTGTTTTTGACGTGAGGCTTTACTTTTTTTTTAAACTAACGTCAGGCTACAGATCCTTTTCTCGTTGGAGTTTTTATTCGGATGGACACTTTCCTTTTATTTTGAGGCTTTCCTTTTTTTAATGGAACGGATCCAGGCTTTTTTTTTTTACGTGAGGCTTTAATTTTCTTTGTAAACTAAAACGTGTGGGTACAGATCTAGGCTTTCCTTTTTCCTTTACGTGAGGCTTTACTTTTTATAAAAAAACTAACATGAGGTTTTACCTTTTATTTAGAGGGAACGGATCGAGGCTTTATTTGTTTTGTATACCACAAGCGTTGGGCGTGTCAGATGCCTTTTTTTGTGGGACAGAACAATGTGTGTTAGATTTCTTTTTAGCCTGGACGTAAATTCTACAATCCAATGGTGTAATTAATTTCGATGATGTGGATTAATGAGAGTACATGAAAGGTGCCTCCAATTAGTATATATAATATACCACAATCGTTGGGCATGTCAGATGCCTTTTTTTGTGGGACAGAACAATCTGTGTTACGTGAGTTTTCTTTTTATCCTGGACCTAAATTCTACAATCCAATCGTGTAATTAATTTCGATGATGTGGATTAATGAGAGTACTTGAAAGGTGCCTCCAATTAGAAAATATAAGATATAAGATGCTGACGGCCAGGCCCGAAAGCCGTCGGCATAGGGCTATGCAGACGGTTGCCGTCGGCATAGAGCCGTCGGCAATGATTCCGTCGGCGTTGACCTGTCAGACCGTCGGCATAGAAAAGCCGTCGGCATAGACACCTATGCCGACGACAATTCCATGGCCGTCGGCATAGAATCCCTATCGGCAAAGAAAATAGACGGCACCGTCCGTCTGCCACTATCCGAACACGTGCCGGCATCTGCGAGCGCCACGTGGCAATCCTATGGAGACGGCAAAGCCGTCGGCATAGACATGTCACGTGTCGTCGCCTGGGTACTCCTGGTGGCCATCTATGCTGACGGCTTTGCCGTCGGCATAGTTTTGGTCAAATTTTTTTCTTGCTGTTTTTGCTTCTGCCCTGCAAATTTAAATAGCTACAGGCCCTAATAGCCACATATATAACAAGGATGCACGTATATATGAAATGGAAATGGATATTAATAATTAAGAATAAATGAATAAGTTTCCAACTTTATTAGAATAAATAAATAGTAGAAGTGGACTTACAAATTGGATCAAAAGAGACTATATTAATAACAAGTAAATCATTACAAAATGATTTTTCAATCTGAATAGGAAATAAGAAACTTTATTAATAACTTGAACAATTACAAAGTATCCAGCAGGTACAATGTATTAAAGAATAAAAGAGGAAAAGAAATAAAAGACCTAACGCTAAGCCTAGCTAAACCTCTACTAGTTCATCGTCTTGATGATCTTCATCTTCTTCTCTTCCCGATCTTTAACTTGCAAAACAATCAATAACAGAAAATCAACAATAACAATAGTAGAGCCAAGATTGGATTTTGGGGAATTTGTCCTCCAAAAAGACTAGAAGTACTAGGGCTAAATCTTCATCGGATCATAGGATGAGTAGCATCTGTAGTACAAACAGGCATCAAGCACCAAAACATGCGAACAGGGATACAATACAAACATGCATCATCTAATACATCTAGTATAATAAGGTGCGTTGAACCTCATATTGCTGCTGCTAGCATCTAATCAGCAACGAAACACCGTGAATAAGCATTGACTGGGCATGTTCGGTTGTGCAAAAAATGCCATGCAACAACAAAAGGAATTCATATTCATTCAGAGAAGAAGAATTATCATCATCCACGGCACAACGCCCGTCATTATAATCAACCAAACAACCAACAAGTGAACAGGAGAAAACAACAAGTGACTAGGAGAAACCATTATAATCTATGCAATTACAAATACTGGAACTATAGAGATAACAGGACTATATCATATATCATACCAAAGAACAGAAGCACTTTTATGTATAACAGGTGAGAACCGTAACTAAATGTGCAAGCATACATAAACAGCAAGGAATATAAATTCCACATGGCATATGAATCAACAGAAATAAATATATAAAGAAGACAATGAAAGAATCTAGCTTTATATACACAAAAGGACTACATCCTTTAATCTATAACAGAACAGGAGCATTTGAAAACCTAAACTAATAGAACCAGTACATAAGTACAACGGAATAACGCATAAACTAGGGTTTAAGCTTCTATCACTCTAGCAACCCATCATCTACTTATTACTCCCCAATGCATTCTCCTAGGCCCAATTATGGTGAAGTGTCATGTAGTCGACGTTCACATGACACCACTAGAAGAAATACAACATACACATCATCAAAATATCGAACGAATACGAACTTCACATGATTACTTATAACAAGACTTCTCCCGTGTCCTCAAGAACGAAAGTAACTACTCACAAAACATATTCATGTTCAAGATCAGAGGGGTATTGAATATCATTAAGGATCTGAACATATAATCTTCCACCAAATAAATCAACTAGCATCAACTACAGAGAGTAATCAACACTACTAGCAACCTACAGGTACCAATCTAAGGTTTTGAGACAAAGATTGAATACAAGAGACGAACTAGGGTTTGAGATGAGATGGTGCTGGTGAAGATGCTGATGAAGATTGGTCCTCCCATGATGAGAGGATCGTTGGTGATGTCGATGGTATCGATTTCCCCCTCCCGGAGGGAAGTATCCCCAGCGGAATCACTCGGCCGGAGAACAAAAGTGCTCCTGCCCAAGTTCCACCTCGAGACGGCGGCGCTTCGTCCCGAAAGTCTTCTCTCTATTTTATTAGGGCAAATGAGCTTATATAGCAGAAGGAGGGGACCGGAGGCCAGCTGTGGGCCCCACAAGGCATCAGGGTGCGCCCTGTTGCCTTGTGGGCAACTGGTGGGTCCCCTCTGTTATCTCTTTTCTCCAGTATTTTTTATATATTCAATAAAAAATTTCCGCGAAATTTCAGGTCATTTGTAGCTCTGTAGGATAGGTATCTCTGCTATAGCCATTTCAGGTCCAGAATTCCAACTGCCGGCAATCTCCCTCTTCATACAAATCTTGCAAATTAAGAGAGAAAAGGCATAAAATTGCATCATAAAGTGAAATAATGGACAAATATATTATAAATAACAGTTGGAAATCATGATGCAAATTGGACGCATCATACGTACTGAATATTATCACCGGTGGGTGATGTGAGAACCACTCCAGCCCCTAATCCCGCGAGCATTTTGGAGCCATCAAAGTACATCGTCCAATGCGAATACGTACTATACTCTCTAGGGAGCTCGGCTTCCGTCCATTCTGCCACTAAATCCACTAACACCTGAGATTAAATAGCTCGGCGTGGTCGGTATATGATTTCGACGGGGAGGAGCTCTAATGCCCACTTAGCAATTCGACCCGTAGCATCCCTATTATTGATTATATCATTGAGGGGTACATCGGATGCCACCGTGATGGAGCATTCTTGAAAGTAATGCCGTAGTTTCTGAGGTGCCATAAAGACTGCATAATCTATCTTCTGGTAGTGAGGATACCTGGTTTTACACGGGGTAAGTACCTCGGAAACGTAGTAGACCGACCGCTGAACCTAGAGCTTGTGACCTTCGACGCCGCGTTCGACCACGAGGACTGCGCTAACGACTTGGTTTGTGGCCGAGATTTATAATAACATCGGCTCACTTGCCCCAGGCGCTGCCAGTATAGGGTTACTAGCGAGGAGAGCTTTGATTTGTTCCAAAGCGGTTCCAGCCTCGCTAGTCCACTTGAAATTTTTAGTGCGGCCACGCAGCCTGCTAGTTTTTGGATGTGCTTAAGTTCGGTAGGCACCTCTAACCGGGCCAGAGCTCAGATTTTATCGGGATTAGCTTCTATTCCTCGATGGGAAACGATGAATCTGAGCAGTTTGCCCGCTGGAACCCCGAAGACACATTTCTCCGGATTGAGCTTTATATGATATGCTCAGAGGCTAGTGAATATTTCTCGGAGGTCGACAACTAGCTGGCTGACGTTTTTGGTTTTTACAACCACGTCATCTACATATGCTTCTACATTCTTCCCAATTTGCTTCTCCAGGCATGTTTGAATCATGCGCTGGTATGTTGCACCTGCATTTTTTAATCCAAAGGGCATCGTGTTAAAACAGGATGGCCCATAAGGAGTTATGAAGGTTGTAGCTGCTTGATCAGACTCCTTCATTTTTATCTGGTGATACCCCGAGTAGGCGTCCAGGAAACACAATGAATCATGCCCCCCTGTGGCGTCCACGATCTGGTCGATGCGCGGCAAGGGAAAAGGATCCTTTGGGCATGCCTTGTTTACGTCTTTAAAGTCGACACAAAGGCGCCATGACTTGTCCTTTTTGGGCACCATGACCAAATTAGCTAGCCACTCGGGGTGTTTTATATCTCGGATGAATCCGGCCTCAGGTAACTTGGCTAGTTCTTTGCCCATTGCTTGACGCTTAGGCTCAGAAAATCGGCGGAGAGCCTGTTTAATAGGTTTAGAGCCTTTAATTATATTCAGGATGTGCTCGGCTAGATTTCGTGGGATTCCTGGCATATCGGAGGGATGCCAAGCAAAATGTCACAATTTTCCTGAAGGAAATTAGACAGACCTTCATCAACATTTACATCCAACTGTGCACCTATGGACGCCGTTTTATTCGGGTCTGTTGGGTGCACCTGAAACTTAACGATCTCATCAGCTGGTTTGAGCAAAGTAGATTTAGACCTTTTATCAAGGATGACGTCAGTTCTGTCGACCGTAGCCCGAAGTGTTGTTAACGCCTCGGCCGTGAGGGCCTCGGCCAATGACTCGAGGGCGAGCGATGCCGTTTTGTTTTCGGCTCGAAGTGCTCCATCAGGGTTGCTTGCTACGGTGATCACACCATTAGGACCCGGCATCTTGAGTTTCATATACCCATAATGCGGGATGGCGTGGAATTTCGTAAATGCATCATGCCCTAAAAAGGCGTGGTAACCACTTTGGAAGGGCACAATATGGAAGGTCAACTTCACGGATCGGTAGTTCTCGGGAGTTCCGAAGACTACATCGAGGGTGATTTTTCCGCTGCACCGTGCTTCTCTTCCGGGGATGATCCCCTTAAAAGTGGTATAACTCTGTTCAATGTGTAATTTATTGAGCTGCATTTATCTAGAGTGTCCTCATAGATGAGGTTTAGGCTGCTGCCACCGTGCATCAATACCTTCCGTAGTCGACATCCGTCTACTATGGGGTCAAGGACTAGGGCTGCCGGACATCGGTTTGAGCCGGTCTTCAGCTAGTCCAGCAGGTCAAAGGTGATCGGTGTGTCTGACCATGCATCCGAAGTTCCCACATGCTGGACTTGACTAGCTCTCGAAGGGCTCTCTTTCGCTGATTCCTTGATGTGTAAGTTGCGTAGATCATTAGGACCTCGCATTGATCTGAAGACATTGCTGGGCACTTATGCGCGTCCGTGCTTCCGAGGATGGCTTCACCTCCCTTGGCTATCTGTTTGATCACCCAGCAAGCTCGAAGGCTATGAGTTGGGCTTGCGTTTAACAAGACAGAGTGGATTGGGCACGGTTTATTCAGCAGATCGTCAAGAGCGGCTTTAGGTCCTGTTGCAGGTTTCTTTCTTTTTCACGGCGGCTCCTCGGGCGCAGGTCGGCAGGGTTGCTCTTTCCGGCGCCTCGGCCTGTCCCGCCTTGATTGTTCGGCACAAATTGAATCTGTTTGCTCTTTTTGAGCTAGCCAAGCATCTTCCATGGCGCAAAATTTTGCCACCAGGTCGGATAGCTCGGGAAAAGTTTGCAATCGACGGGGAGCAAGGGCGTTTAGAATGCCGTCATCTCGGCAATTGTGCCGGAAAGCCGCCAATATCTCTAAATCACAGCAATCTGGTGTCTTGTTCTTGACGAACAGGAATCTAGTCCAGAATTGCCGATCAGTCTCGCCGGATTGTTGCTTTACGTAGATTAGATCCCAGACATCGGGTGGCCCCGAGTTATTTGGGCAATACTCGATGTGGGGGGTGGGTGGGATAAAAAATCTGACCCCAGCTGGCTGTGGGCTCGAAGCTCCAAGTTGTTCATCCTGATAAGGACGTGCCGACGTGGAGTCAGCCGAATTGGTTTTAGGGTCCGAGCCCCCAGCTCCTTCCAATCGGCTAGGCTTGAAGTCCTCTGCCAACTGACACTTCGGCCCTTGATCGGCCGAGTCCGGAGAAAGAGCATGCGGCTCGGAGGTAGGTTCGGGATTATCATGCCTCGACTCTTGAAGGAGGAGGGGTGATCTGGAGTGCTTCAACTCTTCGGTTAAACCGATGACGGGACGTTTTGGCGTCGAGGAGACGCCGCGGAGGTTTCGATCGCTAACCAGCTGTGCCATCGATCCCAGGTGACCACACAGTGGAACTCTCAATGAAAGCACCAATGATAGTACAAAAACCGACAGATCTCGGGTAGGGGGTCCCGAACTGTAGATCTTGGATCAATGGGTAACAGGAGATAGGTAGACGATGTTTTACCCAGGTTCGGGCCCTCTCGAAGAGGTAATACCCTACGTACTGCTTGGATTATATTGATGATGGTGTACAGAGTACAAGCTTGATCTACCTTGAGATCGGATGTGTATGGGCTAAACCCTAAGGCCTGTCTATTGTCCCCTCTACGGGCTAAACCCCTCGGCTTATATATGCGCCGGGGGTACCTAGATTTACACATAAGGTCGATTCCAGTTAGAGATAAACATCCCGACTATTAGAGCTATCCTTGAAGTGTACGCCACGTCTTTGGTGGTTTCCATCTCGCTTACGACGCGGTTCGTGTCTTCGACTATCCTCCAGGCGATAACGGATGGGCCCCTAGTTCGGCCCATAGATAACAGGCCGTACGGGTTAGTACCCCCTAGTCCGGGACACCCTCAAGGAGTGACTGCTTTCAGCACTTGATAGATAGAGTTTGTCTACTCCTAAAGGGTTGGAAGGAGAAAATCCTATCAGTACAAGGGAAAGAAATTTTAGTGAAATCTATTGCACAAGCCATTCCTTCATATGCAATGTCTGTTTTTAAACTGCCCAAGGGAGTGTGCAAATCAATTACAGATGAGATTTCTGGCTTCTGGCGGGGAGATGGAGAGGAAAAGAAGAAAATGCATTGGGTTGCATGGTGGAAAATGTGTGTTCCAAAGAAGAAAGGTGGTATGGGATTTAGAGACCTACACAACTTTAACCTTGCTATGTTAGCAAAGCAGTGTTGGCGACTTCTCCAAAGACCTGATTCTCTATGTGCACAAGTATTGAAATCCAAGTATTACCCCAGTGGTGATATATTCAGTGCTGGACCAAAGAAGGGTTCATCGTTTACATGACAGAGTATCGTCGCAGGTATCCAAACTTTCAAGAGAGGGTGCATTTGGCGTGTCGGTTCGGGATCACATATTAACATTTGGGATGATCCCTGATTCCTGCTAGTGAGTCAAGGAAAATTATTACCCCAAGAGGAGGAACTATGCTGTCCAAAGTGGAGGAATTAATCGATCCGCATACGGGTCAGTGGGATGGTGAACACCTGCGTGACATCTTTCTACCTGTTGATGTGTACAGAATACAACAAATCCACTTACACGCTGAAACAGTAGAAGATTTTGTAGCATGGTAATTTACTAGGTCAGGTACTTTCGCAGTACGCTCGGCCTACCACGTGGAGTTCAATCACCAGTTCGGAAATTATTTTGCTCGTTCAGACTGTCCCGGGAGGTCTCAAATCAACCCAACTTGGAACGATTAAGGCAATTGAGAATCCCGGGGAAGATAAAGCACTTCGGATGGAAGGTACTTAAGGGCTTTTTACCTTGCTTTGGAGTCCTTGCGGGTAGACACAGACCCCTGATTCCACAATGCCCGATGTGCAAAGTTGGCCTGGAGGACATCCAACACTGTATCTTCACATGCACGAGGGCTAACGAGGTATGGTCTACGCTCAATCTTGAAGAAACTATCAGGCATACGGTACCTCATGACCGGTCTAGTTCTATTAACTTAGAGATACTCCTACAACTTCGAACTATGGAACATGAAATACCGGCGACAGAGTTGATCCTTGTTGCCATGTGGTATATCTGGTGGCAGAGGAGGCAAGCGGTGAAAGGAGAGCCCGTGCAACCTCCTGATAAGACGGCTGTGTCAATTCGGGTATTGTCCCCGAACTTCATCCGTGCAAATACTCCGAATCAGCCATTTCGAAAATCTGATCAAATATGGAAGAAACCTGAGACAGGATGTGTGAAAATTAATGTAGATGCGTCATTTCATGCGGAGACCTTGGCAGGAGCTTGCGGAGCTGTGGCGAGAGATGATCGGGGTAATTTTATCGTAGCGGCAACCTGGCCTTTGGTTCATGTAGCATCAGCGGTTTCGGCAGAGATAAAGGCTATTCGGTATGGACATATCCTAGCTTCAAATATCGGGTGCTCCAATATAATCATTGAATCAGATAGTTTAAATGTGTTAGAGGCAGTTTCAAACCTTGGTGACTACATGGGTTCCGATGTGCCAATCATCACCGAGACTAGTCTTCTAGCGATGGACTTTTCAAATGTCAGCTTTGTTCATTGCGGAAGGGAAACCAATCTTGTTGTTGATTGTTTAGCAAAGCACTGCCTTAGTCTTAGTTTATCTGAATTTTGGGACTTCAATGCCCCTGACTTTATTCTTCCACATATTGTAAACACTAGTAGAAAAAGGGCCTTTAGTCCTGGTTCCAGAGGGCCTTTAGTCCCGGTTCTGGAACCGGGACTAAAGGGTCGGGACTAAAGCCCAATACCTTTAGTCCCGGTTCGCTTACGAACCGGGACCAAAGGGGCTCCACGTGGCCGCTGCGAGTAGCCCAGGCAGGAGGACCTTTGGTCCCGGTTGGTAACACCAACCGGGACCAAAAGGCATCCACGTGGCCGCAACGGGGAGCCCAGGCAGGAGGACCTTTAGTCCTGGTTGGTCACACCAACCGGGACCAAAGGTCATCCACGCGTCAGCTTCAGGCAGCAGCTGGGTTTTTTTTTTGAAGGGGGGGGGGGCTTGGGGGGTTTTGGAGGGTTAATTTAGGGGTTTCATATTGTGTTAGCTAGCTAATAGGGAGAAGTGTCCTCTCTTTCTCCGTGGTCGGTCGACGGTAGCTACTATACATATAGAGATAACTCGATGCTAGCTAATAAGAAAATGAAGGAAACCATTAATTACACAAGATCGTCATGCTGAACATATATAGAGAGAAGTGACATCTCTTTCTCCGTGCTTGGTCGAACAACAAGTTTTCGTATATCTATCCGACGGTACTACATATATACAATATAACATCTTTTACAATCCCTAACATCATCTACCTAAGATCCAATCACAAATCCGCATGGTATTCCCCGTCTTTAGGTATGACGTGGTCAAGAAAGAATCCCGCCAATTCCTCTTGAATTGCTCGTATGCGATCATGTGGTAGGAGTTCATCCCGCATCTGCCAGATCTAATTTAAAGAAGGGGGTCAATACATGCATATATATAAATAAAACTCAACACAATTGATGGTAATATATAAAATAAAATTGTGAATATTATTTACGTACTTAAAATTGTTTGTCAGAGAAGCCCCGCTCAGAGGTCGAGTGGCGAATGAACTCGCATACGTAGTATGCACATAAAACAGTCCCTTCTTTCTGGTACAAGCACTTTACGAGAATAGAATTCAATCAAACTGATAAGCAAGCATGGTAATGATATATTGATGAAAATTTGAATCAATTAGAGATGCGCGGAACTAGCTAGTACTACTTACTTTGGGGTGCGTAAATCGCAACTCTTTGTTTAGACCGGGAACCTTTCGGGTGAACTTCTTCCAAACCCTGCCAGGCAAAGAAAATGATTACTTGATATCAGGAAATTAACGAAAGTTGCATGCCGATATGGTCCCGGTATTGACTGAACTTACTTCTTGAGCATTGCAGTCATGTCCGCATAATTCTCGGGATCTTTACGTCTCGAGTCTAAGACAGTTACTAATGCCCCGTCAAGCTTAATGGATAGCAGAATAAAGTGGAAACTGCGCACGCATATATAACTCATCAATTACATTACTTAACCTCGAGTAAGCGAAACTGAGTATACAGAGAAGACAGCAATACTCACTTGAAGTTGTAAGGAAAGAGTATTTCCCTTTTGTTTTGAAGTATAAAGAACGACCGTAGCAAGTTCTCCTCGGTCTCTTTGATTGAGTTTTTTACCGTCCATTCATTTACGGCATCTGGACTAATGAACCCAACGTCGAAGATTCCTATTTTTTTGCATTCGAAGATCTTCAATCTGCATAATATAGTGAGGATAATTATATATACATGCAATGAACGAGCTGAGCTAGAGACTTAACTATAGAAGTAATACTTATAGACAGTAGGAAGCCATGAGTTGTTTGTCGAGGGCCAGTTGATTGTATAACTGAAATAACTCCACAAATTCAATAGGCATCGTGGCAAGTCCAATGAATTCGTGCTCTGGTTTCACTGCCATATACATAGTGTCTCTCCCAGACTCCCTGCAGGTTTTCATGTACCACTCATGCAATTTGTACATCATCGTTGTTAGAGGAGGATGATCAGGTTTGACGAGAGGCTTCCCGTGCACGTATTTATATTCTTCTTTTGTTACCTCAGCCGTTTGAAAAATTACATCATCCCCCCAAGTAATCACCAGGATTGGTACCAGGCACCATCCCCGGATGATTAGCGACGATATCGCTAGACACCTTGAGCGGGGGGCACGATTGCTTCTCCTGTTCGCCGAGCTGGGGAATTGTTTTCCCACTTCTTCGTTCTGCTAACCTTGCATCACTGGAAGTACTTCCCGACCGCCGCGCTTCTTCATATGTCTTTTTAAGAATGCGGACATAGTTGGAATCCGGCGGAGGCGGTGGTGGTCGCTTCAGGGCATGAATAGTGCGCTTCACTTTCACCGGATCTAGCTTCTCCTCCGGAGGTGGAGTTTTCTTTGCAAAATGGCCCCTCACTTGGGCACGACATATCTCCTCGTTTTCAGACTCGGTCCTCTCATATGGTAACTTTTCCACAGGCTTGAGAGATGGACCGTATCTGAATTGCCTCCCGCCTCTGCTTGTACTGCTAGCCGCCGGAGCGGTGGCGTCTCTCTTCCATCGTTGCTGACGAGGCGGAGAAGGAGGCGGAGTGCTCCGACGCGCCGGAGTAGGCGAAGGAGGAGGCGGAGTGCCCTCACGCGTCGGAGGAGCCGGAGAAGGAGGCGGAGTGCCCTGATCACTCGCCGGAGGAGGAGGAGGAGGAGGAGGCGGAGTGCCCTGACTCGCCGGAGGAGGAGGAGGAGGCGGAGGCGTCCAGTTTGGAAGCTTGATGTACTCCTTTTGCCATAGACATGTACTCCTCAGAGCACGAACCAGCTGATTCTCCCCTTCACCTGTAGAGTGGTAAAGCTCGAGCTCCTCAAATCCCTCCATTACTTCATCCACCATCACAACAGCATAGCCATGTGGAATCGGAAGGCAGTGAAAAGTTCCGTTGGGTTGAGGAGGTGCAACAGAGCCGAGAGCCGCCTTGAAAGTGAGGTTATGGCATTTCGTCATAAGCTCGCAATTTTGAGCCTCCGTGATAGTATCCACGGGGTAGATAGGCTCCGTGAAGTCAGTCCGAATGGGCTCCGTGGAAGCCACGCTGCTTCTCCGCTGAGATGGCGGGGTAGCTTCTGGGGTAGCTTCGTGCCGCTGAGATAGTTGGCCGGCAGCTCGCTGGCTCTCAGCTTTCTCTAGCTTTTGTAGTCTTGCACTCATCTTCTGCATGTCGCTCAGCTCCGCTTTCCTCTTTCTCTCCCGGCTTCTGTAACCGCCTGCGTCGGGAAACCCAAACTTCCACGGAACGGAGCCTGGTGTGCCTCGTGTTCGTCCAGGGTGCTCAGCATTCCCTAGGGCCTCAGTCAGCTCGTCCTTCTCTATGTCGGGAATGAACGTCCCTTCCTGCGCTGTGGTGATATACTTCTGAAGCTTCATGACGGGTATTGCAAGTTGCTCTTCTGTCCAACGGTACTTCCCTGTTTCAGGGTCCAAAGTTCCCCCAACCCCGAAGAACCAAGTCCTTGAACGGTCTGGCCATTTCAATGTCTCTGGTTCGACCCCTTTAGCAATCAGGTCATTCTCAGCTTTGTCCCACAACGGCCGGGCTTTGAGGTAGCCACCTGACCCCGTGTCATGGTGATACTGCTTCTTTGCAGCGTTGTTCTTGTTTGTCTCTGACATTTTCTTACTCTTGTCTGATGTCATGTAGGCCACAAATGCGGGCCAGTGATCTCTTATCTTCTCAAATCGGCCGATGAATTCTGGAGTCTCACCTTTGTCGACAAACTTTGATTTCAACTCCTTCTTCCACCTCCTGAATAGATCTGCCATCTTCTTAAGAGCACACGCCTTGACCAGTGGCTCTATAACGGGCTTATTCGGATCCTCCTCTGGCGGTAGGGTGAAATTTGCCTTCAGCAAGGTCCAAAGATCATCTTTCTGTCTATCGGTGACATAATCACCTTCAGGGGCGTCGTCCTTAGGCTTATTCCATTGCTTGATGCTGATCGCGATGTTGTCCCTAACAATAGCTCCGCACTGAGCAGAAAATGCGTCCTTGGTCCGCTTGGGTTCAATCGGTAGGCCATCGTCCGCGAGTGCTGTGATCGTGAACCTTTCATCCTTGCGCAACCTCTTCTTCGGGCCTCGTCTCGTTACCGAAGTTTGGCTCGATCCGGAGGGCTATAAAAGAAGAAAGAAGAGTTAATATATGTACATACCAAAACAATTAATGCATCAATTAGCTAGTCAGCACCTCCGGAGCCATCATGATCATGTCACCGGAGCCATCATGATCATGTCCTTCCTCCTCCATTGTTCCATCGGTGTCGTTGAGAAACGACAAGACAGCATCACCTCCGGCGAGGATTATCTCCCCCAACAACTGTTCTTGTTCCAAGTCTCTTTGATCCATAGTTTCTGCAAATATTACAACATGGCAATTAATATACAAACATGAATGTCCGACGTCCGGACCGCCTCTCTCATGAATGTCAAACAAGGGATTCTCTTAACCTTTAAGGGATTTAATTAACAAAATGGCGCCATTCTGGATGTGCAGAAAATGGTCCATATTTTTCCTGATCTCATCTACCCTTCTATATTTCACGTTGTCTAGTGTCAAAGGATTCAAGAAAACCAAGGCTTCATTATTAGCCGGAAGTAACAGGCGCATAATGGTACGAAGCTCTCCAAAATTGTTTTGGAACGGAGTCCCGGATAGGATAATTAATTAGCTTTTTGGTACGAAGTTCAGCAAGAGCCTTCCGAATATCGCTATTTGGAAGGCCTTTGCTGAAATTCGTACCAAAAAGCAAATTATTCTATCCGGAACTCCGTTCCAAAACAACTTTGAAGAGCTTCATAGCATCATACGCATGTTACTTCCGGCTAATGATGAAGCCATGGATTTCTTCTATACTTTGACAGACAACGTGACATATAAAGAATATATATAGATGAGATCAAAAAAAAATGGATCAACTTGTGCACATCCATAATGGGGGCATTCTTGATAAATCTATGTTACCGGAGTTATCTATGTTACCGGAGGGGGTAGACGACAACGACGCTCAGCCCTCATGTCATGTCCGACGTCCCCGATATGTAGGGGAGGGGGGGTAGGAGATCGACAACGCTTTTTTTCTAGGGTTTGCGTGGCCTCGAGAGTTGGTCGCCCGATATGTCCGACGTCCCCCCTCATGTCGAATTTACCAGAGTTTTCTTCTAGGGGTTTGGGTGGCCTCGAGAGTTTGTCGGGTAGGGGCGGGAGGGGCTTGGAGATCGAGGGCGACGGCGACATACATACATATAGCCACATACATACATGGAAAAAAATGCTATGAACAAAAAAATGCTATGAACAAAAAAACATCATATATACATCCATCCATACATACATATAGCCACATACATATATACATTATATATGAACAAAAACATGCTATGCACAAAAAAACATCATATATACATCCCCCTCTCGACAACGCTCTTTCTTCTAGGGTTTGGGTGGCCTCGAGAGTTTATCGGGTAGGGACGGGAGGGGGTAGGAGATCGACAACGCTCTTTCTTCTAGGGTTTGGGTGGCCTCGAGAGTTTATCGGGTAGGGATGGGAGGGGGTAGGAGATCGACAACGCTCTTTCTTCTAGGGTTTGGGTGGCCTCGAGAGTTTATCGGGTAGGGACGGGAGGGGGTAGGAGATCGACAACGCTCTTTCTTCTTTTGCACATCCATAATGGGGGTATTCTTGCTAAACCTATATTACTGGAGTTTTCTGTATGAATTTTTTTTTCTAGGGTTTGGGTGGCCTCGAGAGTTGGTCGCCCGGTATATCGAGAGGGGGGTGAACATTTTACCTTAGTAACTTAGAAAAAAAATGTTATCGGGGAGGGGGTATATCGACCCCCCCCCTCCCCCCTCATGTCGAAGTTATCGGGTAGGGGGTATATCGACAACGACATACATTCCGGATAACATATACACACATATACATGAACATATATACATATACATGAAAAAAACATATACATGACTTTTTACATGAACATATACACACATATACATGAACATATATACATATACATGAAAAAAACATATACATGACTTTTTACATGAAAATATACACACATATACATGAACATATACATATACATGAAAAAAAACATATACATGGCCGGAAAGGGGGGGCTCACTAGGGTGGGCGGCGATGGCTGGAGGCCGGCGACGAGGACGGCGGGCTAGGGGCGGCACGCGGTGACGGGGACGAGGACGGCGGGCGCTCGGGGAGGCGACGACGACGAGGGCGGCGGGCTCGGGGAGGCGACGACGCGGCGACGGGGAGGCAACGGCGACGACTGGGACGGCTGGCTCGGGGAGGCGACGACGACGAGGATGGCGGGCTTGGCGACGGCGACGACGCGGCGACGTCGGGGAGGCGACGGCGACGACGGGGACGGCGGGCTCGGGGAGGCGACGACGACGAGGACGGCGGGCTCGGGGAGGCGACGACGACGACGAGGACGGCAGGCTCGGGGAGGCGACGACGACGAGGATGGCGGGCTTGGCGACGGCGACGACGCGGCGACGTCGGGGAGGCGACGGCGACGACGGGGACGGCGGGCTCGGGGAGGCGACGACGACGAGGACGGCGGGCTCGGGGAGGCGACGACGACGACGAGGACGGCAGGCTCGGGGAGGCGACGACGCGGCGACGGGGAGGCGGCGGCGACGACGGGGACGGCGGAATCGGGGAGGCGACGGCGACGACGAGGACGGCAGGCTCGGGGAGGCGACGACGCGGCGACGGGGAGGCGGCGGCGACGACGGGGACGGCGGAATCGGGGAGGCGGGCTCGAGGCAACTGGTAGATGAAAACCTGAAATTTTCCAAGGGTTTTCTTATATACAAGAAGTATTGGTCTCGGTTGGTGGCACCAACCGGGACCAATGCCCACCTTCCGGTTGGTGCCACCAGCCGGGACCAAAGGTCTCTTTTCGTCAGCCCAAAGGGCGGGAAGCAGAGACCTTTGGTCCCGGTTGGTGGCACCAACCGGGACTAAAGGGTGGCATTGGTCCCGGTTGGTGCCACCAACCAGGACCAAAGGTGGGCATTGGTCCCGGTTGGTGCCACCAAGCGGGACTAAAGAGTGGTGCTGCCCGGGGCCAAAAGTTTAGTCCCACCTCGCTAGCTGAGAGGGCTCGAGAGTGGTTTATAAGCGCTGCTGCGCCAACCCTCTCGAGCTCCTCTCAACAGCAGGCTTACGGGCCTAATCGCACACACCTCTGCCTGTGGGCCTTGCGGGCCTTCTGCGGGTCTGAATCCTGGCCCAACTAGATGGTTGGGTTTCTAGTCGTATTCAGGCCGTGGTGGCCCACTAGGCGGCATTTTTTTTAAAAATTTTCTACTTTTTTTGTTTTCTTTTTTGCTTTATTTATTTTCTTTTGTTTCTACTTACAGTTTTTCAGTGATTCTTTTTGCTTTTAGGTCACAAAAATTATAAACTTTCTGTTAGTGCCATTGGTTTCCAAATTTGAATAGTTTAAATTTGAATTCTTTTAAATTGGTGTGAATCACTAGTTTGTGAATAACTTTACTATAAAAATAGATTTTTGAGTGATTCTTTTTCCTGCTATTTAATATTACTGTGTTTTATCATTATATTCAATTTGCTAATTTTTAGGTAATTTGAAATGTCTGTTTTAACCAAAAATAGATTTTGTTATTTTAGTTTGCTATTAAAGTTTCTAAAAAAATTCTTTATGAAAATTCTTTTTGCTATTAATGTTTTGAACAAAAAATACTTTGATAACTTTAGTTGCATAAATTTTATATAATTTTAGTTTCATAAATACTAGAGGTTTATAAAATATTTTTAGTTGATTCCTTTTGCTATTAGAGTTTTATAAAAACTTTTTAGTTGATTCTTTTTGCTATTGAAGAATATTATAGTTTTATTTTAGTTGATCATAACAGAATTTTTTAATTAATTATTTTTAGTTCATTATTTTTGCTATTAGAGTCTCATAAAGGTTTTCTAGTTCATTCTTTTTGCTATTAGTTCATTCTTTGAGCTAAATGACCCTGAAATTGAAAAGCACTTCAAATGAACTCTGAAAAGGTTGAAAGTTGGCATGGTATCATCATTACACCCACATAGCATGTGCTAAAAAGTTGAGAGGCTTACGGCAAAAACTGGATGCACTTCGTGTACAAAACGGACAATCTCTTTCGAAGTATCAGGGTTTAGGACGAAAACTCATCTGTTACAAAAGGCATTTAATTTCTTCACATGTAACTGCAATGATATAGTTGTGGAGAGAAAGTCTTCACTTTTTCTTCGCTTGTGTCCTTTGCTTATTGCGCCGTAACCATGGATAATCTTCATCGTTTAACAGGGTGCTTGGGTCAGCCTTGACTTTGAAGGGAGGAATTTCATGAAACTTTTCATAATCTTCAGACATGTCTGTCGTGCCCTCCAATCCCACGATGTCTCTTTTTCCTGAAAGAACTATGTGGCGCTTTGGCTCATCGTATGATGTATTCGCTTCCTTATCTTTTCTTTTTCTCGGTTTGGTAGACATGTCCTTCACATAGAAAACCTGCGCCACATCATTGGCTAGGACGAATGGTTCGTCTGTGTACCCAAGATTGTTGAGATCCACTGTTGTCATTCCGTACTGTGGGTCTACCTGTACCCCGCCTCCTGACAGATTGACCCATTTGCACTGAAACAAAGGGACCTTGAAATCATGTCCATAGTCAAGTTCCCATATGTCCACTATGTAACCATAATATGTGTCCTTTCCCCTCTTGGTTGCTGCATCAAAGCGGACACCGCTGTTTTGGTTGGTGCTCTTTTGATCTTGGGCGATCGTGTAAAATGTATTCCCATTTCTCTCGTACCCTTTGTAAGTCAATACAGTCGAAGATGGTCCCCTGGCCAACGAGTACAGCTCATCAGAAACAGTGTTGTCACCCATGAGACGTGTTTGCAACCAACTGCCGAAAGTCCTGATGTGTTCATATGTAATCTAGTCGTCACACTGCTCCGGGTGTTTGGAGCGCAGAATATTCTTGTGTTCATCGACATACGGGGTCACCAAGGTAGAATTCTGTAGAACTGTGTAGTGTGCTTGAGACCAAGAATGCCCGTCCCTACATATTATTGAGTCCGCTCCTAGCGTGCCTTTTCCAGTCAGTCTCCCCTCATACTGCGATTGAGGGAGACCAATCTTCTTAAGGTCAGGAATGAAGTCAACACAAAACCCAATGACATCCTCTGTTTGATGGCCCATGGAGATGCTTGCTTCTGGCCTAGCGCGGTTACGAACATATTTCTTTAAGACTCCCATGAACCTCTCAAAGGGGAACATATTGTGTAGAAATACAGGGCCCAAAACGACAATCTCGTCGACTAGATGAACTAGGACGTGCGTCATGATATTGAAGAAAGATGGTGGGAACACCAGCTCGAAACTAACAAGACATTGCACCAAATCACTCCTTAACCTTGACAGGATTTCTGGATCGATCACCTTCTGAGAGATTGCATTGAGGAATGCACATAGCTTCACAATGGCTAATCGAACGTTTTCCGGTAGAAGCCCCCTCAATGCAACCGGAAGCAGTTGCGTCATAATCATGTGGCAGTCATGAGACTTTAGGTTCTGGAACTTTTTCTCTGCCATATTTATTATTCCCTTTATATTCGATGAGAAGCCAGACGGGACCTTCATACTGAGCAGGCATTCAAAGAAGATTTCCTTCTCTTCTTTGGTAAGAGCGTAGCTGGCAGGACCTTCATACTGCTTTGGATGCATGCCGTCTTTTTCATGCACACGTTATTGTTCCTCCCGTGCCTCCGGTGTATCTTTTGTCTTCCCAAACACTCCCAAGAAGCCTAGCAGGTTCACGCAAAGATTCTTCGTCACGTGCATCACGTCGATTGCAGAGCGGACCTCTAGGTCTTTCCAATAGGGTAGGTCCCAAAATATAGATTTCTTCTTCCACATGGGTGCGCGTCCCGCATCGTCAGTCGGAACAGATAGTCCGCCAGGACCCTTTCCAAAGATTACTTGTAAATCATTCACCATATCAAGTATGTGATCACCAGTACGGAGGGCGGGCTTCTTCCGGTGATCTACCTCACCTTTGAAATGCTTTCCTTTCTTTCGACATTGATAGTTGGTCGGAAGAAATCGACGATGCCCCAGGTACACATTCTTCCTGCATTTGTCCAAATATATACTGTCGGTGTCATCTAAACAGTGTGTGCATGCGTGGTATCCCTTGTTTGTCTGTCCTGAAAGGTTACTGAGAGCAGGCCAATCGTTGATGGTTACAAACAGCAACACATGTAGGTCAAATTCCTCCTGTTTGTGCTCATCCCACACACGTACACCTTCTCCATTCCACAGCTATAAAAGTTCTTCAACTAATGGCCTTAGGTACACATCAATGTCATTGCCGGGTTGCTTAGGGCCTTGGATGAGCACTGGCATCATAATGAACTTCCGCTTCATGCACAACCAAGGAGGAAGGTTATAGATACATAGAGTCACGGGCCAGGTGCTATGATTGCTGCTCTGCTCCCCAAAAGGATTAATGCCATCTGCACTTAAACCAAACCATACGTTCCTTGCGTCACCTGCAAAGTCCCCCCACCTTCTCTCGATTTTTCTCCACCGCGACCCGTCAGCGGGTGCTCTCAAATTCCCGTCTTTCTTACGGTCTTCTTTGTGCCATCGCATCAACTTGGCATGCTCTTTGTTTCTGAATAGACGTTTCAGCCGTGGTATTATAGGAGCATACCACATCACCTTGGCAGGAACCCTCTTCCCGGGGCGCTCGCCCTCAACATCACCAGGGTCATCTCGTCTGATCTTATACCGCAATGCACCGCATACCGGGCATGCGTTCAAATCCTCGTACTCACCGCGGTAGAGGATGCAGTCATTAGGGCATGCATGTATCTTCTGCACCTCCAATCCTAGAGGGCATAGAACCTTCTTTGCTTCGTACGTACTGCCGGGCAATTCGTTATCCTTTGGAAGCTTCTTCTTCATTATTTTCAGCAGCGAACTAAATCCCTTGTCAGATACACCATTGTCTGCCTTCCATTGCAGCAATTCCAGTGTGGTACCGAGCTTTCTGTTGTCATCTTCGCAATTTGGGTACAACCCGTTTTTGTGATCCTCTAACATGCGATCGAACTTCAACTTCTCCCTTTCACTTTCGCATTCTCTCTGTGCATCAACAATGACCCGGCGAAGATCATCATCGGGCACATCGTCTGGTTCCTCTTGATCTTCAGCTTCCCCCATTGCAGCATCACCGTATTCAGGGGGCGGGTAGTTGTCATCATCCTCTTCTTCTTCGTTGTCTTCCATCATAACCCCTCTTTCTCCGTGCTTGGTCCAAACATTATAGTGTGGCATAAAACCCTTCTCAAGCAGGTGGAAGTGAAGGGTTTTAGAGTTGGAGAAAGCCTTCGTAGTCTCACAGACAGTACATGGACAATGCATAAAACCATTCTGCTTGTTTGCCTCAGCCGCTTCGAGAAAATTATGCAGGCCCTTAATATACTCGGAGGTGCGTCGGTCACCGTACATCCATTGTCGGTTCATCTGCGTGCGTTATATAGTTCTTATTATTGAACAACATATAACTCTCTAGAGCATCTAATTAAAACACACAAGTAAGAACTTTTTTCTTTTAGAAAGAAGATAAGAAGAAGAGGCTAACCACGGTGTTGCTGGCGCCGAGATGGGCGCGGGCGATCGACGGCGGTGAGGACGGGGACGGGACAGGACGGACCGCCAAACCTAGACAAATCTTGAGGAAAATGAAGCTTGGACAAGGAGCTTCGAGAGGAGAAAGCTTAAGTGTGGCTCGGGCATTTCATCAAACACCTCATGTGCATAGGAGGTGAGCTAGAGCACCACAAAAGCTCTCCCACGGCCGGGCAAAAAACCTGAGCATGCTCTGCTCGCAGGCGGGGGCTATATATAGGCCAACCATTGGTCCCGGTTCCAGCCACAAACCGGGACCAATGGTTGTGGGCCAGGAGCGAGGCGCATTGGTCCCGGTTCGTGGCTGGAACCGGGACAAAAGGGGTCACCTTTAGTCCCGGTTCCAGCCACAAGCCGGGACCAATGGTTGTGGGCCAGGAGCGAGGCACATTGGTCCCGGTTCGTGTCTGGAACCGGGACTAAAAGGTCCAGACAAACCGGGACCAATGCCCCACGAGGCCCGGCCGGCCCCCTGGCCTCACGAACCGGGACCGTTGATCCCATTGATCCCGGTTCATGACTGAACCGGGACTAATGGGCTGGCCCGGCCTGGACCAAAGCCCTGTTTTCTACTAGTGAAATGACATGGCATCATATGAGGAATAAAGTTATTCACATTCAAAAAACAAGATTAGGGAGGTGATTTTTACATTTAATCTTGTTACAAATTTATGTTTAGATTATTTTCTTTACACTGTCACGTTAGATTTGTTTCAGCTAGAGTGGTTGCATGCATCGTGGTTTTACTGCATGCAAACTACATGGGCCACACGTGTGCTATGTTCTCGCTGTGGCCAGGTTTTAGTTGTTAGGATTTCTACCGAGTCGTCCGGCATGTTCCATTGTAAGTGGGATGGCACGCACTCTAAGGCCTCGTTTGGTTGCTGGGGATCCCCAGGGATCCCGGCTTTTTTTCCAAGGGGCGAAACCCATGCGGAAACTGTCCCCAGGTGAAACGACCGTGACATTTGGAGCCCCAGCCCACGGGGCATGCCGGCCCTAACACCTCTATATTCTTGGGTAGAGTTTCCACGCCTCAAGACTCGTGAAATTTTTCCCTCGTTCTTTTCTCACGGGCGGTCGGGGTTTGCGACGCCCGCTTTCCTTCGTCCACGCACGTCCATCTCACCCCGTCCAGCAGTTGCCATTTAGTCACATGAATTTAAGGATATTTCCCCCACAAGAGGAGGGGATCGTACATGCCCCTCAAATTCCCCCGAGGTGGTTAGCTGCCCTGGGGTTTGTTTCCCTCCCGCAACCAAATGAGCTATAAGTGGATTGTCGTGGAATTAGCGTTCTTAGTCGATGGAATAAAAGGAAAGCAAGGCAGAAAAGACGTATGTTACGCGTCGCAAAAACTCCTCTCTCTCCGTGACTGCGTTCTCTTTGTGTGTCTTCGTCTACCTCTGTTCCGTGGTGTTCATCAGAGAAATCAGAGAGAGAGAGAGAGCGAGCGTGACCAGATGACGGCTGAAAACCAACATGGCCCACCGCATCTATCCCAAGGCCAGCTGACGGTTGTGATAAGGGCTGTAGGGGCATGCGAGCTTTATTACAACTTTTCAATTTTTTTTTCCTTAAATTCTTCTTCTTCGAGTAAGTTTATAGTAGCAAGAATTCTACAGATCAAACACACAAGAAACATCATCTCGCGTGGTGTCAAGTTTTGTCCATGCCAATGGCACCGCGGCTTCTCCCGGACACTGAATCGGGACAACTTCGGTGCATGCTTCAAAGACCAGCCTCCGCTTAGTAGTCGTCTGAATCACGACCAGCCTTCTCCTAGATCACTGCGGCGCCTCCCCCCGCCACAACACTTCACGCCCGTCCTCCGGTGTGCGCATCCCCGCTGGCGGTTGCGCTCCTCCGCTGTGGCGCCTCCTCCCGCCCCGCCGCCCAATTCCCCCTCGCCGCCGCGTCGCCTCTCCACACCTCCCCTCTGCCGCCACACCACTTTCCGGACCTCACTCTTCTCCCCCACTCCACCGCGCCTCCTCCCCCGTCCCTGTGATTTGGCTCCTCAGCCTCCACACTCCTCCCTCGCCATGTGTATAGCAGATCAATGCATGTATTGTTGCAGTTAACTGTCGACGGTATTTTTCCAAGTACACAACAACAAAGAGCAGATCGTACTTTTATTTGCATGACAGTGCGACGTCACCCCAGATTACCAGATGGACATAGGACACAAGTTTTACCCAGGTTCCGGGCCTCACCAGGTGAGTAATAACCCTACTCCTGCTTATGTGGGATTATATCACAAAGGGATTATAATGGAGTCACAAGATGGAGGTCTCCGTGAGTTGGATGTCAACTCGGCGAGTTCTATGTGGATGATCTCGACGGGATGCCCAGATTGGATCTGCTAATGTTCTAAACTACGCTTCAAGGGTTTCCTGCCCTTAAAAAGGGTCTTGGTCAGTGGTCGCCGTGCATCGTCTTGGTTTCCTTGTCGCACACGTCATGGATTCCTTCTTTGGTAGCCGTATGAGTCTAGGGCTTTCTTCATCTTTGGTGGTCGTACGACTTCCTTATTAGGAAATCAGGGGGGGTGTATGCTTGAGGGATTTGACTGCCCAGAGGTGGGTCCTTCGTCGCACGTGCACCTGGGCAAATACGGCCCAACCTACCGTAAGTGTGCCACGGGAATATGGTAAAACTAATTCCCCTCAAGAAGCCCCCCATCAGTATCTGTAATGAGGTTGTGTCCGAGTTGCCTATGTCGCTTGCCTCGTCGTGAAGTCGTCGGGTGACTTCTTTGGTTCTCGTTCGGCCTAATGAGGTTGCTGCCTTCCTTTGTGACCGTTTGGTCGCCTGGGATTCCGCAACCGCGTGGAGTTCCCTACATGGGGAGTCAGCGCAAATTATGGATGATGATGTGATACGAATCCTTGTGCCGTGTTCTCTGTCACCTCGATTCTTGTCGCGCCTTTATCCCCCGTTGTTGAGGTTTCCTAGGTTGTGCTAGGGGGAGGATTTATATTTGCCTCCTCCCTCCTTTCATTGAAGTATCGGTCTGTTTCTTTTGCAATCTGGCCCAAAGTCTCCAAGCCGTCCTTGTTTATTCCTCCTCCGTGCCTTCATGGCTTCTCATAGCACCACCACCAATGCTACTGCCGCTAGGAGATCCTCCCCCGTGGCCATAAATTCTCCCACGGTCGCTTCGTCGCATTCACAGAGCGGAGCCACTGACCCCGTAGTGGTTGGTGATGCTACAGCGCTTGCTCCCGTAGGAAGGGAAGATGTTCCCCCTCCCCTTGCTGGCTGTTGGTCGGTGTTCGTGGCGAACTTGGGGGTTGGGGCCCATCACCGCACTCCAAGTGAAGGGGATGATCTCACAGTTCGTCGTCTTCTCCATTGTAGATCCTCCTGCCGACAATACGCGACGAAGGTGATCCTCCTCGACCACCTATCCTATGGGGTAAATGTCCTCATGTCCTCTTTTCTCCGATCTTTGCTGGAATTCTACGTGATCTAGCTCTATCACCTGACCCCGAATTTGATAGCCTTCCTCTCCACCTTCGTACATCTTTGCAAAGGTTTCCTCGGGGTACTCCCAGATCTAGATTTGTTTTGCCACTTTTTTGAGCTTAAGGTGAACACCAACTGGGACTTCCGCAAGGAAGTTTTGTGCTCTTGCCAGTTTTCCATGCGCCCCAGGAAGAGCACATAGTTCACCGAGGTGAAGACTCATGAATCCTGAAGCCATGACCAAGTTGTCCCGTCAAAGCAGTTGGTAATTGCATCTGGCGAGATGAATTCCCCTACCTTTGTCAACGCCCGTCCGATTAGGACGGAGGATTGAAACGCTCCCCCTGCCCAATGCGGTTTCATTTGTGAGATGGAGGGGGCAATTAAGGACCCGAAGGATAGGCAGCAGATGGCTGTCCACATCATTGGCGACTTCGTCCTCCGACGGATTGTCCTCCTCAAGTAGCGCGCTAAACCTGCCTAGGTTCATAGAGTGGGGGCATGACCCCTCATAAGATGGGAATAGTAAGCGCCCAATCACCCTTTTATTTTGCTCTGGTGTTCGTTGCCGTGTTTATATATTCCATCCTCTGTGTAGACCTTTTCGAGGGAGTTTCGGGGCAGTCATCGAATCCCGGGTGGATGATATAGTCAGCCCGAAGAGGTGCTGAAGGGACAGAGATCAAGATGCCCACCAGCGCTCATCGAGATGAGGGACGAGGACAAGGCCCTCATCCTGAAGGTGAGTTGTCAGGTCGTAAGCTGTTCGCCTTTCTTTTCTTAGGTTCCTCATCTATTTGAACGAATTCTTGGTTCTGCTAGAAATGCTACTGCGGCTTCAAGGGCCACAATGATTCTGGGGAACTGACTATGGAGGTGGCCCCTGCTAACGGTGTGCCAGTGCCGGTTGCTCCCGCATTGGAGGCGTCTATGCCAGAGGCACCTTGCCCGGAGTTGTCCGATGTGGACGACTTTGACCTGGTTGTGACTGGTTCCACCTCGATAAGTCTGGCAACTCTTGCGCTTCTAGGTGAAAGAGTCTTCGCGGTCTTACGTGTTTTAGTTTCTTTTACGTAGAGTGGAGATCCTGGTTGCTTCTTCGGGTCGATCGCATACACGAGAGGAGGTCATGATAAAGGAGTCCGGAGTCCATAAGCGACCCTTGCGGCGGTCGTCGGAAGATGGTTCGAGCCTGGTGCGTATGAGGCTCCGATATGCCCTAGTGCTATATACTACAAGAAATTCATCCGTCTATGACCCTCCATTTTGGTCACAGAATCATCATTGTTTTCGGTTTATGACCTTCTTATGACCAAATTTAGAATGTCAACAGTTGGCCGTCAAAAATGAACAAATATGACCTTTCTGAAGTTTTGACCATAGATATTGTCGTGACCCTGCTCATAAATGTGCACTAATCATACATGCAGCATGCACGGTCATGAGAGTGACACCAAAGGTAGTACCACAACACAACTCTATGACCAAAACATATATACAAAAGCTCATGCATGTGTAGAGATAGAAAATATAACACACAGAGGTCACATGACCCAACATTACAACACAGCGGAAAGCAAATATAGGTATCAGTTTAGAGAAGTTTGACAAATGCCTTAAGAAGGCTAGAACAAAACTGACGACCCTCTCAAAGGCACAGGACTCCTACCTAGGACCTCCAAACTACTCGTCGGCATCGAGATCCAAATAGTAACCAGCATCAGGTTCACCTGCATCCTAGGTGCTACTATCTGAATTGCAGCAACCGAGCCAAAGAAAAGAGAGGCAAAGCAACAATGAGTGCTCATCCGAAGTACTCGCAACACCTACATCAGATCAATATACATATGCATCGGTCTCAAAGGTAAAGGGAGTATATTTGTGGACTGTACTATAGAAATGCAAGAATAGATGATAGGTCTAAGTATCTTACGACTACTAGCATCCTGCTACAATAGAAGAGAGAGCGCACACGAGTCCATCTACTCACCACTACAATACACTACCCGGAATCCTACCTCGACTCCCTACGAGGAAGCGATCCCTAGCATTCTATCTATTAAGTTGGCAATTTTATTAAGTAACCAGTTGAAGTTGTTTTACGAACGGGATACATCTCCAAGTCATCTGTTACCGTGGACACGGCTATTTGAATAGTTTTGTTCTTTCTTGCAGCGATGCACCACATTACCCGACACGCTCGAAGCCCTCTTTAAGCCAGATCATTAGCACACAACCATTAGTATGCCGGCAGAGGTGAACTACACGACGCAGCCCTACGTCAGCTAATCAAGAGAGGTCACACGCTAAGTCTAAATCCTAGCCACAAAGTGAGTTCGGCCGTACTCCTAGTGCAGCCTCATGCGTTGCTTGCAGGGTTGGAATCCAGTCCCACCACTCCGAATTGTACTACGCCTGCCCTGTTGTGCCGCAACTAGAAGAAACCACACAAGATCACATATATGTACCAGTCTTCATGTCCATCTTGTTGTTCCTGCAGCCACACACATGCAATAAATACCCGAATCTATGTGACTTCTCGAAAAGCCGAGGTGAGGAACTACGACGCCGATGGCCCCATAATCCATTATCCTGCGTGATGGTTAGTGTGTATATTTGTATTCTTGGATCAATAACAAGAACTATGGTCCTATGTCACCTAAGTGGAACAAACAACCCTGCTATCCACCACGGCCTCCCACCTATTGCCTTTAGTCATGTTTATATAATTTATGATTATCTCCAGAAGTTCACTTTATCCTCGGTTCTTCCAAAGTTGACAATCTTGTCCATCCTGCATGATATCGCATGCCGGCAAGTCCAAGTCGACCATATAGTATAACATATCATATAAGCTCATATATGCTCCAGTATCATATATAATAACTAAGTGATCATCACCTAGATCGATCACTGCACAACAATATCAGCGTAGCGACACACGACAAGAATGCAGGGCCAACTACTGGAACACAAGCATATCTATACTAAGCATGCTAGGATAACAGCTAAAGGCAACAATAGGCGACAAAATCAGGCTATGCAGAGAATAGGATCATCTACCGAACAAAAACTGAATCGATACTCTATTGCATCAAGTAGAGAGAAAAAGTACGTGATATCTGGAATGATCAAGGGGGTTTGCTTGCCTTGTTGCTCGACAGGCTGGATCAGCTCTTTAGAAGCGTAGTCGTAGTCTACAGCGGTCTCGGGATCTACAGATAAGAAGCAAATGCCGGAAAGCAAGTAAATAATAGAGCATCTAGTATGCAACACAATTATGCATGGCACGGCAAAATATGGTGCTGATCTATCCTAAGGTATTACTACACAATTTAATTGAAGTGGGAATGCACCAAATAGCATTACCCCAACTGCAAATATTATTTATAAATTGTCCTATTAGCATTTTAGTAGTAAACAGAATGTTAATTATTTTAATCATGCATGAAAATGACATATTTCGATAGAGCATATTTTTCTGATGATTTTTCATATATAATTTTTATTTTTCTTAGTTAGTATGAATTAGTTATCAATTTCCAAAGTTTAATGGATTTTCTGAATTTACTGTAATTATTTTAATTCTAATTTTAAATACTAAAATACTTTTTATACTCAGCAGTGGCTTAGCCACTGAGAATGACAGGTGGGTCCCAGGTGTCATAGACACACATATTAACAGTGTTATTTAACTGATCTAAATTAAACTAATTAGCTAGAGGGGCCCAGAGGTCAGTGGCACAGTATTAATTAAATGCTACGGTACATGGGCCCACATGTTAGCGCCTGTTAGCGGCAGATTAGTGCTAAGTTAATCACTTGACCAATGGGGTCCACATGGCGGTGACCCAGTGGTCGTATAAATGACAACGTGAGTACCGAACACCAAATCGATGGCGGCGACGGCTGGAAACTCTACTCCGGCGACCAAATGGATGGCAGAGCACATCCATCGAACGAGGCGAAGGAGCCGCGTCGATCTACACTACATGCACGACCTAGGGTGGATTGCAACGACGGCAACAACGACTTCTGAGCGGCAGCAATGGCCGCGCTAGCGGGATCCGGTGCTAGAGGACGCGTGCGAGGTCAAGGCGAGGGGGAAAACGACCGGGTGCTCACCCAGAGCTTGATGGTTGGTTCGGTGAGGCCGGGGCATGCTCGAGGATGACGAGAATCGGCGATGGCGCCCGGCGGCCGTAGACGATGAAGATAACTTGATCCCTGTGTTGTGGCGTGGTGCAGCTTGATCCAGACGACGTAGGCGGTGCTCCTGGACACGCTCCTAGTGTGCGTGTGTGTGTGTGTGTTGGCCTCGACAACGGCGATAGCCATGGTGACAGCAGCTCGGGTGCGTGTGTGTTGCGAGAGAGTGGCATGAGGGGGGAGGGGGTTGTGAGCTAGGGTTCGTCGACGGGGATGGTGGTGAAGTTATCTAGCTCTCTAGGCACCCTGTATCGCCGGCGTGTCGTCGATCCGACAACAGCATCGCGCTCGGGCGCGCGTGTGGCCAACACTGATGCGAGGTTTGAGTCGACCGTACTGGTGGGCTGGGCCTACACTGTGCACTTCGGCTGCAAGTGCACAGTGAGTGCTTTGACCTTTTTTCTGTTTTATCTAGTTTAGTTTCTGCTTGGATATAGTTTCGGTATCAAATGAATTTTATTTGAGTTGAAACTTTTTTATCTATGACACTACCAATATTACCAAGCCACCTATAAATTTCAAAAATATTTGGAATAGTATATATTAATATATGGATTTAATAGGTCATGTTTAATAAAGTTAGGATTAAATTTACTTAACCAATTTGAGTTCATTGTATTTTATAAAATGTTGGGGATTTGAGAAGACATTTTAGAAAATGCGAGAAGCTATTTTTGTAAAACATTTATGTTTTGAATTTGAATTAAATTTGAAATGGGTTTAAATCCTAAGGGCAATTAACAAGGGATAAGCATGGTGACTTGGCATATTAATTAGGGAAATGGCAGTACCATTATACAGGGATGTTACAACTCTCCTCCTCTTAAAGAAATCTCATCCCGAGATTTAAGAGGTTGAAGGGAACAGAGAGGGATATTCAGAACGAAGACGATCTTCACGCTCCCAGGTGGCTTCATCTTCAGAGTGATGAGACCACTAGACTTTGAGGAACTTGATAGTCTTCTGGCGAGTGCGATGTTCAGCTTGGTCAAGAATATGAATAGGATATTCTCTATAGGAGAGGTCTTCTTGCAAATCACTTATTTCATGATCCACTGCACGAAGGGGATCCTTGGAGTAGCGGCAGAGTTGAGAAACACGAAAGACATCGTGAACCTTGGAAAGATTTGGTGGCAGTTCCAATTGATATGCCACTTCTCCATGTCTTGCGAGAACGCGAAAAGGATCAATATAGCAAGGATCCAATTTGCCCTTAATACTGAAGCGGTGAACGCCTTTCATAGGAGTAACCCGAAGGTAAGCTTGTTCACCTGGTTCATAAACCATTTATTGGTGACAACGGTCATAAATACTCTTCTAACGAGACTAAGTTGTCTTCAGGTGTTCACAGATGATGCGAACCTGCTCTTCGGTGTCTCGGATGATATCTGGACCAATGAGTGACTTTTCACCGGTTTCAGACCAATTTAGAGGGGTACGACATTTACGTCCATACAGAACATCAAAGGGTGTCATCTTCAAACTAGCTTGATTGATGTTGTAGGAGAATTCAGCATATGGAAGACTTTCTTCCCATTTCTTGCTAAATGAGATGACACATGCATGGAGCATATCTTCGAGGACTTGATTAACCCCTTCAACTTGACACTAAACTGGGGGTGAAAAGCCGTGCGAAAGGAAAGATGAGTTCTCATAGCTTCTTGAAAGCTTTCCCAAAATCTAGAGGTAAAGAAGCTTCCACGATCAGAGTTAATTTCCAACAGAACACTGTGGAGTGAAACAATCCTGGAAAATATAAATCTACCAACTGACTAGCAGTGATGGTCTCCTTGACAGGTAGGAAGTGAGCAACCATGGAGAATCGGTCAATAACAACAAGAATGGCATCATGACCTTTCTATGACATAGGAAAACCAGTAATGAAGTCCATACCAACTTTTCCCATTTCCATTCAGGAATAGCAAGTGGTTGTAGAGTTCAAGCAGGTCTCTGATGTTCTGCTTTCACGCGACGACATACATCACATTGAGCAATATAGCGACCAATATCTCTTTTCATTCGGGTCGACCAAAATCTTTGATGTAAGTCTTGATACATCTTGGTACTACCCAGATGAATCAGAAGAGGTGCGTCATGCGCTTCTTTGAGGATTGTCCTTCGCATATCTTGATGCTTCGGTACCACTAACCGGCTTTCAATGAATACAGTGCCTCGCTCATCAAGGGTGAAGCAAGTGGGTTTCCCTTCTGCAATTTTATGCTTGATGTTGTCTATTCCGGTGTCATACAGATGAAGAGTTCTAACTGTATCCTCAAAAGTTGACTCAACAACCAATGTATTTAGATATCCCTGAGGAACAATCTCAAGGTTCAGTTGATGGAGTTCTTCATAAAGAAGTGGTTGATGTTGCTGTATCATGAGGTTGTTGCAGTAGGACTTGTGCGTTAAGGCATCGGCCATTACATTAGCTTTTCCTAGAGTGTACGAATTACCTACATCGTAGTCTATAATGAACTCAATCCATCTTTGCTATCGAAGGTTCAGATCTGGCTGAGTGAATAAGTATTTCAGACTTTGGTGATCAGTGTAGATCTCACAGCGATTACCAAGGAGGTAATGTCACCATAATTTCAAAGCATATACAATGGCTGCATGTTCGAGATCATGCGTTGGATAATTCTCTTCATCCGGACGCAACTGGCGAGAACCATATGCTATCACATGGCAATCTTGCATAAGGACACAGCCTAATCCTTGATGAGAGGCGTTACAATAGATCATGAAATCCCTGTGAACATCTAGAGGAACAAGCACTGGGCAGTAATTAACTTGTCTTTCAGAGTCTGGAAACTTTCCTGACATTGAGGGGTCCACTCGAATTTCTTGTCTTTGTGGAGAAGATCAGTCAGCGGCTTAGCAATTTTGGAGAACTTCTCGACAAAGCAACATCAATAGCTACTGAGTCCAAGGAAACTCCCGACTTGCTTTATGATGACCCACAAGTATAGGGTATCGCAATAGTCTTCGAGGGTAGTATTTCACCCAAATTTATTGATTTGACACAAGGGAAGCCATAGAATATTTATAAGCCTTAGCAATTGAGTTGGCAATTCAACCACACCTGAGAGCTACTTTCTGGCAACAATTTATTAGTAGCACAGTAATATGATAGTAGTGATAGGAAAGTAACGGTAACCGTATCAGCAGTAGTAACAAGTTTGCAGAATCGTAGTAATTGTAATGGTCGCAATAGCAGAAAAGTGTAGGCATGGAGTAGCAATGGGGTGTTTAGATGAGATTCAATATGTAACTGTCACAACCTAGAGCGACACACACTAGCTCCAATTCATCAATCATATGTAGGCATGTATTCTGTATATAGTCACACGTGCTTGCGATAAGAGCTTGCATAACATCTTTTGACCTCACTAGTGGAAAAACGGGATTAAGTCCCGGTTGGAAAAGGCCTTTAGTCCCGGGTCACCAACCGGGACAACTAAATCGGGACTAAAGGCCCCCACCCTTTAGTCCCGGTTGGCCACGACCCGGGACTAAAGTCCCTCCACGTGACCGCGAGCGCACGCCGGGGTCTGGAGGACCTTTAGTCCTGGTTGGTGACACCAACCGGGACTAAGGTCCCTCCACGTGGCCGCGAGCTAGTGCTGGGGGCTGAAGGACCTGTAGTCCCGGTTGGTGACACCAACCGAGACTAATGATTTTGTGTTGGGGTTTAGGGTTTTAGGGTTTATGCTTTATTTTTCCTTTTCGTTTTGTATTTTCCATTCAATTCTTTTTCATTTCAAACATATTTTACGCTACTACATACTGTACACGCTATGCATATATAATATAATTTCTCGTACGACCATACATATATCATATAATTTCTCGTACGACCATACATATATATATACAATTTGTCCTACAATTTGGAGATCATTACATGCAGGCATTAGCGGCAATGGTATTCTCCGCTTTCAGATATGACCTCCGTAAGCAAAAATCCCGCAATTTCCTCTTGAAGTGCTCGTTTGCGGTTCTCTGGTAGGAGCTTCTCCCGCATCTCTTCCATCTTTAAATAAGGAGATCAAAATGAATATATTAGTTGTGTGTATATATATTAGATCATCATAAAAAAGTTGTGAATAGTGATTACGTACCTCAAGTTGTCTTACATCTCTGCGCCATTCGGTCGTCATGCGAATGTTCTTGCAAATGTAGTATGCACATAAATTAGTTCCCTGTTTCTGCCTCATGCACTTTGCGAGAATAGAATTCAATCAGATAATAACCAAGCATGATAATGGTATTGAAATTAGAATTAAAGAGATGCGCGGACCTAGCTAGTACTACTTAATTACCTTGGGCCGTCGCTAATGCAGCTTTGGTTTCCATTCACTGACAACATCATTGATGAACCGTTTCCAAACCCTGCCCAGCAAAGAAAATGAATAAAGGAGTTATTAATTACTTGATATAAGGAAATGAACGAAAGAAGCCGATATAGTGCGATAATGATTGAAATTACCTGTCGAGCATCAAAACCACGCTGGTGTATTCTCGAGGGTCTTTATCTAGTGAGTCCACGGTTTCAACAGTTCCTTCGTCAACTCTAATGATTAGCAGGATCCAGTGGAACCTGCGCACGTTTATATAAGCAGGCATGCATAACTCATCAACTACACTTAACATCGAGTAAGCAAAATAGAATTTGTAGTACAAGACAGTAACACTCACTTGAAGTTGTAAGGAAATAGTATTTCTGTTCTGGTATTTAGTGCCTTCATAAACCTTAGCAAGTTTTCCTCTGTGTCTTTGGGGTGGTCTTGTATCATAATTTCATTAATGATATATGGGTCAACGAACCCAATGTCATAGATTCCATCTCTTTTGCATTCGAGAATCTTCATTTTGCATAATAGCGTACAAAATAATATAGTGAGGATAATTATAGGCAATGAACGAGCTAAGCTAGAGATTTAAATTACAGAAAGAAATCACTTACAGACAATAGCAACTGACGATAGATTTGTCAAGTGCGTCTTGATTGTATAACTGAAAAATTTCTGGAAACTCAATCATTATCTCGTTTTCATAGAAGTAATGCTCTTCCTTGACATTCACAATGAGCATCTCTCGCCCGTTCTTTACTTCTTTCATGTACCACTCATGCAATCTTTCCATTTGTGTTGGTAGAAGCGGGACCTGCTCAGGTCTGACCAGAGGGTTCCCGGGGACATATTTGCATGCTAATTCAGCCATGGGGACTTCCTCGGTGCCTAGGAGTTGATCAACACTGATACCAAACTCTCTAGCAGCGTCGGTTACCTTATCGGTAATCACCTTGAGCGGGGGGATCGATTGCATTGCCTGTTCTCCGAGCTGGGGAACTGTTTTCCCGCTTTTATTACTACTTGTACGTCTCGACTGCTGCATTTGTTTCTCATATGACTTCCTAATAGAGCGGTCATAGTCTGATGGCCTATTCTCCACATGTGCCGGGGGTCGCTCAAGAAGTTCCACAAAGTGCTTTACGCTTTTCGTAGGTATTATCTCCTTTGGCGGCGGGGGCGGTTTCGAAGCAAAATGGGATTTCACTTCGGAAACCACGACCGCTCTGGTTTCCTCATCAGTCATATCGTAAGCTAACTTCTTTTTGGCAGGAGGCTCGTCGTTGGCTTTCTTCTTTGGTGCTTTCTTCCGCTTTTGGCCCTGCTGGGACATAGGGGGTGGAGTCGGCTGACGCGGCGGAGATCGATATGGTGGACTCGCGCTGGGCTCCCTCTCAAGGTGGGGTGGACTTAGAGGTGTATTGCTACTCGGAGGAGTCGGTGGCCTTGGCGCCGAGTTTGGAAACACGATGCATTCCTTTCTCCATACAATGACACCATGTATGACTTCTCCCAGTGTCTGCTCCCCTTCACCTCCAGGAATGTCAAGCTCTACTGAGTCATATCCTGGCAGAACTTCATCCACCCCGACACGAGCATAGCTAGCTGGAATCGGATTGCCATCGATGGTTGCTTCAGGTGCATTCGGTAAAGCAAAGCTGACCGCCACCTTCATGGATATGTTCTTCATTTTCTGGTGTAGCTCACAATTTGTCCTCTCTTTGATATCATCCACGGGGTAGCGAGCCAGCAGTGCATCATCGGCCCAGACCCCCGTGGAACACATGCTGCTTTTCCGCATAGATGGGACGGTACTATCCTAAGCTGGATCTGCTTTCTCCTGCCGCGGAGACGCCCTTTGGTGATCAATTCTATCTAGTTGCTCCTGCTGCCGCTTTAACATGCGTTCCAACTCCTCGTTCTTTGTTTCTACCTTATGAAGCCGGTCTGCATCCTGCTTCTTTTTCTCTGACGACTTCTATAAGTGTCGTTCCACTCCGAAAAACTTTGAACCCACGGAACAACGCCTTTGCCTCGTGTTCGTCCTCCATGTTCAGGATTCTTGAGGGCGCGTGTAAGCTCGTCGTTCTCTCTCTCGGGCTGGAACAACCCCTTTCGAGCAACTTCTATTGCTTCAAGTAAAGCGTCCGAGGCTGTTTTAAGATCTGCCTTTTCAATAATCTCCCCTGTCGCTGGGTCCAACTTTCCCCCATGCGCATAAAACCAATTCTTGGACCTCTGGGGCCAATCCAATGTTTTTGGAATGACCCCTTCATCAAGCATCTTAGCCTCAGCTGCTTCCCACTTAGGCATGCCTCTCTTGTAGCCACCTGTCCCCAGAATATGGTGATACTCTTTTTTCTCAGCATTTATCTTATTTCTTCTCGACCTTTCCAGAGCTTCATCCGATTCCTTGTACTCCACAAATGCATCCCAGTGATCTTTTATCTTCTCTAGTGCTCCAGTGAATTCTGGAATCTTCTTTTTTGCCTTGATGTAGTCGTTGTATAATCTTTTCTTCCAACTATGGAACTGTGTGGCCATCTTCTTAAGAGCAAACTGCTTGACTTTCAACCGTTTGTCATCTGTGAGACCCTCTGGTAGGTTGAAATGTGACATGAGCATATCCCAAAGCAAATTTTTTGATCTTTCGTCGACATAACTAACTTCTCGATCTTCCTTTGGCTTATTCCATTCTCGAACAGTGATCGGGATGTTGTCCCTAACAATAACTCCGCATTGATTTACAAATGTACGGGCATTCTTTTCAGGAGCAATCGGTTCGCCATCTTCTGCGACTTCATCGATGTTGAACTTTATGCCATCGCCAACTTTTTGGCCCGGCCTCGTACCCTTCTAGGAGATTTGCTCGATCTGGAGGGCTAAAATAAGAAAGATTCGTTAATATATATATATATATATACAAATCAATTAATACATCTAATGATCACCAGAGGCCTAATATATATATACCTCGCCGGACTTTATTAATTGTCTAACATTTTCTTCGCCATCATTGTTTGTTTGCCCTTCGTCTCTTGGTTCTTCCTCAAGTCCCTCACCGGAGTCATTCAAAAATTGTGAGCCGTCATCTGGTTCATTCTCTTGGTTTTGGGAGGAGCGTATGATGTCGAAGATATCCTCTTCATGGTCTCTGCCGCTATCGTCCATAGCTTAACTAATCCAGAAGAAAGATAAACCAATTTATTATTTAAATTAGAATGCATTCAATAAGCAAAAACTGAATCATAGTATCGAGAAGAACAATACCGGAGATGCAATCAATACACAACACTTTTAAATGCCATTTAGATGTTTTCACTTATAGTGCAAGTATAAGTTGGTTTACTGTGACAATGACAGGTCATGCAGAGGAATGGGTTTTTCATGCATGAAAATTTTACAGATGGATTCCTTGAATTTTTCTGATAATTTTTCATATATAAATTATTTCATTCTGAGCTACGGTTAATTTTCAATGAATTTTTGAAGTTTAAACAATTTTTTGGATTTTATAAATTATTTCTGAAATATAAAATCGCCAGAAAATGGTTATGACGTCATCATGATGTCATCATTGCCTCAGCAAGTCAACTGGGCTATCCCTGGTCAAATCTGACCAGTGGGGCCCACTGGTCAGTGACTCAGTCACTAAGAGAAAAATTAGTGTTAATTTTTGCCCTAATCTAAAATTAGCCAGGGCCAGGCCCCACTTGTCATTGACCCCAGGGGGAGTCAAATCTGGTCAAAACAACCTAAACCCGCCGGCGGTTCGACGCCGGCGAGGCCAGACACGGTGGAGGGCCGCGGGTTTCGCGCTCCGGCGTCCAAATGGACGGCAGAGACCACCTACAATTAGCTGGTGAACTCGCGCGTTGAGTGGTGCGGTTAGCCGGGCCTGGGGTGGCCGGAATCCACAGCGGCGTCGAGGTCAGCGGCGGCCGGAGTTCGGGACTCGGCGGTTTCGGCGTTGCGGTGCACGGCAGGGGCAACGACTAGCAACAAACGAACCTATGCACGGACACAAGCCCAACGGGCTCGCGCATGGGACCCGAAGGTCACCGGAGCTGCGTCGGCGACGAGCTCGGGCCTCGGCGTGCTATGGTCAGCAAGGGGGCGACTGCTACTGCGAGAAATAAAGCACGGCGTTAGGGGGGAAACGTGCAGGAGCTCACGTCGGGTCGGACGAGGCAGACGGCGAGCTCGGGGAGGGGCCGGAGCGAGCGGGACGGCGTCGGCGATCTCTGGCGGTCGGAGGTTGAAGACGAGCGGCCTGGCGGCGCGGATTTGTTCCTTCTCCCGGGCGGTGGTTGGCACCGGGACGCCAGTTATATACCCGCGACCTTTAGTCTCGGCTCCAGCCACGAACCGGGACTAAAGGCCAACCTTTTCGGCGGCCAAAATTCCGCGCGGGAGCTGAAACCTTTAGTCCCGGCTGGTGGTTGCAACCGGGACTGAAGGTTTCTTTCAATTAATTTTCATTTTGAAGAAATTATTTGACAGATTCAATTTTACAGATTGAAATTAATTCTTGTAAAATGCATAACAATTTGAAAACTAAACCAAATGAGTTGATTCAAATTTCTGTGGATTCATCTTGAAGATTTCTATCAACTAGTATCATTTTGAAAGGAATTTGCATAATTAATATTGCACTTATTAATTAAATACATTAATTGAAGACATTATTTTAAACTTTGAAAATTATATCTTCAGTTCTGTTAAGCCAAATGGAGCAAATGAGATGTCAAATTGTTTGTCTTAACATAACCTACACATTCATATTTTGTTTGGACATAATTGCATTGATTAACTCCTCTATATAATTAAAATACTAAAAGGACAGGAATAATTGAAAATTCATAACTTAATAAATAATTATTCAAAAATCATGTTTCAAATGCCAAAATGCCCTAGCTTTTTGGTTGGATTCCGATGCTCCGGAGTCCACCTAGGAACACCCAAAACACATATATACCCTAACTCTTACAAAGATTCCCTCTGGTTTGTCCGAAGTGGGACTTTCTAGCTATAAGTCCGGAAACTCACTAGAGAGAAAGTAATGACGGTGAAGCCGGTCACATCCCAGAGTGGGATCTTGGGGTATAAAACTTTTTCTTCGCGTATGTCCCTTGCTTATGATTGCGCCGTAACCATGGAGAATCTTCATCATTTAACAGGATGCTTGGGTCAGTCTTCACTATGAAGGGAGGAATTTCATCAAACTTATTATAACCTTCTGACATGTCTGTCTTGTCCTCCACTCCCACGATGTTTCTTTTCCCTGAAAGAACTATGTGGCGCTTTGGCTCATCATATGATGTATTCACTTCCTTATCTTTTCTTTTTCTCGGTTTGGTAGACATGTCCTTCACATAGAAAACCTGAGCCACATCATTGGCTAGGACGAATGGTTCGTCTGTGTACCCAAGATTGTTGAGATCCACTGTTGTCATTCCGTACTGCGGGTCTACCTTTACCCCGCCTCCTGTCAGATTGACCCATTTGCACCGAAACAAAGGTACCTTAAAAGAAGGTCCATAGTAAAGTTCCCATATCTCCTCTATGTAACCATAATATGTGTCCTTTTTCCTATTGTTGTTTGTTGCATCAAAGTGGACAACACTATTTTGGTTGGTGCTCTTTTTATCTTGGGCGATCGTGTAAACTGTATTCCCATTTATCTCGTACCCTTTGAAAGTGAATATAGTCGAAGATGGTGACTTGGCGAACAAGTACAGCTCATCTCCAACAGTGGTGTTACTCATGAGATGTGTTTGCAATCAACCGAAGAAAGTCACCATGTGTGTACGTTTAATCCAGGGGTCAGACTGCTCCATGTGTTCCTCGATATAAGGAGCCACCAAGGTGGAATTTTGTAGAATTGTGTAGTGTGCTTGAGTGAAAGAATGCCCGTCCATACTTATTACTGAATTCTTTCCTAGTGTGTCTTTTCCACTCAGTCTCCCCTCATGCCGCGATTGAGGAACACCAATCGGCTTAAGGTCAGGAATAAAGTCAACACAAAACTCAATAACCTCCTCTGTTTCATGGCCCTTGGAGATGCTTCCTTCTGGCCTAGCACGGTTATGAACATATTTCTTTAAGACTCCCATGAACCTCTTGAAGGGGAACATATTGTGTAGAAATACAGGACCCAGAATGGTAATCTCTTCGACTAGGTGAACTAGGACGTGCGTCATAATATTGAAGAAGGATGGTGGGAACACCAACTCGAAGAAATTGGACCAAATCATTCTGTAACCTTGGTAGGATTTCTGGATCGATTACCTTCTGAGAAATTGCATTGAGGAATGCACATAGCTTCACAATGGTTAATCGAACATTTTCCGGTAGAACCCCCCTCAATGCAACCGGAAGTAATTGCGTCATAATCACGTGGCAGTCATGAGACTTTAGATTTTGGAATTTTTTTCTCTGCCATATTTATTATTCCCATTATATTCGACGAGAAGCCAGACGAGACCTTCATAGTGCTCAGGCATTCAAAAAGATTTTCTTCTCTTCTTTGGTAAGAGCGTAGCTGGCAGGATCTTGATACTGCTTTGGATGCATGCCGTCTTTTTCGTTCATACGTTGCTGGTCCTCCCATGCCTCCGGTGTATCTTTTGTCTTCCCATACACGCCCAAGAAGCCTAGTAGGTTCACACAAAGATTCTTCGTCACGTGCATCACGTCGATTGCAGAGCCGACCTTTAGGACTTTCCAATAGGGTAGCTCCCAAAATATAGATTTCTTCTTCCACATGGGTGCGTGTCCGTTAGCGTCATTCGGAACAGATTGTCCGCCAGGACCCTTTCCAAAGATTACTTTTAAATCCTTGACCATATCAAATATATCATCACCAGTATGGTGGCCAGGCTTCTTCCGGTGATCTGCCTCACCTTTGAAATACTTGCCTTTCTTTCTTAAGGGATGCCTGATCGGAAGAAATCGATGATGTCCGGGTACACATTCTTCTTACATTTATCCAAATATATACTTTCAGTCTCATCTAAACAGTGCATGCATGCATTGTATCCCTTGTTTGTCTGTCCTAAAAGGTTACTAAGAGCAGGCCAATCATTGATGGTTACAAACAGCAATGCTCATAGGTCAAATTCCTGCTGTTTGTGCTCATGCCACACACGTACACCTTTTATATCCCACAACTATAAAAGTTCTTCAACTAATGGCCTTAGGTACGCATCAATGTCATTGCCGGGTTGCTTAGGGCCTTGGATGAGCACTGGCATCATAATGAACTTCCGCTTCATGCACAACCAAGGAGGAAGGTTATAGATACATAGAGTCATAGGCTAGGTGCTATGACTGCTGCTCTGCTCCCCAAAAGGATTCATGCCATCTGTACTTATACCAAACCATAAGTTCCTTGTGTCATCTGCAAACTCCGGCCACTTTCTCTCGATTTTTCTCCACTGCGACCCATCAGCGGGTACTCTCAACATCCCGTCTTTCTTACGGTCTTCTTTGTGCCATCGCAACAACTTGGCATGCTCTTTGTTTTGGAACAAACGTTTCAACCGTGGTATTATAGGAGCATACCTCATCACCTTGGCAGGGACCCTCTTCCTGGGGCGCTCGCCCTCAACATCACCAGGGTCATCGCGGCTCATCTTACAGCGCAATGCACCACATACCGGGCATGCATTCAAATTCCCGTACTCCTCACCGCGGTAGAGGATGCAGTCATTAGGGCATGCATGTATCTTCTGCACCTCTAATCCTAGAGGGCAGACAACCTTCTTTGCTTCGTACGTACTGTCGGGCAATTCGTTATCCTTTGGAAGCGTCTTCTTTATCAGTTTCAGCAACTTTTCAAATCCCTTGTCAGATACACCATTCTCTGCCTTCCATTGCAGCATTTCCAGTGTGGGACCCAGCTTTTTCTTGTCATCTTCGCAATTTGGGTACAACAATTTTTTGTGATCCTCTAACATGCGCTCCAACTTCAACCTCTCTTTTTCACTTTCGCAGTTTCTCTTTCCATCAGCAATGGCCCGACCAAGATCATCAGCGGGCTCATCTGATGCCTCTTCTTCAGCTTCCCCCATTGTAGTACCATCGTATTCAGGGAACCTAGGCTAGTTGTCATCATCCACTTCTTCTTCATTGTCTTCCATTATAACCCCTCTTTCTCTGTGCTTGGTCCAACGGTTATAGCCGGACATGAAATCGGACTGAAGCAGGTGGCTGTGAAGGATTTTTGAGGTAGAGTAATCCCTATCATTCTTACAGACATCACATGGACAACACATAAAACCATTCCGCTTGTTTGCCTCAGCCACACGCAGAAAACTATGCATGCCATTAATGAACTCGGGAGAGCGTCGGTCATCGTTCATCCATTGCCGGCTCATCTTCATTACACAACATCGAAGTGACCAAATTAATACAAGTTCATACATAAAGTTCATACATACTTCTCATAAAACAACATACAACTACTGTAGCTAAAGCATTTAAATGCAACAAGAAATGCGATCAAAATCGCAACTAAGGTACTAATTGATCCAACAGCATAATGATACCAAGCCTCTTTATTAATGGCATATTTTCTAATCTTTCTAATCTTCAAGTGCATTGCATCCATCTTGATCTTGTGATCATCGACGACATCGGCAACATACAACTCCAATTTCATCTTCTCTTCTTCAATTCTTTTCAATTTTTCTTTCAAATAATCGTTTTCTTTTTCAACTAAATTTAACTTGTCGACAGGAGGGTCGGTTGCAATTTCCGGTTAACATACCTCCTAGATAAAAATATCTATATCAACTTGATTGGCATAATTGTGATAAACACGAAATGAAACAAATAGTTATAAAAGATAATATACCTCATCCAAATCATAAACCGGACGAGGGCCGACGGGGATGGATATGAAAACCATGGCTCTATATATAAGAAACAATCATACAAGTAAGAAAATTATAAAGTAACTATCTAAATCATACAAATAAGATTTTTTTTTACAAAAAGGATAAGAACAAGAGGCTCACCAAGGTGGTGCCGGCGACGGGACGGCGCGGGCGATCGACGGTGGTGAGGACGGGGACGGGAAGGCACTAAGTAAACCACACCTACACATATGCAAACTAAGAAGTTAATTTGATCTCAAATTGCAAATAAATCAAATAAACTCCCACATAATTACTCCCAAACTAAAACCCACAAATCACTATACTTATAGAGCATGAAACGAGCTAAACTAGCAATGAGAGATGAAAGGATGAAGTTGCTAACCTTTTAGAACCCTTGGATAGATGGGGTGCCTCCAATCTTGACAAATCTTGGCAAAAATGGAGGATGAACTCGAGCTAGGGGAAGGAAACAAAGAGGAGAGAAAGGAGACGCTTGGACTCGGGCTGGACGAAGCAGCTTTATATAGGGATATCTTTAGTTCCAGGTTGGTGATACCAACTGGGACTAAAGGTCTATCTTTAGTCCCGGTGGGTGATACCAACCGGGACTAAAGAGGCTCGCAGGGGCCCCAGCCTGCCGCAACCCCTTTAGTCCCAGTTGGTATCACCAACCGGGACTAGAGGTCCCATTTGAACCGGGACTAAAGGGGGCCGTGCCCCCGTCCGCTCCTAGCCGTTGGAACCGGGACTAATGCTCACATTAGTCCCGGGCCCAAACCCGGCCGGGACTAATGCTCCGGATCAAACGTAGGTTTTCTACTAGTGCCTACCCTCCCGTGGCAGCGGAGTCCGAATGGAAACTAAGTGTAATTAAGTCGCTTCTTTTAATAGAGAACTAGAACAAAGCATTTACACATAGTGAACACATGAACTCCTCAAGTTAAAGTCAACCCCGTTGACGGTGTCCTGGACTAGGGGGTACTCACCACGTCGTCTCCCGACTAGTGGGTCGGACCGAGGACCCCCATGGCGGTTCACTCATGGGCCACTTCGGGCAGCCCATGACGCATACAAGTAAGATTCCACAGGACTTGGCACACAAGACGAGGACTCTCCTAAACCCTAGGCCACCGGTGCATTATATAAACCGAGGCCAGGCTAGTCAATAGATTGACTCATATTCATTAGAACAATCTCGTGGTAGCCACATGTACTCTGTACTACACCCCATATCAATACAATGAAAAGCAGGACGTAGAGTATTATCTCTTCGAGAGAGCCCGAACCTGGGTAAAATCCTGTGTGCACGTTACCATCGCTCCAAGACGCCTAGCATAGGACCCCTACTACGAGATATGCCGGATTTAGGACCGACATTGGTGATTTCATTGAGAGCCTGCTGGCAGTCGCCGCGGTGCGATGGGAATTCAGATTGTCTCCGGCGCGATCTACACGTCGGAACCGAACTTTATTGTCGATGTGGGCATCTTCATCGCCGGCTCAACTAGTCACCTCGGCTGGGCCGAAGACTAGGCTTATCTTCGGATCATCAAGTTCGGACGGATGTCTTCGTCATCATCAACTCCGATCTCATCCGGGATCATGGAAAAATCGTCCATGGTGCTCGGGGGCTCAACGTCAACATTGCCCTCGCGCGATCATGTAGTTTTTCTGGACAGCGGATTCGTGTTTGCCGTTCCCGTCTCCTCGAGCGTCGCTTTGACGATTGCTTCGGTGGAATTGTGCGGAATTGAGTCTAGAACAACCCTGCAAAATTTCATCGCGTTTCGATGGAGGAATCTCCGGCGATCTCCGATATACCGGTGCCCTGTCGAATCTGGGCGGGAATCTGGACGAGTTTAGGGCGAGGAATCCAGCAGTCAACTCGGACATCCTTTGGAAGATCCAACCGTTCATCAGCTGCGGAATTCCCATATCGACCACCCCTCAAAATTTCAGCTCGATCCGACCGTTCAAACTCCGGGAAGCGTCCGATGAGGGAATCAATTTTCGGATCTATTTTCTGCGCGAAAACGAATCCGACCCGAGTTCATCTTTTTCAGGAACAAATTATCGGACATCCTTTTTGAAGGGAATTTTTTTATATGGTATTGTGTTTTGTTTACAAACATGTGCCCACAAATTTTAAGCCTTTTCTGAGGCAATTTTCGTCGTCGCGCCGGTGTCAGACCAACCCGGACACGTTGCTCCATGGCTGCCGAGCTGCGCCAGCATCGACTGCGCCGTCGCTTCATCGAGCCGACGACAGCCACCTCGGATCATCACCTCGGCGAGCCGACCAAGAGTTCGGCACCACTCTCCCTAATGATCGTCAAGATAACATCGTCACCTTACGGATTGCACGGGTCTGGCGCGCCAGCATCGCCGCGTGATCACATCTCAAGCCAGCATTGAGCGCGTCACAAAGTTTCGACCTGCGTCGGCATCGCCACGCCGTTGCTTCTTCGAGCCAACGTCCACCTCGCCAACCTGCTTCAACATCTCGGCCGGCATGGGGGTTGCAACGTCACCTTACCGACCTGCTCCGACACCTCGGCTCGACCGGGGCCTTCGCCATCTCTTCATCAACCTACTCCGAAGACTTCGGCGTCATCAGCTGATCAGCTTCGTCACCTCGGCTGGACCGGGGGCTTCGCCTCGCCACATCGACCGTACTGTGTCGCTACTTCGGAGTGCCGAGCTCCTCGCTCGGCCACCTCGGGCTTGGGGTTTGGGACCTCGATCAAGCCGAGGACTATGCGTCTTCGTCCCGTCACAAGCCCACACCACGTCATCAACGCCGAGCACATTAACCAGCTAAGTTGCTTTCATGCTCAACTTTTTTAAAATGTTCAATTTTTAATTTTTCTTCGGATCGACCAAGCATTATATTTGTGTTATACAAAAGCTCTGTTTGTTAAAAACACTTCTTTTTCCCATGTTAACTGGGGGCTCTTAAATTTATATGAGTCGTTTTATAATAAGTGTTTTCTTCTTAGTCGTTGCAAAGTCTTTTTCTACCACTCCTTCCTCGACTCGAGTGTGTGGTCAATAGCCGGATAGCCTGGTTTCTCTCTAAAGCGGCTCGAGTTTGGTTCGCTAAACTGGCCTGAGAAGCACTCCGCCTTCGGGATAGGAGGTTGAAGCCGAAGGCTGACCCGCTTGAAGTTTTGAGATCGGATGTGTCATGTTAAAGCACGACGGAAGCACAAACTAATTTTAGGACCAATTTTCGGATTGGCACCAAAAGACTTGATTTAGTTCGGACGTCCAGTTTTTACATAAGCTTTTTGGCTTTCCGAGCTTATGGCACTTTTAAGCTATTTGTATGTTTTTCTTTCAGGAGGCGGGACATCCTCATGACCGAGGTGCCCTGCGTAATAATTCAGCTCGGGAGATCTTTTCCGACCCGTAGCTCGGCATCTTTCCTGCCGACCTACACCTCGGCGTTGGCGAAACGCACATGACATCGGAACTAGTTCCCGAGGAGATTCGATCCTCAGGTTGATCGGCAGCACCCACCCTGAGTCTCAGGGGATACTGTGTGTCTCCAGCATAACTCTCGCAGTACAACGTCGGATGCCTTTAAAGCATCGGCAATATCAACGGGGGGCTGCGACTAGAGCCGAACCCACCAAAAGCCAAGGTACTCCGAGGAGTCCTCGGCAAAACGTTCTCGGATATTGCTTTATATGCATCAGTTTCGAATTGTGTCTTCGGTCAATAGTTGGGTTGCCCAGCTCCTGTGTTTGCCTCCTACGTTCCGCTTTGTTCGGCTAGGTGTGCAAAGGGAGAACCACTGCGATTGTACTTCCTATTTAATTGGTCAAGTACCTCAGTGGAGAAAGCCGAAAACTGACTGTCACAATGAGCGCAAACTGGTCAGCGATCCGATGACTGTGTCCACCTATAGATCGATAGAGGTCACCCCGTGTTAAACGATGTGCCTTTCATACAGTGGGCCGAAGTGCTAATGGTTTGTCCTCGGCTGACACCGAACACTACCGGGGGCTAGTAACTGACCTCCCACCGTTATCCTCCTATGACTAAGTGAAAGTTTTAAAGCCTGGATATCTGATTGCCTCGTTTCCGCTAACACAACCGCCTCCGGGTACCGAGACGTCGGCTAAGGGTTGTCTTGTTACTGCGGAAACACCATGCGTAGCATCTACAAAGGGGGGGGGGGAAGCCGACGATGGGCCACTTTCAAATTATAACCAGTCGCAACGGAGTCAAAATAACATATAGCATTTGTATTTAATATACGAACGCTGCCTTCCCATTAATCGTTATAAAGCCACAATATGCATCAATTTGACTTGAGATCTGGCCAAGCTGGGTTGTCTGGCTCATGTGCTTACCCCCTACGTTCCTGATTGTTCGGCTAGGGGATAAAGGGAGCACCTCTGTGATTGATACAACCGGGTTATCCGGGTTAGTACCTCAGACTGGGTGAAGCCGAAAGCTAGCGATCTCAAGAATATAATTGGTCGGCAACGACGGAAGTGAAAATCTCGGTTTTTTTAAGCCACATACTTCGGAAATTTCTCCCGAATTGATCTTCACTATTTTTCTCCCACTTAGATCGGAGGTGACGTTACATCATCCTGCTTGGCATGACAACCCAAAGAAAGGAACCGATAGCGGGACTATTTTCTTTGGAAGATGTTTCTTACATTAAATAGTAATATAACATATCTCTCTGCGTGCCTTTGTTTATAAAACCGTATGGCTGAATTGCCTTGTTTTCCGTAAATCTTTGCCCTTATAACAGCTTTACAAAGTAGGACAAACACTCCTCAGCTACTGGCCGAGGAGGTTGAAGCCGATGGTCGGTCAACAAAGTTTGTACAATGCGGATCCAAGAGTTAATGATGTAAAGTACTTGGATACATAGAATCATTACACATAAATTGTGATTAAGTCAATTTACCCCGGATATCGATCCTTAATTCGGCCACCCTAGCCCAAATTAAGGCTCGGGGGCTACTGGGCTTCGCGCTTCTCCCATAAAAGCCATTAACGGGTTACATCGATCCCCTGATCCGGTGTTGCCACCCGACCAGTGTCTCGGGGGCTACTGCATCGATGATTTAATGCAGACAATTGACAAAGTGTGAAATAGTTTCCGAGGAGATTATGATCCTCAGGTTGGTCGGCCGCACCCAACCTGAGTCTCGAGGACTATGCACACCGCGTTTCCATTCCTAAGCATGCTGCCGAGCTAGGAGTTGATCCTCAGGCCGATTTTGTGAATCGACCTGAGTCTCAGGGGCTACTAGGATCAGCGGTTTTATGTTTTCCTTCAGGTGCATCCCGGATTTTAGGCCGGCACACACCTTGAGGGCTACTGACTATATATCTCGGCAGAGAATAAATTGCACCAATCGGAAAAAAAAATCGCAAAAAATCAGCCCAAGACTGAGGTGGTGCAACACCTCGGAAGCAATTCGGCATATAAAGCTCGGCTGCGAGTGGCTGGCTCCAGAGAGAACTTTTTCGGCGTTAAGCTCGGATAACCTCCTTCAAACTTTTTCAAAGACGAGGTACTCTATGCCTCCTCGGATGCAGTCTGGCGCTGGAGCTCGGATGTAGTACGACGTTGAAGCTCGGCTACAAGAAGACAGCTCGGATACAGTCTGGCGCTGGAGCTCGGATGCAAAGAGTACACCGCCGCGCTGGAAACACTTCGAACCCGAGGTGTGGTGTAAAAAATAGCAACGCATGGATAAAGGCCAAGAACTTAAAGGACTACTCGGATACCCGACGTATGAACTCTTCGGATACACCTCGGCAATCCTCAAGATCGGAGATGGGAAGATTTGTTGAACTAGTTTTCAAGACCGACGACCGAAGACGAAGAACAGTTCGGAAGAACCGAGGAGCGTCCCCAACTTGAAGACCGGTTCAGGGGGCTACTGACGGTGTCCTGGACTAGGGGGTACTCACCACGTCGTCTCCCGACTAGTGGGTCGGGCCGAGGACCCCCATGGCGGTTCACTCATGGGCCACTTCGGGCAGCCCATGACGCATACAAGGAAGATTCCACAGGACTTGGCACACAAGACGAGGACTCTCCTAAACCCTAGGCCACCGGTGCATTATATAAACCGAGGCCAGGCTAGTCAATAGATCGACTCATATTCATTAGAACAATCTCGTGGTAGCCACATGTACTCTGTACTACACCCCATATCAATACAATGAAAAGTAGGACGTAGAGTATTATCTCTTCGAGAGAGCCCGAACCTGGGTAAAATCCTGTGTCCACGTTACCATCGCTCCAAAACGCCTAGCTTAGGACCCCTACTACGAGATATGCCGGATTTAGGACCGACACCCGTCAATATCCCAATCATTGTCACCTTGGGGGTCTAAGGTTCAGAATGATAACAGGTGCATACAACTTGCAGATGGGATCAAGAACACAAATATATTCGTGAAAACATAAAGGGTTCAGATCTGAAATCAATGCACTCGGGCCCTAGTGACAAGCATTAGGCATAGCAAAGTCATAGCAACATCAATCTCAGAATATTGTGGATACTAGGGATCAAGCCCTAACAAATTGACATGATTACATATGAAATCTCATCCAAATCCCATCTACCTCTAGTATGCCTACAAGGGGATTAGTCACATATGATTGTGAGCATCATGAGATTGTTGATGGAGAAGCATTGGTGATGACGACGGTGATGAATCCCTCTCTTCGAAGCCATGAACGGACTCCAGATCAGAGCTCCTAACGAAGAACAGGAGGTGGCGGCGGTTCCATATCGTAAAATGTGATAAAATTTTCTCTTTAATTTTTTTCTCCGAAGATGTGAATTATAGCATTGGAATTAGGTTAGGACGATGTCCAAGGGCCCCACAAGCCTGGGTGGCGCGGCCAGGGGGGTGGCCGCGCCCCCTGCCCTTGTGGGCCCACTAAGGCTCCTCTTCGGTACTTCTTCGTTCTAGTATTTTTTTTATTTATTCAAAAATAAATCTCTAAAAATCCCCGTCCAATTCCGAGAACTTTTATTTCTGCACAAAAACAACACCATGGCAGTTCTGCTGAAAACAGCGTCAGTCCGGGTTAGTTTCACTCAAATCATGCAAATTAGAGCCAAAACAAGAGCAAAAGTGTTTAGAAAAGTAGATACGTTGGAGATGTATCAACTCCCCCAAGCTTAACTCCTTGCTTGTCCTCAAGAAATTCAGTTGATAAAATGAAAGTGGTAAGGAAAATCTTTTACAAACTCATTTGCTCTTGTAGATGTACATAAACTTAACTAGTGATCAAACTTCAACAGAGATCATGGAGTATCCATATATTTGATAGCAATAATACTAAATCTCCAATACCAACACTTTGTCAAAATAATCATGGTACAATATGATAGAATGGTATCTCGCTAGCCCTTTCTGGAAACGCAAAACATTAATGGAGAGCACCTCTGAAGTTCAAGCAGCGACTAAACATTGTAATTTCGTGTAGAAAACATCCTGTCATTCTCACATCCAACATTGATTAGACCAAATGCATGTTAAACTAAGAATGACAATAGTGCTCTCTATGTTGGTGCTTGAATAAGAAGGTGATGACTCAACAATAAATTAAAAGGGATGGCCCTTCGCAGAGGGAAGCGGGGATTTGCTTATCTACCAGTGCTCATTGTTTAAAACAGAGATAATTTCATTTTGAGAGGTGTACTTTTCAGTCAATAGTTTACGACAGAGAATCTCATCATTTTATATGATAAACATGTGCGAGAGTGGTTGCCATGCTTAACACTCCCCCTCCACCTTTGTCTTTTCACAAACCATTGCTAGCCGAATTCACGGGTGCCTGTCAACATACCCCGGGGAGGAGTGCTTTTTATTTATTTAATTAATTCGGGACTGGGTATCCCATTTACCAGTTCTTTTTGCAATATTAAGACAAGTAAATGTCATACTCGTCGAGAGGAACACATTATTTATCATACAATGATGCTCTCCCCCACCGCTCCATGAGCTTTACGGGGACACAAAACATATATTCATTTGAAGGTTTAGAGATGATACATGCAAATTTACTTAGAACGGCAGAGTAATACTGTATATAGGAAGATATAGTGGACTCTTTACAGCATAACTTTGGTTTAAAGGATTTGGATGCACAAGCAACATTTCCGCTTAGCACAGGCGAAGGCTAGCAATAGACTAGGAAGCGACCAACTAGAGAGCGACAACGGTCATAATCATACGTTTTGAATAATCAACTTTGAGCATTAGCATGACGAGGATATAAACACTCTGAACATAAATATCATAGAGGCAAGATTGGTTTTGAATCAATTACATGCGTGAACATGTGCCAAGTCAAGCCACTTAAATTCTTTAGAGGAGGATACCATCCTAACATACCACATCATAATCAATTTAATGCATGTTGACACCCAAGATAATATATTATCCACTCGTAGCTAATTAAGCATGGCATAAGAAAACATGAACTCCAATTATCATCATACATTTGTTTGTCCACAACATGCTGAAACAAAATCACTAAGACAAGCATATGTACAAAAACAAAAACAAGTAGAGTTTATACCAGCTTTTCTTCACTGCTGTCACTTCATCAAATCATCGTCATTATTGCCTTTCACTTGCACGATCGAATGATGTGGAAAATATAATATAGTGCAGGTGCCGCCATGGACTAAGCTGAAATCTGCAAACAATATATACAAAGGAGAAGACATGGAAATTTTTTGGTCTTTTCATTAGTTCAAAGATAAGGCACATGAGAACCAAACTTGAAAATTCTTTTTATTGTCAACTCGATAAGATGAAAAGACAAATTAAGAGAAAAGAGCAAAGAGAAAAGATTAAAAAGAAACAAATAGGAAGAACGAAAGAGAAACTAGAGAAATCTTTTTATTCTTTTCCGAATGAAATATTTAACAACACAAGAAAAATTGAGAGAAATACACTGAAATATTTTTGAAGTTTTTAGTTTTTCTGAAGAAAGAAAATAAACGAAAGTTCAAAGAAAAGGCAAAAGGAGAGAAAATATTTACACCGAAGAACTCCAAACAAGCGACAAAAGGAGAAAAGATAAATCTTTTTAGATTTTCTTTTTATAAAACAAACCAGAAAATAGAAGACAACAACAACAACAACAACAAAGCCTTTAGTCCCAAACAAGTTGGGGTAGGCTAGAGGTGAAACCTATAAGATCTCGCGACCAACTCATGGTTCTGGCACATGGATAGCAAGCTTCCATGCACCCCTGTCCATGGCTAGTTCTTTGGTGATGCTCCAATCCTTCAGGTATCTCTTTACGGACTCTTCCCATGTCAAGTTCGGTCTACCCCGGCCTCTTTTGACATTATCAGCAAGCTTTAGCCGTCCGCTATGTACTGGGGCTTCTGGAGGCCTGCGCTGAATATGTCCAAACCATCTCAGACGATGTTGGACAAGCTTATCTTCAATTGGCGCTACCCCAACTCTATCTCGTATATCATCATTCCGGATTCGGTCCTTCCTTGTGTGGCCACACATCCATCTCAACATGCGCATCTCCGCCACACCTAACTGTTGCACATGTCGCCTTTTAGTCGGCCAACACTCAGCGCCAAACAACATTGCGGGTCGAACCGCCGTCCTATAGAACTTGCCTTTTAGCTTTTGTGGCACCCTCTTGTCACAGAGAATGCTAGAAGCTTGGCGCCACTTCATCCATCCGGCTTTAATTCGATGGTTCACATCTTCATCGATATCCCCATCGTTCTGCAACATTGACCCCAAATATCGAAAGGTGTCCTTCTGCGGCACCACCTGCCCATCAAGGCTAACATCCTCCTCCTCCTCGTGCCTAGTAGTACCGAAAGCGCACCTCATGTACTCGGTTTTAGTCCTACTAAGTCTAAAACATTTCGATTCCAAAGTTTGCCTACATAACTCCAACTCCCTGTTGACCCCCGTCCGACTCTGATCGACTAGCACCACATCGTCCGCAAAGAGCATACACCATGGGATATCTCCTTGTGTATCCCTTGTGACCTCATCCATCACCAAGGAAAAAAGATAAGGGCTCAAAGCTGACCCTTGATGCAGTCCTATCTTAATCGGGAAGTCATCAGTGCCGCCATCACTTGTTCGAACACTTGTCACAACATTATCGTACATGTCCTTGATGAGGGTAATGTACTTTGCTGGGACTTTGTGTTTCTCCAAGGCCCACCACATAATATTCCGCGGTATCTTATCATAGGCCTTCTCCAAGTCAATGAACACCATATGCAAGGGAAAACAAACAAAAACCAAAAAGAAAATAAAAAAGAAGCAAGGGAAAACAAACAAAAACCAAAAAGAAAGAACGAGAGAAGTGAGAAATATTTTTGGGTTTTTCAGTTTAACAAACACACAGAAGAAGTAGACGAACGAAAGTGAAACATGAATATACAAAGGTAATGAAGTGCACCAACAAGTGTAGTGAATATGTATAATAATATGAATGAAATGTCGATGAGAATACATACTCCCCCAAGCTTAGGCTGTTTGGCCTAACTTGGTTTTATTCCCACTAGTGGGGTGGATAGTGATCCTGATGGAAACTCCTTCTGGCCCTTTGTGCATTAATTCTCGCGAGGCGAGCGGTTTCCTGCGCTGCCCGATGCGCTTCAGCTTCCTCTGAAGTAACCGAATATCGTTGTTTGCCCTGTTGGTCAAATAAAGTAGAAGCAGGCAAGGTAATAATAACAGGATGATACATATCAAAGACCAAGTTATATTTGTAATCATTAGGCTTCGCTCTTCGATCAATAAATCCAAGACGTTGCATAGCCTCAAAATCAAGCAGACTAGTGGGAAGTTCATAGTCCTCGTTAAGCCTAATAGGTATTTTAAGATGAGCAGCAATACAAGACGCATAAATCCCTCCATAAATATCACCACTACCTGCATTTTTACTCACTCTATGTGCAATAATAGCTCCCATATTATAAGTCCTATCACCATGCAAAGCAGTGCGCAAAATACTTAAATCAGGAGCACAGGGTAGCACTAGGATCCTGTTTACCACTCACACATCTTCCTATAAACTAAACAAAGTAATGAACAGATAGAAAATGAATGCTACCGATCCTGCCTTGAGTAACTCCCCTAGTTTCACCATTACAAAGACTCATAAGAAATGCCTCAAAGTTTCCTCGGCGAGGCTCACTGAGCGAACCCCAGAATGGAATCTATCTTTATATAATTAAAACAGAAGTCAAACAAGCCAAAACATTAATCCACATAGGCTAAAAATATATGATCCGCTGATCTTGATTTTGACAACCGATATTAAAAGAACAGATTTGCTATTTCATAGCTTTTTAACCACATGATTTTGACATCAAGATTAGTATTCTTTGCTCCTTTTTTATCGTTTGGTGTTGTTACACGTCACTCGCGCGAGGGGCCGTCGTGGGCTCGTGGCGGTAGGCCGCTGTTCCATTTTTTCACAGCCCTCGACCCCTAGTACGTTGCGTGAGCGTGGGCTGCGGCCAGAATTATTTTTTTTTTCTTTTTCTGCTTCTTTTTTTATTTTTTTTTCATTTATTTGTTTCAAATTTGTAAACTTTTAAAATTCATGTTTTTTATTTTCTCTTTTTCATTTTATCTTTTTTATTTTTAGAAATTCAAGAATTTTTCCCATCGTTTTTAGTTGAGTGTCCACCACCAAATAGAAGGTTGTCTTTTTTGTTGTTTCAGTTGCAAGTCTACCCTCAACATGCAACTGGGTTTCGATATTATTTTTCTCTCAGTTGCAAGTCCACCTTCGACTCGCAACTAGGACCTGAAACTTTTTTTGTCTCTGTTGCAAATCCACCATCGACTCACAACTGAGGCTCAACTTTTCTTTTTTGTTCTAGTTGCAAGTCCACCCATTGACTCGCAGCTGGGACCCGACCTTTTTTTCTCTCGGTTGCAAGTCCACCCTCGACTTGCAACCGAGCCCAACATTTTTTTGTCCAAGTTGCAAGTTCACCCTCGACTCGCAACTGGGGCGCGATCTTTTTTTGTCCCAGTTACAAGTCCACCCTTGACTCGTAGCTGGGCCCCGACCTTTTTTTGTCCCAGTTGCAAGTTCATTCTCGACTCGCAACTGGGTCCGATCATTTTTTTTCCAGTTGCAAGTCCACACTCGACTCGCAACTAGGGTCTTACCTTTTTTTGTCCCAGTTGCAATCCCACCCACAACTCGCAACCAGAGCCCGACCTTCTTTTTGTCGCAGTTGCAAGTCCGTCCTCAACTCGCAACTCCGTCCTGACATTTTTTTGTCCCAATTGCAAGTCAACTCTCGACTCACAACTTGGGGTCTGACTTTTTTTGTTCGAGTAGCGACATGGTGGGCGCGTGACTTTTTCGTGGGCGACTAACAAAAAAACAACAAGAAAACTAACAAAACAAACAAACAATACAATGGTGTGGCTTTATTATCTGCTGATGTGGGATGATGTCATAGTTAGATGTGAGATATTATCTCACATCTAGATGTGACATAGTCGGACCCAAGAACATAAAAGAAATCTAAGAGTTACGGGCAACAATATAATGTACACATATTTTACATATGGCACGTAACTTATTAGGAAACTTTACCTAAACTATAGAAGCGTATTCGGTTTGGAAACTATATATCACTAGCAAAGACGTACCGGCTGTAATAATAAGGAAAAAAATAAAATCAAATCGGCTGCTACACCAATACGGACTGGATGGCTGCCGTAATACAGAAGAACAAAGCAAGCCGTATGTTGCATGTGGTGATGTCATGCATGACATCCGCATGTCAATTGGTTTGCTGCACGTAATTTGCTTCATGTTCGTTTCTATCTGAAAGTTTAAATTCAGTAAAGGCACTACTTATAATACATGATGCTAGGCGATGAATCATTGACTTATCATCAAACTAAAAAAAGTTAGTTTAATGTTTGCCAAACTTAAACGATAATGTAGGATAAGATATTATTTGATTTTTTTTCGTTTGTTATCATGTAGTCATACCATGCCCTACATTTTTAGCATGCATGGATTATTTAGATAGATGCATGAACATGCGTATGACAGACACAAAACGATGTACATACTAAAAAAAGTAACCGGTGATGTCCCTGGCAAATAGAAGTAGCAATGACGATCTTAACAATGTTACAATTCAGATTAGTTTATAGTGAAAAAGCTATTTTCAAAGTGTTCAAAAAAATGGGCTCACTAGGGCCCGTGCACCAAAACGCATTTCAACTGATGGAAAAATAATAATTGCCGGTCATACACATGGTTCACAATCGCTTATAGTGACGGAAAAGAGGCACACTATACAGAATAATTTTCTTTATATATATGTATATAAGGGATACACAAGGGCTGCACATTTCACGGTAAAGAAAAAATTATATGGGCTGCGCACATGTCACGTATGACACCACGCAACTAATTAAGCAGACTAGGTGAGAAAATGAACAATCGAAGGAGGAGAACGTGATAACAAGGTTCAAACTACTATAACGTAAAAAAAAAAAGTTCAAACTACTATAAGGCAAAGCGAAAACCGGAACATGCGTACATGCGTCGTGCACAATAGCTATTCAATTCATCATGCACACACACTGATTTCGGTAAAAACGAAAATCCGGGCGCACACACACACACCTAGGCGAGCATATGAGTAAGGTTTGCTCAGGCACGAACACTGCCAACACGCAATCACATCATTTTGGGCACCTTGTGATGTCTTCCTTACATCGGCAAGCTGAATAGGAATTTGGATTGAATTAAAGCCAAATAGTTCCAGGGCAGTCCGGCTCAATACGAGTGCGTAGAAGAGTTCCAACTCTATTGCATGTGATGACATCGTCGCTTATGTCAACAATAAACCAGCTCATCACTCTTCTCTTTTTTCCATCAAGTTTGGGTGCTTATCTACCTTATTTAGATCAAATGTAAATTGTTTCTATCTAAAAAGTGGAAAATAATTTTTCACACAATTTATGGATAAAGGTACACATATGCAATTTAATGCTTGAAATTCAAAATAAAAATAACCAAAAAATTATTTTCGTAAATGAAAATTTGCATTCATAAGATGTGCATATAATTTAACTTAATAATTAAAGGTGAAATTATATAAAATAAAAGAATATTTTGATATGTAATGATGGATCAATATCAATGAGCATGCGTCATCATGCATGTGTATTTTTATTTATTCAAATGAAGGTCAGGGCTCTGAAATATACAAATAGGCATCAACATGAGTATGATTGAAATGAATAGAGGTATTAAAATTGATAGACAAATATAAAGTTGACGGCAACTGAAAGAAATAACTAATCCTTGATTTGTAACAATCAAAATGTATGCTTCATCTGCATGCGAGCCATCTAAGTTATATCATAAGAAAATTATGACCAAAATTATTTAACCAAATGGGGGGCTCCGAAATATACAAAAATACGTCAACATGAGTGGGAAGGAAATGAATAGAGGTATTCCAATTGATAGCCACATACAAAGTTAACGATGGTCAAAAGAAACTATGAATCCTTGATTTGGAACAATCAAAGTGTATATGCTTTATCCAAGATTGGTATGATATGCATAAAATTTGGTAAGAATAATTGGCACACCGATTTCGATGTATTTGAGGGTTATAAGTCACCACAATCAGAAAGAAATTAACAAGTAACAAGACTAAGTGAAAAGGAAAAATTAAATGAGGCCTTCAAAGTATAATAGAGAGGAACAAAGATTAAAAACTGGTCATGGTACTTTACATTTACTTAACACCCCACGTGAGAAAATTAAATACGATAAAAAGAACAAACTATGAATGAGAGTGACGTACAGAGAATGTTCACATGACATGGTGTAAGCAAACAAATCATTTCAAGTATGTAATAACATAATTTTGTGGTGCTCGAAGTTATAAGTCATTACAAAAAAAATATAGGCATTATTACAAAGACTAAAATATTTTGCCATTTTTGACTATGTCAATAATTGTATTTCCATAAATCGGTTTTCAAGCTACATAGGCACCAGAATAAGATGGTCTACAAAATATAACCAGTGCGGTATATACTAACAACAGAAATAGAAATTTCAAGAAGGCAGGTGGATGAAGAGTTATTAGGATCATATGTGGTATTAATATTTAGATTTAATTCTTAATGAAATAATTCCCAAAACATATATTGTTGGATATATATATATATAGGGTGAGTCTATTCTAACAACACCCTTAAGAGTCTTATTCTAACATCAACCGGGCTTATTCTGCCAAACCTCCTCCCGCAACGAGCTCACCGAACACACAGGAAAAAAAACAAAAACAACTCTCCCCACCGAAACCACCCACCCTCCCTCCCACCTTCTCTTCGTGCCCGACCCCCCTTCCTCCCACCTTCTTCCTCCTCAGCCGCCTCCTCCCAGCATCCCTCCACCTTCCTCTTCCGTCGCCGCCAGGGGCTCGTGCCTCCGACGCTAGGGGCCGCGCCGCCGTCCCGGCAACCCACCACCTCGCAGCGCGACGCGGGCGGCTCCGTCATGCCCGACGACCTCCCACCGCCACGCCACCTTCCTCTCCTGCGCCGCCGCGCCACCTCCTCCCTCCTCCCCGCGCCGCCGCACCACCTCCAACCACCTTCCCTCCCCGGCCCACCTGCCCCCGCGTAGGCCAGCCACCGGATCGGCCCATCGCTGTCCTCCCACGCGTTGCCGGCATCGCATCCGCGGAGGCCCCACACTGGCTCGAAGCGCCGACGGCCTCCTCATCCTGCCAGGTCGCCAGATCCGTCGGGGGATCAGGTTGTTTCGCCGTCCCAGCACTCCTCCTACCTCCCCTTGCTCGGCGGCCGTGCAGCTTCGGCGAACACCGCTCCTCGCGTGAGGATGACGACGGTGCAGTGGCGCTGCAGTTCGCTTTGCAGGGGCTCCGTTGATGCGGCCGTGGAGTTCGGCCCACAGGCGTGTGAAGTTGACTTGCCTCCCTCCCGCAGTTCACGTTTCCGCACAAGGCCCATACTACAGTCCGTCGGGACGATGCTCATGGTACGGATGTGCAGTCCACCGGTGAGCTGCCGCCTGTATTCCCCCTCTTCCTCCCCTCTACGGAGAACCACCGCACCTCCCTCCCCTCGGGCCTCTACCTTTCCTCCCCACCGACGAACAGGCAAACACGGGACATGTGAGGTTGCTGTTTGTAGTTCACTCACTTGATTTTGGGAGGAAAAACACCAGCGCGCTGGCATCTTCATCTTCCCCAGTTCGTCTCAAAAAAGCGGTGTAGTGCAGGAAATGCCAAACGGCATCTTCCTGTTCAGTTTTTTGATTTTGGGCAGATGTTCAAATGAAGTTCAGTTTTTGATTTGGGGTGAACTTTTGTAGTTCAATTTGGGTGGGGGTGCTCAAGTGTTGTTCAATTTTTGTTTTTGCGTCTAGGTTTGGAGTGTGCGGTTCGCCGTTGGGGATGATCTAGTTCAGTTCGGCTGCGTGCCCCAACACTAAAATTTCCGTGTGTTCCATTTATGCGAGAAGAGGAGGAGGACCTCCTCCCCCAACCCCCGTGCAGTTCGGTCTAGGCTCCCGTGCGGTGTGAAGACGCCGCGAGCAGTGTGCCACGGCCGTTTCGGGTGACTCCCCCAATTCCATTGGTTTGGCCGCAGCACACACCCCGTGCGCCGACGACCGCTTTGTTGCAGGTTGCAGCCCACATCAGCGGTGTGAGCAGCTCCCAAGGTGCAGTTTGAAGTCCGCAGTGCACTTTGGTGGGGGGCAGTGGTGCACTCTGGTCCTGGTGCAGTGCACTCCTTACCATTTTGTGGCTGTTCGTGGTTCCTTCCCAACTTTCTTAGCTCACCGTCTTTCTCAGCATCGTGCAGGCCGAGAAGTGGACGAGACGAGATAAGCCTGGCCACTGCTCATCACATAGTCGGGTGGATCGTGCTATACAGGGGAACAGGGAATGGCCCCTGATGGCCTCCGCACCAAGCGACAGCCTAAGGCGGTGGACCTTGCAGTTCCTATTGGGTGCCGATGTGGTTCACACCGTGTAGGTCGCGGCGTGCAGTTCCCAGTGGATGTTGGTGAAATTGTGTTTGTGTGTGTGTTTCAGTTCAGTGTATATAATTTCTTTTTCCCTTTTTTTATGTGGATGCTTGCTTGTGCAAACTTATATTAAATGTGTGTTTTCAGTATTATTTGCATCATTTGTGCAGTGCACTTATGTCCTCCATGTAGTGCGCTAGACCGTGGCCATGCAGTTCGGCAGCCCCACGCCCGAGTTGCATTTTAAATTGTTATTAAATTTGTTGAGAAAAACAAATGCAGTTCGGCAACCCCACGCGTGCAGTACATTGTATTTTGTAAAAAAAATTTGAGGAAGTACTTGTAAAACATGTTGCAAATTCTTGCAGGTTTGGCCGTCGCTTTTATCTACTGTTCAGTGCAGTAGAGCTCCTGGCAGATCAATCCAGTGCGGCGTGCCTGTTCGCGCAGTTCGGCTCTCTTCTTTCTTCTTGGGGATGTTCTTCTAGTGAACCTCTTTTTTAAAAAAAAATGCAGTACATTAGCATTGACTATGCGGTTGAGAATCATTTCTAAAAAAAACATTATGAGGTTCACTAGCCTCGGCCGTTCAGTTCGTACACGTTTGTAAAAAAAAAGTTAAGTAAACGACAAAAATGTCTTGCAGCTCCCTTCAATTCGTAAAGTGGTTCACTTGTCCTCATTCTCTGCGGTACACTTTCGTTGAAAAAAAAGTTAGAAAAATGACAACAAAAACTCATGCGGTTCACTTTCGGTAGTGCCGCTGTTCACTTTCGATAGTGTCGCGGTTCACTTACGTCCAATATGAAGTGCAGAAAATTGTTACGAAAATGACAAAAAAATGTAACGCGGCTCACTTCTCGATAGTGTTGCTGTTCACTTACGCCCGATGCGAAGTGTGGTCAACTTCCTCGCCTGAGAAAATTTACGTCCGACAAAAGAAATCATGCGGTTCATTTGACCGTCTGATGCAGTGCGGTTTTCAGTCTGAAGCGGTGCGGTTTTCTGTCCGATGCGGTTCACTCGTCGATTTTGGTGTCGCGAAAAACAGAGTGTCCGTATTTCGGTGAAATCAAAACTGCTCTTAAACCGTAATGAATTAGAGAGGATGTTCTACATGAAAATGTTGCGCCTCGTCGATATCTTTCGAATGGCGTATCATTTAAATCATTTCGACCAGCGGTTTGTAAAAATTTGCGAAAAAACGGCCGCTGCCACCCGTCGTCCGCCGCACCATTTTCAAAATTAATTTAAAACTGTAAGGAATCTCAAAATAATTTCTACATATGAAAATTGCGCCTCGTCCGTAGCTTTCCAATGACATATCACATGCCTCGCTTTGACAAACGGTTAACAAACTGTAGCGAAAACAATACCAAAAATTGAAATTTTTTGAAAAACAGAATTCCGTGATTTAGTAAATTTGAAACTGCTCTTAAACCGTAAGGAATTAGAGAAAGTAATATAGATGAAATGTTGCGCCCCGACGATATCTTTCCAACAGCGTATCATTTGCTTCATTCCGACAAGCGGTTTGTGAAAAAACGCGAAAATATGCTCGCTGTCACTCGTCGGGCGTCCACCGTTTTCGAAACTGCTCCTAAACCATGAGGAATCTTGCAAAAATTCAACATGGCGAAGTTGCGGCTAATCCATAGCTTTTCAACGGTATATTACATGACTCATTCTGACAAACGGATTAAAAACTGGAGCGAAAACAGTACAGAAAAAGTCGCGTACAATTTTTTCGACGAGAAGTTCACTCGTCTCAGTACTGCAGTGCGCTTGCTTCAGAAAGTGCAGTGCCCTCACGTTGAGCGTGCAGTTCGGAAGTGTGGGCAGAATATATATGACAAATTTTCCCTACTACCGGGTGTAGTTACTCCCACTTTGGTTTCGTACGTTGTAAGTAGTATATATTATATTGGAGAGTACGTACGTGTAGTATGTAGTATGTAATAATGTTTGGATAGTATATATACTATTTTGTAGTTAGTATGTACCATATTTTGAGCATACTTCTTTTTATGTATAAATATGTACGTATTTCACAAATATGATAAAACATGGGTTTACATGCAATTTTTTCACATAACTCGTTTTGCAGTATCTTAGATGTAGTATATGAACATACTAAAAATGATAAAGTTGTATATATACTACCACATGGTAGTATATGAGATATGTGTGTAATTACACCCGGTAGTAGGATGTATTTTGCCTATATATATATATTGTTGGATGAGGAGGAGTGCAAGAGAGATATTACGCTTGAGATTAGTACGAAAGTGTATGCATTCGCACGGTAGGTCCAAAACTCCAATGACAAAAATGCCTATTATCCGCCTTGGCAACCCAGTACAACTATTGTGATTTATATCAGTGTTCAATCATGTTTCCAAAAGAAATACATTTTGGATATATTTTTCAACGATAGCTTTTCAGGTTGTTCATCACATGATAACAAGTCTTAAAGAGAAAATAATACAAATATGCACTGCTCTAGCAATATCTTGAAGGAAAACAAATACCATATCAAATAATATTTACTGAGTCTAGCGGCACAAATGCGCGGGTTACTCCGCTAGTTTTACATATTTCACAAAACTCTTCCAAAGACATGGTGATGGAATGATCATATAAATGAAAAGCTACTTGATGTCCAGTACGACTAGTGATGTAATTAAAATTTTAGACAAAAGTATTAGTGAGGAGATGATGCTATGAGCACTTATCTGCGAGGAAAGCGGTCAAACCAGCATTTTTCACAAATTGTTCAAACTCTTGCCTAATGCCTGCCCCATTCATGAATGTTTCGCATGGCCATTGGCAAGCTTTTACATTGGCATTCCGCAGAGAGTTATAACCTGGTTCATGATAGGCAGTTCGCGCAGTACTGTGGCTTGAAGAACCCTTAGAGAATAATCTCTTCATTCTCTCCATTTTCTGAACAAAAATTAGCAACTCATAAAAGATGAACAAAACTCAACATCATTGATAGCAACTACTCCCACAAGTTTCTACAGGCTAAACCATGCATCAAAACTACTTAGAACCAACTAAATTTGACATGCAAGCTCATTTTCATGGTCACCTATAGCAGCAAAATAAGCAAGGTATAAACCACTAGAGTAAAAACTAATTGGATCAATGGAGGAGTCACATACTAAGGAGAAATTTCATCCTTTCATCTCTCATTGCTAGTTTAGCTCGTTTCATGCTCTATAAGTATAGTGATTTGTGGGTTTTAGTTTGGGAGTAATTATGTGGGAGTTTATTTGATTTATATGCAATTTGAGCTCAAATTAACTTCTCTAGTTTGCATATGTGTAGGTGTGGTTTACTAAGTGCCTTCCCGTCCCCGTCCTCACCGCCATCGATCGCCCGCGCCGTCCCGTCGCCGGCACCACCTTGGTGAGCCTCTTGTTCTTATCCTTTTTGTAAAAAAAAATTTATTTGTATGATTTAGATAGTTACTTTATAATTTTCTTACTTGTATGATTGTTTGTTATATATAGTGCCATGGTTTTGATATCCGTCCCCGTCGGCCCTTGTCCGGTTTATGATTCGGATGTGGTATATTATCTTTTATAACTATTTTTTTCATTTCGTGTTTATGACAATTATGCCTATCAAGTTGACATAGATATTTTTATCTAGGAGGTATGTGAACCGGAAATTGCAACCGACCCTCTTGTCGAGAAGTTAAATTTAGTTGAAAAAGAAAACGATTATTTGAAAGAAAAATTGAAAAGAATTGAAGAAGAGAAGATGAAATTGGAGTTGTATGTCGCCGATGTCGTCGATGATCACAAGATCAAGATGGATGCAATTCGCTTGAAGATTAGAAAGATTAGAAAATATGCCATTAATAAAGAGGCTTGGTATCATTATGCTATTGGATCAATTATTATCTTAGTTGCGATTTTGATCGCATTTGTTGTTGCATTTAAATGCTTTAGCTAGACAGTTGTATGTTGTTTTATGAGAAGTATGTATGAACTTGTACTAATTTGGTCACTTCGATGTTGTGTAATGAAGATGAGCCGGCAATGGATGTATGATGACCGACGCTCTCCCGAATTCATTAATGGTGTGCATAGTTTTCTGCGTGTGGCTAAGGAAAACAAGCGGAATGGTTTTATGTGTTGTCCATGTGGTGTCTGTAAGAATGATAGGGATTACTCTACCTCAAAAATCCTTCACAGCCACCTGCTTCAGTCCGGTTTCATGTTCGGCTATAAGTGTTGGACCAAGCATGGAGAAAGAGGGGTTATAATGGAAGACAATGAAGAAGAAGAGGATGATGAAAACTATCCTACGTTCCCTGAATACGATGGTACTACAATAGGGGAAGCTGAAGAAGAGGCATCAGATGAGCGCACTGATGATCTTGGTCGGGCCATTGCTGATGCAAAGAGAAACTGCGAAAGTGAAAAGGAGAGGTTGAAGTTGGAGCGCATGTTAGAGGATCACAAAAAATTGTTGTACCCAAATTGCGAAGATGACAAGAAAACGCTAGGTACCACACTGGAATTGCTGCAATGAAAGGCAGAGAATGGTGTATCTGACAAGGGATTTGATTAGTTGCTGAAACTGATAAAGAAGACACTTCCAAAGGATAACGAATTGCCCGACAGTACGTACGAAGCAAAGAAGGCTGTTTGCCCTCTAGGATTAGAGGTGCAGAAGATACATGCATGCCCTAATGACTGCATCCTCTACCGCGTTGAGGAGTACAAGAATTTGAATGCATGCCCGATATGCGGCGCATTGCGCTATAAGATCAGCCGCGATGACCCTGGTGATGTTGAGGGCGAGCGCCACAGGAAGAGGGTTGCTGCCAAGGTGATGTGGTATGCTCCTATAATAGCACTGTTGAAACGTTTGTTCCAAAATAAAGAGCATGCCAAGTTGTTGCGATGGCACAAAGAAGCCCGTAAGAAAGACGGGATCTTGAGAGTACCCGCTGATGGGTCGGAGTGGAGAAAAATCGAGAGAAAGTGGCCGGAGTTTGCAGATGACGCAAGGAACTTATGGTTTGGTATAAGTACAGATGGCATGAATCCTTTTGGGGAGCAGAGCAGCAGTCATAGCACCTGGCCTATGACTCTATGTATCTATAACCTTCCTCCTTGGTTGTGCATGAAGCGGAAGTTCATTATGATGTCAGTGCTCATCCAAGTCCCTAAGCAACCCGGCAACGACATTGATGTGTACCTAAGGCCATTAGTGGAAGAACTTTTATAGTTGTGGGATATAAAAGGTGTACGTGTGTGGGATGAGCACAAACATCAGGAATTTGACCTACGAGCGTTGCTGTTTGTAACCATCGATGATTGGCCTGCTGTTAGTAACCTTTCAGGACAGACAAACAAGGGATACAATGCATGCACGCAATGTTTAGATGAGACTGAAAGTATATATTTGGATAAATGTAAGAAGAATGTGTACCTGGGACATCGCCAATTTCTTCCGATCAGGCATCTCTTAAGAAAGAAAGGCAAGCATTTCAATGGTGAGGCAGATCACCGGAAGAAGCCTGGCCACTATACTGGTGATGATATATTTGATATGGTCAAGGATTTAAAAGTAATCTTTCGAAAGGGTCCTGGCGGACAATCTGTTCCGAATGACGCTAACGGACACGCACCCATGTGGAAGAAGAAATCTTTATTTTGGGAGCTACCCTATTGGCAAGTCCTAGAGGTCCGCTTTGCAATCGACGTGATGCACGTGACGAAGAATCTTTGCGTGAACCTGCTAGGCTTCTTGGGCGTGTATGGGAAGACAAAAGATACACCGGAGGCACGGGAGGACCAGCAACGTATGAACGAAAAAGACGGCATGCAACCAAATCAGTATCAAGGTCCTGCCAGCTACGCTCTTACCAAAGAAGAGAAGGAAATCTTTTTTGAATGCCTGAGTAGTATGAAGGTCCCGTCTGGCTTCTCGTCGAATATAAAGGGAATAATAAATATGGCAGAGAAAAAATTCCAAAACCTAAAGTCCCATGACTGCCACGTGATTATGACGCAATTACTTCCGGTTGCATTGAGGGGGCTTCTACCAGAAAATGTTCGATTAGCCATTGGGAAGCTATGTGCATTCCTCAATGCAATTTCTCAGAAGGTAATCAATCCAGAAATCCTACCAAGGTTACAGAATGATTTGGTCCAATGTCTTGTCAGTTTCGAGTTGGTGTTCCCGCCATCCTTCTTCAATATTATGACGCACGTCCTAGTTCACCTAGTCGAAGAGATTACCATTCTGGGTCCTGTATTTCTACACAATATGTTCCCCTTTGAGAGGTTCATGGGAGTCTTAAAGAAATATGTTCATAACCATACTAGGCCAGAAGGAAGCATCTTCATGGGCCATGAAACAGAGGAGGTTATTGAGTTTTGTGTTGACTTTATTCTTGACCTTAAGCCGATTGGTGTTCCTCAATCGCGGCATGAGGGGAGACTGAGTGGAAAAGGCATGCTAGGACGGGCATTCTTTCACTCAAGCACACTACACAGTTCTACAAAATTCCACCTTGGTGGCTCCGTATATCGAGGAACACATGGATATTGTACGCTCCAAGAACCCGGAGCAGTCTGACCCCTGGATTAAACGTACACACATGGCGACTTTCGGCGGTTGGTTGCAAACACATCTCATGAATAAGACCACTGTTGGAGATGAGCTGTACTTGTTGGCCAAGTCACCATCTTCGACTATATTGACTTTCAAAGGGTACGAGATAAATGGAAATATATTTTACATGATCGCCCAAGATAAAAAGAGCACCAACCAAAACAGTGGTGTCCGCTTTGATGCAACAAACAACAATAGGAAAAAGGACACATATTATGGTTAAATAGAGGAGATATGGGAACTTGACTATGGACCTTCTTTTAAGGTCCCTTTGTTTCGGTGCAAATGGGTCAATCTGACAGGAGGCAGGGTAAAGGTAGACCCGCAGTACGGAATGATAACAGTGGATCTCAACAATCTTGGGTACACAGACGAACCATTCGTCCTAGCCAATGATGTGGCGCAAGTTTTCTATGTGAAGGACATGTCTACCAAACCGAGAAAAATAAAAGATAAGGAAGCGAATACATCATACGATGAGCCAAAGCACCACATAGTTCTTTCAGGGAAAAGAAACATCATGGGAGTGGAGGACAAGACAGACATGTCAGAAGATTATGAAAAGTTTGATGAAATTCCTCCCTTCACAGTGAAGACTGACCCAAGCATCCTGTTAAATGACGAAGATTCTCCATGGTTACGGCGCAATCATAAGCAAGGTACACACGCAAAGAAAAAGTTTTATACCCCAAGATCCCACTCTGGGATGTGACCGGCTTTACCGTCGTCACTTTCTCTCTAGTGAGTTTCCGGACTTATAGATGGAAAGTCCCACTTCGGACAAACCGGAGGGAATCTTTGTAAGAGTTAGGGTATATATGTGTTTTGGGTGTTCCTAGGCGGACTCCGGAGCGTTGGAATCCAACCAAAAAGCTAGGGCATTTTGGCATTTGAAATATGATTTTTGAATAATTATTTATTAAGTTATGAATTTTCAATTATTCCTGTCCTTTTAGTATTTTAATTATAGTGGCTGTCCAGAGAGGTAAAGTGAGGGTTTTCACCCCTCAATTATTGAGCTATGGAAGAGAGAGAGAGTTACTGCAGGTAGAATATGACTAGGGTGAGCTCTGGTAAAAAATTGAGCTAAAGGAGAATCCATTTGGTACCCCAATCATTGACCACAAGATTTTGGCATAAGGTGTTTGATGATGAATAGAGGTACTTAGAGGAATCCAATGGCTTTGGAATTTAACAGGAATGAGCTTGGTATCAATTTGAGCTAGGGTGCAAATTTGTAGCTCATTTGAAGAAACTTGGCAATGTAAATATTTCAAACCCTAGAAATGGGCAGAAATGTTTTTGACAAGTTTTGATCAAGTTAAGTTGTTCTCCAACTTGTGCCACGTGATGGGGGTGATGATCATGACCATCTGGCAATGTGGTAAAAATTTGAGATCAATGGGAGAAAGTTGCCAATGTAACTTTGTCAAACCCTAGAAATGGGCAAAATTGGTTTTGGCATACTTTGACCAAGCTAATTTGTTCTCCTTGATCCACCAATTGGCCTATATGAATATGTAGACCATTTTAGCAGGTGTACCAAGTTTGAGCTCATTTGGACATGTTTAGCAATGTAAAGTTGCTCAAACTATAAAATGGCCAGAGATGGTTTTGAGGGAATTTGATGATGTTATCTTGTTCGCCAAGACATGAGACTTGGCAAGATCATCAAATATGGTATTTGTGACATGCTAGAATTTTCTTGGAATTTATGGTGAATGTTTCCTTTGTAAATATTTCAAAAGCTTGAAATATCCAGAAAGGGTAATTTAGGGTTTTGACCAATATTTTGAACACGACCATGTGTTGAAACTCTTATATATGGACAAATTGAATCTATCAAATAATTTCTTCAAAATGAAAATTAAAAATCCTCATGTTGACTAACAGAAACATAATATAATTTGGCAAAAGAATAACAAGAAAACGTAAACTAAAATAATTAAAACAAAGGAAAAAGGTATAAAACTAAAAGAGCTAAACATAATCTGCTTTTGATTAAAACACCTATTTAAAACATCCTAAAAATTCCCAAATTGAACATACTGATAAAACACACTAATATTAAATAGCAGGAAAAAGAATCACTGAAAAATCTATTTTTAAACTAAAGTTATTCATAAACTAGTGATTCACACAAATTTCAAAGAATTCAAATCTGAAAACTACTGGCACTAACAGAAAGTTCATAATTTTTGTGACCTAAAGCAAAAAGATACACTCAAAAACTCTAAATATTCTAAGAGTTTTACCTAATGTTTTCTACACAAAAAGAATCACTTCAAAAAGACACCTTTAGTCCCGGTTGCAACCACCAGCCGGGACTAAATGTTATTTCTCCCGCGCGGAATTTTGGCCACCGAAAAGAGACCTTTAGTCCCGGTTCGTGGCTGGTGCCGGGACTAAAGGACCTTTAGTCCCGGTTCGTGGATGGAGCCGGGACTAAAGGTCTTGTGTATATAACCGCCCGGTGTCCCGGTGCCAGCCACCGCCCGGAAGAAGGAAACAGAACCACGCCGCCAGGCCGCTCGTCTTCAACCTCCGACCGCCGAGATCGCCTCCGCCGCCCCGTTCGCTTCGGTCCTCCTCCGAGCTCGCTGTCCGCACCGTTGGAATCGCCGTGAGCCTCTCCCTCGAACCCCCCTCTCTGTTTCCTCTGTCGCACGCCGTAGCCGTCGCACCACCTGCGCCCGAACCCGCCGCCGCCTGCGCTCGCCGCCGCCGACGCTCCGGTGACCATTTGGTCCCGGGCGTGCGTCCACCGTGTTCACCGCGCCGCATAGACGCCGTAGGTGCCAGCCACGCCTCGCCTAGGCCATCGCGGCCGCGTTCCCGCGCATGCCCGAACGCCGGCCGCCGCTGCCGAGATCGGGGCCATCGTCTTCGGCCACCACTGGCCCGGCCACCACCCCCATCCGATGCGCACCGGCGAGAGCTCTCAAACGAGACCAGACGCGCCTCGAATGGTGGCCCGTAGGCCAAACCCGCAGCTCGCCACTGCATCTGCCCCCGCCGGCGGCTTAACTCCGGTGGGTTTGACCCCATTTGACCGGGGGTTTGACCTCCCCGAGTCAATGACATGTGGGCCAGCCCCCCTGTTAATTATTTAGTTTAGGTTTAATTAAATTGGTTTAGTCAGTGTGAGACTGACACGCGGGTCCCACTGGTCAGTTTGACCTGGCCCACTCCGTTGACCTGCTGACGTCAGCATGATGTCATGCTGACGCAGTAAATCATTTACTGGATTTTGTTTATTTCTAAATAACCAGAAAAATCCAGAAAATGGTTTAAACTTAAAAAATTCATAGTAATTCAACCATAGCTCAGATGGAAAAGATTTATATATGAAAATGATGAGAGAAATCAAATCTATCCATTGGTGCTGGTTTCATGCATGACAAAGTAACTTAACCTTGCTGTTTAGCTCAAAACAACTAAATGCACTTTGAAAATTCACATGTTAGGTTTGAACTTTAAAAATTCATAGAAAATTAACCGTAGCTCAGAATGAAATAATTTATATATGAAAAATTATCAGAAAAATTCAAGGAATCCATCTGTAAAATTTTCATGAATGAAAAACCAACTTATACTTGCTGTATAAGTGAAAACATCTAAATGGCATTTAAAATGCTTAAATTGGAGTTTGCATTTGGTTCAAATGGACTTCATTGCACTTGTTGCTAGTTGCATTAGCACAATCCACATCATCATATTGTTGCATTGCTGTATATTGATTGCATCTCCGTTATTGTTCTTCTCGATACTATGATTCAGTTTTTGCTTGTTGAATGCATTCTAATTCTTTTATCTTTCTTCTAGATTAGTTGAGCTATGGACAATAGCGGCAGAGACCATGAAGAGGATATCATCTTCGACATGATACGCTCCTCCCAAAACCAAGAGAATGAACCAGATGACGGCTCACAATTTCTGAACGACTCCGGTGAGGGACTTGAGGAAGAACCAAGAGACGAAGGGCAAACAAACAATTATGGCGAAGAAAATGTTAGACAATTAACAAAGTCCGGCGAGGTATATATATATTAGGCCTCTGGTGATCATTAGATGTATTAATTGATTTGTTTATATATATTAACGAATCTTTCTTCTTTTAGCCCTCCGGATTGAGCAAATCTTCTAGAAGGGTACGAGGCCGGGCCAAAAAGTTGGGCGATGGCATAAAGTACAACATCGATGAAGTCACAGAAGATGGCAAACCGATTGCTCTTGTACAGAATGCCCGTAAATTTATAAATCAATGCGGAGTTATTGTTAGGGACAACAACCCGATCACCATTCGAGAATGGAATAAGCCAAAGGAAGATCGAGGAGTTAGTTATGTCGACGAAAGATCGAAAATTTTGCTTTGGGATACGCTCATGTCACATTTCAACCTACCAAAGGGTTTCACAGATGGCCAGCGGTTGAAAGTCAAGCAGTTTGCTCTTAAGAAGATGGCCACACAATTCCAGACCTGGAAGAAAATATTATACAGCGACTACCTCAAGGCAGAAAGGAAGACTCCAGAATTCACTGGAGCACTAGAGAAGATAAAAGATCACTGGGACGTATTTGTGAAGTACAAGGAATCGGATGAAGCTAAGGAAAGGTCGAGAAAAAATAAGATAAATGCTGCGAAAAAAGAGTATCACCATGTTCTGGGGACAGGTGGCTACAAGAGAGGTGTGCCTAAGTGGGAAGCAGCTGAGGCCAAGATGCTTGCTGAAGGGGTCATTCCAAAAATAGCGGTTTGGCCCGAGAGGTCCAGGAATTGGTTTTATGCGCATGGGGGAAAGTTGGACCCAGCGACAGGGGAGATTATTGAAAAGGCAGATCTTAAAACTGCCTCGGACACTTTACTTCAAGCAATAGAAGATGCTCGAAAGGGGTTGTTCCAGCCCGAGAGAGAGAATGACGAGCTTACACGCGCCCTCGGGAATCCTGAACATGGAGGACGAACACGAGGCAAAGGCGTTGTTCCGTGGGTTCAGGGGTTTTCGGAGTGAAACGACACTTATAGAAGCCGTCAGAGAAAAAAGAAGCAGGATGCAGACCGGCTTCAGAAGGTAGAAACAAAGAACGCAGAGTTGGAATGCATGTTAATGCGGCCGCAGGAGCAGATCGACACAATTAGCCAGCAAAGGGTGTGTCCGCGGCAGGAGCAAGCAGATCCAACATTGGATAGTACCGTCCCATCTATGCGGAAAAGCAGCGTGGGTTCCACGGGGGTCCGGGCCGATGATTCACTGCTGGCTCGCTACCCCGTGGATGATATCAAAGAGAGGACAAGTTGTGAGCTACACATGAAAATGAAGAACATATCCATGAAGGTGGCGGTCGGCTTTGCTTTACCGAATGCACCTGAAGCAACCATCCATGGCAATCCGATTCCAGCTGGCTATGCTCGTGTCGGGGTGGATGAAGTTCTGTCGGGATATGATTCACTAGAGCTTGACATTCCTAGAGGTGAAAGGGAGCAGACACGGGGAGAAGTCATACGTGGTGTCATTGTATGGAGAAAGGAATGCATCGTGTTTCCAAACTCGGCGCCAAGGCCACTGACTCCTCCGAGTAGCAATACACCTCTAAGTCCGCCGCGTCAGCCGACTCCACCCCACCTCGAGACGGAGCCCAGCGCGATTCCGCCATATCGATCTCCGCCGCAAAAGCCAACTCCACCCCACCTAGAGACGGAGCCCAGCGCGAGTCCGCCATATCAATCTCCACCGCGTCAGCCGACTCCACCCCCTATGTCCCAGCAGCAGGGCCAAAAGCGGAAGAGAGCACCAAAGAAGAAAGCCAACGACGAGCCTGCTCCCAAAAAGAAGTTAGCTTACGAGATGACTGATGAGGAAACCAGAGCGGTCGTGGCTTCCGAAGTGAAGTCCCATTTTGCACCGAAACCACCCCCGCCGCCAAAGGAGATAATACCTACGAAAACCGTAGAGCACTTTGTGAAACTTCTAGAGCGATCCCCGGCACATGTGCAGAATAGGCCATCAGACTATGAACGCTCTATTAGGAAGTCATATCAGGAACAAATGCAGCAGTCGAGACGTACAAGTAGTAATAAAAGCGGGAAAACAGTTCCCCGGCTTGGAGAACAGGCAATGCAATTGATCCCCCCGCTCAAGGTGATTACCGATAAGGTAACCGACGCTGCTAAAGACTTTGGTATCAGTGTTGATCAACTCCTAGGCACCGAGGAAGTCCCCATGGCTGAATTAGCATGGAAATATGTCCCCGGGAACCCTCTGGTCAGACCTGAGCAGGTCCCACATCTATCAACACAAATTTGAAGATTGCATGAGTGGTACATGAAAGAAGTAAAGAACGGGCGAGAGATGCTCATTGTGAAAGTCAAGGAAGAGCATTACTTCTATGAAAACGAGATAATGATTGAGTTTCCAGAAATTTTTCAGTTATACAATCAAGACGCACTCGACAAATCTATCGTCAGTTGCTATTGTCTGTAAGTGATTTCTTTCTGTAATTTAAGTGTCTAGCTCAGCTCGTTCATTGCCTGTAGTTATCCTCACTATATTATTTTGTACGCTATTATGCAGAATGAAGATTTTTGAATGCAAAAGAGATGTAATCTATGACATTGGGTTCGTTGACCCATATATCATTAATGAAATTATGATACAAAACCAGGCCAAAGACTCTGAGGAGAACTTGCTAAGGTTTATGAAGGAACTAAATACCAGAACAGAAATACTTTTTCCTTACAACTTCAAGTGAGTGTTACTGTCTTGTACTACAAATTCTATTTTGCTTACTCGATGTTAAGTGTAGTTGATGAGTTATGCATGCCTGCTTATATAAACGTGTGCGCAGGTTCCACTGGATCCTGCTAATCATTAGAGTTGACGCTGGAACTATTGAAACCTTGGACTCACTAGGTAAAGACCCTCGAGAATACACCAGCTTGGTTTTGATGCTTGGCAGGTAATTTCAATCATTATCGCACTATATCAGCCTCTTTCGTTCATTTCCTGATATCAAGTAATTAATAACTCCTTTATTCATTTTCTTTGCCAGGCAGGGTTTGGAAACGGTTCATCAAAGAGGTTGTCGGTGAATGGAAACCGAAGCTAAAATGGTGACAGGCCAAGGTAATTAAGTAGTACTAGCTAGATCCGCGCATCTCTTTAATTCTAGTTTCAATACCATTATCATGCTTGATTATTATCTGATTGAATTCTATTCTCGCAAAGTGCATGAGGCAGCAACAGGGGACTAATTTATGTGCATACTACGTTTGCGAGAACATTCGCATTACGACCGAATGGCGTAGACATGTAAGACAACTTCAGGTTCGTAAACACTATTCACAATTTTTTTATGATGATCTAATATATATACACACAACTAATATATCCATATTGATCTCCTTCTTTAAAGATTGACTAGATGCGGGATAAGCTCTTACCAGAGAACTGTATACGAGCAATTCAAGAGGAAATTGCGGGATTTTTGTTTACGGAGGTCATATCTGAAAGCGGAGAATACCATTGCACCTAATGCCCGCATGTAATGATCTGCAAATTGTAGGAGAAATTGTATATATATATATGTATGGTCGTACGAGAAATTATATGATATATGTATGGTCGTACGAGAAATTATATTATATATGCATAACGTGTACTGTATGTAGTAGCGTAAAATATGTTTGAAATGAAAAAGAATTCAATGGAAAACACAAAATGAAAAGGAAAAATAAACCATAAACCCTAAACCCTAAAACCCTAAACCCCAACACAAAATCATTAGTCCCGGTTGGTGTCAGCAACCGGGACTACAGGTCCTTCAGCCCCCGGCGCTAGCTCGCGGCCACGTGGAGGGGCCTTAGTCCCGGTTGGTGTCACCAACCGGGACTAAAGGTCCTCCAGCCCCCGGCGCGCGCTCGCGGCCACGTGGAGGGACTTTAGTCCCGGGTCGTGGCCAACCGGGCCTAAAGGGTGGGGGCCTTTAGTCCCGATTTAGTTGTCCCGGTTGGTGACCCGGGACTAAAGGCCTTTTCCAACCGGGACTAAATCCCGTTTTTCCACTAGTGAAGAACACGACCTATGGACCAAGAAATGATTTTTCTGGAGGAAGAAGAAGGCAGGGGCCACGGGCACTAAGTGAGTGGGTGCCTGTGGGCCCACAAGCCTGCGTGGCGCGGCCAGGGAGTTTGCCGCATCCACTGCCCTTGTGGCTGATAGGTGCACCCCCTGAGGTGTTTTCAATGCCAAAAATTCTTAAATATTGAGCAAAAAATCATGTTAAATTTTCATGGCATTCTAAGAACTTTTATTTTTGCACCTTTTGTTGTGTAGAAAACTTAGAAAACAGGCAAAACAGGATATTCTAAAACATTTAAACTTTATTAAAACTAATTCAAAGAGAAGGTAAAGCAAAGTTACAGAAGGTTATGCTTATGGAATTCATCGATCATATGCCTTTCAAAAAGAATCCATTAATAAATTTGATCAAGTCTTATTAACGAGCTATTTTCGAGGAACATAAAACCAAAGAATTTTTGTAAAACACTAAGTTACCTCAACTTGAATAGGCATGGTTCCAATCATAATAGTTTGATATTTCTTTTTTGAAACCGGAATAGGAAATTCAAAGTCTCCAATTGTGATAGTCATAATTTTTTCAATAAAATTGAGAGTGTTTCCTTTATTTGGCTTTCTCAGGAAATACAACATATGCTCATTGCCATTAACATGAAAAGTGACCTTTCTTTTACTACAATCAATAACAGCCCTTGCAGTGTTAAGAAAAGGTCTTCCGAGAATAACATACATGTTATCATCCTCGGGCATATCAAGTATAACAAATTCCGTTAAGATTATAACATTAGCAACCACAGCAGGAACATCCTCACAAACACCAACAGAAATAGTTGTAGACTTGTCAGCCATTTGCAAAGAAATTTCAGTGGGTATCAACTTATTCACGTCAAGTCTTTTATAAAGAGAGAAGGGGATGACACTAACACCAGCTCCCAAATCACATAAAGCAATTTTAACATAGTTGTTTTTAATAGAGCATGGCATAGTGGTTATCCCGGGATCACCTAGCTTTTTAGGAATTTTACCTTTGAAAGAATAATTAGCAAGCATAGTAGATAATTCAGTCTCAGGGATTTTTCTTTTATTAGTAACAATATCTTTCATGTATTTAGCATATGGAGGCATTTTCATAGCATCAGTCAATGGAACTTGCAGAAATAAAGGTCTAAGCAATTCAACAAAACGATTAAAAGCTTTTTCATGCTTAGATTTTAATGTCTTACTAGGAAAAGGCATGTGTTTTTGCACCCATGGTTCTCTTTCTCTACCATGCTTCCTAGCAACAAAATCTCTTTTATCATAACTTTTATTCTTAGGATGTGGGTCATCAAGATCAACTTCAGGTTCTACCTCTACCTCATTTTCAGATCCATTATTATCATTAGGTGGAGCATCATTATCAATATTATCACCATCATGAACATCATTGGCATTACCATTATCACTAGATTCATGCTCTTCACCATCTTGAGTCTCAGCATTAGAAATAGAAACATTATTAGGATTCTCAACAGGTTTTTCTATAACAGGATCACTAGAATCATGCACAGTTCTATTCTTACTCTTCTTTTTCTTCTTTTTAGGTGAACTAGGTGCACTATCATTAATCATTTGACAATCTTGTTCAATTCTTTTATGATGGCCTTCAGGATACAAAGGATATTGAGTAAATTTACCACCTCTAGTTCCTACTCCATAAGCATGTTTATTTTGTTGTTTATACATATCTCTAAACAAATCTTGTTGTGATCTAGAAACTTGTTCAAGCCGAGTGTAAACCATAGAAAAGTGCTTAGATAAACCTTTAACATCATTAGAAATTCTAACTAGAACATCACTCAAGTGTTCAATAACAATAGCATTTTGTTTCAATTGATCACTTATTTGCATATTAAAGCTTTGTTGTTTAACAACAAAATTATCAAATTCATCTAAACATTGACTTGGAGACTTATTATAAGGAATATCACCTTCATCAAATTTATAAAGAGAATGTACCTCCACTACCAGTTTTGGAATGTCAATTCCATGGATTTATTTAATAGGAGGTAAATTCTTTACATCTTCAGCTTTAATGCCTTTTTCTTTCATTTATTTCTTAGCTTCTTGCATATCTTCAGGACTTAAGAAAAGAATACCTCTCTTCTTCAGCGTTGGCTTAGGTGGTGGTTCGGGAAGTGTCCAATTAACGGAATTTTTCAATAAGTTATTCAATAATTCCTGAGCTTGCTCAACTGTCCTTTCCCTGAAAACACAATCAACACAACTATCTAGGTACTCTCTAGATTCAGTGGTTAGTCCATTATAAAAGAAATCAAGAATTTCATTATTTTTAACTGGATGATCCGGCAAAGCATTAAGTAATGTGAGAAGCCTCCCCCAAGCTTGAGGGAGACATTCTTTCTCAAGTTGTTTGAAATTATAAATTTCCTGCAAGTCAGTTTGTTTCAGATGGGCAGTAAAATATTTTTTAGTAAAGTAATAGATCATATTCTGTGGACTATGCACACAACCAGGAGCAAGATTATTAAACCAAGTTTTAGCATCACCATTTAATGAGAAAGGAAACAACTTAAGAATATACTACTATCAAATCTTTTCCTCTTGAGCAAACAAGGTTGCAATATCATTCAATTTAGTCAGGTGTGCAATGACTTTTTCAGATTCATAACCATGAAAAGGACCAGATTCTACCAAATTAATGAGTTTAGGATCAACAGAGAATTCATAATCCTCATCATCAACAAAAATAGGAGAAGTAGCAAATTTAGGGTCATGTTTCATCATTTTATTCATGGCCTTTTCTTTAATTATAGCAATAAAGCCCTCTATACCTTTATTAGTATCATAAGCCATAAACTCTCTAGTAAACTCCTCATCAAATGTATATGATTCAAGCACATCAAATATTTTACTTCTAATAGGAGTACTAGGTGTAGCAGGTGATTCATAATTTTCGGTAGTTTCAGTTTCTTTAGCTTTAGCAACATGAGCATCAAGTAATTCACCATGTGGAACAGTTTTATCAAGCAAAGTAGAAGCATAATCAAGAGTATCATCAATAGCAGAAGCAGTGCCTACTGTGTGTGACATAGCAGTATGTGAGATAAGTGGTGGTGGTGTCACAAGCTGGCTCAAAACAGTGGGTGAATCAAGAGTAGAGCTAGTTGGCAGTTCCTTACCTCCCCTCGTCTTAGAGGGCATGATGTTGGTTCTGGAATCTTTGAGGTTCTTCATAGTAAAGATAAATTGTAGCAGATAATTGACTCCCAAGTGAACTTAATAAATAGAGCTATGCTCCCCGGCAAGAGCGCCAGAAAATAGTCTTGATGACCCACAAGTATAGGGGATCGCAACAGTCTTCGAGGGTAGTATTTCACCCAAATTTATTGATTCGACACAAGGGGAGCCAAAGAATATTTATAAGCCTTAGCAGTTGAGTTGTCAATTCAACCACACCTGAGAGATAACTTTCTGGCAGCAATTTATTAGTAACGCAGTAATATGATAGTAGTGATAGCATAGTAACGATAACAGTAGCAGCGGTAGTAAGAAGTTTGCAGAACAGTAGTAATTGTAACGGTGGCAATAGCAGAAAAGTGTAGGCATGGAGTAGCGATGGGGTGTTCAGATGAGAATCAATATGTAACTGTCACAACCTAGAGTCATACACACTAGCTCCAATTCATCTATCATATGTAGGCATGTATTCCGTATATAGTCACACGTGCTTGCGATAAGAACTTGCATAACATCTTTTGTCCTACCCTCCCGTAGCAGCGGAGTCCTAATGGAAACTAAGGGTAATTATGGCTCTCCTTTTAATAGAGAATCAGAATAAAGCATGAACACATAGTGAACACATGAACTCCTCAAGTTAAAGTCAACCCCGTCCATATCCCAATCATTGTCACCTTGGGGGTCTAAGGTTCAGAACGATAACAGGTGCATACAACTTGCACATAGATTCAAGAACAGAAATATATTCATGAAAACATAAAGAGTTCAGATCTGAAATCATGGCACTCGGGCCCTAGTGACAAGCATTAGGCATAGCAAAGTCATAGAAACATCAATCTCAGAACATAGTGGATACTAGGGATCAAGCCCTAACAAATTGACATGATTACATATGAAATCTCATCCAAATCGCATCTACCTCCAGTATGCCTACAAGGGGATTACTCACACATGATTGAGAGCATCATGAGATTGTTGATGGAGAAGGGTTGGTGATGACGACGGCGATGAATCCCTCTCTCCGGAGCCATGAACGGACTCCAGATCAGGGTTCTCGACGAAGAACAGGAGGTGGCGGCGGCTCCATATCGTAAAACATGATAAAACTTTCTCTCTTATTTTTCTCTCCGAAGATGTGAATTTATAGCATTGGAATTAGGTCAGGACGATGTCCAGGGGCCCCACAAGCCTGGGTCGCGTGGCTAGGGGTGTTGCCGTGCCCCCTGCCCTTGTGGGCCCTGTTGACACCTGATTTTGGCACGATGCAAAATGCAGTAAAGGTGGACTCAAGCGAAAAGCTTGCCGGTTTTGAGTGCTTGCCGAAGACCCAAACAGCGGCAGGAGATGGCCCAGCAAGGAGGCGATCCGGCAAGGAGACAGCCCAGCAAGGAGGCGATCCGGCAAGGAGACGGCCCGGCAAGGAGGCGATCCGGCAAGAAGACGGCCTGGCAAGGAGGCGATCCGGCAAGGAGACGGCTCGGCAAGGAGACGACCCGGCAAGGTGACCCGGCAAGATACCCTGATGATACTCCCGGGAAGGCGGCAGCTCGTCGAAGACTGGAGATCAAGATGGACGTGAGGAGACGAAAGCCAGCCCATCAAGACGGCCTCTGGAGCGGTACTACCGCCCTTCACAGCGGTACTACCGCTTGAGCGGTACTACCGCATATTACTACCGCACCAAGTTCCGCTTACGAAAATTCTTCTGGTATCCCGAGACCCCCAAGCGGTAGTAGAGCGGTACTCAGAGTGGTACTACCGTATGAAGTGGTACTACCGTGCCCGGAAGCGGTACTACCGCTTGCCGGCACGCAGATTCGGGCAGATTTTGGAGAGTCCAAATTTGGCTAGTGTTTTTGATACTTTGGAAGGAAATCTGAATCCTTTGCTTGTACGGGAAGTCCAGCCGCCCTTTATATATGTTGGGGTGACGGCCGATTGAAAACAACACACAATCGAACAAACACAACTACTACTTTTTACGTACTTTTACTTTCGTTTACCGCCAAACCCTAGAAACCGTAGGGCGAGGTTTACCCTTTGTTGCTTTGCTCGAAAAGCATCCGTTCTCCTCTTCGAAATTGAGGAACCCTCTTTGTTGCTTTGCTCGAAAAGCATCCGCTCCTCGCCGCGAAAGTGCGAGGATTATCTTGTGTTGCGCGGTGCAAATTTCTGCGCTAACACAAATTGGCGACTCCCCTGGGGACGAAGAACGCCGAGTACTTCCAATCTACTCGGCGACAAGAAGAACAAGGGCAACATCCACTCGAGAAGATGATCACCGATCCCAACAGCAACAGCGACATCAACCCAGACAACATCATCCCTGCCGCCATGGAAGATCTCCCGGAGGAAGATCGGCTGGAGATTGAACGTGTACTTGAAGAGCAGAGGAAGACGATGCTGGCAGGATTCCAGAAGACTCGAAACGGCGTCGTCAAGAAAGTGGCTACACCAAGTGTTATGCCGAGTAATTCAGATCTACTCGGCATTGAGGTAAAACAATCAACCGAAGAAATTGCTCATTTAATTGATGCATCTGTAGCTAGCAAATTTGGATCCAGCATGACAGGTGCGATGAACACACTTTCAAAATCTATGGCTGACCAATTTGAAGAGCTTAAAGAGCAATTTAGCAAAGGTTTAGGGACTGGTTTATCTCATCATGCTCAATCATTAGGGCAACATGTTGAACGTGCATCGGCTAACGTAGATCAAACCCATGTTGTTCTAAATAATGATCAGAGTGGCCGAAAACATACTAATAGCTCGGCCCATAATTTTATTCCTACTGTTGCTCCTCCTATTGTTTCTACTTCGGTTGCACAAAATTATGACAGCAATAACCGAAGTAGGGTTTTGAATTCAAATCTGCAGCAACCCTATTATCAAACAGTAGCGTATACCACGCCACCGAGTTACAATCAGCTCGGAGCAAACTCACCACCGAGTTACAACCAACTCGGTGTGAACCCGCCGGGTTACAATCAATTCAGTACGAACCCTCACCGAATTGTAAATAATTCGGAGACTATGCCGCCAGCTGCCAGTACCGGGATTCCATATGGGCCGGTACTTGATTCACATGTTAGTGATCCTCCGTTGCAAACTTCATATGCTCAAACCGTATTGCCGGAGAATCCACCACATGCCGCTATTCCACAAACCTATGTTAGTGTAAAAGATCAGATGATTGACGTACTGAGTCAATACGGTTTAGCACCGAAAGGTACAACACGTACTTATCGGAAACCATACCCCGAGTACTTTGAGTCCACTACTTATCCTCGAGGTGTTAGGATCCCTGATTTTGTTAAATTCACCGGGGAAGGAGGTAGATCTACTGTTGAACATGTGGCACAGTTCTTAGCACAATGCAGTGAGTTTGGTAATTCAGATATTTATAGAGTTAGACTATTTCCTTTGTCTTTAACCGGCACTGCATTTACTTGGTTTTCATCCCTTGCTCCTAACTCTATTTCTTCATGGGTACAATTAGAGCAGCGATTTCATGAGTACTTCTATAGCGGTGAAACTGAGCTTCGGCTATCTGACTTAACTATGGTTAGGCAGAAGTATAATGAGCCGGTGCATGATTACATTAGACGGTTTAGGGATGTAAAGAACCGCTGCTACAGCTTAACTATAGCCGAAAAGGACTTGGCTGATTTAGCCTTTTCGGGTTTGCTTGCTCACATTAAAGATAAGCTAGAAGGGCAAGAATTTTTAGATGTAAACCAAGTATTACAAAAGGCTTTGGCGCAGGAAAACTGAGCTAGGGAAGTTAAGCAATCTAGTCGGTTTAGAGATAACAAAAACAAACATAAGGTTATTCCTGCTGTTAATACTTTAGAGTGTGAAAGTGATTCGGCTAGTGATGATGAATCAGACATATGTGTAGCCGAGTGGATCCAAACGCCAAAGTCCAAACCTTTTGCGTGTCCTGCTTTAAGACCTACACCTGCTAAGAAAGAGGAGATGAAATATACTTTTGATGTTAGCAAGTGTGATAGGATCTTTGACATGCTATTGCAAGGGAAACAAATAAGATTGAGAGGAGGTCATGTGATCCCATCTCCGGAAGAATTGGGACGGAGGGCTTACTATAAGTGGCATCATTCTTTTTCACATGCTACTAATGATTGTAACATTTTTCGTCGACAGGTGCAATCGGCCATTAACGAAGGATGATTGATATTCACAGAGGATGCCAAGATGAAGCTCGATAGTGATCCTTTCCTTGTTAATGTGATCGAGTTTGAAGGCAAAAAGATGCTTATTCGGTCGGATCAGGCCGAATCAGCCAAGGAGAAAATACTGTTGATGAGAATGCTCTACCAAAAATGATTAAACCCAAGAATCCAGAGATCGGAGTTTGGAAAGTCAATGGAAGGAAAAAAGCAAGGTCCAAGACCAAAGCCGACTGTTAACATGCTGTTGGAAAAATACACTTCACGTAGAAACAGCAATGTGTTCAATCGGCTTGGAGGAGTTAAGCGTCCGAGGTCTTCTCCTAGACTTAACGATCATGAGCATTGGGGGAGAAATTCATATGAGCAACAGCCGTGTTTCCCAATGGAACCGGCTTATTGGGGATGCCCACCTCCTATGCATCCATATTTTCCTCCGTGTCCTCCGTGGGGGTTTAATCTTTGGGCACCACACCCTATAGGGCCACCGGGTTATTTTCAGCCAGAATGGAGTCGGCCGAGTAATATGCATAGGGGGCCAGTGCGTCAGAAAAGGACTCGGTTTGACGAAGACACGATTCGAAGGGATCAGTCACCGGTGCGCCAAGTGGCTGGCAGAAACAACAATGGCCATGGACTGGCTTGGGTGCACAAACCTATTAAAGAAATCAGAGAAGGTCAATCGGCTGGAGTTGAAAAAGAAAGTTTAGGAAAGGAGGACATTGCCGAGTTGAAAGATAATTCTGTTCAGGGAAAAGATGCTAATGCACATACTGTATCTTCCAGTGTAACTCGGAAAGTTGGAGCGGTTGGTGTGATAATTGATCCACTCATCAAAGAGAACAGCTCACATACATCCCCTGGCCAGTCTCCAGTTATTTTTGGCTCGCTCAATCAGCATGGGAACCCAAATACTAGTGGAAGTCGGAAATTTGCAGCAAGGGCTGTATCGCATCAGCAGAAGGGTGTTTCGGCTACTCGGAACAGGCCGAGTTACGTGAGAGGCGACATGCCGAGATACTCAGGAAGCAGTCAGTACCGACCGGGTTACTCGGGAGGCAACAAGACAATATGTCAGAATGTGCCGAGTAATTCGGGGGGCAGCAAATCTGTCGCTCCAGGGACCAAACCAGAACCTCAATGGTGTCCGACAGGACTAAATCACACTCAGAAACGCCGAGTGCAGCGACTGCGAGCATTGGAAATCGAAAAAGAGATGGCCGAGAAGAAGCGGGATGAGCTATTCAATAAACAAAAACCAATGATACCCCGACTAGTGTGGAGAGAAAAGCGCGTATCGAAAGAGGAAGATGCAGTTGCCGATAACTCGGTTGATGCTCCCACAGGCTCGGTTGAAGCAGTCACCAGTTATTCGGAAGATGTCGCCCACAATCCGGAAGATGGTGGCGATTACTCGGAAGATGATGGCAAGTACTCAGATGATGACATGGCAGATGACAAGGCTGACGGCGTCAGCTCGGAAAATGGCAACAATACATTCACTGATATGGATATTAACATGGTTTTTGCATTGCCCGCCGAGTTCCGCGCACCTGAGTCTGAGGTTGCTGAGTTAGTTCTTGGGCAAAGTAAGGCTATGTTTGAGAAACCAGAGAAGCCCGACCAGCACTTGAAGCCGTTATTCATCAAGGGACATATGGATGGCAAGCCCATTGGGCGCATGCTTGTTGATGGCGGCGCGGGTGTTAATATCATGCCTCTTTCGGTGTTTTCCAAACTGAACCGAAAGGAGAGCGAGCTGATGAAGACCAACATGGCACTCAGTGGGTTCTCAGGAGAGTTATCTGAAGCCAAAGGCATTATATCTATGGAGCTTACAGTCGGAAGCAAGACGTTGCCGGCTGCTTTCTTTGTAGTTGATGTCAAAGGCCGATACAATGTTTTGTTGGGGCGTGACTGGATACATGCGAATTGTTGCATCCCGTCTACTTTGCATCAGTGCTTAATTCAATGGGTAGATGATGATGTGGAGGTGATTGGGGCAGACAACTCAACTTGCATAGCCTTGACAGAAGCGCCGGTTGATTGTCAACTCGGTGATATGCAATGCTTGACTGGTAGAGATTTATCGGACTATGACTACATTAGTATAGGTCGAGATGGTTTTGTACCTATAAATGTACAGCCGGCTGATGTAGCTCGGCTTAATGATCTATCTATGTAAATGATGAATAAAGAAGATAGCATTAAATGGTTACAAAAACGTACAGAAGAGTATCGTTCCGGAAAGAACGATATGCATGAAACTATTGAAGAATTTGAAGATATGGACAAGCTTGGGCATGGATTCTCATCGGCTGATCCACTTGAAGAAATAGACATTGGTGATGGGAGCACTCCGAGACCTACATTTATCAATACTAATTTAAAAGCCGATCGGAAAAGCAAGGTAACCGTGTTACTTAAAGAATTTGTTGATTGCTTTGCTTGGGACTATACCGAAATGCCTGGCTTAAATAGAGATTTAGTGGAACATAGATTACCTATCAAACCTGGTTTTAGGCCGTATAAGCAACCTCGTAGAAATTTTAATCCTAACATGTATGACCGCATCAAAGAAGAAGTTGATCGGTTGATAAAAGCAAAGTTTATTCGGCCATGTAGATATGCGGATTGGGTGTCTAATATTGTTCCTGTTGAAAAGAAGAACACTAGCAAAATTAGAATATGTGTTGATTTTAGGGACCTGAATAAGGCTACTCCGAAAGATGAATATCCTATGCCTATTGCCGACATCCTTATTAATAATGCTTCGGGACATAGAATAATCAGTTTCTTAGATGGCAATGCTGGTTATAATCAGATTTTTATGGCCGAAAGGGACATGTCTAAGACTGCTTTTCGGTGCCCTGGCTTTGTCGGTTTATTTGAGTGGGTAGTCATGACTTTCGGGTTGAAGAATGCCGGTGCTACATATCAATGTGCCATGAATCTAATATTTCATGATCTTCTTGGCATTATATTAGAAATATACATTGATGATATAGTTGTTAAATCGGATGGGTTTGATCATCATCTTGCCGATTTACGACTCGGTTTTGAAAGGATGCGCCGGTATGGGTTAAAGATGAATCCCCTTAAATGTGCTTTTGGTGTGTCGGCTGGAAAATTCTTGGGGTTTATAATTCATGAGGGTGGTATAGAGATTGACCCTAAGAAAGTGGAGGCAATTAAAAATCTAGAGCAGCCGACTTGCAAAAGAGATGTGCAAAAGTTGTTAGGGAAAATCAATTACTTGAGACATTTTATATCTAACTTGGCATGGAAGATTGAATCGTTTGCTCCAATACTTCGGCTAAAGAATGAAGCCGAATTCACTTGGGGGGCAGAACAACAGGAGGCTTTTAATAACAAAAAGAAATATTTGTTGAATCCTCCGGTGTTGCGTACACCCAAATCTGGTGCGCCGTTCAAATTATACATTGCTGCACAAGATAAAGTGATCGGCGCGGTGTTGGCACAAGAAGATGGCGGGAAGGAGTATATCATAGCATATTTAAGTCGTCGTTTGATTGACACCGAAACTCGGTATGTGTTTATTGAAAAGTTATGCTTATCCTTATATTATGCATGTACCAAGTTTCGACCTTATTTGCTGTCCAGTACTTGTGTAGTCGCTTGTCAAGCCGACGTAGTTAAACACATGTTGCAAAAACCGATTCTTAGTGGTAGGATTGGTAAATGGGCTTATGCACTAATAGAGTATGATTTGACATATGAGTCGTTGCGTGCTATGGAAGGTCAAATTATCGCCGACTTCATTGTTGATCATAGGGTTAAGGATGAAGAAGATATTAATTATGTTAGCATATGTCCATGGAAGCTTTATTTTGATGGATCGGTTTGTAGAGAGGGACAAGGCGTCGGCAATGTTCTGATTTCTCCTAATAATGTTATATATGAAACATCGGTTCGCTTAGAATATCCTTGCACAAATAACCAAGCTGAGTATGAGGCTCTTTTGTTTGGGTTACAAAATTTACTGGATATGGGTGTTAAGGATGTAGATGCTTTTGGTGATTCGCTTCTGGTAGTGCAACAAATTAAAGGCGAATTTCAATGTTTTGACGGGTTATTAAATAGTTATTTGGACCGATGTTTAGACATAATTAAGTCTCTAGATACATTCACCATCCATCATATACCTAGAGAAGAAAATTCTAGAGCTAATTCTTTGGCACAACAGGCATCCGGTTATAATATCAGTAGAGGAGAATTTTTCATCTTAGAAAAACCGATGTTGATTGCAACAAAGGGTGAGACCGAGTTACAGATAAACAAATTATCACCAGTGATCGAATTAGCTAATAATTCGGAGATTGTAGATTGGAGGGTTCCTTTGATTAATCATTTAAAAGATCCAAGTCAAACGAGAGATAGAAAAATTCGGCGACAGGCTTTGAAGTATACTCTATTTAACGACGAGTTACATCGCCGAACTATAGATGGGCTACTGTTAAAATGCTTGGATTCTAACCAATCTAGATTAGCCATGGGTGAAGTGCATGAGGGCATATGTGGGACACACCAGTCGGCTCATAAGATGCGGTGGTTGATAAAAAGAGCAAGTTTTTATTGGCCGACTTTGTTGGAAGATTGCTTCCGTTATTATAAAGGCTGTCAGGCTTGTCAGAAGTTTGGCAATATACAATTAGCACACGCAGCTATGTTGAATCCCATAATTAAGCCGTGGCCGTTTAGAGGATGGGGCTTAGATTTTATTGGAGAAGTACATCCTTCATCTTCTAAACAACATTGCTTCGTCCTTGTAGCCACTGATTATTTCACCAAGTGGACAGAAGCGATTCCTTTGAGAAATATGACTCATAGAGAAGTGATTAATTTTGTTTTGGAGCATATTATTCATAGATTCGGTATTCCTCAAACTTTGACTACTGATCAAGGTGCTTCTTTTATGTCTTACCAATTTCGTGAATTTGCCGAATCTTATGGGATTAAGTTGTTGAATTCGTCGCCTTATTATGCTCAAGCTAATGGACAGGCCGAATCTAGCAATAAGACTTTGATCAAACTTATAAAAAAGAAGATTGAAGAACATCCGAGAAGATGGCACGAGGTGCTTTCGGAAGCTTTATGGGTTATAGAATATCTAAGCATGGAGCTACTCAAGTATCACCTTTTGAGCTAGTGTATGGCCAGGAGGCGGTGTTGCCTGTGGAAATTAAGTTGCAAGCTCTTCGGGTAGCCAGACAAAATGATTTGTCGGCTGTGGAGTACACTGATTTAATGATGGACAAAATAGATGGTATTCCAGAAGAAAGACTAAAAGCTTTGCGAGAGATTGAGAAAGAACAGTTAAGAGTAGCCAAGGCTTATAACAAAAGGGTGAGAGAAAAATCGTTTCAAATAGGAGATTTAGTATGGAAAACGATTTTATCCATTGGAACTAAAGATAGAAAATTCGGCAAGTGGTCGCCGAGTTGGGAAGGTCCATATAAAGTTGTAGAGATTATCCCTGGCAATTCATATTTTGTACAATCTTTGCAAGGGGAGAAACTGGCTAAAGCCCTCAATGGAAAATATCCGAAGAAGTACCACCCAAGTGTGTGGCAGGAAGCCTAAATAGGCAATGGCCGATATATGATTATCGCCCTAAGAACAAATATGGCCGATATATGATTATCGCCCTAAGAACATAAATGGCCGATGGAGTGTTGACATCGTCCTTAGAGCCAATATAATACAAATTATTTTTCGGTGTGCAAGCTTTGCCGAAAAACAGGGCGGCATGTGTTGACACCTGATTTTTGCACGATGCAAAATGCAGTAAAGGTGGACTCAAGCGAAAAGCTTGCCGCTTTTAAGTGCTTGCCGAAGACCCAAACAGAGGCAGGAGACGGCCCGGCAAGGAGGCGATCCGGCAAGGAGACGGCCCAGCAAGGAGGCGATCCGGCAAGGAGACGGCCCGGCAAGGAGGCGATCCGGCAAGGAGACGGCCCGGCAAGGAGGCGATCCGGCAAGGAGACGGCTCGGCAAGGAGACGACTCGGCAAGGCGACCCGGCAAGATACCCTGATGATACTCCCAGGAAGGCGGCAGCTCGTCGAAGACCGGAGATCAAGATGGATGTGAGGAGACGGAAGCCAGCCCATCAAGACGTCCTCTGGAGCGGTACTACAGCCCTCCACAGCGGTACTACCGCTTGAGCGGTACTACCGCATATTACAACCGCACCAAGTTCCGCTTACGAAAATTCTTCTGGTATCCCGAGACCCCCAAGCGGTAGTAGAGCGGTAGTACCGTTTGAAGCGGTACTACCATGCCCGGAAGCGGTACTACCGCTTGCCGGCACGCAAATTCGGGCAGATTTTGGAGAGTCCGAATTTGGCTAGTGTTTTTGATACTTTGGAACGAAATCTGAATCCTTTGCTTGTACGGGAAGTCCAGCCGCCCTTTATATATGTTGGGGTGACGGCCGATTGAAAACAACACACAATCGAACAAACACAACTACTACTTTTTACGTACTTTTACTTTCGTTTACCGCCAAACCCTAGAAACCCTAGGGCGAGGTTTACCCTTTGTTGCTTTGCTCGAAAAGCATCCGTTCTCCTCTCCGAAATTGAGGAACCCTCTTTGTTGCTTTGCTCAAAAAGCATCCGCTCCTCGCCGCGAAAGTGCGAGGATTATCTTGTGTTGCGCGGTGCAAATTTCTGCGCCAACAGGCCCCTTGAGGCTCTTCTGCGGTACTTCTTCGTTCCTGTATTTTTTATTTATTCCAAAATAAATCTCCAAAAATCCCTGTCCAATTTCAAGAACTTTTATTTCCGCACAAAAACAACACCATGGTAGTTCTGGTGAAAACAGCGTCAGTCCGCGTTAGTTTCACTCAAATCTTGCAAATTAGAGGACAAAACAAGAACAGAAGTGTTTGGAAAAGTAGATACGTTGGAGACATATCACTTTACATTCTACGGAGGATTCCAGTCAAGAATAGCCTAAACCTGTTCTAGATTAACAGTAATTCCGGCTGCATCGATCACGTGGCCTCGATAGGTTCTTTCAGATAACCAAAATTGACACTTGGAAAACTTGGCATACAGTTGATGTTCACGAAGCTTATCCAATACAAGCCAAAGATGTTCGGCATGTTTTGTTTTAGACTTGGAATATACAAGAATGTTGTCAAGATAGACCATGACGAATTTGTTGTGGTATTACATGAAGATATAATTCATCAAGCGGGAGAAACTAGCTGGAGCATTGGCTAAACCTAAGGACACGACGGTGTACTCGTATGAACCATATCGAGTAACGAAAGCGGTTTTTAGAATGTCCTCTTTATGAACCCTAATCTGATGGTATCCTAACCTCAAATCAAGTTTGGAGAAAACGGATGAACCGGGTAGTTGATGATATTGGTCATTGATTCTTGGAAGAGGGCATTTGTTTTTTATCGTGGCCAGATTAAAAGGGCGGTAATCGACAGCCAAACAATCAGTTCCATCCTTCTTCTTAACAAAGAGAGAGGGGGAACCCCATGCAGAAGAGCTAGAACGAATGAACCCTTTGCGTAACGACTCTTCGAGTTGTTTCTTAAGCTCAAGGAGTTCATGTGGAGGCATCTTATATGGGCGTTTAGCAATAGGAGCGGTGCCTGGTTTCAAGTTGATAACGAACTCGACATCCCTTTCAAGTGGCATTCCTGGCAGTTCTTCTAAAAGGACATCCAGAAAGTCATGGACTACCGAGATGTTCTCGATGTTATTAAGAGGTGAGGCATTCAGAGCATACAACTAGGATTCAGCGGTATGAGATGAGAAGTTGACTATCTGGCCGGAAGGGTGTGTAAGTTGGACTGTCTTAGTGGCACAGTCGATCAAAGCTCGATAGGCTTTCAACCAAGTCATACCGAGAATGACATCTATGTTGGAAGGCCCGAGGGCAATGAGAGAAGCAAGGAATACTAGACCTCCAATTTTGATTTGGTTGTTGTGGCTTATCATTCTAGTTTGCCACTTAGAACCTGGGGATTGAATCACTAAGGGGGTGGTTAATGACTCTAGTGTTAACTCATGCAACTGAGAGAATTGTTGAGACACAAATGAATTCGCTGCACCTGAATCAAAAAGAACATAAGCTACAATAGAGTTAACGAGAAGGTTACCGAGCACGATGTCTGTTGCCTGTTGAGCTTCTTTAGCTTTGACATGGTTGACATGACCACGACCAATAACAGGCGGCCTGGCGTTGATGTTTCTGGGCTATGGATTACCACGACCAGTAGGAGGAGGTGGTGCATTCTGATTCTGGCGATAGTCTTTAGCATGATGATCAGGTTGACCACACTTGAAGCATGCTCCATATGTAGGGCAAGGAGCCATAGTATTGGGCTGCCCACCTTGGATTCTTGGCTGCCTTGGTGGTGGAGGCAGACGAGGTGCAATATATGAAGGCCTGGGTGCACGAATAGCTTGTTAATAGACATTGTGCGGAATCCACACTCTGCGCTTCTGAGCAAGAGGACCAGAAGATGAGCCAACATCACGGGTATGCTTGAGTGACTCTTGGAGGTCAGCCTGGCTAGTTTCTGCCTGAATAGCTTTGTTGACGAGTGTTGGAAAGTCTAGATATTCATGGAGACTAAGGGCATGCTTGAGAGTTGGATCTTGTCCCTCACGGAACTTGTCCTGCTTGCACTTATTAGTGGAAACATCATCTCCTGCATAGCGAGCCAGAGAAAGAAATTCCCTGTTGTACTCGTCCGCTATCTTCTTGCCCTGAGTCATATTTTGGACCTCTTTCTTCTTCTTGTCCATGAGTCCCTGGGGAATGTGATGCCCATGAAAAGCATTCTGGAATTGTTGCCACGTGGTTACGAGTCCAATAGGCAACATACGCCTGTGGCTCTCCCACCATTGAGTTGACTGACCTTTCAGATGGTATGCCGCGAAAGTGACGTAGCTGGCAGGGGCAACATTAGCAGACTCCATCTCAAAAATGTTTATATAATGTAATAACAATGTATACGTAATTAAAAAAAAAGTGTTTCGTACCATTCAAAAAAATGTACGTGGCATTTAAAAAAATATTCATGCGTTTCAAAAAATATGTTCGTGACATTTAAAAAAAATGTTTATATAATTAAAAAATATATTTCATACCATTCAAAAACATGCATGTGACATTTTAAAGGAATGTTTATACAATGTAAAAAAATGTTAATCATGTATTTGAAAAATGTTAAACATGTTAAACAAAATTAATATTTTAGATTTATACGAAAAATATATAATGTGTATGAAAAAAAGTAAACATCAGATCTTATGTTTTAAAAAATATGTTAAACGTGTATAAAAATAATGTTTCAGATGTATACTAAAAATGTACAATGTGTATAAAAAAATTAAACATCAAAACATTTATTTGAAAAAATGTTAATCATGTATTTAAAAAATGTTAAATGTGTATAATCAATGTTCTTGATGTATACGGAAAATGTAAAATGTGTATGAAAAAAAGTAGCCATCAAAACATATATTTGAAAAAAATGTTAATCATGTATTTAAAAATAGTTAAATGTGTATAAATAACTGTTCTAATCTATACGAAAAATATACATTGTGTGTGAAAAAAAATTAGACATGTGCTAAAAAAATGAAAATGAAAAAATGAAAAAAAAATAAGAAAACCCGGTAAAGAAACACAGAAAACTGAAACTCAACAGAAAGCCATTGAAAATCGACACAGAAAAACCTTGAAAAACGACAAAGAAAAACCCGAGAAAACCGAAAAAATCTGCTAAAGAAACATAGAAAACCAAAAAATGGTAAGAAAACCCGATAAAAATCATCACAAAAAAAAGAAAGAAAACCGCACGTGAAAACTGGGCCGGCCCATAACTCGCTCGCTTATTGCGAGATGTACTACCATCTCGCAATAGACGAGATATAACTCCTGCGGGCCTAGTCCACACCAGTTTCTGAATGGGCTGATCCCAATAATTTGGCCTGTTTTAGCTTTTTAAGTATCTGATTTTTGGGCAGTAGCTAATTTACAGCCCAATAATAGGTAGGTGGATCCGGTGCATTATTTATTTTGCTGGCCCTATTTTTCAGCCCATCAAAAAATTTGTACGTTGCGAACCAACCTGTGGTTGGATGGTTAGGTGGACAGTGGTATCCTCGGCCCACCAGGGTTCAAGTCCTGGTGCTCGCATTTATACTGGATTTATTTCAGGATTTCCGGCGATGCGCATTCAGTGGGAGGAGACGTTCCCGTCGACTACGAGGCACCTATGGTGACTTCGTAAAATCTCAAGATGATATTCCGGCTCAGTCTCTCGGAGGTGCTCATAGGGGTAGGGTGTGCGTGTGTGCGTTAATAGAGGTGAGTGTATGCGCGTATATATGAGCGCTTGCATCTGTACTGTGTTCAAAAAAAAAATTGTACGTTTTTTCCAGTCCAAGCCTATTTAGTAGGCCCAAGCCCGTGGGCCTAGCCCACTTCCAACAATGTTCAAATAGCAGAATAAATGAACCATATGAACGAATCAACAATGCTACACGTCCATCACAGATTACAACCAATCACCAGGTGCAATTTTAGGTCAAAATAAGTTCACTCCATTACATCACATCGATATAAATTAAGCACACAAGCAATTGGGTGCGTAAGACATATCTTCCATCTAAGCTTCGATGACAACATCCGTATTGGATACTTTTACTTTCCCCCGAGGGTTCTCCATGAAGGCTTCCATATAAACCTATAAAATAATTAACCAAGAATAGGAAACAATAAAATCAATATAGAAAATTTAACTTTACTTTATGTCTACTATCAATTCTAGTACAAGACATAATGTACAGGATAAAATGTCAATTCTACAAATAAGCCTGTAAAACAGCTATATGCCACAACAGCTATTCATAAATCTCAAAAGCAACCATCATTTAGCTATATTTCTGCACACACCTACTGGGCTGATCACTGATTTGTATATATATCTTCAATTCAACTTATCCAAATATAATAAATGATTCCACTATGGATACGTAGAGAAATTTAACTACAACTCTCATGTCATCACTATAAATCAACACTGAAAGCATCTTGTCCAAAAACAAATAGATATAATACTGCAACAAGTAAATACTGCATGACTGCTGTACTGTTTTGATTAGAACATCCAGACTAGTGATCACGATTGCACAAACAAGGTACACTGCACAAGAACACAAAAGGAACAAAATACCTTCGATGGGAAGTCATGACAGGGAAATATCATCAGATAAAGGGGGTGTCGCCGAGCCATGTTCACCGTTCCTCCCTTCCTCTCCCTGCATACAACTTGCTCAGTAGACAACCGAATTCTTGGCACTCGGTTCATGTGCCTAAGCTCAAAAGCTTTATGTTGTTGCTCTTCAGATAGACCCAACTGACACCTGCATGACAGCATAGCATGTATAAGAACCATAGTTCAGAGGAGATTAAAAACATATGAAACCTAGAACTTGCAGAAAATCAAACCAACAATAGTAACATGGAATGTCTATATCCAAATTAGTACAACTCATCTAGCCTAGCAATGCGTAATCATCATCATCCAAAAACAATTATTTAGGAAGGACATAAGTATATATATATGATCAATTACCACTGTACCATTCCTAAATCCTACATTCAACCAAGGCAAAGCTAACATTACCACTGTACCATATATAGAATAAAAGAAATGGTCATTATATGTACATATTATGGAGGAAAAGTAACAATTGTGCCTCGAAAAGAATATGCATCACACTTCTCATTACTGGGTGATCATAAAGGTGCTATTCAGGTATCTCCGAAGGTATTTGTTGGGTTGCATGGATCGAGACTGGGATTTGTCACTTCGTGTGACAGAGAGATATCTCTGGGCCCTCTCGGTAATACAACATCACAAGAAGCTTGCAAGCATATGACTAATGTATTTAGTCACGGGGATCTTGTATTACAGAATGAGTAAAGAAACTTGCCAGTAACGAGATTGAACAAGGTATGTCGATACCGACGATCGAATCTCGGGCAAGTAACATAGCGCCGGACAAAGGGAATAGTATACGGGATTATCTGAATCCTTGACATTGTGGTTCAACCGATAAAGATCTTCGTTGAATATGTGGGAATCAATATGGGCATCCAGGTCCCGCTATTGATTATTGATCGGGGAGGAATCTCGGTCATGTCTGCATGTTCTCGAACCCATAGGGCCACACACTTAATGTTCGGTAGTGTTACGGTAGTATTGAGATATTCATATGCTGAAGTCCGAAAGTAGTTCGGAGTCCCGGATGGGATCCGGGACATCACGAGGAGCTCCGGAATGGTCCGGAGCTAAAGATTTATATATAGAAAGTCCTTTTTGGGGTTCTGAAAAAGTTCAGTAATTTACCGGCACTGTACCGGGAAGTTTCGAAGGGTTTCGGGAGTCAACCGGAGGGTCCCACTTGCCCCGGAGGCCTGCATGGGCTGAGGGGGGCGCCCTGACCTACATGGGTCAGGCGCACCAACCCCCAAGGGCCCATGCGGCTGGGGAGGGGGGGCGCGGCCCCCGTGGCTTGGAGGGGGGGCGTGGCCCCCTAGCTTGGAGGAGGGGCATCCCCCACCCCACATCCCAATAAAAAGAGGGGAGGGGCGCAGGGCGCAGACAGACCAAACCCTTGCCCCGTCTCTCTCCCGTTACTTCTCCATATCCTCTGCGTAGTGCTTAGCGAAGCCCTGCTCGGAGTTCCGCTGCAATCACCACCAGCACGCCATCGTGCTAGTCCCGATCTCATCTACGTCCTCTCCCTCGCTTGCTGGATGAAGAAGGAGAGGACGCCACCGAGCCGGACGTGTGCTAATCTCGGAGGTGCCGCACGTGTGGTGCTTGGATCGGATTGGATCGCGGCACGAGTACGACTATTTCAACCATGATCTCTAGATCGTTAACGCTTTCAGTCTACAAGGGTACGTAGACACACTCCCCTCTCGTTGCTAGCATCTCCATAGATAGATCTTTGGGTGTTTCGTAGGAATTTTTTTTGTTTTCCATGCAATGTTCCCCATCAAATCTGTGGTAGGTTGGTCCTCAAAGAAAAAACTGTGTCTCCCTCTCCACCGCCGAAACCGGGTATGTGACCACCACAAGTTTTTGTGCTCAATTGTTATGGATGAGGCAAAGCTTGAAGGATTATGGAATCACAAGGGACAAGGTGCCTCTTCTATGTGACAATGAATGCATAATCAAGATCGCCAACAACCCTGTTCAACATAGCCGGCCGCACCAAGTGAAGGAAATATGCCCTGAAGGCAATAATAAATGTTATTATTTATTTCCATATTCGTAAGTAATGTTTACTTTCTGTGTTATAACTAGAATGGTTCTTGAATATGATATTCAGAGAAAACCCAGTTGCACGTTTGGAAATGTAAACACCAACTAGTTCCCTAGTCTCACCTCTAATACTAGCTCATGTGTTTCATGATGATCCCGTTTTCCTGATCATAGGGTATTGTTAAAGTAACATGGATGCCGGCAACAATGGGAGCACATTATTGGCGGAACAATGGTGTTCGACAGACCCAACTAAATGATATACTTCGAGAACACGTCATCACAATGTTATAATTATAATCATGCAAATGTTAATGTATACTCACTTCCTTAGACCATGAGAGTATTGAGTACCTTCATGCCGGATGATATATTTGGGGCTTGTCAATCGTTACCGATAACAGGGCGATTATAATGGAAACTTTTGGGTACATCAGAAAAGTATGTCTAGGGACTTGATAGCTCAAGATTGGGATTTGCTCCTCCGATGATGGAGAGATATTCTTCAGGCCCTCTCGGCATTCCAGTATCCATTATCGTCTGGCAAGAGACAATGTGATATAATCACGGGGATACCGGAATGCGGAAATGAGAAAAAGAACAAAACCGGTAACAAGGATAACTCGGTATTGTGATCAAGTGTTGCTTCACAAGGATACTGATAAAAGTCTTGTCTTGGGTTTTGTTATATCGTGGAAGAAAGGGAATGGTGTACGACAACAAAAGGTTCGCTCGACAATAATTCGTGTATGTGTAGGAGTAAATATGGATGCCCAGATCCCGCTACTGATTATTGACCGGAAGGAGTCCCGGGTAATGTCTGCACATTACCAAACCTGCAGCTTATGGTTCATCAGTTTGTTGAGTACTACAAGTGTTAGGAGCGTGAGAAATTCACCAGAAAAGTTTTGGGAAGATCGAAAAAGTTTCGGAGAGAAAACTGGAAGTGTCTTGAAGAAACCCGGAGGAGTTCTCACTACTAGGGAAAACCTTATAGGTGGAGGCTTATCAGTAGCGCGGCTTTGTGGAACGCGCTACTGCTAATTTACAGTAGCGCGGCTGCTGCACAGGCGCTACTGCTATCCATTTAGCAGTAGCGCGGCCCAGACGAAAGGCGCTACTACTATGTGAGCCCCCCCTTAGCCACCAGGCTATGTATAGTAGCAGCGCGGCCAGCCTGAAGCGCGCTACTGCTAAAACTTTAGCAGTAGCGCGTGTTGCAGACCCACCCCTGTAACTAATGTTGTACTGTGCAACATGGTGGGCCTGGCTTAGCAGCAGCGCGGCCTGCAGGACCGCGCTATTGCTAACATTTTAGTAGTAGCGCCGTTTGCTGGCCCGCGCTGTTGCTAAGGCGCAGCAGCCACCTTTTGAACCCTCTCCCCCCTCCCCCTTCCTCTCTCCCTTCACTTTGCCCTCCCCCTCCTCTCTCCCTCACTTTGCTTCTTCCTCACCTTGCTTCTCCCCCCATTACTCTCTTTCTTCTCCTACCTCTCTTTCTCTCTCTTTAATGCCCCTAACTACACCACACCTCCATTGATGCAACCCCTTTCTCTTTTCCTCACTTTTCCACCCCCTCCACTAGTTAGAGCCATCTCCTTCCCCAACTAGCTATGTAGATCTACCCATTTAATGAAGTGACATTTCTACCTCCCCAACTAGATCTATCCATTTAATTGTGTGTGAGCTTCCTATGTTTTGCCGAAATGTCGATTTATTTCCGTTTCGGCGAATTTCGGGCAAACTCTATATGTCCTATTTTTAGGGAAGGTCGTGCCGAATTTTTGTATGACTTTGATGCATGGATGCGTTTTTATAATCATTTTGCTTATTATTACCGTGCAGGCGATCATGATGGTGAGTGGAACGATGGTGGAAAGGTGGTTGCGATCGGCGGTGCAGGACATGTATGAAAATAACCGGCCAGAGATTTTATGTCCGTGTCGAAGATGCAAAGGAGGAGTTTGGCTCGACCCTAAGGATGGTCGTTTGAAGGCGCAGTTGCTGATGACTGGTTTCATGGATGGCTATACTCGGTGGATAAGTGAAGATGATGAGGAGGAGGACGCCGACGGGGCTGCCAATGACGACATGGGGCCAGACAAAGAGATGACCAATAATGGCGGCGGAGAAGAGGCCGGACATGGCGGCGGAGAAGGGGCCGGACATGGTGGCGGCGGAGAAGAGGCCGGAAATGGAGGCGGAGAAGAGGCCGGAAATGGCGCCAGAGAAGACGTGGACATGCCGCAGCCGTCGTCGCTACTAAGTTCAATCGTGCGGGACCCTCATGTTCGAGACCTGCTTCGCAAGAAGACGAGTAGCGACAGAGCTGCTTCTAGAGAGGAGGCCAAGCTGGAGCAACTCGAGGTAGACTCGAAGACTCCATTGGATGATGGTTGTGATCCCGAGGTGACCCGCTTGAGTTTCACGCTCGAACTTCTAAAGACGAAGGCTAAAAACAAATGGATCGACAGAAGCCTCAATGAGCTTCTCAAGTATCTAAAGAAGGTTCTTCTCGCGGGGAACATGTGTCCTGCTAGTGTCGATGAGGCCAAGAAGATTGTGTGCCCTCTTGATCTACCGCACATTAGATACCATGCATGCATCAACGATTGCATCATTTATCGGAAGGAGCACGCGGAAAAAACAAACTGTCCGGTGTGCAATGCTTCTCGATACAAGAAGGCCGGAAAGAAATCTTCCCAGAAAGTTGTATGCTACCTACCGATCACTCCCCGTCTGCAGCATTATTTCGTAGATCCTAAGGAAGCATAGCTCATGCGCTGGCACGCGGAGAGGGTGAAGCCCGACGATGGAGATGATCCAAAGCTGAGACACCTCGTGGATGCAAGCCAGTGGAGAGCGTTCAACACTGAATATTGATATTTCGCAGGTGATGCAAGGAACATCGTGCGTGGCGCGAGTACCGATGGCATGAATCCGTTTGGCAACCAGAACACCAACCATAGCACATGGCCCGTGTTTGTATGGATGTACAACCTCCCCCCCCTGGTTGTGCATGAAGTCAAAGTACATACACATGAGCATGCTGATTCAAGGGCCGAAACAACCGGGAAATAATATTAATCTGTATCTGGGGCTACTTCAAGAGGAGTTAGACAAGTTATGGAAAACACCGGCCAAGACATGGGACGCCAGCAAAGGCGAGTATTTCTATATGAGAGCCGCACTGATGACGACAATGCACGACTATCTCGGTTATGGATATGTCGCAGGCCAGGTGTGCCACGGATATTGCGGATGCAGGCGGTGCATGGATGATACAATGTCTCAGCAGCTAACGAAAGATGGCGGGTCTGGGAAAATCGTATACATGGGGCATCGAAGATGGCTCGCGAAGGACGACCCGTGGAGAAACCGTGGAGATCTATTCAATGGTGAGGTTGAGCATCGAGGACCTCCACGTAAGAGGAGCGGTGCCGAAATCGATGAGCTGTTGAAAAATTGGGAACAGTGCCCCGCGCCGGGATAGATGAAAAAGGCGCCGGAGCCGCTGCTGAAGGTATGGAAAACGAGGTCTGTTTTCTGGGACTTGGAGTACTGGCCCAAACTCGACACGCCTCATTGCCTTGATCAAATGCATATCACGATGAATGTCCTTGAGAGCTTTCTTGCAACACTGATGAACATGCCGGATAAGACCAAGGATGGGCCGAAGGCAAGAAGAGACTTGGAAGATTTGAACATCAGGGCAGATCTCCACATGCTGCCCCGTAAAAAGTCGGAGGAGACGGAGACGGAGATGGAGGCGCGGGACAAGGGCAAAAAAAGTCAACAAGAAGGAAGAGAATTATTGTCCCCCTTCTTGCTTTACCTTAAGTCCGAAGGAGATCAATCAATTCTTCAAGTGCCTTACCAGAATCAAAGTTAGTTCCGGTTACTGTGGGAAGATAAGCGGATTTCTAGACACCAAGAAGAAAAGGTTCAGCGGGATGAAGTCTCATGACTGTCATGTGATGATGACGCAGATACTTCCTGTTGCCCTTAGAGGGATAATGGACAAGCATGTCCGTGACACGCTTATTGGTCTCTGCAACATTTTTGACGTTATCTCTTGAAAGTCGATCAGTGTGAAGCAGCTCCGAAGGCTATAGGAATAGATCGTTGTGTTACTAAATGAGCTTGAGATGTATTTCCCACCCGCGTTCTTTGACGTCATGGTGCATCTGTGTGTCCAGATTGTGGACGACATCATAGACCTCGGGCCGACATTCCTGCACAACATGATGCCGTTCGAGAGGATGAATGGGGTCATTAAAGGATTTGTTCGTAACGTGTCCCGTCCGGATGGAAGCATCGTCCAGGGCTATCTGGCCCAAGAGTGCACCTCTTTTTGCGAGAATTATCTATATGGCAGAGACCCTGTTGTTGGTTTGCCCGTTAACAAGCACCTTGGGAGGCTCGGAGGAGAAGGTCACACCAACGGCTGGAGGGAACTACATGTGGACCACTCGGGTCGACGCAATGACTTTGACAGAGCAAACTTAGTAGTGCTACTGCACATAGACGTGGTAGATCCTTTCGCGACACTGCACAAAGAAACCATCGCAAAGAAGTACCATGACCGGGGGCTATGCAAGGCGAACGCCGAAGTTATTAGAGAGCACAACTCCACTTTCCTGCCTTGGTTCAAAGAGCATGTTCTTGCTAATCCCCCGAAAGAGGGCTCTACAGACGGATTGCTCCTATACGCCTTAGCACATGGCCCCGCGGCCAACCTCGCGACCTATCAGGGTTACCTTGTCCAGTGTGAAAGCGGGCCACGAGGATTTGACTCCTCCAGTACGGCTCGGGGGAGAGGAGGACGAGACCCCGATGCGGCTTGGAGAATGCAAGGGTTGGATGCTGCGGTGGCCGAAGAATCTTCTTCGTCTGGAGGAGGCCGAGAGCACACCAATGACCACACATCAGCAAGGTATGAACACCACCACCACCCCGCCTACGCAATTACCAGCGCCTCTCATGCCGGGTGAGAGCAGCGGGCGATGCGAGGAAGGGGGTCCAATAGTGGATGATGTAGTCGCCCCCGTGGAACAAGGAATGGATGATCAGATGGAGGAGGAGGACCCTCTCCGGTTCCTCAATACCGGCGCCTATGACGACGGACAAATGATGAGTCAGCAATGTGACTCGGGCTTTGAGCATGTGGATGAGGAGTTGGATGATGTGCCGGAGCAGGAACGTCGTAGGTTTGATTGCAAGAAGTCTCTCTACATGCAATCCTCATAGGAGATGCCACAAGATGCTGCCTCAACCCACAGTCAAGTAGCTGAGGATCGTGCAATGCTTAGCCCGAACACATTGATCGCGGGGGTCAGACAGGGCCTGGAAGGCTCACTACCTCAACCCAAGAAGAAGCAGAGGAAGAGACCACGGAAAAGAGGCTCTCCTGCCGCCAAAGCTTCTAGCAGCCAGTTGGCTCCGCCGACCGAGTTTGAAGACCGTGTACCGGTCAAAGGTGCGGAGATGATCCATGTTGTGGGCCAGCCGATCCTACCGCCGAAACCGCTAGAGGGCATATAAGGGGATCTCAGGAGACTGCACGACCATGTGCTGTCGACAGAGAAAAGCCTTCTCGCCTCGAAGGCTCCAGGATACCCGCTTTATGCGGTTCATGTGCCTCAGGCCAAGTGCTACGTCGACACACTCCCCGCGGATGTGTTCTTCCTGCGGTTTGATCACATATTTGACATGTTTCTCACGAGGCGGCTCGATTTTACGATCGTCCACCTTTTTGCGCTACATATGAAGTTCATCATCAGGAGAGACCAAATCGATCAAATCTCGGTTGCGGATCCATACTACATGCATGAGTCCTTCTTGTGTCTCGGTGAATTTGAACATCAAGGTGCTAGGAAGTACATCAAGAACTTCATGATAATGAATAAGGACAAGGATACGGTTCTCCTGCCTTATCATCCAATGTAAGTCATTGCCGGAAAACCCTTTCGTACATTTCAATCATTTCTTCGCTCATATGGTGGCTAATTTGAGGTCTCTTTATTTTCCACAGCAACGGGCGCGCCGTCCTTATCGTTCTTTTCCCGTGAGTCCCCCACGCCGTGTATTTCGACTCGTCCAGAAACTTCGAGAAGAAAGACTACACCCACATAATGAATATTCTGGATAGTGCTCTCAACGGCTTCAGCATGATGGGTGGCCACATCGACATTAGGAAACAAAGGAAGGGCGCGCCGGGTTTCTCGTATAAAACTACGTTCTGCTCGGTCCATCAACTGGCAGGAAGCCACAATGATGGATTCTACATCCTCCATCTCATGATGGAGTTCAGAAGGGACCGCCAATGTCTTCGCATGACAACCAGAAACGATCACCATATCCGTCAATGGGCACAAGACTTAGGAGCCGAACCGGACTATAAGCTCATAGATGACTTCTTTCGCATCCAGAGGGACATTCCATCGATCATCATTAAAGAAGTCATGGAAGAGGAGGGGATGTTCTATCACGGCCCTATATCGCGAGCTGACGTCAGAACTCGCATAGGCATTCAACGTCAGGACCTGACGCCGTTCACCAAGCTAGGGTGCATCCTCCCGGATATGGATGGATGGAACTTGTAGTGATTCACGATGCCGATGATGATGTGTTGGTTGAATTAGTACTTTATTTAAACGGTCCTGCTGAACTTGCGTAACGGTAGTTAATAAGTTTGGTTACGATGAACCTGCTTACATCTAGTTAATTAGTTTGCGTACGATGAACCTGCGTTGATTATGTTTACTATATGTTGCATATTTTTGCTAACTCTTTCTCTTCGTGTTGCTCAAGTATATTATGTTGCATACCATATATCGTTGAATTCGCTAGATGAAGATGCATCTCTAACAAGTACATAGGTCCTTGATGGCGAAGAAGTGCTATGCCGTGTACATAGGGAGGGTTCCGGGAGTTTACGATGAGTGGCCAGAGTGTCAGGGTTCTCGGGCGGCAGCCACAAAGGGTTCGATAGAAGACAAGAAGCGGAAGCTAGTTACTTGAGGTTCACGCTAGCACGAGAGAGGAATCAGAACCGGCACCTCATGTACTACATAATTCTGCTCTTACTCATAGTGATAGCTCTTCTCTTCTATATCATTGTTTAGATGGATGATGAAACATGTGTATGGGATGACGATGTAGTTGCATGTATTCGAGACATATCATAATTTGTATCGCTATTTTGAGATCGATGATGATGAGAGACATCATTTGTGTTCGATGATGATGACATGATTTGATGAGACTATTTGTATGTGTATGGTATGATGAGACCTATTGTGTGTATGATATGAAAGAGACTATTGTATAAAAACTATACAAAAACAGAGTAAATTCATTGCAGAAAAAAATACAGAAAATAATAATAGTAGCGCGGGGTATGTGTGTAGCAGCAGCGTTGTATTAGTAGTAGCGCGTGGTAAACAGGCGCGCTGCACCTTTTAGCAGTAGAGAGGTTCTCCAAAACGCGCTACTGCTAAACTCGAGTAGCAGTATCGCGGGTGGGAACCGCGCTACTGCTAAGAGTTAGTTGTAGCGTCGTAGCAGTAGCGCGCCCACCCGCGCTACTGCTATGCCAAAACCCCGCGCTACTGCTAGGGTTTTCCCTAGTAGTGTCTAGAAAACCGGGAAAGTCCTGGAGGACCCAAAAGACTATCGAAAGGTTCTAGAATGTTTTAGAACTTTCTAGAATATTCTAGAGAGCACTGTGGGTTACCGACTTGGCTGAGCCCAAGTAGGGGTAGCCGCATGGGCTCCATGGGCCCTAAAGTGGTGCGCCCTCCCCCCCTTTGCTTTGTAGGGCAAGTTTGGGGGCGTCTAGTGTTTGGTGGAGCACCCACCTTTAGTGTGCCGGCCCTAGGGGAGGTTCCTCCTCCTCCAAGGCAGCCCCCTCCCCTTACCCCTATATATATGTGAGGGGGCAGCCCCCCAAATGCATCTCGCCCTTTGCTTGAAGGAGCCCCCCTCTCTCTCACGTGGAAATATTCTCCATTCCAAAAGGTTGCTCCACCTCTAGTTCTTCGATAGTCTCTCACTCTAGACGATGTAGCCCTGCTGGACTGGTGATCTCATACGTGTGGAAACCAGTGGATGGATCATCTCTTTGATCCTAGATCTAGAAGGAAAAATTCTCGTGGTTGGGAGGTTTAATCCTAGCTGCAGAAATCGGCATCAACTTCTTCACCAACTACATCTCTAGATGGTAAAGATCTGATCTAACCTATTTGTACCTTCATAGTGATCATGGGTTTTATATGTAGGTCATAATTGTTTTGTTTTCTACTATGTTTCCCAAGACCAAGCATATTGACATTCATCATCATTTCTTGTGGGATCATGTGGTTCGAGGTGATATTATGATATCTCATGTTGGCACCGAGCAACAACTAGCCGACATCTTCACCAAGCCTTCGGACGAAGCTAGATGTGACGCCCCCGCCTCGACCATGCACTAATCATACACGCAAACATGCATGATCAAGACCAGAGACTCACGGGAAGATATCACAACACAACTCTAGACACAAATTTAACACAAATCTTTATATTACAAGCCAGGGGTCACGACGACCCGAATACATAAGTCAGCGAAAGCAAATATTATCTGAGTATAGACATAGTTAAACAAGTCTGCCTTAAGAAGGCTAGCATAACAACGACACTGATCAAAAAGGCGCGGGCCTCCTGCCTAGGGCCTCCAAACTACTCCTGGTTGTCGAGCTCCTTGTAGTAGTAGCCTCCACTGGGGATCTCCGGCTCCTGGGCTCCGTCATCTGATCGCAGCAACTGGGTAGGGGAAAAGAGGTAGCAAAGCAACTGTGAGTACTCATCCAAAGTACTCGCAAGACTTACATCAAAACTATGCTAAGTATGCATCGGTATCAAAGGAATGGGGCTATATCTTTGGACTGAACTGCATAATGCCAGAGTAGAGGGGGAAAATCATATCCTATCGAAGACTAGCATTTTGCAGCATCTGATGGTAACAGTGTAAGCATAACAGTGGTCTCCTCCCAGAGGGGATGACGACCCGATAATCTAGCATAGCATCACAGACAAGGGTGTAGGACCAACAGGCAAAACAAAGGCATAGCTAACTAAGCATCATAGGATAGCAGGTAATGTATCAACAGTAGGCTACAACCCCAGGCTATGCATCAGAGTAGGAGCTATCGGATCATCAACATTAGCAAAATCTAATGCATTAAGTAGAGGGAAAGGAATGGGCGATATCTGGATGATCAAGGGGGTTTGCTTGCCTGGAAGCTCTGCGGAGGGGTACTGGTCGTCAGGGGCATAGTCGTAGCTCGTGTCGTCGGTAGTCTCGGGGTCTACCGGAGAGGAAGAGGGGGAAGAAACAATAAATACAAAGCATACAAATGCAACACATATGCATGACATGGCAAAATGAGTTGACGATGTGAGCTAATGCATTACTAAGTTTTATAGAAGCGGAGGAAAAATATTCGGAAATATTTTCCCAGCTCTAAGTGCTTATCGGTATACTGATCCGGAGGGGAAGGTTCCATGTTCATCATGATAGGTGTGATGGTCAAGCATTTTGTTAGCATATTCGGATTCGTCATATTTTTCAGATCATTTTTCATATATAAATTATTTTCATCCGAGCTACGGTTTATTTTCTACGATTTTTCAAAGTTTTAAACATTTTCTAATAATTATTTTAAATTCGAATTTAAAACAGAATTTGCGAAGTGTACCCAGCTGTGTACCCAGTCGGTGGTAGGAGAGGCTGACAGGTGGGGCTTGTTGACTGCTGACTCAGCAGTCAATAGTCAAATGTTGACTGGTCAAATGGGTTGACTGGGGGCCACCTGTCAGTGACTGTAGCTATTAGGTTGAATTTAACCGGTTTAATTAGTGAATAGGGTCCCACTGTCGGTGTCTAACAGTTAATCTAATTACTCCATTTAAATTAATCCCCGGGCCCGCTGTCAGTGACACGGCCGGGTTAAAACCGCGCGCGCGTGTGTGCCTGCCGGCGACGAGCGGAGAAGGCGCCCCGGTGCTCATTTGGAGCGCCGGAGGACACCAATCGAACAAGTGCAGTGCGCCGCATCTCTCTACAGCATGGGCACGAGCTATCGTGGCCAGAATTGGTGGTAACGACGATGGCCCGCGGTGGCAGTGGCACGACCTCATCGGCAACAGGGCTACGGGACGCAGAGGAGAGAGAGAAGAGGTCGCGGAGGAAGAGGAGCTCACTTCGAGGCCAACGGGGGATTCTGGGGAGCCGGGGGCGGACGGAGTCAAGGGGATCGACGTCAATGGCGATGGTGGCCGTGGTTGGTGGAGCCAGTCGATGCCGTCGTTGTGGTGCTTCCCCCGACGAACGAAGAATCAGGGAAGAAGCGGTGGTCGATGGCGGTCCTCCCGGACAAACTTTCTGTGCCTTAGGGACGACGGTGGCCGCGTGCTTCACTGGGTTGCGGCCATGGCGGCGCTCGGCTTCGAGTAAATCAGAGGGCAGAGGACGAGGGAGGTGGGGAAGATTGCGGCTAGGGTTTCCTAGTGGTCGAGGAGGGCTCTTGTGCATCGCCTTGATCGTGGGATGGACGACAGCGGCAACATCCAGCGTGTGGACGGTGTGCGAGTGTGCTGGTGCCATGGCCTCTCTGCCTCTGGTGAGAGGTTAGGGAAAGGCCAGCGCAGGCTGGGCCTTGTGCACTATGAGCACTTAAGCCCATATGCACAGTAACTGCTAGCCCTTTTCTTTTATTCTTTTCAGCATTATTCTTTCTTTTATGTTTGGCCTTAGTTCTTGATCCAAATGATTTTTGAAAAATATGCAACTTGCTACAATAAATACTATGCATTATTCTGCAATGCCTCAAAAAGTTTGAGGATTATTTGAATCCATTTGAATTTGGTTTAAATACAGATGATTTAAATGGGTTGTTTTGGGTACTGATTTTGGATGCCAGTTTCCATTTGAGCAAACAAGTGATGTTGTTTTCCTTAACCATAATTACATATGGATTATTTACAAAATTATGAACTATTTTGCTAGCAAGTTTGGAGCTTTTCAAATTTCACTTGCTATTTGAATTTTTAATTGGAGTTGGATTGTTTCTTAATTGCATTTCAGCTTATTAATCACAATGACCTGGCAAGTTAATTGGCTTAATGACATGCTTAAGATCTGGGGATGCTACAACTCTGCTCCACTCAAAGAAATTATCGTCCCAAGAATTAAGAGGTAGAGTAAGGGGGAAAGGTCTGGTTTCGAAATTCTAACGAATCTTCTCGGTCTTGGTTTCTGTTCTCGAAGAGGTCGATCCATCGGGATTGATGTCTTCATTCCTCTACATCATTGCTTCGCGACGAAGTTGTCATCCTTTCTTCAAGAATGTCATCGTCCTACGAAAGAGATAAGGGGGAAAACTTTGTAAGAATGGATCTCCACAAGTTTGGGTATCCGATGATTATCTCAGGGATCGGGGATCAAGGGTATCTCTCGATTTGAAACTTAGGAAATACATCGAGAGAAATAAAAGAAGGCATGAGAAGTTTCAAGCGGATAGGCAATCATTCGATGCCTGAAACAGAGTGTGAAAGGGGTTCAGAGTAACGGGAATAAGTATTGCGTCTGATATCGGAATGAAACATTTCAAGGAAGGTGGCTTGTGGAATTCTATACGAAGGCAAATACAAAGGACAATTTCGGATACAAGGATCAGTGAGTGGTTTTCATAAACTTTATGATCAAGAGATATTTCGGAGAAGGTTCAAACGATCGACATGCTCAGGTCAGAACGATAATTGATTACAAGGTTAACTGGAAGATCTAGTCGTATGCGATACAGAAAGGCAAAGCATACTGCACCAGTAGGTATTAGGGACTTGAGTATTTCTGAATCATTACGATGATCAAAAATTGAAGTGGTCAACATACATACCACCATGATGAATAAGAGGGGTGGTGGCATCTTGTGTGATCATGATATAAGGTTCGCCAGGGAATAGTTTGTCAGCTATGTTGGCAACAATGTCGGTACCAAGGGCGGGGGACGAAGAGAACCATTTTCCAGCTCATTAATTTGAGGCGGACCAATAGGCAAAGTTCTCGTCCATCGGTGGTTACAGAAATGTCAACAACAATAGTAATAGGGTCTCACTGACAGAGTTGTACACCGAGGTGTTTACATAAGCAGGGAATTATTACTGCTTAGATTATATTAATTATTTGAAAGGTTAAACAGACCAACGGAAAGGAAAATGTGATTAATAGATTAATCAGACCAATGGAAAGGAAAATATGTTTATTCACAAATACTAGGAGTATATCCTTCTCAAGAACAAGCAGAGCATTATATACAAGAAAGGACATTGAGTATGTAACCCTTTAGATAAAGGGGCAAAGAAATTCATGATGTTTACCCATACAACAGTGTTTGGATAATTGATCAAGAAACATTTAGCATTGCGCTTCCAATGTTTTTGTTGATATTCGGAGTACCATGGTCATGCTCTGGAGTAGCAATTATATGGTGTTTTTTAAGTAAGGGTTGGGTTTGAAGATCACGAGGGATACACAAGGAGCAATTTCAAGAATACCAACGAACTCAAGGTATAACCGGAACATGACCAAGTCTATGTTGAAGGGAAAAACAAGGATGTTGTCGACGACAATACAAATTATCAAGGGGCAAGGATGGTACTGCTCATCATGAATTAGATTCTTATTTTAGAAGAAGTCAAAATGCTAACGATGACCACAACACATGTTCTCGAGAGGTTTCAAGAGGATGCAATTGAACAGCGACGGCACCCAGCAAAGGAATGGCGAAGTGGAAAGTTATGGGAGCAATAGATAAGAGGCAAGCTCGGAATTGGAGTTCCCTTTCAAGACAAACAACATGATGTTGAAAACTTGATGTAAGCCTTGCTCACGATCTGAAGAATTCGTGCACCAGAGAAGGACGAGGTAGCACGATCAAAGATAGCATGATGAGGATGTAGCCGGCAGGCTAGGAATGACAAGATTGAGTATTAAACTTCCCGGCAACAAAGTACTTGGATACTGAATCAAAGTGTGGATTCGAGTTACTTGTCAGAGTTCTCGAGTGACGAACAATTCAAACCTGCGAAGTGACTAAAACGGTGAGAAGCATTATTTCAGCAAAATTTCACAAGAGGAGGGGCAAGGACACGATATCCTCGAGATACCAGAGGGTACTACTCAAGGGTGGAACAGAATAGAAGCTGATTTGAATCGTTGATCTGCGGACAGCAGGTGCTTTAACCTTGTCGAAAAGTAGACGAGGCACAAGAATGGAGTTATCAAATGAGGTCAGCATGGTCGGAACCATAACTACATGGAATCAAGTTAAGGATACCGGAAGAATTATACAAATGAATAAATATTTTGCAAGAAGCTTCCATGACGGTCTACATCTTTTCCATGGGCATGAACACAAGGTTCAAGGTCAACTCCCACTTCTTTAATGCATAACCTTTCATTCACCTCTCGCTTTCGATGAAGTTGCAGTGTTGAAATTTTATCTGGCGTAACACCAGTAGAGTATGACCCGTAGGAGTTACCAGGTTCACACAAATTGCAGAAAGCATAGATACAGCTCATCAGAGGAGTTTAGGCAGCTATACATCACACTTATAGAAGCAACGGGTACAAGCTCGAAAGTAGAGGGTTGACGACACGGAGTAGATGATACAATTCGCCAAAGGCTTTTGTATCAGGGGAAATTCATTAATGATTTAAAATACGAGGGAGCTATCGGATAGTAATCCACCAATAGAGGGGGGTGGTCCACAAGGAATCTGATGTGAGTATCGGTACTCAATTAGAAGAGGGAGGGATGCAAGCGCATCGGTTTATGGATACATCTAAATAATTCAAATCTTAATTACAAAGGAATTATGATTTCCAAATCGAGGCATCAGAAGCAGATGCTCTGATCAAAAGATGGGTAAGTTGAATAGAATGTGATGGGGAATCAATCAAGGTTTGATTTGGCCGAGAACCAACTCATGTCCGGTATGATGTGTGAGCAAGACGGGCGAATTCTGGATTGGATTGATGATTGCGAACATTCACAAACAGATCGAATCAAAGGCTCAAAATAACGATGACAAAGGATGCTAATGAATATTGCTAGACATATGGAATTAACCATATTGCTAGACATATAGTATTTCAAAGTATTTTGTGAAACACATGAATAACTGGGGATGAACGAATCCTCGATAAGTGTGAGGAATTATTCGTAGGTGTATTCATACAACAAGGAGCTGAAGGCAGTAGGTACAAATGGATTCTCGGAATATAGGAAAATGTTTCGGGCTATCTAGTAATAGCAAGAGTAGCAGGGAAAGAATGTATGAACGGCAAGTGTATGTAGCTAACCACAGGAATTTATCGGTGGTAAGGAATAGCAAAGACGGTAGGCTCAAGGATCTCAGGAAATCATCAGGGAGTCTCTCGGAATCTTCAGGTGAACCGAGCGATCATCTGGAATGGCGGGCTCTCTGGGAGGAAGTAGTTACGAGAACCTAAAGTTAGAGTTAGCAAAATATTTAACCTGAAGAGAAGACAAATCAGAACCCAGAGTAAGGATGCGGAATAAAAGATCCTAATCCCATGCATTTGCGATGTGGTCCCGTAAGCCACACAACACTGTTAGTAGATTGAAAATAGTTTTTCAAAGGCTAGACTCAACTTCGACCAAGGAGTTCGAAAAGGGGCTTCCTACGGGCAATCGGCTCTGATACCAACTTGTGACGCCACCGCCTCGACCGTGCACTAATCATACATGCAAACATGCACGATCAAGACCAGAGACTCACAGGAAGATATCACAACACAACTCTAGACACAAATTTAACACAAATCTTTATATTACAAGCCAGGGGTCACGAGGACCCGAATACATAAGTCAGCAAAAGCAAATATTAGCTGAGTATAGACATAGTTAAACAAGTCTGCCTTAAGAAGGCTAGCATAATAATGACACTGATCAAAAAGACGCAGGCCTCCTGCCTGGGGCCTCCGAACTACGCCTGGTCGTCAGGCTCCGTGTAGTAGTAGCCTCCACTGGGGATCTCTGACTCCTGGGCTCCGTCATCTGATCGCAGCAACCGGGTAGGGGAAAAGAGGTAGCAAAGCAACTGTGAGTACTCATCCAAAGTACTCGCAAGACTTACATCAGAACTATGCTAAATATGCATCGGTATCAATGGAATGGGGCTATATCTTTGGACTGAACAGCAAAATGCTAGAGTAGAGGGGGGGAAAACCTATCCTATCGAAGATTAGCATCTTGCAGCATCAGAAGAGAGTAGAGTAATTAATATATAGCTCAAGTATATATTAGCAATGCCCTGAGATCCTTCCTTGACTACCCTGCGAGAAAGCGATCCCGGAGCGGTTTAACAATTAAGTAACAATTTATTATCCGTTTATAGTTGTAGTAAATCGGGATACAACTCCGAGCGTCCTGTTACTATGGACACGGCTATTCAAATAGTTTACTTCCCTGCAGGGGTGCACCACATTGCCCAACCCGCTCAACTACCTCTGGACGGACACACTTGCTAGGTAATGCCCACCCTTGGATATTCAACATGCCGTATTCCTACCTAGGCTCTCCAGAGAGGTCAGCACGCCGGTCTACATCCTAAGCGCAAAGGGGTCATGGACCTATCACCTTAAGCACTCCTGCGCGTTGCGAACGCGGCCGGGACCAAGCCTAACCTCTGTATACACAAGAAGGCGTAACCAGCTCACCCGGGTGTGCGCCGCTCCAGTGTGACGTCTAATAGAGTTGTCAGGAGAATGTACGATGCCGAGTGCCCATAACTTATCCCGCGTGGTGGTTAGTGCGTAAAAGGCCAGCGGCCAACTCAGAACGAACACCCAATCCGTTAATGTGTTATTATTAGCTCGCGGAGACGAACAGGGCTCCTGTAACTTTGGCTTGGTAACACGCGGTCCACAATGAGGGTCCAGGCCCACCTCTCTCCTGGGTGGTCTCTGCCTGCCCGGTGGATCCGCCACAATATCGCTCGCGGGTACCCTTGGGCCCACCTGTCTTTAACATCGGGAGCTGTCGGGACTTAGGTCCATCTCTAACTGTATGGTACCGCCCGCCCTCCAACCCCATAATAATAAATGAAGGTAACAGTGTAAGCATAACAGTGGTCTCCTCCCGGAGGGGATCACGACCCGATAATCTAGCATAGCATCACGGACAAGGGTGTAGGTCCAACAGGCAAATCAAAGGCATAGCTAACTAAGCATCATAGGATAGCAGGTAATGTATCAACAGTAGGCTACAACAGCAGGGTATGCATCAGACTAGGAGCTATCGGATCATCAACAGTAGCAAAATCTAATGCATGAAGTAGAGGGAAAGGAATGGGCGATATCTGGATGATCAAGGGTGTTTGCTTGCCTGGAAGCTTTGCGGAGGGGTACTGGTCGTCAGGGGAGTAGTCGTAGCTGGTGTCGTCCGTAGTCTTGGGGTCTACCGGAGAGGAAGAGGGGGAAGAAACAATAAATACACAGCATACAAATGCAATACAGATGCATGAGATGGCAAAATGAGTTGACGATGTGACCTAATGCATTACTAAGTATTATAGAAGAGGAGGGAAAATGTTCGGAAATATTTTCCCAGCTCTTAGTGCTTATCGGTATACTGATCCGGAGGGGAAGGTTCCATGTTCATCATGAAGAGTGATGGTCAAGCATTTTGTTAGCATATTCGAATTCATCATATTTTTCTGATCATTTATATATATAAATTATTTTCATTCGATCTACGGTTTATTTTCTATGATTTTTTAAAGTTTTAAACATTTTTTGGATTTTCTGATAATTATTTTAAATTCGAATTTAAAACAGAATTTGCTAAGTGTACCCAGCTGTTTACCCAGTAAGTGGCAGGAGAGGCTGACAGGTGGGGCATGTTGACTGCTGACTCAGCAGTCAACAGTCAAATGTTGACTGGTCAAATGGGTTGACTGGGGACCACCTGTCAGAGACTGTAGCTATTAGGTTTAATTTAACCGGTTTAAATAGTGAACTGGGGCCCACTGCCAGTGTCTAATAGTTAATCTAATTACTCCATTTAAATTAATCCCCGGGCCCGCTTTCAGTCACACGACTGGGTTAAATCCGCGCGCGGGCGTGCGTGCCTGCCGGCGGCGAGCTACAGGTCTCCATGACGAGGAGGGAGTAGTTCACCCTCGGGGATGAGGGTTTGTACCAGTAGCTCTGTGTTTTATTTCTCTCTCGCTCTCGTGTTCTTGATTTGGCACGATCTTGATGTATCGCGAGCTTTGTTAATATAGTTGGATCATATGGTGTTTCTTCCCTCTCTATCCTAGTTGTGATGAATCGAATATTTTCCCTTCGAGGTTTCGTTATTGTCGTATTGAATATTCAGATTTGAGAACACTTGATGTATGTCTTGCATATGAATACCCGTGGTGACAATGGGGTATTATATTGATTCACTTGATGTATGTTTTGGCACTCAACTCGTGGATTCCTGAGGTGACATTGGGGTAATCTATGCATAGGGGTTGATGCACGTTTTCATTATCTTTTCTCCGATAGAAACTTTGGGGTGCTCCTTGAAGTTCTTTGTGTGGATTGAATATTATGATTATGAAGTTGTTTGACGCATATCGTATAATCAACTCACGGATACTTGTGGTGACATTGGAGTATCTAGGTGACATTAGAGTTGGTTGATGCGTATCATATGGTGTTATTTTAGTACGAACTCTAGGGCTGTTTGTGACACTTATAGGAATGGCTCAATAGATTGATCGGAAAAGATAACTTTGAGGTGGTTTCGTACCCTACAACAATTTCATCTTATGTTCTTCGCTAATAGGAACTTGGGAGCGATTCTTTATCGCACGTTGAGGGATGATTATATGATCCAATTATGTTAGCATTGTTGAGAGATTGCACTAGCAAAAGTATGAACCCTAGGCCTTGTTTCTAAGCATTGCAATACCGTTTATGCTCACTTTTGTTACTTGCTACCTTGCTTTTTTTTATTGTTCGCACTACAAAAACCTATATCTACTATCCATACTACACTTGTATCACCATCTCTTCGCCGAACTAGTGCACCTATACAATTTACCATTGTATTGGGTGTGTTGGGGACACAAGAGATTTCTTGTATTTGATTGCAGGGTTGTTTGAGAGAGACCATCTTCATCCTACGCCTCCCACGGATTGATAAACCTTAGGTCATCCACTTGAGGGAAAATTGCTACTGTCCTACAAACCTCTGCGCTTGGAGGCCCAACACGAGTCTACAAGAACAAGTTTTCTAGTAGACATCATGCCGCATCTCTCTACAGCACGAGCACGAGCTATCGTGGCCGGAATCGGTGGTAACGACGACAGCCCGCGGCGGCAGTGGCACGGCCTCATTGGCAACAGGGCTACGGGACGCAGAGGAGAGAGAGAAGAGGTCGCGGAGGAAGAGGAGCACACTGCGAGGCCAACGGGGGACTCTGGGGAGCCGGGGGCGGTCGGAGTCGAGGGGATCGACGTCAATGGCGATGGCGGCTGTGGTTGGTGGAGCCGGTCGATGCCATCGTTGTGGTGTTGCCCCCGATGAATGAAGAATCAGGGAAGAAGCGGTGGTCGATGGCGGTCCTCCCGGACAAACTCCGGTGGCTTAGGGATGATGGTGGCCGCGTGCTTCACCGGGTTGCGGCAATGGCGGCGCTCGACTTCGAGTAAATCAGAGGGGAGAGGACGAGGGAGGTTGGGAAGATTGCGACTATGATTTCCAGGGGGGCGAGGAGGGCTCTTATGCATCGCCTTCACCGTGGGATGGACGACAGCGGCAGCATCCAGCGCGTGGACGGTGTGCGCGTGCGCTGGCGCCATGGCCTCTCTGCCTCTGGCGAGAGGTTAGGGAAAGGCCAGCGCGGGCTGGGCCTTGTGCACTGTGAGCACTTTAGCCCATCTGCACAGTAACCGCTAGCCCTTTTCTTTTATTCTTTTCTGCATTATTCTTTCTTTTCTGTTTTGCCTTAGTTCTTGATCCAAATGATTTTTGAAAAATGTGCAACTTGCTACAATAAATACTATGCATTATTCTGCACTGCCTCAAAAAGTTTGAGGATTATTTGAATTCATTTGAATTTGGTTTAAATACAAATGATTTAAATGGGCTGTTTTGGGTACTGTTTATGGATGCTAGTTTCCATTTGAGCAAGCAAATGATGTTGTTTTCCTTAACCATAATTACATATGGATTATTTACAAAATTATGAACTATTTTGCTTGCAAGGTTGGAGCTTTTCAAATTTCACTTGCTATTTGAATTTTGAATTGGACTTGGATTATATCTTAATTGCATTTAGGCTTATTAATCAGAATGGCTTGGCAAGTTAATTGGCTTAATGACATGCTTAAGATCTGGGAATGTTACACTAGATATTGCCAATTGAGGCGTGAACTTGATATCTTGTATCTGAACAACTTGGGTTGAAGTATTGCACGCGCACTCATGTACTTAGATTTTTATCTTGTTTAGATGTAATCATGTATGTAGGGGGAGAAATTTAATTCATGAATCTTCATATCCCCATATGATGCATAAAGAGATATACTTGCATATCTGTCACTTATGCTGACACTTGTGTAACATGTCTCCAACGTATCTATAATTTTTGTATGTTTCATGCCTATTATCCATCATTTTTTCAATGTTTTTAAAGTTTATTTACGACTAACCTATTAATTCAGTGCTTAGTGCCAGTTTCTGTTGTCTGCTTTTTTTTTGACTTTTCAAGGAACTAAAATACCTGCACAGCTCAGAAAATTACGAAAAAATTCAGAGGCCATTATTTAACCAGAAGAGCCACTATACAAGATGGAGGCCAGCTAGGGAGGCCCAGGGGGCCTAGGCGCCCACCCTAGGCGCCTAGAAAACTAGGGCACCAAGCCAGGGTGCCTGGGGCCACCAAGGCTCCACCGGTGCCCTAATTTTTCTAGGAGTCTATATATACCCTGGAAACCACCGTCATATTTATCGACCATTTTTTTCTCTGCTGTCACTTCAGTTTCTGAGGCGATCTTTGTTTCTGCCTTGATCTGGTACTCTGCCGGAGGGGAAATTCATCGCCGTCTTCATCAACATTGATCATTGCCGCTCCAATATGAGTTGTGACTAGTCCAGCCCCTGGACTACATGTTCATGGTAGTATCTATGATGTAATCTCTCCCTTTTGTTGTTCAATACAATGGCCATATGAGCTGCCTATCATGATTATGGTCCATCTGTTGTAAACCTAGCGATGATGTTGATCATGTGATGAGTTATTTCTTTATGTTCAGATTGTGTTGATGCCCTATGTTTGATTTATTGATGCATACTTTTCTCCAGTTATTTGTCTTCTCTTGGCCAGTTTAGATGGTTAATCAGTAGTGGGTAAGGTGTGCTTTAGTTGGTTTTAATCTTGCAAGTAATCTACCATGGTGATAGTAAATGGACAAGGCTTCAATTGTATAATTGCCACTAAGGATAAATGATTGTATGAGGCCTGTAATGAAATCATGCAATCAACAGTATGTCATCTTGCTTAAGGAAATTATCTGTTATACGTAATAGTTGGATGATGTAGAGATAATCTTAGTCAAAGAGTGGATTATTAGCTATAGATGCAGAGAGGGTCTGGATCTATACATATATGGGCGTACTCCCTATATAAGATCAACACATTACACACAATCTAGCATGAGCATGAAATATTTCACTTCTTTTTCATATGGCTGTGCTCCTTGACTCACTTTTTATCTTATGGACAGTTACTCTTGATGAACCTATGAACCCCAGTCCAATTTTTAGCATAAGAAAACGCTTCCAACAAATTTTACTTGCTTTTTAATTTTTAGTTATTATTTATTCTGAAAAAACAAAAGTATTATCTATCACATTATCTTTTAATATCTTGTACAACTAGCAAAGCTAGCAAGGTTGACACCCTTGTTAGTGTTGTTGGGGGCATAAGTCAAGTTTTATTTGGGTTGCAGAACTCATCATTGATGTAGGAAACGTGTGCCTCTATGGATTGATACCTTGGTTCTCAACTAAGGGAAAAATTTCTACTAGCTACAAACTCCTGCACTTTGGAGCCCAACTACCTTACATCTTCGTATCTGGTGTAAGCATCAAGCAAGATTTCGGGCTCCATTGCCGGGGAGGTAAAAGTTCTCCTAAATTAAGATATACTTCCCGTCAACTTGCCATCAAGTTTTCTAGCGCCATTGACGGGGAAGTAAATCTTATATCATAGGTTCTATAGCACTTTTATTATCTTCCAAGTTTTATAGTTTGCTTAGTTGCAGTTTTTTTTAATCTTTGTTAGTCTTTTTTGTTTTGCGAAAATATCAAAAACTCAAAAAATATTTAAAATTTCAGCACCTAGTTACTTTTTGTTTCTTTGTTATAGTGGGTACCGCCGCTGCAAACATGAAGTTATATGACTTCTCTACCACAAAAAATGATGATTTCTTGAACACACCTATCACATTGCCCACTATTAAGGCCGATTCCTTTGAAATTAGCCCTACTTTGCTTAACATGGTGATGAAAGATTAATTCTCTGGTTCTTCTAGTGAAGAAGCTGCATCTCATTTAAATAACTTTATCAAATGTTGCGACATGCAAAAATATAAATATGGAGAAGCTGACTATGTGAAACTAATATTGTTTCCTTTTCATTAAGAGCTAGAGCAAAAGAATGATTGCAATCTTTACCTAAATGTAGCATAGATTCATGGAACAAGGGCAAGGAACTTTTTATTGGAAAGTATTATCCTCCTGCAAAGAAAATAAAACTTAGAAACACTATCATGAATTTCAAGCAAAATGATAATGAACATCTAGATCAATCATGGGAAATAATGAAAACTATGCTTATAAATTGTCCAAGTCATGGACTAGATGATTGGCTAATGATTCACACTTTTTATGCTGGACTTAATGTTAAATCAAGGAATTTGTTAGACTCAGCTGCAGGTGAAACTTTTATGAACATGACTCAAGCCAATGCTAAGAATTTATTGGACAACATGATGGCAAATTATGCCCAATGGCATACTGAGAGGGCTCCAACAACAAACAATGTAAACTCTATAGATGAAGTTGGTGGCTTGAATGAGAAAATTGATATGTTTATGTCTATGTTATCCACAAAATATAATGCTTCTAGTTCCAATGATATTTATATTGGTGATATGATTGAACAAAACAAAGACCATGTTGATGTTAATTTTGTTTCTAGGAATAATTTTTTCAACAATTCTTATAGAAACAATTATTGGAATAATTATCATAGGCCATATCCTTCAAATAATTCTTATGGGATTAATCAAACACCCATTGGTCTAGGGGTCATGGTTAAAGAATTTATCACCTCTGAATTGAACAATCTTTCATAGAAAAATTTGATAGGTTGGGAGTTTTATTTGATAAGGTGCATACAATTGCTAATGATGTAGAAGCTTTAAAGTTAAAATGTCCTCCACCTAAATATGGTACTAATGAGTCTCTTAAAAGGTTACAAGCCACCATCAATAAAAATAATGAGACTCTATGTATGCTACAAGCTAGATGGTCTAGAGAGAGAAAAGCCCGAGAATATGATTTTTCTGAGAAGAGTGGGTTTGAAGAGGTTAAAACTTTAGGTACGGTTGATCCCACTAATTTGGGGTATGTTGAATTTTATTATAATGATTGCAAGTTCTTTGAAGTTATTGAAGCCTTGCAAAATATGGTTAGAGAACCTATCTCATTAGAGCAAGAAAATCACTTTACTAGACACATTGCTGAGGTTGTTTTACATGTTAGGGAAGAGAAGTATAATAAAGAAGCTACAATCCCTAGAAAGTTGGAAGATGGATGGAAGCCATCCATTAAGATTAGTATCAATAATTTTATGATCAATGTGATCTTGGTGCTAGTGTCTCTACCATTCATAACAAATTATAAGATGCACTTTGATTAAAACCTCTTACTCAATGTCAATTAAATGTGCACTTAGCTGATAGAACCATAAAAAAACCTATAGGTAAAGTTGATGATGTTCTTGTGGTTCCTAATATGAATTATGTCATGTGGATTTTATTGTCATGGATGTGGAACCTAACCCTCTATGTCCAATTATCTTGGGGAGACCTTTTCTGAGAATTGTACGGGTTGTTATTCATATGAAAGAAGGAACTAGAAAATTCCAATTACCTATGAGAAAAGGATTATAACACTTTCCAAGAAAGAGAAATAAATATGGTTATGAAGTTATGTTGGAAATTGATTGCTCCACTCCAAGTGGTGATGATAAAACTTGATTATCCTTCACAATATCAATGCCTAGCTTAAACGCATTAAAGAAAACGCCTGTGGGAGGCACCCCATAGTTATCTATTTATTTTGCTTTTAATAAAGTTGAAGTTGCGATGTCTCTGTAGCAATTTTGTTTTCTTGTTTTTCTTTTAATAACGTGCAGAGTTAGGCCATTAGCTTTAATGTTATGACTATGTGGGTAGTGCTGTTCTAAAACTGTAGTTTTGTCGTTATTGTAACAATCCAGCAGAATTGCAGGAGCGTGATAAAATCATGAAAAAATTATAAAACAGAGCTAGTGTTGTTCTAAAACTGTAGTTTTGTCGTTATTGTAACAATCCACCAGAATTGCTAGAGCGTGATAAAATCATGAAAAAATTATAAAACAGAGCCAAGGATGGATATATTTATGCTAATGTTTTCAGAATTTTGTCAGTACCAAAAGTATCTTTCATAATTACGCCTTTTGCTTCTGGCCTTTTTTGATAGATTCTTGGGCAACTTGTATGTTTGCTATAGGATTGCATAGTTTTTTGTTTCTCCTTAATCAAGAGGGCCTATAATTATGTTCCTTACTATAGCTACTGTTATACCATGTTGCCATGACTTATATACAGCTAGTAGAGCTTTTAGTAATTATTTATGGACTAACAAGACTCACTGTTTTGTTTAAGTTTTGTTTGGATGAAAGTTTACTTCATTACGGATGGCATCACAATCAAAGGAAGCCTAGAATAGTGTGAGATTCAAGTTTAGGATGCGCAAGGCGCCCCCAATTTGTTTCCAAGAAGACTCAAAAGGCAAAGCTTGGGACTGCCTAAGGCATCCCCATTCTTCAACAACCCTTTGTTGTATTGTGCCCTAAGCCCCTTTTATCTATCCATTGCTTTTTATGCATTATCTTGGAGTGTCTTTTTGTTTTTCTCTTTGAATAAAGTATAATCATCACCTCTGGTCATTATGTTCAATAAAGGAGAGAGAGTTGCACGGCTTGGTTGATTGCTCTATGTGCTTCACTTAAATCTGCTAGAGTAAAAGAAGTGGCATAGAAACAATGTTAACTTTCCGTGCTTCATTTATATTTGTTGGAAAGTTAGAAACTTGGTTGGCACATGATTTTATTGTGATATCTTGGGCATATTTGTATTGAGTTGGTTGTGGACTTTTAGACTTGAATGCTTTGTATAATCAAAACTTGATAAGAACATCAATTTAGAGTCTGTTTTAATAGTATTGAATATATGGCAATAGTTTTTAGACATTCTTGACACTATTAATTTGCATTATGAAGTAGCTCCTGCTATTTAGTGATGAGATAGTGTATTCATGTTCAATTGAACCATCACTTTTCTTTCACATAAATAAAGTTGGGAACTCTAGTTGATGAATGGAATGGCATAGTCCTATTTTCATTGCAACCATTATAGACTAGTGTCATTGATGTGGCCGAGGCGGCGTGATGGTTTTTAACCTACCGACATTCCTCTGCGGGATACTTTTCTTGCTATACTATGCAACATGATTCCATGATGCACTTGTCTAGTTTTTGAGTTCTTTATGATTAATACAAGTTCTAGAGTTCTTTGCTTGCAGGTAATACTTATTGCTAGCCTCTTCCGAACCGAGTATTACCCACTCTCATATTGAGACATGGTGCATACTTCTCTAGTACATCCAACTCCATGGGAAGACTTTGGACGTGTTTGGATTCCTACCAAACCTGACCATTCCAAAAAATTGGCTAGCCCATACAATTTGGCAGCCGTTTGGACTACTACCAAAATTTTGGCGCGCGTAGCTCGCCCGCGGCATGCCCATGTAAATCTTGCCAACACGCTGGCAAGCTGCGGGCGCAAAAAAGCTCTGCCAAAATATTGGCACGGCGACTCTGTCCCCTAATTCTCAGTCGGCCCAATATATATTCCTTTTCTATTCGTATGCAGTGCATGCAGACACTCGTTTTGATTATTTTACCAGTAACTAATCGGGTTTCCTCGCAACGATTAGCAAGTGCCTATTGTTAATGGAAAAAAGGCTAGTACAAGCAGCTTGTTGTTAACGGAAAAAAGACAAATACATGCAGCATGGCCCTGCGGCTCGGCGTGATTAGCAATTTCCGGCCATAGCAGTCTCATGACATTATGTTGTTATTTTTCTCTTGATTGCATCTTAGCTTTAATCTATATATCTTCTGAAAGTTCGTAACAGACGTGTCAATTATTCCCAAGACAAGTATGATCATCAAGTCAATGGTTGCAAACCAAACGGAAGTCTATTTTTGCCAAAATTTGGACATGGCAATGACTACAATCCAAATTTTTTGGTCATGCCCTGGAATTGGTCATGCCAATTATTTGGTAGGGCAAGATTGGGCTCAATCCAAACAGCCCCTTTCTCTTGTTCTCCTACACATAAGCCCCACATCTTCTCAAAACAGGCACCATACCTACCTATTATGACATTTCCATAGCCATTCCTTGTAAATTGCCATGCACTACCATCCTTTACATTATATGACTAGATATATGTTTTTCATTGTCATATGCTTTGCATGATCATTTATAGCTAGCATGACATTTATATGTCAAGGCCACTTGTTCATCATTTTTCATATATATGCTACGCTAGATCATTGCATAACCGGGTATACTGCCAGAGGCATCCATATAGAGTTTTATTTTCATGTTCATAGCATGGATTGATTACATAGTTAACACATATTAATTATTCGTAGCACAGGGACTTGTGCATTCCCCTTTTGTCACGATGTGGCATTGATTTTTCTGTCTACCAACGTGAGGCTAACGACAAGCTTTTCTTTTCTTTTCGACAAGGAGGATAACCCTAGCCTTTGCAACGGTTGATGTAAATAGTCATATATTATTAATTATTCAACAATGCCGAGCAACGCCAACATCAATGCCAAACAAAATCATGTTTAAAAAAAAAACTAAGGCCGTCCAAATAGGAACTATCTCGCAGCAGTATTTCCACAAACCTACTATGAACCCTAAGACCATTGATCATAATACACTAGTGGACATGTGACTGAACAACGAGAAGTACGCTACTCCTAGTGTAACATCCCCATGTATTAGGCTACAGTGATCACCTTTTGGTAATGCCAAGTCACCATGATTAACAGTGCTTGATCATCATTTGAATCATATCTCATTTCAAATTCCCATTCAATTGAGAATTCAAATTTAAAGCAAAAATAAAAGTTGTTCCAATTTGCAAACTAAAATGTTCATAATATTACAAATAATCCAGAAGCAATTATAAAAATAAAATCACTATTAACTGAATTAGTTAAATGACTCTAACATCCTAAAACAGTAATAAAACAGCAATGTTTAATCTGTTCTAATTAATCCAAAATTCAAATGAAATCCATTTACCTCCAAACCTTTTTCTAGCAGTGAGTTATATTGCCTAGTATTTAAATGGACAATTCCCATATTTTACAAAATTGAAATGGAGGCCAAACATTTTGCAAAACAGAAAAGAAAAGGGAAAAGAACAACGGACTACTGTGCACTTGGGCTTCCAGTGCACAGTGCAAATCGGCCCGGCCTAGCGAGGCCTTCTCCTTCCTCTCGCGCGCCAGAAGCCATGGCGCGATCGAACGCGCGCGCGCCGTCCACCCGCCGTCTTGCCTCGCTGCCGGCCATCCGGTGGTGCCCCGCGTGAATAAGGACCCCGCGCATCCCCCTGGCGAAACCCTAGCCCGATTCTCCCCTCCCCTTGCTCGCCATCGACCTCACCCGACGCAGCCATGGCGGCGCCTCCCTAGATCGCGCGGCCACTGCCTCCCTCTCGTCGCCGCACCGTGTCCATCTTCTTCCCCGTCCTCGACTACGTCGCCTACGCCTCGCCGTTGGAGCTCGGAGCCGCCACTGCGTCGCCCACGAGCTCGTCTTCAACCTACGGGCACCCGAGTCCCCGCCGTCGATTCGCCACCGTCACGCTTCCCCAAGCCCACCTTTGCATGCCTACGGGACCACTGTGAGCCCCGCGTTATTCCCCCTCTCCTCTCGCCGCCGTTTGGTAGCCGTAGTAGCCGCCATCGTCATGCCCGAGCTCTCCGCCGCGGAGCTCGTGGCCGGCGTCATTCCGGTGACCATTTGGTCATGGCCTCGTGCCCGTTAGCTTCGCCGCATCACGTAGGACTCGCCTAGGCTCTTAGTTCGCTCGCTACCACGCTGCAACGCCGTCCTCGAGCACCACCCATAGCCGCCGCCGCCCGCCGTAGTCGTCGTGCCCGATTCCGGCCACCTCAGCCGCCGTGACCACCGCCATCGGACGCGGCGTGAAGTGCAGGTTCTAGAGAGGCCGGCCGCGCGGGATTTGGAGCACCACAGCGCAAACCTGAGCTCGCCAGAGTTCGGCCACCGCGGGAGAGCTCGCCGGAGCGCACCGGTGGCCGGCGCTAACCTGGCGCCGACGTGGCGGCCCCCTGTGCCACTGACTGCTGGGCCCCGCGGGCCTAGTGGACCGAGTCAACTCGGCTGACTGGGCAACCCAGTCACTGACATACGGGCCACACCTGTTTAATTAACACTAATTTGAATTTAAACTAATCTGTTAAGTAAATTAATTACTAATTAGACACTGACCAGTAGGTCCCACCCTCTAATTAATCATTAATTAGTTTAAGGTAATCCTAATTAGCTACTGTGCCACTGACCAGTGGGTCCCACTGGTCAGGTTTGACCAGTCAACCGACTGGGTTGACTGCTGTCGTCATCATGACGTTCTGCTGACGTCACCTGGCACTGTTTCGGATAATTCGGATTAAAATAATTTCAGAAATTCCAGAAAATGATTAAAACTTTGAAAAATCATATAAATTAAACCGTAACTCGATTGAAAATAATTTATATATGAAAAATGATCAGAAAAATATGAAGAATCCGAATATGTGGTCAAAATGCTTAACCATCACTCCTATCTAGATGAACCTGGAACTTTTTGCCCGTATTCGATAGATGAATAGTGCATAACCTTGATAAAATAAATCCAAATAAATTCCTAATTCCTCTAAAATATTTAGATAGGTAATATATCACATCTGCATATCATTTAGACATGTCATGCATCGCTGTTGCATTGTTGCCGTGAATTTATTGTTTCTTCCCCCTCCTTCTCTCCCGATAGACGCCGAGACCGCCACCGACGCAGCTGAGTACGACTACGCTCCAGACGAGCAGCCTTCCGATGACCAGCCCCTCTCAGCAGAGCTTCCAGGCAAGCAAAATCCCCTTGAACATCAGATATCGCCCATTCCTTCTCTCTTATGCTTGCATTAGAATTGCTTCTGTTGTTGCTCCGATAGCTCCTATTCTGATGCATAGCCTGTTTTCGTCGCCTAATGTTGATACCTACCTGCTATCCCATGATGCTTAGTCAGCTATGCTATTGATCCATCTGTGGCCCTTCACCCTTGTCCGTTTGCCATGCTTGTTATCGGGCCGTGATCACTCTGGGTGATGATCACGAAAATGTTTACTTATTGCAATACCTTAAATTGTAAAGTCGGGCCGGCTCCAAGAGTGCCCGCGAGAGAACAATATTAAAGACGGGTTGGCTCCAAGAGCACCTGCGAGCCGTGTATTACCAAGTCGGAGCGGCAGGAATCCTGTTCGTCTTCGCGAGTTACTAAACACGCCTAACGGATTGGGTATTTGATCTGAGTCGGCCGCTGGCCTATACGCACTACCACCACGTGGGATAATGGTTATGGGACCCTCGGCGCCGTATGTATCAGCCGAAAGCTCTGTCAGACGTCCAGTTCAGCATTGTGGCACGGTCGGATCGTGCCGCTGGCGCTGGTATCCACCGTCCTCACAATGACCCGGAGTGCTAAGGGCGATGGCCCAAGACCCCTGAGGACTTAGGATGTAGATTGGCGGGGACCTCTCTGCCTAGCCTAGGTAGGACTATGTCGTGTTGATCAGCCGAGGCCGGGTATGACCGAAAAAAGTCTGTCCGGCCAGAGTTAATCAAGCGTGTTGGGTAACAGTAGTGCACCCCTGAAGGGAAGTTATCTATTCGAATAGCCGTGTCCACGGTAACAGGACGCTCAGAGTTGTATCTTGATCTGCTACAACTACAAATGGATACTGTCACAATATTAAACTGTTACTACTGCTCTCGGGATCACTTTCTCACAGGGAGGTCGAGGAAGGATCCTAGGGCATTACTAAAATATGATTGATTATATATTATCTTGCTCTACTCTCTTCTATTGCTGCAAGAAATGCTTCAAGATGCTAGTCTTCGATAGGCTAGGCCTCTCCCCCTCTGCTCTGGCATTTCTGTAGTTTAGTCCAAAGATATAGCCCCATTCCTTTGATACCGATGCATAATTAGTACAGTTCTGATGTCAGTCTTGCGAGTACTTTGGATGAGTACTCATGGTTGCTTGCTATCTCTTTTTCCCCATACCCGGTTTCTGCAATCAGACGACGGAGCCCAGGAGCAGGAAATCCTAGGAGGCTACTACTACTACGTTGAGCCCGCCGACCAGGAGTAGTTCGGAGGCCCTAGGCAGGAGGTCTTCGCCTTTTTGATCAGTGTCGTTGTTTGTGCTAGCCTTCTTAAGGCAAACTTGACTAACTATGTCTGTACTCAGATATTATTTGTTTGTATGACTTATGTATTCGGCTCCTCGTGACACCTGGTTTGTAATATGAAGATTTATGTTTAAATTTGACTTTAGAGTTGTGTTGTGATATCTTCCCATGAGTCTCTGATCTCGAGCGTGCACGTTTGCGTGTATGATTAGTGCACGGTCGAGCAGGGGCGTCACAAGTTGGTATCAGAGCCGACTGCCTGTAGGAAGCCCCCTTCCGATTCCTTAGTCGAAGCTGAGTTTAGTCTTTGAAAAACTATTTTACTAAGATGGCTGTGTGGCTTACGGGCCCACGTCACCAATGGGTGGTATTAGGATCTTTTATTCCTCTTCTTTACTCTGGGATTCTGATCTCTCTTCTATTCGGGTTAGAGATTTTACTAAACACTAACATTAGGTTCTCGTGATCACATCCACCCGGAGATTTCAATCAACCTTCTTTGAATGGTGGGCCAGGTTCTGCTTCACAGTTTTCGCGGACCGCGGGATCCTTTTATCGAGGGCACCCTGCGTTGTCCCCTGCAGATTCCTCGCTCTAGTACTTTTCTCCGGTGTTGATCTAGCCTTTGCTAGGTCATGTTGTTGTATTCCTTCACCACGTGCCTGCGCGCCGCCTAGTTTGTCTAGCTGCGTGCGTTTCCGAACTCCTATTGCCATTTGTGTCCAACTCCGTGCATAGATTTGTATGTCTTTAACGACTACTAATATGTATCTAATGCCCTTCTTGTTCATTACTCATGTTACATCATGAATGACCTCTTACACATGCAGTTGCTCTTGCTAAACTGCCCCTGTTGATTTGGCAGGATGGCTGACGATCCTCCACCTCCACCTTATATTGCCGCGATGATGCAGCAGTTTGAGATGAATCGTCAGTTTATGACTGGAGTAATGGCTCAGTTTCCAACTCAGAATGCTCAGCAACAGTCTGCCCCAATAACTCTGCTAGAATTCGTGCGCCTCAATCCGTCCACTTTCCACAACTCGACTGATCCAATGGATGCTGATGATTGGATCCGTGACATCGCTTTTCAGATGGAGTCGGCTAATGTTCTCCCTGACAGTTATGTCACCTATGCGACGTATCACCTGAGGGGTTCAGCCGCTCAATGGTGGAAAAGCCACCGGCGAATGCTGCCTGCTGGGACCGCCACCACATGGATAGAATTTCAGTCAGCCTTCCGTGCACGACACATTCCTCAGCCCGAACAGCTCAGAATGCCGAGAGCCAGATATATGCTCTGAATGCTTTGAATGCTTCACCTCTTGAGGGAATTGAGAACGTTCCTGTCGTTCGCGATTTTCCAGACGTCTTTCCCGAAGAACTTCCAGGAATACCCCCGGTTAGAGCTGTCGAGTTTGTCATCGACTTAAAACCAGGCACCACCCCTATTGCTAAGCGTCCCTATAAGATCCCGCCACATGAACTCCTTGAGCTTAAGGAGGAAATCGACAAGTCACTTCAAAAGGGTTTCATTCGCCCCAGTTCTTCTACTTGGGGAGCACCTTCGCTCTTTGTTAAGAAGAAGGATGGAACAAATCGGTTGGTTCAAGATTACCGACCTATCAACCAAGCAACAATTCAGAACAAGTATCCGCTTCCCAGAATCAACGATCTGTATGATCAACTTGCTGGTTCCTCGGTATTCTCTAAACTTGATTTGAGGTTGGGATACCACCAGATCAGAGTTTGTAAAGAGGATATTCCGAAGACAGCCTTCGTTACTCGCTATGGTTCTTACGAGTACACTGTCATGTCCTTTGGCTTAACCAACGCTCCAGCAACGTTCTCTCGGTTAATGAACTACATCTTCATGGACTACCTCGACAAATTTGTCGTGGTTTATTTGGATGATATCCTTATATATTCAAAAAATGAAGAAGAACATGCTGAACATCTTCGACTTGTAGTGGAGAAATTGCGTGAACATCAACTGTATGCCAAGTATTCCAAGTGTGAGTTCTGGTTATCTGAAGTGACATATCTCGGCCATGTGATTTCCAAGGATGGCATTGCTGTTAACCCAGAACGAGTTCAGGCTATTCTTGAATGGATTCCCCCGAAGAATGTCAAGCAAGTGAGGAGTTTTCTCGGACTCGCCAGTTATTGTCGCCGTTTTGTCGAGAACTTCTCCAAGATTGCCAAGCCTCTGACTGATCTGCTTCACAAAGGCGTTAAATTTGAGTGGACAGAAAAATGCTAGGAAAGTTTTCAAACACTCAAGGACAAGCTGACATCTGCACCAGTGCTTACTCCTCCAGATTCTCGCAAGGACTTTGTGATCTACTGTGACGCGTCTTGTCAAGGATTAGGCTGTGTCCTAATTCAAGAGCGCAAGGTAATTGCTTATGGCTCTCGACAGTTGCGTCCTCATGAAGAGAACTATCCAACGCATGATCTTGAACTGGCAGCAGTTATTTATGCATTGAAGTTATGGCGACATTACCTACTTGGTAATCGTTGCGAGATCTACACGGACCATCAAAGTCTGAAGTACTTGTTCACTCAACCATCTCTGAACCTCCGTCAGCAAAGATGGATGGAGGCCATTACGGACTATGATTTGGGTATTTCTTATACCCCTGGCAAGGCTAATATAATGGCTGATGCTTTGAGCCGTAAATCCTACTGTTGTGAACTTGAGGTTCAGCTGCAGCAGCCACTCCTGTATGAAGAGCTTCGAAAGCTGAACATCAAGATAGTTCCTCAAGGATATCTAAATACCATGGTTGTTGAACCAGATCTCGAGGACCTCATCAAGCATATACAGAAAGCTGACTCTGAGGTCGAGAAGATTAAGCGCGATCTCAAAAGAGGAAGACCCTCGTTCTTCACTATTGATGCTGATGTCACCTTGTTCTTCAAAAATCGCTTAGTGGTTCCTAGAAAGGACAATCTGGATCTGACCCCGCGCGTCATGAAAGAAGCACATGATACACCTCTTTCAATTCACCCTGGTAGTACCAAGATGTACCAAGACATTCGGCAGAGATATTGGTGGCCTGATATGAAGCGAGACATTGCTCATTATGTTGCTGAGTGTGACGTCTGCCGCCGCATCAAAGCAGAACATCAAAGACATGCAGGAACTCTGCAACCACTTGCTATTCCTGAATGGAAATGGGACAAAGTCGAAATGGATTTCATTACTGGTTTTCCCAGATCGCAGAAGGGTCATGATGCTATTTTTGTCGTCATTGACCGATTCTCAAAGGTTGCTCACTTTTTGCCAGTCAAGGAGACAATCACTGCTAGCCAGTTAGCAGACTTGTATGTTTCCCGAATTGTGTCACTCCACGGTGTTCCGCTGGAGATCAGTTCAGACCGTGGCAGCCTTTTTACCTCAAGATTTTGGAACAGTTTCCAAGAAGCTATGGGAACTCATCTGTCCTTCAGCACCGCTTTTCACCCCCAGTCCCAGGGACAAGTTGAACGAGTCAATCAAGTGCTTGAAGATATGATTCGAGCTTGTGTCATCACATTTGGTAAGAAATGGGAGGAATCTCTCCCATATGCTGAATTCTCTTACAACAATAGCTATCAAGCTAGTCTGAAGATGGCACCCTTTGAAGTTCTATACGGACGTAAGTGCCGAACTCCTCTGAATTGGTCAGAAACTGGGGAACGGCCACTCTTTGGTCCGGATATTATCCAACAAGCTGAAGAACAAGTCTGCATTGTCCTAGAACATTTGAAAGCTGCTCAGTCTCGTCAGAAGAGCAATTATGATCGAAAACACCAGGCAATGGTCTATCAACCTGGCGAACAAGCTTATCTCCGTGTCACTCCGATGAAGGGCACTCATCGATTTGGAATCAAGGGCAAGTTAGCTCCTCGCTACATTGGCCCATTCCGTATTCTCGCCAGACATGGAGAAGTGGCATATCAATTGCAATTGCTGCCGAACCTTTCTCAGGTTCATGATGTCTTCCATGTATCAGAACTCCGTCGCTGCTTCAAGGATCCTATCCGAGCAATGGATGATGAAATGCTTGAGCTGCAAGAGGATCTTTCTTATCAAGAGTATCCGATCTGCATTCTTGATCAAGCTGAACGTCGAACCCGTCAAAAGGCAATCAAGTTCCTTAAAGTTCAGTGGTCGAATCATTCAGAAGATGAAGCCACTTGGGAACGCGAACATCGTCTTCGTGAAGAGTATCCCGCCCTCTTTCAGCCTGCCTCTTAATTCTCGGGACGAGAATTTCTTTTAGAGGAGGAGAATTGTAACATCCCCATGTATTAGGCTATAGTGATCACCTTTTGGTAATGCCAAGTCACCATGATTAACAGTGCTTGATCGTCATTTGAATCATATCTCATTTCAAATTCCCATTCAATTGAGAATTCAAATTTAAAGCAAAAATAAAAGTTGTTCAAATTTGAAAACTAAAATATTCATAATATTGCAAATAATCTAAAAGCAATTATAAAAATAAAATCAATATTAACTGAATTAGTTAAATGACTCTAACATCCTAAAACAGTAATAAAACAGCAATGTTTAATCTGTTCTAATTAATCCAAAATTCAAATGAAATGCATTTACCTCCAAACCTTTTTCTGGCAGTGAGTTATATTGCCTAGTATTTAAATGGACAATTCCCATATTTTACAAAATTGAAATGGAGGCCAAACATTTTGCAAAACAGAAAAGCAAAGGCAAAACAGAAAAGAAAAGGGAAAAGAACAACGGGCTACTGTGCACTTTGGCTTCCAGAGCACCGTGCAAATCGGCCCGGCCCAGCGAGGCCTTCTCCTTCCTCTCGCGCGCCAGAAGCCATGGCGCACTCGAACGCGCGCGCGCCGTCCACCTGCCGTCTTGCCTCGCTGTCGGCCATCCGGTGGTGCCCCGCGTGAATAAGGACCCCGCGCATCCCCCTGGCGAAACCCTAGCCCAATTCTCCCCTCCCCTCGCTCGCCATCGACCTCACCTGACGCAGCCATGGCGGCGCCTCCCTAGATCGCGCGGCCACCGCCTCCCTCTCGTCGCCGCACCGTGTCCATTTTCTTCCCCGTCCTCGACTACGTCGCCTACGCCTCGCCGTTGGAGCCCGGAGCCACCACCGCATCGCCCACGAGCTCGTCTTCAACCTACGGGCACCCGAGTCCCCGCCGTCGATTCGCCGCCATCGCGCTTCCCCGAGCCCACCTTTGCACGCCTACGGGACCACTGTGAGCCCCGCGTTATTCCCCCTCTCCTCTCGCCGCCGTTTGCTAGTCGTAGTAGCCGCCCTCGTCGTGCCCGAGCTCTCCGCCACGGAGCTCGTCGCCGGCGTCATTCCGGTGACCATTTGGTCATGGCCTCATGCCCGTGAGCTTCGCCGCATCGCGTAGGCCTCGCCTAGGCTCTTAGCACCACCCGTAGCCGCCGCCGCCCGCCGTCGTCGCCGTGCCCGATTCCGGCCACCTCAGCCGCCGTGACCACCGCCATCGGATGCGGTGTGAAGTGCACGTTCTAGAGAGCCCGGCCGCGCGCGATTTGGAGCACCACAGCGCAAACCGGAGCTCGCCGGAGTTCGGCCGCCGCGGGAGAGCTCGCCGAAGCGCTCCGGTGACCGGCGCTGACCTGGCGCCGACGTGGTGGCCCCCTGTGCCACTGACTGCTGGGCCCCGCGGGCCCAGTTAACCGAGTCAAATCGGCTGACTGGGCAGCCCAGTCACTAACATACGGCCCCACCCGTTTAATTAACAATAATTTGAATTTAAACTAATCTGTTAATTAAATTAATTACTAATTAGACACCGACCAGTAGGGCCCACCCTCTAATTAATCATTAATTAGTTTAAGTTAATCCTAATTAGCTACGGTGTCACTGACCAGTGGGTCCCACTGGTCAGGTTTGACCAGTCAACCGGTTGGGTTGACTGCTGACGTCATCGTGACGTTCTGCTGACGTTACCTGGCACTGTTTCGGATAATTCGGATTAAAATAATTTCAGAAATTCTAGAAAATGATTAAAACTTTGAAAAATCATATAAATTAAAGCGTAACTCGGATGAAAATAATTTATATATGAAAAATGATCAGAAAAATATGAAGAATCTAAATATGTGGTCAACCTTTTGCCCGTATCTAGATGAACCTGGAACTTTTTGCCCGTATTCGATAGATGAATAGTGCATAACCTTGATAAAATAAATCCAAATAAATTCCTAATTCCTCTAAAATATTTAGATAGGCAATATACCACCTCTGCATATCATTTAGACATGTCATGCATCGCTGTTGCATTGTTGCCGTGAATTTATTGTTTTTTTCCCCTCCTTCTCTCCCGATAGACGCCGAGACCGCCGCCGACGCAGCTGAGTACGACTACGCTCCAGACGAGCAGCCTTCAGACGACCAGCCCCTCTCAGCAGAGCTTCCAGGCAAGCAACACCCCCTTGATCATCAGATATTGCCCATTCCTTCTCTCTTATGCTTGCATTAGAATTGCTTCTGTTGTTGCTCCGATAGCTCCTATTCTGATGCATAGCCTGTTTTCGTCGCCTACTGTTGATACCTACCTGCTATCCCATGATGCTTAGTTCGCTATGCTGTTGATCCATCTGTGGCCCTTCACCCTTGTCTGTTTGCCAAGCTTGTTATCGGGCCGTGATCACTCTGGGTGATGATCACGGAAATGTTTACTTATTGCAATACTTTAAACTGTAAAGTCGGGCCGGCTCCAAAAGTGCCCGCGAGAGAACAATATTAAAGACGGGTCGGCTCCAAGAGCACCCGCGAGCCGTGTATTACCAAGTCGGAGCGGCAGGAATCCTGTTTGTCTTCGCGAGTAACTAAACACGCCTAACGGACTGGGTATTGGATCTGAGTTGGCCGCTGGCCTATACGCACTACCACCACGTGGGATAATGGTTATGGACCCTCGGCGCCGTATGTATCAGCCGAAAGCTCTGTCAGACGTCCAGTTCAGCATTGTGGCACGGTCGGATCATGCCGCTGGCGCTAGTATCCACCATCCTCACAATGACCCGGAGTGCTAAGGGCGATGGCCCAAGACCCCGGAGCACTTAGGATGTAGACCGGCGAGGACCTCTCTGCTGAGCCTAGGTAGGACTACGTTGTGTCGATCAGCCGAGGCCGGGCATGACCGAGAAAAGTGTGTCCTGCCAGAGTTAATCGAGCGTGTTGGGTAACAGTAGTGCACCCTTGTAGGGAAATTATCTATTCGAATAGCCGTGCCCACGGTAACAGGACGCTCAGAATTGTATCTTGATCTGTTACAACTACAAATGGATACTGTCACAATATTAAACTGTTACTACTGCTCTCGGGATCATTTTCTCACAAGGAGGTCGAGGAAGGATCCCAGGGCATTACTAAAATATGATTGATTATATATTATCTTGCTCTACTCTCTTCTATTGCTGCAAGAAATGCTTCAAGATGCTAGTCTTCGATAGGCTAGGCCTCTCCCCCACTACTCTGGCATTTCTGCAGTTTAGTCGAAAGATATAGCCCCATTCCTTTGATACCGATGCATAATTAGTATAGTTCTGATGTCAGTCTTGAGAGTACTTTGGATGAGTACTCACGGTTGCTTGCTATCTCTTTTTCCCCATACCCGGTTGCTGCAATCAGACGACTGAGCCCAGGAGCAGGAAATCCCAGGAGGCTACAACTACTATGTTGAGCCCGCCGACCAGTAGTAGTTCGGAGGCCCTAGGCAGGAGTCCTTCGCCTTTTCGATCAATGTCGTTATTTGTGCTAGCCTTCTTAAGGCAAACTTGACTAACTATGTCTGTACCCAGATATTATTTGTTTGTATGACTTATGTATTCGGGTCCTCGTGACCCCTGGCTTGTAATATGAAGATTTATGTTTAAATTTGAGTTTAGAGTTGTGTTGTGATATCTTTCCATGATTCTCTGATCTCGAGCGTGCACGTTTGCGTGTATGATTAGTGCACGGTCGAACAGGGGCGTCACACCTAGGCAAAGTCTTCAAGAAGGGATCACAACATGTGCACCAATGTTGATTGGGTCCAACCAAACGTAGAATTTGGGATTTTCATCCCTGAAGCCGAGCTTCAAGCCAACACCTTCAACAAGGGCATGACACACGTATGTCAACAATGCCTGATCTAAACGGAGCCAAGATCATGGGTTTTCACCCAGGGAATCTGCATACTTTTTGTCAAAACCGTCACTGCCAGCAACCTCTCAACCGACTAGCGTCTTCTTGCTAGACGGATCCCAGAACTGGGAGAGCCAAGGCTTGACCGCGTCATTGGAGAAAACGCTAAAAGCAGGTTGAGGACCTTGCCTCCCCGCATCTGGGCACTGCTGCAACACCTTCATTCCTCATCGTCAGGAGAGGGAGGGACGGTGGACAAAGGATCCGCCGCTGCAGCCATCTCTTCTATGCCGAGATGCATCCGCCAACCACCGGGTCGAAACCTCGATTACAGCCGTCGCCGGCCCTGGAACTACCCGCCGCACCACCGGCTTCTCCCACCATGCCAGTGAGGAGCGCCGCCACCAGATCGATCTGCACCAGGGCCACCTCCGGCAATCGTCGCCATCCCACGTGGGATGCGCCGCGGGAGAGAAACAGCCACCGCCGACCGAGCGAGCTACGCTCACCGGCGTCCGCCAATGGCGTCAAGGGGAACCAAGGAGGAGGAGGGCGGGGCGGCGGCAGCTAGAGTTTCGCCCGTGCTCCCCCCCCCCCCCAGGTTGGCCCGAGCGAAACGTTCAAAGGAAAATAATTTATGGATTTGTCAACCCCACCGCACGTGAAGAATCCAACTCATGTATGCACGCACGCAAATGCATATATATGGCCATCAATTGCCCTGGATCTAATTCCATCAATCTCCCACGCTCTCAAAAATCTTAACGAATAATTCGCGGATACACCCCGGCTCTCTCACGGTGGATCCAGATTCGATCGTCTGCTACCTAGTTAGTATAAAGAGAGATTTGTCAACCCCACCGCACGTGAAGAATCCAACTCATGTATGCACGCACGCAAATGCATATATATGGCCATCAATTGCCCTGGATCTAATTCCATCAATCTCCCACGCTCTCAAAAATCTTAACGAATAATTCGCGGATACACCCCGGCTCTCTCACGATGGATCCAGATTCGATCGTCTGCTACCTAGTTAGTATAAAGAGAGCTTTGTCAACCCCACCGCACGTGAAGAATCCAACTCATGTATGCACGCACGCAAATGCATATATATGGCCATCAATTGCCCTGGATCTAATTCCATCAATCTCCCACGCTCTCAAAAATCTTAACGAATAATTCGCGGATACACCCCGGCTCTCTCACGGTGGATCCAGATTCGATCGTCTGCTACCTAGTTAGTATAAAGAGAGATGAATCTTTGTATGCTTAAAAGGAATGGTTTTACAAGTAAATTTATAGAATCTGCGTCCAGAAAGTCTCAACTTATATCCTTTTTATATAGTTTCTGTTCTTAATCATGGTACACCATCATATGCTTAATTGTAACTAAGCATGCACGCAGCTAGCATGGGAATCCACTTATTGGGTTCTGTAGTATTGTTGAATAAATCAGTGTAGTGCACGTGTGGCCCAGAACATCTAAGAGCATCACAAAGAGGTAATAACACGGGTGGTGCTTAAACTTGCCATCAATGTTCACTTTAGTGCCTGAACTTGAAAAATACGTTGAACTGGTTTCGAAACTTGACACGAGCGTGCAAATACGGTGCTAATCTCATGAGTAGACGTAAAATACGCTGATGTGGTACTTTTATTGTTTAGCATGCACACATGGCGTGCCAGCGCATCTATAATAACTAAATAGTTCATTCCCACTATGCTATTTCTCTTGACATGCAGTCTATCCACCTCAGCAGCCTTGCCACATCATCATTTACTCTTAATTATTTTGATCATGCAGCTCACCACATCAGCGTTCTTTAAAAAAAACACGTGATTGGACTCTCTGGAAACCGAAGAGGCCTCTTTTGGTCTTCCGTAACAGAAGAGTCAGTGTACAAACCGATAAAAAGAAGCCCGACAGAAGCCCATCGCTCCATCTCTTCGCATCTCTTGGCCCTCAGAAAGAATTCTCTTCGACTGCTCAAAAAAAAAAAAAGAATTCTCTTCGCATCCCTTCCCTGTATCATCGCAGCAGCCAGGGCGGCGCGACGCCGTCAACCACCGGGCAGTGACCCGTCACCCACAACGGATCAGGTGCAGGATCGCCACCGCCTCCGGCCGACAAGGATTGAGCTCCATGGATCCAGGCGCACCGGCCAGATCTGCCGCCGAGGGGACAACCTCCACCACCGCCCCGCTACCCTGCATCCTCGACGCGCCCAACCCCGGCCATCTCGACTACTCCGCCTCCTCAAGGACGACCTGCACCACCGTCCTACTACCCCAGAATCAATTTTGCCGACGCCTCTCGGCGACTTCCCCTACCCCAGTGGAGCGGCATCGCTCCCATCGTCTCCAACATCAGGATGGTGTCTGCTCCTTTGCTCTGAAATCATGTCATGCTGGCCAGGTAATGTACAGTAGTCCGGCGTTCCTCTTGCAGTATTGATCCTCAATAGCACATGTGTTGTATAGATTACTGAATCATACACTATTGTTGCAGATCCGTTCTCTTTGTCCCGAAGTTGGCTGGGGACTTTACACATGGCAAGTTTCATTGGATGTATCAAAGATAGAAATGAGTGGATTAGGTGTCATACCACTCATGTTTCGGCACTGTACCGACAAACTTTGAGTCTATATTGCCATCTCAACAATACATGGATAACATATTAAAGGTGCATTCATGTTTTTTTATTTGACACCATGTTGGTTATATCATTTTTTGTTTGAAAAGAACTATCCCTGAAGTGGTCAGAGCAGTACCGTGTGTGCTGCCCGGTTGCCAGGTCGAGCTGCTGCGCTAGATCGTCATCGCTGATCGCGTGCCTCCTGCCTGCTCGTGTTTGCAGCCATCGCGCCACCCGCCGGATTGCCGCGGCAACTCCTGTTAGGCATCCTCTCCTGAATCCTCATAGTATTTGCTAAATTACTCCTGTTAGATGTGAACCCACAGGTACTCTTGGTTCAGTCTGTTTCTTATGTGAGATCTGAAGTCACAATTTCAGTTAGGTCGGAACTAAAAATTCAGTGATCATGAACAATATATTCAAGTAGAGCAAAAGGTTCTTCTCCTCTATGATTTTCTTGGATGATTTCCTAATTAAGATACCGCTGATTACTTCAATCTGTTATGTCTTGAGCAAGCAAGCCGGTCTGACACTAATGTGCCACTTTACTTGACTGCTTGCCACTGAAGCTTATATATTACTATTTCAGAAATTAGCTGAGCATTAATCAACAATGACGATGTTTTCCACACATAACATAGGTCCTTTCTTTTCATCTATTTTTCATCACGGACTAGGTTTTTCTTATGGGTTAATCTAGAATTCGTTTTTGTATGCTACATATTTTGTTGCCTTTTTTTATTCCTTTAGGCAACACACAGACATACGCACACTATGAATATTAGATGGAGTAGAGAGAGCAAATGGAAGAATCATTGAGTGAAGGAATACCGAGAGCACTATCATGTTTTATCAGCTGGAGTGGAGACGACAAACGGAAGAATCACAGAGTGAAGGAAAACTGAGAGCACTATGATGTTGACTGAACTTCATGAAGGAAATCAGATGACCGTTTTATTAAAAGATTTTTTTTTTTTTTGCAGCCAGGGCGGCGCTACAGAGGTACAAGCTTAGTACGAAACTGTTTTTATGCATCTGCATGATTGTATATGTGTCTCTTAATGTATGAGAAAGCTCTTTGATCTAAAAAAGGCTACAGAGGGTACTTTGAGCATTTTGAAATATTCCGCAGGATATATGAAGACAAGCCTATCCTAGCCAATCGATTCTCCGTAATAATTCACACTTGCTTTCAAGACTATTTGCACTTGTGTCCTTTCGCTTCGTTCAACATTTAATTTTGATCTCTGATGCTTGCACGAGATGCAAAATTCTAGGAGCACACCCGTGGATTTCAAATTGCTTTTCAGATGGGAAGTAAGTGCAAAGCCCACACTTTGCTCTTCATAATAATCTCTCTGACAATGTGTTCTTCTTTGTTGTGTGCAGAGCATGGGACCGCGTCCATGGCATCATATGTCACAGGACAACAAACGACACAAGAGATCATACGAGCGGACATTCGCGATGGCGTCTCAAGAGACTAGCGATGTCCGAGTTACCTGCTGCCCGTTGCGATGATCCCATCCAGCAGGCAGGCGGGACTAGCATCGACCGGGTGAGTGGCAACGGCGACCGGTCGTGCTGGGCGATCAACTCAGTAGAGCTAGGATACAATCAGATAGCCACAGTCCACAGGGACAGTTTAGTCCTTTCACGAGCCTGCTTATGTGAGAAGAAGAAAATAAATAAAAGAGTTGCTAATGGCATAGTAATCAAGGTGTCAACGATCTAGGTGGCAGTTTTACGGAGTCAATATGGAAAGTGGCAATTTCTCAAAGCCACATGAAGGAGGTGGCAAAAATCCAAATACTATGACTTCATACAGTCTAGGCCCCTGATACTTAAAATATTAGCAACAATCGGTTTGCATAATAGTGATGTGCTCATTTATCATGGATGGTTATCAAATGCAGTTCACAGAGGGTAAGGTGCCTGGAAGTATGTAATACAGTTAGCTTATGTGTGATCACTTACCAAATTTTAGTTTATGTGTGATCACTTAGCAAATTTCTGGTAAAATAACTAATGGAATGCATAATATTATATCATTTTCTTACCAGTTTGCATAAATTAATTAGTCCTTTTCAAGAATATTCTCCTGTGAGCTCCATTATCCGGTAGCTTTATTAGATGAAAAAACAATCATCACTAAGTATGTCAAAACGATATCTTATATCATTTTTTATTAGTTGCTTACATGTGATTGTTGTCTTCAACTACATGGATTTGGATCTTGGTGCTCATATTATGCAAGTCGTACGAGATTACTTATTCCAAATATTGTGTCGATTGCAATGTTTTCATCTTAAGAACATATATCTACCCCGTAAACAAAGTTATTCCATTTATGTATTACCATGTGTATATGACTAAGAGTTCCCGCAACAACGTGCGGGGTATCATCTAGTAGCATATGTTCCTATGGAACACCTGTCAGAACGGGAAAATTACAGCTAAAAAATGAGCCCGCTAGGGCTCAAACCAGCGACCAAGCGCTACGTAGCGGGCTGTGCTAGCCACTGGGACATTGTGCAAGACGTAGCAACATTTGATACCCAATCCTTACGTATTAAAGGACACGCCCATGTGGTCTAAATGAGCCATAGTCAGTGCGACCCATTTTAAGCATCTTAGTTTCTTTTAGAAATTTGTAAACTATAATCACAGTAGTAAAAATATGTTTCAAATATTCGTGTTTTATAAATATTTTACATAAAAATAACACAACTTATATAAAACATGTTCATGTAATTTTTAAATAATATTAATTATTTACATCTGGATTATATGCATACAAATAAGATAAGTCAACAAATGTTCAAGTAATTTTTAAAAACATTTAGTAAGTTTTAAAAAAAAATAGTAAATGCAAAAAACAATTATACACTCGTGGATTATATTTAAATTCTACAAAGTTATTTTTTGTATCATCTATATTAATGTTCACTTGTGTACAACTTTCACTCGTGACATATATTCATAATTAGTATATAGTTAGGAGTGAATATTTATTTTGAAAAAATTAAAATTTGCATATTTGTGAATATTTTTAAATGATAGAAAAAATTAAGTTTATGAATACATTTAAATTATACAAAATTCTATATAATTATGAATATAGTCAGGAGTGAATATTCAGAAAACCATTTTTAATTTTTAATTTTGCATATTTATGGATATTTTTAAATTTTGCATACTTACGAATATTTCTAAATTATTGTAAATTATAAAAACATTTTTATATCAGAAATACTACCTTATTTATATGATGTTTTTCACAAAATACGTCAATATTTTTAAAAATTAGATCAGCATTTTGATAAATTATTTTATTTGTGTGTATAATATTTATAACATCCGAATAATTGAATTCTATTTTTTTTAAAGCTAACATGTGCGATATGCGCCGCACTGAATTCTGCCCATTTAGACTACATGGGCGTGTTCTTAACACACAAAAAAAAGACATAAAAGATCTGTATCCTCACTAGACACAAGATACAAGTGGCGTACTGGCTAGCATAGCAAGCTCTCACGAGTGAGATGTCCTGTTCGAGTTCCAGCAGGCGCTAGTTCTTGCTACATAATTGCGGTAATTTTCCCTCTAACCTGACAGGTGGGACCCACGGGTCATAGAGACATAAGCTATGAACTGGCACGCTAATCAAAATACGGTGCCATGTCAGCGTATTTTACGTCTACTAATGGAATTAGCATCGTATTTGCACGCTCATGCCAAGTTTTGGAAACAAATCAATGTATTTTTAAAGTTCAGACACTAAAATGAACATTGATGGCAAGTTTAAGCACCACTGGTGTTATTACCTCCAAACCTGTTATGGTCTCAAACTTCCGTCACCTAAACGTCGATAGTCCTTCGAAGAAGCTAGCTGCAGAGGCTGGGGTGGAGCCTCATTAGGGCCCAACTGGGCCGTGGCTCGTCCTGGATTTTTGCACTTCTTTTTTTACCTATGCTTGCTTCATTGCCCAGCCCACCACCTGCAGTCCACTAAGCACCAGCCAGGCGCCTGTGATAGGTTTAAGAAAATGTGTGCTCTCTTTGGTCTCAGCAGTCCAACATTTTCTTCGTAGCTCTGCCATCGTATAGAGGGATGGCTCCACATAGCTAGTTAGCAGGTTGAGGTCTCGTTTGTTAATGAAATTAATTAGACAAATTGCTCCACCAACTAAGAACAGCCATGCACCACCACACCCATAGAATCAAGAAAGAGTTCTCGGTCTATCAATATGAAGACATACAAAGGAAAAAACAACAACAAAAAATGCAAGAGAAAACCATCAAACTCTTCCAATGGCACCGCCACCACCTCTGTTGGAATTTCCTCGAGGATTGGTCACATCAAAATATCACGAACGCACGGGAATGACAAACTTGCAGCCAAGGGCTCATATTTTGCTGGAAAAGTGTCTATTTCAACCGACTGATTTCCACGAGCCTCAAACCTCCTCGCGCACCGTTCGATCGCGTGAGATCTGACGGCTCTCATCGTAGCGTGCGACGCGAGCACATAAGGGGGCGGTGCTATCGGGTCAGGTTGTCTGACCCGCACCTCCCGAAAGTCATTGCAACATTTTGGCCGGTGCCCTTTTGTTCCTTCTCCCCGAAGCTCACAACCAACACATCCATGCGACGGTCGTCGCGGCGTCCATCTTCCGGGGCGGTGACGACTGCGCGAGGACGACGAGCGGAGGCACGGGAGGAGGCAGCTCAGGCCATGGACGACGACGATCTACAAAGCAGGTTCCTTCTATCCTCCGCTCAAATCAACCCCCGAAATGCGCGCTGTAGAAATCCAAGTAGGAATCGTGCATCTCGCCCGATCTGTGTTTAGGGGAGGCCGATGTTGGGCTCGCCGGAGGCTTTTCGTGTAGCAGAAGGGCTTGGTTCGCCGGGATCTGGTTTAGGTCCGGAGGTTTTTCGTGTAGCGGAGGGGCTTGGCTCGCCGGGATCTGGTTTAGGTGGAGGCGCGGTGGTCGCCCCTTCAAGGTTGTATTTTGGATCTGGAGCAGGGGGTGGGGCTATTCTACGTGAAAAGGTGTGTGTTAGGGTTCAGCGGGGGAGGGGGGGTTTGGTAGCTTGCACCCTCCATTTTTTGTTGTTGGAGTTCATTTTTTGTCAGGTGACTGGAGATGTTTTCACTGGAGATGTCCTTTTTTGGTAGTGATGGTGGCGTTTTGTTGTTGATTCAGATATAACAGTTTGGTAGTAGGCAGTAGTGTTTGCATTGTAGCTTGTTGATATATTTGTTCGGTTTTGGCAGTAGGTAGTTGATTTTTCTTCAGTAGGCAGTAGTGTTGCATTGTAGCTTTGCATTTGCAGTAGTAGGCAGTAGTTTTACAGTGTAGTAGTTGTCACACCCTTGATTCAGATTAGTAGCTTGTTCATTATTGTCACCCATCTTTGCATTACAGTAGTAGTTGATTTTTTTAGTTTTTGCTGTCTGTCAATCATAGGTTTTTAGGTGCAGATAGATATTGAAGGTGTTACATTGCAACTGATGTGACCAAATTGAATGGCCAACTGCATTTTATGCAGTGACCAATCATATTTCAGATTTAATGTTTTAGTAGGTTTTCCAAGTGTTATAATTGCTTCCCCTGCATTAGTGTTCTTAATGGCTAGAGTTTTTACTTTTTTTTTCTAACAAGACAGTGTGGTTCCCCTTTTTGTTTCTTGCAGCGATCCAACAATGGATGATGAAGAACCTTCTGATGGGTCCTTTTCAACACGCTTTTCAACTTTTCGTTTGCGTGAGGTTGCAGACAAGCAGCTGAATGTTAAAAAGAGGGAATTGTTAGAGAAGTCCAGTTTTGGGTCGTTGCTGAAGATCAGTACATTTTCCGTACCTCTTGAGCTGATCGACTGGGTAATTATGAGAATCGACACTAAGCGTTCTTTGTTCAGGTATCCTTTGAATCACCCCACTGGTCCATTTTCTTCTGTGTGTTCCTTTCTTGCAATGTTTTGTCCTGGATTTTGACACGTGTTTTTTGTGGTGCCTTTTTGTTAGTCATAAAAAGAAGACTATATTATTCACTAGAGACATGGTGCACAAATTTTTTAATGTCCCATCCGGACCAAGGGCAGTGGAGCTGCTGAAGAGGAATGAACGTTGCGAGCTGCGCGACATTTATCGAATAGGCACAAGGGCTCCAATGAAGAAATCAATATCTGTAATCAAGGAAGTAGCGGACGATGATGCCATTACTATAGAGAGGACTTGGGTTCTTTTATGCCTTGCTCTTGTGCTAGTTCCTGGCACTGGCAACATGGTCTCTCTAGAATATATTGCTAGTCTGAAGGATCTGGATGAACTCAATGAGTTTGCGTGGGATGAGCATGTGTTGGCAACTGCGTTGAGGGAGGTGAGGAAGTACCAACTAAAGAGGGAGGCTGGAGTAAGTGGCTTCTGGATAGGTGGCTGTCTACCTATGTTTGCGGTATGTGTCATTGGTTCATATTGCTTTTCTTACTTTATTTATTCTGCTCTCAACAATCATTTCTATGATGCAACTTTTCTGATTTATATTTTTTTAAATTATAGTTGATTTACATGTGGATTTCCTAGAGGTGCCCCGGTCTTTGGTTAGTGAGGAGACGTTCAACTACTCGCTCCCTAGGGCTTGCTTCGTGTGCGATGCAGATTTCAAGCTGGTTATAGATTTTGACAGGAACAAGCTTACCCTCGAGAAGGTTGAATTTGGGAACCACAATGTAAGTTCAGTCGCAATCTTCCTTTTCTTTTTTTCAGAGCTTCTTTCGGTAATAAATATCTCACTCTTTTTTTTTGTTGTTGTATGCAGCATCGTTCTCTGTCTCAAACACCTTTTGCAATACTGGATGCGGACAAGCAATGTGAGGGCCAGAATCAACATCATCAGGCAAATGCCAGTAATAGAACTGCCAAACCCAGCACACAAGTCAGGGGTGATGGTGACTTAGGCGGTGAGTTTTGCGGCTCTTTGGACGAATGGCTGCGGCCGCTCCCTTCCTGCCAAGAGTTGGAGGTAGAAATGCACTACTTTTTTCTCCCTTAAGTAAATATCTGTCAGTGCATGTATTTTGTTTTCTGTATGTTCTTTTCATATTTTGTTTATTTATTTATGGTTACCCCAATTTTGCTCTTTTTTTGTGTTCTGGAAACAGATCCCATTGCACTTGAAGCCTATATATGAGAAGCACAAAAAGCTATATATGGCAGAGTTGAAGAATGCTGTCACGTCTTTTGGGCAGGTCCTGCAGTCAACTTTCTGCAAGCGGTTAGGAAATATGCCCTAGAGGCAATAATAAATTGGTTATTATTATATTTCCTTGTTCATGATAATCGTTTATTATCCATGCTATAATTGTATTGATTGGAAACTCAAATAAATGTGTGGGTACATAGACAACACTGTGTCCCTAGTAAGCCTCTAGTTGACTAGCTCATTGATCAAAGATGGTTAAGGTTTCCTAGCCATTGACATGAGATGTCATTTGATAACGGGATCACATCATTAGGAGAATGATGTGATGGACAAGACCCAAACTACGAACGTAGCATATGATCGTGTCAGTTTATTGCTATTGTTTTTTGCATGTCAAGTATATGTTCCTTTGACCATGAGATCATGCAACTGACTGACACCGGAGGAATACCTTGTGTGTATCAAACGTCGCAACGTAACTGGGTGACTATAAAGGTGCTCTACAGGTATCTCCGAGGGTGTCTGTTGGGTTGGCATGGATCAAGACTGGGATTTGTTACTCCGTGTGACGGAGAGGTATCTCAGGGCCCACTCAGTAATACAACATCACATTGAGCCTTGCAAGCAAAGTGACTAAAGAGTTAGCCACAGGATCTTGTATTACGGAACGAGTAAAGAGACTTGCCGGTAACGAGATTGAACTAGGTATAGTGATACCGACGATCGAATCTCGGGCAAGTAACATACCGAAGAACAAAGGGAACAGCATACGGGATTAACTGAATCCTTGACATAGAGGTTCGACCGATAAAGATCTTCGTAGAATATGTAGGAGCCAATACGGGCATCCAGGTCCCGCTATTGGTTATTGATCGTAGAAGTGTCTCGGTCATGTCTACATAGTTCTCGAACCCGCAGGGTCTACACACTTAACGTTTGGTGACGATTAGTATAATTGAGTTATTATGTTGGTGACCAAAAGTTGTTCGGAGTCTTGGATAAGATCCCGTACATGACGAGGATCTCCGGAAGAGTCCGGAGGTAAAGATTGATATATGTGATAATAGTGTTTTGATCTCCGGAAGAGTTCCGGAGTTCACCGGAAGGGGTTCCGGATGTTTACCGAAATGTTCGGGTGCAGCAACACTTTATATGGGCCAAAGGGATAAAGCCCACGAGGTATTGGAAAGTGCAAAAAGTAGTTTTGCTGCCGCGTAAGCGGTACTACCGTTTTGTGAAGCGGTACTACCGCCCAAGCGGTACTACCGCTTGTGTGAAGCGGTACTACCGCCCAAGCGGTACTACCGCTTGTGTGAAGCGGTACTACCGCTTGTGCGCGGTACTGCAGGGATCCGAGTTGGACTCTTTTCCTGCGGGCCAAACCGACCTTGTGCGGGCAAAACCGACCTGGAGGAGGCTTTTACTCCAAGTTTAGACCCCAAGGCTCAACATATAAATAGAGGGGCAGGGCTAGCACACGGGACACATCAAGATTTCCCCAAGCCGTGTGCGGCAACCCTAACCCTCTAGTTCCTCCGTCATAATCTCCGTAGTGCTTGGCGAAGCCCTGCAGAGATTGTTCCTCACCACCATCACCACGCCGTCGTGCTGCTGGAACTCAACCACTGCTTCACCATCGCTCGCTGGATCGAGGAGGTGAAGGCGTCATCAAGCCATACGTGTGTTGAACGCGGAGGTGCCGTCCGTTCGGCGCTAGTTCGTGATCGGATCGAGGGACGACTTGCGATTTGGATCGCGGAGACGTTCGACTACATCAACCGCGTTTCTTAAACGCTTCCGCTTAGCGATCTACAAGGGTATGTAGATTCACTCTCCCTCTCGTAGATGCTCATCACCATGGATAGATCTTGTGTGTGCGTAGGAAAATTTTTGTTTCCCATGCAACGTTCCCCAACAGTGGCATCATGAGCCAGGTCTATGCGTAGATGAGATCTCGAGTAGAACACAAACGAGTTGTGGGCGTGGGTGTATACATATTGCTTGCCGTTACTAGTTGATACTTGATTCGGCAGTATTGTGAGATGAAGCGGCCCGGACCGACATTACGCGTACACTTACGCGAGACAGGTTCCTTCAACTGACATGTAATTTTGTTGCATAAAGATGGCTAGCGGGTGTCTGTCTCTCTCACTTTAGTTGAATCGATTTCAATGAAGAGGGTTCTTTTAGAAGATCAAAACGCAATCACTACACCACGTTGTGGTTTTGCGTAGGTAAGAACGGTTCTTGCAAACCCGTAGCAGCCACGTAAAATATGCAACAACAATTAGAGGACGTCTAACTTGTTTTTGCAGGGTATGTTGTGATGTGATATGGCCAATTACATGATGAGATATATGTGATGTATGAGATGATCATGTTTTGTATAGAATATCACGACTTGCATGTCGATGAGGACGGCAACTGGCAGGAGCCATAGAGTTGTCTTTAATTATTGTATGACCTGCGTGTCAATCATTAAGCGCTATGTAATGCTTTACTTTATCGCTAAACGTTAGCAATAGTCGTGGAAGCAACAGTCGGAACGACAACCTTATGGCGACACGTTGATGGAGATCAAGATGATGGAGATCATGGTGTCATGCCGGTGACGATGGAGATCATGTCGGTGCTTTGAAGATGGAGATCAAAAGCACAAGTTCATGGCCATATCATGTCACTTATGATTTGCATGTGATGTTAATCCTTTTATGCATCTTATTTTTCTTAGGACGACGGTAGCATTATAAGGTGATCCCTCACTTAAATTTCAAGATAAATTGTGTTCTCCCCAAGTGTGCACCGTTGCGAAAGTTCGTCGTTTCGAGACACGCCGTGATGATCGGGTGTGATAGACTCTACGTTCACATACAACGGGTGTAAGCCATGTTGCACGTGCGGAAACACTCGGGTTAAACTTGACGAGCCTAGCATGTACAGACATGGCCTCGGAACACAAGAGACCGAAAGGTCGAACATGAGTCATATAGTAGATATGATCAACATGAAGATGTTCACCATTGAAACCACCTCGACTCACGTGATGATCGGACTTGAGTTGGTGGATTTGGATCATGTTACACTCGAATGATCGGAGGGATGTCAATTTGAGTGGGAGTTTTTTAAGTAATATGATTAACTAAACTCATTATCTAGAACAATAGTCTAAGTTGTCTTTGCTATATTTATGTTGTAGATCATGGCTCGCGCAGTAGCACCCCTGAATTTTAATGCGTTCCTAGAGAAAGCTAAGTTGAAAGATGATGGAAGTAACTTTGTGGACTGGGCCCGTAATCTAAGGATTATCCTTACGGCTTCCCAGAAGGCTTATGTCCTTGATGCACCGCTTGGTGATCCACCCGCTCCAGTTGAGTCTCTAGACGTTGTGAACGCCTGGCAGGCTCGTTCTGATGATTACTCAATAGTTCAATGTGCAATGTTGTATGGCTTAGAACCGGGACTTCAAAGACGTTTTGAACGTCATGGAGCATATGAGATGTTCCAGGAGTTGAAGTTTATCTTTCAGAAGAATGCCCGGATCGAGAGATATGAGATCTCCGATAAGTTCTATGCTTGCAAGATGGAGGAGAACGGGTCTATCAGTGATCACGTGCTCAGAATGTCTGGGTACTCCACCCGTCTGGCTGAGTTAGGGATGCCCCTTCCGCCAGAGGCTATCACTGACAGAGTTCTTCAATCATTGCCACCTAGCTACAAGAGCTTCGTGTTGAACTATAACATGCACGGGATGAACAAGTCAGTCGCCGAGCTGTTTGCGATGCTGAAAGCCGCTGAGTCTGAAATTCAGAAGGAGCATCAAGTGTTGATGGTCAATAAAACCACTAGTTTCAAGAAAAATGCCAAGGGTAAGAAGGGTAACTCCAAGAAGAGTGGCAAAGCAGTTGCTCCTCTCGTGAAGAAACCCAAGGCTGGACCCAAACCAGAAACTGTGTGTTTTCATTGCAAGGGAACTGGACACTGGAAGCAGAACTGCCCCAAGTATTTGGCTGACAAGAAGGCGGCCAACAACAAACAAGGTATATATGATATACATGTTATTGATGTGTACCTTACCAACTCTCGTTGTAGTGCCTGGGTATTTGATACCGGTGCGGTTGCTCATATTTGCAACTCAAAACAGGAACTGCGGAATAGACGGAGGCTGGCAAAGGACGAAGTGACGATGCGCGTGGGAAATGGTTCCAAGGTTGATGTGATCGCCGTCGGCACGCTCGCTCTTCGATTACCGTCGGGATTAGTGATGAACCTAAATAAGTGTTATTTGGTGCCTGCGTTAAGCATGAACATTATATCTGGATCTTGTTTATTGCGAGACGGTTACTCATTTAAATCAGAGAATAATGGTTGTTCTATTTATATGAGTAATATCTTTTATGGTCATGCACCCGATGTGAGTGGTTTATTCTTATTGAATCTCGATAGTAATGATACACATGTTCATAACATTGATGCCAAAAGATGTAGAATTGATAATGATAATACCACTTTCTTGTGGCACTGCCGTTTAGGTCATATTGGCGTAAAACGCATGAGGAAGCTCCATGCTGATGGACTTTTGGAGTCACTTGATTTTGAATCACTTGACACATGTGAGCCATGCCTCATGGGCAAGATGACTAAAACGCCGTTCTCTGGAATAATAGAACGGGCAAGTGACTTATTGGAAATCATACATACTGATGTGTGTGGTCCGGTGAGTATTGAGGCGCGCGGTGGTTATCGTTACTTTCTCACCTTCACTGATGACTTAAGTAGATATGGGTATATTTACTTAATGAAACACAAGTCTGAAACATTTGAAAAGTTCAAACAATTTCAGAGTGAAGTTGAGAATCATCGTAACAAGAAGATTAAATTCCTACGATCTGATCGAGGAGGAGAATATCTGAGTTATGAGTTTGGCAGTCACTTAAGACAGTGTGGAATTGTTTCACAATTGACACCGCCTGGAACACCACAGCGTAATGGTGTGTCCGAACGTCGTAATCGAACCTTATTGGATATGGTGCGATCTATGATGTCTCTTGCCGATTTTCCACTATCGTTTTGGGGTTATGCATTAGAGACAGCTGCATTCACTTTAAATAGGGCACCATCGAAATCCGTTGAGACGACGCCATATGAACTTTGGTTTGGCAAGAAGCCAAAGCTGTCGTTTCTTAAAGTTTGGGGATGTGATGCTTATGTCAAAAAGCTTCAGCCTGAAATGCTGGAACCCAAAGCGGAGAAATGCGTCTTCATAGGATACCCAAAAGAGACAGTTGGGTATACCTTCTACCTCAGATCCAGGCAAAGTGTTTGTCGCTAAAAACGGAACATTTCTTGAGAAAGAGTTTCTCTCGAAAGAATTGAGTGGGAGGAAGATAGAACTTGATGAGGTTGTTGAACCTTTACTTCAACCTGAGAGTAGCGCAGCGCAGAAAGTTGTTTCTGTGGAGCCTACATTAGCTGAAGAGGAAGTTAATGATGATGATCATGAAGCTTTGGATCAAGTTGCTATCGAACCTCGTAGGTCGACAAGGACGCGTACTGCTCCCGAGTGGTACGGCAACCCTGTCTTAGAGGTCATGTTGTTAGACAACGATGAACCTACGAGCTATGGAGAAGCGATGATGGGCCCTGATTCCGAGAAGTGGTTAGAGGCCATGAAATCCGAGATGGGATCCATGTATGAAAACAAAGTATGGACTTTGGAAGTATTACCTGAAGGGCGTAAGGCCATTCAGAACAAATGGATCTTTAAGAGGACGACGGACGCGGACGGTAATGTCACCGTCTATAAAGCTCGACTTGTGGCAAAGGGTTTTTCACAAGTTCAAGGAGTTGACTACGATGAGACCTTCGCACCCATAGCGATGCTTAAGTCCGTCAGAATCATGTTAGCAATAGCTGCCTTTTTCGATTATGAAATTTGGCAGATGGATGTCAAAACAGCGTTCCTTAACGGTTACCTTAAGGAAGAGTTGTATATGATGCAACCAGAAGGTTTTGTCGATCCAGAGAATGCTGACAAAGTTTGCAAACTCCAGCGATCCATTTATGGACTGGTGCAAGCATCTCGGAGTTGGAATCTTCGTTTTGATGAGGTGATCAAAGCGTTCGAGTTTATACAAGTTTACGGAGAAGCTTGTATTTACAAGAAAGTGAGTGGGAGCTCTATAGCGTTTCTAATATTATATGTGGATAACATATTACTGATTGGAAACAATATAGAAATGCTGGAAAGCGTAAAGGAATATTTGAACAAGAGTTTTTCAATGAAGGACCTAGGAGAAGCTGCTTTCATATTAGGCATCAAGATCTATAGAGATAGATCGAGACGCTTAATAGGACTTTCACAAAGCACATACCTTGACAAAGTTTTGAAGAAGTTCAAAATGGATCAGTCCAAGAAGGGGTTCTTGCCTGTATTGCAAGGTGTGAAGTTGAGTAAAACTCAATGCCCAGTGACTGCAGAAGATAGAGAAAAGATGAGTGTCATCCCCTATGCTTCGGCCATAGGCTCTATCATGTATGCAATGCTGTGCACAAGACCCGATGTCAGCCTTGCCATAAGTATGGTCGGAAGGTTTCAAGGTGATCCAGGAATGGAACACTGGACGGCGGTCAAGAATATCCTGAAGTACCTGAAAAGGACTAAGGACATGTTTCTCGTTTATGGAGGTGATCAAGAGCTCGTCGTAAAGGGTTACGTCGATGCAAGCTTTGACACTGATCCGGATGACTCAAAGTTGCAAACCGGATACGTATTTATTCTTAATGGGGGTGCGGTTAGCTGGTGCAGTTCCAAGCAAAGCGTGGTAGCAGATTCTACATGCGAAGCGAAGTACATCGCTGCCTCGGAGGCGGCGAAGGAAGGTGTCTAGATGAAGGAGTTCATGACAGATCTTGGAGTAGTGCCTAGTGCACTTAACCCAATGACTCTGTTTTGTGATAATACTGGTGCCATTGCTCTAGCCAAGGAACCAAGATTTCACAAGAGGACCAGACACATAAAGCGACGTTTCAATTCCATCCGCGATTACATCAAGGAGGACGACATAAATATTTGCAAAGTACACACGGATCTAAATATTGCAGATCCGATGACTAAACCTCTTCCAAGGGCTAAACATGAACAACACCAGAACTGCATGGGTGTTCGATTCATTACAATGTAAATCACATAGTGATGTGAACTAGATTATTGACTCTAGTGCAAGTGGGAGACTGTTGGAAATATGCCCTAGAGGCAATAATAAATTGGTTATTATTATATTTTCTTGTTCATGATAATCGTCTATTATCCATGCTATAATTGTATTGATTGGAAACTCAAATACATGTGTGGGTACATAGACAACACTGTGTCCCTAGTAAGCCTCTAGTTGACTAGCTCGTTGATCAAAGATGGTTAAGGTTTCCTAGCCATTGACATGAGATGTCATTCGATAACGGGATCACATCATTAGGAGAATGATGTGATGGACAAGACCCAAACTACGAACGTAGCATATGATCGTGTCAGTTTATTGCTATTGTTTTCTGCATGTCAAGTATCTGTTCCTTTGACCATGAGATCATGCAACTCACTGACACCGGAGGAATACCTTGTGTGTATCAAACGTCGCAACGTAACTGGGTGACTATAAAGGTGCTCTACAGGTATCTCCGAGGGTGTCTGTTGGGTTGGCATGGATCAAGACTGGGATTTGTTACTCCGTGTGACGGAGAGGTATCTCAGGGCCCACTCAGTAATACAACATCACATTGAGCCTTGCAAGCAAAGTGACTAAAGAGTTAGCCACAGGATCTTGTATTACGGAACGAGTAAAGAGACTTGCCGGTAACGAGATTGAACTAGGTATAGTGATACCGACGATCGAATCTCGGGCAAGTAACATACCGAAGAACAAAGGGAACAGCATACGGGATTAATTGAATCCTTGACATAGAGGTTCGACCGATAAAGATCTTCGTAGAATATGTAGGAGCCAATATGGGCATCCAGGTCCCGCTATTGGTTATTGATCGTAGAAGTGTCTCGGTCATGTCTACATAGTTCTCGAACCCGCAGGGTCTACACACTTAACGTTTGGTGACGATTAGTATAATTGAGTTATTATGTTGGTGACCGAAAGTTGTTCGGAGTCTTGGATAAGATCCCGGACATGACGAGGATCTCCGGAAGAGTCCGGAGGTAAAGATTGATATATGTGATAATAGTGTTTTGATCTCCGGAAGAGTTCCGGAGTTCACCGGAAGGGGTTCCGGATGTTTACCGAAATGTTCGGGTGCAGCAACACTTTATATGGGCCAAAGGGATAAAGCCCACGAGGTATTGGAAAGTGCAAAAAGTAGTTTTGCTGCCGCGTAAGCGGTACTACCGTTTTGTGAAGCGGTACTACCGCTTGTGTGAAGCGGTACTACCGCTTGTGCGCGGTACTGCAGGGATCCGAGTTGGACTCTTTTCCTGCGGGCCAAACCGACCTTGTGCGGGCAAAACCGACCTGGAGGAGGCTTTTACTCCAAGTTTAGACCCCAAGGCTCAACATATAAATAGAGGGGCAGGGCTAGCACACGGGACACATCAAGATTTCCCCAAGCCGTGTGCGGCAACCCTAACCCTCTAGTTCCTCCGTCATAATCTCCGTAGTGCTTGGCGAAGCCCTGCAGAGATTGTTCCTCACCACCATCACCACGCCGTCGTGCTGCTGGAACTCAACCACTACTTCACCATCGCTCTCTGGATCGAGGAGGTGAAGGCGTCATCAAGCCGTACGTGTGTTGAACGCGGAGGTGCCGTCCGTTCGGCGCTAGTTCGTGATCGGATCGAGGGACGACTTGCGATTTGGATCGCGGAGACGTTCGACTACATCAACCGCGTTTCTTAAACGCTTCCGCTTAGCGATCTACAAGGGTATGTAGATTCACTCTCCCTCTCATAGATGCTCATCACCATGGATAGATCTTGTGTGTGCGTAGGAAAATTTTTGTTTCCCATGCAACGTTCCCCAACAAATGCAACAAGCAGCGAGGAGCACACGGGAGCTGCGTCATTTGGCATTCCAACAGCCACCGCAGCAGGAGTTGCTGTCAGCTCTTCCACATGTCCATTGTCGGAGCCTGATATCCGGGTAGAAGCAAGTGCTGATGACCAGAACAAGACAAAACCTAGTGGTGTAGGTGCGGCTCTAAACGAAAGGGAGTGTAGTGTATTAGGTGGGAAGGTTGGGGTGGAGGAGGAACACAGAGAGGGGGGAACAGCGGGTGGAAGCACAAGCGCTGCCGAGTGTTCCGAGGGTGCTGTGTTGCAACAAGTCAAGAGTAGCGATCATTGTCGAGGGAAGGATTGTGTGGAGCAGGAGGAAGTTGTAATTCAGTGTGGCAAGGTGATCCCCCAAGATGCTTGCAACATTGATCCCTTGGGGGCTGCTGACAATGTTGAAATGCCAGTTCTTTCACAAGGCACACTGCAGGAAATGGCTGTAACTGCCTTAGAGTGGGAAGATGGCCCATCTTGTGCTCTTTTCCCGGAGGGGACCGAAGACTATGAGTGGTTGAATCAAAAAGTAGACAGACCAGTCAAGCCTGTGCAGACATCAAATGCTTCTAGCTCCGATGTGCCGAATTCAATCTCATCAGGGCCAACTTTCGACAACACTCCTCCTTTTGAAAGGCGAAGCAACCCGACACCGGCAACAGTTGACACAGCTCCAAAGCTTCCAAGGCCAAATGACATTCCGGGGCCTGTGTTCGATGTGTCCCCCATCTCATTACAAACCCCCTCCTCTGATGTACCTCAAGGTTTGTGTTGCTTCAGAACAAAACTTCCTTTTAGCAAAAGAGTAATTTCACCAATGCAGCAGATTGTTATATATTTCTCTTTTTTATTTTTTCATCTCCCTCTTTGTTGTGTTGTTGCAATACTGTCCGGTATTAGTGGTTTTGCACGAGGCATCAGAGGTCAATGTTGAGGCCAGGGGTGGGTCCAGCAGTCATGGTAAGGAGTCAAAGAAGAAATGGGTGGCCCTCTCCCCTGACAATGTGCCAATGATGAAGAAAATCAAGGTCGATGCACACGGTGATGCCTTACACCAGCAGTATGTAATGAACAGATACCCAACAAGGAAGCCAAAGAAACACGAGCTTTTGTGAGTTATATGATGATGTTTTTCTATCACCCATTTTTTATCTGAAATCTATTTTTTTGTGTTTCCATAGATGAAAGAGTTTTAATATCCAAGCATATCTGTTGTTGCAAGCCTGATTTCATTGAGATAGATGGTTTCCATACATCTCTACAGCATTTTCATGCATCTCTAAAGCCAAGAGCTGAGATTGACACTGAGGTCATGACGTTATACCTGAAGACTTTCAACTATGATCAGTTGGTCAAGAAGAAGAAGCCAAAGAAGTTCGCATTCTCAGTGATGATGAGTGTTATTGTTCAAATCTTCTTTTTTTCTATCGGGTGTTGCAATGCTTTTTTACCTGATCATGTTTTGTAATCATTTTGATTTTCATATAATTGCGTTCTGCCCCTCTAATGTTTGTTTGTCCTTTTTTCATCAGACAAAACTCAGTGCTGAGCCCGATGTGTTTGATCCGAAGGTGTGCGAAAAAGAATTCAGGAGTGCTTGCTCAGATAATCGTATTTAAAATTCTGACCTAGTAAGCTCTTCTTATCCTACACCCAACATCGCACTAAATGACCTACTAATCATATAGCAATGAATCTCTGAAATTTAAAGCAAGCAACATTTTAGTGGTGTTACATCCTGTGATTTTTAAGGCAAGCAACATTTTCATTGGTGCTGCATTTGTATGAAATTATAGTTAACACACATTCACCAAAGTTTATGCATCCTCTGAATTTGAAGCAAAGCAACATTCAGGGGTTACTGAAAGTTGCATTCAATTTTGTTCAGCATAAAGTTGGCTCTGAAATACATGTAGTCATGATTGAAATGCAACCTTCCCATAGCACAACCTTTTTTTATTGCTGAATTGAAAGCAGACCAACATCCAGTGTACTTTTCAGACATTTTTTCCCTTGTTCTATTTTATATACTTTCTTTTTTTTTACTATTTCTAAATGCATGTGTGGGTTGTTCTTATTTGATACATTGCAGCTATTCTTCACAGTTGTTCACAAAAAGCACTGGGCAGTAGTAGTTGTTAACATCACCCAAAAGGAGTTCAATGTTTTTGACTCCATCAAGAACTCAAAAGACCTATTTGAGATGGACAGGATCACTAAGAATCTGGTAATGCTCCTGTTGGAGTTTGGCGCAACACAGCTTCTCTTTCATTTTATTTTTCCACACCGCACACTTACTCATACGTGTTTCCATTTCCCTATTTTTCTTTGGTTTCCCATTGTTTTTTATTAGATCGCCAATATCAAGAGTGTTGCAATGAGGGAGCCACTTTTCAAGCATGACCTTGAGTCCTTCACGCTATTCTCCCCAGCTAATTACCCGCGACAAACAACTTAGTAAGCATTTTTCTCCCAGAAGAATTTGTGTTTATTTACCAACTAGAGACATTTTTCACTTTTCGTCTAAAGCTGTTTTGCATTTTATAACTATATATATATATACCTTCTTTTTTTCAGCTATAACTGTGGCTACTACAGTATTTTATACCTGGAGAATTGGAATGGCCTTGTTATGCTGTCATTCGACGAGGTATTTGGCGGCAAACCACATTTTTTGTGATTCTTTTTCAAGTTGATTGGGAACATTTCCATGACTATTTTTTCATTGCTTCATCCTTTCCCAGGAATACATCCCGAAGCTTCGGATACGCATTGCAGCAGATCTGCTGAGACACCCAAACAACAAGTTGGACCCCGCGCAGCAGCTGAAACTCCTTCTTCAGCGTTAGACGGATGGTTTCGAGCTTCTACAACTGGAGGAGGCGTGGTGGCGGGGCCTGGTACTGCTAATGCGTGTTTTGTAGCTACCGCAGTCACACTTGTAATTCTTAGCCAAGTTGACAGCATGTTTTACTGTGTAACCTCGGTCTCTTGAATTTTTTTAAAACTCAGCAATCTATTTTGTTAGCCTATGCAAGCATTTTGAATGGTTAATACTGTATTACTTGCTTCAAGATGAATTTGATATACTTCGACCTTGCTCGAGAATGTTGTCACAAGTAATTACAGTGTTTCTGTATTCTATATATGTCATAAGCAATTCCATGATGTGGAATGTAGTTTTTATTTACATACCTACTGATGATTGAGCACAAGGTCGGTTTTCTGAAAGCCAATGGCGAGCAGCTAATATATCGTAGTCACCCATGTAATCCCGAGCAAAGCTGACTCTTTGCAACATCATCGCAACAATATGGGGGGGCGGGGGTGGGGTTAGGGGATTGTGCGGCTGTTGTGCACGCTGTTGTTTGCTCTCCTTTCTTCTATGTTTCTGCCATCATGCATGTATATCTCTTCATCTTCATGAATTTTCCCTCTTGCTAAAACAAAAGAATCCAATCCAGCATCCTCTCTCTTTGTCGCAAATGGCTGCTCATTAGTTTTTTTATGTCAAAAGTATCGCTAAAGTTTTCTCCATTATGTTTTATGGAAAAGCTTTTTAACAGTACGCTTCGAATGTACTTGTATGTTTAAGTAGGCAGCAACAACATCATGGATTTTTAATCCAATGAAACTTTTCAAAATCAAGCTTCAATAAAATTTTAAGTAAGAAAAACTACACTCGTAGAGAAGTTTCAGGAGCCAACAACATCAACATAAGCAATAGGAGGAATTGAAATTTCAGAAAAAGAACAACATATCAATTTTCAGGCACAAGTCAGGCCACTATGAATTAACTCCTTGTCCCTCTTTTTCTCTTTGTAAATTCTAATGTAAATTTCACCATTCTCTTTTGTCCTAAAATTAACCTGTGTAACCAATTACAAATGTATAGTAGCAAGAGAATTAACTTTTTCTATTTCTTTGTCGTAGTTCATCACAGCCTAAGTTCGGTTGCTCTAGCTATGCCGGCATCTGTTTTCATTGCAGCTTTTGGGTAGGGACATTCTTGCACAGCATGACCTTGCTCTTCACAGTAGGGACATTTTTTGATCCCCATTGCAGCCTTCAAGTGCTGGCATGTTTGGACACCGTGACCATCTTCGTTGCAATATGAGCAAGGAGGTGCTTTCTTCTTTGATCTAGGTTTTCCTCTGGGCTTGGTTTGCTTCTTTTCATCTTTCTTAGCTTTATTCTCGTTGCTCAAGCAGAGTCTTTCTCCTCTTTGATTTTTCAGTCGGCCGCACTTTCTTTGGAACACACGCGGGGTTCTGAAGCATGGCATCGCCACCAGGTTGCGGCATAGTGGTCGGCTCGGGGGTTTGTTGTTGCTGCTGCGGGACATTTTGCTGTTGCGTTGCTTGCTGCTGATTTCCTTCATGTTGTTCTTGGAGTGCCCCTTGCCTCGTTGCAGCTATGAGGGGCTCAAGTTGTTGAGCTGCATCATTCATTATATTGTAGGCAAGAACATTGCTGCAAGCTTGGGAAGCCATCCATGTATACTTTCTGCACAAGGAGTTGTACTTGAGAGTGTTGGTTGCAGGGTGCCCAAAATCTAGGAGATGCCCACCACTGATAATTGCCGTTGTTGCAGCTTCGGACCACCTCTCTAGCATGTATCTTTGTGGAATTTTTTGGACATTGAGGTGCACCATTACTCTTATGATGTGTGCACAAATAACCCCATTCATCTCAAAACAGTTGCAGCTGCATTCAAATTTCTCCTCTGCCAACACAACATTCACTGAAAATATTCGGGGGTTCTCAAAGTAATTTGAGTGCAGATCAAACCTCATGCTTGCATTGTCAAGAGCAGGTGCTTGGTTTATGATGAAGCCTGTTGAAGCCTGTATGTGCCTTTTATTTGCCCCTATCACAAAGCACACACATACCATGAGTAAAGTGGTGAGGTTGTTGCGTGGGCTACGAAAGCTTGATTGTCTTCACGGTCCAACATTGTTTCTTGAAGCACCTCATATTGTTGTACAAATCTCCAAACAGAGTCTTGAGGGTTGACAAATGTCTTGAAGTAGGAGTTGAGACCCTCAGACCGCCCTGTAGTGCTTGTAAATGGGAAGAAGTTCTTCCGGAAGTATGCTGGAGCCCAAGTCTCTCGCTTACGCCACATGTTGCATAGATGTGTGTTGTCAACCAAGTCAAAGCAATGCAGCATATGCCGCCAATTCTCCTCGAACTCATCCACCGTCTCTGAATCATTGATAACCCCATAGAAAACCTGCTCAAAAATTTCATCCATGTTCAGGATCCTACCCAACTTTTCCCTTGCTTTTCGCTGGACGTGCCATTTGCAGCACCTATGCACTGTGTTCGGGAAGACATCTGATATTGCTGATTCCATCGCCTTGTCCTGGTCAGTCATTAGGTGCAATGGGTACTCATCGTTCATTGCAATCATCCAATGTTGAAACATCCACTTGAAAGTTTCTATTTGTTCATTTGGCACCAAGGCACAACCTAGCAGCACTGTTTGCAAGTGGTTGTTCACACCAACAATAGGAGCGAAAGGCAGGTTGTACCGATTTGTGCAAAATGTCGTGTCAAAGAAAACACAATCTTTGTACTTTGGGTACAATGCTCTTGTCCTTCCATCCACCCAAAACAGAGATGTCACTGCGTTTGTTTCTTTGTCAACTTGTGTTGCATAGTAGAATTGAGGATTCTCAGCTTGACGCCTCTTAAAGTAAGCAACCATCATATCCATGTCCTGAAATGACTGATTTTGTCGCAGCTTGGAACGCGCATTTGAAACATCCCTCTTCACCTATGGGAGTTTCCTCCGGTCTCCGCCATGGACCATTCCAAGCATTCCCATGCAATTTGTAGTTGACAAGTTTACATCATGCATTGTCATCAGCAGTTGGTAATCTTCTTCCGGAATTTTGCGGTGTGAGCGGTAGAACCTCACAATCTCCTCATGCTGCATCAAAGGGTGTGTATGCTGTGCAACAAAGTATGTAACGACCCACTTATTGCCCCTGATGCCAACAATCATATGTGCTTTGCAATCATAACACACAATCCTATTCCTCTGACGCTTGACTGTCACATCCATTTCAACCCCAGCCTGCTTGCTTGATGAGCTTTCCCCTGCTGCAATCCCTTCTGAAGTACTGCTAGTCTCACATCTAGCCTCCGGTTTGCCAGCATGCACACATTGGAAGACCCTCTTGATAAGATGCCGTGGACCTTTCTTCTGGCTGTTTTTTGAGGCAGCTATGCGTGAGCCAAAGCCCATTCCAAAGGCATAGTCATTATAGAACTTTTGTGCATCTTCAACTGAGTCAAATTCCATGCCAACATAGGGCACAAGTGGCTGAGATGAAATATCATCATCTTCATCTCCATCATGCATTGCACCCTGAGTGTTGAGCACACCATCTGAATCCCCACCACCATGAGTCATGAAAGGTTGCTGAACAAAACTCTCCTCATTTGCCGCCCCATCTTCGGTATGCTACATCATTGCAACAACAGTAGAACAACATCCATCAGTAGCAGTTGAAAAATATTTAGGTCAACATTCTTTCTTGCAAGAGAAACATTTTTTATAGATGAAACATTTCAACATCTATATTAGTAGTTTTTTTTCATTGTAGCATGCACAAGCTTTAAATAACATATCCTTTACAAAGTTTTATGCTTGCTGAAATTCCAGAGGCCAACAGCACTATAACATACACAAGCCCTATAATCTACTAGTGCTTTTTGCTATTCAGCAAGCAATTTTTTCTGAAGCTGAATTTTTAACATTTTTAGCAAGGAATCTCTGAAATTTAAAGCAATCAACACTTTCAGTGTGTGTTTACATCCTGTGAATTTTAAAGCAAGCAACATTCAGTGGTGTTGCATTGTCTGAAATTAAAGCTAACACACATTCAGCAAAGTTACGCATCCTCTGAATCTGAAGCAAAGCAACATTTCAAAGTTACTGAAAGTTGCATTCAATTTTTTTCCAGCAAATAGTCGGCTCTGAAATACATGTAGTCATGTTTGAAATGCAACCTTCCCATTACATAATATTTTTTTCCTTACTGAATTGAAAGCAAAGCAACATCAAATTTTAGTTTTCAAACATTTGTTTATTTTTACACTAGTTTTGTGATGAAAGCCAATGAACAATGAGCAAAGCAACATCTAGTGAGCATAGGAAACTGGCTAATGTCAATGCAGCACTGACAATTTTTTCACCGTTTTCATGTCATAGGGTTTCAGAGGATTTGACAGCAAGGGGAAGCTCACCCAATTTGCAGCAGATCCGGCAGGGGATGCATGAGTGAAAACAACCGGAGGATCTCGGTACATGCGTGAAGCGGGACCTTGTTTGCCTGGGATCCAGGGCGCAAGTCGGAGCTGAAGTTGTCCGTCGGAGAACAGACGAACCCTCGCTGGAGCTCCAAACCATGGCGGAGTAGGCCATGTCTCTGGCGCTGTGGTGCGCCATCGCGGGAGGTGGGGGAGGAGGTGGGAGGTGGAGGGAAGGGGCGGCGGCCGCCGGTTGTTGTAGTCTCCGGCGACCTAAAATCGCGGGCAAGGTGGAGGAAGCGCCGGCGATTCGCGGCCACAGGTGGGGATCTGTTCGCGTGTGGGGGGGGGGGGGGGGGGGCTGTTTCTTTGCAACACGCCGCCCGCTGCAAACGGCTATGGGCCGAGGGGGTTGCGGGCGAGCATTCACGTGTTCCAGCTTTCCTAGATCGGACGGACGTGCTGCTCTACATCCGACGGTTGCAAAGGCGACTTACAAAACGGGTTTCAGCACCCGACTTACGCCTAGCACCGGCCTTTTGCCCTTTTTTTCTTCTTCTCAACCTCGCGGATACAAAACTATGAGTTGGCAGTGTTTATATACAAACACGCACAGCCAGGATAAACACCTACTCGGACGTGGTATTGAATCCAAAGCGGATTCAACACTGTTTTCTTCCTAAGCTAATCACACGGCAACCTTGACCAGTACTTAACCTAATCTGACTCGTACTCACCCCAACATGAACAAGTACTTCTTGCCAACACAAACTAGGACACGGACTGCTACTTGCTACACAGGCATGCATGCACGTGGACACGTGGTAGTGTAACACACGCAACCACAACTCTAGCATGCATTACAAACTCAAGATTACTGCAAATAACCTCTGAATCAAGCACCTTCACCCTGCGCAGCTGGTAGATACCATCGATCGCACGCTCAAAGACAATGACCGGGTGCGTGGCGTCGACATCAGCGATCAATGGGCAGGTGAGCCGGGGCGTGGGCACAGCGTAGAGCCTGGTGGCGCGCGGCACGGTGAGTCCGAAGATGTCGCTCATGTCGAGATCCGACGGCTTCATGCCATTGGGCAGAGCCCAGCTGAACCCATGGGCGAGCTGCGCGACGGCGAGCTCCAACGCATACAGGCCCAGCGCCATTCCAGGGCACGAGCGGCGTCCGGACCCGAACGGCAGGAACTCGAAGCACCCGCCCTTGAAGTCGACCCCGACGGCCTCCCCTTCCCCCATCATGAACCGCGACGGCCGGAAAGTATCGGCATCCTTCCACGCCTTGGCGTCGCGGCTGATGGCAAAGACGTTGATCATGACGCGGGAGCCCTGGGGCACGGAGTAGCCGTCGACGATGCAGTCCTCTGCGGTCTCGTGGAGGAGCAGCGGGATGGGCGGGTGCAGCCGGAGCGTCTCCTTGATGACGCACTTGAGGAAGGAGAGCTTGTCGAGGTCCGACTCGTCCACGTTCCGGTCGAGACCCACCGTGTCGGCGAGCTCCTGCTGCAGACGACGAAGGTCGTCGGGGCTGTGCATCATCTCCGCCATCGCCCATTCGATTGCCGATGCCACTGTCTCCGTTCCGCCAAACATCACGTCCTGCACGCAGCCACGTCATCACGTTAGTGTAGTAGTATTATCATTTAAAAAAGATCAGTCTCATATGACATATACAGTATATAAAATTAGATCACACACATGTTATCATGCATGCGTACATTACTTAAAGTAGCAGTAGAGCATAGCGTAATTGTTTAATGTGCACGCGTACGTAATGCTTACTGGTTCTGAAGTTCAGAGGTCGTGATCGTTTTTCCTTTTCGACGTGCACTCAATCACAGACGGACTGATGATCGAGGCTTTACCGTGAAAGTTAAGAAAACGGTGTGGTTGGTGCAAAGGTAGGGGAAGGGTTATGGTCAGAAATTGAGAGCTTTTCACTTTCTTAAGGTGACACGCACCAACAACATGTCGGCAAAATGATGCACATAAAAGGTCAGATGCAGAGGCCCAATCTTGGAAGGGCAGCGCTAGGCGTTGGCCGGCCGATCGCGCGCACGGATCGGCCGCCTCCCCAGCCCTCTGATTGGTGCGAGAGAGAGAGAGAAGAGAAGCTCGTGCGGAAGACGACATGCGTGCGCTGAGAGATATTTTTTTTTGGAGAGAGAGGGGGCTACGGGAAAGAAAGGGATAAGGTCATGCAGGTGATGAAGTTCAAAAAAAAAAAAAAAAGGGTCATGCAGGTGATGTGCGGCGTGTGTGTCCTGTGAAGGACGCGTGGTGAGAGCGAGACCCGGCCGACGCAATGCTCGGATCGGTCGCCCGATGTGTATCATTTACCATCTTATTTTTTTTTAAAAAATGACAATCATCCTGCATTCATTAAGAAGAAAAGAGTTGCTCAGTTGATTAGTGCAAACCGAGCGAAAACCAGATTGCCTAGTTAATTATGGAGAACCGGGCGAAAACCATCACAACCGCTGAGTGGCACACATAGGAAACCCCACACACACCGCTCCAAAGAGGGCCTCGGCGAGACAACACGCAGGTGTCATCGTCATCACTCCTCCCATAGAGGCGTCATCGCCATCCTTACAGTCTGAGCAAACGACTCCGACTTCGTCGTAGGCGATCGTCAACTCAACCCACACCGTAGCGGACACGTGGAGCTGCATGAAGATTTGCGCCAAAACTCAGCCACCTGCGGCCAGACAACGCAACTCCGACTCTGACAGAGAACTCTGAAGGACAAAACCAGGCACGGCTGGCACCACGGAAGATCGCCGAACGGGCCACCTGCAGCCAGTCATCATACACCATAGGGCCCCGCCGCCGCAGCTTTGACTCCACAGCAACAAACAAACCGAGGCAATACCGCGGACACACCGAAGAAGAGCCGACTACCGCAACCATTCCCGCGTTGCCGACATCGCTCCCACCATCATCGTTGCCACAGAAGCCTGGACGCCACAACCGCTGCAAACCACCGGTCCCGCTTGCCGATGCCGAGCTCCGAGACGCAGCCCCAAGAGGGAAAATGACACGCCAAAGTGCCGCCATCGTCCGATCACAAGATCAAGGGTTTCCCCTGGAGAGGCCGCGATGGCTGGATCCGTGCTGGAGGGGTGCGGCAGCAAAGCAGCGATGCCTCCAAGAAGGTCAACAATGGCCACAACCGCCGCCATCACTGGTCACGGCACAAGGCCGAGACAGGGTCTTCACCCAAGCTCCCACACCACCTCGGCCACACATCATCCCGCACCGGTGCCGACAAGCCCACCAACCGCCACCACCATCGAATTTGCCCGCCGAGGAAGTGGCACCGAGACCGCCGCAGCCAACCGCACCTCGCGGAGACCGTCGGCGGTCAACCTCCAACACGAGGGCCCACCATCCACCGCTGCCACCACCACCGAACATGCCACATCGCAGCTGAAGTAGCCGCCCGAACCTCGCGGAGGCCACCGCTGCCCACCCGCCACGCAGACCAGTAGATCCATCATCACCCGACCGGGAGCAGGACCACCAGACGCGGCACGAGCCACCGCGCCGAACCGAGCACCATGCCGGCATGGCACAGAGGAGCACCGCCCGAGCCAAAGACCACCACGATTCCTGGCCGTAGCCACCCGCGCCCAACGAAGATGGCAGACTAGCCACCACCACGAGGCCACCTCCCCACGCCTCCCCGGGCCTCCGAGCCGCGCCCAAGCGCCAGATCCGCACTGCCCGGAACCCATCCGCGCCCACGACGCGCCCTGTGCGCGCTCGCCGCGCCACCCTGCGCTGCCATGCCTGACCGCCCCGTCGTGGCCATCTCGACGCAGCCTCGCCGCGGCGCCCTCCGACGCCCTGCACATCCGCCTCCCTCCACAGCCACACCCGAGCCGCAGCAGCAGCACACCCTCCGCGTGCTAGATCCGCGCCGGCCTTGCCATCCCGCGCGCCCGCCCAACGCCCGCGCCACACCGCCTGACCTGCCGGGCCCACGCCTTGCCATCCCGCGTCATTCGTGGCAGCCATGAGCCTGACGGCACGCCGCCCCGCCCATCGGACCACAGGGTCCGTGCCAGCGCCGGAGCCGCGCCCGCCGGGACCCGACGCGCTGCCGCACCAAATCTGCCAGGGGACGCCCTGCCGCCACCCTCCCTGAAGCCTGACCTGGCTTCGCCGGCAGGCTCGTCAGGCGGCGGCGAGGTGAGGGGGACGAGGGGGGTGGAGGAAGGTGGCGGCGCCGGAGGGGTTCCCCCCGTGTCACCAGAGAGAGGCGACGCGGGGGTGGGGGAGCTTCCTCACTATTTACCATCTTGGAAGTTTTCCCAGCGGCTGGTTTCCTTTGATAAAAGTTGAAAAGGATGTAGGGTGTTTGTGGGCATGAATGAAAGAATGAATGAAGCGAAAACTGAGAGGTAGCAAATTACTAGCCATGCCCTTTGAAGTTAATGTGAACGGTAGACCTACCTGCACCGATCGTGATCACAAAGCGAGGTGTGGCAGCTGTCTAAGGATCTGACATTAATTGGTCTTTGGACTTCGGTGCCGTAAGTAGACAAACAGAGCTAGGCCACAAAACCTCCTATCATCCTGGAGTGGAGGCAGTGCACGTACAGTGTACCACACTATTCCACGTTGAACTGTTTACTCCCTCCGTCCAGGTGCATAGGGCATCTTACGAAAATTTAGTATTCCAAATATGTACTCCCTCCGTCCAGGTGCATAGGGCATCTTACGAAAATTTAGTATTCCAAATATGTACTCCCTCCGTCCAGGTGCATAGGGCATCTTACGAAAATTTAGTATTCCAAATATGTAAGTCATCATGCATGGAAGGAGCTCCTTATTCCCCCTGATCATTAATTTTGATTTTGCATGTTTCTATTTTCATTGGTTGACACATTAAATAGGATTTGCATGCTACTCTTTATGAATTAATGACATGGGAAACTAACATAGTGGTTGGCTCCTCCCAATTTTCCAAGCGGGCCAAATAGGAGTAATTATTGTCATTGAGTTTTGGTTTAATATTCTTCAACCAATCTCCACGCACCTAGGTTACGATGCAGCTCCTAAGATGCCCTATGCACCTGGACGGAGGGAGTAAGTCACCATGCATGGAAGGAGCTCCTTATTCCCCATGATTATTAATTTTGATTTTGCATGTTTCTATTTTCATTGGTTGACACATTAAATAGGATTTGCATGCTACTCTTTAGAAGACATGGGAAACTAACATAGTGGTTGGCTCCTCCCAATTTTCCAAGCAGGCCAAATAGGAGTAATTATTGTCATTGAGTTTTGGTTTAATATTCTTCAACCAATCTCCACGCACGTTACGATGCAGCTCCTAAGATGCCCTATGCACCTGGGCGGAGGGAGTATCATATATATTTAATCAAGCACGGGTAATAACAAATAAATCAGCAGATTTCGAGGTAAGAAAAAAAATCGCTTGCCATTTTTGTCGGTTTATCTCGTGAAATATTGCGTTGGTGATATTTTATTTTGGTGCATATGGTAGTAGTTAGCGGAGTAATAACCGAAGTTTCGGTGTACGCACCATGACGATGGCCTTGATATTGTCACGGGTGAGGTGGAGCGTGTTCTGCAGGTCGTCCCCGCTGTCGCCGGCGGCCTTCTTCGGCCTCGCCTCAGGGAGGAACGCGAGCATGTCGTCCACCATGTCAGCGTCGACGTCGTCAGGGTTCTTGCCCCTCTTCATGTGCTCGTCGATGATCTTGTCGATGAACTCGTCGAGTGCGGCGCGCGTGGCGCGGAGGCGCACGTTCATGCCCTGCGGGTCCGCCCAGCTGAGCCACGGGATGAAGTCGCCGATGTTGAACGCGCCGAAGAGCTTGGAGAAATTCCTGCAGGATGGCGATGAACTTGTCCTGCTTCCCGCCGTGGCCGTGGCCGTCGCCGGCAGCGCCGGCGCCGGCGCCGAACGCGGCGCGGAAGATGACGTTCTTGGTGAGGTTGAAGATGAGCTCGCCTAGGTTCACGGACTCGCCGCTCCGCCGGGCCACAGCACGGATGAGCGCCGTGGATTCGTCGCGCACGGCGAGCCACGCCTCCGGACGACGCCGGCTGAAGAGCTTCATCACGCACAGCTTGCGCATCTGGCGCCAGAAGGGCCCGTAGTGCGCGAACGCCATGTCGGCACGGTCGTAGGTGAGTTAGGTGATGGCGATGGTCGCTGGCCGGTTCGAGAAGGCGCCGTCCTGCGCCTGCAGCACCTCCCGGGCGTACTCCGGCGTCCACACGGCGAAGGCGTGGAGCTTGCCGAGGCGGAGGTGGAGAAGGCCGCCGTACTGCTTCGCCAGTGCCGCGAGGCCCCGGTGGGTCAGCTGGTCCATCATTGACATGTTGCCAACGATCGGCAGCGGATTCGGCCCCGGAGGCAGCGGTGGCTCCTTGCCCCGCTACCGCCGCCGCTGCAGCACCACGAAGATCACCGAGGCAACAAACAGCCAGCTCAGTGGATCTTGGAGTCATTCCATGGCGATCTTGGTCAAGCCCACCATTGATTGATACTCAGACTAGAAGCTCTAATTTTTTTGGTTTTACATGGGGTATTCGATTGTGTGGGTTTTAGGTTGATGTTGGAGTAGAGCTGAGGACAAAAGTGAAGGGCGCCGGGTTTATATATAGTTGGTGGTTGGAGGAGTAGGTGAGATGAGGGAGATTTTCAGATTAGGTTGAGACATGTATGGTGATAGCAGCATCACATTTTTCCATGTTTCTGTCCGTCGATATTTCTTTCTGGATCACGAGAAAGGGGTGGATTGGGACAGACGGCACAAGAAAATACCAGATGGAGTTTCCTAAAGCTTGACTGCTTGCTTGCTGGTGGAAAACCAGATTAAGGAGTTACTAATTTATATAGAATGAACACGGTGTAAACCATAAGATATTATTCTCAAATAATATATTTATAGTAGTATATGAGTATGGAGAGAAGGAAGTATTTATGGCCACGTGAAAATTCAAGATTAAACTGGCTCTCATTTTACATATACGGAAGGACAAAGTCAATGAGTATCTTTTTCATATATTCCATATGTGACTGAGTCTGGTCTTAAAAAGAAGATTTGGAAGGGAAGAACTCCAAACATTTTTTATACCCCGCAAAAAAAAAAACTTTTTTTATACCCCCGAACAAGAAGTCCCCGATACTACGACAGCTACCAACGGGGGAACTTGCCCGCTGCTTCTGCCACCTCGTGCACCGGATGGTTCCCGAACTTTGACACCAATTCGATCCACGGATCTGACGAGATACGCTATTGCATGATGACTGGCCCGGTCGACACTGGCGATGTGCGGACCCCACCTCCAGGCTTCACGGGTCCGATCCTCAACACTGCCGTGACAGCGGATGACACTGCAGCCGCAGCCGCAGCAGCCAACGGCCATGATGAGGCCAACGGGTCTAGTCACCTTGGACGCGATCACGCGATACTTCAGAGCGCCTAGGGAAAGGTCGACCAGCTCCGTTCCATCCTACAACAATGTTAAATGATGTTACTTTCATGTCTTGCTGTGATTTTTTTACAATCATGTCTTGCTATGAATTAGTCTTAGCAATCGCATTAAAATTACTTGATCCTGTCAAAAAAGGAAATTACCTTGCTGACTACCTCAAGCGGTGAAGAGAGAACCCAGTAAAAGCAAAATAAATAGTGGTGTGAACTCATTCAACACAATGTCTCCAGTTCTTCAAACAGTGTTGAAAGAAAACGAGATGTAACTGAGTGAAGGAATCAAGTGTATCCTTTCCATTGATCAACTGGGTATATATACAAGTTGAAGGAGCGCCTCGAGAGGGTACCGACATAGGGAAGAGGCGCCTGTACGGGCAAAGGGACGCGACCATACGGACACATGCATCCGTACACTAGTAGAAAAAGGGACATTAATCCCGGTTCGTAAGGGCCTTTAGTCCCGGCTGGGCAACCGGGACTAAAGGATCCCCTTTTTAGTCCTGGTTGTGTTACGAACCGGGACTAAAGGGGATCCACGTGGCCGTTGTGGAGCGCTCAGTCAGGAGGACCTTTTGTCCCGGTTGGTAGCACCACCAACCGGGACTAAAGGCCGCCACGCATCAGGCGCTGCCAAGCGTTGGGGTTTAGGGTTTTGGAGGGTTTTGGAGGGGTTTAGGGTTTTGGAGGGTTTAGGGGTTTCATTTTGTGTTTCCCTTTTCTTTTTGTGTTTACCATTCAATTCTTTTTCATTTAGGGTTTTCATTTTTATTTTATGTTTTTCATTCAACTCGACGCTACTACATATAGCAATGAAGGAACCATTACACAACATCGTCATGAATATAGAGAAGTGACCTCTTTCTCCGTGCTTGGTCGAGCAACAAGTTTTCGTATATATATTCGACGCTACTACATATAGTACACGTTCATGCGTATATACAATATAATATCTCTTACGATCCCTAATATCTAATTACCAAAATTCCCTACCAATTCCCTATGGTATTCTCCGGTTTTAGATATGACCTCTTCAAGTAAGAATCCCGCCAATTCCTCTTGAATTGCTCGTACGCGATCCTTTGGTAGGAGATCGTCCCGCATCCGTTCGATCTAATTTAAAGAAGGGGGTCACTATATATGAATGAAACTCAACACAATTGATGGTAATAAAATAAAATTGTGAATATTGTTTACGTACTCGAAGTTGTTCTAAAATTCTGCCCTTCTCACAGGTCGTCTGGCGAATGAACTCGCAAATGTAGCATCCACATAAATTATTCCCGTCTCCCTGCCTCAAGCACTTTACGAGAATAGAGTTCAATCAAAATAATAATCAAGCATGATAATGGTATTGAAACTAGAATCAAAGAGATGCGCGGACCTAGCTAGTACTACTTACATTGAGCTGTCAAAATTGCAACTCCTCTTTCCATCCACCCCTAACCTTCTTGGTGAACCGTTTTCAAACCCTGCCTGGTAAAGAAAATGAGTAAAGGAGTTATTAATTACTTGATATCAGGAAATGAACGAAAGTTGCCGATATAGTGCGATAATGATTGAAATTACCTCTGGAGCATTTCATTCAGGTCCGCCCACATCTTAGGGTCTTGACGTTTCGAGTCCATGACAAGTACTACTCCTTCGTCAACTTGAATGACTAGCAGAATTAAGTGGAACCTACGCACACATAACTCATCAATTACACTTAACATCGAGTAAGCGAAACAGAATGTGTACAAGATAGTAACACTCACATGAAGTTGTAAGGAAATAGTATTTCCCTTCTGGTTTGTTGTTTAATTAACGCCCTTAGCAAGTTATCCTCTGTTTCCTTGGCGTTGTTTTTTACCGTATATTCATGTATGTTATTTGGGTTAATGAATCCAATGTCATAGATTTGTCCTCTTTTTCATTCGAGAATCTTCATTCTGCATAATATAGTGAGGATAATTATACACGCAATGAACGAGCTGAGCTAGAGACTTAATTACAGAAATAATACTTACAGATAATAGCAACTGACGATAGATTTGTCGATGGCGTCTTGATTGTATAACTGAAATAATTCATCAAATTCAATGTTTATCTCGTCGTTTCCACTGAAGTAATGCTCATCTCTAATTCCCACCATGAGCCAGTTGCTCCCTTCCTTTGAGGCTTCCATGTACCACTCATGCAATCTTCGCATTTGTGTTGGTAGAAGCCGGACCTCCTCAGGTCTGACGAGAGGCTTCCCGTGCTGGTATCTGTATGCTAAATCAGCCGTGGGGAACTCTACCTGGCCTAAGTATTGAGCAAGAGTGAAACCAAGATCATGGGCCGCTACCTCCGGATCATAATCGATAGCGGAAAACACGTTGAGCGGGGGGCACGATTGGTTTTTCTGTTCTCCGAGCTGGGGAATTGTTTTCCCCCTTGCACTACTACTTCCCGACCGCTGCACATGTTCTTTATGTGACTTCATAATAGAGCGGTCATAGTTTGATGGCAGCGAAGGCGGTGGTCGCGTAAGGTTTTCCAGAAAGTGCTTCGCTTTTGTCGGATCTATTTTCTCCTTTGGCTCGGGCCGTTTCGGTGCATGCTGGCGTTTCACATCGGCATCCACGACCTTCTTGGTTTCCTCATCAGTCAGTTCGTATGGTAACTTGGCAGGAGCCTCCTTGACGCTGTTCCTTGTACCTGCTCTGGATTTCTTTGCAGTTGTAGTACTAGCCGCCGGAGCGGCGGTTCTCTTCCGCTTATCCACCCGGGGCTGAGGCGGCGGAGGCGGCGGAGTCTGCTGACGCGGCGGAGACGGCTGAGGCGGTGGATTCTGCTGACGCGGCGGAGACGGCTGAGGTGGCGGAGGCGGTGGCGTCTGCTGACGCGGCGGAGGCGGCGGAGTTTGCTGAGGCGGCGGAGACGGCTGAGGCGGCGGAGATAGAGCTGGATTGCTACCCTGAGGAGTTGATAGCCTTGGCGTCCAATGTGGAAGCACGATGTGTTCCTTTTTCCATAGAATGGTACTTTTTCTGGCATCTCCCAGTTCAGTCTCCCCTTCACCTGTAGGGAAGTCAAGCTCCAGCTGCTCAAATCCCTTGATAACTTAATCCACCCCTACAACAACATAGCCATCTGGAATCGGAGAGCAATGGTAAGTTCCATTACGTACAGGAGGTAAGGCAAAGCCGACCGCCACCTTCACGGATATGTTCATGCATTTCACATGTAGCTCACAATTTTCCCTCTGCGTGATATCATCCACGGGGTAGCGAGGAGCCGTGATATCATCTATGGGCCGAACGAGCTCCGTGGAAGCCACACTGCTTTTCCGCTGAGATGGTGGGCCGGCATTATCGAATGCAGGATCTTCGTGCCGCTGAGATGGGCCGGTAGCTTGCTGGCTAGTAAGTGCCTCTATTGTCTTCTGCTGCCACGCTAATTTTTCTTCTATCTGCTGCAGCCGGTCTGCATGCTGTTTCTTTTTTCTCCCTCGTCTTCTATAAGTGTCACTGCAGTCGGGAAACCCAATCTTCCACGGAACGGAGCCTGATGTGCCTCGTGTTCGTCCACTGTGTTCAGCATTCCCGAGGGCGCGTGTCAGCTCGTTGTTCTCTCTGTTGGGATTGAACTTCCCATCCTGCACGTCCTTCATTGCAGCTTTAAGGGCTTTGAGGTGTGTTGCAAGTTGATCTTTTGTAAAAATACACTTCCCTGTTTCTAGTTCCAACTTTCCCCCATGCCCGTAGAACCAAGTCTTTGCCCGTTCGGCCCACTCCAATGTCTTTGGATCGATCCCTTTATCAATCAGGTCGTTCTCAGTTTTCTCCCACTTAGGCCTGGCAACCTTGTAGCCACCTGACCCCATAACATGGTGATATTCCTTCTTTGCAGCATTTTGCTTATTTATTTTTGACCTTTTCTTAACTTCATCCGATGTCTTGTACTCCACAAATGCGTCCCAGTGATCTTTTATCTTCTCATATGCTCCGGTGAATGTTGGCGTATTGTTTTTCAGGACATAGTCTTGGTGCAATCTTTTCTTCCAGTTGCAGAATTGCGCGGCCATCTTCTTAAGAGTCCACGCCTTGACTTTTCGCTCTATAACTTTGTTATTTGGATCCACCTCTGGCGGTAGGGTGAAATTTGTCATCATCGTATTCCAAATCATTTCTTTGGATCTATCGTCGACATAAGTAACTCCATCCGCCTTTGGCTTATTCCATTCTCGAATGGTGATCAGGATGCTGTCCCTAACAATAACTCCGCACTGACTTACAAATGCTTTTGCATTCTGCGCGGGACCAATCGGTTTGCCATCTTCAGCGACTTCTTCGATCTTCAACCTTTCATTATCGCCTAACCTTTTTTTCGGGCCTCGTTTCTTTACAGAAGATTGGCTCGATCCGGAGGGCTAAAAGAAGAAAGAAGCGTTAATATATGTATATACAAATCAATTAATGCATCTAGTCAGCAGAGGCTTAATTAATATACCTCGCCGGACTTTGTAATAATTAAGGTTCCAACACCGGAGCCGTCATCTTCTCCCTCCATTCCCTCACCGGAGCCGTCATCTTCTCCCTCCATTCCCTCATCGGAGTTGTTCAGAAACTGTGAGGTGATATCATCTCCGTTGCGGTTTATTTCCCCCAACATGTCTTCTTGTTCTTCGTCTCTGCCATGTTCCATAGTTTCTGCAAAGACTTGCAAGTTATTTCAATGCTATAAACAAATTATTAAAACAAATTCACATTTCCATGTCTATTTGCATCTCCATTAAAAAAATCACATTATTAAAACAAATTCACATAATATCACTAATACATCTCGAATAATCCAGTTGCAACAATAATATTATCATATAATATCACTAATACATCTCGAATAATCCAGTTAATGCAACAATAATATCACTGATACATCTCGCCCAATCAAACTGGACGTCGACTCGCGGTTCCTGAGCCGCGGGCGGTGAACACCCAAAGAGAAGGAACCATCACAGGATCGTAGCTCGGGTGAGATCCCTGAAGAAACTGCTAGGTATTGGAGAACCTGACGTCCAACGCAACCATGTAGCAATAGACGTGCTCGTCCTCCTCCCTGACACGGCGACGTACCACCTCCTCGGGGGCCGGCTCCCTCTGCACCGATAGTGGCCCACGCGACCACCACGAAAGAAGCTCCGGGTCGACGACGAGACCCCGATTCCTCACCAACCTGCGCGCCCCGGAAGGTAGCACCTCCCAGTGCCAGCCCGGCGGAGCCCAGTCCCGGACATGGCGCCTCTCAAACTGGTTGTCGCCGCCGAGTCGACGACGAGGATGCGGGCCGGGCATCATCGCCGAGAACAAATTCCTATGAAAACAAATCAGGTCTATTTCTCGTTCATCGTGAGACATTGCTCCGGCTCGCCTTTATTGTGAGACGTTTACTGATCATGCTCAGAAAAGCTATGGATTAGATGGTAGCATCACAGCAACATGGCAAGTTTCAGCAGTCTTTCAACAAGTACAAAACAGTAACAATGACTAAGAATGTTTGAAAGCTTGTTGCACTCCTATCATGGCATATCATGGCATGGAAAAAATTACTAGAAGTAAGAAGACATGAAGATGCTCCAAACTCATGTTGACAAGATGCTCATATGACATATGCATTAATTCACACCAAAATGACAAAGTGACAAATCTTAACAGATTTCTGCAGTAACATCAGGATGCACTTTTGCAACAGATATTATGACATTTAGATGGATCCTAACATGAATGCAACAACAACCATCATGGAGAGCGCGAAGAGTAGATCATTTTACATATATAGATCATTTTCATCGGATGAACAGATGCAAAGATATGGTCACCTAAAAATGCTCATATGCTGAGAAAAATCTGAGGACTTGTGAAAATATACCCAGCGCAAAAAGCGGGACGGGGAGGATCGGGATGGAGCGGTGCAGCGGGACCGTTTGGATCGGGGGTCGTCGTTGTCCAGGCCGAGAGTGGACGGGGCCGTCCCGGCCGGAGCTTGAGGAAGGCCGAGGCGACGGCGACGGCGACGGTGGAGGCGGCGGATATGGGCCCGGCTCAGCCGGATCCGGTCGGAGGCGGGCAGGGGCGGCGGGCACAGCCTGCTAGGGTTCGCCGGCAGCAGCTCCGGTGGCCGGCGAGGTCGATGTGGCACGGCGGCAGCGCGGTACCGTGCGGGTGCTGGCACGGCGAGGCGGTGATGCGAGCTTGCGGTGGCGGCGCGAGGGGAACTACGGCGTCAGGCGACTGGCCGGGAAGACGGCGGGGCCGGGCGACGAGGAGGCGGGGGCGCGGGCGGCACGCCTGGAGACGGGGAGGCACGAGGGGCTCGGGGAAGGAGAGGAAGATTGGGGGAGGGAGAAGGGGGCGGTTAAATACCGCGAGGTCTTTAGTCTCGGTTGGAGCCACCAACTGGGACGAAAGGGTGTTTAGTCCCAGTTGGTGGCTCCAACCGGGACTAAAGGTAGGCCTTTAGTCCCGGCTGGAGTCACCAACCGGGACTAAAGCTATTTTTGGCCGCGGCTGAAAGGGCGCGAAGGTTAGGCCTTTAGTCCCGGTTGGAGCCACCAACCGGGACTAAAGCTATTTTTGGCCGCGGCCGAAAGGGCACGAAGGTTGGGCCTTTAGTCTAAATGAAATTGATTGTCCAGTGGTTTAAAGGAATTTAATTTATAAAATTATTTTAGTTTTGTTTTAAACAGATTCAAAAACAGTAGCATACATACCTAGTTTTGATTTAATTCTTTTTGCTATTAAAGTTTTTAACAAAAACTACTTTATGAAAATTTTAGTTGGATAAATTTTACTTTCTATTAACTTTACTTTAGATCAGAAACAATTTGTATTATTAGTTGAATTTTTTATTTAATTCTAAGTTAATATTATTTTGATCATAACTAGAGTTTTATAAAAGCTTTTTAGTTGATTCTTTTTGCTATTGAAGAATATTATAAAATACTTTTTGTTAACCTAATAATGTTACATTTTCTTTTCTTCTAAGTTATTAGTTTAGTATTTTTCTTTGCGGCTAAGTTTTATTTAGGACAAAAACTATTTTTGTTATTTGCAGTTAAGTCCTACAGTTCCCTGAGGAGTTTTTATTTGGGTTTCCTTGAAGTTTTGTTTTGCTTTCTATTTGCTTTTTCTTATTGTTTTATTTATTGCTTTATTCATTGATTGTATTTTGATTGCTAGAATGCATGCTTGCTAGAGTGAATGCTTATATGAATGCAATGTTTGATTATATAGATTTTCATCAGAGAGTGACAAATAATTCTATCAAGTTATTTCTGAGGGCGATATAAATCTTCAGCAACTAATACCAGTCAAGTTCACTTTGACCATATGTTCAGACCAATGATTCTAGATCAAAGCCATCATCAGAATAGTTGTCTCCCATAACTATGGCTTTCAACCCAGAATCAAAGCTACAAATTATTCAGTTATCTTGTATATGCCGAACAGTTACTTGAACAATCCTACCATCTGACATGTTGTCCTCAGTTTCACCAGAAAGCAACCAGAACTCCTCATCTAGACTTGGGTCAGCATAAGGGGTCCTCCGATCAGAGAAACCACACAGTAGCTCCAACTTTATGTCATACAACGTTTCTCTCTTATCATCTGCGATGCTTCTGTTGTATTCACCTATGTCAAGACGTTTAAGCCATGTCTATATTAACCTTGTTATTTTATATGGAGCCACCAACTGGGACTAACCGCATATGATCAACCTTGCAAAATACATAGTGAAATAATTACAAATCAGAAAAATACGTGACTGTTTTTTGAATTTTTTTGAATTGTTTATGCCGATTTCAAAATGCGGCCAAAACGGGGGGCATCACCGGTGATAGCTAGGGGTGGAATCTTGCAAAACTTGGGACTGAAATCACTACAACTCGTGAGGGTGTATGGCCTATGCCTGTCAACCTCAAGCGGCTTATCTGGAATGCTCAGAAGACATTCATATTTTGTTTGGACATAATTGCATTGGTTAACTCCTTTGTATAATTAAAATACTAAAAAGATAGGAATAATTGAAAATTCATAACTTAATAAATAATTATTCAAAAATCATGTTTCAAATGCCAAAACACATATATACCCTAACTCTTACAAAGATTCCCTCCGGTTTGTCCGAAGTGGGACTTTCCAGCTATAAGTCTGGAAACTCACTAGAGAGAAAGTGATGACGGTGAAGCCGGTCACATCCCAGAGTGGGATCTTGGGGTATAAAACTTTTTCTTCGCGTGTGTCCCTTGCTTATGATTGCGCCGTAACCATGGAGAATCTTCATCATTTAATAGGATGCTTGGGTCAGTCTTCATTATGAAGGGAGGAATTTCATCAAACTTTTCATAATCTTCTGACATGTCTATCTTGTCCTCCACTCCCACGATGTTTCTTTTCCCTGAAAGAACTATGTGGCACTTTGGCTCATCGTATGATGTATTCGCTTCCTTATCTTTGGTAGACATGTCCTTCACATAGAAAACCTGCGCCACATCATTGGCTAGGACGAATGGTTCGTCTGTGTACCCAAGATTGTTGAGATCCACTATTGTCATTTCGTACTGCGGGTCTACCTTTACCCCGCCTCCTGTCAGATTGACCCATTTGCACCGAAACAAAGGGACCTTAAAAGAAGGTCCATAGTCAAGTTCCCATATATCCTCTATTTAACCATAATATTTGTCCTTTTCCCTATTGGTGTTTGTTGCATCAAAGCGGACACCACTGTTTTGGTTGGTGCTCTTTTTATCTTGGGCGATCATGTAAAATGTATTCCCATTTATCTCGTACCCTTTGAAAGTCAATACAGTCGAAGATGGTGTCCTGGCCAACAAGTACAACTGATCTCCAACAGTGGTATTATTCGTGAGATGTGTTTGCAACCAACTGCCGAAAGTCGACACGTGTGCACGTGTAATCCAGTCGTCAGACTGCCCCGGGTGTTGGGAGCGTACAATATTCTTGTGTTCATTGATATACGGGGCCACCAAGGTAGAACTTTGTAGAACTGCGTAGTGTGCTTGAGTGAAAGAATGCCCGTCCCTACATATTACTGAATTCTTTCCTAACGTGCCTTTTCCACTCAGTCTCCCCTCATGCCGCGATTGAGGAACATCGGCTTAAGGTCAGGAATAAAGTCAACACAAAACTCAATAACCTCCTCTGTTTCATGGCCCTTGGAGATGCTTCCTTCTGGCCTAGCACGGTTATGAACATATTTCTTTAAGACTCACATGAACCTCTCAAAGGGGAACATATTGTGTAGAAATACAGGACCCAGAATGGCAATCTCTTCGACTAGGTGAACTTGGACGTGCGTCATAATATTGAACAAGGATGGTGGGAACACCAACTCGAAACAGATAAGACATTGGATCAAATCATTCTGTAACCTTGGTAGGATTTCTGGATCGATTACCTTCTGAGAAATTGCATTGACGAATGCACATAGCTTCACAATGGCTAATCGAACATTTTCTAGTAGAAGCCCCCTCAATGCAACCGGAAACAATTGTGTCATAATCACGTGGCAGTCATGAGACTTTAGGTTTTGGAATTTTTTCTCTGCCATATTTATTATTCCCTTTATATTCGACGAGAAGCCAGACGGGACCTTGATACTGCTCAGGCATTCAAAAAAGATTTCCTTCTCTGCTTTGGTAAGAGCGTAGCTGGCAGGACCTTGATACTGCTTTGGATGCATGTCGTCTTTTTTGTTCATACGTTGCTAGTCCTCCCGTGCATCCGGTGTATCTTTTGTCTTCCCATACACGGCCAAGAAGCCTAGCAGGTTCACGCAAAGATTCTTCGTGACGTGCATCACGTCGATTGCAAAGCGGACCTCTAGGACTTTCCAATAGGGTAGCTCCCAAAATATAGATTTCTTCTTCCACATGGATGCGTGTCTGTTAGCGTCATTCGGAACAGATTGTCCGCCAGGACCCTTTCCAAAGATTACTTTTAAATCCTTGACCATATCAAATATATGATCACTAGTACGGTGGCCAGGCTTCTTCCGGTGATTTGCCTCACCTTTGAAATGCTTGCCTTTCTTTCTTAAGGGATGCCTGATCGGAAGAAATCGACGATGTCCCGGGTACACATTCTTCTTACATTTATCCAAATATATGCTTTCAGTCTCATCTAAACAGTGCGTGCATGCATTGTATCCCTTGTTTGTCTGTCCTAAAAGGTTACTAAGAGTAGGCCAATCATTGATGGTTACAAACAGCAACGCTCGTAGGTCAAATTCCTCCTGTTTGTGCTCATCCCACACACGTACACCTTTTATATCTCACAACTGTAAAAGTTCTTCAACTAATGGCCTTAGGTACACATCAATGTCGTTGACGGGTTGCTTAGGGCCTTGGATGAGCACTGGCATCATAATGAACTTCTGCTTCACGCACAACCAAGGAGGAAGGTTATAGGTACATAGAGTCACAGGCCAGGTGCTATGACTGCTGCTCGGCTCCGCAAAAGGATTCATGCCATCTGTACTTATACCAAACCATAAGTTCCTTGCGTCATCTGCAAACTCCGGCCACTTTCTCTCGATTTTTCTCCACTGCGACCCATCGGCGGGTACTCTCAACATCGCGTCTTTCTTACGGTCTTCTTTGTGCCATCGCAACAACTTGGCATGCTCTTTGTTTCTGAACAGACGTTTCAACCGTGGTATTATAGGAGCATACCACATCACCTTGGTAGGAACCCTCTTCCTGGGGCGCTCGCCCTCAACATCACCAGGGTCATCTCGTCTGATCTTTTACCGAATGCACCGCATACCGGGCATGCATTCAAATTCTCGTACTCCTCACCGCGGTAGAGGATGCAGTCATTACGGCATGCATGTATCTTCTGCACCTCTAATCCTAGAGGGCAGAGAACCTTCTTTGCTTCGTACGTACTGTCAGGCAATTCGTTATCCTTTGGAAGCTTCTTCTTCATTATTTTCAGTAACTTCTCAAATCCCTTGTCAGATAAACCATTCTCTGCCTTCCATTGCAGCAATTCCAGTGTGGTACCGAGCTTTGTGTTGCCATCTTTGCAATTTGGGTACAACAATTTTTTGTGATCCTCTAACATGCGCTCCAACTTCAACTTCTCCTTTTCACTTTCGCATTCTCTCTGTGCATCAACAATGGCCCGGCGAATATCATCAGCGGGCACATCTGGTGCCTCTTGATCTTCAGCTTCCTCCATTGCAGTATCGCCGTATTCAGGGAACATAGGATAGTTGTCCTCATCCTCTTCTTCTTCATTGTCTTCCATCATAACACCTCTTTCTCCGTGCTTGGTCCAACAATTATAGCTGGGCATGAAACCGGACTGAATCAGGTGGGTGTGAAGGATTTTCGAGGAAGAGTAATCCTTCTTATTCCGACAGACAACACCTGGACTGATGAGGATATATTCTATGAATACAATGATTCTAATTGTCGCCGATGCAAAAGGTCTCAACCCTTTGGATATTCACAACGTCACACACTTGCGCACGCAGCCGTCGACCACGAACGGTTAGAATTGCAATATACTAATTCCCAATGGAACAGCAGATCACACTTGACTTGCAGTATATAATCACCAGATCGATACGAATTGGTGATGAGGATTCAAGATGAATGCTTACAAGCAATCTCATGAACTAGGGTTTATCTTAAACGTGGTCTCTCTAACTAACCCTAGGGAAGGGTATTTATATCCTAAGATAGGTTGAGGGGGTACACGGGCCGTCAGCCCAAAAAGTCTGCGCGCAGGCAGCACGGTAGTACTGCTTGAGCATGCGGTACTACCGCTCCAAGCGGTACTACCGCTTAAGTTCCGCTCTACTACCGGTTAGCTCGAAAAGATACCAGTAGTTTTTACGGTAGTAGGGGCGGTAGTACCGCCTCAAGCGGTACTACCGCTGGGGTGGGGCGGTACTACCGCCCTGGGAGTTGCAGAAGCCTCCTCCCAGCTCAGCTGCATTGCCTCCTTGCTCTCCTTCTTGCCCCAAGTTGCTCCTTGCGCCATGCCTTCCTCTCCAATGTACCTAATGACACATACACACAAGGATTTAGGCAGTATAAAGCTCTCATCAAAATAATTGGCATTATCAACTAAGAGAGAATTCACCTGTTGTTCATCATTGGCTAGGCTTAATATTTCCTTCCAGCTGAGACAATTAGAATCATCGTATTCATAGAATATATCCTCATCATCCTCCCTTTCTTCAAGAAAAGCCGTCCTCGGCTTTGGGTAAGCTGAAAATGGCAGAAACAAAAAGAACAACGTGTACGCATAATATATGTATAGATAACGTGTTGTATCATTTTTGTTGTCATGAAAAAGATGCCCAGTATGCAATATGCAACTTAAATTGCAAGTATAAGTGAAGTTCATATAGTCATGACCAGAATGAGGAACACACATGTACAATGTCTTATTGTTTAGTATTAAGTCCAAAGTCCTCACAGAAGATCGATGATCAAATGTGCTATAAGCAAGGTCAAACCAGTCCAAAATATGCAAAGGTACATATATTGGATACCATGCTTCAACTGTGCCACGCTGATATATAGAACAAACGTAGGTATGTTCACGAGCACTACACGCAGCGGGTAAGATGCAACTCAGTTTGCAAATAAAAGTGAAGTCTATAGCAGTAGCATATAAATGCAACAGGTGTTGGGACAACCACAATGGATTACATTCGGTTATAGCAAGATCAGAACAACCCAACATAGCTGAAATTTTTGTTGGCCGCAAGAAATCAACTAGAACATAATGATATTTCATATTCTTATGAAAATGAGCGACCGTCCCACAACACAATGATTTTGTCACATAGCATATAGGATGCAAAACAGCAAGTTTCAAATCAGCAATCCTATCACAGGTAATGCATATGTGATCCACCAGAAAAGTATCAGTCATGCTATATTCACCAATTAAATTAAAAGTGAAACTATAGGCATATGTGCTAGAATTTAGATGTGAAATTTCAGAAATCTTCTTCATAGCACTACGCAAACTAATAGGTTCATTGAGCAGGATGGAATACACAATATCAACGGGTGGTATTCTAGTAAGTAGTTCGTTATGTGTTATCAGTACCACATGATCAGAATTTGAATTTAGCAAAGTATCACATGGTGCTGAAATATTTGGACTGATCAACGCACAAGAATCAACCAGCAAAGGAATAGACTCACTGAATGCCTCATTGGCTGGTTGCAGCTCAAAATTAGTACCAGTATCAATGTCAATCTCCTGAGATGTAGCAGGTACTAGAAAATCTTGCGCAAGTGGTGATTCAGGTTGTACGACATGCTGCTCCCTTTCTTCAAAAACAACCTGCACATCAGAAGACACAACACTAGGAGCAAGTGGGAGCATAGGTTGTACAACAGATGGCTCCCTTTCTTCAAAAGCAACCTGGATATCACAAGAAACAACACTAGGAGTAGACATGATTACGTTAGGTGAAACCTGACTTGTCTCATTAACATGTACTCCCAAGATTGTGTGATCACGCAAATGCTCATTATTAACTATGGGAATAACAGGTGAACAGAGATTTTGACGTCTAACCTTCTGAAAATCCTTAAGTCGTGTATGTGCTAACCAAGTGTGCTTATTATGCCAAAAGAATACAGGATCGGTCTGAGCACTATCAAATTTAACCTTATGCTTATCACACCAAGGTTTTCCCAACAAAACGTGACAACAATTAAGTGTTCTAGGAAGGACATCACAGCGCATGCTAACAGTGTAGCCATAAATGGTGATAGGAACATAAGCACGATGAGTAATTGGAAATGCCTCATCATAAGCAGCTAACGTATATGGCACAAGTTTGGTATATTTACGCAACTGTAGCTTGTTAACAACATCAATACTGACCAAGTTTGTGAGAGAATAATTATCAAGGATCACTGCAGCAGGTCTACCTTCGATGTCTGCAGTAAAGTGGAACAAACCTGAATCAGGATGTACACCAAGATCTTCCTCCTCCCAGAATGCATCACTGCACAAAAACTGTAATGGTAATGGCGTGTACTTGAGAGGATTCACCATTATTAGTACATAAAAAGTATAGCAGAGGTATATGGTGTACTCTCACAACTCACTCAAAAACTGACAAGAAAAGGAAATCTTACCGTTCCAAAGTGAATAGCAATGCGTACCCGTTCGGATGGAAGACTAGTGCACAGATGTGATGAAGTGAATATCCGGGTATGAGAGCAATCACACGACAAACCAGGGTATATGGTGGAGCTTGGTTGGGATACCTAACAACACCAATTCACAAATCCTAGTGCTGATCGTGTGATACAAAAAGACCCACGGAAACTCACACGGTGGAGATAAATGGGGCAATTGCAACTCTGAAAATGAGCTCAAATTTGATGTATGTGTCGGAGGAATGCTCGTGTTGCAATGCACAGGGAGAGACGCTAGCAAAAAGCTCAAAAACAGGGCACAAGATTGCTCAATTCTACAAGTGCAAACAGCAAGATAATAAATACAGCACTGCAATAGATAGCAACAACTTCCGGCCACTGTTTCTCTCGTTTCTTTTTGTCTCTCTGTTTTTTTTTTTTTTTTTCTCTCTCTCTTTTTTTTTTTTTTTTTTTTTTCACAGCAGGTCACGTGAACAGTAACGTGAACAGTACCACGGGATTTTTTTTTTTTTTTTTTTTTTTTTTTCAGACTTGAGCAACAAACAACAAATCTGATCTTGCCAATCGCAAAGATGCACTTACCAAAAACCTAGATGAGCAGCCCGTAGAGCATAAGGATATGCTAGTCTCAATAGGAAAGTGCTACGCAAAGGAAAGATTGGCTTGTCTATGGCTCACAAAAGGAAAGACTCGATTTAACTCGGATTGGAAAAGGAAACCGGAAAGAAAACGCTAAAGGAAAATCCTAGACGCGATTCCGACGAACACAAGAACAAAAAGACGCGGATCAGAACAAAACCCTAGACACCGACTAGATGACACGGATGACAAAGTGACGCAAAAAGAAAGACACAACGACCAGCAACTAAAACTTGGAAACGATGCAATCTAGGCGATGGCAAAAACCCTAACCCTAATCTTTTTGTGAGGCTTTTTCTGGATAGGATGAAACACAGAACTAATCTACGGATGATTTGGTGGATGCTTACCGAGGAAACGCTGGATATCTGATACCAAGATGATATGGGGTGTCCCGATCTTCTCAGTAAGCGGCGGTGGTGATGATGATGGTGTAGGATAACCTGTATGTCGCCGATGAACTCTCCCTCGCTTGATCCCTGATGCCAATGCAAAAGGTCTCAACCCTTTGGATATTCACAACGTCACACACTTGCGCACGCAGCCGTCGACCACGAACGGTTAGAATTGCAATATACTAATTCCCAATGGAACAGCAGATCACACTTGACTTGCAGTATATAGACCAAGATGATGAGGATATATTCTATGAATACAATGATTCTAATTGTCTCAGCTGGAAGGAAATATTAAGCCTAGCCAATGATGAACAACAGGTGAATTCTCTCTTAGTTGATAATGCCAATTATTTTGATGAGAGCTTTATACTGCCTAAATCCTTGTGTGTATGTGTCATTAGGTACATTGGAGAGGAAGGCATGGCGCAAGGAGCAACTTGGGGCAAGAAGGAGAGCAAGGAGGCAATGCAGCTGAGCTGGGAGGAGGCTTCTGCAACTCCCAGGGCGGTAGTACCGCCCCACCCCAGCGGTAGTACCGCTTGAGGCGGTACTACCGCCCCTACTACCGTGAAAACTACTGGCATCTTTTGGCGCTAACCGGTAGTAGAGCGGTACTGAAGCGGAAGTACCGCTGGGAGCGGTAGTACCGCATGACATCAGCGGTACTACCGTGCTGCCTGCGCGCAGAGTTTCGGGCTGACAGCCCATGTACCCCTTCGATCTATCTTAGGATATAAATACTCTTCCTTAGGGTTAGTTAGAGTTAGACCACGTTTAAGATAAACCCTAGTTCATGAGATTGCTTGTAAGCATTCATCTTGAATCCTCATCACCAATTCGTATCGATCTGGTGATTATATACTGCAAGTCAAGTGTGATCTGCTGTTCCATTGGGAATTAGTATATTGCAATTCTAACCGTTCGTGGTCGACGGCTGCGTGCGCAAGTGTGTGACGTTGTGAATATGCAAAGGGTTGAGACCTTTTGCATTGGCATCAGGGATCAAGCGAGGGAGAGTTCATCGGCGACATACAGGTTATCCTACACCATCATCATCACCACCGCCGCTTACTGAGAAGATCGGGACACCCCATATCATGCGTGCGCAAGTGTGTGACGTTGTGAATATCCAAAGGGTTGAGACCTTTTGCATTGGCATCAGGGATCAAGCGAGGGAGAGTTCATCGGCGACATACAAGTTATCCTACACCATCATCATCACCACCGCCGCTTACTGAGAAGATCGGGACACCCCATATCATGGACAACACATAAAACCATTCAGACTGTTTGCCTGAGCCACACCGATAAAATTATGCAGGCCCGTAATGTACTCGGCAGTGCGTCGGTCACCGTACATCCATTGCCGGTTCATCTACATTATATAATTAAGTATATCAAAAACCATTACAGAACATCATGAATAGAGAAATGACCAAATTAATACAAGTTCATCACATTAAAACCAAAGTACAGTAGTGATCAAATGTTATTACTGCAAAAATAAATACATAAAGTTCATACATAGTTCTCATAAAACAACATACAACTATCTAAAGCATCTAAAACATACATTGAAACTAACATACAACTATGTAAAACATTTAAATGCAACAACAAATGCGATCAAAATCGCAACTAAGGTAACAATTGATCCAACAACATAATGATACCAAGCTTCTTTATCAATGGCATATTTTCTAATCTTTCTAATTTTCAAGCGCATTGCATCCATCTGGATCTTGTGTAGATCGACGACATCGGCAACATGCAACTCCAATTTCATCTTTTCTTTTTCAATTCTTTTCAATTTTTCTTTCAAATAATTGTTTTTTTTTCCAACTAAATTTAACCTCTCGACAAGAGGGTCGGTTCTAATTTCCGGTTCACATACCTCCTACATAAAAATATCTATGTCAAGTTGGTCGGCATAATTGTCATAAACACTAAATGAAACAAATATTTATAAAAGATAATATACCACATCCGAATCATAGACCGGGCGAGAGCCGACGGGGGTGGATATGAAAACCATGGAACTATATAATAACAAGCAATAATACAAGTAAGAAAATTATACAAGTAACTATCTAAATCATACAAGTAAGATTTTTTTTAAAAAAAAAAGATAAGAACAAGAAGCTCACCACGGTGGTGCCGGCGACGAGATCGGCGCGGGCGATCGACGATGGTGAGGACGGGGACGGGACGGCACCCTAAACCACACCTACACATATGCAAACTAAGAAGTTAATTTTAGCACACACTAACACACACACTAATACTATACCACTAAGACACACCCTAGCACACACTAACACACACTTGCTAATAGTAACACTAGCTAACACACTAACTCACTAATAGTACCACTAACCACAAAATTGAGATACCTAATTAACAGTACCACACCTACACATGTGCAAACTAAGAAATTAATTTGAGCTCAAATTGCATCTAAATCAAATAAACTCCCACATACACTCCTCCACTAAAACCCACAAATCACTCTACTTCTAGAGCATGAAATGAGATAAACTAGCAATGAGAGATGAAAGGATGAAGTTGCTAACCTTTTAGAACACTTAGATAGTTGGTGCACCGCCAAATCTAGACAAATCTTGGGGAAAATGGAGCTTGGAGGTCGAGCTTGGAGGAAGAACAGAGGAGAAGAATGGATTGTGTGGCTCGGGCACGATGACATATATACAGGAAACCTTTTGTCCCGATTAGTCTCGGTTAGTGTACATCGACACATGCATTGTATCAATGACAGATGAAAGGATAAAGTTGCTAACCTTGACCGAGGAGGAAAGAAAGAGGAGAAAGCTTAAGTGTGGCTCGGGCACCTCATATCATGTTTGTTTTGTGTGAACTCAAGTGGCATCATGCTCTCAGGCATTTCATCGAGCACCTCTTGTGCATAGGAAGGGAAAACAAACTAGCACACACCTCCCACCTTCTACAAGGAAAAAACAGAGGAGAGGGCGGGCAGGGGCGAGGATATATATAGGCAAATTTTTAGTCCCGGTTGGGGTCTAAAACCGGGACTGAAGACAGACCTTTAGTCCCGGTTAGATACACCAACCGGGACTAAAGGGTATCGCGCCTGCCGCAACCCCTTTAGTCCCAGTTGGTGTCTGCAACCGGGACTAAAGGTCCCATTCGAACCGGGACTAATGCCTGCCGAGCCCCGTCCGGCGTCCTAGCCGCTCGAACCGGGACTAATGCTCACATTAGTCCCGGTTCGTAACGCGACCGGGACTATTGCTCTGATCCGGCTAGAACGAAAGCCCTGTTTTCTACTAGTGGTACGGCGCTTGGACACTATAGTCTATTTCTAACACTCCCCCTTGTACAACGCCGTCTTGTATAAAGAATCATCGATCTTCGGAAAGTCCATTGTTTATAATTGATCATCTTGTACGACTCCTCCAAAAATCCTGTGGGAAAAATATGAGGAGACTAGTGTGTATGATATGCTGCTAAAACTCATTCAAACCCAGTTGGAAAAATAAGGAGAAAATGATGCAACATATAATGGTTATTGTCTCTTTTAACTCAATACGAGAAAACCCATAGAGTTTAGAGGACAATAAATATGTCGTATATACTTTCTTAAAAAACCCCGGTGGGGAAAACAGAAAGTATGACACATGGTCTTGTGTTGATATTACCTCATTAAAAACCTTTATGAGAACCTGTAAAGTAAACTCATGAAGGGAAAAAGAGTATAATATGATGCTTTGAACAGGAACAATTCAGGAAGATACTCCCCTTGATTCTTGCAAATTCCGAAGCCGTCACATACCAATTCCATGAATATATTTCTAGAATGTAGAAGTTGATAGAGACTTGGTGAACAAATCAGATGCATGATTTGACTTGCAAGATATGCATATAGTATTACGTAACCTGTTTGCATCCGGGCAACAAAAGCAACATTATCTTTGAGATAATGGTTGGTAGATGTAGCCACGAGGTCTGTTTCGAAGAATTTCATGGGATGGCTACCACACCTAACAGGAACACAAACCTTGTCTACGATCTAACGCAGTAGGGATCTGATCGATTTATCCAATGATATTGGTGCCCAAATTTTTCTGAAACTGAAAAACTAGGACTAGATGTTTGATGCCTTGGAGATATCAAACGATATTATTGAGCCTCAACCAATTATGTGTGGTGGGTCCAATGGCACTAGGATATGGAACTTTGTGTCCCAATATCGCATTTCCGTCATCTCATGGTTTTAATGAATCTTTCTCTACGTCTAGAGAATGAATTGCCATGAGAGTTATGAATGGATAAAAATTGTCCACGATGAATTTCTCCAATATATTCTGCATATAGACAACATGGTGTACCATAATGCATGAGTGAAGGTGCTCGAGGTCTTACCCAAATCCTTCATCTCAAGTTCCGTCATTTAGATGATCACGTGCTTAACATGTATGGGTAATCATCAGTGTAGGAGTAATCCTTGTGTGTAAGGAACTCACTACGCCGGTTGTACCAAATGTAACGACAATAATAAGCCATATGGTGACTTATTTATTTTACACAATGTATGTTGTGTTTTGCATTTTGATTCAGAAGTGAGATTCCATCGGGAACCATCTATATCTGAATCTAGTGATCCATATGGATATGTAATCACTACATCTATCAACTTCAGAGATAGATGATTTTGTACCGCCAATCATATAAGTTATCGGAAGGAGATTCTACCTCTGGAGAATAGTTCGCGTATCTGCGTGAACCCTTGTGCTACAATACTTGCTCTATGTTTCACCACCTCGTTGTTCTCATTCTGTTTCTAGAAGAAAACTGGTGTAGGTATTGCTTATGTGAATACCTTCCCTTTATTGAGCAAGATTATTTCTACCTAGATTATAACCTTTGCTCGAGTTCAGTTCGAGTGTTGTTAACACTTTGCCATGGCCATGGTCTTTGGATCTAAATTCATTTGAAAGGTTTTGCAATCTAGTTGAGAAATGTATGTCAACAATTGTAGACTTCCGGTTAGATGTTTCTCCAGAATCTATATATGTATATATAGTTGATGGAAATATCATTACCCATGGTGACTACCTGCGATTTCCCAATGCGGTTGAGTCAGGTAATCCGATGTCCCGGTCATTGTGTGCACTATGACCTGGGTTGGTCGAGGTTTCCCATCCACTGGGTGTATACTACCCATTAGGTGTCTGTCAACGTGAAGTTGACTTGCATTTACTAATTCAGAGGCCTCGATAACCTTGCTTGCGAGAAGCTGAATCCTGATGTACTTTCGCCATACATCTCCCCCTGTTGCTTCGAACGGGGAGTGGAGTGGATTTTGTTGGCACCTTCACTCTTTCAGGCATTTTTTGCAGGATTGTAAGATTGTGTAAGACCGTTATAGTCAGTAAATGAATCTTGCAGGTTATTTGCAATGTGTTGCAAATCTTCTGAACGCATGGTTCAAATATTTGAGTATCTGGATTTGAGGCAGAAATGTGTTAAACATTCCACTAATTTCCTGGCATTCCTTATGGTACTTGAACTCTCCCCCTAATGCCTGGAAATGTTCCTCACTGAATCAGCATACTGGCCTTGAATAACTCCCGATGTGAGGGGCTTGAGGTATTGAAGGAAATACAGTTATTCCTCACATAGATCCCTAATAGATGTTGAGGGGCCAATGATGTATGTCAGGGTGGTGATATCGGTATGCAACCGAATTACCGCAGATGGGAAATACTTGGTAGGTTTCCACATATCAAAGATAGAGGGGAATAATATTATGCACTTTTGGTCATGAGCGTGTAAAACTTCATGACTCCAACGTAAAGTTGGTAAGTTGCAATTCCAAAGTAAAGATAATGCAATAAGCTTAATTCTTTGGATAAAGGATTCCACAAAACCATTTTGAGTCTAGACATATAGGACAAAGTGCTAAACTTCAATCCTAGGGCCATAGTGAAGGCACGGAAGGAGAATTATGTAACGTTGTCCATCAATTTTGATTTAAATCGATATTCAGGATAACAAGCCAATGGTTTCTATGGATAAAGCACACTTAAGACCATCGTGTATATGTGTCTTTCAATACCATTGATACCTGAATAGTCTAGTCAATGGATGGGAAGAGCCACTTACCTCGACTTGATATATTCAAGGAGTCTGAGTGGTTCAGCATAGACTTTAAGGTGCACGAACCTTAAAAATCAGCTTCCCTGCTTCACATGTAGTGCACATGAAATCCAAATATTGTTAGAATTTTGCATCATTTTAGCCGTGACCAATGGAATTGCGGATAGTTTTTGTTTCAACCCAATGTCTGGATGACCAAGGCGAGAATGCCAAGTTTGTCATGTAAAAGACATTCTGGAAAACTATCTTGTACGCAACATGTGCTACGGGTTTTGTAGTATGTGTAGTGCAATCCCGGTGATACATAGAGAATGTGCTTGCCATATCTGTTGCATATGGTAAAGAAAATATATTCCTCTTTGTTGTCATCATAAGTTTCGCTATGGAAACTATTTTGACGGATATCTCTATAGTTTAGTAGGATACGAGTTGACACGGACACGATAAAGCATCCTTGATTTTACTCGAGTACCCATAGGGATAGTAAATATGACTTGAGTTGAGCCAACAATTACATCATCGTGTCTAGCGATAGTTAAAACATCTCCTTTTCTCTCAGCGTGAGTGGAAACATTTCACTTTCCTAAGTATAGAGTTCGTGGTGCATATGTCCACAAGGCACATATTATCTTTCATCAGATTGACCCCTGTAGAAATCTATATATAGACTTGAAGATTCTCAGTATGAAAATCACCATCAGATATATAGAATACATACAAATGTGTTGTACCAAAGTGCTGATACAATATATTGTGATATACAATATATGATGACAACAATACTTATATTCTTATTAGAACTTCAGAAATGGACATAGATTATATTGACCACTCAGGAGATTGAAAGACTAGACGAAGTCTTCAAACATGTTAGTTGAGTCATATTCAACCATCATGTTCTCCATGCCCAAAGGGTCACGTGACTGCTGGATAGTCATGTTGTCGCTAGGTCATGGAAAAACACCACGCAGACAATTGACTTCCTTGTTGCTGTCAGGTTGGAGGTTGAAGTGAGATTCAAACCTTTTCCCTTGAGATTCTTTACGTCCCAGGAATTGTTGATACAGAATAAGCAGATGCTGAGATCTGAATCAAAATAATGCCTTATGATTTACAAGGCAATATTTTTTTTCTGTTAGCAGTGTGACTCCAACCGAAGGTGAATCCTACGGGTCTTGGATTGCACACATTATCCCATGAGACACAAGTGCAATCATGATGTCCATGAGCCAGGGAGGGCAGTGGTGGCCATTGAGGACGAATGCCTCAAATACTCTAGCCATCAGTTACCAGAGATAATTAATTTACGGTCAGTAAATTAAAGACCATTGTCGGTACCAAAACCGGCAGATCTCGGGTAGGGGGTCCGAACTGTGGATGTAGGAATCAATGAGTAACAGGGAACGTAGAGACAGCGATTTACCCAGGTTTGGGCCCTCTCGAAGAGGTAAAACCCTACGTCCTGCTAGATTGTATTGATGCGATTGTATGAAGGTTACAGGGTTGATCTACCTCGAGATCGGATGGACTAAGCCCTAGGGGGATATAATGATTCTGTCTCTCTACGGACTAAACCCTCTGGTTTGTATAGACACCAGAGGGACCTAGGATTACACATGGTCGGTCGCCATCAGGGGATAAACTTGTCGGTTATGCTAAATATTTCTTGGAGGGCTGGTGCACGGGGTCGCCCACTATCCGGCCTTTCCTTGATGAGTAAAGGGCTGCCCACTAGTCCGGCCTACGAGAGATAGGCCGGTAGCCCGAGCACCCCCTAGTCCGGGACACCCTCAGTAGCCCCCGAACTAGCCTCCAATGCCGAGGTTGACAGTCTTCGGCAGCTCCACGCTCCAAGGGTCTTCGGCTTGGGTGGCGTGTTCCTCCCACTACCTGTGCTTGATTTGACAATAGTTTGGCCACCAATAGCTCGGTTGCCGAAGAATCCTTCGATTGGCGAGGCATCGTGGGGCCCGCCATACCGCTTTTCTTTACCTAGGACTAAATGACGACCCTCGATTCCTGCGCATCCAGGGAATGCGAGTGGCCCAATGGGTTTTTACAAAAAGGCCCCTCTTTGGGGGGAGACAATGCTGTTTTAATAGGCTAAGGGCGTGGGGGCTGATGCACCCCACCCCCTGCCATTCTTCCTCACATCCCTGCGAGGTTACAACCAGCAAACAATGGCGAGCATTCCAAGCTCTTCCTCGCGCCCTCACGGCCCTCGTCTGTTGGGGAACGTTGCATGGAAAACAAAAAAAATTCTATGCACACGCAAGATATATCCATGGAGATGCATAGCTACGAGAGGGGGAGTGTGTCTACGTACCCTCGTAGACTGTAAGCAGAAGTGTTAGAACAACGCGGTTGATGTCGTCGAACAACTTCATGATCCAACCGACCGAGCACCGAACGTACGGCACCTCCGCTTTCAGCACACGTTCAGCTCGGTGACGTCCTCGACTTCTTGATCCAGCAAGACGGCGAGGTAGTGGATGAGTTCCGGCAGCAAGACGGCGTGGTGACGGTGATGGTGATGCTATCTCCGCAGGGCTTCGCCCAAGCACTGCGAAAATATGACCGAGGGACGGAACTGTGGAGGGGGGCGCCGCACACGGCTAAGACAATGTTGTTGTCCTTTGGGGCGCCCCCTCTCCTCTATTTATATATGTGTAGGGGCTTGGAGTAGAAGGAATAGTGCCACATGAACAGTAACCGTGAATAGTACACACGTGGATTTGGACTCCAAAGTCCAATCCTATTCCTACTAGGACTCTCCCTTTTTTCTTTCCCTAGCTGCGTGGGCTTTTGAGGACTTGGTGCGCCTGGCCCAATAAGGCCAGGGCGCCTCCCCTTAGCCCATGCCAGCCCTTTGGGACATGGTGGACCCACTTGTGGACTTCCGGACCCCTCCGGAATCCTCCGGAACCTTCTGGAAGCTTCCCGGTACAATACCGAAAAAACTGCACCTTTTTCCGGAACCCAAAATATGACTTCCCATATATAAATATTTACCTCTCGACCATTCCGAGACTCCTCATGACGTCCGGGATCTCATCCGGGACTCCGAACAATATTCGGTTACCAATTCACATAACTCATATAACACTATATCGTCAACGAACGTTAAGCGTGCAGACCCTAAGGGTTCGGGAATGATGTAGACATGACTGAGACGCCTCTCCGGTCAATAACCAATAGTGGAACCTGGATGCTCATATTGGTTCCTACATATTCCATGAAGATCTTATCGGTCGAACCGCAATGACAATAGCTTCTTATGATGTGCATTACCGAGAGGGCCCAGAGACACGTCTCCGAAACACGGAGTGACAAATCCCAGTCTTGATCCATGCCAACTCAACGGACACCTTCGGAGATACCTATAGAGCATCTTTATGATCACCCAGTTACGTTGTGACGTTTGATAGCACACAAGGTATTCCTCCGATATCCGGGAGTTGCATGATCTCATGGTCTGAGGAACATGTATTTGACATTCAAGAAAGCAGTAGCAATAAACAGAACGATCATATGCTAAGCTAACGGATGGGTCTTGTCCATCACATCATTCTCCTAATGATGTGATCCTGTTATCAAATGACAAGTCATGTCTATGGTTAGGAAACCTTAACCATCTTTGATCAACGAGCTAGTCTAGTAGAGGCTCACTAGGGACACGGTATTTGCTTATGTATTCACACATGTATTTAAGTTTCTGGTCAATACAATTCTAGCATGAATAATAAACCTGTATCATGAACAAGGAAATATAAAATAATAACAACTTTATTATTGCCTCTAGGGCATATTTCCATCAGTCTCCCACTTGCACTAGAGTCAATAATCTAGGTTACATAGTAATGAATCTAACACCCATGGAGTCTTGGTGCTGATCATGTTTTGCTCGTGGAGGAGGCTTAGTCAATGGGTCTGCCACATTCAGATCCATGTGTACTTTGCAAATTTCTATGTCTCCATCCTTGACATATTCACGAATGGAGTTGAAGCGTCTCTTGATGTGTTTGGTCTTCTTGTGAAACTTGGTCTCCTTGGCTATGGCAATTGCTCCAGTGTTGTCACAAAAGATTGTCATTGGACCCGATGCACTAGGTATTACACCTAGATCGGATATGAACTCCTTCATCTAGACTCCTTCATGTGCTGCTTGCGAAGCAGCTATGTATTCCGCTTCACACGTAGATCCCGCCACGACGCTCTGCTTGGAACTGCACCAACTGACAGCTCCACCATTTAATATAAATACGTGTCTGGTTTGTGACTTAGAGTCATCTGGATCAGTGTCGAAGCTTGCATCGACGTAACCCTTTACGACGAGCTCTTCGTCACCTCCATAAACGAGAAACATGTCCTTGGTCCTTTTCAGGTACTTCAGGATATTCTTGACCGCTGTTGAGTGATCCACTCCTGGATTACTCTGGTACCTCCCTGCCAAACTTATGGCAAGGCACACATCAGGTCTAGTACACAGCATGGCATACATAATAGAACCTATGGCTGAGGCATAGGGAATGACTTTCATTTTCTCTATATCTTCTGCCGTGGTCGGGCATTGAGTCTGACTCAACTTCACACCTTGCAAGACAGGCAAGAACCCTTTCTTTGACTGATCCATTTTGAACTTCTTCAAAACTTTGCAAGGTATGTGCTTTGTGAAAGTCCTATCAAAGCGTCTTGATCTATCCCTATAGATCTTGATGCCCAATATATAAGTAGCTTCACCGAGGTCTTTCATTCAAGTATCCTTTTATGCCATCCAGAAATTCTATATCATTTCCAATCAACAATATGTCATCCACATATAATATTAGAAATGCTACAGAGCTCCCACTCACTTTCTTGTAAATACAGGCTTCACCGTAAGTCTATACAAAACCATATGCTTTGATCACCTCATCAAAGTGTATATTCCAACTCCGAGATGCTTGCACCAGTCCATAGATGGATCGCTGGAGCTTGCACACTTTGTTAGCATCCTTAGGATCGACAAAACCTTCTGGTTGCATCATATACAACTCTTCTTTTGAGAAAACCATTAAGGAATGCAGTTTTGACATCCCTTTGCCATATCATAAAATGTGGCAATTGCTAACATGATTCGGACAGACTTAAGCATCGTTACGGGTGAGAAAGTCTCATCATAGTCAACCCCTTCAACTTGTCGAAAACCTTTCGCTACAAGTCGAGCTTTGTAGACAGTGATATTACCATCAGCATCCGTCTTCCTCTTAAAAATCCATTTATTCTAAATGGCTTGCCGATCATCGGGCAAGTCCACCAAAGTCCACACTTTGTTCTCATACATGGATCCTATCTCAGATTTCATGGCCTCAAACCATTTGTCGGAATCCGGGCTTATCATAGCTTCTTCATAGTTCGTAGGTTCGCCGTTGTCTAACAACATAACTTCCAGAACAGGATTACCATACCACTCTGGTGCGGAACGTACTCTGGTCGACCTACGAAGTTCAGTAGTAACTTGATCTGAAGTTTCATGATCTTTATCATTATCTTCCTCTCTTATTGGTGTAGGCATCACGGGAACGGTTTTCTCTGATGAGCTACTTTCCAATTCGAGAGAAGGTACAATTACCTCATCAAGTTCTACTTTCCTCCCACTCCTTTCAAGAGAAACTCCTTCGCTAGAAAGGACCCATTCTTGGCAACAAAGACCTTGCCTTCGGATCTGTGGTAGAAGGTGTACCCAATTGTTTCTTTAGGGTATCCTATGAAGACGCACTTCTCCGCTTTGGGTCCGAGCTTATCAGGTTGAAGCTTTTTCACATAAGCATCGCATCCCCAAACTTTAAGAAACGACAGCTTAGGTTTCTTGCCAAACCATAGTTCATACGGTGTCGTCTCAACGGATTTAGACGGTGCCCTATTTAACGTGAATGCAGCTGTCTCTAATGCATAACCCCAAAACTATAGTGGCAAATCGGTAAGAGACATCATAGAATGCACCATATCCAATAAAGTACGGTTATGACGTTCGGACACACCATTACGCTGTGGTGTTCCAGGTGGCGTGAGTTGTGAAACAATTCCACATTTTCTTAAATGAAGGCCAAACTCGTAAATCAAATATTCGCCTCAGCGATCAGATCGTAGAAACTTTATTTTCATGTTACGATGATTCTCTACTTCACTCTGAAATTCTTTGAACTTTTCAAATGTTTCAGACTTGTGTTTCATCAAGTAGATATACCCATATCTACTCAAATCATCTGTGAAGGTTAGAAAATAACGATACCCGCCGCGTGCTTCAACATTCATCGGACCGCATACATCGGTATGTATTATTTCCAACAAATCAGTAGCTCGCTCCATTGTTCTGGAGAACGGAGTTTTAGTCATCTTGCCCATGAGGCATGGTTCGCAAGTATCAAATGATTCATAATCAAGAGATTCCAAAAGTCCATCCACATGGAGTTTCTTCATGCGCTTTACACCAATATGACCTAAACGGCAGTGCCACAAGTATGTTGCACTATCATTATCAACTTTGCATATTTTGGCATCAATATTATGATTATGTGTATCACTACGATCGAGATTCAACAAGAATAAACCATTCACAAGGGTGCGTGATCACGAGGGATATTATTCATATAAACAGAATAACCATTATTCTCTGACTTAAATGAATAACCGTCTTGCAATAAACAATATCCAGATATAATGTTTTATGCTCAACGCAAGCACCAAATAACCATTATTTAGGTTTAATACTAACCCCGAAGGTATTACGAGCGTGTCGATATTGATCATATCAATCTTGGAGACACTTCCAACACATATCGTCACCTTGCCCTCAGCTAGTCTCCGTTACTCTGCAGCTCCTGCTTCAAGTTACTAATATTAGCAACTGAATCGGTATCAAATACCCAGACACTGCTACGAGCACTAGTGAGGTACATATCAATAACATGTATATCAAATATACCTTTGTTCACTTTGCCATCCTTCTTATCCGCCAAATACTTGGGGCAGTTCCGCTTCCAGAGATCAGTTCCTTTGCAGTAGAAGCACTCAGTTTCAGGCTTGGGTCCAACTTTAGGTTTCTTCGTGGGAGCGGCAGCTTGCTTGCCGTTCTTCTTGAAGTTACCCTTATTTAATTTCCCTTGCCCTTTTTCTTGAAACTAGTGGTCTTGTTAACCATCAACACTTGATGCTCCTTCTTGATTTCTACCTCCGCCGATTTCAGCATCGCGAAGAGCTCGGGAATTGTCTTCTCCATCCCTTGCATATTATAGTTCATCACGAAGCCTTTATAGCTTGGTGGCAGTGACTGAAGAACTCTGTCAATAACACTCTCAACTGGAAGATCAATTCCCAGCTGAGTCAAGTGGTTGTGGTACCCAGACATTCTGAGTATGTGTTCACTGACAGAACTGTTCTCCTCCATCTTACAGCTAAAGAACTTGTTGGAGACTTCATATCTCTCAACCCGGGCATTAGCTTGAAATATCAATTTCAGATCTTGGAACATCTCATATGCTCCGTGGCGTTCAAAACGCTTTTGTAGTCCCGGTTCTAAGCCGTAGAGCATGGCACACTGAACTATCGAGTAGTCATCAGATCGAGCCTGCCAGGCGTTCACAACGTCTGCAGCAGCTCCTGCAGCAGGTCCATCACCTAGCGGTGCATCAAGGACATAATCCTTCTGTGCAGCAATGAGGATAATCCTCAAGTTACGGACCCAGTCCGTGTAATTACTACCATCATCTTTCAACTAACCTTTCTCTAGGAACACATTAAAATTCAACGGAACAGTAGCACGGGCCATTAATCTACAACATAGATATGCAAAGAAACCATCAAGACTAAGTTCATGATAAATTAAGTTCAATTAATCAAATTACTAATGAACTCCCACTTAATTTAACATCCCTCAAGTTAACTAAGTGATACGGGATCCAAATCAACTAGCCCATGTCTGATCATCACGTGAGATGGGATAGTCATAAATGGTGAACATCTCCATGTTGATCATATCTACTATATGGCTCATCTTCGACCTTTCGGTCTCCAGTGTTCCGAGACCATGTCTGTACATGCTAGGCTCGTCAAGTTTAACCCAAGTATTCTGCTTGTGTAAAACTGGCTTACACCCGTTGTATGTGAACGTAGAATCTATCACACCCGATCATCACGAGGTGCTTCGAAACGACAAACTTTAGCAACGGTGCATACTCGGGGAGAACACTTTTATCTTGAAATTTAGTGAAGGGATCATCTTATAATGCTACCGTCGTTCTAAGCAAAATAAGATGCATAAAGGATAAACATCACATGCAATCAAAATATGTGACATGATATGGCCATCATCATCTTGTGCTTTTGATCTCCATCTCCAAAGCATCGTCATGATCTCCATCGTCACCGGCTCGACACCTTGATCTCCATCGTTGCGTCGTGGTCATCTCGCCAACTATTGCTTCTACAACTATTGCTAACGCATAGCGATAAAGTAAAGCAATTACATGGCGCTTGCATTTCATACAATAAAGAGACAACCATAAGGCTCCTGCCGGTTGCCGATAAATTACAAAACATGATCATCTAATACAATAACGTATATCACATCATGTCTTGACCATATCACATCACAGCATACCCTGCAAAAACAAGTTAGACGTCCTCTACTTTGTTGTTGCAAGTTTTACGTGGCTGCTACGGGCTTCTAGCAAGAACCGTTCTTACCTACAGGACAAAACCACAACGGTGATTTATCAAGTTTGCTGTTTTAACATTCAACAAGGACCGGCCGTAGTCAAATTCGATTCAACTAAAGTAGGAGAAACAGACACCCGCCAGCCACCTTTATGCAAAACAAGTTGCATGTCTGTCAGTGGAACCGGTCTCATGTACGTGGACATGTAAGGTTGGTCCGGGCCGCTTCATCTTACAATACCGCCGAATCAAAATAAGACGTTGGTGGTAAGCAGTATGACGATCACCGCCCACAACTCTTTGTGTTCTATTCGTGCATATCATCTACTCATAGACTTGGCTCATGATGCCACTGTTGGGGAACGTTGCATGGAAAACAAAAAAATTTCTACGCACACGCAAGATCTATCCATGGAGATGCATAGCTACGAGAGGGGGAGTGTGTCTGCGTACCCTCGTAGACCGTAAGCGGAAGCCTTAGAACAACGCGGTTGATGTCGTCGAACAACTTCACGATCCAACCGACCGAGCACCGAACGTACGGCACCTCCGCGTTCAGCACACGTTCAGCTCGGTGATGTCCTCGACTTCTTGATCCAGCAAGATGGCGACGTAGTGGATGAGTTCCGGTAGCACGACGGCGTGGTGACGGTGATGGTGATGCTATCTCCGCAGGACTTCGCCCAAGCACTGCGAAAATATGACCGAGGGACGGAACTGTGGAGGGGGGCGCCGCACACGGCTAAGACAATGTTGTTGTCCTTTGGGGCACCCCCTCTACTCTATTTATATATGTGTAGGGGCTTGGAGTAGAAGGAATAGTGCCGTGTGAACCGTAACCGTGAATAGTACACACGTGGATTTGGACACCAAAGTCCAATCCTATTCCTACTAGGACTCTCCCTTTTTTCCTTCCCTAGCTGCGTGGGCTTTTGAGGACTTGGTGTGCCTGGCCCAATAAGGCCAGGGCGCCTCCCCTTAGCCCATGCCAGCCCTTAGGGACGTGGTGGACCCACTTCTGGACTTCCGGACCCCTCCGGAATCCTCCGGAACCTTCTGGAAGCTTCCCGGTACAATACCGAAAAAACTGCACCTTTTTCCGGAACCCAAAATATGACTTCACATATATAAATCTTTACCTCTCGACCATTCCGAGACTCCTCGTAACGTACGGGATCTCATCCGGGACTCCGAACAATATTCAGTTACCAATTCACATAACTCATATAACACTATATCGTCAACGAACGTTAAGCGTGCGGACCCTACGGGTTCGGGAATGATGTAGACATGACTGAGATGCCTCTCCGGTCAATAACCAATTGCGGAACCTGGATGCTCATATTGGTTCCTACATATTCCACGAAGATCTTATCGGTCGAACCGCAATGACAACATACGTAATTCCCTTTGTCCGTCTGTATGTTACTTGCCCGAGATTCGATCGTCGGTATCTCCATACCTAGTTCAATCTCGTTACCGGCAAGTCTCTTTACTCGTTCCGTAATACATCATCCCGTAACTAACTCCTTAGGCACTTTGCTTGCAAGCTTCTTATGATGTGCATTACCGAGAGGGCCCAGAGATACGTCTCCGAAACACGGAGTGACAAATCTCAGTCTCGATCCATGCCAACTCAACGGACACCTTCGGAGATACCTGTAGAGCATCTTTATGATCACTCAGTTATGTTGTGACGTTTGATAGCACACAAGGTATTCCTCCGATATCCGGGAGTTGCGTGATCTCATGGTCTGAGGAACATGTATTTGACATTCAAGAAAGCAGTAGCAATAAACAAAATGATCATATGCTAAGCTAACGGATGGGTCTTGTCCACCACATCATTCTCCTAATGATGTGATCCCATTATCAAATGACAACTCATGTCTATGGTTAGGAAACCTTAACCATCTTTGATCAACGAGCTAGTCTAGTAGAGGCTCACTAGGGACATGGTATTTGTTTATGTATTCACATATGTATTTAAGTTTCCGGTCAATACAATTCTAGCATGAATAATAAACCTTTATCATGAACAAGGAAATATAAAATAATAACAACTTTATTATTGCATCTAGGGCATATTTCCATCATCGTCAAGGTGATTGGGTGAGCTGCTCCGTATCTCGCATGCGATTACGCAGGCTCGAGACACAGGGGTATCTCCCCGCTTCAGATCTCGCATCCACCCGCCCCGGATTAACTTCCGCAGACGGGGAGGCCCTCGCAGAGAAATTTCCTTCCCCTCACGGGGAGGAGAGGGTGTTCTTTGTGCCCTTCCTCTTGCAAGGCCTGGGTTTCCCCATTCATCCTTTCTTGAGGGGTCTACTAGAGTTTTACGGGATCCAACTCCAGCACCTTACCCCAGGATAGATCATTCATATGTTGGGCTTCATCGCTCTTTGCGAGATGTTCCTGGGTTGCGAGGCTCATTTCGAGTTGTGGAGGAAATTCTTCTGTCTTGTCCCCCGCACCCGAGGAGGGATAATTTACGAGATTGGCGGGGCCGAAGTATGGCGCATCGCCGGAACCGGATGCCCCATAGGGACTCCGAAGAAAGATGCCGAGGAATGGACTTTGGAATGGTTTTATATCGAAGATGTCCCCTTATTGGATCCAGCTCGGAGGGGGTTACCGGAATTATCATTGGTTTCCCCGAAGAAGCGGTTCAACTGGCGCCCGAAGAGTGCTTCCCAGGAGGAAAGCGCCGAAGTAACTCGGCTGGCTGCTCAAGTGAGATGGCTGGCCCACAACGGGCTAACCATCATCGACGTGATGGCAGTAGCTATTGCTCGGTGCGTCCAACCTCTTCAACAGAGAATACACCCGCTATGGTGCTACAATGGGGAAGATGACGCAACCCGATTCACCAGGATGGGACCTGCCGATCAGGCGGCGATGGCCTCCATATTGGCCGATCTTTTCAAGGGAGAAGAGCAGGAGTTTGCTTGGCTAAGGCCCAAGGAAGGCTTTTCGATGTATAAACCCATCGAAATGGTGAGTCCAACCACACTTTATAGTTCGGATGACACCCCGATTTTTTCTTAATCATATCTTTATCCTGTCCGAATAGAGTTGGAGGCGCTGGATCGACACAGTGAGCTGCCCCGCTCCTCAACCGGAGAGTTATTGCTGTGATGACGACCCTGGGTTTCATGACGATCCTGAAACATCAATCGTATTCGAGGAGGGGGTCTTCTACCAGGAGAGCCTCGACGGCTCTAAGGTGGCCCTTTTGGCCGACCACCCCGGGGCGCTGCCCTCCTCCGCTGTAAGTGACCAACGGGTTTCTTCTCGAAAGGGCCGCCGTACTGTCGCTGCTCTGAATACACTGAATCCTACTCCCAAGGGCCGCTGTACGACACGCCGGTCAGCTGCAAGAGCGGCACCAGCGGCAAGTGGTCGTGTTACGACAAAACGCGCGGCCCTAACAGGAGTCACGTCATCCACGCCCCACCCAAAGAGGTAACGCATCCACCGTACTGTCATAGTATTTATCTTCCACATCCACCGAGAACGCCTAATAATTTTCCGCGGTGTCTTGCAGGCGATATGTAGAAACGGCTTCAACCGAGGATATTGAAGAGGTGCCGGGAGGTGACCCAAAACCGAGGCCGCCAGTTGTAGCCGGTGTTACTCCGGAGGTCCCTGCCGAGGACCAACATCCCGAGGACTCAGGGGGCGTCTCAGTCACCAACTCCGAGGTTGCAAGTGTGATGAATCACCGGCGGCACAAGGCATCGCTTCGGCACCCTGCGTTTTCCGATCAAGAGTTCAATGCTCTTAGTTCGGTAGATGCGTACCTCGGAGCTGCCCGAACGGGACTCGAGGGGGCAGTGAAGCTCATGTCTACTAATGTGCAGGTATACTATTGGTTTTTACAACTAGTACCTAATCCAGTAGACCCCGAGCCTTAATTTGGGCTGAACGACCGAGTTAAGGGTCTGATATTTATAATGCCATGCTATTGTGCAGACTGTTCGGGAGCAAAACAAAAAGCTGTCCGAGGACCTCAGGCTGGCACAAACACAATTAGAATCTGTGAAAGCCGAGTTAGAGGGGGTGAAGAAATTCACCAGAGAGGCACATGGTAAGTGCCGAACTTAAATTTGTGTAAGAAAAATTTGATGGAACACCTGTGCTAATGAAAGATGATTCCATAGCAGCCGAGTCGATAAATCAGCTGCAGAAGGATCTATATACTGCCAGGGAAGCTCAAAGGTATGCGGAGTCACTGCAAGAGGCTGGCTACCGGGTGATTTCCCGAAGTCATGAGGAGAGGGATAAGCTGAAGGCGGAAGGCGAACAACAGGCCTAGGAAATCAAAAGCTTGAAACCTCAACTGGCCCTATCCCAAGAGGAGAACCAGAGACTGAAACGGTCATGTTCGGTGAGTGCAACCTAGTTTTTTCAGTTCAGAAACTGCACGTATTAGACAGCAATTTGAACAACACCGCGTCTCATTGTAGTTCTTCTGACCGGATGCCCCGAAGAGGAGGCCGGCTCTTTCGAGCGGGACCTGCAGAAGGAGCTATCCGCCGTGCACGAGCGGGCCCGAAAAGCCATGAAGAGCATGTTCAAAGCACTGTGGCCTGGCGAGGTGGCTCCGGAAGGGATGGCCGAACTCACAAGTCGATTCAAAGGAGCTCGGCACCGCTTTGAGTTATGGAAGATGTCATCTTGTCGTGAGGGAGCACGGGAAGCTTGGGCGATGATCAAGACCCGTTTCACCATGCTGGAACCGGAACATTTAGCTAGGGTTGGTCTAGTAGGGCCAGATGGGCAGGAGGTGCCCGTGCATCTGGTATATGACCAGGTTATGCCCGCAGCTCGGCTGTCCCAAGCAGATTGTGCTCTGGAGACCATAATAGATGGTCTTTATCAAGATTGACATTTTGATTCTATGTATCTGTGTACTTGACATCAAATCGGCTCCAAACCGTGCTTGAAACGTTGTCTTAACCGGCCATCGGCTTCCGCCCCCTCAGCCAGAGGCCGTGGGGTGTTTCCTACTATGCGGTCCGAGAACATCGGAAAAACACTTCGGAGAACCAGGCAATCCGGCCATGTGGTGCGTACAGACAAGAACGCGCTCGGGGAGTTATGTTATATTACTGTTTAACGCAAGAAACATCTTCCGATGAAAATAGTCCCTCTATGGGTTCCTTTCTGCGGGTTGCCAAATTGACCATGGCGTATAACCGAATATCCAAAATAGACGGGTAATGGTTACTTCGGGAAAATAACCCCGGAATCTTGGCAATAACTACCGATTATTTTCACTTCCCCCGTGGCCGACCAATTGTGTTCTTAAGAACGCTAGCTTTTGGCTTCACTCGTCTGAGGTACGTACCCGGGAAATCCGGACGTAAAAATCGCAGAGGTGCTCCCTTTACTCCCTAGCCGAACAATCAGGAATGTAGGGGGTAAAAACAGGAGCGAGGCAACCCAGCTTGGCCAAATCTTAAGTCAAATTGATGCATATAGCGGCTTTAGAACGATACAGGGAGGTTGCAAACATGTAAAAACGGATGCTTGCATAAATAATATATGACCGGCTTCGTAAAACAATCCCCCAGGTAATAGCGTGTGGTACATTCAAAGATGTTTTCCGAAGAAAAACATAACGTAGTTCGGCTTAACCGAACACAACCCGGGAAAGACTAGTTACTCGAAAAATATAAATCCGAGAAGGATAAACTGAACAAGGTAAGGATGCGGAGTTAGCCATAGAAACGTCGTAGTCGAGCTGCATTTCATGGGTTTGGTTCGAGGCGGTCGTCCTTTGGGTCGCCGAGACGATATGCTCCTCCCGCGAGTACTTGATCGATTATGAAGGGCCCCTCCCATTTGGGCGACAGCTTATGCTTCTGCTTCTCCGGGAGGCGCAGGACTAGATCACCGATGTTGTAGGCTTTTGCCCGTACTTCCCTGCTTTGATAACGTCTGGCCTGCTGCTGATAAAAAGCGGAATGATCCCGAGCTATGTCGCGCTCACCCTCCAGGGCGTCCAGGTCATCTTGCCGATCCAGCTCGGCCTCCTTTTCTTCATACATACGTTCCCGAGGTGCATCATGAATAAGATCGCTGGGGAGGATGGCTTCTGCCCCGTACACCATGAAGAACGGTGTGTAACCCGTGGATCGATTGGGAGCGGTGCGCATGCCCCACAATACGGAGTCGAGCTCCTCGACCCAATGGCAGTCGGATTCTTTTAAAGATCGGACCAAACGGGGCTTAATGCCACTCAAGATCAGTACATTAGCTCTCTTGACCTGTCCATTAGACTGTGGGTGATATACCGAGGCATAGTCGAGCTTAATGCCTAAATTAGCGCACCAATCTTTGACTTCCTGGGCGGTAAAATTGGCTCCATTGTCCATTATTATGCTATGGGGGACACCGTAACGGTGCACGACGCCGGATATAAAATCAATGACCGGCTTTGACTTGGCTGAGGTTACCGGCTTTGCCTCAATCCATTTGGTGAATATATCTACCATGACGAGTAGATATTTCTTTCTCTTGGTCCCCCCTTTAAGTGGTCCGACATATCCAGCCCCCAGACCGCGAAGGGCCAAGTAATCGGTATCGTCCGAAGAGCCGTGGGGGGCATATGACTCTGATTCGCAAAAAGCTAGCATCCAACGCAATGTTGGACCAACGTTTGGGCTTCTGTTCGGGCAGTGGGCCAGAAGATCACTACTCAGAAAGCCTTGCTGACCAGGGCCCGAGCTGCTGCGTGGTGACCGCCCATGCAAGCATGAATCTCGGCCAAGAGCTGCCTTCCCTCTTCTTCGGATATACATCTTTGGAGGACGCCAATAGTGCTTTTCTTATATAGTTTTCCCTCGTGGACTTTATAGGCTTTAGATCGCCGAATAATGTGCCTTGCCTCAGTGTGGTCATCCGGTAGCTCTTGGCGGAGGAGATAGGCGAGGAAGGGCTCGGTCCATGGCGCGATTACCGCCATGACTTCGTGGGCCAAAGACATCGCTTCGACAGCCGAGCCCCCGATAATTCCTTCGTCTGTTTTGATAGGCAGAGGGACGAGCTCTCCCGAGGTGTTGGTTTCTGAGCCCTTGGCATCCTCTTGCCACACCACGGACGGCTTGAAGAGTCGTTCCAAAAAGGTGTTCTCAGGAACACGGTCGCGCTTGGCACCCATTCGAGCAAGAATATCGGCAGCTTGATTGCTGTCTCTAGGTACATGGTGAAACTCCAGTCCTTCAAAACGGGCGGAGATTTTTAGGACGGCGTTGCGATATGCTGTCATTTTTGGGTCTTTTGCGTCGAATTCACCGTTGACTTGAGAGATGGCGAGATTAGAATCTCCCCGTACCTCGAGCTGCTGTATGCCCATTGACACCGCTATCCGAAGTCCATGCAAAAAAGCTTCGTATTCGGCCGCGTTGTTGGAGTCGGTGTACATGATCTAGAGTATGTACCGAATATTATCGCCAGTGGGGGAAATGAGGACCACTCCAGCCCCTAGCCCGGCAAGCATTTTGGAGAAGTTGAAGTACATCATCCAATGCGAGTATGTACTGTACTCCCTAGGGAGTTCGGCTTCCGTCCATTCCGCTACGAAATCTGCCAACACCTGAGATTTAATAGCTCGGCGTGGTCGATATGTGATTTCGAAGGGAAGGAGTTCTATAGTCCATTTGGCTATAAGGCCGGTGGCGTCTCGATTGTTGATTATGTCGTTCAGTGGTACTTCGGATGCCACCGTTACCGAGCACTCTTGAAAATAGTGGCGGAGCTTTCGGGACGCCATGAAAACTGCGTAGGCGATCTTCTGATAATGCGGGTACCTAGTTTTACACGGGGTGAGCACTTCGGATACGTAGTACACTGGTTTCTGCACCTGGAGTTTGTGACCCTCTGTCTCTCATTCGACAACGAGAACCGTGCTGACCACCTGATTCGTGGCCGAGATGTATAGCAGCATTGGCTCGCCCGGGCTGGGCGCTGTCAAGATCGGGTTGCTAGTTAGTAGAGTTTTTATTTCTTCAAGTGCTGCCGCCGCTTCACTGGTCCACTCGAAGTTCTTCGTCCGTTTGAGCAATTTATAGAGCGGTAAGGCCTTTTCTCCGAGGCGTGAGATGAAGCAGCTTAAGGCTGCAACGCACCCGGCCAGTTTCTAGACGTGCTTTAGCTCAGTGGGGACCGCCAGCTCGGACAGTGCTCGTATTTTCGGTGGGTTGGCCTCTATTCCTCTATGGGAAACAATGAATCCGAGCAGCTTACCAGCCGCCACTCCGAAGACGCACTTTTCCGGATTGAGCCATATATCGAAAGTCCGAAGACTATCGAAGGTTTGCCCGAGATCGTCCACCAACTGGCTGACGCGTTTGGTTTTGATAACCACGTCGTCCACATATGCCTCGACCGTTTTGCCGATCTGCTTTTCTAAACATGTTTGGATCATGCGCTGGTATGTAGCCCCTACGTTCTTTAATCCGAAGAGCATTGTGTTGAAACAGAATGGTCCATAGGGAGTGATGAATGTTGTGGCCTCTTGGTCGGAATCCTTCATTTTGATTTGATGGTATCTGGATTAAGCGTCCAGGAAACACAGTGAGTCATGCCCGGCAATGGCGTCTATGATCTGGTCTATGCGGGGCAAGGGGAAAGGATCCTTGGGGCAGGCCTTGTTTAAATCCTTGAAATCGACACACAACCGCCTGGATTTATCCTTCTTGGGTACCATGACGAGATTGGCCAACCACTCGGGATGCTTGATGTCTCAGATGAATTCGGCTTCGAGCAACTTTGCCAGTTCCTCGCCCATAGCTTGACGCTTGGGTTCGGAAAACCGATGTAGAGTCTGTTTGACTGGCTTGAAACCTTTAATTTTGTTCAGGCTGTGCTCGGCTAATCTACGAGGGATCCCTGGCATGTCTGACGGGTGCCAGGCGAAGATATCCCAGTTCGCGTGCAAAAATTTGCGCAACTCTTCATCGACCGCGGGCTCCAGCTGAGCTCCAATGGATGCCGTCTTGTTGGGATCTGTTGGGTGCACTTGGAATTTGACGATTTCATCCGCTGGTTTGAAGGACGTGGATTTGGGCCTTTTGTCGAGGATTACGTCGTCCTTATCCACCGTTGAGCGGAGCGTGGTCAGTTCTTTAGTTGCGAGGTCTTCGGACAACGCTTCGAGGGCGAGCGATGCAGTTTTATTCTCGGCCCGAAGAGCTCTGTCCGGATCACTTATTACTGTCATCATGCCGTTTTGCCCTGGCATCTTAAGCTTCATGTACCCGTAATGTGGGATGGCATGGAATCGTGCGAAGGCGTCGCGCCCTAATAAGGCATGGTAGCTACTGCGAAAGTGCACAATGTGGAAGAGCAGTTCTTCGGATCGGTAGTTCTCGGGTGTTCCGAAGACCACATCGAGAACCACTCGGCCACTACAACGTGCCTCCTTGCCGGGGATGATCCCTCGAAAGGTGGTGTGACTTTGCTCGATGCGAGATCTGTCAAATTGCATTTTGTCCAAGGTTTCCTCGTAAATGAGGTTTAGCCCACTGCCGCTGTCTATTAGCACCTTTTGGAGTCGAAATCCATCGACTATGGGATCAAGGACAAGGGCGGCGGCAGCTCGGGTAGGGCGGGGCCTCGGCTGGTCTTGCTCGCTGAAAGTGATAGGTGTGTCTGTCCATGAGTCTGTCGCTGCCACTTGGTGAATTTGAGTGAGCTCTCGAGGGGCTCTCTTCCTCGGATTCTTTGAGGAATATGTCTCGTAGATTGTTAGGATCTCAGCGTCGTCATCAGGGGCCATTGCTGGGCGTTTATTGGAGTACGGGCCCCCAAGGATGACCTCGCCGCTCTTGGCGACTTGCCTGACCACCCAGCAAGCTCGAAGGCTGTGGGTTGGGTTTGTGTTCAGAAGGACGGAGTGTATGGGGCCTGGTTTGTCCAGTAGTTCGTCAAGGACCGTTCTGGATCTTGTCAGGGGTTTCATCCTTTTCTCGGACAGCTCGTATTGAGGTGTCCGGCGAGGGTATGCGCGTTTTGCCCGAGCTCGGTTTGATCCCTCTGTACGGATTGACTCCGTTTGCTCGAGCTGAGCCTGCCAAGCAAACTCCATAGCGCAGTATTTGGACACCAGGTCCGATAACTCAGAGAAGTTTTGGATGTGGCGGCAGGCGAGGGCATTTAAGATGCCTTCGTCTTGGCAGTTCTATCGAAAAACCTCTAGAATATCCTTGCTGCAACCGTCCGTCATCTTGTTTTTGACGAGGAGGAATCTGGCCCAGAAGTGCCGAACTGTCTCTCCGGGTTGTTGCTTTATGTACATTAGGTCCCATATGTCAGGCCATCCTGAGTTACTTGGATAGTACTCAATGTGGGGGGTGGGTGTGGGATAAATTTTTTGATCCCAGCGGGGTGTGAGTCCGGGGTTTTGGCGGCTGCGTCCTGGATTGACATGGAATCCGACGTGCGGAGCTCTGGATCCGGATAGTTGGCCAGGCGCGGATGTGTGAACTCGAGGTTGCGTACTGATTCAGACTTCGGCTCTGAACCCTCTCCGGAGTGGAGTTCGGCTGCCGAGCTGGAGGATGAAGCTTGCTGATCGGAAACTTGCACCCCAAGCACTTTCGGTTCTGGGGGGAGGGGTGAGACCTCAGTTGAGCCTTCGATAGTGGCGACCAAGTGTCAGGCCCATTTCTGGGATAAATCACAGAAGAGCCTCAAGTCATACCAGCCCCAAGATCAACTGGTAGACTTCCCTTATATAGATGACCAGTACAATAATATTACACAGGGGTTGAGCCAGAGTGCTCAACAGTTATTACAAGCTTGCCAATATACTACGGTGGTGGAATAATATAGTGGTGTGGTGGTAGAGCAATACTGATACAATAAAATAAAGTCAAGAGTCAGTGTGAGGCTTGACTATTTTATTGGTGTAGCGGAAACACAACGGATGATACATGTGGCAGAGTCCAAGATCACAGGTTGACTGACTGGGACACCTCTAAGCGTCGGGCTCGCTAGCGCAATCTCCTTCCACAGGCCCGTCCTCCTCCAGGTCTGGCCAATGAAATAGCCAGGGACAAGCCAGTGAGTACGTTTGCATGTACTCGCAAACATTATGAACAAAAGATATACTGAATGCATATGATCATGATGGGTCAAATTATATGCAAATGCTGAACAAAATTTAAAGCATGGCATGATGAATATTAGCATGTGCAGAAAAATTAAATTGTTAGTGACAAACCAAGAAAGTTAAAAGTGGACAATCGGGCGAGACTGAACCGCCCGAGAATCCAAAAGAAATGCCAAACGGGTGTCTAAAAGAGTATCGGGCGAGACAGACCGCCCATGAACTCAAGCGACGCCACGAGAGGTCTTGAAAAGAAATGCCAAACGGGTGTCTAAAAGAGTATCGGGCGAGACAGACCGCCCATGAACTCAAGCGACGCCACGAGAGGTCTTGAAAAGAAATACCTAACGGGTGTCTAAAAGAGTATCGGGCGAGACAGACCGCCCATGAACTTAAGCGACGCCACGAGAGGTCTTGAAAATAAAACTGGGTGTCTCGGGTAGTCTAGCCAGCCCCTGAGACACTCAGGAAAATAAAATAAGAGAAACGGGTTAGTCCACAATATTATGCATAGTAACAATAATATTCACAACCACATTACTCATGATAACAAAAATAACCATGACATCATTAGTGATGAGATAATAATATTCTGCAAAATATCTGATGCTCAAATTAAATATTTTCCTTCGAAGACCGACACCGGACAGACACTTGACCCTTCCTAGCTAACGTCCTTGACCGCGAACACGGCTATTCGAATAGGTATAACTCTGCAGAGGGTGTACTCTTTACCCACGGGTATGAGATTTCTTTAGTCAACACCGTGGCACTGACTAATTCCCACTACGGTCTTTGGGTTGAAAACACACCTGACCAGCACACACCAGATTAACTTTCCGGATGCCAGGAATCACCCAAAGCACCGTTCAAGAAAAACTCTAAGTCGGGGAGACTACAATCTCGATTAGCATGGAATCACTATTCATACGCGCGGATTACAAGGGGTGCCCCCCTCTCGGCCCAGCCAAAAACACCCATGCCCCCTAACCTGATGACGGGATTTAGTCCATGGCTGTGGAAACCCTCATCATGGCCCTCTAAGTGGTGTGCACACAGACAGGGGTTAGCAAATTACTGAGCCGTACTCCCCTCGCGGGAAGACCCGTGGCAGCATGGTATTTAGCTAGGTGTAACGGAACAAGACTCGATCTAGGTCGACTCAGGAGGTGTTGTTATTATGACCGGTATAACCCACATATGTCACTGTGACACCACCGTGTCAAAACGTGACCCGTGCCCACTGGCACGTCCAAGGAAATAGTATGACCATGCATGCATGCATTATTACTTCTACACATGTGGTGAAATCTCAAACCGATGCACACATGCAATGCAAATGCAATCACCATATCCCAAGTTCAATATGCTTGCCTTGTCCAAGGTAGTCAGAAGAAGAACACTCAAAATTCCCGGTAAAGTTCCCCTCTTTTTTTTCTGAAAAATTCAAATTCAAACTCCAATTAAAAATTTGGTAACAGTACCAAAACTTGTATCAAAATATTTGTCAATGAATACTAAATAAAACTACAGAGAAAAATAAGAATTTCAAAAAAAGATTTAACTCAATCGGAGTTGTAGTTTAAAAGTTATTCCAGTCCCTGTGCGTTTATAAAGAAAATGCTTCGGGCGGGAATACGCTTCCCAGCGTGGAAAGCGTAAAACAGAGAATACGCTTTCGTTTTAAAAACAGAAAAAAGAAAAACGCTTCGGGCGATATACGCCTTTCAATAGAGAAGGAGTAAAGGGCAGAATACGGCTTCAGTTAAAACGCAGAAAAAAAGAAAACGCTGATGGGTGAGGTCCACCCGTCAGGTTTAAATTTGAAAACGCTCGCGCGCGTGCACAGAGGGCGGCGATGATCACCGGCGACGATCGACGGGGTTTTGGGAGGCGGCGATGATCGGGATGTATTCAGGGTGGAACTCCGCGTCGGTGGGTGGTGGTGGTGGTCGCCGGCGAGCACTTGAACGGCGGCGAGGTCGACGGCGGTGGACGATGTTTCGAGTGTGATCGGAACTCGCCGGAGAGAGCCCGGTTGGTGAAATTGGAGTGCGGAATTGAAGTATGGGTGTGATTTGAGACTACTGGCAGAGTTTCAACGACGTTGTGGTGATCAGGGAGGGAGGCGGCGGCTCGGTGACCGGAGACGGGGAAGGTGACCTCCTCGAGGTCGAGCGAGTGGCTTGGCGGTCGATTGAGATGGTGTGGAGGTGGTACGAGGAGATAACGGAGCTTGGGGGCTCCTATTTATAGGCGATCGGGGGAGGGTCAGTGAGGGTGGATGACGCCGGAATTTATTCCGCCGGCGAGGTAGGTTAGGGGCGGTGGCGAGGTGTGGTGAATGATCCAGGAGGGTTGACGGAGCACTCCAGAACCTTAAACGTGGACGGGAACGAGCACTACGGCCTTATCCACGGCGAGGTCGGTGTACGGTGCGGCGGTGGCATCCGGCTCCGGCGACTGCCAGTGGGGCCCTGGTGGCTTGGGCGGTGCGGTGATGACTTGGAGGAGGCGCCGCGTGGAGAAGATTAGGTAAGGGCGGCAGCAGGAGGAGTGAAGATGGCGGGCGGGGTCAAGCCGATCCGCTCGGCCGCCGTGGGTGAGCTCGGAGGTAGCTGCACCGGCCAACCACTGTTTCGTCGGTGGAGTTACTGACCAGGGGGAGTTACCGCGGCTCATTGATGAGGAGAGGGGGTGTGGATGAGAAGGAGGGCGATGGAGTGAACCATACGACACCGATCGCCTCAGCCACTGAACAAGTTCAGTTAACTGAACTTTTTTTCAGAGATGAACAGTACGCACATGAGGTGTATGACAGAATGCCAGGAGGTGCTAGGGATTTTAGGATTTTTAGGGAATTTTTGTGGTGAGGTGTTGATACAAATAAGAGGGCTTGGCAAAGTTTCAGAATTTTTGGAGCAATTAAAAATAGGTTTGTATCAGAAAGATTGTTACTGGTCCAAATTTGAATTGAATGAAATTTGAAATTTTTGAATTGTGGAACCCAATGTTTTTGGTGAAATGGGTTTTGGGTACTATCTAGTTGTTGGGGAAGTTTTGGTGGAGGCAGAAGAATTGTAGAAAATATAGTTCCTTTGTAAACCAAAGAAACCATGAATAAAATAAATTCCAGCTTTGGAATTTAATAAATATTCTAGAAATATTTTTGTAAGGTGGAAAGGAGTTGGGTAATGTCCTAGAAGGTGTGTGTGACTTGAGGGAAAATTTAGAAGTGGTAGAAACATTATAGGAAGAATTTAGAAGTGCTAGAAGGAAGTGAAAAGGCTATTTTCATAGAGTAGTTTTAATATTCCAGAACTTTTCTAAACAAAAAAATATTTTTGATCTTCCAAAAATTATTACCAATTAATAAACCATCCAAATCAGAACCATAAAAAAAAATTGGAAACCCAATTAAAAATAAAAATGAATATCAGAACAGAAGAAAGAAAAGAAAAAGAATTGGGTAAAAATAATTCAAAGTATTTCCTTTTAATTATAAAGATTTGAAAATCCAAAGAGAAAATTTTGGGGTGTTACACCAAGTGGGCGGCCGGAGGGGTATGAATTTCCCCGTCATCGGTTTTAAGCCCGATCTGATCATAGACCGAGGACTGGCCATCAGTGATTCCCATGGCTTGTATCGGATCTAGTATCCCGTTTAGTAGCGAGAGATCCGTTGGATCCAAGTTCTGGCAGTTTTCGGGGTCAACCTGCAATATGGCCGTGATGGGAGCGTTTCACTTTGCCCCGCAGTCATATTCGTCCGAGGCTGATTTTCGGCAGCTGAGCGCGGAGATTAGATCCGGGCTCGAGGTTGGATCCGGAGTGGCGGCCGTCCCGATGGCGGGGCTGGCCATACCCGAAGTCGAAGCTTTAGGATTTGCGGGTCCTTCAGACGAGGCTGAGGACCCCGTAAGGATAAGATCTCCCCGGGAGTCGGCGACGAACTCTAAGTTTCCGAACCTGATCTCCTGATCGGGGGTAAAGCTATCGACCCGGCCGAAGCGACTGGCAGGATCGGCGTGTAGCATGACGTTGCCGAACGCAAAGAGCTGGCCGGGAATGAAGGTGTCTCCACAGCTAGCACTGTTGCTAATGACTAAGCGAGCCATTGATCCTTGATGACCCTACAGCGGAGCTGTCAATGAAAGCACCAATGTCGGTACCAAAACCGGCAGATCTCGGGTAGGGGGTCTGAATTGTGGATCTAGGAATCAATGAGTAACTGGGAACGTAGAGACAGCGATTTACCCAGGTTCGGGCCCTCTCGAAGAGGTAAAACCCTACGTCCTGCTAGATTGTATTGTTGCGATTGTATGAAGGTTATAGGGTTGATCTACGTCGAGATCGGATGGACTAAGCCCTAGGTGGATATAATGATTCCGCCTCTCTACGGACAAAACCCTCTGATTTATATAGACACCAGAGGGACCTAGGATTACACATGGTCGGTCACCATCAAGGGATAAACTTGTCAGTTATGCTAAATATTTCTTGGAGGAGACGCCAAGTCTTCGGAGGTTTCCTTCTGGTGCACCGGGTCGCCCACTATCCGGCCTTTTCTTGATGAGTAAAGGGCGGCCCACTAGTCCGGCCTACGAGAGATAGGCCGGCAGCCCGAGCACCCCCTAGTCCGGGACACCCTCAACCATCATGGTTAGTGTTGTAATGAATTTTTGCAAAATTAATGAAAACTTCAAGAAGTTAGCTTGAAACCATTAGTGTGAACTTCAAATTGCTAAGCATGACACATTGTAGATACTTCCCAAAATAAATTCTGGGGTCCATTTCTCAGCACTAGAGAGTATAATCTGATGAAATCAGTAGATACTCATATTTCTAGTACCTTATGTCATAACTTAATAAAATGTATGGGAGAGCACATTGCTGGGCAGTCATAATGTCAAATATGACAAGATGTAGGCTTAAACAGTAGTCGTGATAATCTGCAAACTAGTAGATCTACGCACTACCTTGTGGTCCCAATACATCAATTTGAGAAAATCACTAAAAAATTTGCGTATCAATTCTTGCTCGTATTAAGCCAAAAGGCTCAATTAAGATGAACTGATTGTTATTTGCAAGAAATTAAAAATCTCAATTGCAAATAGTATATGCAAATTTGATGCTCAAGTGAAAAACTTGAATTGTGTAGACCTCAAAATTTTGAGCATCACACGTCGTTAAGCCTCAAATTTGCAATATAATTCAACCAAGTGAATTAATATGTGGTTTTACGAGAAAATATTAATAATATTTTCAATTGCAAAACAATATTATCATGCAAGAAAACATAATCTCAATCGCAAAACAATGTCGAGCATTAACAACCATGCATCTCTGGAATTCTAAAACTCAACAGAGAATGGGGAGGGCCCAACAGAAAACTGCATGCAAATGATGGAACCGTTGTTCTGTATTGATGATGAAACGCTATATATACAATCTGAAGGGGTGTGTAACACCCTCTGTAATAAAGCACAGTGATCACTTCTTAATCATGCGAAGTCATCATGGGTTACAGTGCTTGATCATTTTTACTTTCATATCTCATTTGAAATTCCACATCAATTCAAAACTCAAACTTTAAGTGAAATTAAAAGTTCTCAAAACTTAGAACTAAAAAGTTCATGTTTTAGTAAATATTTCATAACAACATATTTTCAGGAAAACAACATCACTAAAACTCTTGAACAATCCCTAGAAGTTCAAAACAGCAACAACATCACCATTTTGACTCTTTTAAATGCAATCCAAAATTCAAATGAATTCAAATCACTCCCAAACTTTTTGTGGTAGTGAGGTAAAATACATATTAATTATTGGGACCAACTACACATTTTACAAAATCAACTAGTGCTAAAAGAATTACAAATCGGAGAGTAAATGGAAAAACAGAAAAGATAAAAGAAAGAAAAGAGAAAACATACCTGTGCACCTACCGGCCTGCTGCTACAGGAGCAGGCCCAGCCCACCAGCGGTCATCTCCCTCCTCCTGTTCATCCCCTCGCCCACTGTCGCCGCGCGCGCACGGCCGAAACCTTCACCCCACGCCTGCTCGACAGTGTGGCGCCGCGCCCGTGCTGACACCGAGCTCACCCCCCCTCCTCCATCGCTTCCCCTTCTCTTCCTCTCTCAGCCGAGTACGGCCGTCGCCGTTCGCTGCTCAATCTAGTGGCCAACGGCCGCCCCGAGCCGCGTCGAGCTGTCCTATGGGTTCCCCGTCGTCGTCCTCGTCCTCTACGCGCCCGCGGCCGACCGGTGAAGCTGCCCTGCGACGCCTGTGCCCTCGTCTTCCACCTCGGGCAGATGAGATCGCCGCGAACGCCCCGTCGTCTCCGGTGCTTCCCCGAGCCCACTAGCCTTCCCTGCGGCTTCGTGGTGAGCTCCGCACCCTACCCTTCCTCCACTTTGCACGAGCACGAGCCGTAGCTAGCTAACCACGTCGCCGCGCCATGGCCGAGCTCTGCCTCCGCCATGGAGCTCGCTGCGTTCGCATCCGCTCTCCCCGTGCCTCGTCGTGCTGTCCAGCGTGTTCCTGGCGATCTCGTGGAGCCTTCCAGCCATTTCGTTCACTCGCTAGCTAGCTGGATCGCGCGCCCGTGCTGACACCGAACGCCGCCGCCGCCATTGCTCATCGCTGGTGCCGTTTCCGACCTCCCCAGCTACTGCCGCTTGCCCCGTTGGAAGCGCGCGACCGCCCGCAGCCGAACGAGCCTAGCCGCGCTCCAAATGGACGCGCGTAGCGCATTTCCGGCCATCGCCGCCACCGTCTGGCCTCGTCGCCGACGTGCTCTGCCTCGCCGGCGTGATGTCGCTGACGTGGCAGTTAGTCGCTAATAACCCCCCTGAGTGTATGACAGTGGGCCCCGCTGTTCATTTAAACGCGATTAAGTTTCTGGTTAAATTAAACTTAATCCAGTGGCCCCCACGTGTCAGCTTTGACCCTACCCAGTCCACGTTGACTGGGCCCAGTCGTCAGCGACTGCGTCCAGCTGACAGGTGGACCCCCACAGCCCCTGTTGACCAGTCAACTTTGACTGGTCAACCATTGACCCTGGCCCCACAGGTCAGTCACAGCACCACCCTGCTGGGTACACTTCTGTGTACCCATAGCAATAAATATTTAAATGATTTTCGAATTAAATTAATTCCAGTAAATTCCAGAAATTCCAGAAAATGATTAAAACTTTGAAAAATCATATAGAAAATAAACCGTATCTCGGATGAAAATAATTTATATATGAAAAATGATCAGAAAAATCTAACGAATCCGAATATGTCATTTGTATTCATGTTAGAGTCCTCTAAGTAGATGAACATTGAACTTTTAGCCTGTTTTCGATAAATGAATAGTGCATGACTTCGATAAAATAAATTCAAACAAATTCCTAAATCATCTAAAATGATTAGAGAGGCAATATATCACCCCTAGCATAACCTACCGGCATGTCCTGCATCTGTGTTACATCTGTGTGCTTTATATTTACTGTTTCTTCCCCCTCTTCTCTCCGGTAGACTCGAGACTGACGATGCCCCCGTGATCGACTATGTCACCGACGACCCTTCTTCCTTTTCAGCAAAGCTTCCAGGCAAGCAAACCCCCTTGATCATTCCTATATCACCCATTCCTTCTTCCCCGTGTTTGCATTAGAATTTGCTACCGTATTTGATTGCTCCTATTCTGATGCATAGCCTGATTTTGTAACTGCTGTTGATACCTTATCTGCTATCCTAAATGCTTAGTATAGGTTGGTTAGCGATCCATTAGTGGCCCCACATCCTTGTCCATGTTGCCCTGCTTTACTACCAGAAGAGTCGATCAATGTGATCGATGTGCATAGACCGACACAGCACCGCACACCCCCTTAGTTGTACGACTCTGCAGAGCTACCATCGAGTGCCGAGGGTGATACCTCCTACCTCACTCCTGATGTTATCTCTGTAGCGTAGCTAGTCGGTTGTGGGTTACCGAGGGTGATTCCTCTTTCACCACCTCCGATGATGCGTCTGTCGTACAACCCCTCAAGTGTGAACCCATCGAGGGTGATTCCTCCAAGTTCATCTTGACGGATACATCGAGTGGGAATCCATCGAGGGTGATCCCTCGAATTTCCCCCTTGATGTCATGGCCACACGGTTACCTACCTCAGACCCTTATTAAAGCCGGGTCGACCCCGAGGGGTACCCACGAGAGATTATTATGGCGGAACGACAGGGCAGGCGGAGACCACCTAGGAGAGAGGTGGGCCTGGTTCCTGGTCGTTGGACAGCGGGTTACCAAGTCGGAGCTACAGGGTGTCGGAGGTGAGCCTTGAGCCCTGTTCGTGTCCGCGAGCTACTAATAACACGCTTAACGGATTTGGGTATTTGATCTGAGTTGGCCACTGGCCTATACGCACTACGACCACGAGGGATAATGGTTTAATGGGGCCCTCGGCACCGTATGTATCAGCCGAAAGCTCTGTCAGATGTTCAGTTCAGCATTGTGAGCCTGTCGGGACAAGGCCATCCAGGACTGAGGTGGTGCTTGGACTCCGACCCGCGACACAATGACCCGGAGTGCAAAGGGCGATGGGCCCACGACCCCTGAGGGCTTAGGATGTAGACCGGCGGGGACCTCTCTGCAGAGCCTACGTAGGACTACGTCGTGTCGATCAGCCGAGGCCGGGCATGACCCGGAAAAGTGTGTCCGGCCAGAGTTAATCGAGTGTGTTGGGTAACAGTAGTGCACCCCTGCAGGGAAGTTATCTATTCGAATAGCCGTGTCCACGGTAATAGGATGCTCAGTGTTGTATCCCGATCTACTACAACTTGAACTGGATACGTGTTAATTAATTGTAAGTTCCGGGAATGCTTTCTCGCAGGGAGCCGAGGAAGGATCTCTAGTCTTTGCTACTACTTGCTTACAACTTTATAATATACTAATCTGCACTCTTCTAATGCTGCAAGACGCTGAAGATGCTAGTCTTCAATAGGCTAGGCCTTCCCCTCTATTCTGGCATTTCTGCAGTATAGTCCACAGATACAGCCCCCTCTTTTGATACCGATGCATATTTAGTATAGTTTTGATGTAAGTCTTGCGAGTACTTTAGATGAGTACTCACGGTTGCTTTGCTACCTCTTTTTCCCCATACCCGATTGCTGCGACCAGCTGACGGAGCCCCAGAGCCAGCTGCCCCCGTCGACGGCTACTACTACCCCTCCGGTGGAGCTTACTACTACGTGGAGACCGACGGCCAGGAGTAGTTTAGGAGGCTCCCAGGCAGGAGGCCTGCGCCTTTTCGATCTAGATGTCGTTGTTTTGCTCAGCCTTTTTAAGGCAACCTTTGTCTAATTATGTCTGTACTCAGATACTAATGCTTTCGCTGACTCTTGTGTAACTCGAGCTTATGTATTCGAGCCCTCGAGGCCCCTGACTTGTAATATAAAGCTTGTATTATTTTATTTTGTGTGTAGAGTTGTGTTGTCATATCTTCCCGTGAGTCCCTGGGCTTGATCGTGCGAATTTGCGTGTATGATTAGTGCACGGTCGAGTCGGGGGCGTCAAAGGGTGCGTTGTATGGACGTCACCCTTACAAAGGAGGGCAACCAATGACGGTTATCGAACATAAGTCGGTTGCTAAAAAGTAGGGATTATCCCTTAATTATCCTAATTAATTTATTCCTAACACATAGCACGTACATTGTGGGAACACCCCCAGCCGCGGCGCGCGGCAGTACAAAAAACACTAAAGCCCTCTTTGGATTGAATGTAAGTTGTTCATGAATTTTAATAGTTTGTTGAAATGATGTTGAAAAACTATCTTCCTTGTGCAAATCGAAGTGGACCAAGCAGCTAGCACACAATTCCCTTCAGGCTGTGCACTCTAATGGGCAACACTACATGCACGCTTGCAGGATGTCTCTTTTTTCTTATATACTAATAGCCCTGCCTATATTATTAACTTGCAATCAAAGATTCCACCGAGGCCACATACAACAACCGGAGAAAATACATATAAAAGTAAAAACTAAATTACTACTCAACTGCCTGAAGCAGGAAGAACCATGTGTTCATGTTCCGCACAGAAGCCAGAGACACGTCCATGCCACCACACAACTGCCGACCAGGCCACCGCCCATCTCCGATGAGCAGCAAAATCTAGCCACTGCTGTTGGGTGACGATGGGTAGTCGAACTCCCGTTTCCCTGTACTATGTAGACTGTGTGACATGACGTATGGGCCTAGGTGTACGCAGGCTTTGAAGGCCAACACGGAGCACCGCCAACCAAGGGGGTGTACGCTTCGGGTTCCAAACTAGGAAGCCTTGCGGGTTATGGCGAATGGGCCACGTGTCCTACTCGTACACGGCCGGTCCAGACTCCAACCCCGTACACGACGAAGACACCTACTCGGGGAAGGCCACTGCCATACATAGGCTATATAAAAGCATCCAACCATACTAGAAAAACCCCTATAGACAATCACTTAACAGTGGCGCGGGGTAAGATGACCGCGTTAGGACGGAACCTTGGTGCTCTCGGGTACACGCGCACCCTATATGCGCCAAAAAAATTAGTAATTCAAAAAAGTTTAAAAAATTCCAAATCTTTTTTGGAATCAAACATGATCAGGTATTGTACTCGTATAAAAAGTTTGGACAAGAATTGATTCCTATTGACTTCAGGGCAAAAAAGACAAGTTTATGACGACAATATAGCGTGTATAATACTTGTATATAGCGTTTTTTGCCGAATCTTCAACCCAGGATACAACGAAAGTCATTCTCCGACGAATCTTTTTATATGACTACAATATTTGATCATGTTTGATACCAAAAAAGATTCGGAATTTTTTGAACTTTTTTTGAATTACTAATTTTTTTTGCATATAGGGTGCGCTGGTACCCAGGTTCTTGGTATTTTCCGGCCGTGTAGCAGTAGCGCGGGGTAGAAAACAGCGCTACAGGTAAAGTTTAGCAGTGCAAACCAACCTGTGGTTGGATGGTTAGAGGGACAGTGGTATCCCCAGCCCACCAGGGTTCAAGTCCTCGTGCTCGCATTATTCCTGGATTTATTTCAGGATTTCCGGCGACGCGCTTTCAGCGGGAGGAGACGTTCCCGTCGACGACGAGGCGCCTACGGTGACTTCGTAAATCTCAAGATGATATGCCGGCTCAGTCTCTCAAAAGTGCTCATAGGGGTAGGGTGTGCGTGTGTGCGTTCATAGGGGTGAGTGTATGCGCGTATGTATGAGCGCATGCGTCTGTACTGTGTTAAAAAAAGGTGAATTTTAGCAGTAGCGCGGGCACAGTGACCTCGCGCTACTGCTAAGTGGTCCCCACCATGCCCCCGGGACAGGCCACGGTAGCAGCGTGGGGTATAAAACCCGCGCTACAGCTAACTAGATAGCAGCAGCGCGGGCACAAGAACGCCGCGCTACTACTATGGGTACATGGGCCAGCTGGTTGGCCCCACTTACACCAGCGCGGCCCAAATGCCCCGCGCTGCAGCTACTGCGCTTAGCAGTAGCGCGGCCGCCGTGCCCCGTGCTAGTGCTAAGCGCAGTAGCCACCTTTTTACCCTCCCCTCCCCCTTCCTCTCCCTCTCCTTTCCTTCTCCCCTTGCTTTCTTCTCTCTTCCTTCTTCCCCTCCTCCCTCTCTCTCCTTGCCCCGCCAGCAACTCCATTAATGGCTCCCCTTCCTCTTCACTAGTTAGACTCATCACCTCCACTCCATTGACTCACTAGCTCTCTCTCCCTCTCCACTACTTAGACTCATCTCCTCCCCAAGTAGATCCACTCATTAAATGAAGTAAGCTATCTACCTCCCTCTCATTAATGAAGGAGCATTAAATATCTTTGTCCACTTCGATCCCAAGCGACACAGGCCTCATCACCATGCTCTCTCTCGAGATTTGTGAGTAAAAAATAGTGTTGTGCAAGAATGAAATTTATGTGTGTGTGCGATATGACCGAATTGTGCGATATGATGGAATTGTGCGTGACATGATGAGTTGCCTATGTATTTGCCAAATTGTGCATGACATGAGTTGCCTATGTTTTGCCGAAATGTCGATTTATTTCTGTTTCCGCGAATTTCGGGCAAACTCGATATGTCCTATTTTTAGGGAAGGTCATGACGAATTTTTGTATGACTTTGATGCATGCATGCATGCATTGTTAGAATTCTTTTGCTTATACCGCGCAGTCAAAGATGAAGGTCAGTACAAGGATGGTGGATAGATTCTTGCGATCCACAGTGGCCGACATGTTTCAAAATAACCGCAAGGAGATTTTATGTCCGTGTCAAAAATGTAAAGAAGGAGTCTGGATCGACCCCTTTTCGGGTGGCTGCTTGAAGGCGCACATCCCCATGCATGGTTTCGTGGATGGCTATACTCGGTGGATAAGTGAAGATGATGATGAGGACGTTGATACGCCTCCGTCGTATCTATAATTTTTGATTGTTTCATGCCAATATTCTACAACTTTCATATACTTTTGGCAACATCTTATATTATTTTTGGGACTAACATATTGATCCAGTGCCCAGTGCCAGTTCTTGTTTTCTGCTTGTTTTTTGTTTCACAGAAAATCCATATCAAACGAAGTCCAAATGCAATAAAATTTTACGGAGAATTATTTTGGAATATTTTTGATTTTTGGGAGGTGGAATCAACGCAAACGGAGGCCCACGGCCACCACAAGCCACCATGGCGTGGCCCCCGCCCCCAGGCGCGCGGTGGTGCCTCGTGGGCACACCGTAAGGCAGTCGGGCTCTTCTTCGGCTGCAAGGAAGCTAATATCCGGACAAAAAACATGTTAAAATTTCAGCGCAATCGGAGTTACGGATCTCCAGGAATTTAAGAAACGGTGAAAGGCTAGAAAACAGGAATGCGAAATAGAAGAGAACAGAGAGAGAGATCCAATCTCGAAGGGGCTCCTGCTCCTTCGCCGCCTTGGCGGCCATGGACCAGAGGGGAAACTTTCCTCCCATCTAATGGGGAGGCCAAGGAATAAGAAGAAGGAGGTGGGCTCTCTCCCGCTCTCTCCCGGTGGCGCCGGAACGCCGCCGAGGCAATCATCATGATGGCGATCTACACCAACAACTTCGCCGCCGTCACCACCAACTCTCTCCCCCCCTATGCAGCGGTGTAACACCTCTTCTCCCCGCTGTAATCTCTACTTACACATGGTGCTTAATGCTACATATTATTATCCAATGATGTATGGCAATCCTATGATGTTTGAGTAGATTTATTTTGTCCTATGGGTTGATTGATGATCGTGATTGGTTTGAGTTGTATGTTTTTTTTGGTGCTGTCCTATGGTGCCCTCCGTGTCGCACAAGCGTGAGGGATTCCCGCTGTAGGGTTTGCAATACGTTCATAATTCTCTTATAGTGGGAGGCTAGAGTGACAGAAGCTTACACCCGAGTAAGGGGGTTGTTGCGTATGGGAGTAAAGGGGACTTGTTACTTAATGCTATGGTTGGGTTTTACCTTAATGATCTTTAGTAGTTGCGGAATCTTGCTAGAGTTCCAATCATAAGTGCATATGATCCAAGTACGGAAAGTATGTTAGCTCATGCCTCTCCCTCATATAAAATTTCAATAATGATTACCGGTCTAGTTATCGATTGCCTATGGACAAATCTTTCTCTTGTGTTACAAAAGCTTTCTACTAAACAACTAGCTTTTATTATCTTGCAAATTACTCGTAGTTTTATTCTCGCAAAGTACTCCTAGTTTTATTCTTGCAAAGTAGTTCTAGCATTACACCTACAAAGTACTAATAGTTTCATACTTGTTCTAGCTAGGTAAAGCGAACGTAAGTGTGCGTAGAGTTGTATCGGTGGTTGATAGAACTTGAAGGGAATATTGATTCTACCTTTAGCTCCTCGTTGGGTTCGACACTCTTATTTATCGAAAAAGCTACAATTGATCCCCTATACTTGTGGGTTATCAAGACCTTTTTCTGGCGCCGTTGCCGGGGAGCAATAGTGTGGGGTTGATATTCTCGTGTGCGCTTGTTTGCTTTATCACTAAGTAATTTTTATTTTCTGTTCCACTAAGTAGTTTTTATTTTCTATTTTAAGTTGTTCCTTATCTTTAGTAATGGATATGGAACACAAAATACCAAAAAAATTAGTTGTACTTGCTACTCATGGAGATGGGGAACCTCCTAAAACCCTCGATGCTCGTTATGTGGAAAACATTAAACACTACTTTGATAATCCTGAGAAAACCCCACTCAACTTGATAATGGGAGACACGTTGGATCAACGTGAATACTTTAGGGATTATCGCTTGTCTCAAAAAGGGAAACTCTTATGGGATCAAATTGATTATTTGCAATGGTATGCTTGGAATTTATGCTTGAGATATGATTATACTTGTTGCTGTAGGATGATGGCTCCAAACCTTCCATTTTCATGTAATTTTAATGATAATGAAACCTTGGCTTCTTATGCTAATGGTATATATGATTACTATGATGTGGAACGAATAGAAGAATTTGTTGCTTTTAAGGGTGCTTATGAAATTGAATCTTTGTTTGAAAAGTATGAAGATTGTGATGATGCTGTTTACAGATCTGAAAATTTTCCTATACTTAAATATTGCTATGAGAATTAGAAATACAATTCCGATATTGATGAATTTATTGAGAAAGTCTCCGATGTCCAAGAAGAGACTAATATTTTGCAGGAAACTATGGAAGAAGAAATTGCTGAAACTGTGAGCTCATTAGATGAAAAGATGAGGAGGAGAGCGAAGAACAAAAGGAGGAAGAGCGGATTAGCTACCCGTGCCCACCTTCTAATGAGAGTAACTCTTCAACTCATACATTGTTTAATTTCCCTTCGTGCTTACCGAAGGATCAACGCTATGATGATTGCTATGATCCCCTTGATTCATTTGAAATATCCCTTTTTGATGAAATTGATGCTTGCTATGCTTGTGGCCATGATGCCAATATGAATTATGCTTATAGAGATGAACTTGATATAGTTCCTTATGTTAAGAATGAAATTGTTGCTATTGCACCCACACATGATAGTCCTATTATCTTTTTGAATTCTCCCAACTACACTATATCGGAGAAGTTTGCTCTTATTAAGGATTATATTGACGGGTTGTGTTTTACTACTACACATGATGATTTTGATGAATATAATATGCATGTGCTTGCTGCTCCTACTTGCAATTATTATGAGAGAGGAACTACATCTCCACCTCTCTATGTTTCCGATACGATAAAATTGCAAAAAACTGTTTATCCTATGCATTGGCCTTTACTTGATGTGCATGAATTGTTCTTTTATGACATGCCGATGCATAGGAAGAGAGTTAGACTTCGTCATTGCATGATATATGTTGCTTTGTGCTGACGACTAAATTATAAATCATTGTTAATTAAAATTGGCATTGATATACCTTGGGATCCGGGTGGATCGATTACTTGAGCACCTTATGCCTAGCTTAATGGCTTTAAAGAAAGCGCTGCCAAGGAGACAACCTGGAAGTTTTAGAGAGACATTTTATTTCTGTTGTGTACTTTTAAAAATTTTAAAAACAAAAAAAAATAGAGGGGAACCTAAAACTTTTACAAAAAGAAAAGTGAAAGTGAGACAAATGAGCAATGTGGAAGTGGGGGCTAGCCTTGAACTTTGTTCATGCCCATGAAAACTTTGTGAACCTTGATTATTGAAACTTTTCAACAAAAATAATTATCCCCTTGTACAAATCCATTGTATTATAAAAATAATGTGCCAAGATTTACCTTTAGGATGTTTAAATTGCTTGTTTGGTGTGGGTGGTGCAAAAATAGAAACTTTTGCTGTACTGCGCGAATTTACATTTTTTACTGGAACATGCAAAAATTCTGAAATTTTTACATGGTACAGCTATGCAAATTATTTATTTTGTCCTAAATGTTCAGAATTTTTGAGCTACAGAAGTGTATGTAATATCTGCATCTTTAGAGACTGTCCTGTTTTCACAGATTGCTGTTATAGTTTCGTTATTTGCGTATGTTTGAAATCTTGTTGAGCCCCGTTGACTTGGGAGCCATAGAATTATGATAGCATACAGTGGGTAATGTCTGATTATAATTATACAATAATTTTACGGCAGGACATGATGGGATTTGATGTTATATGTACTAACCCCGCTAATAAAAAGTTCGGTTAAGTTTTGTTTGGATGAAGTGTTCGAAGATCGAGGAGGTATCGATATGAGGAGAATAAGGAGAGGCAAGATTTCAAGCTTGGGGATGCCCAAGGCACCCCAAGTAAATATTCAAGGAGACTCAAGAGTCTAAGCTTGGGGATGCCCCGGAAGGCATCCCATCTTTCTTCAACAAGTATCGGTATGTTTCGGTTTTTGTTTTGTTCACATGATATGCATAAATTCTTGGAGTGTCGTGTGCCTTTTCTTTTTCTTTTAATAAATGCAACATGCTGGTATGAGATAGTCCTTGGTTGATTTATAAAATGCTTCATGCACTTCACTTATATCTTTTGAGTATGGCTTTATAAAATGCTTCATGTGCTTCACTTATATCATTTGAAGTTTGGATGCCTGTTTCTCTTCATATAGAAAACCGTTATTTGTAGAATGCTCTTTTGCTTCACTTATATTTATTAGAGTGTGGTCTTTTGTAGAAAGAATTAAACTCTCATGCTTCACTTATATCTATTTAGAGAGTCAATAGGTATTGGTCATTCACATGGTTAGTCATAAAATCCTACATAAAACTTGTAGATTACTGAATATGATATGTTTGATTCCTTGCAATAGTTTTGTGATATAGAGATGGTAATATGTGGGAGGTAATAGTGCATGATTGTGGTTTAGTAGGAATATTGGTGTTAAGGTTTGTGATTCCCAAAGCATGCACGTATAGTCTCTCGTTATGCTAAGAAGTTGGAGCATGATTTATTATTGATTGTCTTCCTTTGCGTGGAGGTCGGGGGCGCGCGATGGTTAACTCCAACCAACCTCCCCCCTAGGGGCATGCGTAGTAGGACTTTGCTTCGAGGGCTAATAAACTTTCGCAATAAGTATGTGAGTTCTTTATGACTAATGTGAGTACATGGATTATACACACTCTCACCTTTCCGCAATTTTGCTAGCCTCTTCGGTACCGTGCATTGCCCTTTCTCACCTCAAGAGTCGGTGCAAACTTCGCTGGTGCATCCAAACCCCGTGATATGATACGCTCTATCACACATAAGCCTCCTTATATCTTCCTCAAAACAGCCACCATACCTACCTATTATGGCATTTCCATAGCCATTCCGAGATATATTGCCATGCAACTTCCATCATCATCATATACATGACTTGAGCATTCATTGTCATATTGCTTTGCATGATCATAAGATAGCTAGCATGATATTTTCATGGCTTGTCCGTTTTTTGATATCTTTGCTACGCTAGATCATTGCACATCCTGGTACACTGCCAGAGGCATTCATATAGAGTCATACTTTGTTCTAGTATCGAGTTGTAATTTTTTGAGTTGTGAGTAAATAGAAGTGTGATGATCATCATTATTCATTATTAGAGCATTGTCCCAGTGAGGAAAGGATGATGGAGGCTATGATTCCCCCACAAGTCGGGATGAGACTCCGAACAAAAAAAAGGAAGAAAAAAAAAGAGAGGCCAAAAAGAGCCCAAAAAAAGAGAAAAAAAGGAAAAAAAGGAAAAAATGAAAAAAAAATGAAAAGCGAACGTAAGTGTGCGTAGTTCTAGCATTACACCTACAAAGTACTAATAGTTTCATACTTGTTCTAGCTAGGTAAAGCGAACGTAAGTGTGCGTAGAGTTGTATCGGTGGTCGATAGAACTTGAAGAGAATATTGATTCTACCTTTAGCTCCTCGTTGGGTTCGACACTCTTATTTATCGAAAAAGCTACAATTGATCCCCTATACTTGTGGGTTATCAAGACCTTTTTCTGGCGCCGTTGTCGGGGAGCAATAGTGTGGGGTTGATATTCTCGTGTGCGCTTGTTTTCTTTATCACTAAGTAATTTGTATTTTCTGTTCCACTAAGTAGTTTATATTTACTGTTTTAAGTTGTTCTTTATCTTTAGTAATGGATATGGAACATGAAATACCAAAAAAATTAGTTGTACTTGCTACTCATGGAGATGGGGAACCTCCTAAAACCCTCGATGCTCGTTATTTGGAAAACATTAAACACTACTTTGATAATCCTGAGAAAACCCCATTCAACTTGATAATGGGAGACACGTTGGATCAACGTGAATACTTTAGGGATTATCGCTTGTCTCAAAAAGGGAAACTCTTATGGGATCAAATTGATTATTTGCAATGGTATGCTTGGAATTTATGCTTGAGATATGATTATACTTGTTGTTCTAGGATGAAGGCTCCACACCTTCCCTTTTCATGTAAATTTAATGATAAGGAAACCTTGGCTTCTTATGCTAATGGTATATATGATTACTATGATGTGGAACGAATAGAAGAATTTGGTGCTTTTAAGGGTGCTTATGAAATTGAATGTTTGTTTGAAAAGTATGAAGATTGTGATGATGCTGTTTACAGATCTGAAATTTTTGCTATACTTAAATATTGCTATGAGAATTATAAATACAATGCCGATATTTATGACTTTATTGAGAAAGTCTCCGCTATCCAAGAAGAGACTAATATTTTGCAGGAAACTATGGAAGAAGAAATTGCTGAAACTGTGAGCTCATTAGATGAAAAAGATGAGGAGGAGAGCGAAGAACAAAAGGAGGAAGAGCGGATTAGCTACCCATGCCCACCTTCTAATGAGAGTAACTCTTCAACTCATACATTATTTAATTTTCCTTCATGCTTACCGAAGGATGAATGCTATGATGATTGCTATGATCCCCTTGATTCATTTGAAATATCCCTTTTTGATGAAATTGATGCTTGCTATGCTTGCGGCCATGATGCCAATAAGAATTATGCTTATGGAGATGAACTTGCTATAGTTCCTTATGTTAAGAATGAAATTGTTGCTATTGCACCCACACATGATAGTCCTATTATCTTTTTGAATTCTCCCAACTACACTATATCGGAGAAGTTTGCTCTTATTAAGGATTATATTGATGGGTTGCGTTTTACTACTACACATGATGATTTTGAGGAATATAATATGCATGTGTTTGCTACTCCTACTTGCAATTATTATGAGAGAGGAACTACATCTCCACCTCTCTATGTTTCCAATACGATAAAATTGCAAAAAACTGTTTATACTATGCATTGGCCTGTACTTGATGTGCATGAATTGTTCTTTTATGACATGCCGATGCATAGGAAGAGAGTTAGACTTCGTCATTGCATGATATATGTTGCTTTGTGCTCACTGCTACTTGTGAGCTGCGTTGGTAATTCCCTGAAGAGGAAGGGAGATGCAATACAGTAGAGATAAGTATTTCCTGCAGTTATGAAACCAGGGTTATCAATCCAGTAGGAGAATCACACAACACCTCGTTAGCAGTACCTGCACACAAAACAACAAATCCTTCACCCAACGAAAACAAGGGGTTGTCAATCCCTCGGCGGTTACTTGCAAGATTAAATTGTAAGTGATAGATAGATAGATTGAAACAAAAATACAAAATAAAATAAAGAAAGAAAAAGTGCAGCAAGGTATTTTAAGGGTTTTTAATATATGATTTAGATAGACCCGGGGACCATAGTTTTCACTAGAGGCTTCTCTCAAGAAAATAGCATACGGTGGGTAAAAAAATTACAGTTGGGCAATTGATAGAAAAGAAAATAATCATGACGATATACAAGGCAATGATCATGTATATAGGCATCACGTCCGAGACAAGTAGACCGACTCCTGCCTGCATCTACTACTATTACTCCACACATTGACCGCTATCCAGCATGCATCTAGTGTATTAAGTCCATAAAAAACGGAGTAACGCCTTAAGCAAGATGACATGATGTAGACAAAGTAAACTCACGCATGAATAAACCCCATCTTTTTACCCTTAATAGCAACGATACATACGTGTCATGTCCCTTTCTGTCACTGGGATTGAGCACCGCAAGATCGAACCCATTACAAAGCACCTCTTCCCATGGCAAGATAAATCAATCTAGTTGGCCAAACCAAATCAATAGATTGGAGAAGAAATACGAAGCTATAATAATCATGCATAAAAGAGATCAGAGAAGACTCAAATAATATTCATGGATAATCTGATCATAAACTCACAATTCATCGGATCCCAACAAACACACCGCAAAAAGTGATTACATCGGATAGAACTCCAAGAACATCGAGGAGAACATTGTACTGAATATCAAAAAGAGAGAAGAAGCCATCTAGCTACTAACTATGTACCTGAAGGTCTGTGGTAAACTACTCACGCATCATCGGAAGGGCAGCAAGGTTGATGTAGAGCCCCTCCGTGATCGATTCCCCCTCCGGCGGAGTACCGAAAAAGGCCTCCAGATGGGATCTCTCAAGAATAGAATCTTGCGGCGGTGGAAAAAGTATTTCGTGGACTCTGCTGTTGGTTTCCCAATTTTAGAGAATTTATAGTGGTGAAATTAGGTCAAACGGAGCTGTGTGGGCCCCACAAGCCACCAGTGCGCGCCACCCCCCCTGGGGCGCGCCCTGGTGCCTCGTGGGCCACTGCTCCATCTTCTGGCCCTCTCCTGAAGCTTCCAGTACTTGTTATGTCTAGAAAAAAAATCTCCAAAAAGTTTCGTGGCATTTGGACTTCGTTTGGTACTGATATTCTGGAAAACCAAAAATAGGCAAAAAACAGCAACTGGCACTGGGCACTAAGTTAATAGGTTAGTCCCAAAAAATGATATATAATTGCTGTAAATGTATATAAAAACATCCAAGATTGATAATATAATAGCATGGAACAATACAAAATTATAGATACGTTGGAGACATATCAGCATCCCCAAGCTTAATTCCTGCTCGTCCTCGAGTAGGTAAATGATAAAAACAGAATTTTTGATGTGGAATGCTACCTATCATATTCATCTCATATTCTTTTCTTTGTAGCATGGACATTTGGACTTGAATGATTCAAAGCAATAGTCTATAATTTGACATGAAGATATAAATACTCAAGCATGCTAACAAGCAACCATGTCTTTCAAAATATCAACGCTGAAGAAAGTTATCCTAGCCCATTATGCTCAATCATTAATCCATTCATGAGACACACTCAATATTAGCTACACACAATGCACAAGTATGACAATAGTGCTCTCTAGTTAGTGCTTTGTAAGAGAAGATGGAGACTCAAAATAAAAATAAAAATTGCATAAAAGTAAATAGATAGGCCCTTCGCTGAGGGAAGCAGAGATTTGCTAATGTGCCAGAGCTCAAAGTTTAATTAGAGAGATAAAATATTTTGAGAGGCATGCTTTTCCTGTCCACGAAAACGACCGAGAATTCCCAATATTTTCCATGCTAGACACATCATAGGCGGTTCCCAAACAGAAAGTAAAGTTTATTTCCTTTCCACCATTCTTTCACAATCCATGGCCAGCCGTATCCATGGGTGCCCTCCATACCAACACTTTCCAAAGAATTTTGTTGTTATTAATTTTTGATTCATTGTGGGATTGGGCATCCCTATTACCAGCCACTCTCTTGTGCAATGACAAGTGAATAAACACTCACCGTGAGAATAACACACCTAGCATGGGAAATATTGGCCACCCCCTGCCGCTTCATGAGCGGTACGGGCACACAAAACGGAAAAATTATTTTGAAAATTAGAGTTGGCACACGCAAATTTACTTGGAACGATATGGTGGACTCATTTGGCACAACTTGGATTTAAGGAGTTTGGATGCACAAGCAGTATTTCCGCTTAGTACAAATGAAGGACAACAAATAGATTGAGAAGCAACCAACCAAAAAGCAAAAACGGTCATAAACATGCTATGAACATAACTAACACCGAATAATGCACCATAAGTAGGATATAATTTCTTTGCATAACTATTGACTTAATGTGCATGCATAGGGAATCACAAACCTTAACACTAATATTCTTACTAAATCACAATTACTCACTAACATGTCTCACATATCATCATCTCCATATCGCAAAACTATTGCAAGGAATCACACTTATCATATCCAATGATCTATATGAAAGTTTTTATTATATCCCTCTTGAATATTCATCACTTTGGGACCAAATTCATATCTTGTGCAAATTACCGTTACTATTATCAACTCTCAAAAAGATATAAGTGAAGCATGAGAGCGCAAATATTTCTTCAAAATTTCAATCTTATCAACTCTCAAAATAATATAAGCGAAGCATGAGAGTTTATTTCTTTAAAATTTTAATCTTATCAACTCTCAAAATAATATAAGTGAATCATGAGAGTTTATTTCTTCAAAATATAGCCACCGCCGTGCTCAAAAAGATTTAAGTGAAGCACTAGAGCAACTGCCTAGCTCAAAAAATTTAAGTGGAGCACATAGAATATTCTGATAAATTATGACGAATGTGTGGCTCTCTCAAATTGGTGTGTCCAGCAAAGATGATTGTGACAAACTAAAAAGCAAACAAAGCAAAGACTCATATAATACAAGACGCTCCAAGCAAAACACATATCATGTGACGAATAAAAATATAGCTCCAAGTAAAATTACCGATGGTTGGTAGAAGAAAGAGGGGATGCCTTCCGGGGCATCCCCAAGCTTAGACGCTTGAGTCTTCCTTGAATATTACCTTGGGTTGCCTCGGGCATCCCCATGCTTAGGCTCTTGCCACTCCTTATTCCTTCATCCATCGTGATCTCACCCAAAACTTGAAAACTTCAATCACACAAAACTCAACAAAACCTTCGTGAGATCCATAAGTATAACAAAATAAATCACTACTTTAAGTACTGTTGCAAACCCATTCATGTTTTATTTTTGCATTATACCTACTGTATTCTAACTTCTCCATGGCTTATACCCCCTGATACAATCCATAGTTTCATCAAAACAAGCAAGTAGTGCATCAAAAACAGAATCTGTCAAAAACAGAACAGTCTGTAGAGATCTATTTAAAAGCCATACTTCTGTAACTCCAAAAATTCTGAAAAATTAGGACAACGTGGGAAATTCATATATAAATACTGTGTAAAAATTTCAGATGTTTCTGACGCTCTAGTACAGAACCAAAATTCCAGCACTGGACACAAAACATTCTGTTTTCCAAACAGCATCAATTATACTATCTTCCAAATCATCCCAAAGGCATTACTTGGCACAAACACTAATTAAAACATAAAAACACAATCATAACAGTAGCATAATTGTGAAAACACACCAGAACAGAAACAAAAAGAAAATTTTATTTTATTCATTGGGTTGCCTCCCAACAAGCTCTTTCTTTATAGCCATTAAGATAGGCTTGAGATTTCAATGACGCTCACATGAAAGATAGGAATTGAAACACGAAGAGAGCATCATGAAACATGTGAAAAACACATTTAAGTCGAACATACTTCCTATGCATAGGCATTTTATAAGAAAACAAATTATCAAGACAAGCAATTTCTAGCATATGCAAATAGGAAGAATGGAGCATTAATAATTTGAACTTCAACAGAGCTAATTGAGTAACATGAAAATATCTACAACCATATTTTCCTCTGTCATAATAATTACATGTAGGATCATAGTCAAATTCAACAATATAGCTATCATATAAAATATTCTCTTCACGATCCACATGCATAAAAGTTTTATTATCTTCCAAGATAGTGGGATTAACATCAACTAAAGTCATGACCTCTCCAAACCCACTTTTATCAAAAATTTCATAAGATTGAACACTCTCCAAAGTAGTGGAACCATTATTACCTAAAGTTGACGCTCTTCCAAACCCACTTTTAATAATATTGCAAATTTTATTATCAATAACATATTCATCATGAGGCTTAAATAAATTATCAAGATCATAAGAAGCACCATCACCCCAATCATGATCATTGCAATAAGTAGTGGACATAACAAAATCATCATCCCCAAGCTTGTAGTTTTGCATATTATTAACACAATAGACATTAATAGAATTTATAATAACATCATTGCAATCATGTGTGACGCCCCTGCTCGACCGTGCACTAAACATACACGCAAATGCACACGATCGAGATCAGAGACTCACGGGAAGATATCACAACACAACTCTAAAATCAAATAAAAATATTACAAGTTTATTATTAAAAGCCAGGGGCCTCGAGGGCTCGAATACATAAGCTCGCGCATACAAGCGTCAGCGAAAGCATTAGATATCTGAGTACAGATATAAAAGTAAAACAGATAAGCCTTAAGAAAGCGAGGCAAAACGACAACAACGATCGAAAGGCGCAGGCCTCCTGCCTGGGATCCTCCGAACTAGTCCTGGTCGGCTGACTCAACCCAGTAGTACGTGCCGTCGGGACCCTCCTGGTAGAAAGCTCCTGCGGTGTCATCTGGCTCCTGGGCTCCATCGTGTGATGTATCATCAAATGGGTATGGGGAAAAGAATAGCAGAGCAACCGTGAGTACTCATCCAAAGTACTCGCAAGACTGACATCAGATCTATGCTAAGTATGCATCAATATCAAAGGAAAGGGGTTTTATCTATGGACTAAACTGCAGAATGCCAGAATAGAGGGGGAGAAGCCTAGCCTATCGAAGACTAGCATCTTGAAGCAATCTTGCAGCTTTAGAAGAGAGCAGATCAACATATTAAATATTAACAAGCATGTTGAAGCAAGCCCAGAGATCCTTTCTCGACTCCCTGCGAGAAAGCGATCCCGGAGCTTATATTTATTTATTAGGTATCCAGTTCAAGTAGTAGTAGATCGGGATACAACACTGAGCGTCCTGTTACCATGGACACGGCTATTCGAATAGATAACTTCCCTGCAGGGGTACACTACTATTACCCAGCATGCTCGATTACATCTGGCCAGACACACTTGCTGGGTAATGCCCAGCCTTGGGTAATCGACACGACGCAGTCCTACCTAGGCTCAGCAGAGATGTCAACACGCCGGTCTACATCCTAAGTGCGAAGAGATCTTGGGCCCATCACCCTTTGCACTCCTGCACGTTGCGTGGCTGGTCGGGGCCCAGGCGCGACACTGTATACACAGTGACGTAACCAGCCCACCCCAACAATCAGGCCGCATCTCTGAACTGTGACATCTAAAGAGCTTTCCGGAGAAACAACGACGCAGAGGGTCCCATAAACCATTATCCCACGTGGTGGTAGTGCGTATAGGGCCAATGACCCACTCAGATTAAATACCCAAATCCGTTAGGCGTATTTAGTAACTCGCAGAGGCGATCAGACTACCTGTCGCTCTGCCTTGGCAACACACGGATATCGATCAGGGTGGTCTCCGCCTGCCCTGTCGTTCCGCCACATTAATCACTCGCGGGTGCCCTCCTGGCAAGCCCAACTTCATAATTCCCTGCGGGTACTCCTCGGGGTCGACCCGCCTGCGACAAAGGTCAAAGTAGCTGTGTGTCCAAGCATCGATGAGGAATCCGAGGAATCACCCTCGAATGATTACAACTCGAGGAGTTGCACGACGGAAGCTTATCGGAGGTGATGAAAGAGGAATCACCCTCGGTAACACACATCCGGGTAGCTATTCTACAGAGGCATCATCGGAAGTGGGATAAGAGGTATCACCCTCGGCATTCGATGCCAGCTCTACAGAGTCGAGCAACTTAGGGGGTGTGCGGTGATGTGTTGTTCTCCACCCGTTCGATCTCACTGATCGGGGCACAGTTACTAAAGCGGGGCAACTACATCAAGGAAGAGGGGCCACAGATGGTTTACCATCCAACCTATATTAAGCATCTTGGATATCAGGCAGGTATCAAATAACAGTTACCAAAAACAGGCTATGCATCAGAATAGGATAAAACAATAGCAATAGCAATTTTCTAATGCAAGCAGGAGGGAGAAGGTATAGGTGACATAGGCATGCGTCAAGGGGGTTTGCTTGCCTGGAAGCTTTGCTGAGAGAGGCTGATCGTCAGTAGGCTGCTCGTGGGGAGCGTGGTCATACTCTGCTGCGTCGGCATCGATCTCGGCGTCTATCGGGAGAGAAGGAGGGGGAAGAAACAATAAATTCACGGCGAAAATGCAATCACTATGTATGACATGCCTAAATGATATGCAGATGTGTTTTACTGCCTAACTAAATGTTTTAGTTAATTTAGGAATTTATTTGGATTTATTTTATTAAGGTCATGCACTATTCATTTATTGAATCCGGCAAAAAGTTCCATGTTCACCAAGCTAGGAGTGTTGGACAGGCATTTTGATCACATATTCGGATTCTTCATATTTTTCTAATCATTTTACATATATAAATTATTTTCATCCGAGTTACGGTTTATTTTATATGATTTTTCAAAGTTTTATTAATATTCTGGAATTTCTGGATTATTTTATTTATTAAATTCCGAATTATCCAGAATAGTAAAAGGTGACGTTAGCATGACGTAGTGCTGACGTCAGCAGTCAAGAGAGACTGACCAGAGTCAAATCTGACCTGTGGGTCCAGTGGGACCCACTGGCCAGTGACTCAGTTAATTAAACAGGGTTAATTTAATTAAACTAATCCTAATTATCTAGCGGGACCCACTGGTCAGTGTCTAATTATCTAATTAATTTAATTAACAATTTAATTAATAGTTTATTTATTTATAAAATCGTTTAAATCGGCTGGGCCCCACATGTCAGTGGGCGTGGCCGCGCTGACTCGGTCAACTGGGCCCAGTGGGGCCCAGTGTCAGTGACCGAGTGGTGGGGCCCGCGGCGCCACGTCGGATGCTAGCTGGACGCCGGCCACCGGAGTTCTCCGGCAAGGCCGAACGGCAGCGAGCAACTCTGGCGAGCCCGGATTCTAGCTGTGGTGCTCCGTTTTGGGCGTTGTCGTGCTCTATCGAACGAGCAGAGCAGCGCGCATCGCGTTGGGTGAGTGGTTGGACGCGGAGGTGGCCGGAGCGATGCTGGCGACGACGGGTGGCGGCGGAGCTCTCGGGTGCAGATCGGGCACGCGCCTACGGTGCGGTTTGGCGCGCGCATTTGGGCTCATTCGAGCGAGTGCGAGGCGCCGCGTCGATCTAAGCTACTAGCGCAGGCTGCGGTGGTCGGAAGCGATGGCAACGACGAGCTCGGGCGGCGGGCAGAACACGGCGAGGCGGCGAGCCGGCTAGGGGAGAAATGAGCGGCTCGGGGAAGGGCAGAGAGAGAGATGGGGCTCACCGTGCGTCTAAGAAAAGCCCTTGGAAGCTTTGGAGCGCAGAGGAGCTCGGGGACGGCGGAGATCGCCGGCGACAGAGAAGACGAAGCCGGGGTCGATCCCGTCCGTGCGGTCCTCCCCGAGCTCGATGGCGAGGCGCAGACGAAGGAGTCGAGGACGACGACGACGTAGGACGCAGCGGTGAGGCAATGCGGTGGCGGTGGCCGCGAAATCGGGCGATGGACGGCGGCGATGTTTCGGGCGAGCTCGAATGGGAGCGAGGGAGGGGATGAGAGGGGGTTCTGGTGGGCTAGGGTTTCGCGGGTGAGGGAGAGCAGCTCGGGGGAGCACTTAACCTAGCCGCGGAACCACGGGATCGGCGATAGCGAGGCGGGCGCCGCCGTGTCGACGCGCGGGAGCGACAGCGCGCGAGGAGGACGACGACCAGGCTAGATGGGCTGGGCCTGCTACTGTTCCACTAGAGCCCAGTCGCACAGTAAGTCCTAACCGTTTTCCTCTTCCTTTTCTATTTTCTGTTTTTTCTACTGTTTTGTAAATTGTTAGGCCACTTAATGACTTTTATAAATTATGTGGCTTGGTTCAAATATTATAATACAATATTACCTAACACCAAAAACTTGTTTGGGTAAAATATGATTCCATTTGTAATTCTATTAATTAAAATGGTATTAAAATGTTGTTGTTTGCTACTGTTTTAGGTTGTTAGACTCACTTAGTGAATTTTGGTGATGTTGTTTTCCAGAACATATTTAGTTACAGATTATTTGCTATTTAATGAACATTTTTATTTCTAGTTTGGAACAACTTTTATTTTTCACTTTAAATTTGAATTGCAATTTGAATTGGAATTTGAAATGAGATATGATGCAATGATGATCAACATAGTTAATAATGATGACTTGGCACTTTCAAAAGGTGATCACTATGGCTAATTACGTGGGGATGTTACATCATGCTTTTCATTCAAGGAACTATCATGAATCACTTTATAAATTTCTTCTTTCAACACTTCATCACAATTTTTAGATTCATGATTTTCAAGCAAAACTTCATAGAGATAATCAAGTGCACTCAACTCACTAGCAATATGTTCATCATAATTGGATCTTTTGAAAGGACTAGCTATTGGATGAGTATCCATATCAATAGATTTTTAGCAAGCGAAGATGCAAGCAAATAGAAGGCACATGGCAACACAAGCAAAGATAGCACACAAAATATTTTTGTATTTTTGTAAAATTGTTTTTGAAGTGGGGGAGATGAAAACGAGAGGCAAAGGCAAATAAAATAAATGCAAGGAGATGAAGTTTATGCGTAGGTACTTGATAGATGTTGATGATGTCTCCCCCGGCAACGGTGCCCGAAATTCTTCCTGCTACTTGTGAGCTGCATTGGTAATTCCCTGCAGAGGAAGGGAGATGTAGTACTGTAGAGATAAGTATTTCCCTCAGTTATGAAACCAGTGTTATCAATCCAGTAGGAGAATTACGCAACACCTCGTTAGCAGTAACTGCACACAAAACAACAAATCCTTCACTACAAGAAATATGCCAACTTGTGACCTTCTCTTAATGACCGTGGGTGAATTGGTCGTAAATCTACGACCATTTAGAACCTATTGGTCGTAATCTGTTAGGGAGGGTCCAAACCCTAAACCATAACGACCATTTTGCTCAGAAAGGTCGTAATTGCGTTACACGAAATGGTCATAAAGCAGACAGGAGTGGTGGACGGCCTTATTTCTTGATGATTACGAACAATCTAATGGTCGTAACATTCTAAATGTGGATGCAGTGATATGACTGGACTGCCACATCACCAACTCCGCCTACGTGTCGTGTCATTTTAGCTTATGTGTCACTTCTATTGGTTGGTTTGACCACTCACATATTGACTTGTCACTAAACTGACCCGTGGGGTATACCACTTACACGCGGGACAAACTGGGACCTACCGCTGACATGTGGCACCAGCTAACACCGTACCAATGAGCACAGTACCAATGACACATGGGACCCGTCCTACCAACCTACCATGTTTTTTTAAATACAAACCTATCATGTGGGACCCGCCATAGTGCCACACCTACTGGACTCCACTCGCGAATAAAAGCAACAAAAATTGGAACCCAAGGGGTTCGAACCCGCGACCTCTCGGTCTCCCCTGGCGAGGCTAACCACCAAGCCGCCACAACTTTGCTGAAATAACAACGCACCAGTTGTACTTAAGGTGCTGCGCAGATTGGGCTTGGGCCCCATTGTAACAAGGCCATCTCCTTTTTTTCTTTTAATGTTTTCCTGTGTTGAGTGGGCCTTGGCCTATTCCGCGCGCTGCGTGCACTCCCTGGCTCCCCCCACGCTCCAACTTGCGCTGGCCCATTAGAGCTTCTATTGGACGCCCGCGTGTGTTCAATACAAGAGCTTTCGCTGAAGGGCGTGGCGTAACAGGCCGGCCCATTGGCAGGCGTCGAGCAAATTAAAACATGTTACAAAAAATAGCAGGCAAAAACGGGGAGTCGAACTCCCGACATCGCGCTGCGGAGAAGCGTTGCTAGCCAGTAAACTAGCAGACTGAGATTTGCTAGAATGGAAGCACAAACGGGAAGTCCTAGGTAATGCGGCCGGTCCTATTTTTTAACAAGAAAATCAACATCTCTTGTAAAAAAACATCAACAAAATTTTCTTATCGTGAACAAATTTCAAAATTCTAACAAACTTTAAAAACATGAACAAGTTTTCAAAAAACTATTTTTTAAATTCCGAACATTTGTTAAAATTTCTTATATATACGATGAACAATTTTTCAATATACACTGAACAATTAGTTAATACACATTGAACATCATTGTGATATACGCTGAACATTTTTTTAAGTAATTATGAAACATTTTTGTGATATATGCTAAACAAATTTTAAAATACGTTGAACATTTTGCTAATATACAATAAACATTTCCATATATATACGATGAAAAAATTTGTAAGACACGGTGAACTCTTTTTATAATACACAAAAAAGAGAAGAAAAGTAAATAAACAGAAAAAAAAAACCGGAAGGAAAAAATCATAAGAAAAAACAAATATGAAAAAGAGAAAAAAAAACCCGAAAAACAAAACTGGAAGACAAGGGGAAAAACCGGACTGAAAACGAACAAGCAGTGGATGCGTGTACATGGGCCGGCCCACCATACTCCGCCAGGGAAGAAATCTTCAGCGAAGCCATCGCTACTGGACGCACAAGGGCGAACAATAGGATTCGCCCTGGCCCAGGGAGGGTTGCCCCCTTTTTTAGTTTCGTTTTTTTTGTCTTTTCTATTCCGTTTTTGTTTTTTGCTTCTTTAAAAAAGTTCGGGATATTAAAAATGATTAGATTTTCAAAAATCTTTACTAAAGCAAAACAATGTTCACTAATTTACAAAAATGTTCACAAATTCTATAAATTCAATGAACAATCTTTAAAGTTTTTGAATTCAATGTTCACTAATTCTGTTTTTGAATTCAAGAATATTTCTGAATTTGACGAATATTTAAAGAAATCATGAATAGTTTTCAAAATATGATGAACACTTTTTGAAATCAATGAACAGTTTTGTTTCATTTTATCTCTCTAAAAAAGGTTTTTCATTATATAAATATCTTTAAAAAAAAGTTCATTTCTGAGAACACTTTTTAAAAATATTTATTGTATTTCAAGTTTGTTATTTTTCCTGAAAATTTGTTCACATACAATGACACAATGCGAAGGTTTTCTATTTTTTGATTTTGTTTTCAATTTCTTATGCCGGTTTCGAAATGCAGTCAAAGTTGTCGGCATGACTGTTTGTACCTAGGTGTGGAATCTTGCAAAACTCTTGGTGGTTCTCTGTTGGAATAGCTAATTTTGTACCTAAAAATTATTTTTAGAAAAAATAAAGAGCAAACAACGAAGCAGCTGTAGTTTAAATTTGACCCGCTAAATCGGTGAAAATTTGTCTTTTTCATGAGAGGTGGATCAAAAGCTTTTGACACCCAACCATTTGGTCAATTGTACATCAAATATGGCCTAATATTTTAGAAAATTAATTTGGTCCAATTTTGCAACAAATATTTGCTAGGTTCTTCACAAAAAAACTCATTTTGAGCACTCGAAAAATGGAAAATGAAATTTTCGTGGAAAGAAAATGGAAACTTCCTTAGGCAACATTGTTTGTCATTCCAAGATGCAAACTTGTGCAAAATATGATATCATTTGAACAAAATATGCCATGAATGTTTCCATAACATTGGCCATTTGCCTTGAAAGTGATGGATCTTCATACATGATAGATCGTTTCTGAGAACACTTTTTTAAGACATTTTCCGTAGTTCAAGTTTGTTATTTTTCATGGAAACTAGGTCACATATAATGACACAATGTGAAGGTTTTCAATTTTTTTGATTTTTTTTAAATTTCTTATGCCCGTTTCAAAATGCAGTCAAAACAGCAGGCATGACCGTTTGTAGTTAGGGGTTGAATCTTGCAAAACCTTTGGAGTATCTCTGTTTAAATAGATACTTATGTACCTAGAAATGATTTTTGGAAAAAAATAAAGAGCAAGCTATGAGCAACCTGTAGTTCAAATTTGACCCGCTTCTTGCTGAATCGGCGAAAATTTGTCTTTTTCACGAGAGGTGGATCAAAAGTTTTTGACACCCAACCATTTGGTCAATTGTACATTAAATATGGCCTAATATTTTAGAAACTTGGTTTGGTCCAATTTTGCAACAAATATTTGCTAGGTTCTTCACAAAAAAACTCATTTTGGGCCTTCGAAAAATGGAAAATGAATTGTTTGTGCAAAGAAAATGAAAACTACCTTTGGAAACATTGTTTGCCATTCCAATATGGACCCTTGTGTACAATAAGAGATCATTTTTTTGATTTATTCATGTGAAAAAGTAGAAGAAAAACAAAAGGAAAAACACAATTACATGTGCTCTATTCTCATTGGTGGAATTAGTTTGACACGGATCGATGACATGGCACCCATCCATCCATCCATCTATCGATCTCTCCATCCCACATACATCCATCCATCTATCTACAGAAAAGAAGAAAAAAAAGAAAATGAAAAGGGGAAACCCCCACCCACCCCGATCCCACACCTCATCTCCCACCCACCCCGATCCCATCCCTCCCCTCGTCTCCCACATCGCCGCCGCCACCCACCCACCGCCTCGTCCCTCCCAAACCTCGCCGGCCGGTGGCCTCTCCGTCTCCTCTCTGCTTCCCTCCCCCCTCAGGCGGAGCCCCCACCCATCCATCTCTCTCTCCAGCGACCCCTCTCTCGCTCATCTCTCCCTCTCCCCCGCACCCTCCTCGCTGCCACAACCACCTACGGCGCTCAATCCTGCCCGATTCCGGCATCCTCCGGCGTCGCCAAGCCTACCCACAGCTTCCTCTCGCTGCGCTCTATCTTCTCCACCGCATCGATTTGCTTTACCCCGCCTCATGTGGTCGCCCGCATCACTTCCTCCCGCTAGGGTTTCGGTGGTGGGGTGGACCTCGTCGCCGGCGGTCTCCTGCTCGAGATCACGGCCGAGATGAACGTCCTCGGGTGCGGTGGTGGCGCGCGTGGGATCCTCCTCCCTGACAAGGCCGCCGCCGGAGCAGCTCCTCTCCGCCGCTGGATCCGCTCCTCTTAGACAAGGCCGCCACATGATCCCCTCCTCTCCGACAGCAACGCCTCCGGATCCGCTCGTCCTCGATAATGATGGCACCGACGAGCACCGGGAGCTTCGGTTCCGGTAACTTCTTATCTCCCTCTCTCCCTCCCCGCAGGGCAGGGAAGCAGTACCTACTCCAGCTGCAGCTCTATCCTCTCCGCACCTAGATTACTGATCGCTTTCTCTTGCTGGGTTTTCCTTCACCTAGGTTTCGCTGGTGAACAGATGATCACGGAGGGGTGCCTCGCCGGCGTCAGTCGCTCAATGCCTCCCTAGCAAAGGTGATGTTTGATTTCCAAAGACAACTGGTTGCTTTGTAGTGTATCTGGTCTTGCCGTTCTCAAGGTAGTACCGTGAATTGGAAGCCTGCAATTCCAAGCTCGAACTCCTATGGCGACTGGGTCACTACTAACAGATTAGTACTAATTATGTACGTGTTGTGTGGCTTGCCCCTTTTGGGAGCGGTTAATTTCTTAGTCAGTCTAGTCTGCCTGTGTTGGATTTGGTTGCTTGGTTGTGTAAAAAAAGTTAGTGTGGGTCATTGAAGGTGTGAGTGATCTCAGTTCTGGTTGTGTCAAAATTTTACTATGTATCATGCTTATTGTTTACTGAATTGAGGCATGTGGGCATCATAATTTGGGCATGTATGTATAATTTTTAGTCTCCTGAATGAATAATATTTCTTTAGGTGTAATGTGTCTGGTGTTACTACATACATCTGTCGTGAAGTACATGGTTCAGGAACTATGGTAACCTGCAGTTTGCTCTACTGGTGATAGTAGGATGATGGAAACATCGCTACTGAATCTATTTTCTATTTTTGTCTACTAATCATCATTTACTAGAATTTTGCTTCGTCTTGCTACTGCTTGGTTTTTGACGCCACTAGTTTGTACTGAAACGTGCAGACTTTACCCCTTGCCAGATCCTTCGGTGGAGGTGACCTATGTGATGGTGATTCGCTCCGGTGGTTCCGGTTCCGGCAGTGGTGGTGTTGCTGCTCCTACGATGGCTACACACTGGTAGGCTCGGCAGCCTCCCCTAGCCGCCGTCGTGGTGATGAAGCTCAGCCTAGGCTCTAACCCCTTCCGGTGAGCTCCTCAGGTCCCCTTCTATCCCTCCTACTTTCTCCATGATTCTATGCTTTGCCTTTGTGAGGTGTAATTGTTCAATTTTTGTCATAGACGAGCATTGGATGATATTGTATCTGTCATGAGGTACATGGTTCATGAACTATCCCAACCTGCAGCTTGTTGTACTAGTGATAGTAGGATAATCCAGCTTGTTGTACTAATGATGCTGCTATGCCTTTCACATTCATTCATTCTCTGATTGTTCTAGGAGTCCTCATTCATTTGAAAAATCTGTGCACATGTACATCATTCGGGAGAAGCATCCCCATACTAGCACATGTATTTGAAAAATCTATTCAAATTTGTTCATTCGGGAGAAGCACCCCCATATTAGCCATTGCAGGGGAGGAAGGGATCAGGGAGTTGAGTTGCTTGACTTTCTTTTGTAATATATAATTTGTGCATATGCTGTGCCACGATCGATGATTATTATTGTAGTTTCAGCGTGTGTTCAACTTAATGAAACGGTTTGTTGTCGTTTTCTGAATCTTGACACTGTCGATGTCGCAGGGGAAGGGATCTTGGAGTGACGACTACCTTTGAGATGTACCGGTGGGCTGCCATCGGGATGATTCTCATGTAGACGCTGAACGAGATGGTTTCCAGCTGTGCGTCCAGTCCTGAACTCGCCATTTGTGTCCTGCTGCAGTTCCACAAGGTTCGGCCATGAACGCTAACTGACAGGACTCTAAACTATGCCCTTCTCATTTCTGCCTGATTCGCCATGGACAGGTTTCTTGCTGGTTGAGCGCAGGAACACTCTGCATAGCTGAGGCTACGATGCAGACCAAATCTTCTTCAAGTACAGACCCATCCACTGCATCGGCTTGGAGTCGGGTATGCATGAGGTCTCCTTTTACTTACTCCGTACTCGAAGGTGGAACAAAATCTTGCTTGTTCAGTATGGTCCATCCTAAGCATGTATATATACCCATTAGTTTGTGTTCTTGATATCTACCTGTAGCATCATGAGGAATAAACCTCATGATTTCATATGTTGTCCTATGGAAGACACCAGACTTTTATTATCAACACTAATTTCAGATAGATAGGTGCTGCTTACCATACCTAAGAGTGTAGCATGCTGTGAAGAGATACTGCAACTCCAGAGTAGACAATTAAAACATGTTATTAAAATCAGTATGCATCCCTAGTGATGCTTTATCTTGTTATTTTAGTCCGAGTGTTGTGCTGTAGCATCACTGACTAGTATGGTTTTTTTTCAAGGTCTATACAAGTGCCATCTCTGTCTGGCAACATATGCCTCTTGTCATGTTATGTATCTATTATCACGTTAGATGTTTTAAGTGAATGTTGTATTTATTGAAAGCGTTGATGTACTAATGCAAACACTGCTTGTGTATTTGTGACTAATTTCTTTTCCCCTCTCATATATAGGAGTTTGTCGGCCGAAGAAATTCGAAGAAGCTCGAAGCCCCAGTCAGCAAATCACTTTATATGTTATTGAACTTGTTGTAATGCAGAATTTGCTTGGAATTTTGATGTAATGCTGATCTTGCTAGGAATTGGGTGTATATTTACTTGTTGTACTTGTTATTCAAATGCTAGGTGTACTTGCTGTACCTGTTATTCAGATGCTTGAAATTTAAATTTGTGCTAAATGTATTTAGTTGGATGTAAACATATTACTGAAAGAGGCCTTGGCCCAAACACTACTGGACCTTAAAAAGGCCACTGCCCAAACATAGTTGGACTCAGTTTCACCAAATACCAGTATATTAATTTTTGAAAATAAATAAAATGGACTGTAAAAAGGCCGAGTTACAAAATTTAAAAGGAATGCAAAAAGGCTGAGGCCTGAACAAGAATTGGATTGTAAAAAGACCGAGGCTACAAAAATTGAACCGTAAAAAAAAGGAAATTGACTGTAAAAGGTTGTGCCGAGTAGGTAAAAGGCTGAATTCTTGGGCCAGGCCCATGTAGCTAACCAAAATTAATAAGAAAATAATATATTAAATGGGCTAAATTATTGGGCTCGGCCCATATAGACAGTTGAAATGGACCGGGCTGATTCTAATCGACGACCAATTCATTTGGTCATAATTTTGCCATGTCAGCTTGCCACGTCGGATCTGACGTGGTCTGGATAGTTTGCCAATGACCAAAACAATTGGTTGTAAAATCTACGACCTTCTATTTTGGCCGTAACCTTCTACGACCATTTCACAAAAAAGGTCGTTAAGTTTCATTAAAGACGGCCAGCTTTTGACCAACTGTTTTTGGTCACAAAAAGGTCGCAAATGAAAAACAATGACCATTCAGTGACCAATATTGATGGTCACAGGTTGCCATATTTCTTGTAGTGTTGCACCCAACGCAAACAAGGGGTTGTCAATCCCTCGGCGGTTACTTGCAAGATTAAATTGTATGTGATAGATAGATAGATTGAAACAAAAATACAAAATAAAATAAATAAAGAAAAAGTGCAGCAAGGTATTTTAAGGGTTTTTAATATATGATTTAGATAGACCCGGGGGCCATAGTTTTCACTAGAGGCTTCTCTCAAGAAAATAGCATACGGTGGGTAAACAAATTACTGTTGGGCAATTGATAGAAAAACAAATAATCATGACGATATCCAAGGCAATGATCATGTATATAGGCATCACGTCCGAGACAAGTAGACCGACTCCTGCCTGCATCTACTTCTATTATTCCACACATCGACCGCTATCCAGCATGCATCTAGTGTATTAAGTCCATAAAGAACGGAGTAACGCCTTAAGCAAGATGACATGATGTAGACAAAGTAAACTCACGCATGAATAAACCCCATCTTTTTACCCTTAATAGCAACGATACATACGTGTCATGTCCCTTTCTGTCACTGGGATTGAGCACCGCAAGATAGAACCCATTACAAAGCACCTCTTCCCATGGCAAGATAAATCAATCTAGTTGGCCAAACCAAATCAATAGATCAAAGAAGAAATACGAAGCTATAATAATCATCCATAAAAGAGATCAGAGAAGGCTCAAATAATATTCATGGATAATCTGATCATAAACTCACAATTCATCGGATCGCAACAAACACACCGCAAAAAGTGATTACATCGGATAGAACTCCAAGAACGTTGAGGAGAACATTGTACTGAAGATTAAAAAGAGAGAAGGAGCCATTTAGCTACTAACTATGGACCCGAAGGTCTGTGGTAAACTACTCACGCATCATCGGAAGGGCAGCAAGGTGGATGTAGAGCCCCTTCGTGATCAATTCCCCCTCCGGCGGAGTACCGAAAAAGGTCTCCAGATGGGATCTCTCAAGAATAGAAACTTGCGGCGGTGGAAAAAGTATTTCGTGGACTCCTCTGTTGGTTTCCCGATTTTAGAGAATTTATAGTGGTGAAATTAGGTCAAACGGAGCTGTGTGGGCCCCACAAGCCACCAGGGCGCGCCACCCCCCTAGGGCGCGCCTTGGTGCCTCGTGGGCCACTGCTCCATCTTCTGGCCCTCTCCCGAAGCTTCCAATACTTGTTATGTACAGAAAAAAAATCTCCAAAAAGTTTCGTGCCATTTGGACTTCGTTTGGTATTGATATTCTGAAAAACCAAAAACAGGCAAAAAACAGCAACTGACACTGGGCACTAAGTTAATAGGTTAGTCCCAAAAAATGATATATAATTGCTATAAATGTATATAAAAACATCCAAGATTGATAATATAATAGCATGGAACAATAAAAAATTATAGATACGTTGGAGACAAATCACTCACTACTAAATTATAAATCATTGTTAATTAAAATTGGCTTTGATATACCTTGGGATCCGGGTGGATCAATTACTTGAGCACTTTATGCCCAGCTTAATGGCTTTAAAGAAAGCGCTGCCAGGGAGACAACCCGGAAGTTTTAGATTCATTTTATTTCTGTTGCGTGCTTTTAAAAATTTTAAAAACAAAAAAGTATAGAGGGGAACCTAAAACTTTTACAAAAAGGAAAGTGAAAGTGAGACAGATGAGCAATGTGGAAGTGGGGGCTAGCCTTGAACTTTGTTCATGCCCATGGAAAGTTTGTGAACCTTGATTACAGAAACTTTTCAACAAAAATAAATATCCCTTGTACAAATCCATTGTATTATAAAAATAATGTGCCAAGATTTACCTTCAGGATGTTTAAATTGCTTGTTTGGTGTGTGCGGTGCAAAAACAGAAACTTTTGCTGTAGTGCGTGAATTTAAATTCTTTACTGGAACATGCAAGAATTCTGAAATTTTTACACGGTACTGCTATGCAAATTATTTATTTTGTCCTAATTTTTCATATTTTTTTAGCTAGAGAAGTATATGTAATATCTGCATCTTTACAAACTGTCTTATTTTCACAGATTGCTGTTATAGTTTCGTTATTTGCGTATGTTTGAAATCTTGTTGAGCCCCGTTGACTTGGGAGCCATAAAATTATGATAGCATATAGTGGGTAATGTTTGATTATAATTATACAATAATGTTACGGCAGGACATGATGGGATTTGATGTTATATGTACTAACCCCGCTAATAAAAAGTTTGGTTAAGTTTTGTGTGGATGAAGTGTTCGAAGATTGAGGAGGTATCGATATGAGGAGAATAAGGAGAGGCAAGAGTTCAAGCTTGGGGATGCCCAAGGCACCCCAAGTAAATATTCAAGGAGACTCAAGCGTCTAAACTTGGGGATGCCCCGAAAGGCATCCCATCTTTCTTCAACAAGTATCGGTATGTTTCAGTTTTTGTTTTGTTCACATAATATGCGTAAATTCTTGGAGCGTCGTGTGTCTTTTCTTTTTCTTTTAATAAATGCACCATGCTGGTATGAGATAGTCCTTGGTTGATTTATAGAATGCTTCATGCACTTCACTTATATCTTTTGAGTATGGTTTTATAGAATGCTTCATGTGCTTCACTTATATCATTTGAAGTTTGGATGCCTGTTTCTCTTCATATAGAAAACCGTTATTTGTAGAATGCTCTTTTGCTTCACTTATATTTATTAGAGTGTGGTATTTTGTAGAAAGAATTAAACTCTCATGCTTCACTTATATCTATTTAGAGAGTCAACAGGAATTGGTCATTCACATGGCTAGTCATAAAATCCTACATAAAACTTGTAGATCACTGAATATGATATGTTTGATTCCTTGCAATAGTTTTGCGATATAGAGATGGTAATATGTGGGAGGTACTAGTGAATTATTGTGGTTTAGTAGGAATATTTGTGTTAAGGTTTGTGATTCCCGAAGCATGCACGTATAGTCTCTCATTATGCTAACAAGTTGGAGCATGATTTATTATTGATTGTCTTCCTTAGCGTGGAGGTCGGGGGCTCGCGATGGTTAACTCCTACCAACCTCCCCCCTAGGGGCATGCGTAGTAGTACTTTGCTTCGAGGGCTTATAAACTTTCTCAATAAGTATGTGAGTTCTTTATGACTAATGTGAGTCCATGGATTATATGCACTCTCACCTTTCCGCAATTTTGCTAGCCTCTTCGGTACCATGCATTGCCCTTTCTCACCTCGAGAGTCGGTGCAAACTTCACCGGTGCATCCAAACCACGTGATATGATACGCTCTATCACACTTTAGCCTCCTTATATGTTCCTCAAAACAGCCACCATACCTACCTATTATGGCATTTCCATAGCCATTCCGAGATATATTGCCATGCAACTTCCAACATCATCATATACATGACTTGAGCATTCATTGTCATATTGCTTTGTATGATCGTAAGATAGCTAGCATGATATTTTCATGGCTTGTCCATTTTTTGATATCTTTGCTACGCTAGATCATTGCACATCCTGGTACACTGCCAGAGGCATTCATATAGAGTCATACTTTCTTCTAGTATCGAGTTGTAATTTTTTGAGTTGTAAGAAAATAGAAGTGTGATGATCATCATTATTCATTATTAGACCATTGTCCCAGTGAGGAAAGGATGATGGAGGCTATGATTCCCCCACAAGTCGGGATGAGACTCCGGACAAAAAAAAGGAAGAAAAAAAAGAGAGGCCAAAAAGAGAAAGAAATGAAAAAAAACAAAAAAACAAAAAAAACAAAAAAATGAAAATGAGAGAAAAAGAGAGAAGGGTCAATGTTATTATCCTTTACCACACATGTGCTTCAGAGTAGCACCATGTTTTTCATATAGAGAGTCTCCTATATTGTCACTTTCATATACTAGTGGGAATTTTTCATTATAGAACTTGGCTTGTATATTCCGATGATGTGCTTCCTCAAATGCCCGAGGTTTTCATGAGCAAGCAAGTTGGATGCACACCCACTTAGTTTTCATGTTGAGCTTTCATACACTTATAGCTCTTAGTGCATCCGTTGCATGGCAATCCCTACTCCTCGCATTGACATCAATTGATGGGCATCTCCATAGCCCGTTGATTAGCCACGTCGATGTGAGACTGTCTTCCTTTTTTGTCTTCTCCATATTAATCTCTATCACCGCATTCTATTCCACCCATAGTGTTATATCCATGGTTTGCGCTCATGTATTGCGTGGGGGTTGAAAAAGCTGAAGCGCATTAAAAAGTATGAACCAATTGCTTGGCTGACACCGGGGTAGTACATGATAAATACTTTGTGTTAAGAAGATGGAGCATGACAAGGCTATATCATTTTGTAGGGATAGCGTTCTTTAGCATTTTTATTCTGAAAGGCATGATTGTTTGTTGGGATGCCTGAGTATTGATGTCTTTATGTCAAATTATAGACTATTGCTTTGAATTACTCGTGTCTTAATATTCATGCCATGATTAGATTATATGATCAAGATTATGCTAAGTAGCATTCCACGTCAAAAACTATCTTTTTTATCATTTATCTACTCAAGGACGCGCAGGAATTAAGCTTGGGGATGCTGATACGTCTTCATCGTATCTATAATTTTTGATTGTTTCATGCCAATATTCTACAACTTTCATATACTTTTGGCAACATTTTATATTATTTTTGGGACTAACATATTGATCCAGTGCCCAGTGCCAGTTCCTGTTTTCTGCTTGTTTTTTGTTTCAAAGAAAATCCATATCAAACGAAGTCCAAATGCAATAAAAATTTACGGAGAATTATTTTGGAAAATATGTGATTTTTGGGAGGTGGAATCAACGCAAACGGAGGCCCACGGCCTCCTCAAGCCACCATGGCGCCCACCCCCCCCCAGGCGCGTGGTGGTGCCTCGTGGGCACACCGTAAGTCGGTTGGGGCTCTTCTTCAGCCGCAAGGAAGCTAATATCCAGAAAAAAATTGTGTTAAAATTTCAGCGCAATCAGAGTTACAGATCTCCGGGAATTTAAGAAATGGTGAAAGGCCTGAAAACAGGAACGTGAAACAGAAGAGAACAGAGAGAGAGAGATCCAATCTCGGAGGGGCTCCTGGCCCTCCGCCGCCATGGCGGCCATGGACCAGAGGGGAAACTCTCCTCCCATCTAGGGGGGAGGCCAAGGAAGAGGAAGAAGGAGGGTGCTCTCCCCCCTCTCTCCCAGTGGCACCGGAACGCCGCCGAGGCAATCATCGTGATGGCGATCTACACCAACAACTTCACCGCCGTCACCACCAACTCTCTCCCCCTCTATGCAGCGGTGTAACACCTCTTCTCCCCGCTGTAATCTCTACTTAAACATGGTGCTTAACGCTATATATTATTATCCAATGATGTATGGCAATCCTATGATGTTTGAGTAGATTTCTTTTGTCCTATGGGTCGATTGATGATCGTGATTTGTTTGAGTTATATGTTTTATTTTGGTGCTGTCCTATGGTGCCCTCTGTGTCGTGCAAGCGTGAGGGATTCCTGCTGTAGGGTTTGCAATACATTCATAATTCTCTTATAGTGGGCGGCTAGAGTGACAGAAGCTTACACCCGAGTAAGGTGGTTGTTGCGTATGGGAGTAAAGGGGACTTGTTACTTAATGCTATGGTTGGGTTTTACCTTAATGATCTTTAGTAGTTGCGGATGCTTGCTAGAGTTCCAATCATAAGTGCATATGATCCAAGTACGGAAAGTATGTTAGCTCATGCCTCTCCCTCATATAAAATTGCAATAATGATTACCGGTCTACTTATCGATTGCCTATGGACAAATCTTTCTCTTGTGTTACAAAAGCTTTCTACTAAACAACTAGCTTTTATTATCTTGCAAATTACTCATAGTTTTATTCTCGCAAAGTACTCCTAGTTTTATTCTAGCAAAGTAGTTCTAGCATTACACCTACAAAGTACTTCTAGTTTCATACTTGTTCTAGGTAAAGCGAACGTAAGTATGCGTAGAGTTGTATTGGTGGTCGATAGAACTTGAAGGGAATATTGATTCTACCTTTAGCTCCTCGTTGGGTTCAACACTCTTATTTATCGAAAAACCTACAATTGATCCCCTATACTTGTGGGTTATCAGACATCGACGGGGCAGTCAATAACGACATGGGGCCAGACGAAGAGATTACCGACGGACCCAAAGAAGAGGGCGCCATACATGAAGAAGAGGCCGGACATGGATAAGAGGCTGGATATGGAGAAGACGCAGACACGCCGCAGTCTTCGTCGCTACTAAGTTCAGTCGTGCGGAAGGTCATGTTCGAGACCTGCTTCGCAAGAAGACGACTAGCGATAGAGCTGCTTCTAGAGAGGAGGCCAAGCTGGCGCAACTGGAGTTAGACTCGAAGATTCCATTGTATGATGGTTGCGATCCCGAGGAAACCCGCTTGATTTTCAAGCTCAAACTTCTAAAGATGAACGCAAAAAACAAATAGACCGACGCAAGCCTCAATGAGCATTTGAAGTATCTACAGAAAGTTATTCCCGTGGGGAACTTGTGTCCTACTAGTATCGAGGAGGCCAAGAAAGTCGTGTGCCCTCTTGATTTGCCGCACATTAGGTACCACGCATGCATCAATGATTGCATCATTTATTCAAACAAGCACGCAGAGAAAACCAGCTATCCAGTGTGCAATGCTTCTTGATACAAGAAGTCCGAAAAGAAAGCTCCTCAAAAAGTTGTATGCTACTTTCTGATCACTCCCCGTCTACAGCGGTATTTCGTAGATCCTAAGTAAGCAATGCTCATGTGATGGCACGTGGATAGGGTGAAGCCAAACGATGGAGATGATCCGAAGCTAAGATACCTCGCAGATGCTAGCGAATGGAGAGCATTAAACGCTAAATATCCAGGTTTAGCAGATGATCCAAGGAATATCGTGCTTGGCGCGAGTACTGATGGCATGAATCCGTTTGGCAACCAGAACACCAATCATAGCACATGGCCCATGTTTATATGGATGTACAACCTCCCCCTGAAAGTGCATGAAGACAAAGTACATACACATGAGTATGCTGATTCAAGTGCCAAAACAACCGAAAACGATATTAATCTGTATCTGCAGCTACTGAAAGTCATGACGAGGGGCTAAATTATTCAACAGCGAACAAAAACGGAAAGAAGATCACTGTGAAACATCGTCGACGCTGAGAAACTATCATTTATGTATCTATTTTGTATACGCACTTCGCCGTTATCGGTCAAATGATGTAATATATATTATGCACTAATTAATATCGCTAAATATTGTGCATCGATCTGAGTTAGTGGGAGGAGACGTACCCATTGACTGCGAGGCGTCTTTCGGAGGTGCTTATAAGGTGTTATTCCTAGATAAACAACCCTAACCCGTGCTACAACTTTAAACAAAAATAGAAAAAGAAAAAAAATAGAAAAAGAAAATAAAATGGAATAGAAAAATAAAAATAAAATTGTACCATGTTGGAAAACAGAATAAAAATAAAAGTACAACTTAGAAAAAGAAAAGTAAAAATAAAAACATGTTAACCATAGCGCTGGGTACCTAGGAATGCGCTACAACTAACTTAGCTGTAGCGCGGTGTACCCAGGCCCGTGCTACATCTAATTTTGTGAAAAATAAAAGAAAACAAAAATGGAAAACTTAGCAGTAGCGCGGGGTATCCTGGCCCGCACTACAGATAACTTAGCTATAGCGCGGGTTTAGAACCCCGTGCTACTACTAAGTTCTACTTACCCCCCGCTCGGCCTCCCACCTTCCTTCCTCCCCCACTTGCGATTCCCCTCCTCTGCTCCACATCGCCGTGCTGCCCTCGCCGTCGTCGACCTCGCGCCCCCGCTCCTCCTCGTCCGCACCCCCGCCAAGGCTGCCGGAGAAGATCCGGGCCCCTCCACCGCCCGGGCCATTGTCCACGCGGTGCTCTTCCTCCTCCTCCATTGACCTCACAGCGCCTTCCCCGAGCCCGTCACTGTCCGCGTCATCGCCGCCCCCTCCTCCGTCTGCTGCAGCCCCCTCAGACGTTGCCGCCCACTCCTACGCCCGCGGCCGTCTCCGTCTCCATCTTCGGTGACCACCCCTTTTCCTCCTCTGTTTTTCTGAATTTTTGCTAAGTCTGTAGATCCAGGGCTGTTTAGCTTTTTGTGGCATCCATTGTAAATTCTTAGTAGCTCAGATGGTGGCAAATCCTATGCATGTTTTGTTCATTTTTGTATCTACTGTCATTGCATGCCATTTGCCCAATTTAATAAATTTGTCTAGCCACTGTTTGATCTGCTCAAGTTGGCATGGTAATGTTAAACTGTGTGTCCACAGATTTCAGTAAAACTTGGCATTTTGAAAAATTCATATCTTTAAATCCATGCATCCTATAGAATCATGCTATATACATTAGTTTCTCAATTTTATGCCTAGTATCTGTCCATGTCATCTTCATCCTCACAAAAAATCACCAGCACATTGTTTTGAGTAGTCAAAGTACCTATGATAATGTTTCTAGCCTAAGATGATATGAATGGATCCATGTTGTTTCAAGATTGCATTTTATAAAATCCATAGTAATTAATCCTTGCATCATATGTATGTGAGCTAGTTATGAAAGTTCCTCCATTTTATGTCTACTTCGTGTACATGCCTCATGTTCAAAATGAAGAGGGGGAGATAAGTTGGCAGTGAATATGGTCATGGATTTGAATTCCTCAATAAGTTGGCTGTTTTCTCTGCCTCTAATAATTCTTAGTATGATTGCAAACTCAGTTTTAGGATTTGTTTACGCGGAGAAGGCCAAGACGCTGCCCGACACCACCACCAAGGAGAGCAAGCTCTTCCTCTACAGCCCCGTCAACACCGGTATATACAACAAAAATATTAATGCACAAATATGATGGATATGATGGAAATATTAATGTTGTGTACTACTAGTTGACCCCCAAGTATTCAATTGATCTTCTACTAGTGTTGTAGTTGCTGTGTACTACTAATGCTCATATATGATGGATATTTGAACATGTGATGATGTGGAGAAGATGGATATTTGGACATGTGTTGCTTGTCTATTTGGACATGTGTATGTGCTTTGCAGGGAACCACTCCGAGTGGCCTGTGTTTTGCCGGAATGTTGATTCATTTCCATTCCGGCAAATTTCAGGTGCTCGATATGTCCTATTTTTAGCAAAGGTCATGCCGAAATTTTCCATGGATTTCAGCATAACTTGTGCTAGAAAGTAGGACATATCGAGTGCCCAAGATTTGTTGGAACGGGAATTAAATGACATTCCAGCAAATCATAGGCAATTTGTTTATGTCATTATTCATTTTATTAGTTCTAGAATTAAACCGGTAAATTCAACCCTAGGCAACATGGCGCACAACGATGAAGCCGGGGGTTCCAACGCCGCCGCAGATGCAAAGGCATACCTTGACTTTTTGGTGAGTCAGGAAGAAGGGTCGTAGGGCTCCCTTCGCATCATGGAGGGTGGTGGTGGCATCGAGACCACAGATGGCACCGAGACCGGCAACCGGACCATAGATGGTGGTAGCCGAGCCACTGAGAAGAAGAAGAAGAGGACCCGGGCCCCAAATAAGCTTGGCAACGGAAGGCTAGTGGTCCATGCAGTGTGCCCCAGCAAAGGAGAGCCAACAAATCCTAGGGATGTGTCAGCGAGCTACGGCAATAACCTAGCATGCATCCTCCGAGAGACCGTCAATATCAACGAGATGAACCTAAGGAAAGATAGCAAAGGACCTTTGGTGGATCTCCTCCTAACCAAGTTGCATGCTAGATACAGTTTCCCCGGCTGGAGTGCCGATGTCGATCCGTTAAAAGATCCGAACATGGCTTTTGTAAACAGAAAAGCAATGATAAAGTTTAGCAAGGACTTGGCGGCCTGGAAATGTAGTGTGAGAAAAGAGATGGCAGAAGAAGGTTCATGCTACCCCACGATCCACGCTCATTAGCCGATGATTACGGAAGAGGACTATGAGAAATTCAAGGCTACTTGCGCTGGCCCAGCAACCAAGGCCAAGTCGGAGAAATTCAAGAAACTTCAGGCTAGGAACATCGGGGCCCACCACCTCGGAAGACGTGGTTACACAGGAAAGCAGCCCGTGTGGAATAAGGAGGACGCGGAACGTGAGCATCAGCAGCAACCAGACCCCTTGGCGGAGTTCACCGACCAACAGGAACATGACTTCATGAGGGCCCGGTACACGCAAGATAGGAAGACTGGGGAATGGACCACGAACATGCCGATGAGAGAGTTCATAAGACTACTGGTAATTATTAATTTACCCAATGTTCGGGAATTCGGTAACTGGTAACTGCTCGGTCGACTACTGATTAGCGATTAATCGGTTAATCGGCCATTTAACTGAATTAATCGGTCGATCATTAATCGGCTGCACATGAGAATATATTGGCAACATGTAACTAGTTTTTCACCTTAGCTTCTAATCAAGGTGACTATGTTCTAGCTAGCTAGTAGTCACATTTCTAAAAGGTTCATGTTACTTTTGCAGAAAGAGCAAAAAAGGCTTCAATCTGAAAGCGACTCGTCATCTCAGTCATCGATGACGAAGTACCCGTGGGACACCCCTTTTAATAGGGTCTTGAGCATACTCAAGGGAAAGCCGGCGAATGAGCCGCTGGAGTATGGCCGCGTAGTCAGCGCCGGACATGGCGCCATGTGGACGCACTACTACCGGGAAGGCAAGGAGACACGAATGCAGAGAAGGAAGCTAAGCCAAGTGTCTATCCAAGAGGAAGTCGCGAAGCAAGTCAAGGAGCAAGTCGCGCAGGCAGTCGAGGCAGCCACAAGTGTGGCCAAAGAAGAGACCAAAGCTATGGTAGTCGAGGCAGCCAAAGCAGCGGCTGAACACGCATTTGCATCTCAGTGGTCTACCGCGGTTCCGATGATCATGAAGTATATGAACGAAAATCCAGGCCAACCGACCCCCCTTCCCAGCTTCGTCGGGAGAAGCTCGGCCAACATAGCAGCCGCACCCCCACCCGCCACCGCCGCTCATAGCAGCCCCTCCTCCGTCTCTGGCATGCTCGGTGGGGCGTCGACACTAAATGAGCTCAACGCCCTCACGGTAATTACGCATCGCACGCTCATCAATATATTTAATCTTCCTTTCCTTTGCCTTTCGGATCTCTGATGCCACACATGTCTTTCTAGGCCGACGAAACTCCATGCACCCTCATATACCAAATCAACGCCAGTTGGTGGATGTGGCAAAGGGTTCAATAATGAAGCCGTTAGATCGCTTGTTCCACGGTCGGCTGATGCCCGGTGATGCGTTCAGGGCTTCCATGGTTCGTATAGTAACGGGCCACGAGGGTCTGACTCCTTTGATTCGAACCGGGGGAGTGGATGACGAGAGCCCAGCATTGCTAGGATAATGCAAGAATTGGCCGATGCTGTGGCTGAAAAAACTTCTTCGTGTGGAGGCGGCTGGGAGCACACCAACGGCAACTGCACTCGTGCCAAGTCCGATGCAAGGTATGACCACTCCACCTATCTAGTTACCACCGTCTGTCTTGCCGGGTCAGAGCGGACGCGAAGAAGGGGGTCCAAGCATTCCGGTGGCTGATCACGTCGCCCCCGTGGATCAAGATATCGATAATGACATGGAGGAGGATGACCCTCTCCGGTACATCAATGTTGCCTAAGACGGAGGATTCATGAGTCAGTTATATGACTCAGGCTATGACTGTGAGCGTGATGATTAGGATGCTGAGATGCCTGATGTACCGGAGTAGGCACGTCCTCGGGTTGAGTGCAACAAGTCTCTGTTCATGCAATCCTCCCAGGACACGCCTCCAGATGTGTCAACCCAGGATCAACAAGCCAAGCATCGTGCAATGCTAAGCCTGACTACAATGGGTGCGGCGGCCAAGGAGGGTTTGGTAGGCTCAATACCTGTGCCCGGGAAGAAACAAAGGAAGAGACCGAAGAAAGGCCTTGCTGCCAAAGCTGCTTCTAGCAGCCAGCCGCCTCCGGCGATCCGAGTTGAGGATAGGGTACTGATACGTCCATTTTGCATCATGTTTTCCTACTGTTATTTATAGTGTTTGTAATCAATATAACACTTTGTGGAGCAATTCTAATGCCTTTTCTCTCTTAATATGCAAGATTTACACAAGGAGGGAGATTGCCAGCAGCTGGAATTCTGGACCTGAAAAAGCTATGGTAGAGATACCTATACTGCACATCTCCAAATAAGCTTAAATTTCACGGAGATTTATTTTGGAATAAATAAAAAATACTGGAGCCAAGAAGTACCAGAGGGGGCCACCCAGGTGCCCACGAGGCACCAGGGCACGCCACCCCCCCACCCAGGCGCGCCCTGGTGGCTCGTGGGGCCCCTGGCCCCCATTTTCTGGTATATAAGCCCATTTTCCCTAGAAAAAATATAGAGAAGACTTTTGGGATGGTGCGCCGCCGTCTCGAGGCGGAACTTGGGCAGGAGCACTTTTGCTCTCCGGCGGAGCGATTCCACCGGGGATACTTCCCTCCGGGAGGGGAAATCGGAGCCATCGACATCACCAACGATCCTCTCATCGTGGGAGGACCAATCTTCATCAACATCTTCAACAGCACCATCTCATCTCGAACCCTAGTTCATCTCTTGTATTCAATCTTTGTCTCAAAACCTCATATTGGTACCTGTGGGTTGCTAGTAGTGTTGATTACATCTTGTAGTTGATGCTAGATGGTTTATTTGGTGGAAGATTATATGTTCAGATCTATTATGCTATTTAATACCCCTCTGATCTTGGACATGGAGATGATTTGTGAGTAGTTACTTTTATTCTTGAGGACATGGAAGAAGTCTTGTCATAAGTAATCATGTGAATTTGGCATTCGTTTGATATTTTGATGATATGTATGTTGTTCATTCTCTTAGTGGTGTCATGTGAACGTTGACTACATGACACTTCACCTTCTTTGGGCCTAAGGGAATGCATTGTGGAGTAGTAATTAGATGATGGGCTGCTAGAGTGACAGAAGCTTAAACCCTAGTTTATGCGCTATTCCCCAAGGGGCTGATTTGGATCCATATGTTTAGTGCTATGGTTAGAGTTATCTTAATTCTTCTTTCATAGTTGTGGATGCTTGCGAGAGGGGGTAATCATAAGTGGGAGGCTTGTTCAAGTAAGAACAGCACCCAAGCACTGGTCCACCCACATATCAAATTATCAATGTAGCAAACGCGAATCAAACCAACATGATGAAAGTGACTAGATGAAATTCCCATGTGTCCTCGAGAACGCTCTACTTATTATAAGAGATAGTTCCGGCTTGTCCTTTGCGATAAAAAGGATTGGGCCACCTTGCTGCACTCTTTGTTACTATTGCTACTTGTCACTTGTTACAAATTATCTTGCTATCAAACTACTCGTTACCGATAATTTCAGTGCTTGCAGAAAATACCTTGCTGAAAACCGCATGTCATTTCCTTCTACTCCTCGTTGGGTTTGACACTCTTATCGAAAGGACTATGATTGATCCCCTATACTTGTGGGTCATCAGGACTCTTTTCTGACGCCGTTGCCGGGGAGTGAAGCGCCTTTGGTGAGTGGAATTTGGTAAGGAAACATTTATATTACATGCTGAAATTTACTGTCACTTGTTACTATGGAAAGTAATCCTTTGAGAGGTTTGTTTGGGGTATCTTCACCTCGACCGGAAGCACAAATAGTTGCTCCTCAACCTACTGCACCTACTGAAAATATTTATTATGAGATTCCTTCGGGTATGATAGAGAAACTGCTAGCTAATTGATACGTCTCCAACGTATCTATAATTTTCGATTGTTCCATGCTGTTATATTATCAATCTTGGATGTTTTTATATACATTTACAGCAATTATATATCATTTTTGGAGACTAACCTATTAACCTAGTGCCCAGTGCCAGTTGCTGTTTTCTGCCCTGTTTTTATTTTACAGAAAATCAATAGCAAACGAAGTCCAAATGCCACGAAACATTTTGGAGATTTTTTTCTGGACAAGTTAAACACTAGAAGCTTCGGGAGGAGGCCAGAAGCCCCAGGGGGTGCCCACGAGGCACCAGGGCGCGCCTGGGGGGGGGGGGCAGGCACGCCCTGGTACCTCGTGGGGCCCACAGAGCTCTGTTTGACCTAATTCCACCACTATAAATACAGGAAAAATCAGAAACCCTCAAGGGAGTCCACTAAATACTTTTTCCGCCGCCGCAAGTTTCTGTTCTCGAGAGATCCCATCTGGAGGCCTTCTCCGGTACTCCGCCGGAGGGGGAATCGATCACAGAGGGGCTCTACATCAACCTTGCTGCCCTTCCGATGATGCGTGAGTAGTTTACCACAGACCTTTGGGTCCATAGTTAGTAGCTAGATGGCTTCTTCTCTCTTTTTGATCTTCAATACAATGTTCTTCTCGATGTTCTTGGAGTTCTATCCGATGTAATCACTTTTTGTGCTGTGTTTGTTGGGATCCGATGAATTGTGAGTTTATGATCAGATTATCCATGAATATTATTTGAGTCTTCTCTGATCTCTTTTATGCATGATTATTATAGCTTCGTATTTCTTCTCCGATCTTTTGATTTGATTTGGCCAACTAGATTGATTTATCTTGCCATGGGAAGAGGTGCTTTGTAATGGGTTCGATCTTGCGTTGCTCAATCCCAGTGACAGAAAGGGACATGACACGTATGTATCATTGCTATTAAGGGTAAAAATATGGGGTTTATTCATACGTGAGTTTATCTTGTCTACATCATGTCATCATTCTTAAGGGCGTTACTCCGTTCTTTACGGACTTAATACACTAGATGCATGCTGGATAGCGGTCGATGTGTGGAGTAATAGTAGTAGATGTAGGCATGAGTCAGTCTACTTGTCTCAGACGTGATGCCTATATACATGATCATTGCCTTGGATATCGTCATGATTACTTGCTTTTCTGTCAATTGCCCAACAGTAATTTGTCTACCCACCATATGCTATTTTCTCGAGAGAAGCCTCTAGTGAAAACTATGGCCCCCGGGTCTATCTAAATCATATTACTAAAACCCTAAAAATATTGCTGCTATTTTCTTTTATTTATTTTATTTTGTATTTTTGTTTCAATCTATCTATATATCATATACAATTTAATCTTGCAATTGACCGCCGAGGGATTGACAACCCCTCGTTTGCGTTGGGTGCAAGGATTTTTTGTTTGTGTGCAGGTACTCCTAACGAGGTATTGCGTGATTCTCCTACTGGTTCGATAACCTTGGTTTCATAACTAAGGGAAATACTTATCTCTACTGTGCTGCATCATCCCTTCCTCTTCGGGGATAATACCAACGCAAGCTACAAGTAGCAGGAAGTATTTCTGGTGCCGTTGCCGGGGAGACATCATCAACATCTATCAAGTACCTTTGCATAAACTCTCATCTCCTTGCATTTACTTTATTTAATTTATTTGCAATTGCCTCTCGTTTTCATCTCCCCCACTTCTAAAAAGTTTTTACAAAAATACAAAAATATTTTCGATTTGCCTTTTTGCTTGTTTGCTATCATTGCTTGCATCTTCGCTTGCTAAAAATCTATTGATATGGATCCTCATCCACTTGCTAATCTTTTCAAAAGACCCAATTATGATGAACCTATTTCTTGTGAGTTGAGTGCACTTGATTTCCTCTATGAAGTTTTGCTTGAAAATCATGAATCTAAAAATTGTGATGAAGTGCTGAAAGAAGAAATTTATAATGTGATTCATGATAGCTCCTTCAATGAAAAGCATGATTGCAATAATGTTATTATAAATTCTATTAGTGTCAATTGTGCTAATAATATGCAAAACTACGAGCTTGGGGATGATAATTTTGTTATATCCACTAGTTATTGCAATGATCATGATTGGGGTGATAATGCTTCTTATGATCTTGAAAATTTATTTAAGCCTCATGATGAATATGCTATTGATCATAATGTTTGCAATAATATTGAAAGTTGGTTTAGAAGAGTGTCAACTCTATGTAAAAATAATTCCACATATTTGGAGAGTGTTCAATCATATGAAATTTTTGATAAAAGTTGGTTTGGAGAGGTCATGACTTTAGTTGATGTTAATCCCACTATTTTGGAAGACTATAAGAATTTTATGCATGTGGATCATGGAGAGAAAATTTTATATGATAGCTATATTGTTGAATTTGATTATAATCCTACATGTAATTATTATGAGAGAGGAAAATATGGTTGTAGAAATTTTCATGTTACTAAATTACCTCTCGTTATGTTGAGATTGTCAATGTTTTATTCCTCTCCTTTGCATATGCTAGATATTTCTCGTCTTGATAATTTGTTTGCATATAAAATGCCTACGCATAGGAAGTATTTTAGACTTAAATGTGTTTGTCACATGTATTATGATGATCTCTTTGTGCTTCAATTCTTATCTTTCTTGTGAGCATCATTGAAATCTCAAAGCCTATCTTAATGGCTATAAAGAAAGAGCTTCTTGGGAGGCAACCCAATGAATAAAATAATTTTTTTTCTGTTATTGTGTGTTTTCACAATTAGTGTTTGTGCCAAGTAAAGCCTTTAGGATGATTTGGAAGATAGTATAATTGATGTTGTTTGGAAAACAGAAAGTTTTGCGTCCAGTGCCCGAATTTTGTTTCTGTACTGGAGCGTCAGAAAAATCTGAAATTTTAAACAGTTTTGGTATATGAATTGCCCACGTTGTCCTAATTTTTCAGAATTTTTGAGTCACAGAAGTATGGCTTGTAAATAGATTCCTACAGACTATTTTGTTTTTGACAGATTCTGTTTTTGATGCACTACTGTGACACCCTAGTTTTCGCTCCTTGTTTTTTTTTCCTTCGCGGGATTTGACTCCCGTCTTTTTTCGGTGTTATCGGATTTTCTCTCGCTCTTGGGTATATGAAGATGGTCCTTTAGCCTTGCCTTCCCTATCCAACTAGAGACTCTCTCCAACCCAACCTTGCTATCCCGGATTTTTTTTCTCAGAATTTTTTCCGCCGAAACCCTACTCTCCGATCTACCGGAAGGGAAACCCTAATTCCTTCCATTACAAAGGAACCCCAATTTTCTTTGATCTGTTGCCTCCCAAACTTTTCCCAGTAATCATCCCATATCTATAAACCCTGGATATGCAAAAATATTGCCAAGTCATTTGCAATATTTTTCATTTAAAATTAATTTTTTTTTTGCTGCTAAAAGGAATTAAATCTAGGAAAATATCTATCCATCTCCAAAGTTCATGAAAACTGGTGGAGATATTCTTTGTGATCATATTGAGCTCCCATAAAAATATTGGCAATAATTAAAGAAGGGAAATTGCCTTTTCCTATTTAAAGCCAATATTGCATTTTGGGCACTTTCCAAAGGAACTACCATTTTGGTAGCCAGGAAAAATCCCAAATAATTTGTGGAGCTTCTCCTATCCATATTTTCACCATTTCCATCAATATTCCAAGTTCCACAGATCAAATTTTGAGAGCATCATCCAATTCTTGTTTCTGGATTTATTTTGAGGTTGTGAAGCAACTATATTTTATTTTGCTTCAAAAATCTTGAAATTAATCCAGGACCTCACACTCCATATATGATGTGATTATGCCAAAATTCACATCATTTTATCTAGCCATTTTCTACCAAAAATTCCATCTAGTTTCTGTCCAGATTCAAGCTCTGTGAAGGAAGTACCACTTTGGCATTTCCAAATGAGCTGAAATTTTTCCAGGGCCTTCATATCTCCAAATCACCTACCTCCACCAAAATTCAGCTCATTTCACCAAGCCAGATGAGTGCAGCTTCAAGATTCAGTTTCTGGGCCAGATTTGGCATTTCAAAGGAAGTGTATGCAAAACTTGTCCAAATGACCTCAAATTTGGCAAGCATCTAGTCCTTCCTACCACATTTTCCTGTGACAACTTTTCCAGCTCATTTCCACCTCTGTTTCACCACAGCTTCCTGCCCAAGTTTCTATCCAGAATCTGTTTTGGATCAACTCGACTACTCTAGAGCCATCCCGGCCCATCCAATGATCCATCTTGTCTATTTGAGCAGTGGTGCACCTGTTTGTCAAGGTTGGACAGGCATGCGCGCGCCAGAGCACGTAGTTCACGTGGTGACCGCGTAAACCGAATGCAGAACTAGCGCTCTGCGCCGTGCGTCGCCTCTGCCGACCGCTCCGGCCATCCGCAGCTTGTCCGCTGGTGCCGACCTGACTCCGCGTCGTCCGCACCCTCCTCTCTGGTCATTTGCCCTTCGTTTTCTTCCTCCCCACGCCGCGACGAGCTCCGCCACTGTGCGCCCGTGACGCCGTCGTCTTCCTCTGTCTCCTTCCTCCCCGAGTTCTCCCGAAGTAGCCGCTAGCTTCTCCACTCTCCCCGAACCCTTGCCGACATCGCCCCCTCCAGCCGCGTGTCCCCGGGCGCCAGTACGCCGATGAGGACGCCACGGCGGCCGAGCTCATCCGCTCGCCCCGTCCGGCTATAAATAGCCCTTCCCCAGCCCCCTCGAGCTCTCCCTCTACACCCCACTACTACTGGAGATCTCCACCACCACCCCGAAGCCTCCCCGGCACCTCACTCCTCTTCTCCTCGGCCGGGCCAAGCTCCCCAACAGGCCCGAAGCTGCCGTCCGCCCGGCCCGACGCTGCCGTCCCTCGTGTCGTCCCCAGGGTCTGTGGATGGGATGGATGGACGCGCCGCATCCTCCCGAGCTCGCCGGTACCCGGAACGCCGGAAACGGTGACCCGTGCCGCCGGGAATCGCCGCCGGCGCATGGCCTTCCTCTGTTCCACGGGCGGCCGTCGAGGGGAAGAAGAAGGAGGCAGGAGGAGGGAGAGAGATGGTGTGGGACCCGGCTGTAAGTGACTCGGCCGGCGGGCCCCACAACTTAAGTGGAAGCGTATTCCGCCCAAATACATTTTCCACTTCCGAAAGCGCATTCCGCCGCAGCCGCAGTTAGAAATGCGCTTTCCCTTCCCGAAAGCGTATTTTCAAAAATACGCTTCCTCTCTCCAGCCGGCGCCGAAACGGTTAAATTGCGGGCGTTCATCAGTCAAGAGTGGGAATGAACAGGTTTTCGTTTGTTTTCTGCCTAACGAATGAACGGCCGTAACTTTTTAACCGTAACTCCGATCGAGCTGATTCCAAAGCCCACTTCTTCAGTTCGTCGAGCCCGTTCCGATGCCATCACTTTCACCATGGTCACCCTTTCTGAAATGCCCATTTTGTACCTGCCCTTATTCAGCCCCTCCGAGAGGGAATCCTTTCCGGCGAATTCTTCCGCGAGGTGATCGCACTTCTTCCGGAGCATCCCTTCACCCCAGGCAAGCCGACCGTCTGATATATGCCCTAAAGCATTGCTCTGTGTTATTCTTGCGTGTTTAAATTGATATGCTTGTGCTTGTATGCATAGTGGTGAGCTGTATGTGACGCCAATGAACCCTTGCCTGCCTTTCTTTGGTGACGGCACCACACCTGTGTTCTGAGCTGCTTCCAGCCGTCCGGGGTGGATGCCGACTTTATATTTCTCTTTTCAACAATTGTCCCGTGTTTTGAGCTGCTTTTCGGCCGTCTCGGGCAGCTGTTGAATTTCTCTCTGTAGCTGTGACCCTATGCTCTGAGTTGTTTCTCGGCCGTCTTAGGGAACCGCTACACTCTTTTTATCAACACCGTCTCATGCTCTGAGCTACTTTTCAGCCGTCTTGAGCCGGGGTTGAGTTATTCCAGTAACGTCCCAGATCTGAGTTGTAAAGACCGTTCTGGTGGCTACTAGTTTTTTTGCCGGTTTCATACAAGAGTTCAGATGGTCGTAACTTACAGCTCGAGCTGGTAAAGTGATAACTTGCTATTTACGTTACCTGCTAATGCTCATTACATTGTTGCACTAATGACTCGCCGTCATATTATATGAAGATAGGTTGTTATGTTTTCACAGTTTTTACAACATGCATTATTTTGACATATGAAATTCATAGTAGTTTACTTTGATGAATAGTTACTGCCATGTTAAATTGACCATGCTTAATACCCATACTGGTTAAATTTCTTGACAACACTAAACTTAGTTGGTTGATCAAGAGCCACCTACCCGGACTTTTCCGTGCAGCCACATTTGCCGGTATGGGACGGCCTTGACTTGGTCTGGCTCTGTGCTCTTTTATCGGTACCACCAAACTAGGGAAGGTTATGCGTGCGCGCTACCCTGGCCCGGTAGGTGGCGATAACCTTGTGAGCCCAGTTGAGTTATATGGATCCAGGTCCCCATTTGGGACAGTTTGTTTGGCCACGACGGTGGCAGGTGTCACGGGCTGACACAGGGGCCACCCAGGACATGACCCTGGGAGGGTATGATTGTCGGTGGTACGATAGAGGGGTCACGGGTCAGGCAGGTTTCGTTGGAGCACCACCGGTCCACCCGAATGGGATCACGAGGCCAGGTACTCCATGGTGTGGATAAAGTGCGCAACCTCTACAGAGTGTAAAAACCTATTCGAATAGCCGCGTCCACGGTATTGGACAGTCCGTTTAGGCCTCTCTAGGATGGTCAACCATAACATTGATAATAATGATGGAAGAACTTGTCTTATGTTTGGAAGTGCTCAATGGATCTTGAGTATCTCGAGGGTTATGGGACAACCCAGAAGAGAGTAAGTTGGTAATTGGCAACAGTAAGCATTTTAAGCACTTAAGATGATTAATGTTACTAGATGTTTAATATGGCTAGACATTCCTGCCATAATCATGATGATTAATCTTGCTAGGTAAGCATGTTACGCTATGATAGTTAATGTTGTTCTAATAACAAATGCATGCTTGAATGCCATGGATTGCATTGCTTGGTGTATATGTTGGTTTGGTTTGCTTGCGAGTACATTCAAAAGTACTCTGCGGCCTTCAAAGTGGCCAGGTTCACCTAATGATTCGACGACCTCTAGCGAGGAGTCGGAGTGTTCGCGGGCTAGAAGAGTAACCCAGTCAGATCCTTGTGGATTGGAGCCACACCAGGACCATGCTGCCTTAGCTAGAGCTTTTCCGCTGCCTTTCCCCTAGTAATATATCATGTAAGACTGATATATTCATTAATAGAAAAGCTTGTGTTCATGATACTTGTTGTAAAAGTGCTTGCTAGAGTGATTTTCCTGGGCTGGTATGTGCGGCGACCGTCTGACTACAGTAGTATTCAAGCGGGGCGCCACAACGGATGGTATCAGAGCCAGGCTGACTGTAGGTTACCCTAGCCAGACTTCATTGTCTTTTGACCAGTACAAAGCCCAGATGGATTTCAGCCATCTTTGCCAGACAGGCACGGCTACTATTGATCGTAAGGCAACCCCATAGGCTTTTGGCTCCATCAAACCTCAACTCTCGTGGCCTTTGCCTTTGGTGTGAAATGTCCGCACCAGGCAACGACCCGTGAGCCCTGAACCCCTAGGTAAACCAGATATCCTCACCTTGCTTGCTAACCATGGCGTTTCTCTCCTTAGATCCAGTTTCCTTTGGGAAACGCCTATAAATTCCATCTTTTCCCCGGCAACCCTAGGATCGTCGACTAAGCCACCTTGGCTATGGTCGTGCGTCAAGTTTGATGTTCCCTAAGGAAGTGGTAGGAGCTTGACCCCAATTGCTACCAGGAGCATTGTGTGGTTTTGCTTCTAAATCCTTAGAGGTGCATCGAGTGCGCTAGGATAGTTATACTAGTGGATCTTCGGCCACATGTGTAAGGTCCGCAAATTTGAGCTTTATTTGCTTTCGGTTTTTCGCGGTTTCTTTTCTCGATTCCGTTCTCTTGCTCCGACTGGATCCATCTGCAAAAGCTATCAAAGAAGATCAGCCTACAACTTGGATAATACCCAATAATCCAAATTCAGTAAGAATCAAGCCCAGCCAACTGTTCGATATTCAGAATATCATCACCGGATCTGCCAAATGAAGAATGGGTCAGAAGCAGAATCTGAGTGCAACCGACAAGGCCAGACTATACCTAAGGGAGTTGGTCACAGAATAGATTACACCTAAGGGACAAATTATTCCATCCTCGGTACAAGAATTATTTTGGTCAGTGGAGTGCACCTTGAGTCTTTTCCCAATGGACTCAAGAATTATTTATTACCCACAGAAGACATATCTCAAGAATGTGAAGATGCCGAGAGCAACCACAAAACTCTGGTATGTTGATACAAATTTCAAAGCATATTTTGGAAATCCTTAGGGCATATACAAATTTTCTGGGCAGGATGAACAAGGTCTGCGAGAAATATGGATAGTTCATGGCTGCCCAGAATCAATGAGGACTCCAAACACTTGGAAGCTCAGCTAAACCGAATGGAATTATCTGTCAACTTCTTACTACTGGCAACACTTGGTTCGAATGAAAAAGGTATTTCGGACTAATGGCCAACATGAAGTCTGCATCAGTTGTGCAACCTCTACAGCAACAATGATCGGACCAGCAGAAGGACGAGTATCTTCAGTCAAGATGTGGCCTATATCAAATTTGGCTCCGCTATGGATAAATTATGGATATCTTAGAAAGAAGCCAGAACCGGCCACAGGACCGACTGCATACCACAGTAAAAGGGCTTCTGGTACAAGGAACCCAGCCTTCCTCCGCAAGCTATTGGAAAGAGCTTACGACACAAGACTCCCAGTCCTCCTCGCCGCGTGACTTGGTGGGAAAGAATCTTCTGTAGTACGGCACTCCAATCTTCCTCAGCATGCTACCGCAGAATTCTTCCGGCATAAGGCACCTGACCTTCCCAAGTAAGCAACCTGAGGGGAAACTTCTGAGGTACGACACCCAGCCTTCTTCGGCACACTACCCTGGCAAAAGCTTCGAGCATAAGGAATTCAGCCGTTTTCAACACACCACCGTGTCCACAACAATCTTGCCAGAAGCACGAACTAGTCCAGACACATGTCCGCTTCAGAACTCGGTGGTTATGAAAGGATCTATCCTACCTCTGCATATGTTGTGAGCATGCAGTCCAGGGGATCAGTTCATGCGAGCCACTCGTATCCGGGAATGACTATGCTCAAGAGAAACGTCGGCCCCATACTTCAAAAAAAAAGATGTGAACACAGCAATCCCTACGAGATATGCAAGAGTAAATTGTGAATACAAGCCCAACAAGCTGGGATATGACCAAGGAGCCGTGTTGGCAGGTCATGACAAGTTCCCCAAATAGGAACCCTCAGGAACAAAGAAGTTTTGGATAAACAACCTCCATGACGGTCAACAAGATACAGCTTCACAGACAAAGTGACATTACCAACCCTTGTCAGACTCTTGCATATACGGCCACAACAATGCAGCCAACATGTCATCGTGAATACGGTCCATCAACCAAGATCACAGGTTATGCTCCGAAAAATGCACGGAATGATAGCCATATTATGTCAGCTCAGTGGTCATAGCAAGTACCACAGAGGTTGTATATGGTAGAGCCATCTCAGAGATTACCGTCTATGATTACTTTGTGATCATGCCCGACATTTCAATTGGGAATCACCTGAGGACGAAGTCAGAATGCAAGAGACCGGAAGACAGCATCCGTATAGAACCCACAGCCAGATTGACCATTCTGACAAGTCAGTGTACGAGGTATCACAATAAAACCCGAAGCAGCTAGTCCCAGGCCATGGAAACCAGACTATTGGTCGATACTCGGAGCTACCCACCAACCCCAGCCAACAAACTACCAGCACAAAGGGTTTGCCTGACAGGAAAGAGAAGGATCCAATGCAGCCGTCTGAAAAAGATAGCACCTGAGCCATCAGAAGAGGCAGTTAAAAGGTTAGTAAACAAATGAAGACAAGATAGCTGATGGATCCAAGTCGCACAGGTAAGCCCCCTTCACCGGGAGGTAAGCTCGGAAATCTCGAGGACGAGATTTCCTTAAGGAGGGTAGGTTTGTGACACCCTGGTTTTCGCTCCTTGTTTTTTTTCCTTCGCGGGATTTGACTCCCGTCTTTTTTCGGTGTTATCGGATTTTCTCTCGCTCTTGGGTATATGAAGATGGTCATTTAGCGTTGCCTTCCCTATCCAACCAGAGACTCTCTCCAACCCAACCTTGCTATCCCGGATTTTTTTTCTCAGAATTTTTTCCGCCGAAACCCTACTCTCCGATCTACCGGAAGGGAAACCCTAATTCCTTCCGTTACAAAGGAACCCCAATTTTCTTTGATCTGTTACCTCCCAAACTTTTCCCAGTAATCATCCCATATCTATAAATCGTGGATATGCAAAAATATTGCCAGGCCATTTGCAATATTTTTCATTTAAAATTAACTCCTTTTTCTGCTGCTTGAAGGATTTAAATCCAGGGAAATATCTATCCATCTCCAAAGTTCATGAAAACTGGTGGATATATTCTTTGTGATCATATTGAGCTCCCATAAAAATATTGGCAATAATTAAATAAGGGAAATTGCCTTTTCCTATTTAAAGCCAAAATTGCATTTTGGGCACTTTCCAAAGGAACTACCATTTTGTAGCCAGGAAAAATCCCAAATAATTTGTGGACCTTCTCCTATCAATATCTTCACCATTTCCATCAATATTCCAAGTTCCACAGATCAAATTTTAAGAGCATCATCCAATTCTTGTTTCTGGATTTATTTTGAAGTTGTGAAGCAACTATATTTTATATTGCTTCAAAAATCTTGAAATTAATCCAGGACCTCACACTCCATATATGATGTGAGTATGCCAAAATTCACATCATTTGATCTAGCCATTTTCTCCAAAAAATTCCATCTAGTTTCTGTCCTGATTCAAGCTCTGTGAAGGAAGGAGCACTTTGGCATTTCCAAATGAGCTGAAATTTTTCCAGGGCCTTCATATCTCCAAATCACCTACCTCCACCAAAATTCAGCTCATTTCACCTAGCCAGATGAGTGCAACTTCAAGATTCAGTTTCTGGGCCAGATTTGGCATTTCAAAGGAAGTGTATGCAAAACTTGTCCAAATGACCTCAAATTTGGCAAGCATCTAGTCCTTCCTACCACATTTTCCTGTGACAACTTTTCCAGCTCATTTCCACCTCTGTTTCACCACAGCTTCCTGCCCAAGTTTCTGTCCAGAATCTGTTTTGGATCAACTCGACTACTCTAGAGCCATCCCGGCCCATCCAATGATCCATCTTCTCTATTTGAGCAGTGGTGCACTTGTTTGACAAGGTTGGACAGGCATGCGCGCGCCAGAGCACGTAGTGCACGTGGTGACCGCGTAAACCGAATGCAGAACTGGCGCTCTGCGCCGTGCGTCGCCTCTGCCGACCGCTCCGGCCAGCCGCAGCTTGTCCGCTGGTGCCGACCTGACTCCGCGTCGTCCGCACCCTCCTCTCTGGTCATTTCCCCCTTCGTTTTCTTCCTCCCCACGCCGCGACAAGCTCCGCCACTATGCGCCCGTGACGCCATCGTCTTCCTCTGTCTCCTTCCTCCCCGAGTTCTCCCGAAGCTGCCGCCAGCTTCTCCACTCTCCCCGAACCCTTGCCGACATCGCCCCCTCCAGCCGCGTGTCCCCGGGCGCCAGTACGCCGATGAGGATGCCATGGCGGCCGAGATCATCCGCTCGCCCCGTCCGGCTATAAATAGCCCTTCCCCAGCCCCCTCGAGCTCATCAACCTCCTCCCCTACCTCCCAGCTCCCTCCCCGTCTTCTCAATCGAGCTTGAAGAGCTCTCTGGCCCCTTCCATGGTCGAAGCCTTGCCGCCGGTCCCGTCTGAAATCCGAGCCTCCTGAGCTCTCCCTCTACACCCCACTACTACTGGAGATCTCCACCACCACCCCGAAGCCTCCCCGGCACCTCACTCCTCTTCTCCTCGGCCGGGCCGAGATCCCCAATAGGCCCGAAGCTGCCGTCCGGCCGGCCCGACGCTGCCGTCCCTCGTGTCGTCCCCAGGGTTCGTGGATGGGATGGATGGACGCGCCGCATCCTCCCGAGCTCGCCGGTACACGGAACGCCGGAAACGGTGACCCGTGCCGCCGGGAATCGCCGCCGGCGCACAGCCTTCCTCTATTCCACGGGCGGCCGTCGAGGGGAAGAAGAAGGAGGCGGGAGGAGGGAGAGAGATGGTGTGGGACCCGGCTATAAGTGACTCGGCCGGCGGGCCCCACAACTTAAGTGGAAGCGTATTCCGCCCGAATACGTTTTCCACTTCCGAAAGCGCATTCCCTTCCCGAAACCATATTTTCAAAAATACGCTTCCTCTCTCCAGCCGGCGCCGAAATGGTTAAATTGCGGGCGTTCATCAGTTAAGAGCAGGAATGAACATGTTTTCGTTTCTTTTCTTCCTAACGAATGAACGGCCGTAACTTTTTAACCGTAACTCCGATCGAGCTGATTCCAAAGCCCACTTCTTCAGTTCGTCGAGCCCGTTCCGATGCCATTACTTTCACCATGGACACACTTTCTGAAATGCCCATTTTGTCCCTGCCCTTATTCAGACCCTCCGAGAGGGAATCCTTTCGGGCGAATTCTTCCGCGAGGTGATCGCACTTCTTCCGGAGCATCCCTTCACCCCAGGCAAGCCGACCGTCTGATATATGCCCTAAAGCATTGCTCTATGTTATTCTTGCGTGTTTAAATTGATATGCTTATGCTTGTATGCGTAGTGGTGAGTTGTATGTGACGCCAATGAACCCTTGCCTGCCTTTCTTTGGTGACGGCACCACGCCTGTGTTCTGAGCTGCTTCCGGCCGTCCGGGGTTAATGCCGACTTTATATTTCTCTTTTCAACAACTGTCCCGTGTTCTGAGCTGCTTTTTGGCCGTCTCGGGCAGCTGTTGAATTTCTCTCTGTAGCGGTGACCCTATGCCCTGAGCTGTTTCTCGGCCGTCTTAGGGAACCACTACACTCTTTTTATCAACACCGTCTCATGCTCTGAGCTGCTTTTCAGCCGTCTTGAGCCGGGGTTGAGTTATTCCAGTAACGTCCCAGATCTGAGTTGTAAAGACCGTTCTGGTGGCTACTGATTTATTTGCCGGTTTCATACAAGGGTTCAGATGGTCGTAAGTTACAGCTCGAGCTTGTAAAGTGATAACTTGCTATTTACGTTACCTGCTAATGCTCATTACATTGTTGCCCTAATGACTCGCCGTCATATTATATGAAGATAGGTTGTTATGTTTTCACAGTTGTTACAACATGCATTATTTTGACATATGAAATTCATAGTAGTTTACTTTGATGAATAGTTACTGCCATGTTAAGTTGACCATGCTTAATACCCATACTGGTTAAATTTCTTGACAACACTAAACTTAGTTGGTTGATCAAGAGCCACCTACCCGGACTTTTCCGTGCAGCCACATTTGCCGGTATGGGACGGCCTTGACTTGGTCTGGCTCTGTGCTCTTTTATCGGTACCACCAAACTAGGGAAGGTTATGGATCCAGGTCCCCGTTTGGGACAGTTTGTTAGGCCACGACGGTGGCAGGTGCCACGGGCTGACACAGGGGCCACCCAGGACATGACCCTGGGAGGGTATGATTGTCGGTGGTACGATAGAGGGGTCACGGGTCAGGCAGGTTTCGTTGGAGCACCACCGGTCCACCCGAATGGGATCACGAGGCCAGGTACTCCATGGTGTGGGTAAAGTGCGCAACCTCTACAGAGTGTAAAAACCTATTCGAATAGCCGCGTCCACGGTATTGGACAGTCCGTTTAGGCCTCTCTAGGATGGTCAACCGTGACATTGATAATAATGATGGAAGAACTTGTCTTATGTTTGGAAGTGCTCAATGGATCTTGAGTATCTCGAGGGCTGCGTGCCACCCGTGCTACTACTACATCTGTTAGTAGTAGCGCGGGTGCCACCCGCGCTACTACTAATTATCTGTAGCGAGTGTCTTATACCCCGCACTACTACTATTCATTTCAAAAACAAAAAAAAATCTTGATCCCATGCGTGCTGTCAATGGTAGCAATGGTTCGATCCAGCGACGGTTGGGGTCTCCAGAGGCACGGACGGGCAGCGGCAGACCAGATCCGGCAACGGCTGCTGGAGAGGTCCCGGATCCATGGCAGAGCAAGGCGGCGGCGTGGGGTTCCTCTTCGTAACCAAGGCAGAGAGCTCCTGGTCATCCATCGTGACGACCTACACGGGCATGGACATGGGAGGGTGAGTCAAACCAGAGGGAGAGAGAAAAAGAAAAATGAGGGGGAGAGAGGAAGGAGATGGAGGTAGCAGCGGGGCTGGTCACCGGTGGTGAGGTGCTCTGGCGTGGTGGCATGGAGACGCGGGGGAAGACCGGCGAGCTCCTAGACGCCGGCGGCGCGAGGCGGCGGCCTCTTTCGGCGCCATGGAGGAGGAGGGGCGCATGGGCAAGAGGTCCATGTGAGAGTGTATGGAGAGAGAGAGGGGGGATAGTGGCGGAAGAGATGAGGGATCTTGGGGAGGAGATGGGGATTTCAGGGCTGTTAAAAAACGCTATACTTAGTAGCAGCGCGGGGTTTATACCCCTCGCTACTACTATGGCCTGTCCCGGGGGGCATGGTGGAGACCACTTTGTAGCAGCGTGGGTTTATAGCCCGCGCTACAACTATCAACTTAGTAGTAGCGCGGGATTTATACCCCTCGCTACTACTATGGCCTGTCTCGAGGGGCACGGTGGAGACCACTTAGTAGCAGCATGGGTTTATAGCCTGCGCTACTACTATCAACTTAGTAGTATAGCGTGGGTTTTATACCCCTCGCTACTACTAATTAGCAGCAGCGCAGCCCATATACCCCTCGCTACTGCTAAGCATCTATCTATAAGATATTTCCTAGTAGTGTCGATAGCGGTCGATGTGTGGAGTAATAGTAGTAGATGCAAGCAGGAGTCGGTCTACTTGTCTCGGACGTGATGCCTATATACATGATCATTGCCTTGGATATCGTCATGATTATTTGCTTTTCTATCAATTGCCCAACAGTAATTTGTCTACCCATCGTATGCTATTTTCTCGAGAGAAGCCTCTAGTGAAAACTATGGCCCCCGGGTCTATCTAAATCATATTACTAAAACCCTAAAAATATTGCTGCCATTTTCTTTTATTTATTTTATTTTGTATTTTTGTTTCAATCTATCTATCTATCATATACAATTTAATCTTGCAATTGACCGCCGAGGGATTTACAACCCCTCGTTTGCGTTGGGTGCAAGGATTTGTTGTTTGTCTGCAGGTACTGCTAACGAGGTGTTGCGTGTTTCTCCTACTGGTTCGATAACCTTGGTTTCATAACTGAGGGAAATACTTATCTCTACTGTGCTGCATCATCCCTTCCTCTTCGGGGATAATACCAACGCAAGCTACAAGTAGCACTAATCCTTATGCAGGAGAGTGAACGGTACATCCTGATATGCACTTGATCTACCCGGATGAATTTTGTGGATTGTTTAAGCTTGCAGGTTTATCCGGAGATGGAGTTAAGAAGAAAGTATTCCCTTTATCTTTGGAGGGAAAGGCATTGACATGGTATAGGCTATGTGATGACACTCATACATGAGACTGGAACCGATTGAAATTGGAATTCCACCAAAAAATTTATCCTATGCATTTGGTTCATCGTGATCAGAATTATATATATAATTTTTGGCCTCGTGAAGGAGAAAGCATCGCTCAAGCTTGGGGGAGGCTTAAGTACATGATGTACACATGCCCCAACCATGAGCACTCAAGAGAAATTACCTTACAGAATTTTTATGCTTGGTTTTCTCATGATAATCAAACCATGCTCGATTCTTCTTCGACTGGCTCCTTTATGAAGAAAACTATTGAATTCAGATGGGATCTTCTAGAAAGAATTAAATGCAACTCTGAAGATTGGGAACTCGACAAAGGTAATGAGTCCGGTATAATACTTGAGTTCGATTGTGTTAAATCTTTTAGGGATACCGATGCTTTTCATAAGTTTAGCACTAAATATGGACTTGACTCTGAGATAGTAGCTTCCTTTTGTGAATCATTTGCTACTCATGTGGATCTCCCCAAGGAGAAGTGGTTTAAATATCACCCCCCTTTTAAAGAAAAGATTGAGGAACCCATTAGTGTTAAAGAAGAAACAATTTTTCACCATGTTGATCCAGTTGTGCCTACTACTTATATTGAGAAACCACATTTTCCTGTTAGCATTAAGGAACATGCTAAAGTTTCAACTGTGGTTAACAAAAGTAATATTAGAGCACCTAAACCCTCTGAACAAATTAAAGTTGAACCTAATATTGCTATGGTTAAAGATATTTTAATCGATAATATAGATGGGCATCTTATTTACTTCTGTGATGAAGCAGCTAGAATTGCTAAACCAGATCCTAAAGATAAAAACAGACCTATAGTAGGCATGCCTGTTGTCTCTGTTAAAATAGGAGATCATTGTTATCATGGCTTATGTGATTTGGGTGCTAGTGTGAGTGCTATTCCGTTTACCTTATACCAAGAAATTATGAATGATATTGCACCTGTTGAAATAGAGGACATTGATGTTACTATTAAGCTTGCAACAGAGATACCATTACACCGCTTGGGATCGTTAGAGATGTTGAAGTCTTGTGTGAAAAAATAAAATACCCTACTGAGTTTCTAGTCCTCGGTTCTCCACAAGATGATTTTTGTCCCATTATATTTGGTAGAACTTTCTTGAACACTGTTAATGCCAAGATTGATTGCACTAAAGAAATTATTAGTGTTAATTTTGGTGGTATGTCTCATGAGTTTAATTTCTCCAAGTTTCGTAGACAACCTCATGATAAAGAATTGCCTAGTAAAGATGAAATTATTGGTCTTGCTTCTATTGCCATACCTCCTACTGATCCGTTAGAACAATATTTGCTAGACCATGAAAATGATATGCATATGAATGAAAGAAATGAAATAGATAAGATGTTCTTTGATCAACCACCTATCCTTAAACACAATTTGCCTATTAAAACTCTTGGAGGTCCTCCTCCACCTAAAGGTGATCCTGTATTTGAATTGAAGCAATTGCCTGATACATTGAAATATGCTTACCTTGATGAAAAGAAGATATATCCTGTTATTATTAGTGCTAACCTTTCAGAGCATGAAGAAAAGAGATTACTTAAAATTCTGAGGAAGCACCGAGCTGCTATTGGATATACTCTTGATGATCTTAAGGGCATTAGTCCCACTCTATGTCAGCACAAAATTAATATGGAGCCTGATGCTAAACCAGTTGTCGACCAGCAACGATGATTAAATCCTAAGATGAAAGAGGTAGTAAGAACTGAAATATTAAGGCTTCTAGAAGCAGGTATAATCTATCCCACATCTAATAGTAGATGGGTAAGTCCCGTTCATTATGTCCCAAAGAAAGGAGGTATCACTGTTGTTCCTAATGATAAAAATGAACTCATTCCACAAAGAATTGTAACTGGTTATAGGATGGTAATTGACTTTAGAAAATTAAACAAAGCTACTAGAAAAGATCATTACCCCTTACCTTTTATTGATCAAATGTTAGAAAGATTGTCTAAGCATACACATTTTTGTTTCCTAGATGGTTATTCTGGTTTCTCTCAAATACCTGTATCACAACCCGATCAAGAGAAAACCACCTTTACTTGTCCTTTTGGAACTTATGCTTATAGACGTATGCCTTTTGGTCTATGCAATGCACTTGCTATCTTTCAAAGATGTATGACTGCTATATTCTCTAACTTTTGTGAAAAGATTGTTGTGGTTTTCATGGATGATTTTTCCGTTTACGGAACTCCTTTTGATGATTGCTTAAGCAACCCTGATCGAGTTTTGCAGAGATGTGAAGAAACTAATCTTGTCTTGAATTGGGAGAAGTGCCACTTTATGGTGAATGAAGGTATTGTCTTGGGGCATAAAATTTCTGAAAGAGGTATTGAAGTTGATAAAGCTAAGGTTGATGCTATTGAGAAAATGCCATGTCCTAAAGATATTAAAGGTATAAGAAGTTTCCTTGGTCATGCTGGTTTCTATAGGAGATTTATTAAAGAATTCTCTAAACTTTCTAGGCCTCTTACCAATCTTTTGCAAAAAGATGTTCCATTTGTTTTTGATGATGATTGTCCAGAAGCCTTTGAAACACTTAAGAAAGCCTTAACCACTGCACCTATTGTTCAACCACCTGATTGGAACTTGCCTTTTGAAATTATGTGTGATGCTAGTGATTATGCTGTTGGTGCTGTTCTAGGACAGAGAGTTGATAAGAAACTAAATGTTATCCATTATGCTAGTAAAACTCTAGACAGTGCCCAAAGAAATTATGCTACTACTGAGAAAGAATTTCTAGCAGTTGTGTTTGCATATGATAAATTCAGATCTTATATAGTTGATTCTAAAGTAACTGTTCACACCGATCATGCTGCTATTAAATATCTTATGGAAAAGAAAGATGCTAAACCTAGACTCATTAGGTGGGTTCTTTTGCTACAAGAATTTGACTTGCATATTACTGATAGAAAGGGAGCTGAGAATCCCGTAGCAGATAATTTCTCTAGAATGGAAAATGTTCATGATGACCCACTTCCTGTTAATGATGATTTTCCTATTGAACAATTAGCTATCATAAATGCTTCTCGTAATACTCCTTGGTATGCAGACTATGCTAATTATATTGTTGCTAAATCTATACCACCTAGTTTCACATACCAACAAAAGAAAAAGTTCTTCTATGATTTAAGACATTACTTTTGGGATGACTCACATCTTTACAAAGAAGGAGTAGATGGTATTATTAGACGATGTATACCTGAGCATGAACAGGAACAAATCCTACGGAAGTGTCATTCCGAGGCTTACGGAGGACACCATGCGGGAGACAGAACTGCACATAAGGTATTACAATCTGGTTTCTATTGGCCAACTCTTTTCAAGGATGCTTGTAAGTTTGTCCTATCTTGTGATGAATGTCAAAGAATTGGTAATGTTGGTAGACGTCAGGAAATGCCTATGAATTATTCACTTGCTATTGAACCATTTGTTGTTTGGGGATTTGATTATATGGGACCTTTTCCTAAATCTAATGGGTATACTCATATTTTAGTTGTTGTTGATTACGTTAGTAAGTGGGTAGAAGCTATTCCAACTAGTAGTGTTGATCATAACACTTCTATTAAAATGCTTAAAGAAGTTACTGTCCCGAGGTTTGGAGTCCCTAGATATTTAATGACTGATGGTGGTTCACATTTTATTCATGGTGCATTCCGTAAATTGCTTGCTAAATATGATGTCAACCATAGAATTGCATCTCCCTATCACCCTCAATCTAGTGGTCAAGTAGAATTAAGCAATAGAGAAATAAAATTAATTTTGCAAAAAACCGTCAATAGATCTAGAAAGAACTGGTCTAAGAAACTTGACGATGCATTATGGGCTTACATAACTACATATAAAAATCCAATGGGTATGTCTCCTTATAAAATGGTTTATGGAAAAGCATGTCATTTGCCTCTTGAGTTAGAACATAAAGCATATTGGGCAATTAAAGAACTCAATTACGATTTTAAACTTGCCGGTGAAAAGAGGTTATTTGATATTAGCTCATTAGATGAATGGAGAACCCAAGCTTATGAAAATGCCAAATTGTTTAAAGAAAAAGTTAAAAGATGGCATGATAGAAGAATTCAAAAACGGGAATCCAAAGTGGGTGAGCAAGTTCTATTGTACAATTCTCGTTTGATATTCTTTGCAGGAAAACTCCTCTCTAAATGGGAAGGACCGTATATCATCGAAGAAGTTTACTGCTCCGGAACCATCAAAATAAACAACTCCAAAGGCACTAATCCGAGAGTGGTGAACCGGCAAAGAATTAAGCACTATATTTCAGGTACCCCCATTAATGTTGAAACTAATATTATTGAAACAATTACACCGGAAGAATACATAAGAGAGACCTTCCAGAACGCTCCAGAACCCTGAAAAGGAAGAGGTACGTGATACGGTAAGTAAACCGACTCCAAAAATTCCATAAAAATACTTTATGTCAGTTTTGGAATATTAGAAAAAATACAAAAATAAGAAACAGCCGAGGGGATACACCTGGTGCCCACGAGGCACCAGGGCGCGCCACCCCCCCCCCCCCAGGCGCGCCCTGGTGGTTCGTGGGCCCCTCGTGAGCCTTCTTGACTCTGTTTTTCTTCTGGATTACTTGTTTTGCAAGATAAAAATTCTTTATATATACTCCCAGACGTTTTGACCACCGTATCGCAGAAATCTCCTCTGCTCTTGTTTCGTGCTATTTTTTTGACAGATCTAGATCGCCATGGCTCCCCAAAAACTCCGTGCCAAGCACCTCATTGTGCAACCATCACCGGGCAAACACCCCTACAGCGAGGTATACTACGACTTGTTTTGCAAGATAATGGCAAGGAGGACAAGGTCGAGGAAGTTGCAGGAGCCCAGGCTCCGGAAGGAGGGCAAGCCATCCCCATGGAGGAGACCGCAGAGAAGGGAGATATCCTTTAACCTTTATATGATCTTCTCTCCCCATCCGTAATTGAAGCCCTAAGAGTCTTTGAAATAGTTAGTGCTTAGAATACATCTCTCACTCGTGAAGTTATTTTGTTGGAAGAGCAAAACATCGCCCTTCGGAGCATCAATCGCAGATTGATGTATCTGCTTGAGCTGAACGACAAGCTCGCCACTTCATCACCATCACCATCACCGAAGAAGGAAACTTGAGCACATGGGTATGGGCACTCCCCTTGGCTTGTGCCAAGCTTGTGGGAGGCGCCCCGGTATCGTATCACCATCACTTTTATCATCTTTACCTATTTTAGTTCGATCCTTAGTTATTTCGTGATTTAGTTGAATAAAAGTTTAGTATGATCTATTTTTGAGTGCTACTTTCGTGATCTAACTATCTTTGTAATCGAGTTGAGAGTTATATAATAAAGAGTAGTTTGAGTTTTTACTTCTTTACTTTTGTGTTTCAATCCTAGCAATGAAAATAATGAAAAAGATCATATCCTAATCTTATGGAAAGTGATGACATTACATAAAGAAAAGTATAAGTGGTAAAATTTATTAGAAATTAACAAACATAGCATTAGTCAATGATGAAATTCATGAAAGAATTAATAATGGAAGAGAAGATTCACATGCAAATATACTATTTTGGACATCTTTTATGATTGTGAGCCCCCATTAAGTATTTTATGTCAAATTGTTGACGTTGGACAAGGAAGACAACGTAATGAATTATGTTTGCTTATATTCACATAGAAGTTATATTGTTATAGATCCTCCAACATGTGGTGCTTGCTCAATATCTTTGCTAGCCAAAAATCTGCACCAAGTAGAGATACTACTTGTGCATCCAAAACCCTTAAACCCAGTTTCATGTCATGAGAGTCCACTATATCTACCTACGGATTGAATAAGATCCTTCAAGTAAGTTGTCATCGGTGAAAAAAGCAATAAAAATTGCCTCTAAATATGTCTGAACTTTTATTGTAAGGGAAAATAAGCTTTGTACGAACTTGTGATGGTAAAGAAATAAAAGCGACAAACTGCATAATAAAGGTTGCTATCACAAGGGGCAATATAAAGTGACGTTCCTTTGCATTAAGAGCTTGTGCATCCAACAACAAAAAGCACATGACAACCTCTGCTTCCCTATGCGAAGGGCCTATCTTTTACTTTTATGTGTTTACTTTTTATGCAAGAGTCAATGGTGTTCTCCCCTATTCCTTTTTATTTTTCTCTTTTGCAAGCATCATGTGGTGGGGAAAGATCTAGGCATATATATCCAGTTGGATATGAGTGATCATGAGTTATTATTGTTGACATCACCCTTGAGGTGAATAAGTTGGGAGGCGAAATTATATGCCCCTATCTTTCTATGTGTCTGGCTGAAACTTTTTGCTCCATATATATGTCGTGAGTGTTAGCAATCATAGAAGAATAAATGATGGTTGAGTATGTGGACATGCTAAAAAGCTCCTACATGAGACCCTTCCTGAAAATATTATGAATTGCAATTGTATTGTTGACTGAGAACATAGTTTGTTAGTTTTCAAGAAAATTTATGTCTTATACTTCATTGTTGTGATGAATTGTTACTTGCTCATGAGAAGTTCTATGATAATAAATATTGTTGTTATAATAATGATCATGATGCTACCATATCTGTATTTTGTTTTTATCGACACCTCTCTCTCTCTAAACATGTGAACATGATTATCGATATCGGCTTTCGCTTGAGGACAAGCGAGGTCTAAGCTTGGGGGAGTTGATACGTCCATTTTGCATCATCTTTTCCTACTATTATTTATAGTGTTTTTATTCAATATAACACTTTGTGGAGCAATTCTAATAACTTTTCTCTCTTAATATGCAAGATTTGCACAAGGAGGGAGATTGCCGGCAGCTGGAATTCTGGACCTGAAAAAGCTATGTCAGAGATACCTATTATGCACATCTCCAAATGAGCTGAAATTTCACGGAGATTTTTTTTTGGAATAAATAAAAAATACTGGAGCCAAGAAGTACCAGAGGGGGCCACCCAGGTGCCCATGAGGCACCAGGGTGCGCCACCCCCCCCCCCACCCCCAGGCGCGCCCTGGTTGCTCGTGGGGCCCCTGGCCAGCCTCTGACCCCCATTTTCTGGTATATAAGCCCATTTGCCCTAGAAAAAATATAGAGAAGACTTTTGGGACGGTGCGCCGCCGTCTCGAGGCGGAACTTGGGCAGGAGCACTTTTGCTCTCCGGCGGAGCGATTCTGCCGGGGATACTTCCCTCCGGGAGAGGGAAATCGGAGCCATCGACATCACCAACGATCCTCTCATCGTGGGTGGACCAATCTTCATCAACATCTTCAACAGCACTATCTCATCTCAAACCCTAGTTCATCTCTTGTATTCAATCTTTGTCTCAAAACCTCAGATTGGTACCTGTGGGTTGCTGGTAGTGTTGATTACATCTTGTAGTTGATGCTAGTTGGTTTATTTGGTGGAAGATTATATGTTCAGAACTATTATGCTATTTAGTACCCCTCTGATCTTGGACATGGAGATGATTTGTGAGTAGTTACTTTTTTTCTTGAGGACATGGGAGAAGTCTTGTCATAAGTAATCATGTGAATTTGGCATTCGTTCGATATTTTGATGATATGTATGTTGTTGATTCTCTTAGTGGTGTCATGTGAACATCAACTACATGACACTTCACCATCTTGGGGCCTAATGGAATGCATTGTGGAATAGTAATTAGATGATGGGTTGCTAGAGTGACAGAAGATTAAACCCTAGTTTACGCGCTATTCCGCAAGGGGCTGATTTGGATCCATATGTTTAATGCTATGCTTAGAGTTATCTTAATTCTTCTTTCGTAGTTGCGGATGCTTGCGAGAGGGGGTAATCATAAGTGGGAGGCTTGTTCAAGTAAGAACAGCACCCAAGCACCGGTCCACCCACATATCAAATTATCAAAGTAGCGAACGCGAATCAAACCAACATGATGAAAGTGACTAGATGAAATTCCCATGTGTCCTCGAGAACGCTTTACTTATTATAAGAGATCGTTCCGGCTTGTCCTTTGCTATAAAAAGGATTGGGCCACCTTGCTGCACTCTTTATTACTATTGCTACTTGTCACTTGTTACAAATTATCTTGCTATCAAACTACTCGTTACCGATAATTTCAGTGCTTGCAGAAAATACCTTGCTGAAAACCGCTTGTCATTTCCTTCTGCTTCTCGTTGGGTTCGACACTCTTACTTATCGAAAGGACTACTATTGATCCCCTATACTTGTGGGTCATCAGGTACCGATCCGAAATTCGTCGCTTCTCCATGTCACGGGCGAGCCGATGGTACTGCAGGATGCGTTCAAGGCCATAACTGGGGATCTCAGGCGACTGCATGACCATGTGTTGTCGACAGAGAAGAGCCTTCTCCTATCGAAGGATCCAGGATACCCGCTTTATGTGGTTGCGGTGCCGAGTGGCATGGGCTTCGTCGACACATGCCCCGCGGACATGTTCTTCCTACGGTTTGATTACATCTTCGAGATGTTTCACATGAGGCGGCTCGATTTTACGTTCGTCCGCCTATTTGCGCTTCATCGTAACTACGTGATCAGAAAAGAGGAAATCTTGGAAATCGCGGTAGCGGACCCGTACTACATGTTTGAGGGCTTCTTGAATGCCAGCAAAGTGGAACATGAAGCTGCGACAAAGTACATTGAAGACTTCATGCTCGCGAATAAGGACAAGGAAATTATTCTCCTGCCTTATCATCCCTTGTAAGTCACTCGGTAGCCACTATAACTTCTTTCGTACATTTCAATCATTCCTTTGCACGTATGGAGTCTAATTTAAGGTTGATTTATTTTGTGCAGAGAGCACCGCTCCGTCCTTATCGTTCTGTACCCTAAAGTATCCCGCGCTCTATATTTCGACTCATCCAAAAACACGGAGAAGAAAGACTACACACACATAAAGAGTGTTCTGGATTGTGCTCTCTTTGGCTTCATCCTTAAGGGTGGCTACGTCAAGCACAAACAACAAAGGAAGGGCGTGATGTGTTTCGGCCATAAAACTGACTTCTGCTGCGTCCAGCAACCGGCAACAAGTACGAGGGATGGATTCTACGTCATCCATCACATGCTGGAGTTCAGAAGGGATCACCAAAGACTTAGCATGCCATCTACAGCCGATGCCCATGTCCGTGAATGGGCCGCAACCTTAGCAGTCGAACCGGATGAAAAACTTAAGGTTGACTTCTATCGCATCCAGCAGGACATTGCGACGATCATCATCAAAAATGTCGTCCCAAATGATGCGATGTTCTACGGCGGCCCACAAACGCGGGATGACGTCAAAACTCGCATAGACCTACAGCGTCAGGACATGACGCCTTTCACAAAGCTAGGGTGCATTCTCCCGGATATCCCGAAGGAGACATGGAAGATGAAGTGATTGGCGATGATGATGTCCGTCTAATTAGTACTTTGTGTAGGACGAGACTTTGAATTTCTGTACGACGAAACTTTGTGATGTAGACGGTCCTCCTAAACTTGCATAGTGCTCTAGTTAATTAGTTTGGGTACGATTAACTTCGTTAATTATATTTATTATATGTTGCTTCTATTTGCTAACTCTTTCTCCTGGTGTTGCTTATGTATATTGTGTTGCATATTATCAATGAATTCGCCTGATTATGACACATCTATGTCAGGGATATAGATACATGACAAAGAAGTGGTATGCCGTGTACAGAGGGAGGGTTCCAGGAGTGTACGACGAGTGGCCAGAGTGTCAGGCCCAAGTGCACCGCTTCCCGGGCAGTAGCCACAAAGGGTTTCAAAGTAGAAGCGAAGCGGAAGCTAGTTACTTGAGGTTCACACTAGCGGGAGAGAGGAATCAGAACCGGCTCAAGAACTACTTCATAATCCCTTTCTTGCTCATAGTGATCGCTCTTCTCATATATGTGATTATATCATAGTTTAGATCGATAATGAAACATGTGTATGTGACCATGTAGTTGCATGTATTCGAGACTTGTAATAACTTGTATCACTATTTCGAGATGATGATGAGACATTTATGTTGGATCATTATGATGTTGATGATGATGAGACTATGTTGTAGCACTATGATGATGATGATGATGATGAGACATTGTTGTCTCATATAGTTTCAATGTATGTGTATGTTGGTATTGTATAAAACCTATGTAAATACTGCGTAAATACGGAGAAGAAAAAAAATACCAAAAAAAGTTGTAGTGGCGCGGGGTTAGAGGCTAGCAGCAACGGCGAACCAACCTGTGGTTGGATGGTTAGAGGGACAGTGGTATCCCCAGCCCACCAGGGTTCAAGTCCTGGTGCTCGCATTATTCCCGGATTTATTTCAGGATTTCCGGCGATGCGCTTTCAGTGGGAGGAGACGTTCCCGTCGACGACGAGGCGCCTACGGTGACTTCGTAAATCTCAAGATGATATGCCGGCTCAGTCTCTCGAAGGTGCTCATAGGGGTAGGGTGTGCGTGTGTGCGTTTATAGGGGTGAGTGTATGCGCGTATGTATGAGCGCTTGCGTCTGTACTGTGTTCAAAAAAAAAAGAAAAAAAAAGGCTAGCAGCAACGCGGGGGCAGCGTTACTGCTACACAAAGTTAGAAGTAGCGCTGGGTCTAGACCCGCGCTACAGCTAATTAGTAGTAGCGCGGGTTGGACCCGCGCTACTACTAGCAGAAGTAGTAGTAGCGCGGGGTGGTACCCCGCGCTAGTGCTAGAAAGTTAGCAGTAGCACGCTAGTAGTAGCGCTCCCCCCGCGCTATTGCTAGCCATTTACCCCGCATCATTACTGGGCTTATCCTAATAGTGCAAGACCCCGCAAGAAGCCCAAATAATCTGAAGCCACAGAAACCCTAGCAATCTAGCGGGTATGGCCTAGATCATCCACCATAGCCAGGCGAGTTGCCTATCAACTCACCCAATCCGTCCTTTGTAATTCCGATTGTACCATTTCCCCCCAATATAATCAATCGCTATTACCCGCGCAAGGGGCCTGGACCTAGGTAAATAATAATGTCCTAGATCCCAGGACTACATAAATCACGTGCGACTACCGTACCGCTATGAGGCACCGACAAAATTATCGTCGATAGCTGGCCCCGACCGTGGGGACCTCGTACCATCAGATCCATTCTATGTCGTTGACTTCAAGCCCACCCGGCGGGGTGGCATCCTCGAGTTACGACCCCAACTACCCAGGCTTCAACGGTGACATGTACTATGGAACCCCTGTCTCCTACTACGAGCACGTCGAATTGGTCGATACAGCCTCCTACTAGCTAGGATACAATCCGTACGCGATCCCATGCTTCGGCCTGGCTAATACGGGTTTCTTGCCTTATATCCCCGAATAACAAATCCCCGGATACTATGCCAGCTACCAACGGGGGAACTTGCCCGTTGCTTCTGCCAACTCTTACACCGGAGGGTTCCCGAACTTTGACGCCAACTTGATCCACGGATCTGATGAGATACGCTATTGCATGATGATTGGCCCGGCTAACACTGGCGATGTGTGGACCCCACCTCCAGGCTTCATGGGTCCGATCCTCAACGCTGCCGTGACATCGGATGACACCGTGGCCGCAGCTGCAGCAACCAACGGCAACGATGAGGACAACACGTCTCAGTCACCTTGGACGCACTACTTTAGAGCACCAAGGGAAAGGTTGACCAGCTCCGTTCCATCCTACCAGATGACTCTGGCCGCAACCTCCTTAGCAGCCTTGAAACCGAAGTCGGACAACTTTGAAGCATGATCGCCGTTCCACCATCAGCAGGGATGGTCACCCCACCCCCGAGTGCAGAAAGAAGCCAAGGGATCGCGCGACGCTCCCCCTCCAGGCAATCGTCTAGCAGGGAGTCACACGGCATCTGTCGGAACCATGGACATCACCATACTAAAGGAGTGCATCGCTCCCACCGCAACCATCATTTTCAGGGAGATTGTCGACCGTCCGCCGCCTCGTGAGTGTGGGCCACCCAACCTAGAGAGCAACCCTAGCCCAACAGATCAAAGGGGTGAAAAGCGCACGCGGAGAGACGATCCACCGAGTCCCTCCTCACCGCCTTCAGATGATAGCAATGACCATCGCGGGTCACCTTGCTCCCCTCGCCGCCATGGTGGGCATCTTGACAGCAGGTCTCCTACTCCTCGACATCTCATGGATGACCATGGGCATGGCTACCACGGCCACCGCCATGAGAGATGTTGTGAAAGGTCATAATCTTTGGACGACGATTACACAACTGTCATCGTAGGATGTCGAGCGCTTGCTCGACGGATCACTCGAGTTCGAGTGCCAAGACAACTTCGTTCCAAGACCTTCATGAACTATGTCGGCACAACTGACCCGGTCACATATCTGGAGCAGTTTACCCAGGCCGTACGGAACATGGACGGCGACACCTATGCCATGGCCAACATCCTCCCGACATGCTTGAAAGGGGCACTCGCACACCTGGCTGTGCAACCAGACTGAGAGATCAATCAAATCATGGAGATACTTCCAGCATATCTTCATGGAGAGTTTCTCGACTCCGCATGATAACGTGGAGTTAAAGGATTATTTCAAGCACATCGTCATGGAGGAGGGGACAGCGGCAACATGACTTCATCCACCTATTCAAGCAATACACAAAAATCTTATAATGCTATACTACATACTTTCACATTCAAAAATCTTATAATGATCAAGTGATAAACAAAGTTGGGGCAAATAATCAGTTACAAGCAAAGGAAAGGCAAACCATCAGACACAGAAAAAGTTTGGACGAAAGATCAATTTCCAAAATGAAAAGCATAGTGAGTGCACAGCGAGAGTTCGTTGTCGCAGTTTAATTAGTCGGCAGCACAAAACTCACGGCCTGCCACAAAACGATATTTTTCTTCTACTTCATTTGGCTCATCACTGAGCATGAAGATGATTTTTTTCCGCTCTGCAACTTTCTATGGTTTACTTTCTTTTGATTGTTATAATCGTGGCAGTATTTACATTGATTGAAATAGTTCGCTTTGTCTACTGTTGAGAAGGCTACCTTAATTGTTTGAGGACCTATAATGCACTGCACTTACTTTTAAATGGCGTTTTCTCTCGCGATAGATACAAGCTATAAATACAAGAAACTGGGAAAGACCATACATATTAGCTAAGATAAAATATATGCTTTCCCAACAGGTAAAGATTAAACACACTCTAACATGGCCGAAGTGCCGAACCCATCGTGGCTAGCTCTCAACCAATATTTCTGAGAAGTGCTCCACTCCCACAAAAAAGGTGTACAGAAATATACAGAACTTCTCCAGGAAATAAAAATTGCAGCCAACCACTGCTCTAGCTCTGATTTACTAATGGGTTTGTTGTCAAATTCCTATTCAACAGTCAAATATGAGTTGGTAGCTTATATTGGTTAAAATCAAAGTTCTAAATCGCGGGAGAAATGATTTCGCGGCGGCTTCTCTCCGTTGCTATAGCAGGAACTTTTCCAGTCAAGAGAGAGGGTTTTTGTAGGTTATTGCTGAATTTTGAGCCGTTTAGTGGGATTTCCATAACATTTCGCGGCGCTGGCGATAGCGTCGCGCAGAGGCTCCCCGGCAGCTATTGCAGCAATTTCGCTGGAGATTTAATTTCATGGTTAAAATCAGCATTGAGAAAAATGTGGCGAACTCACCGAGCAAGACTCGAGTCTTGATTCTATTTTAGTTTGAAATGTGGGGGAAATTAATCATATTCCTCGAAGAATGAGATTATGCGAAGGCAAGCCGGAGTGGAGAGGTAATTATGCCGCACTGGTTACATGACCTCTTACAATATTCGTTTTCTGGAGGAATTAAGGATAACTGCAAAAGCGTCATCATTACCACGTAACCGCAGCATCATGTTGCAAAACAAAAGGGACTAGAGATTTCAGTGCTAAAAACAGTCAAGCATATAGGTTATGCCACACTTATTCCTTTACCCCTTATCCGTCTAGTGTCAGAAATGGACCGCATTCTTTCACTACAAGCTAGCCGTCCAAAACGGAGCATGCAAAGGAGCTTAGAGCATGGGCAATGTGAGCTCAATCTAAGAAAACAAGATGATACCCCGCGCGTTGTTGCTGAAATATTTTACAATATATTTCGGTTAGATTTGGTTGCATGAAACATGAATATTTGAAGTAATAATATGAGAACTAAAATTAAAAATACATATGATTTATTGTGTTTCATTATTGTCTAGTTATAAAATATTTATTAAATATAAATAATAGCATTATAAAATGGAAATTCGCATACATGTTTGCATGTGAGGTGGGTTTTTTCACATGCATAATTGCATCTTGAGGTGAACCTTTTCTCATGCATGTTGCATGATGAGGTGGCATGCTTCATGTTGAGAAAAATAGGTTTAGTGAGGCTAGTTATTTAGATATAGAAGATATTAGACTCGGGTCTAAGAAAATGAATTGTGCTCCAATGCTTTAGCCTCCCCTGGTGCGGCCCACCTGTCAGAAAAAAGCTGCAATTTTTTATACTTTCTTGCCCCGCGGTACAGAGGAGAGGGAGGAAGAAAAGGAGCCATGGCATATAGGGTAGGTGCATCAAGGGGTGGGCATTGGGGTCAACCCTAAGTTGGAATCTGGTTCTAGTACTAATACAACCGATTCTAGTATTTTTTCCTTAGCACCTGCATGCTGCAATGGCTTAGCACCAGGTTTTCTTCTAAGATTTCTTAGCACCAAGTTTTGACTAGCATAGTGGTCAACCAGGATCTCTGATGTTACATCAGCAAGAGTTGCAACTCTCCAATTTGTCATTCACAAAATGAGCAAACAAGATTCTTCTAGTTCTACGTTTCAAAAGTGATTTTTCTAATCCTTCCATGAACGTGTAGCCATGTGGCTAATTAGCTTACTTTCAACTGGGAGGCACATGCAAGAGTGCTTCGATTAAATTGCAGAAACTCATCACATTTGTGGACCCTAAATCAAAAAACCACCACATTTTTTTGTTGTTGCAAAAACCCACCACAATTTTGCTGACAGTTTGCCAAAAACACAGATCGATTGATAAGCAGTGTTTGACGTCAAAACTGACTGCTGGGTTCCGCGGTAAGTGATGACGTGGCATGGAAAGGGTCGCACCGTTGGACTGGAACGAAAGCCGGCCAACTTGGCCGGGCTAGGCAGGCCGGCCTGTTAGCACGCGCGTCCGGCACATCATGGGCCTGGCCCGACACATGGCTAAACGGGCCATGCCGGCCCGCGGCACGCGTCGGGCCATACCTGGGCTGCGAGGCCAGGCAGGGCCCATTTAATTATTATTATTATTTCTTTTTTTGGGTACAACCGAGTAGGCTGAATATAGGCCCAAAACAGCCCAATAGGCTGAATAATACACGGGCCAATAGGCCAAACGTGCTGCCGGGCCTGGGGGTGCGGCACGCGGGCCGGCAGGGCACGGTCCATATAGTATACGTGCCGTGGTGGGCCGTGCCATACCCGTGCCAGGCACGTTGTAACATCCCCAGATCTTAACCTTATCATTAAACTAATTAAATTGCCATGTCATCCTGATCATTATAATTAAATTGCATTTAGAAATTATCCAAAACAAATTCTAATTCAAATTCAAAATTCAAATTTCAAGTCAAAGTAAAAGTTTCACAAATCTGAGAACTAAGTAGTTCATAATTTTGCAAATAATCCATAAGCAATTATAAAATTGAAAACAAAATTATCTTAATTATTAAAATATCCCTAGTCTATTTAAGACAGTACCTAAATCAGCTTATTTAGTCCATTTTCATTTAATCAAAAGTCAAATGGAATCAAACACTCACCAAGCTTTTTGTGGCAGTGCAGAAAATTGCAAACTATTTGTTGTGACAGGTGGCAGGTTTTTCAAAATTCTTTTGATAGACTAAATGACTACAAATAGAGAGGAAATAAGTGGCAGAAAAAGAAAAAGGAAAAAGCCTAAAAGCCTACTGCTCAGTTGGGCCCTAAGCTACTACAGCGCGGCCCAGCCCACCACCCCTTCTCCTACCTGCTCCCCTTCCCCGTGTCAGCGCGCCCGCGGCCGAGCGCGCGCCGACGCCGTCCCCTGCTGCCACCGCGACGGAGCAGGTGAGCCGAGGGGATAAGCTCCAGCCCCCTCGAGCCCCTGGACCCCCTGTTCAATCCTCTCTCTCTCTCTCTCTCCCTCGCGTCGTTCCCCTTCTCCCACACCTCACCCGAGCGAGGTCGCCGACACGCCGCCGCCGTTCCATGGCCACCAGTCATCCTGCACCGCACGGAGACGCCCAGGAAGACCGTCGTCGTCGTCCACATCGGCCCCGCCCTTCGGCTCGAGCCTGGGAGCTCTCTGCCGTCGCCATCGAGCCCTCCTCCGCCTTCAGCCGCCGCACGACCTCGCCGTCGATCTGCTCGACCTCGCCTTCCCACTAGTGGAAAAACGGGATTTAGTCCCAGTTGGAAAAGGCCTTTAGTCCCGGGACAACTAAATCGGGACTAAAGGCCCCCACCCTTTAGTCCCAGTTGGCCACGACCCGGGACTAAAGTCCCTCCACGTGGCCTCGAGCACGCGCCGGGGGCTGGAGGACCTTTAGTCCCGGTTGGTGACACCAACCAGGACTAAGGCCCCTCCACGTGGCCGCGAGCTAGCGCTGGGGGCTGAAGGACCTGTAGTCCCGGTTGGTGACACCAACCGGGACTAATGATTTTGTGTTGGGGTTTAGGGTTTTAGGGTTTAGGGTTTATTTTTCCTTTTCATTTTGTGTTTTCCATTCAATTCTTTTTCATTTCAAACATATTTTACGCTACTACATACTGTACACGTTATGCATATATAATATAATTTCTCGTACGACCATACATATATCATATAATTTCTCGTACGACCATACATATATATATATACAATTTGGTATATACAATTTCTCCTACAATTTGCAGATCATTACATGCAGGCATTAGGTGGAATGGTATTCTCCGCTTTCAGATATGACCTCCATAAGCAAAAATCCCGCAATTTCCTCTTGAATTGCTCGTATGCGGTTCTCTGGTAGGAGCTTATCCCGCATCTCGTGAATCTTTAAAGAAGGAGATCAATATGAATATATTAGTTGTGTGTATATATATTAGATCATCATAAAAAAAATGTGAATAGTATTTACGTACCTGAAGTTGTCTTGCATCTCTGCGCCATTCGGTCGTAATGCGAATGTTCTCGCAAACGTAGTATGCACATAAATTAGTCCCCTGTTGCTGCCTCATGCACTTTGCAAGAATAGAATTCAATCAGATAATAATCAAGCATGATAATGGTATTGAAACTAGAATTAAAGAGATGCGCGGACCTAGATAGTACTACTTGATTATATTGGTCTGTCGCCATTTTAGCTTCGGTTTCCATTCACCGACAACCTCTTTGATGAACCGTTTCCAAACCCTGCCCGGCAAAGAAAATGAATAAAGGAGTTATTAATTACTTGATATCAGGAAATGAATGAAAGAGGCCGATATAGTGCGATAATGATTGAAATTACCTGTCGAGCATCAAAACCATGCTGGTGTATTCTCGAGGGTCTTTACCTAGTGAGTCCAGGGTTTCAACAGTTCCAGCGTCAACTCTAATGATTAGCAGGATCCAGTGGAACCTGCGCACACGTTTATATAAGCAGGCATGCATAACTCATCAACTACACTTAACATCGAGTAAGCAAAATAGAATTTGTAGTACAAGACAGTAACACTCAGTTGAAGTTGTAAGGAAATAGTATGTCTGTTCTAGTATTTTGTGCCTTCATAAACCTTAGCAAGTTTTCCTCTGAGTCTCGGGGGTGGTCTTGTATCATTTTTTCATAAATGATATATGGGTCAACGAACCCAATGCCATAGATTCCACCTCTTTTGCATTTGAGAATCTTCATTCTGCATAATAGCGTACAAAAGAATATAGTGAGGATAATTACAGGCAATGCGCGAGCTGAGCTAGAGACTTAAATTACAGAAAGAAATCACTTACAGACAATAGCAACTGACGATAGATTTGTCGAGGGCGTCTTGATTGTATAACTGAAAAATTTCTGGAAACTCAATCATGATCTCGTTTCCATTGAAGTAATGTTCTTCCTTGACTTTCACAATGAGCATCTCTCGCCCGTTCTTTACTTCTTTCATGTACCACTCATGCAATCTTCGCATTTGTGTTGATAGATGCGGGACCTGCTCAGGTCTGACCAGAGGGTTCCCGGGGACATATTTCCATGCTAATTCAGCCATGAGGACTTCCTCGGTGCCTAGGAGTTGATCAACACTGATACCTAAGTCTTTTGCAGCGTCGGTTACCTTATCGGTAATCACCTTGAGCGGGGGGATCGATTGCATTGCCTGTTCTCCGAGCTAGGGAACTGTTTTCCCGCTTTTATTACTACTTGTACGTCTCGACTGCTGCATTTGTTCCTGATATGACTTCCTAATAGAGCGTTCATAGTCTGATGGCCTATTCTGCACATGTGCTGGGGCTCGCTCTAGAAGTTCCACAAAGTGCTCTACGGTTTTCGCAGGTATTATCTCCTTTGGCGGCGGGGGCGGTTTCGGTGCAAAATGGGACTTCACTTCGGAAGCCACGACCGCTCTGGTTTCCTCATCAGTCATGTCGTAAGCTAACTTCTTTTTGGCAGCAGGCTCGTCGTTGGCTTTCTTCTTTGGTGCTCTCTTCCGCTTTTGGCCCTGCTGCTGGGACATAGGGGGTGGAGTCGGCTGACGCGGCGGAGATCGATATGGCGGACTCGCGCTGGGCTCCGTCTCGAGGTGGGGTGGAGTCGGCTGACGCGGCGGACTAAGAGATGTATTGCTACTCGGAGGAGTCGGTGGCCTTGGCGCCGAGTTTGGAAACACGATCCATTCCTTTCTCCATACAATGGCACCACGTATGACTTCTCCCAGTGTCTGCTCCCCTTCACCTCCAGGAATGTCAAGCTCTAGTGAGTCATATCCCGACAGAACTTCATCCACCCCGACACGAGCATAGCCAGCTGGAATCGGATTGCCATGGATGGTTGCTTCAGGTGCATTCGGTAAAGCAAAGCCGACCGCCACCTTCATGGATATGTTCTTCATTTTCATGTGTAGCTCACAACTTGTCCTCTCTTTGATATCATCCACGGGGTAGCGAGGCAGTAGTGCATCATCGGCCCGGACCCCCGTGGAACCCACGCTGCTTTTCCGCATAGATGGGACGGTACTATCCAATGCTGGATCTGCTTGCTCCTGCCGCGGAGACGCCCTTTGCTGGCTAATTGTGTCGATCCGCTCCTGCTGCCGCATTAACATGCGTTCCAACTCTGCGTTCTTTGTTTCTACCTTCTGAAGCCGGTCTGCGTCCTGCTTCTTTTTTCTCTGACGGCTTCTATAAGTGTCGTTCCACTCCGAAAACCCCAAAACCCACGGAACAACGCCTTTGCCTCGTGTTCGTCCTTCATGTTCAGGATTCGCGAGGGCGCGTGTAAGCTCGTCGTTCTCTCTCTCGGGCTGGAACAACCCCTTTCGAGCATCTTCTATTGCTTCAAGTAAAGCGTCCGAGGCTGTTTTAAGATTTGCCTTTTCTATAATCTGCCCTGTCGCTGGGTCCAACTGTCCCCCATCCGCATAAAACCAATTCTTGGACCTCTGGGGCCAATCCGCTGTAGCTGGAATGACCCCTTCAGCAAGCATCTTGGCCTCAGCTGCTTCCCACTTAGGCACGGCTCTCTTGTAGCCACCTGTCCCCAGAACATGGTGATACTCTTTTTTCTCAGCATTTATCTTGTTTTTTCTCGACCTTTCCAGAGCTTCATCCCATTCCTTGTACTCCACAAATGCGTCCCAGTGATCTTTCATCTTCTCTAGTGCTCCAGTGAATTCTGGAGTCTTCTTTTTTGCCTTGATGTAGTCGCTCCATAATCTTTTCTTCCAGTTCTGGAATTGTGTGGCCATCTTCTTAAGAGCCCACTGCTTGACTTTCAACCATTTGGCATCTGTGAGACCCTCAGGTAGGTTGAAATGTGACATGAGCGTATCCCAAAGCAAAATTTTCGATCTTTCGTCGACATAACTAACTCCTCGATCTTCCTTTGGCTTATTCCATTCTCGAACGGTGATCGGGATGTTGTCCCTAACAATAACTCCGCATTGACTTATAAATGTATGGGCATTCTGTTCAGGAGCAATCGGTTCGCCATCTTCTGCGACTTCATCGATGTTGAACTTTATGCCATCGCCCAACTTTTTGGCCCGGCCTCGTACCCTTCTAGGAGATTTGCTCGATCCGGAGGACTAAAAGAAGAAAGATTCGTTAATATATATATATACAAATCAATTAATACATCTAATGATCACCAGAGGCCTAATATATATATACCTCGCCGGACTTTGTTAATTGTCTAGCATTTTCTTCGCCATCATTGTTTGTTTGCCCTTTGTCTCTTGGTTCTTCCTCAAGTCCCTCACCGGAGTCGTTCAGAAATTGTGAGCCGTCATCTGGTTCATTCTCTTGGTTTTGGGAGGAGCGTATGATGTCGAAAACATCCTCTTCATGGTATCTGCCGCTATCGTCCATAGCTTAACTAATCTAGAAGAAAGATAAAACAATTTAGTATTTAAATTAGATTGCATTCAATAAGCAAAAACTGAATCATAGTATCGAGAAGAACAATACCGGAGATGCAATCAATACACAACAAACAGACGCATCACTAAGCATGACATGACGATATGCAGAGCTAGGGGTGTCTAACGCAGTACTACACGTTGCAGACGGAGAGGGAAAACATCCGGAGGGGTTTTCCCGGCGTTTGGCATTTTTCGGACAGACGAAAGAGAGGGGATGGTTCTATGTTTGCAGTGCTAGAGAGGTGTGATAGATGAACGGGTTGCATATTCGGATTCGTTGATTTTTCTGAGCAATTTTCATATATAAATTATTTTCATCCGAGTTACGGTTTATTTTATATTAATTTTCAAAGTTTTAAACATATTCTGAAATTATTATTAATTCTAAATAAAAGGCTAAATGCTATGTGTACCCAGCAGAGTGCACACAGCAGTGCACACTGTGGCTGACAGTGGGTCCCAGTTGACTGGAGACTGGAGACTTTGACTGGTCAAAGGGGTCCTCTGGACCCACATGTCATTGACTGTGGGGGTTAGTTAGTGTTGTAATTAGGTTAATTAGCAGGGGGGGGGGGGTCCCACATGTCAGTGTCATAGGTTGATTTTAATTTGCCCTAATCCTAATTACCAGGGCCCACGTGTCATAGACACAGGCTGGTTTAAAACGGTGACGCACGCCAGCGAGGCTCCAGCGACCACCGGACACGGCGGAGGTCCACGCGACGGCGTCTCCGGCGACCAATTGGACTGCCACGACTTCCATTCGAACGAGGAGAGTGCGCCACGTCGACCTGTGCTACGGGTGCGACCTAAGGTGGATTGCATCGACAGCAACGACGAGGTCCAGCGGCGGCGACGGGCGGTGCTCGTTGGATTCTACGCTACAGAGCACGAGAAGATGCAGGGATAGAGAGGAAAGTGGCGGGGCTCACTGCGAGGTCAATGGGGGACTCTGGGGAGCCGGAGCAGGTCGGGATGGAGCGAATCAGCGGCGAGAGGCCGCGGACGTCGTCGGGGAAGAAACGAAGCGGGCGTTGTCTCGGCGGCTTCCTGGTCAGATCCACTTGGCGAAGACGACATCGGCGGAGAGAGCGAGGCTGCAGACGTGTCGGAGAGGGAGAAGACCGGCGATCTCGGCGGTCGGAGGTTGAAGACGAGCGGCCTGGCGGCGTGGTTCTGTTTCCTTCTCCCGGGCGGTGGCTGGCACCGGGACACCGGGCGGTTATATACACAAGACCTTTAGTCCCGGCGCCAGCCACGAACCGGGACTAAAGGCTAACCTTTAGTCCCGGCGCCAGCCACGAACTGGGACTAAAGGTCTCTTTTCGGCGGCCCAAATTCCGCGCGGGAGAAGGAACCTTTAGTCCCGGCTGGTGGTTGCAACCGGGACTAAAGGTGTCTTTTTAAAGTGATTCTTTTTATGTAGAAAACTTTAGGTAAAACTCTTAGAATATTTAGAGTTTTTGAGTGAATCTTTTTGCTTTAGGTCACAAAAATTATGAACTTTCTGTTAGTGCCAGTAGTTTTCAAATTTGAATTCTTTGAAATTTGTGTGAATCACTAGTTTGTGAATAACTTTAGTTTAAAAATAGATTTTTGAGTGATTCTTTTTCCTGCTATTTAATATTAATGTGTTTTATCAGTATGTTCAATTTGGGAATTTTTAGGATATTTTAAATAGGTGTTTTAATCAAAAACAGATTCTGTTTAGCTCTTTTAGTTTTATACCTTTTTCCTTTGTTTTAATTATTTTAGTTTATGTTTTCTTGTTATTCTTTTGCCAAATTATATTATGTTTCTGTTAGTCAACATGAGGAGTTTTAATTTTCATTTTGAAGAAATTATTTGACAGATTCAATTTGTCCATATATAAGAGTTTCAACAAATGGTCATGTTCAAAATATTGGTCAAAACCCTCAATTACCCTTTCTGGATATTTCAAGCTTTTGAAATATTTACAAAGGAAATATTCACCATAAATTCCAAGAAAATTCTAGCATGTCAAAAATGCCATATTTGATGATCTTGCCAAGTCTCATGAATTGGAGAACAAGATAACATCATCAAATTCCCTCAAAACCATCTGTGTCCATTTTCTAGTTTGAGCAACTTTACATTGCTAAACATGTACAAATGAGCTCAAACTTGGTACACCTGCTAAAATGGTCTAAATATTCATCTAGGCTAAGTGGTGCATCAAGGAGAACAAATTATCTTGGTCAAAGTATGCCAAAACCAATTCTGCCCATTTCTAGGGTTTGACAAAGTTACATTGGCAACTTTCTCCCATTCATCTCAAATTTTTACCACATTGCCAGATGGTCATGAGCATCACCCCCATCAAGTGGCACAAGTTGGAGAACAAGTTAACTTGATCAAAGCTTGTCAAAACCATTTCTGCCCATTTCTAGGGTTTGAAATATTTACATTGCCAAGTTTCTTCAAATGAGCTACAAATTTGCACCCTAGCTCAAATTGATACCAAGCTCATTCCTGTTAAATTCCAAAGCCATTGGATTCCTCTAAGTACCTCTATTCATCATCAAACACCTTCTACCAAAATCTTGTGGTCAATGATTGGGGTACCAAATGAATTCTCCTTTAGCTCAAATTTTTACCAGAGCTCACCCTAGTCATATTCTACCTCCAGTAACTCTCTCTCTTCCATAGCTCAATAATTGAGGGGTGAAAACCCTCACTTTACCTCTCTGGAGAGCCACTATAATTAAAATACTAAAAGGACAAGAATAATTGAAAATTCATAACTTAATAAATAATTATTCAAAAATCATGTTTCAAATGCCAAAATGCCCTAGCTTTTTGGTTGGATTCCGACGCTCCGGAGTCCACCTAGGAACACCCAAAACACATATATACCCTAACTCTTACAAAGATTCCCTCCGGTTTGTCCGAAGTGGGTATTTCCAGCTATAAGTCCGGAAACTCACTAGAGAGAAAGTGATGACGGTGAAGCCGGTCACATCCCAGAGTGGGATCTTGGGGTATAAAACTTTTTCTTCGCGTGTGTCCCTTGCTTATGATTGCGCCGTAACCATGGAGAATCTTCATCATTTAATATGATGCTTGGGTCAGTCTTCACTGTGAAGGGAGGAATTTCATCAAACTTTTCATAATCTTCTGACATGTCTGTCTTGTCCTCCACTCCCACGATGTTTCTTTTCCCTGAAAGAACTATGTGGCGCTTTGGCTCATCGTATGATGTATTCGCTTCCTTATCTTTTCTTTTTCTCGGTTTGGTAGACATGTCCTTCACATAGAAAACCTGCGCCACATCATTGGCTAGGACGAATGGTTCGTCTGTGTACCCAAGATTGTTGAGATCCACTGTTTTCATTCCGTACTGCGGGTCTACCTTTACCCCGCCTCCTGTCAGATTGACCAATTTGCACTGAAGCAAAGGGACCTTAAAAGAAGGTCCATAGTCAAGTTCCCATATCTCCTCTATGTAACCATAATATGTGTCCTTTTTCCTATTGTTGTTTGTTGCATCAAAGCGGACACCACTATTTTGGTTGGTGCTCTTTTTATCTTGGGCGATCGTGTAAAATGTATTCCCATTTATCTCGTACCCTTTAAAAGTCAATATAGTCGAAGATGATGACTTGGCCAACAAGTACAGCTCATCTCCAACAGTGGTGTTATTCATTAGATGTGTTTGCAACCAACCGCCGAAAGTCGCCATGTGTGTACGTTTAATCCAGGGGTCAGACTGCTCCGAGTTCTTGGAGCGTACAATATCCATGTGTTCCTCGATATACGGAGCCACCAAGGTGGAATTTTGTAGAACTGTGTAGTGTGCTTGAGTGAAAGAATGCCCGTCCATACTTATTACTGAATTCTTTCCTAGCATGCCTTTTCCACTCAGTCTCCCCTCATGCCGCGATTGAGGAACACCAATCGGCTTAAGGTCAGGAATAAAGTCAACACAAAACTCAATAACCTCCTCTGTTTCATGGCCCTTGGAGATGCTTCCTTCTGGCCTAGCACGGTTATGAACATATTTCTTTAAGACTCCCATGAACCTCTCAAAGGGGAACATATTGTGTAGAAATACAGGACACATAATGGTAATATCTTCGACTAGGTGAACTAGGACGTGCATTATAATATTGAAGAAGGATGGTCGGAACACCAACTCGAAACTGACAAGACATTGGACCAAATCATTCTGTAACCTTGGTAGGATTTCTAGATCGATTACCTTCTGAGAAATTGCATTGAGGAATGCACATAGCTTCACAATGGCTAATCGAACATTTTCCAGTAGAAGCCCCCTCAATGCAACCGGAAGTAATTGCGTCATAATCACGTGGCAGTCATGAGACTTTAGGTTTTGGAATTTTTTCTCTGCCATATTTATTATTCCCTTTATATTCGACGAGAAGCCAGACGGGACCTTCATACTGCTCAGGCATTCAAAAAAGATTTCCTTCTCTTCTTTGGTAAGAGCGTAGCTGGCAGGACCTTGATACGGCTTTGGTTGCATGCCGCCTTTTTCGTTCATACATTGCTGGTCCTCCCGTGCCTCCGGTGTATCTTTTGTCTTCCCATACACGCCCAAGAAGCCTAGCAGGTTCACGCAAAGATTCTTCATCACGTGCATCACATCGATTGCAGAGCGGAACTCTAGGACTTTCCAATAGGGTAGGTCCCAAAATATAGATTTCTTCTTGCACATGGGTGCGTGTCCGTTAGCGTCATTCGGAACAGATTGTCCGCCAGGACCCTTTCCAAAGATTACTTTTAAATCCTTGACCATATCAAATATATCATCACTAGTACGGTGGCCAGGCTTCTTCTGGTGACCTGTCTCACCTTTGAAATGATTGCCTTTCTTTCTTAAGAGATGCCTGATCGGAAGAAATCGATGATGTCCCAGGTACACATTCTTCTTACATTTATCCCAATATATACTTTCAGTCTCATCTAAACAGTGTGTGCATGCATTGTATCCCTTGTTTGTCTGTCCTGAAAGGTTACTAAGAGCAGGCCAATCATTGATGGTTACAAACAACAACGCTCGTAGGTCAAATTCCTGCTGTTTGTGCTCATCCCACACACGTACACCTTTTATATCCCACAACTGTAAAAGTTCTTCAACTAATGGCCTTAGGTACACATCAATGTCGTTGCCGGGTTGCTTAGGGCCTTGGATGAGCACTGGCATCATAATGAACTTCCGCTTCATGCACAACCAAGGAGGAAGGTTATAGATACATAGAGTCACAGGCCAGGTGCTATGACTGCTGCTCTGCTCCCCAAAAGGATTCATGCCATCTGTACTTATACCAAACCATAAGTTCCTTGCGTCATCTGGAAACTCCGGCCACTTTCTCTCGATTTTTCTCCACTGCGACCCATCAGCGGGTACTCTCAACATCTCGTCTTTCTTACGGTCATCTTTGTGCCATCGCAACAACTTGGCATGCTCTTTGTTTTGGAACAAACGTTTCAACCGTGGTATTACAGGAGCATACCACATCAACTTGGCAGGAACCCTCTTCCTGGGGCGCTCGCCCTCAACATCACTAGGGTCATCGCGGCTGATCTTATAGCGCAATGCACCGCATACCGGGCATGCATTCAAATTCTCATACTCCTCACCGCAGTAGAGGATGCAGTCATTAGGGCATGCATGTATCTTCTGCACCTCTAATCCTAGAGGGCAGACAGCCTTCTTTGCTTCGTACGTACTGTCGGGCAATTCGTTATCCTTTGGAAGCGTCTTCTTTATCAGTTTCAGCAACTTTTCAAATCCCTTGTCAGATACACCATTCTCTGCCTTCCATTGCAGCAATTCTAGTGTGGTACCCAACCTTTTCTTGTCATCTTCGCAATTTGGGTACAACAATTTTTTGTGATCCTCTAACATGCGCTCCAACTTCAACCACTCCTTTTCACTTTCGTAGTTTCTCTTTGCATCAGCAATGGCCCGACCAAGATCATCAGCGGGCTCATCTGATGCCTCTTCTTCAGCTTCCCCCATTGTAGTACCATCGTATTCAGGGAACCTAGGATAGTTGTCATCATCCTCTTCTTCTTCATTGTCTTCCATTATAACCCCTCTTTCTCCGTGCTTGGTCCAACAGTTATAGCCGGACATGAAACCGGACTGAAGCAGGTGGCTGTGAAGGATTTTTGAGGTAGAGTAATCCCTATCATTCTTACAGACACCACATGGACAACACATAAAACCAGTCCGCATGTTTGCCTCAGCCACACGCAGAAAACTATGCACGCCATTAATGAACTCAGGAGAGCGTCGGTCATCATACATCCATTGCGGGCTCATCTTCATTACACAACATCGAAGTGCCAAATTAATACAAGTTCATACATAAAGTTCATACATACTTCTCATAAAACAACATACAACTATCTAGCTAAAGCATTTAAATGCAACAACAAATGCGATCAAAATCACAACTAGGGTAATAATTGATCCAACAGCATAATGATACCAAGCCTCTTTATTAATGGCATATTTTCTAATCTTTCTAATCTTCAAGCACATTGCATCCATCTTGATCTTGTGATCATCGACGACATCGGCAACATACAACTCCAATTTCATCTTCTCTTCTTCAATTCTTTTCAATTTTTCTTTCAAATAATCGTTTTCTTTTTCAACTAAATTTAATTTCTCGACAAGAGGGTCGGTTGCAATTTCTGGTTCACATACCTCCTAGACAAAAATATCTATGTCAACTTGATGGGCATAATTGTCATAAACACGAAATGAAACAAATAGTTATAAAAGATAATATACCACATCCGAATCATAAACCGGACGAGGGCTGACGGGGACGGATATCAAAACCATGGCACTATATATAACAAACAATCATACAAGTAAGAAAATTATAAAGTAACTATCTAAATCATACAAATAAGATTTTTTTTTACAAAAAGGATAAGAACAAGAAGCTCACCAAGGTGGTGCCGGCGATGGGACGGCGCGGGCGATCGACGGCGGTGAGGACGGGGACGGGAAGGCACTAAGTAAACCACACCTACACATATGCAAACTAAGAAGTTAATTTGAGCTCAAATTGCATATAAATCAGATAAACTCCCACATAATTACTCCCAAACTAAAACCCACAAATCACTATACTTATAGAGCATGAAACGAGCTAAACTAGCAATGAGAGATGAAAGGATGAAGTTGCTAACCTTTTAGAACCCTTGGATAGATGGGGTGCCTCCAATCTTGACAAATCTTGGCAAAAATGGAGGATGAGCTCGAGCTAGGGGAAGGAAACAGAGAGGAGAGAAAGGAGAAGCTTGGACTCGGGCTGGACGAAGCAGCTTTATATAGGGATATCTTTAGTCCCGGTTGGTGATACCAACCGAGACTAAAGAGGCTCGCAGGGGCCCCAGCCTGCCGCAACCCCTTTAGTCCCGGTTGGTATCACCAACCGGGACTAGAGGTCCCATTAGAACCGGGACTAAAGGGGGCCGTGCCCCCGTCCGCTCCTAGCCGTTGGAACCGGGACTAATGCTCACATTAATCCCGGGCCCAAACCCGGCCGGGACTAATGCTCCGGATCAAAGGTAGGTTTTCTACTAGTGTCCCCGGCTTCCCCGAGACCTCTCCGAGTGCCACTGTGAGCCCCGGTCCGCCTCGACTCCCCCTCGCTCCTCCTCGCGTTCGGTAGCTCAGTTGCCGGTGAGGCCGTGCCCCGGCCGCCGCTCACCACCGTTGCCGTCGCCGTTTTAGCCCAACACTGCTCGAGCCGCTTGGACCATCGGATGCGTGCCGATGCGCTCGTCCGATCCCTGCCCTCCGCCGCTCGAATGGCCACCGGAGACGCCGCCGGCGATCGTCCGTCGCGCGCTGTAGTCGCCGGCGTTGAATGTCCTACGTGGCGTTTGCATTAATCACTAACCCCTAATTAGTTTAGCCCTAATAGACACTGACCGGTGGCCCCCACACCCCCTCAACTAACCCTGTTAACTAATTTAGCTAAACTAACCCCCCTAGCCTATGACATGTGGGCCCAGCAGCTCTGTTGACCAGTCTACAGCTGACTGGGCTGCTGACTGGACCAGGCCCCACATGTCATTGACTGTGGCTGGCTGGGGCTGAGTGTAAAAAGTAATTGCCCTGTATAATTCGAATTTAGTAATTAAAGAAATTCCAGAAAATGTTTAAAACTTTGAAAAATCGTAGAAATTAAACCGTAGCTCAAATGAAAATATTTTATATATGAAAAATGATTAGAAAAATCAAACGAATCCGAATATGTCATTTGCATCTATGTTAGAATCCTCTAAGATGGTGAACATGGAACTTTTTGCCTATTTTCGATGAATAAATAGTGCACAACTTCGGTAGAATAATTCCAAATAAATTCCTAAATCATCTAAAACATTTAGGGAGGCAGTAGATCACCCCTGAATATCATATAAGATTGTCATGCATATAGATTGCAATTGCATGCTTTGTATTTATTTGTTTCCCCTCCCCCTTTCTCTCCGGTAGACTCCGAGACCGCTGATGATCCAGTGAGCAGCTACTACCGAGGATTACCTTTTCGCCTGCAGAGCAACCAGGCAAGCAAACCCCCTTGAGCATTCCTATATCACCTATTCTTTCTCCCTCCTGCTTGCATTAGAATTTGCTACTGCTCTTGATTGATCCTATTCTGATGCATAGCCTGTTTTGTAGACTGCTATTGATACCTTACCTGATATCCAAAATGCTTAGTATAGGTTGGTTGGAAAACCATATGTGGCCCCCTTCCTTGTCCTAGTTGCCCCGCTTAGTTACCAGTGCCCTGATCGATGTGATCGACGGGCTGAGACCAGCACACCACCACACAACCCCCTAAGTTGCTCGACTCTGCAGAGCTATCATCGAGTGCCGAGGGTGATACCTCTTATCTCACTCCCGATGTGGACTCTGTAGTACAGCTAGTCGGTGGTGGATTAATGAGGGTGATTCCTCTTTCACCACCTCCGATGAAGCTTCTGTCGTGCAACCCCGCAAGTGTGAATGCCATCGAGGGTGATTCCTCGGATTCCTTCTTGATGTTATGGACACATGGTTACCTGGGTTTTATGACAGATACTTGATAAAGTCGGGTCGCCCCCGAGGGGTACCTGCGAGAGATGTGTAGTCGGGTTGACCATGAGGGTACCCGCGAGATGATTACGTGGCACGGCCGGGCATTCTGAGCCCTTGCCGTAAGTCCAAGAGACGGGGCGACGGGGTCACATGATCGTGGATCTCTGCTCGTTTCCGCGAGCTCCCAATAAACTTAACGGATTTGGGTATTTGATCTGAGTTGGCCAATGGCCTATACGCACTACCACCACGTAGGATAATGGTTTAATGGGGCCCTCAGCGCCGTATGTATCAGCCGAAAGCTCTGTCAGACGTCCAGTTCAGCATTGTGGCACGGTCGGATCGTGCCATGCAGTACGAGGGTGGCGCTGGTACCCACCCTGCACACAACGACCCGGAGTGCAAAGGACGATGGGCCCAAGACCCCTGCACACTTAGGATGTAGACCGACGGGGACCTCTCTGCTGAGCTCTAGGTAGGGCTACGGTGTGTCGATCAGCCGAGGCTGGGCATGACCCAGGAAAGTGTATCCGGCCAGAGTTAATCGAGCATGTTGGGTAACAGTAGTGCACCCCTGCAGGGAAGATTATCTATTCGAATAGCCGTCACTACACCACGACACTACATTCCCTACAGACGTGTGTTGGGAAAAGATAACTATCGCCGACCAACAGTTGGTTGAGAAATGTTGTGACAGATAGTTGGTTGGGAAAACCTATAAACAGTGATAGACCATCGGACGGGAATACAAGCACGTTTATCGTCAAATTGTGGGTCGGGAAAGCTCCCATGCACATCCATTCGTCGGTCGGCAAATAACGCCGACCAACAGTCTGTGCCAAATGGGCCTGCGCGCGTACAGAAAAATTAGCGCCAACATTTTGCCCAAGCCCGCGAAAGTTTCCCCCCAACGCATAAGTCACCACGCACGCGGAGCCAAATCCCTAATTCCCCTTTCCCATTCCCCATGCGCGCCGCCCTGGGCTCTCCGCCGCCGGCTTCTCCGCGAGCCACCGCGCCATTCTGCCGCTCCCGCGCGACCCTGCTGGACTGCTGCCCCACACCGCCTGCCCCCACGTGCTTGAACCCTCTCCTCTGCCCCGGTGCTCTCCCCTGACCACAAGAACTCTGGTGTCGTCACCGTCATGGCGTGCGCCAGCAGATCCCGGGGAGGGGGGACGGGGTTCAACCTGCTGCAGAGGGACGTTGCCCTGTACTAGAAGGCTGTGCCGGCCTTGGTGAAGCACTCCCCGGAGGCGCTGCTGCTCGTGGTGTCCAACCCCGTCGACGTCCTCGCCTACCTCGCCTTGAAGCTTTCAGGGTTGGGTTCCAGGCGAGCGACGTCATCTGCTCCAGTACCAACCTCGACGCCTCCAGGTTCTGGTTCCTCATCAATGAGCCCCCCGCCATCAACGCGCAGGACGTGCAGGTAACTTACTAGACCCGAATCCATCTATGAATCCATGGGCCCCTTACTCTCCTGATAAAAATTTCTCAGGTTCATAGAAATACTTGTTACTAGTTTGTTTGATGGCTTCCAGAAGAACGGAGCATATGTAACAGGCCTTCCAGATGCTCTTCATGTACTAATTTTCTCATAGAAAATTCTTCATTGCCATATATATTTTCCGTTGATATATCATTAAGCATCAGTACTGTATTTTGATTCTTTTTCTCATTTATAGAAGATGTTATTTGTCCAGCCTACACTCATGTTTAATTTCCGCATAGTTTGTTTCCTTATTTCCTTTCCCATGTAATTATTATGTTGTTATTCTACATTCTGCACAATACTCATCAGATTCAAGGCAGTAGCTATATCGCTGATTAGTTGTTGCAATTTCTGCTACATATATATGCTGATTTGTGAAAGTATTTCTAAATATGTTATCAGGTGTAATGGAAGAAATCCTACAAATGAAATAGTGATAATGTTAGGCAAGGTGTGGGGGGTGTCCTGCCTCCTTCTCTTTTCAATTTACACTCCTGCCAGTGTCCTCACATAATAAATCTAATTAAATGAAGTCGATATATTACTATATCTTCTGGACCAAATGATGTCTATGTTATGAATATTGATCTGCAATAGCATGTCCTTAATCGAAATTCCATGTATAATATTTGTTAAAAGATGGAAATAGCAGAATCTTTGTCGCAATGTTTTATAGTTTCATTTATCAGAGATAATACTGCTTGAAAGTATTCTAACTCTACTGAGAGTGAATGAATTTTAACCAGGAGTGTTGTGCTGCAGGATTCCCAGCCCACCACAGCGTCCCCTTCAACCTGGAACCAGTTTACTGCTGCGCCTCCGCAACCTTACGGGTCGCCACAGTCCGTGCAGCAGCTAGCAGCAGGGCTCATTGTCGTCGCCGTGCAGCCCACGTTCATCTGCTTGCTGCTGTTTCTGCTATCGCTGAAACCAACCAGGAGTTACTGGCCTCAAAGCACCAAGGTATAATAAGCTTTTCTTCTTCATAGTTCATCACTTCGTAATCCTAGTTCAGTTCACTACATAATCCTAGTTCACTTCATAGGTCATCACTTCGTTATTCCTTTTATTACAGTAATGGGGCATCATATTATTAAATAATTTTTGTTTTCTATACACCGAATGAAAACTAGGTATTTTGAGGTTTTCTTCTCTGTTTTGCATAACTGACATGCAATTTGTTCCATGCCTTTTCTTTTCTGGAAGCAACAATGATATGTCCTACACGAGGGTGTTACCCACTATTACTCTCAAGAGATTCCAGATTAGGACATCAGCTTGTTAGAACTCCATCAATGTCGTTGTATTATGATGCAGTCTACTAATCAATGATGTTGTATTATCAAGAAATTTGTCTTTGTACTAGTACATTATTCCATGATGCAGTCTGCTAATATAGCTGACTACAAAATATTTTGAACCAGGTTGGTCGGGCAATCTGGTGCTTATCTGCTGGGATTTTGAATTGAATATGTGTGAAATTTCTGGTAGCTATGTGGATCCATTGGCTCTGAAAACTGATGCCCCTGTGTCTACAATTTGGGGCCATGTAGGGTATGATATAAATCTCAGACTTTCTTGGTTTATTAGTCGCAATTGTTATTTTGTTAATGGCTTCATGTATGCAGCTCAAGCGTCACTCCTTCATCAAGTAAAATGTCAACCTGAAAATCGTCTAGGCAGCAGGGTACCTCCCCAAGAGCCCCAATTGCAGGTACAGATAATAAAACACAACTTTGTAACTTTCTAAGCAACGCATGAGCAGAAAATTGTTGTATACAAAAGTGAGGCTACACATGCTTGCAATTACTTATTTCAAGCACGAGCTTTTAGTTTCTAATGATGTGACCACAAGCTTGTGTTTTTTTATGTATATTAATCTGACGGAATTATATGACGCTACTGATGGATGGCTTGGATGCAGTACTTTAACCTGAAGAGCATCTTATTTATGCCCTGTTTCCAGAATATTTTAAATATCTGAATGTTATGAACGAATGAAATCAAACTATTTCTTGTACCATTGGTGGTTTCATGTCTCCGTTGTTCCCATCGGGGTGGCCTCATAGTTTTCTGAGCAAGAAATACGATCCGGAGAAGCAAAAGTCGGGTTCATCTGTTTGGACTGAAGTTGCCAAAGTAACTAGAAGGGATCATTTTTTCTGGGCACTAGCTCTCTCCTAGTAGAACACAATCTCACTCCACCAGGCTGTTTCTCAATGTCTCATTTTTGTCTCTTGTAGTAAGCAACTTTGGCGATGGTCACGACAGGCAGTGACGTCGTGTGGTGGTGTAGAGCGTTGGGGGTAGGTAAGCAGAACATCATCAACTCTGCCTCACCTCTTCCACTCGTGCTGTCCGATGGTAATTTTATTTTTATCTTTCCAATTGATGTATTGTAGTGCAGTCCGATTCTTTTGATTTTGCTTTTTTATTAGTTTTGACTCATGTTGGGAAAAGTTCTAATTAGGTAATACATTTTGCACTAAATGGAAAGGTCAAACTCCGTGGTTAAGTAGTATTTTGGTACTTCCCGCAAAACAAGGTTGTATTTTGGTAGTACTCTATTTTGGAGAAGCTTTTATATGTAAAATTGGTGTTGGAAATGTATTTTGTAAGCAGATAGGATCAATATGCTTAACGCGCTACAAATTATAACTTGTGATCACACTTTGGTATTCCAAAACAAATTCATATCATTTTGTAGCTCCCCCCCGCCCCTGAAATTTCTTTCAAGCTCCACCACAGTTGTCAGCATAGGTTATGTTGTTCTGATTTTGAAAGAGAGGGAACCTAGAGAGGCTAGAGTTTGTGCAGTGTAACTGCTTATATGTTCTCTGAGAAGTTTCTGCGGAGGCTTGTTGAGCAGTTCTAGAAGCAGATGCATAATATTAACTTCGGATTTTGACTTGCAGATGTTCAAGCTGGAGGATGTTCTCTAATGAGATGTAGAATCAAGGCTCTGATGTCAAGTACGAGAACGATGCAAGGATGTTGGTGGAAGGCTGTGAGGATGGGTATGTAGTTGCCCACTACAATAGTTGCCCACTACAAGGAGCGAAGGCAGATGATGTGCCTCTTAGACAAATTCCAGAAAACAACACAAGGAATTTTTGCTCTCAGACAATGAACCATAATGTCTCCTCTATTTCATTAGTTACATCAGTTTATAGGAAACTTGTATGGTCACTGGTTCATAACAGATGAACTATTTATATGTGAAAATTAATGAATGTGTGTTATTATTGTTTGGTTCTGTTTTATTACTGTTGGACGACTTGCATGTTATTGTTATGAATTATATAACTTGACTGGTATTCTGTTGTACGTGAAATCTAGCTATGTAAGGGCAAACAGATGTTGGTTGGCAGAGCAAACCCCGTCCAACAGTCGGTCGGGAAAGGCCCATGATAGGCCCAACAAAATATTGGTCGGGAAAGATTACCCTGTCTGATAGTCGGTCCGGAAAGGTCCATGGCAGCCCTGTTAGATAGTCGGTCGGGAAAGATTACCCTGTCAGGTAGTCGGTCGGGAAAGGCCCATGGCAGCCCCAACGGACTGTTGGTCGGGAAAGGCCCATGCCAGGCCCAACAGAATGTTGGTCGGGAAAGATACTCCATAGCCAACAAGCAGTCAGTCGGGAAAGATATGTCGGTCGGGAAAGGGCTTTCCCGTCTGGACTTTCCCCAACAGACATGGTTGGTCGGCTATACTCTTTCCCGACCGACTGTTTGTTGGCATAACTTGTATTCCCGACCAACTTGGCTGTTGGGGATGTAGTGTTGTGGTGTAGTGCGTGTCCACGGTAACAGGACGCTCAGTAAAGTATCCCGATCTACCACAACTTGAACTGGATACATGTTAATTAATTGTAAGCTTCGGGGTCGCTTTCTCGCAGGGAGTCGAGGAAGGATCTCTTGGCTTTACTACTACATGTTTGTTGCTCTATTATATACTACTAATCTGCACTCTTCTAATGCTGCAAGACGCTGAAGATGCTAGTCTTCGATAGGCTAGGCCTTCCTCTCTATTCTGGCATTTCTGCAGTCCAGTCCACTGATACAGCCCTTCTTTGATACCGATGCATAAGTAGAATAGTTTTGATGTAAGTCTTGCGAGTACTTTGGATGAGTACTCACGGTTGCTTTGCTTCCCCTTTTCCCCCATACCCGATTGCTGCGACCAGATGACGGAGCCCCGGAGCCAGCTGCCCCAGTCGACGACTACTACTACCCCTCTGGAGGAGCTTACTACTATGTGGAGACCGCCGACGACCAGGAGTAGATAGGAGGCTCCCAGGCAGGAGGCCTGCGCCTTTTCGATCGTTGTCGTTGATTTGCCTCGCCTTCTTATATTAAGGCCTGCTTGTTTAAATTTGTGTCTGTACTCAGATACTGTTGTTGTTTCCGCTAATGCTTGTATGACTCAAGCTTATGTATTCGAGCCCTCTGGCTTGTAATATAAAGCTTGTATTATTTTATTTTGTGTTTAGAGTTGTGTTGTGATATCTTCAAGTGAGTCCCTAGGCTTGATCGTGTGCATTTGCGTGTATGATTAGTGCACGGTCGGGCCGGGGGCGTCACACACGTTTAACCCAGGTTGGGTCGTGCCGGCCCATTTGGGTCGTGCTGGCCCATCTGGCCAGGTTTGACTGGAACGTTAGCACTCCTCCTCTACCTCCTTGACATTTGACCAAACACCTAGCTGGCATCCTGGTGGGGTGTCTTCTTTGTCGCTGCCGCTTGGCCATAGCGCGAGGAGGGCTAGTACGGCGTCGTGCTTGATCACGGAATAGGGGGTGATGTCGCCACAACCAGGAGGGAAGACGTCGGTGGCTGGGCTCCCCATATGACCACGGAATAGGGGGTGATGTCGGGCACCAACATGAACGAAATCGGAGGTGGTGGAGGTCGTTGACCTTGCCGCAAAGACCAGCCGCCACATACGCCTTCTGACGGCCGGCCTCGGCCTCAGCCTCCTCGTCGATGAAGCGTGTGTAGAGCGTCGTCCTCCTCGTCGGCTTCGTGCTCAAGAAGAAGGCTCAAGCAGGGCCAGTTCGACCATGGCTGTCACTCCCCCGCCCACACCTGGAGGTGTGCGCGTGACCAGTCGGGAGCCACGCACTGGAGCTCGTGCTCCGTGTCCGCCGGCAGCAAGTGTTTGTCGTGACGTTGCGGGAGCGAGCTAGGAGGAGGCCCCAGTCGGCCACCACGGAGCCAAGGGAAAAGAGCACAGGGTCAGGCTGGACGAATTTGTTTTAGAGAAAAGGCGCCGGCCGAGCCCGAGAAGAGCTCGAACCTAGCCCGACTTTGAATTAACAAAGCCATCAACCGGCCAGGATTACAAGGGCACCACATTACAGAGGAATTGAAAGCAAAGCAAAGCGGAAAGAAAGATACATAGTACTAGGCAGAACAGCTCAACGGCAACAGCATAGGGCCAAAGAACATAGCACCGTTGCCGACGACCAGCGCTGTGCCTACACCAACTAGCAAACTAAGGACAAGGGAGGAGGGCACCTTCGGGCAAGCATCGAGCGCCGGCTGCATCCATAGGCCAAACTTGGGCCACACTTGAGCTGTCTCCGCCGTCGCAAAGGGACACTACCCTTTCACCCAGGCTCGATGGGTGCCACACCGGCGGCCGGCAGAGTAGCTACCACAAGAGCCCAGCTCAAGGTGTCCGAGCTGCCATAGGAGAAGCAGAAGGAGCCGACCCACGAACACGGATGACCAACCAAGTGAGCACCATCGCCGGCAGCGGTAAAACGAAGCACAGGACGCGAGCTGTAGAACGAAGGCGCAAATCCACGAAGAAGACCGAAGAGGGCATCAATATGCATCGGGCAAGCTGAGCAGGATGGATCAGGAAGACCAGGCCATCATGCTCCGACTCCGAGCCACCAACAACTCCACCACCATGGGCAATTCCCAGCCGTCGCCTTCAGGAAGGAGCACGACACCAGGGTGCCGTCGACGCCCAAATTAGAGGAACACCGGCTTTCGCCTGAGCTCAGAGAGGAGGTGGGAAGGAGAGGGTCCACCCCAAAGCCTCCAGGAAGCGGATCGGCGCCACAAGGCGTCGACTTTGGGGAGGCCGCCACGCTGGAGAGGGGTTTCCCCCGGATCCTCGCCCATCCGCCAGATCCGACCAGCCAGCGCTGGGATATGGCGACCGCAACCGCCAGGGGCTGGCGCTGGCACGGATCGGAGCAGATCGGAACGGAGGCGAACCTTCTCCATGGAACTCCGGCGAACTGCGAGGAGCCGCCGCAGCACTGACGATCGTGGCCTCCACGCTGCCCGGTCAGATGTGGAAGACCGCCCACCAGCACCCGCCGGCGGCGCCCGCCGCACAAGCCACACCGTGCGCCACCGCCTGGGCCGCCGCCCCGGGAAACGAGGCCCTCCATCTGGGGAGGAGGCGCCAGATCCCCGCCGCCACCTTTCTCGGGGCCGCGCACCCGCGTCGCAGAGCCCCTCTGGCAGCGGCGGAGGGAAGGGAGAGGAGGGGGAGACGCGGCAGCGGCGCTAGGGTTACCCCTGAGTCGTCTCGGAGGAGGCGGTGGCGGGGGGGGGGGGGGGGGGGGGGGCTGTGTCTTCAGGCTGATTCAATCAATGGTAGAGTTGACGCGGCGGCGTGGTCTAACCAGAAGCGGGGACGGCGACCATGGCGGCGGTCACAAAAGAGCTCCGGGGTCGATTCCTTAAGCAGAGAGGCACATACTCGCGTGGCGAAGCTAACAGGCATGGTCAGTCGGCGAGGTGAGGACGCTGGCCGCGCGGGCGACAAAGGCCGCCGGCTCCCAATTCTTCAAACAAAAATCAAATTAAATTTATGGGGGAGCTCTACTAGACAAGGCAGACTAGTTTGATGAGATTTCAGACAGAAACAACCTGCACGGGCTGCACTAGCAAGCAACACGCACACACAGCGGGCGGAGCTTGGCCGTGGTGGCAGAGTTCGCTGAGGCCAGCAGGACACCGGCCTCGGCCGCGAGCGCGCCGGCGTTTGACGAGGCGTGCTTGGCCACGTCCGTGCTGTGATGTGGTGACGGCGGTGCCAGTGGTGAAGCTGTAGAGCACGTGCCGGCGGTGAAGCTCTGGAGCACGTGCTTTTCACCGGTATAGTTGGAAGACGCATGCACCATCCCGCACGGGTGGCTAACAGCCACGTCCTGGTCTTCGGAACCGCTCCCGGGCATGCACACGTTCTCCCGCATATGTTGTACGTAGTGGCCTCGTGCCCGTTGTAATCTCTCCCTCGATCCCCCTGTACTCTCTCTTGTAACGTGTATATAAACACATGTCATCAGTCAATACAAACGGGGTGAGATTTACACAACCTAGCTTGGTATCAGACGCAAGTCTCTCCGATCCTTCTTCCTCTCCGCTTCCGCTATGAACCGTCTCCTCCACCACACCCGCTCGGCGGACTTCGATGCACCGGCGCGCCCGTTCGCCGCAGTCCCCCTCGCCCCTGCCGTGCCCGCCGCGGCCCAGGTCGCGCCCGCCGCGCCGCCCGCGCCGCGCCATGCGCCCGTCGCCGCTCGGGGCAAGACGCCTGTCCCTGAGGGGGCAGCGGCCCCGTGGTCCTCTACTTCGGCCCCTCGCGCCCCCGCCGTGGTCCCCATCGCCACCGCCGCGCCTGCCACGGGCATTCTCCGGACCGCCGGTAGCGTCCCCGTGCCCCACCTCGTGCTGGGCGGCCCCAGCGGCGCCCTCGTCTCGCACCCCAGTGGCTCCGACGCCGGCCCTTCTTCCTCCACTGGGCTCCCGCCGTCCATCGCGCACTTCTTCACCTCCAAGCTTCAGCTCGAATCGGGTAACTACTCACGGTGGCGCCAGCTCTTTTACGTTATCTCTTGCAAGTATGAGGTCCAGCACCACCTCGACGTCGCCACCGAGCCGCTCGGCCATCGCGCGGTGTGGCGTAATGACGACCTGACCATGGTGCTGTGGCTGCACGGCGTGGTCGACGAGGTGCTCATGGACGTCGTCGCGTCCCCGGCCAGCTCTGCCCACGACATCTGGTCCCAGCTCCACCTCCTCTTCATGGACAACCAGCCCGGGCGCGCCGTCGTTCTTGGCGCTGAGTTCCGGAACCTCGTCCAGGGCGACCTCTCCGTCGCCGAGTACAGCCGGCGGCTCAAAGCTCACGCCGACGCGCTGGGGGCCATGGGTGAGTGCATCTCCGACCAGACACTCACCTTGCAGCTCATACGCGGCCTCAACCGCAAGTACCACGTCATGGCGACTCTGCTCCCGATGCAGTCGCCGTTCCCCTCCTTCGTACAGGCACGCTCCCGCCTCCTCATGGAGGAAATCTCTGTCAATGAAAGGGCCCGGCTGGACGGGCGTTCGGAAGCCACTGCCACTGCCCTCACCATCGGGACCGGTGCGGGCGGAGGTTCTTCTTCCTCTTCCGACCGCGGCGCTGACCGCAGCCCCTCCGACAAGGGCAAGACTCCGGCAACACCCACCACCGGCAACAGGGGTGGCCGTGGCCGCAGGCGCGGCTCTCCTTCCCCCGGTGGCCCCGCCTCCGGTCGTGGTGGTGCGCCCCCGCCTCCGCCTGCTCCATACGCCGGCTACTTCGCCCCCTACAGGGCCATGATCCCGGCGCCGGCGCTGCAGCAACCACGGGTGCCATGGGCGGCGCCCAACGCGGCCGGCGTTCTCAGGCCGTGACCGCCCCCACCGCAGCACGCCTACAACGTCGCCGCCCCGCCACCCGCCAGCGCGCCTACCTGGGAGCAGTACAACCAACTCTACGCCGCGCTCCAGAGCCTCTCCCTCCAGCAGAACGCTGGCGGTGGCCCAGAATGGTTCCTGGATACAGGCGCCACCTCTCACGTTGCTGGTAAGACGAACCTCCTCACCAAATTTTGCTCTCCGTCATGGCATAACTCTCAGGGCATCGTTGTTGGAGATGGGTCCCGTCTCCCTGTTACAGCTGTTGGTTCCACTTCCATCCACTCCTTCTCTCTCAATGACGTACTTATTTCTCCTAGCATCATAAAAAAATTGATCTCTGTTCGTCGTTTTACTATCGATAACTCTCAAGGGGATCCAGGTCTGGCCGTCGCCTCCTTAGACCCCGCGACGCCAGAGGAAGCCCGCCGCCGCCGCGCCACAGGGCCTTTGCCCGGCGACGTTGCCGGCGGCGGCGGAGGGAGGAGAGTGCGCGGGGGTCGAGGGGAGTTGGGTGGTGGCCGCCCGGTGCGGCCCGTCGGGATTGGTAGGAGATGACGGCAGCGGCAGCCGGGGCGCGTCCCGGGCTCGATCTACGACCTTCGGGTCTAGGCGGGCGGCTGCCGTTACGTCCTCGATCTGCTACATCTCGTCGGCTTCGGCGACGGCTCGCGGAGGCACTCCCGGTCTTCATCGCATCACGAGGATTATGGCGGTGGTGGTCATCTCCTTCGTCGGAGGTGGTCGGCCTGAGGCTGGATGATCGGATCCCCAGATCTGACATCTAGTCCCGGCTGCGAGTCGGGGAGACATAGTTGCCGGTGAAAACCGAGCCGACGGCGGATGATGGCGGCGTTCTGCGCCGTTACCTTGATGAAGGCATCGTCATGTAACTACTGTCGACCCACTCGTGCTGCTCCGGGGGAAACCCTAGGATCTGGTTTCCAGATCGGACGATGGCGGCACTGCGGTGTCGTTTCTCTCTTGGGAGCATCGTTTGTGGAGCAGCGCTGGAAGACAGAGGCACGAGGTGGAGCGTCTTCGTCTTGCACGGAGCTTCGGTGGTGATGTCAAGTCATGCCTGGCCGACAGGTGCTATGCTTTGTCATGCCTGTTCGGCAGGTGCTACGCACGACAGATCTTCCAGAGTCTTCGCGTCTGGATGGACGAGCGCAGGGAGGTGGCGCCGTTGGGCGCCGTGGTGGCGTCGACGGATGGCCGGACTGGCAAGGATGATGCGGATCTCTCTCCTGAAGATGGGTCAGCGGTTCGATGATGATGGCGGCTTCTAAAACGTGTGCATGTGGTGTACGTTTTAGGTTTGCTGCACCGGCTGTTGGTTCCGATACGTTATGTGGATGGATCGACGATGACACCGGTTTTAGATATGGGGGAGTGAGAGCACTCCACATTATCGCGTTTGTAGGTGTGAGTGGTGGCTTTGGGTGGCTTGATGTATGTTCTTGTCAGACCTTTGTTGAATAAGTAATAAAGATGGCTGTATGCATCGATTGATGCAGAGGCCGGGGGTCTTAACCTCTTTTTCTAAAAAAAAAAAAACTCTTGCAATATCGAATTTGATCCTTTTGGTTTTACCGTGAAGGGCCTAGCCACTCGTCGGATCATCATGAGGTCCAGTAGCCACGGCGATCTGTACCCCTTCTTCAACAACTCCAAGGTCCAAGCAGCTCTCTCCGTCGTTGGCGATGTGTGGCACCAGCGGCTAGGGCACCCCAGCAACAACACTATTTCCATTCTAGCTCGCGATTTTCTTCCATCATGTAATAAAGGCACGACCAAGACTCATGTATGCTCCTCGTGCCAATTAAGCAAGCAGCCACGGCTGCCTTTTACTCGTTCCCGTTCAGAAACTACTGCCCCATTTCAATTATTGCACTGTGATTTATGGACCTCTCCAATATGTAGTTTTTCTGGTTCCAGTATTATCTCGTGATCCTCGATGACTATACACACTACTCCTGGACGTTTCCCCTGCGAAATAAATCCGATACTACCGAAACCATACATCGCTTCCATGCCTACGTCCTCACCCAATTCAAGGTCCCCATCCAGTGCATCCAATGCGACAACGGCGGCGAGTTCCTCACCACTTCTCTACATGACCTTTTCTCCTGTTACGGCGCCTCATTCCGTCTCTCGTGTCCTTACACATCCGCTCAAAACGAGAAGGCTGAACATCTTATCCGCACCACGAACGATATTCTTCGTGTCCTTCTTATCCACGCCAACCTGCCTCCCCCGTTTTGGGTGGACGCCCTTCACACAGCCACGTACATTCTGAACCGACCACCCTCCTCCTCGATCGCCTCCCACACTCCATTTTCCGCCTACTAGGCCGTCATCCTACCTATGATCACATGCGGGTCTTTGGTTGTCTATGCTTCCCAAACGCACTTGCCACTAGCCCGCACAAACTCGCCCCGCGTTCGTCGCGTTGTGTTTTCCTCGGATACCCCCTTGAGCACAAGGGGTATCGATGTTTCGACCTCGCCACGCGCAAAGTTATCATCTCTAGGCATGTCACTTTTGATGAGCATCAGTTTCCCTATTTTCCTCCACCAGAATCACCAACAGGCGCACCAAATTGTCACGACCACTGCTACCACACCGTCAGGACCTCAAGGCCCAGTACCTGACCACGAGGAGACCAGGCCCAGAAGATCCAGGAAGCCCAGCAGGCTTTTCGATCCAGCCACATGGGAGCTGGGAGGATGACTTGTTAAGTACGTGTGAGCCAGTGTGGAGGGGCAGGGAGTTGTAATTGGCCGAACCCACTTCCTCTATCCCCAGCTCTCTGCCTCCTGTACTCCCATCTCCTACCTCGTTCCCCTTCTTCTCCAACCCTAGCCTCCAATTACTCTGTAATTCGCCATGGATGAGTAGATCGAACTTGAGGGACGTAACATATGGTATCAGATTTGCCAGCCTACCTCCAGAAACCCACCTTCTCTACTCGACAGCAACGCCAAGCCGTCGCGATGGAGCAACGCGTCGACGAACTCGCGGCCACCCTCAAGCTGATCCAAGAGCAGAACGTCGCGATCCAGAAGGCGGTGGAGGCGACCACCTCGCTCTTCGCCGAGATCCAGCCGGTGGTGACGGATCTCGCGGCGTGGAGGCCCGTCCTGGAGCAGTCCATCACGGATCTGCGCCAGGAGCTCGGCGGCGTGAGGAAGGAGATGGACACCGTCTCCCGCAACCCCGTCCTTGCTCTCAAGCCCTCGGACTTTCCGCCGATCTTCCCCACGCCGGGCAGCGCGCCGTTCCCAGATCGCGGCAGCAGCGCCTATGGGCCCGATGGCCGTCGCGTCGAACCAGCACACCGGGGGGTTGGCGCTGGGGTGGTTACCACCCTGGTCCCGCCTCCGGTCACGGGTACGTACCAGAATCCAAACCCCCCTGGTAATCAAATAGTCACCGATCACCGATCGAGAGCTCTGGGGCGGTCGCCGTTGCGCGGCTCGTTCCGCTCCGGTAGTCCGCGCCCCCACCGGTCCGGAAGTCCTTTCCAGCGCCGCTCTTCTATTTTGCCTAGGCCCAAAATGGATTTTCCGTCGTTTTGGGGGGAGCGGCCACGCAGTTGGAAGCGCAATTGTGAGTCTTATTTCAGAGTCTTCCATTTGGATCCGGAGCTCTGGGTAGATACTGCTGCCATGCATTTCACGGGGGCTGCCATGGTGTGGCTAGAGAACAATGAGTTCGACCTTAGCCACATGGATTGGGGGAAATTCTGCACTATTGTTTGTGATCAGTTTGAGCGAAATGAGTTTACTGGTCTTCTTCGTCAGTTATTTCATTTACGTCAGATAGATGCAGTGTCTGATTATGTCGTCAAGTTCAATGAAATCATGCATTCCCTGTTGGCTCATAGCACCACTTGGGATCCTGCTCTGTTTCCATCCCGTTTTGTTGACGGGTTGCGCGATGAAATTCGTGTAGTTGTACTGGTTCATAATCCAAAAGATCTCGATACTGCTGTTTCTCTGGCCTATTTACAGGAAGAAGCTCTGGAGATATCCAAGCGACGAGAACCAAGACGAACAGAGGCTGGTTCTGGAAGCCGGTCTCATCTGCGAGGGGCAATGCCTTTGCCAGCACCGCCCGGTCGGCCACCTCCCACTAATGTCTCGGCGGCAGAAGAGAGGCGATCTGGAGGAATGGAAGGATCGCGGGCTTCCAGTACAGTCGAAGACAGATTGTCCACGCTCAGGGCTTATCGGCGAGCCAGAGGGCTTTGCTATATATGTGGTGAGAAATGGAGTCGGGATCACAAATGTGCAGCGGCTGTCCAACTTCATGTGGTGCAGGAAATGTTTGATGTTTTGGGGCTATCAGGGTCAAGCATGACTGACGATCAATCTGACACAGCCAGCGAGTGCCACACTATTTCCAGGGCAGCAGTGCAAGGGTCCATGGCCCCACAAACCATCAGGTTGCAAGGGAAGGTGCAACAGCAACAGGTGTTGATGCTAGTGGACTCAGGGAGCTCACACAGCTTTATCAGCGCAGATTTGGCAGCGAAACTGCAAGGGGTTCAGATCATGGCCAACGCTATCAGAGTGAAGATTGCTGATGGAGGGCAGCTCTTATGTAACCAAGCGATTCAGAAATGCAGTTGGACAGTGCAGGGCCGCAAGTTTTCCACTGATCTGAAAGTACTTCCTCTGGGTTGTTATGATATGATTCTGGGAATGGATTGGCTCGAGCAACATAGTCCCATGGATGTGCATTGGGGAGAGAAGCGTATGACTTTTACACAGAAGGGCAAGAGGATCACATTGACTGGTGTTAGACCTCAGACTCAAGAATGCCTCCCAGTTTCTTTGGATCAACTACACTCCTTGGTGGCTTGCAATGGCATTCACCAAATGGTTGAAGTACAAGCAGTGGATGACTCCGGTGGTGAACATGGCAAAACAGAGCTCCCCGCACCAGTTGCTCAGTTGCTGGCCAAATTTGAGGCTTTGTTTGCAGCACCGAAAGGCTTGCCTCCGGCCCGACCCTTCGACCATAAGATACCCTTGATCCCGGGAGCTCTACCAGTTAACATCAAACCCTATCGTTACAACCCCTCTCAGAAGGATGAGATTGAAAAATAGGTCAAGGAAATGCTGTTACAGGGCATCATACAGCCGAGCTACAGTCCTTATGCCTCCCCAGTGCTACTTGTGCAGAAAAAAGACTTGACATGGCGGTTCTGTGTTGACTATCGGCAACTCAACGCAATCACGGTGAAAGATCGTTTCCCCATGCCAGTAATTGAAGAGCTTCTGGATGAACTGGCCGGAGCAAAATGGTTCACCAGCTTGGATTTGAAGGCAGGTTATCATCAGATCCGAATGGCGCCGGAAGATGTGCACAAAACTGCTTTCAAAACTCATTTGGGGCACTATGAGTTCAAGGTCATGGCCTATGGTTTGTGTTGTGCTCCGGGTACCTTTCAGGGAGGCATGAATTTCGTGCTTGCACCGTTGCTACGTCATGGAGTGCTGGTTTTCATTGATGATATTCTGGTGCATAGTGAAACCTTGGAGGAACATGTGCAACTTCTTCGGCAGGTTTTTGAGCTGCTGGAAAAGCATCAACTCAAGATAAAATATTCCAAATGCAAGTTTGCCCAGAAACAGCTCACTTATCTGGGACATGTGATCAGCGAGCAAGGGGTGTCTACTGATGAGAAGAATATTGCTGCGGTCCGAGATTGGCCAACACCAACAGGAGTGAAGCAAGTCCGTGGGTTCCTCGGATTGGCTGGGTATTACAGGCGCTTTGTGCGGGACTTTGGTCTGATTAGTCGTCCACTCACCAATTTGCTGAAGAAGCACTCAGTTTTCGTCTGGTCCACAGAAGCAGATGAAGCTTTTCGTCACCTCAAAGAGGCTTTGATTTCTGCACCGGTTCTGGCTCTCCCACGTTTTGACAGGCCCTTTGAAATTGAGACTGATGCATCAGATTTTGGGGTCGGGGCAGTGCTAATTCAAGATGGACACCCTTTGGCTTTTCTCAGCAAGGCCTTGGGGCCCAAGAACCGTGGTCTTTCTACTTATGAAAAGGAGTTCATGGCAATCCTGATGGCAGTCGATCGATGGCGTTCGTATTTACAAGGGAGTGAGTTCACTATCAGAACTGACCAAAGTGCTCTGTCTCATTTGAGTGACCAACGACTCGCGACTCCCTGGCAGAGACGACCGTACACCAAGTTGATGGGGCTTCAATACAAAGTGGTGTATAGAAAAGGAACAGAGAACAAAGCAGCGGACGCCCTGTCGCGTCGCGATGCTGAGGTCTCTGCCGTGTCTGTCGCTATGCCAGTTTGGCTCGAAGAGGTGGTTCAGGGATACCAAACTGATGACAGGGCAAAGGAAATCTTGCGAAGCTGCAGTGTTTCCGACGACCCCAACTCAGATTACATGGTGCGGGATGGGGTTATCCTATACAAGGGTCGGGTCTGGGTTGGTTCCAACACAACTATGCAACAGAATATCTTGCAGGCTATCCATGCTAGTGCAACAGGCGGTCACTCCGGCATTCATGCCACTCATGACCGGCTCCGGCGTCTGTTTGTCTGGCCAGGAATGAGACAAGACGTGGTGCAGTTTGTATCAGACTGCAGTATCTGCAAGCAAGCTAAAACTGAGAGGGTATGTACCCCCGGGCTTCTAGAACCATTACCAGTGCCTGCTCACGCTTGGCACACGATCACTCTGGATTTTGTGGAAGCGCTGCCGCTGTCTAGGGGATACTCGTGCATCATGGTTGTGGTGGATAAGTTGACAAGATACGCTCATTTTATTCCTTTGGCACATCCGTTCTCGGCATTGCAGGTGGCAACTGCGTTTATGACAAATGTTTACAAACTCCATGGGCTGCCGTATGCAATGGTATCTGATCGCGAAAAAGTGTTCACCAGCGCTCTGTGGAAGGAACTGTTCAAGCAGGCTGGGACAGAGCTCCGCATGTCATCTGCATATCACCCACAGACGGATGGGACTACAGAGCGGGTGAATCAATGCATGGAGACTTATCTTCGTTGTTTCGTTCATTCTTGTCCGCAACGGTGGTTCCAGTGGCTGCATCTCGCCGAATTCTGGTACAACACGGCGCCTCATTCTGCGTTGCAAGCATCTCCGTTTGAGGTACTCTACGGGCACCCTCCTCGCCATTTCGGAATCATTGATGCGTCTGTTTCTGCCCCAGTGGATCTTGTTGCTTGGCATCAGGAGAGAGAGGTTGTGACAGCTCTGTTGAAACAACATTTGGAACGCTCCAAACAACGAATGAAGGATCAAGCAGACAAGCATCGGTCTGAGAGATCATTCGCCGTGGGTGACTGGGTTTATGTGAAGCTGCAGCCTTATGTTCAGGTTTCAGTGGCGACGCGTGCTAACCATAAACTGTCCTTCAGATTCTTTGGGCCCTTTCAGGTTACTGCTCGGATTGGCGCGGTGGCGTATCGCTTGCAACTTCCTGAAGGCAGTCGAGTGCATCCTGTTTTCCACGTATCTCTGCTACGGGGTGCTTTGCCGCCGGACACGACGGTGGTCCCTGTTCTCCCAGAACCTCCAGTACCACACTCTGCGCCAGACTTCCCCGAGTGCGTGCTCGCGCGGCGGGTCATCACGAAAGGCAAGGCCAAGATACCCCAAGTGTTGGTCAAGTGGTCGTCACAGCCGGAGGCTCTGGCGTCATGGGAAGATTTCTTCGAGCTCCGCAGCCGGTTTCCGGGCGCAGCGGCTTGGGGACAAGCCGTTTTTCAAGACCGAGGGAATGTCACGACCACTGCTACCACACCGTCAGGACCTCAAGGACCAGTACCTGACCACGAGGAGACCAGGCCCAGAAGATCCAGGAAGCCCAGCAGGCTTTTCGATCCAGCCACATGGGAGCTGGGAGGATGACTTGTTAAGTACGTGTGAGCCAGTGTGGAGGGGCAGGGAGTTGTAATTGGCCGAACCCACTTCCTCTATCCCCAGCTCTCTGCCTCCTGTACTCCCATCTCCTACCTCGTTCCCCTTCTTCTCCAACCCTAGCCTCCAATTACTCTGTAATTCGCCATGGATGAGTAGATCGAACTTGAGGGACGTAACACAAATCCGGCCAAAATTAATCCCGGCCTGGAGATCCTCCCCGAACCGCGCGTCCCACCTACCTCATACGCGCCTAACCCGCCGTCCTCGCGCCTCGGATCGCCCGCCGATCCTGGCGTCCCACCGACCGGCCATGCAGATTCCCCACGCTCCTCGATCGCTCCGTTGCGGACGCCTCCCTCTCCCTGCACGCCACGTCCTCCCACCCCTCCCACCAGTCAGCTGGCCAGCCCCACCACTACCACCCCATCTGCCGCCAACCCCACCAATCCCATCGGTCCCGCGCCAGCCTCCCCTAGGACTCCGCCACCTACCAACCCCGTCTCGCCACCTGACCCCGGGCCCCCCACCCATGCACATGCACATCTCCCGTCCCGTGCTGTGGCTGTTCAGCCGCCAGCCAATTTGCACGGCATGCGCACCCGGGCGAAGGCTGGCTTTGCCCAGCCTAAGGCGCTAGTCGCCGCTCACTCCTCTTCCGCGATCAGTCCGATCCCTTCTTCCTATCGCGCTGCTTTCAAGGATCCTCACTGGTACAACGCCATGCTCGATGAGTTTAATGCACTGACGTGGAATAAAACTTGGTGTTTAGTGTCATGTCCTACAGGTGCCAACGTCGTTACCGGGATGTGGATTTTCCGCCATAAGTTCAACTCCGACGGCTCTCTCTCTCGGTACAAGGCACGGTGGGTGCTACGCGGCTTCACACAGCAGGCCGGCGTCGACTACGGCGAGACGTTCAGCCCGGTGGTCAAGCCGACGACTATTCGTGCCGTCTTGAGCATTGCCGCCAGCAAGTCCTGGCCCATCCATCAGCTCGACGTGAAGAATGCGTTCCTTCACGGACACCTCGCCGAGACTGTCTACAGCGTGCAGCCGGCCGGCTTCGTTGACTCCGCCACGCCCTCGCATGTGTGCCGCCTCAACCGGTCACTGTACGGCCTCAAGTAGGCGCCGCGGGTGTGGTTCTCACGGTTCACCGCCTATCTGCGTACACTCGGCTTCGTCGACTCTCGTGTAGACTCCTCGCTGTTCATCCTCCGTCGTGGGCATCATGTCGCCTACCTCTTGTTGTATGTGGACGACATCGTCCTCACCGCCAACTCCACGGACGCGCTCGAGTCCATCATCCAGGCGCTGCACCAGGAGTTCGCGGTGACTGATCTCGGTGCTCTCCATCACTTCTTGGGGATCAACGTCACCGCCACCGACCGCGGATTGTTCCTCTCCCAGCAGCAGTATGCGCTTGAGATCTTGGATCGCGCGGGCATGCTCAACTGCAAGCCCATCTCCACGCCGGTCGACACCCTCGCCAAGCTCGCCGCCGATACTAGACAGCTCTTCCACGACCCGTCGCTCTACCGCAGCTTGGCTGGTGCGCTTCAGTATCTTACACTGACGCGTCTTGACCTCTCCTACGCCGTTCAGCAGTGCTGCCTCTTCATGCACGCCCCACGCGATTGCCGCTTCCAGCTCGTGAAGCGCATTCTTCGGTACCTTCGCGGCACGACGCATCTCGGGCTCTAGATTCACTGGGCCTCCATAGCTGAGTTGGTGGCCTACTCTGACGCCGACTGGGCAGGGTGCCCGGACACACGCAAATCCACCTCGGGTTTTTGCGTGTTCCTCGGGCCCAACCTAGTTTCCTGGTCGTCGAAGAGACAGAACACCGTCTCATGATCCAGTGCTGAGGCCGAGTACCGGGCGATTGCCCATGCCGTCGCCGAGTCGGTCTGGTTTCGGCAACTACTCGGCGAACTTCATCAACCTCCCTCGCATGCCACGGTGGTCTACGGCAACAACGTGAGCGCCATGTACATGTCGAGCAACCCGGTGCAGCATCAACGCATGAATCATATCGAGATCGACCTTCACTTCGTGTGTGAGCGCGTAGCTCTTGGTGAGATACGTGTCCTCCACGTTCCGACGAGCTCGCAGTTCGCCGATATCTTCACCAAGGGCCTGCCGTCCAGCGTCTTCCTTGATTTTTGGTACAGCCTCAACGTTCAGGAACCCCGCGTTTTGGCTGCAGGGGGGTGTTGGAAGACGCATGCACCATCCCGCACGGGTGGCTAAGGCCTTGTACAATGCAAGGTGCTTAGAGGAGGTGCTTAAAGAAATAAACCACGCTTTTCTTAAGCACCGGTGCTTATTTGTACATGATAGACGTTTAATTAGGCGTCTCTCCTGTAGAAATAGGCACCGGTGCTTCAGAAAAATCCGGTTTATTTTTCTAAGCACCTCCCCAAGCGCCTAGCATTGTACAAGGCCTAACAGCCACGTCCTGGTCCTCGGGATCGCTCCCGGGCATGCACACGTTCTCCCGCATACGTTGTACGTAGTGGCCTCGTGCCCGTTGTAATCTCTACCTCGATCCCCCTGTACTCTCTCTTGTAACGTGTATATAAACACATGTCATCAGTCAATACAAACGGGGTGAGATTTACACAACCTAGCTGGTCCGAGCTCTATTTGGCCCCATAACACATCCGGTCCAGTCCTCTTTTTAACCGAGCCGACCGAGCGGACCGAGAATCCCAGCGGCGACAGCGCCGTCTCCCTCTTCCATCCCAGCGGCGAGCGCCGCCCGCCATCGACACCACTCCACCAGCCACTCGCCCGAGCCCTCCTTTCCATCCCTCCCAGCGCCTCGACCTACACCTCAGCCTGGGTCGCCGGTGGTGTCGCGCGAGAGCATCAAGAGGCAGAGCGCGACGTCCAGCTGCTCCTTCTCGAACCGGCGGCGTCGGTGCTGGTGCCCTGGTGGACACAGCAGGCCCCGCGCACGGCAGCAGCAGCAGGACACGGCGCCACGGCCAGCACGGCCAGCACCAGCAGGGCACAGCCGGCAGCAGCAGCGCACAGCCAACACGGCCACGTGCACGTGCACGGCCGGCAGCAGCAGCGCCCGGCCAGCATGGCCAGCCACAGAGCGAGACCATGAGATCTCCTTCCCCACGCAACGAATCGACCGGATTTGCCCGGAAGCTGTCGTCATCATCCTCCATTCCCAACATCGGCCGTTGTCGTTCGTCGTCGATTACGTCGCCGCCATTGCTTCCCTGGTCTCCCCGACCCCGCCATCGAGTGAGCCACCGCATCTTTCCCCTCTGTTCCCCCATCTGATTTGGGCCTGGAACCTTCACACGCCGACGCCATGGTCACCACCTCGCCGCCGGTGGGTGGTTGGCCGGTCCATCGGTCCAGCCCAGGCTTTTGCCTTGCTGGTCCGGTCGCTGAAAAGAGGACCGCCAGCCTGCTCGGTCCGGTCCGGTCCGGTTCACCGGCGGCCGGTCAAAACGGCGGCTCGGTCAGGGATTGGATCGGCCCGGACCGTGTCCACCCTGAGCTGCAAGTGCGACACCACCCCGGAACACAGGAAGCTGCAGTTCGTTGCCGCGCGAGGTTGGCGACTGAGCCATAGAGGTAGGAGCGAGGATGGATGCGGACCACTCGGCCGGCCCACCTTCTCCGCATCCGCATCTACTGCGTCATGCTTCTCCTCTTCCTCACATGGACGCCCGTGCGATGGGGTGGCAGCGCGAGTCGGGAAGGAAAGGGAAGGGCTGCAGGGGCGGGCTCCTGGCGGCGGCGCGGGCTCAGGGGCGGGGCATGGCGAGAGAGGGAATCTACACGGCGTATGTGTACATGGCTCGAGTCCTGGCTCAGGGGCGGGCTCATGGCGGTGGCGTCGGACTACATTTTGTTGATTTACCGAATCAAAGGCTCTAATTTCTTTGGGTAGGCTCAGTCAATTAGAAAGACAAATGGGCAAATGGGTCTAGTAAAAAAGTTGACAAACATGAATGAACTCAAGAAATTAAGAGGGTCATTTTGAAGCAAGAAATCCTTACCATTTATGTCTAAATCTCAACTGTGAAAATAGGAATTTGGAACTCCCAGTAGTTGATTATCACTTTCTCCAGTGTGAACGATCTGAAGGTCTAAACCCTGCAAGGATGCTAAAATGGTTATTGGGCAAGACACACCGTCTGGTCAGGACTCGAGCAATATGGATGACAACTGATAAGCAAGGATATTCATCACTAAGGCCCACTAAGACATCAAGCAAGCTAGATTACTATTCCCTCCTCCCAGAAATATAGTTTGTTTTTTTACTTTACGCAGTCTCCAACTCACAATTTTACTACAAGCAATAAATCATGTATTACATAGCATTGATCCTCCAAAACATCTACTTCCTTGATGAGAAATCCATTGTTCACTAGTTCTTCAAGTAATTTATTTCCATAGTCAGAATTTATGATGCCAATTGTACTCCAAAAGCGAGTAATTTCTAAATGTTTAAACTTGTGATCTTCAGGGAAAAGGGCAAAATATGAAAAACATTTTTTTTGGTGGAAAGGTAGGTGATAGTAGCTAACTTGAGGGCTGGCATAATATCATCGTCATTTTTTTTTTCCACTCATTGTTATCAACAACTTTCCTCCAATGTTCCCAAGAAAGGTCTTTCTTCAATAATTGAGCAACTCTTTTGGCTGCTAGAGGCAAAAACTTTAATTACTTTGAATTCTTGTTTCCAATATCAGTTAATTCACTGTACTGCCAATTAGGTGTGTTTTCAGCAGATACACCTGCTTGGGAAAACTCCAGGAACTCTTTAGGCTCCAAACATTTCAGGTTTATTGCATAAGTTGCTTTCATAACCCTTTCTCCAATTTTTGGAAATCGAGTTGTGACAAGAACCATGCCGCCTTTGGTCCCCCCTTTATGAATGGGGCTAATAGGGTTGTCCACTCAACATCACTATCACATTTCCATATATCATCCATGACAACCAAAAACCTTTTGCACTTCAATCTATGTGCAATGGATATCTGGAGCAGATCTAAATTGGTTGTTATATTTGCAATGTTGCTTTCTTCTTTTTCAGTTGCAGGTATGCAATTATGGATCTGTTCGGTGAGCTTAAGCACATCAAAATCAGTTGACACACAAACCTAGACCATAACAGTGAAGTGTCCTTCGATCCTCTTATCATTATACAGGTGTTGGGTGAAAGTTATCTTTCCAGTACCTCCTGGGCCAACTATAGGAAGAACATAGTGTTTCACCGTGATATGTGTCACTGGCAATATCTTTTACAGTTTTATCAAAAATGGTACTTGTTCCATACAGTTTATTTTGTACAGTTGTTGATCCCATGACATGCCATTTGAGGGTGACACCGGTTGTGCTTATATGGCTTGGAATTTTGAGCAAGTCCGAGACAGGAACACATGTGGAGTGTATGACCTCTATCACTGACTTGATGTTGTTGGACATGGCCCCTATATCAAATGTCAGCTGATCAGCATGACCACTATCATTACCAGTTTACCACCACCATCAGAATTAAAGCATGGAAGCCATGAAAAGCAGGGAAGTCAGTTACCGATGGTGTGCCAAACCGCACCACGACCAGGTTGAACTTGACCGTGGAGGCCACTACCCAGATCCGGCCTCGCATGCTGCGTTTTGTCGAGCTTGTCCTGGATCATAAAGTAGTGAAGCTCATCGGCCTTCGTGCTAATTAAGCTACTGCAGCAGCAGTTAAGGTCAGTGTTGTCGTCGTCCCTTCCCTGGGCCGCGTTCAAAAGCGCCTGTTTGTACATTAGGTCTTCTTTGATCTTTTTGGAGTTGATACCGAGCTTGGAGCTGGTCACGTACGTGGCCCCCAAGTCATCGGGCAAGTTATTCACCACCTTGTCGACCAGCCAGCTCGTGGTGCCGACCGCCGTCTCCATCTCCTCCAGCGGCGAGGCAGGCAACCAATTGGCCGTTTGTGAAAGGTGGGAGTTTCTTGGATTGATTGACAGGTAGCAGCTATATGTGCCCGTACTTAGAAAGAGGCCTTGGTGGGAGGTTCCTTTTATAGTGCTGGTGGCTAGTTGTACATATGGAGATGTATTCTAGGCCAAGCTAGGCAACTTAATATGTTTGCCTCTTGATTCGCAGTAAAAAAAATGTGTTTGTCTCTTCAACCACCGTGTAAAATTCAAAAGGCCATCCTTGACCTCGTACTGTAGTAGTGCAGTGCACTGATGGAGGCTCCCGAGAGACATCTTTTTTTCTAAATAAATAAAATAGAAGTAAACTTGACTGAGCTCAAACAACGAATTAACGTGCGATTAGCATGGAACAATTTAATACAGTACAAGGACTTGATCATAACTTAGAATCCCGCAAAAAAAAGAAGATCATGACTTAGAAATATAATACACAGAAAAATCGGTGAGTTGGCATAGTCAATGCTGCCCTTGTTCAATCATGCAAAAGATGAGATTTGGTTTGCTTCTCGAGCCATTCTTAAGCGGGCACGGTGCACCCAATGAGGTGGTATCGCAGGAGAGATATTCTAAATTAGATCTCATCTAGATCTAATTACACTGACAAATTACATGGGGGCAGGTAGCTGTAAGATCATGTGAATAAACAAACATAGGATCTTTTAATATTTCAGATATACCCGATCCATCATTGACTTGCTGCACCCTTGTAATCAGGCGCCACGTTATCAAGTATGCCTGGTCACACACTGACATATCAAATATATTTCCAAGCGACTTCACTTACTTATGTGTAAGTGATGGTAGTATTATTGCTCCTAGAGAAACAAAACAAAAGGGCTTACATCGCAAAGAAATATGGCATCGTACTTTCTTTAACATTCGTTTGGCTCCCAAGGCTTGTATCCGGTCGATTCGATTAAATTCTTTGGAACCAAACAACATATTAGCAAATAACAATATCTTTTTTTTTAATAATGGAACAATAATCTCCCGTCCTCTGCACCCTAAAGTGCACACAGCCCATTCTTACAAAGATTGAGTCTGAAAAATAAGAGAAAAGGTAAAGGCGAGTGCGACCAATCAGCCGGATGATGCAAGCCTAATTTAAGCCGCCCCCAGAGACGTCCGATCGATTCTCCCAACCGCAGGATCAGGCAGCGCCCACGCAGCAGTCCATGGCAGCAGCTCCATGTCAGCGCCATGCATGCAGCAGTCCATGCTGCAGCTCCATGCAGTACCTATGGCGCCCGACGGCGCTCCATTGCAGCGCCGACGACGGTTCATTGCTACCCGGCGAAGCTTGAATGGTCCCCGCGGCGCTTCATTGCAACTCCGGTGGCTACCGGCGATGCTTCATTGCAACTCCGGCGGCCCATCACAGCTTCATCGTAGCACCATGCGTCCCGGTGGAGCTCCATCGCAGCACCTATGCCTCCTCGCAGCAGGAGGAAGCTGCAAAAGCCGACGAACTCCCTTGGTTGCAGCACCCACTGCTCGCTTGATGCACAAACGGAGCGCCGGCAGCCCACCGTTGCAGCACCGCCGCGTTTCACAAGCGAACGCTGCGTTGAAGCATCCTCCACCTGTGAGAACTCCTGATTGCAGCGCCGGCGAGATTGTTGCAGTCGCAACACGATGAACGAATACTGCATCCGCTCGTCGCGGGCTTACAGCGCCGGGGCTGTTGGAAAACAGGGGCGTCGCCATTGGCCGTCGCCCGCTCCATGGAGCAGCTCATGCGGGCTGGCAGTAGCCAAGCCACTGCCTTGCAGAGCCCGTGGCCGCGCTGGTAGGAGCACGCAGCCAGCGCGGGTGAGCGGAAACAGTACCTCCTGCGGCCGGGCGGCGGAGTTTGCAGCAAGGCGCGGCCAGGAGAAAAGTGGCTTGCGTTGGCTGGCTTGCTGCCTCGGTGAGGTAGGCCACCATGGGAAAGAGAGATGAGGATGGATAGGAAGAGATGAAGAGGAAGAATCAGGAGAAAGGGCATAAGGATTGAGTGGTGGGGAGCGACGGGTACGTGTTAAGACGTGCGCACGGCAGACCCACGTGGGACACGCGTCAACTAAACGAGGCGGTTTACGAGCTGTGTAGATCAGTCGGTCAAATTTAAGCATTTCCCAAAGGTAAAAGCAACAAGCATCCAACACACGTAATTTCTGTGTGATACGTAATTAAGCACATTAGTTTACATTCTGTCCAAAAGGCACATTTTGTTAAAAAATGTGGATCAAAATTGCAAAGCGATCTCTAATTAATTTATGTAGAAATTACTTTGAATCTAACTAAAATCTGAAACAAAGAGTTGAAGCCTCAATCCTGTGGAAGATGCACACATCTGGAAGGTAGTTCATCACTTTTCTTTGCCCTTTCCTTTACCTTTCTTTGTGATCGCTTCGGAACCGTGGGAAGCATGTTCAGTTGGTGGCGCTTGAGTTGTCCTCCGAAGTGGCTCCTGAGTGGGCTGACTCAGCTCCGGTGCATCCAAGCACTGCGACAACACTCATGGACATATACTGCTGGCTGGAAGTCCCAGAATTGGTTGCTCTGGGTTGGACCCGACCTCTGGACTTCAGCCAAGTCCTCATCAGGTGCCGCCAAGTCCTCATTAGGTCCCCGGCATGCCAGCCTTGCAACCATCCAACGGGACAAAACCTCTGCAAAAATCACAACCAACACTACAGCAGAATAACCCTCCACTGACGGGGGCTCAAGCCCCTATACTAACAGGTTTTGCGCCCGTCGGTGGGTACACATCATTGGAGCCGAAAAAGACCACTGACGGGCGCTGCGCCGGTCAGTGGTGATACAACTGGAACCCAAAAAAAGCACAGGGCCTAGCCCAGGCCGGCATCTCCTACCCTGAAGTCTGGTCGCTGTAGCTCGCTCTCCAGCCATCGCCGCAACTCACCCTCCAGCTATCGCCGCAGCTCGCCCTCCATCTGCGACGCCCACCGGTCCAGCAGCTCCCGCCGCACGCCGCCGTCGTAGTCGTAGCTTCTCAAGGCCATCGCAGCTCCTGGACAACAGCGGCGTGGATCTCGTGGATGAGACGCCATTGTATCTTGTAAATCTCGTGGACACCGACGCCACCGCAGACGCGTAGCCCCCGTACGTGGCTGCTTGGGATGACGCTAGGGGAAGCGGCGCTGACTTGGACTTTGGCCGAGGGAAGGCACAGGCAAACGTGTATGCGACGGAGGTGCCGATATCGATGGAGTTATGCGGTGAGAAGCCGCGGCGGTGGCGTGGGGTTCGAGCCGGAGAGGGAGGTGAGCTCGGCGTCGCGCACGTCAGTCTCGAAGCTGGAGGCCATGATGGTCCCGCCGTGCACCACTACATCCCCCCTGCCGACGCCGTGCTATCGGAGCCCCGCCGCGGCATGGCGAGAGAGGGAATCCACACGGCGTAGGTGTACATGGCGGGAGAGGGAATCCACCTCGCTGAAGTGGCCCGGGATCTCGGTCCGGGAGCAAAGGAGGTGGGTGCGGCTGCTGGATGGGGAAAAAGAGAGAGATTAGGGTTTCTCCTCTAGGGTTTCCTTTTATATAAGAGAAGGGTCAAATGGGATTTTGTGGGCTGAAGCTGGGAAGGGCTCCGGGTGGCTTTTGTTGGGTTGAAATTTCTGCTGACCGGCCATACCAGCTGGCCGTCATTGTTGAGTAGAATATCACTGGCATGCCTAATTTTTGGCCCATCAGTGGTACTTTCTCATCGGTGGTGCAACATCACCACTGACAGGCCCATTTACCGGCCCGTCAGTAGTCATTTTTTCCGTTAAATCTAGGTCGTCTGTTAGGGTCACCTCTGATCGGTCCTGTCAGACCGTCAGTGGTAATACTTCTACTGATGGGCGTTTCTAGACCCGTCGGTGGTGACCAATCAGCAAAGATCTTTTGTCTAGTAGTGGCAAGTTAGCTCGGTATCAAAGCATTTATCAAAATTATGTAGATACTTATGCAGAGCATAGAAAGTTACCTCGAGGTATGCACGTAGACCACCCTCGGCATGTGGAGTTCCAGGATATGCCTCACCATCTTCGTTAATAGCTCATAGGAGCTCTCTAGCCTGCAAAGGACCGAACATTGTATTAGTTCACCTTTACAAAACAGGTAATAAGTATTTTTTTATAGTCAACAATGCAGTTACCACGCGGTCTCACACAGGTCCATGCTCGATGTGCCTTCCTAACCGCACGTTATCATCGTGTTATGACAACCGGGGTGTGTGATACTATTGGGTAACAAAACAAAGAAAGAAGAAGGTCAATTATATGATCTCCACCATAGATAAATAATTGCAAAAAAGATAGGGCAACTGTTGAACCATGTGAGCTTGTTTCGATGATGCCCGGCAAATAAAACATTTCTTTGTTGACTCTGTAAATGTGATACACTCAAGGTTCAATCAAATAAGATCATCTTGGATAACATCATAGACTCACTCAAGTATAGGTTCGTCATGTGCATGTACAAGAGCATGATTTGGACAGCAACAGTAGGCAGAACACGACAGCATACTTTGATCGAACCACAACTAGCATCCAGTGGCGAACCTACGTGTAAGCTGTGGGGGTCAGGTGACCCCATAGCTTTTTTATAGCACCCCTTTGGTATTCTAAATTTTACGCATTAGTCCTTGTAACTTGAGAAGATTGACCCCACAGATTTCTAATGACCCCACAGGGTATTCTTGCTGGTGCCGCCGCTGCTAGCATCAATCATTTTGTTGTGATAAATGACAAATACTATAGTAATATTTGACTCGGAAGGTTAGCCACCAACTCGTGGCCCCGTAGTAGATTCTGCGTACCTGTCGCGCTCCCTCAGTCTTCACCAAGTCACCATCGCCAAAGTCTCCGAAAGCATAGCGCACACTGTTTTGGAGATCACCATTGCCAAAGCAGGGATGGAGCCAGAAACCATGGGAGGGGGGGGGGGGGCAAACACAAATTACCAAACTTTAGGGGGGCCCAACACACATTTTAAGGGTATATATGAATTTTTTCCAGGAAATTAGAAGAGTATATTTGCAAAATTTTCAACCTGGGGGGGGGGGGGGGGGGCATGGCCCCCCTGGCTCCGTCACTGTGCCAAAGTCTCCGAAAGCACAGTGCACACTGTTTTTAAGATGACTGTGCGCCGCAGGCCATCGCCCGTCGCCCTCCGAGTCGCCATTAAATTTACGTGCACCGCGAGATTCCAGCGAGGAAACAGGCAGAGAGCGGAAGAGAGAAAGACAAACTGGAGAAGCGGATCGACGGCGCCAGCCGGCTGGAGATTTTCCGCCCGTGTGAAGAAAATTAAGCACCACGGGCACAGCAAAACAGAGCGAACCACCGCCGGCCTCTGCGTATCAGCTTGGATTCTTTTCCCTCCGAGGAAGAGAGAGGAGGCCCCAACCATCTCGATGAGGTAAGACTTCCGTTGTTCGTTTTGTTGCACGCACAACCCATATTGCATGCTGGCCTTCTAAGTTTTCAACAAAAATAAAAACTCATGAATATAGCATGAGCATATGTAAAAACTCGTTTGACATTATTCCCATTTATGTCCTGTAAGAAAATAAAAAGGAGAAAATGAATAGTATCACGTTGCTATTTGTTGAGTATATTACGATAAAGTTATATTTGTTGGTATAGAATTTGTAATCCGTCTCCTACCATCTCTATGAGGGCCTTTTTGTCGTCCAAGCCATGTACTCTGTAGAAACTGCCCTGGCTCAATACATCCATCAATTCCGCAATATTCATCTTCCAGTAGTAGTACAGAATGAGGCTTCACAGCCGGGATCTAGTACACATGCCACAGTCGGTTTCTCCCACCGACTGTACCAATCTGCAGCTAATAATCCACCGACTGTACCAATGTGGAGCTAATAATCCATCTTTTCCCGGTCGGTTTCCCTTCCGGCTGTAAAAACATGTCTCCGGCGGTTTAAACTACACACCCAACTGTTAAAACATATCTCTCAGTCGGTTTAAACTACACACCTGACTGGAATAAGTTGGTTCCACAGTCGGCTGTTGTGAGCAAACCGGCTGGGATAAAAATTTCCAAATTTAAAAAAATGAATTCCCTAGTCACCATCACAGCGCGCCGATCCTCACGTCCGTGGAAGGGTCCTCTTCGGGTGGTCTCACGCACGGTGATCTCCCTCGGCGACGTCCTCGACAGCTCATGGACTCAGGTACGTAACAGGAAAAGGAAGATCAACCTTGCGTTGGCTCGGGTAGGGATTGCTCGGAACTCGGGGGTTGCCCTAGTTCGTCGTCCTCTGCAGGGAGCTTCGACGATCCCGGCGGCGACGGCCGCCGGCGTGATTTTGAATCACAGGGCTTCTCGGTCTGGGCAGATGGCCCACCCAGAGCCCGTGGCCTGCTGCCCAATGGCCTCCTTAGCTCAGCCCAATTCTTCGGTTGATCTGGTGTCGATCAGGTCCACCGAATCTTCCCTCGTCAAACTTACCATCGATGCGCCGCGCGATCTTCGTTCGGTGATTGCCGCTCGACGAAAAAACCTATGTTCCAGGAACCTAGGTAGAGGAAGGGCGACGACGGTTTGGCGATCCGCTGATCCTCGCAGATACGTGGACGTGCTCATGGCAGGGCGGGGTGTGGATCTTGGCGGAGGCGCTCGGGATTCTGGAGGTGCACCTACACCTGTGACGGTGCCGCCTCACGCAGCTGCTGGTGGCCGTGGCGTGCCTCCCGCTGCCCATCGGGGGGTTCCTATGGTGGCGGCGGCCGGAACCCCGGCCATGGCGGTAGACGCTACGGCGGGCACAACAGCTACAACGGCGGACGGGGTAATCAGGGCATGATGGATGTCCATGGTCCTTATGATAATGGCTATGGAGGCCGAAACTTTGATGGCCGGAATTTCACTCAGCATGATCGTCAGCAATATGATTATCGTGGAGGGCAAGGTGATGGCTCTGGTTATTACTCATATGAGGTGGGCTCCTCCAGTTCTTTTGCTGGCCGAGGAGAGCACCATGGTGCTGACCGTGGGGCGAACCAAGGTGCTGGCTGAGGTAATTTTCTGGGAGCCGGCCGAGGTGCTTATCAAGATTGTGGTTCGATGGCTGATGAGTTTGGTACTCACGAGGAATTTGGTAGGTACGATGTTGGGTATGGCGACCCGGCGCCTCGCTACCGTCGGCACTTTCGTCAACCACGGCCTCGGAATAATCGTGGTCGGGGTGGGGGTCGCAGGAGCCGTGATCCTCCTCCCCGGGCTGTGGCTGATTCGGATCCTCCCCTTCAACCCGATCATCAGTCGACGGACGGGGTGCAGCAGCCACTTCTTGTCCCTGTTGTGCCGGTTGTGCAGCAGCCTGTGCAGCAAGGTGTGGTGGTACCGGTTCCTCAAGTGGCTCCTCCTCTTCCGGCTGCTCCCGTGGGTGCTGTGGAGGTGGTGTCGGCTACGCATCCGGGGCTGCCGAAGGTCTCCAAAAGGAAAGCCAAGGCAGCTTGTTATTCTTGCGGTGAAGATGGTCATATCGCTGCCAATTGCGAGGCGGTTCTTTGTGACTATTGCTTGCGTCCCGGGCATCCTTCGAAGGAGTGTCCTATTCTCTGAATGCCTAAGCCGGTGGTGACCACATATGGGGTTTGCAACAACCAGCTGATGTTCTTTGAGACACAGCATTCCGCTGATTGCCGACCGGTTTGTGAATGCTAAAACTGGTTTGGTTACTGTTCTTGATGGAGTTATGTCAGCAGATCAGGTGATAGCCCAGTTGAGACGTCTTGTATCAGAGGTTTTCCATTGGGTGGTCAGTGACCTTGAGGATGGCTCATTCCGAGTTGACTTCCCAAATAAAGATGATCTTCAAAGGCTGATTGGTACTTGCAAGGTCCCGGGCAGCCCATGTTCTCTCGAGTTCTCTGAATGGACTAATAGAGATGTGGTGTCTCACTCCCTGGATGAAGTTTGGGTGAGATTTTATGGGGTGCCGCATAAAGCTTTCACCGATGTTTTGGCTCTCTGGAGTGTTGGTTCCCTCATCGGCAAAACTGAGGATGTGGATATACCATTTTCTCGTCGTCGTGGCGTGCTGCGATCTCGAGTTAGTGTGCTCAATGTTGATGCTATTCCCAGGTGTACTGATTGGTATTATGATAAGCCTAACCATGAGCTTCGTATTTTTTTTTTTGAGAGAATGCCGCTCTTTATTGATCACATAACATCATTACAATGAGTTTCCCGGATGCAATCCGGAGTTACATTACGCTGGATAGAATCACCAGAAGATAAACACAAATGCGCTAAAGTATGAGCCGTGACATTCGACAACCGATTTACATGACTAAAGGAACAAGTTGAAAAATTGCCCGCCAAAATCTTGATGTCGGTGATTACCGTCCCAACATGTGAACGATCTGCCTTCTGAGAAAGAACTCTCTGGATAACAGGAAGACAGTCCGAAGCGAAGATGGCCTTCTGAAAACCTTCTTGACAAGTGAGAGCGACAGTGCGTCGAAGCGCTAGTGCCACAGCGATTTCTGGCATGGTAACCTCCTCAATACGCTCATGGCAAGCCAACAAGCACACTCCATTGTGGTTCCGGATCACCACGCCCACTCCCATCCGTCGTGAATTATGGAACAGTGCAGCATCAACATTTACGTACACTGTGTCTGCTGGCGGCGGAACCCATCGAGACACTATTGGGTTTGGGTGGACACGCCTATTAGCTTCGACAATTTTAAAGCAGTTCTGCACAATCAATTCCACATAAGCAATACTTTTTTCAGCCACATGACGAGGATGCAGGAACACGCCATTGTTCCTGACATCATTTCTCGCCTCCCATATGTGCCATATAGTAACCACCAAAGCCGTCGCTTCAATGGGTGTAGATCTTTGAATAGAATAAAAAACCCACTGCTTGATTTTCACAAAACTCTTGCGGCACAAATGGAAGTGATACCTCTGTTTTACCTCTCGCCAAACATGTCGCGCAAATTGGCAGAACAAAAACAGGTGCTCCGCGAATTCTTCTCTCCCACAAAAGAAGCATCCTCCCGTTGCAGGAATATGACGACGTAGCAACTGATGGCCTGTAGGTAAACAATCATGGACTAACCTCCACAACACAATCTTCATCTTCCCTGGTGCATTCACCTTCCAGAGAGCATTCCAGCCCTTCTCCTCTGCACCAAGACTCGACTGGACACCTCCATTCGAGCTGCGCATGTTATGAAAGTGAGATGATCTCGCCAAACGGTATGCTGATTTAACTGTATAATTTCCATAGCGGGAGTGTGGCCATGACACAAAATCATCCTGTGCTCTCAAGCTGATGGGTATCTGCATTATCGCATGTGCCACCTCCTCACTAAAGAAACTGCTGAACGTGTATCCATTCCACGCGAGCAGTCATCATTGAGCAAAAACTCCACAGAAACTCCATCAGGGATGGGAAGGAGCGTCTCAAAAGAGCCAACAGGGTGGTCTGGTATCCAACTGTCCATCATAATATCAATTTTTGTGCCTGTACCAACTAACCATTGTAGTCCTTTGCAAACTAATTCCCTGCCGAACAAAAAACTACGCCAAGTATACGATGCTGATCTTGGACATTCAGCCATCATAAAATCACCATCCGGAAAGTATCTCCCCTTTAAAACTCTTGCGCATAAAGAGTTGGGGTCGGTGATCATACGCCAGCTTTGCCTACCCAACATGGCTTGATTGATATCACAAAATCCCTGAAGCCCATACCACCTAGGGATTTCTGAGTTGAGAGCCAGTCCCAACTTCGCCAGTGCATTTTTTGCCTGCCATTTTCAACTCCCCACCAGTAGTTGGCAATAGGTTTTTTCAGTTTCTCACATATCGAGACTGGAACCTGAAAACAGCTCATAACGTAAGTTGAAATGGACTGAATCACTGATTTTAACAACTTTTCTTTTCCAGCTCTAGATAAGGGTCTATCTGTCCATCCATTCATTCGTTTCCATGCCCGATCATACAAAAAGTTAAAAACACTGCAAACCGCACGACCAAATTCCGTCGGCCTGCCCAGATAGGTGTCCTTCAACACCTCATCATGGACTTGCAGGCAATCCTTAACTTCTTGTTTCACATTAGAAGGGCATTTGGAGCCAAAGAAAATAGATGATTTCGCCAGATTAATTTTTTGGCCCGAAGCATCATAGTAGGCTTTCAACGTGTCATTTAGCGCTATCACACTGCGCCGATCACTCCCAGCAAAGAAAATACTATCGTCCGCAAACAAAAGATATGAAATAGGAGGGCCTTGTCTACCATTACGTATACCATGTAGCTCATCAAGGCACTCCTTTTGTTGCAGCAGACAAGATAGACCTTCAGTGCAAAGGAGGAAGAGATAGGGGCTGATCGGATCCCCCTGCCAAATACCCCGGGACGGCACCACTGGTTCTGTCAATTCACCATTAACACGAACTGCATACCTCGCCATAGTGACACAGTGCATGGCAGTAGCGATCCAATCCGGGGCAAAACCCAGCTTACTGAGACAACCATGAAGGAAAGCCCACTCCACCCTGTCATATGCTTTCATCATGTCTAATTTCAGAGTAAAATAAGGCCTCTTCGCCTTCTGTCGGCGAATCGTGTGCAAGCATTCATATGCAACCAGAGTACTGTCAGTAATTAAACGCCCAGGGACAAAGGCGCTCTGGAATTCTGAGACAATTCTGGGAGGATAACTTTGAGCCTGCTTGCCAAAACTTTGGATGTAAGTTTGTACAAGACATTGCATAAACTTATGGGTCGGAAGTTTGTAAGGTGTTCCGGATTAGTAATTTTAGGTATGAGCACAATGACAGAGTCACATAATCCCTTTGGAATGGCTCCAGCTGTCAGAACACTCCGAACGGCAATGCATATATCATGCTGAAGGATGTCCCAATGCGTCTTGTAGAACAGTGCAGGGAATCCATCCGGTCCCGGAGCCTTGGTAGGCCCCATCTGGAAAAGTGTGGTTTTAATCTCTTCATCAGTGTATGGCTTGCATAGACACTCGTTCATGTCCACATCAACCTTCACTGGAATCGCATCCAGAACCGCATCCATCGAAACACAGGGCTCCGAGCTGAAAAGGTTGCCATAAAACTCCTGGACCAAACCTTTCATCTCACCCTGATCAGTGCATCTCGTGCCGTCTGGCTTGGTTAGCACTTTAATTTTATTTGTTCTCCGCCACGCAGAAGCTCTTGCTTGGAAAAATGCCGTGTTGCGGTCTCCTTCACGGAGCCAGTCTACACGAGATCGCTGGCGTTCCATAATTTCTTCGCGCTCAAAGAGCTCGCAAAGCTCAGTCTCAATAGCATGTTCCTGTGCAATCACATCATCAGACACAGGTTGCCTTCGGAGGCCATAAAGTTTCCGCTCAAGTTTGGAAATCTGCCGACGAACCGAGCCAAAGGTAACCTTACTCCAGTCTCACAGCGAGCCCACAACCTGCTGTAGTCGGGACCAGGTCGACTGCAAAGAACTGGAGCCATCTCCATTGTCATGCCAAGCTTTCTCCATGACCTCTCTATAGTCGGGGGCCCTAAGCCACATGGCTTCAAAACGAAAGCCGTGATGAACAGGAGTTATACTCCTGCTGGCCGTGAAGCTCTTGAGAGATATAGAGATTGCATAGTGGTCCGATGTGGTAGTGATGACATTTGTCACTTCACATTCATCAAACAAAGCTGTAAAATCTCCATTTGCCACTGCTCGGTCAAGTCTAACCTTGACGTTACTATCAGCATCTTGGCGATTATTCCAGGTGAATTAAGGACCTGCATAGCCCATATCCACCAAGCCACAATCATCGAGGCAGTTTCTGAAAAGCTCCATTTGAGCTTCAGAGCGATCGTTCGCTCCAAGGTGCTCATCATGACTAAGAACCTCATTAAAGTCCCCACAACACAACCATGGGCCACTCCATCCACGCCGCAACCGACGGAGGAGGCTCCAAAATTCATGTCGAATCTCATGACGCGGTTCGCCATAAACAAAAGTTATCCCCCACAGAACTATATCCGGTTGGGTAGCAACCACATCGATACAATGTGAGTTGAATGCCTTCAACGACACAGAGTACGATTGTAACCAAAAAAGCGCCAAGCCTCCGCTGAGACCTACGCAACTAACAGCAAAAGAACTAGAGTAACCCAACCACCACATAAAGTTCTTTGCTTTAGTATCCAACATCTTTCTTTCAGAGTGGAAGAGGAAGGAGGGGCGGCACTTCTTCACTAACCAGCGAAGCTCACCCACTGTCGCGTCCGACCCCAAGCCACGACAGTTCCAACATAACAGACTCATTGCGTTTGGCGGGACTGCTCAGCAGCCGCCGCCTGATCCGCTGATCGATCTGAAGTTGTCTTCTGTTTCTTGTTGGAATCCTTTTTTTTTTCTCCGTCATTATTCACTTCCGAAAGAGGAGCCTTGGTTGTCACCGGGACCAACGCTAGCTGACTGTGATGCAACTCACCTCCATCATTAGCCGGAAGCTCCTTAGGCTTTTGTTGCTTGCGCTTACGTCCGGTGTTTAGCTGCCCATCATTCTGTCCAGGGAACAAACCACGTTCAGCTCCCTCCATATTGCCACGTCCACGCCCTCTAGGTTGGCGTCTTCGTATTGAGGTGGAACGATATGTTCCACCGCCAGATAGTTCACGTCTTCATGGCAGTGGTGGGAAAGATGATGATATGCATGGTCAGGATAAGCATGATAACATGATAATAACAATGGTGATGATCGGAGTAAGCGTGCAAAAGCAAATAATTCCTCCTCGGCTGTCGATTCCGTTGTGGTGCAAAAGTCCACCCCGGCAACGAAGGGCAACAACAAGGCTGTGACTGCACAGTAATAACTTTTCTGTAAAGGATAAATTGCTCTCGCATGATCGTTGGTGGAAAATGTCCCTGGACGTGAATGAGCGCGGGTCGTTTTCGGCTCCTCCGGCAAGTGGGGTGGCGCAAGGTTCCTGGCGTGACGGTCTGCAGTCTTCAGTGGTCTACTGTGTGACCTCGACGATGCCCAAGTCCGTATGCGCGCCTAAGGCTACAGATGGCAGGTCGCTGCCCCTGGCGGCTGTGTCTTCTCCTTCTGCTGCTGGTTTGGCAGGCTATGTGGGTATGCAGTCACCCGTCAAACATGTGCCGGCTCCGACGATTGCGGCCGCTGTCGTACGGTCGCCAACTGGGTCGCCGCTTCGGGGTGGGTCACCTGCTGTGGTTGAGGTGCGTTCGCCGGTCGGGTCGCCACCTCGGAGGCCGGCTTCACCTACGGACGCCGCGCCTTTGCTGCTGCTAGCTGATTCGCAACCTCAGCGAGCGGCCTTGCATGTTGATGGTGTTGATAGGAAGTTGGATGGGTCACTACCTCATGTGTGCATGCCGGTAATGCAATCTCCATGTGAACATACGTCTTCTCATTCCATGCATGATGCTTTTGGCCAGAATGGTGTGAAGACACTATCAAACCGATTATTAATTGCATCGGCTTCACATGTGTCCTCTCCTTCAAGTGTGGAGAAGTCTAGGTCTGCTGGTTTGGCCGCACCTTGTGCCACGGTTGTGCCTGTGTCGTTGCCCTCTTGGGCACCAGTGGTGTCTTTGGATGCTGACGTACAGCAAGAAGTGAAGACTCCTTCAGTACTGTCCTCGCAGGCGAGGGCTTCTCCCCTGGTTGTTCGTGACCGGCAAGGTGTGAGGACACCTCCATTCAACTTCTGTGCCTTCACGGGAGCATGACTCACATGCATGTGTATGTGCCTTGTACTTCTTCTCAGATGGTTGCTAGCTCGGTACGCGTGTTTTCATCTCTGGACCATGACATATGCAGATTTGGTTCAACCTCGTCTGGTGGCTGCACCGGAGACGTAAACCCTGTGGCTCTTGATCAGATGGTGCAGCCGTCGGCGCCCAGGGCCTCCGGTCCCTCTATTGCTGAGGTGACTGCCTTTCGAGGAATTCCCGACCCTAATGCCGGAGGGCGTCGTTCGAGTGCGAGGGTTCGCGCGCAACCAGATGCAGACGATTTGCAGATGGGTCGTGCCATGCGTGCCGCCAAGCTTCGCTATATTGAGACCTCTACAAGTATGATCTATAATATAAAAAAATCGGTTCTTTCTTTTTCGGATACAGATATCGTGGACAAAGCTTTGAGATTAGGTGTATCTTTAGGATCTAATGGTCATGAAGTGACCGTTTCAGTCAATGAGTTATCGGACTCGGAGCCTGATAGGGCTTGTGTTATATTACAAAAGACCGCCACTGTGACACCTCCTGGGGATGATGATCCCTATGGGTTGTTAATTCCTGTGATCCATGATTTGTGTGAGGACCTTAATCCTGAGGAGGATAAGTCACCGGAGAGTCATGTTGTTGACCCTTCGGTATCTCATAAGGTCCGTCGCACACGAACTAAGGAGCAGATGATCTTTCTGCCGTGTGTCGTAGTAGCCGTAACAGGGTCAAAAAGAAATTTCATGGTGAATGCGAGATATCTTTTGGAATAACAGAGGTCTTCAGGACTTGGCTAAAAGACAGTTTCTTTCGGATACTTCTAGAGAGCATAATTTGGATTTCATCGCTTTCATGGAGACTGATCGGTCCAATTTTGCCACGCCTTTTCTGGACTTCTTATGTTGTGGTCTTGATTTTTCATGGTTTTGCTTACCCCCGAGGGGAAGATCAGGGGGGATTTTGTTAGGGGTGAATAATTTTAAACTTGAGGTTTTGAATATGGAGGTTGGCGACTTTGTGGTCAAGTTTCATGTTCGCTCGAGAAGTGATGGCTTCTCATGGGCTCTTGTGGCAGTTTATGGGGCTGCACAGCCTGAGCTTAAACCCGACTTCCTTACCGAGCTTGCTCAGATTTGTGGTTCGTAATCTCTTCCCATGTTGGTGGGTGGTGATTTTAACATTATCCGGATGCAGGAAGAAAAAAATAACAATAATTTCGATGCGAGATGGCCATTTATGTTCAATGCAATTATTGAGAGCTTGGACCTGAGAGAGATTACTTTATCGGGCCACCAATTCACTTGGGCTAACAATTTACCCTCACCGACTTATGAATTGCTTGATCGTGTGCTGATGCGTGTTGAGTGGGAGCAGAAATTTGTTCTGGTGACTGTTCATGCTCTCCAGAGAAGCATTTACGACCACACTCCTCTTCTTTTGGATTCCGGTGAGGAAGCTCATAGGGGAACCCAAGCCACCTTTTCCTTTGAAATATCTTAGTTTGAGAGCGAAGGTTTTCTCGATACTATAGCTCACGAATGGTAAAAGGAGACTAGAGGAGTTAGTAACTTTGAGAAGTGGCAATTTAAAATCCGGCATCTTAGACAATTCCTTAGTGGATGGGCTAAGTGTATTAGTGGTGAGTACAAGAAAGAAAAAGATTGTCTCCTCGCAATTGTTAATGCTTTGGACATTAAGGTGGAATCTGCGCCCCTCTCCATTGCAGATATGGAGGCTAAGCGAGTGGTGGACAAATTCTTAGCAAGCTTTTGCGCGAGGAAGAAATAAAATGGCCTAGAAGGGCAAAAGTTAAATCAATCTGGGATGGTGATAATAATACGAAGTTCTTCCATTTGATTGCAAATGGAAAACATAGAAAAAAGAGAATCTTTCAGCTTGAACAGGATGAGGGGACCATTGTGGGTCAGGACCACCTGAAAGCTTACATAACTAACTTTTATAAGCGTCTTTCTGGCTCTCCGCCATCCAATTTTACATCCCTGGTGGAAGATGCCATTGATGATGTACCTCAACTCTCCACCGAGGAAAATGTTGTGCTGACGGCACCATTCCTGGAAAAGGAGGTTTTCGAGGCCATATCTCAGATGGAGCGTAATAAAGTGCCGGGACCAGATAGGTTTCCCGCTGAGTTCTATCACAAATGTTGGGGGATCAATAAGGGTGATCTTCTTCCAATGTTTGCAGACCTATACAATGATGATCTTTAATTGTTTTGTCTCAACTTTGGAATTATCACGCTTTTACCCAAGGAAGTGGATGCTATTCGGATTGAGCAATTCAGACCCATTTGTTTGTTGAATGTCAGTTTTAAAATCTTCACAAAGGTGGGCACTAATAGATTGTCTACTATTTCTCATACGGTCGTGCGCCCAACGCAGACTGCCTTTATGTCTGGTCTCAATATTCTTGAGGGAGTGGTTGTCCTTCATGAGACGATCCATGAGCTCCACACTAAGAAACTCGATGGAGTTATCTTTAAGGTGGACTTTGAAAAGGCCTACGACAAAGTGAAGTGGCCTTTTCTTCAATAAGCCCTTTGCATGAAAGGTTTTGCGGCTGAATGGAGGAAACAAGTGGCTTCTTACGTTCAGGTTGGGAGTGTTGGGGTTAAGGTCAACGATGACATCAGTCATTATTTCCAAACCCAGAAGGGACTGAGGCAAGGTGACCCCATGTCGCCAATCTTATTTAATATTGTGGCAGATATGTTGGCTATTCTCATAGAAAGGCTAAGGAGGATGGTCAGGTTCGGGGACTTATTCCGCATCTGGTTGATGGAGGTGTATCTATCCTCCAGTATGAGGATGACACAGTCATTTTTATGGAACATGACCTTCAAAAAGTGATTAATATGAAGTTGATCCTATGTCTTTTCGAACAACTATCGGGTCTCAAAATTAATTTCCACAAAAGTTGAGGTGGAAAATCAGTACAAGCAACTGTTTGGTTGTGAGGTGGGATCCCTTACGTTTACATACCTTGGGATTCCCATTTCATCACCGTAAGCTCACCAACAAGGAATGGAAAATTATTGAAGACCGCTTCGAAAAGAAGCTCAGCAGTTGGAAGGGTAAGCTTTTGTCATATGGAGGTCGACTTACCCTTATCAGCGCTGTCCTAACTAGTCTACCGATGTTCATCCTATCATTTTTTGAGATACCTAAAGGGGTGTTGAAAAGGCTAGACTTTTATCGGTCTAGGTTCTTTTGGCAATGCGAGGAGGAGAATCGAAAATACAGACTTGCTAAATGGGACATTTTGTGTAGGCCTAAGGATCAAGGTGGGTTGGGCATTGAAAACCTCAAAATAAAAAACAAGTGCTTATTCAGCAAATAGTTGTATAAGCTACTTAATGAGGAAGGTGTTTGGCTAGAGTTGCTGCATAACAAATACCTGAACTCCAAAACGTTATCCCAAGTAGATGCTAAGCCTACTGATTTACCGTTTTGGAGGGGCTTGATGAAGGTCAAGTCATCCTTTTTTAAGAGAGGTTCCTTTAAGGTTGGTGACGGCCAATCGATGAGTTTCTGGGAAGAAACCTGGTTGGGTGACACTATATTAGTTCTACAATACCCGACCCTGTATAATATTGTGTTCAAAAGAGAGGATTCGGTGGCTTCTATTCTTGGGACTAGCCATTTGAACATCCAATTTCACAGGGCTTTATTGGATGACAAATGGACTAAGTGGATCCATTTGGTTTCCAGATTGATGTCGATCAATCTAACTCAGATTCCAGATTTGTTCCAGTGGAAGTTGACCACTAACGGTGTCTTCACTGTGAAGTCCATGTATGCGGATCTTATGGATTCTGGACCTATTTTTCGCAGAAAACATTTTTGGAAAATGAAAGTTGATTCCAAGATCAAAGTTTTTATTTGGTTTTTGCAGAGGGAGGTAGTTCTTACAAAAGATAACCTTGCTGAACGTAACTGGCATGGTAGCAAAAAATGTTGTTTTTGTGATCAAGAGGAGAAAATCCATCATTTATTTCTGTCGTCTCCATTTACTACCTTGATTTGGCGCACAATTCATGTTACATACAATTTAGCACCCCCAATGAGTATTCCAAATTTGCGTGGAAACTGGTTAGGTGGTATTCATCATAAGCTGAAGGGCCAAATCCATGTGGGAGTTTGTGCCATTCTTTGGGCAATATGGAATTGACGCAATGATTGCGTTTTTTACAGACATCTACTCCTAATTTCTTGTAGGTTATCTACAGGGCTACAACTTCAATCCGTATGTGGTCATCACTGCAGTATGTGGACGTGTGGGTGCTTATGGCGTCTGGGTGCATCCGGCTGGAAACGGTTGCGCAGGGTTTATTCAACCAACTTAGCTAGCGAGCCACTCATAGATTATGTGGATGAGCTATGTAATCTCGAGTTTGAGCGGTTGTGGTCGTGTTTTTTTTTTCATTGTCTGGAACTTGATTTATATTTAATAATATGGTTGTGTGCATCCTGTGATGCAGAGGCCGGGGTAATCCCCTTTTCAAAAGAAAAAAAAGTCACCATCACGGTAGAGGAAACCATTATTCAACACAGAAACAATCAAATAATCAATCCTTGGTTACATTGAAGCCACTTGATTACAAGTATGCCACAGAAATCTGATCAATGAATTCAACAACAAGAATGTAGAAATCAGATAATGTAAGCATAAAAGAACTACTTGAAGAATCTACAGGTATGTAAAAATGCATTGGTGAAGCCATGCTAGGGTTTCCTACCTAGGGCGATCAGGGGCGACTGCCCTGCCGCCACCGCCGCCGGGCGCCGCCCCGGCCAAGTATGGCCCTTAATTTGTCCGTGCCCCAGCCCAGGCAGGGTACCGGATCAGCAGCGGCTACGTCCGCCCTGCGATCGCGTGACTCCCTAGGTCTCGTCGATCCCGCCGTGGCCAAGTCGGATAAAGCTTCATGGAGTTCTGGAACCGCACGACAGGAAGGATTAGGGTTTCCTAAACCCTGCCGCAAGGAAAGTCCGAGCCCAATCCCTTTAAAACATAAGGGGGGGACGCAACAACGCCTGAAACCTCGATAGCCGCCAGATCGATCTAGCCACGCTGCAATGCCGCTGCCGTCAAACTATTCCTTCGGAGAGATGTCGAAGCCATCTGCGAGCAGTGCGGGCAAGGAGCTGCCGGCGACCAAGATGAACCCAGTGGTGGGTGGGGGTGATGATGGGGCTCCCTCTGCGGATGCTACCCGCCCGAAGCCTGCTAGTGGGGAATCCGAGGCCGCTTTGGCGATGAACCCGTGCTTGAGGGGCCTCACCCTATGGGAACAGATGAGGAAGATGACGCCGGAGGGAGGAACTTCAGGGACGCAGGGCAGAGGGAACCAGTCCTTCGATGGGCCAGAGGAATTCAGGGAAGGCGAGGACGCGGAGGAAGAGGCTGAGATCGTGGAGGTGGATCTTGAGGAAGAGGGAGTGCTCTAGAAGCAGGCTCACCCATGGACAGTCATTATGCTGGTCTATTCTTTGGATCGGTCAACACCTAGTACTCTCTTTGACAACAATGTAGATGGCTGGAGGTTGAAGGAGGACTTTGACTACTTGTACCAGGGAGATAACAAGTACCTCGTTCACTTTGGTTGTGAAGCAGACATGGCGCGGATCTTGCGTGGAGGGCTATGGCAATATGAACATGATCGTCTAATCATCGAGGCCTATGATGGGATGAGGAGAGTCTCTGATTACAAACTGGACCGAGTCAGAATTTGGGTGCGGATCTTGGACGTGCCAACAAACTGGCAGACCGAAGCAATTGTGAGAGCTCTGTGTGTGAAACTAGGTACGTTCTTCCAGACTAAACTTGATGAGAATAGGGGCAACTATGTGCGTGTTTGGGTGGCGATGCCAGTGAACCGGCCACTAGAAACTTCGGTGGCAATGAATGCCCGTCTAAAAGAGAAGCTAACCAAGGTCGAGTTCGAGATTCAGTATGAGAAGCTACCCAATTTCAGGAGAAGTCTTGCGGCAGGAAGCGCAAAGGAGGCACACCAACAGGGAAATTCAGCGGCAAATTAAGGTGCTCCCTGTCTTGGCGCTTCACACGGTAGTCCGGCACAGTTCGTGCCAAAACCAATCCAACGGTCTTCCGTGGCCTAGACTTCTCGGCAAGGAGCAGTGCCTCTTCTGTACTTGGAAGCGGGGGCCGTGGTGCTCGCCGTGATGCAGACCACGCGCGCCGGAACAGGTCACAGGAAGAGCACCATAGTGGCAACCCAGCCATGGATCAGATGCTAGCTGAGCAGATGCAACAAATGTCGGGCAGTGATGGTGATAAACTGGGCATACAGAAGGCTACAGGCGGAACTAGTGGGGCGACCACACCCATAACCAGCACACAAGGCGCTCACGTCCCAACAGTTCGGACATCATACCTGCGCTGCGGGATCTATCTAATGAGGTGAAGATGGCTAACGCGGAACTCCCAGACGCCTCATCGCTTGGAAAATGGAACGCGGGAGATGAAGTGTCATCGGCAACTGGAGCGGAACCAGGAGAAAAAGCGTTGGTGCTCTATACTAACTCGACTGCTTCGGCAGCTCATATGCTTTCAGGTACACCGAAGAAACGTAGAACATCAGAGACACTAGAGGGGCAGCAGTCTCAACCGCATGGTGGAGTCCGCGACCAGGACATGCTGGAGGCATCCAATCCATCGGAGGAAGTCGACCCAGGGGCTGCCGATGAACTGACGGGGCCGGCGGAGCACCGTTAGGAGCAATGAATGTCTTAAGCTGGAACTGCCGGGGGGGTGGGAACCCCCGAACAGTTCGTGATCTTGTGAGTCTTGTTAGACTCATTCCCCTAGTATCGTTTTCCTTTGTGAAACTAGACAGTCTAAGAATAAAATGAAGAGGTACCATTCTCGGTTAGGTTTAAGTGGTTTTGATGCTTCAGATAGTGTTGGTCTTAGTGGTGGTCTGGCTTTGTATTGGCATCTGTCTATGAGTCTTGATGTAAAAACAATAAATGAAAGATATATTGATGCGTACGTGACTGCTGCGATGGGGGAGCCACCCTAGCGGCTTACCTGCATCTATGGAGAACCACGGACGGCGGACCGGCATCACATATGGTCCATCCTCCGGGATCTTCACCGCCAAACCGACATGCCATGGGTGGTGGTGGGAGACTTCAATGAGGCTATGTGGAGCTTCGAGCATTTCTCCGAATTGCCGCGACCGGCAGGTCGGATGATTGATTTTTGTGATGCTTTGGAAGTTTGTGGTCTGGGTGATCTTGGTTTTGTAGGGCTGCCTTTCACTTATGACAACCGCCATGGAGGACGGGCAAATGTCAAAGTCAGACTGGACCGGGCTATTGCTAATAATTCTTGGCGTGACATCTTCACAAGTGCCAAGGTGGAGCACTTCGTGATGCCCAGCTCGGGCGACCTGGCTATCTTGCTTTGGTGTGTCATGGAGGAACGGCCACTGGAGTCAGGCAGGAGGTGCCGTCAGTATGAGGTAATGTGGGAGAGAAGCCCGACTCACCCGGAGGTAATAATGAATACTTCGGTTGATTTGGGGTCTATGTTCAATTTGGGAGACATAGCTTCTGGTTTGGGAACTATGATAAAAAATTTGCAAGATTGGAGACGTAAATTTTTTGGAAACGTCATTAAAGAAATTAATAAGTCTCACTCACGTCTGGAAGAGCTTATGTCTATGAATGCAGATAGAAAGGAGATTCGAGAGGCCACTGATAAGATGAATGAACTTCTCTACCGGGAGGAGATGCTCTGGATGCAACGGTCTCGAGTTGTGTGGCTACGCGAGGGGGGCCGTCTAAGTGCATCTAGTGCCACCCCTTGTTGGTTTTGGAGTATTGAAGACAATCTTGGTTGTGGGACTAATGTGTTTGTGAGATTCACAGGAGAACACAGGTAGAAGTCCCTATTGATTCGGTTTACCCATCAAAGATGACCCCTAAAAATTTATGAAGACATTGAAGACAATGGTGGTACACGAAGACATTCGTTTTGAAGATAATGGTTCACGAAGACATTCGGTTGAAGACAATGGAGCGCGAAGACATAGTCTTTTGGTAGTTTCATTTTCTTCTTTCTTGAGTCATAGGAACCGCCGAACTGTCAAGTGGGGTCAAAGTGAACAATGTCAGAAACAGACGTGATGCTCAACCTAAAATCCTATGTCTTCGAGCGAAGACAAATGAGAGAAAATCTCTTCCATAGTGGATGAGTCAGCTTTACTTGGAGCCCAAGTAAAGTTGCCGTGTGGGTTTGAATTCCGACCGTTGAGACACGTGTAAGTTCCCCAATGACCCAAGGTAATTTCGGACAAATCATGTCGGGTTGCCTACTGGATATAAATAGCCACCGCCCTCCACCATAAGTTGGTGGCTGCTCCGAGAGAAAGATACGGCTTTTGGCGTTGTGAGCAACCCACCTCCGAAGCCTTTGTGAGAGAAATCCTGCGAGGACAAACACAAAACACCCAAAGCCCAAAAAGTGATTGAGCATCACTGAAGCCATTCTGTTCTGAGTGAACTGAAGACTTATTACACTTGAAGACTGTGATCTTCCAGTCGGTTAGGCGTCGCGTTCTGAGCATCCAAGAGCCATTGTGGATCGCCGGTGAACGAAGTCTGTGAAGGTTTGAAAGTCTACCTTGAAGACTTACCTGAGTGATTGGGCGAGGTCTAAGTGACCTTAGCTCAACGGGAATAAGGTGAAGACTAGGTCTTCTGAGTTCAATCTCAGCCTCCCTAACCAGACGTACAGTTGTCACAGCAGCTGGAACTGGTCAAACAAATCATTGTCTTCCCCGAGCAATTGGTTCTATCACTTCTCTCCTTTAACTACTGCTTTTGTATTGTGAAGACTTTGCTTGTTCTATTTGCTTGAAGGCATTGTGTGAAGCCTATCTCTCTAATCATGTCATTGTCCTCACACTTACTATTGCTATTGTTCATTGCTATCTGGTCTGCTGCTTGATTTCACTTCTTGCCATCTATGTTTGTGTTCTTTCAGCATGTCTAGACTAGTTTATCTTCCGCTGTACCGCACTTAGTAGCTGTTTATCTTCTGCGTCTTCGAAGACATTGCTTGTTTTGAAGACTTCCAAAAAAATCGCCTATTCAGCCCCCCTCTAGTCGATAACTAGCACTTTCAGATTGGAACACAAAAATTTTCCACCGCAAAGTTGTCTGGCGCGCTCGCAAAAACCGCATAAAATTACTTGTGGACCATGCACGCACAACGCATAGGAGCCATGCAGCCATGGCCGAGCTGGCCACCTCCTATTTCTAATCTGTTCAAGGCGGATAGTACCCTATGTGTGGATCCGGTGATCAACTTAATTAACACACGTGTTACTGATCAAATGAATGATGGTCTGTGTGCAGAATTCTCGGATAAGGAGATTGCGGATGCGCTCTTCCAGATTGGCCCGCTGAAGGCGTCGGGTCCAGACGGTTTTCCCGTCAGGTTCTTTCAGAGAAACTGGTCATGCATGCGCGGACCGGTGATCGCCGGGGTTAAGGAATTCTTCCGAATGGGAATAATGCCGGAAGGGGTGAACAACACCTCCATTGTTCTTATCCCCAAGGTTGACAACCCCGAGAGGCTCACGGAGTTCAGACCGATCAGCCTTTGCAACGTCATTTACAAGGTGGTATCCAAGTGCCTAGTTAACCGCCTGCGGCCCATTCTGGATGAGATAATTTCACCGGAACAAAGTGCTTTTGTCCCGGGGTGGATGATTACTGATAATGCCTTGATAGCTTTTGAGTGCTTTCATTCTATTCAGCATGAAAAAAAACCCTAACAAAAGTTTTTGTGCTTACAAGTTGGATATGTCTAAAGCATATGACAGGGTGGATTGGATCTTCTTGGAGCTAATGATGCAAAAGATGGGTTTCGCTCACCGTTGGGTGGACTGGATTATGACTTGCGTCACCTCGGTGAGATGCACTGTTAAATTTAATGGAACCCTCTTGGATTCGTTTGCACCGTCGTGGGGGCTGCGGCAAGGTGATCCACCCTCCCCTTTTTTGTTCCTTCTGGTGGCTGATGGTTTGTCTGCTTTGTTGAAAGACGGAGAGGAAAAAGGGGAATATACACCTCTGAAAGTGTGTCGCGAGCCCCAAGCGTGTCACACTTGCTTTTTGTAGATGATACACTGTTATTTTTAAGGCAGAGGAGCAGCAGGCTAAACAGGTACAAGAGGTGCTCAATATGTATGCACGGGCCACATGACAATGCATTAACCCAGCTAAGTGCAGTATTCTTTTTGGTAATTCGTGCACCATGGAGGTTCAGGAAAGAGTCCGGTCTGTCTTGCATGTGAACGTACTGTCCTTTGAGGACAAGTACTTGGGTCTGCCCACACCTGATGGCCGTATGTCGCGTGGTAAATTTCAAAATCTGCAGTCCAGGCTTCTGAAAAGGATTATAGCATGGGGAGACACCCTGTCTCATGCTGGTAAGGAAACGATGATAAAAGCTGTTGCACAGGCCATCCCAACTTATATCATGGGTGTTTTTAAGCTCCCTATGTCCGTATGTGATGATCTGAACAGGATGGTGCAAAATTTCTGGTGGGGCTCTGCGGAAGGGAAGAGGAAAACACATTGGCTGGCTTGGCCCAAAATCTTGGCACATAAAATGAAGGGCGGCCTGGGCTTCAGGGACTTCCGCCTGTTTAATCAGGCCCTGCTCGCCAGGCAGGCGCGGCGTTTACTTACTAATCCTAATAGCTTATGTGCGCAGGTGCTTAAGGCTCGCTACTTCCCGGAGGTTCGCCTCGAGGACACTGTCTTCTCGGGGAATGCCTCCCCTACATGGCAGGGCATCCAACACGGTCTTGAGCTCTTGAAAAAGGGCATCGTGTGGCGTGTCGGTGATGGACAAAACATCCGCATTTGGCGTGATCGCTGGCTGCCCACCGAGCCATCGCGCCAACCCATTACTCAGCAAGGAACCTGCCGGCTCAGGAGAGTTGCGGAGCTCTTCAATGAGTCTGGTAATTGGCGTATGGACCTTCTTCGCCGCCACTTCCTTCCTCCGGACGTCGACTCGATCAGCAGCATCCGCACATCGCCGCGTATCACTGACGATATCATCGCCTGGGCGCCTGAGAGGAACGGTATCTTCACCGTTTGCTCGGCCTACCACCTAGCCATGGACGAGCGCGAGCGTCCATTGGCAAGCGCCACGAGCAGGGCACCGGATGGTCGTCGCGCCAGTTGGAAGATCATATGGGGGTGACCTGCTCCCCTGAAGGTACGCGTGTTCGCATGGAGAATTGTAACCAACTCTTTGGACACCTGGGCTTATAAGTTTTCTTGCCACCTCAAGCTTACTGACGTATGTCCCCTTTGTGGCGTGGAACGAGAGGACGGCTTTCACGCGATGTGCAGGTGCCGACTTGCCAGGGACCTTTGGCGAGCCATGGAGAAGGACTGGCCGATCCCCAAGGTGGAGACCATCAAGAATGACGGCCCAGAGTGGCTCTTCACGCTTCTGAACCCTCTGTCAGTTACGGCGCGGATGGTCATCCTCATGATCGTGTGGCGGGCATGGTACATCCGCAATGAAATCACACACGACAAAGTTCCTCCGCCGACAGAAGCATCCAGGCGATTCCTCCAAGGGTACATCAATTCCTTGTTGTGTATCCACCAATTCCCACTTGCAAATTTGGAGAAAGGAAAAATGGTGGTGCAGGATGGAGGCCGGACTGGTCATGTTAGCGGTGAGAAGGAGCAGCCGCTCCAGTGGGTACCTCCTCCAGCCAGCTGGACAAAGCTGAATACCGATGGAAGCTTTGTCCAGGCCACAGGCGCAGCAGGTGGTGGAATGGTCCTTAGAGATGATAGAGGAGAGCTCATTTTCACAGCTTGCAGGCAGTTGTTTACATGTGATAATAGCCTCCAAGCGGAGCTGGAAGCTTGCAGGGAGGGACTGCAGTTGGCCTCGTACCGTACCAACTTGCCCATCTTGGTGGAGTTGGATTGCTCTGAAGCAGTCTCAATGCTGTCGGCCAAGTCAGTGAATCGCTCACAAGTCCGAGCGCTAGTAGAGGACATAAGCAGAATAGTAGGTGCTGAATCTAGGGAGATTTCCTTTTCTCATATTAGTAGATCACAAAATAATGTCAGTCACGCACTCGCCGCGTATGGACGTAGTACCCCGCGCATGGCTGTCTAGTTGAGATCGGGATTAGACTGCATTGTAAACATTTCAGAGGCCGGGAAGCCTCCGTGAGTTAATGAAATCTTCCTTTCCCCTGCAAAAAAAAAAGCATAAAAGAACCAAGAATACTAGTGCCGTTGAGATAAAAATGCGAAAGGTTAGATCGAATGATGGCTAGCCAAGGACAAGCTTGAGCTTGTTGCCGTGCATTCTTGTGCAGCGGCTCCCCCATGCGACCACACCCCCGAAAGACCTCCTCCATGAGTGCATGGCCCTCCGGTTGTGAAGAAACACATTGTATTAGTCTTATTAGTAGTGATGAACTATACTTGCAAAGACACTGAAGAACTATACTAAGACAGGGTAAGAAAAGGGAACAACATACATGCTTCACTAGGAGTACCTGGTACTCCACGATTTTTGAAATCATGTGCCTGAACCCAAAGATGTTGGCATGATATACTAAGCTAGACTAAGATAGGCCAAGCATCGGTAGAAAGAAAAATAAAGGGAAAAGTATATTTTTCATCCCTCAACTCTTCTGAAAGTTTAGAAATGGCCCCTCAACTCCAAAACCAGCAAATCTTAGTCTCTCAACTTTTAAAACCGGATAAGTTTAGTCCCTCGTGCCGCTTCGAGTGGTTTCCGTCTGCTGTGAAATGTAAATTGGTGAACAGTATATTTTTTAAAAAAAGGAAAAAAATATTGAACACACTCAAGTGTGCAAGGTGCATGCAAATTTTTGTGGTGTTTGGACATTCGAGGAGATCGTGAAAAAAAAAGAGTAAATCTGCTCTAGGGTGAACAGTAAATTTAAAAAATAGTAACCAAATTCAAAAAAATATGAAAATTTTTGGCATCGAAGAAGCTCCTGTGCGCAAGTTGCTTGCAAAATTACGTGGTGTTTGGACATTCCAGGAGCTCGTGGAAAAAAAAAACCTTAGCTCAAAAAGAAACTTTGAAAAAGTGCACTATACAGGCGCGGCACCGGCTAGAGCACCGTAGCCGGTGCCAGTACAGTGACACACGAGCTACAGCTGTGTCGGCCGTTAGGCCACAGTGTCGTGGCTCGTTGTCATCACCCCCGTTGTCTTCTTCAGGCTATCGATGTGTCACCCCCCTAGGCTCGGCGTCGCCATCCATCGTCACAAGTGCCTGGTCTTCCATCATGCCATTCGGATTCTTCTTCGGCTAATTGAGTACCGCCTCCGCATTCTCTCTAGGCTACCAGTGTCACCACCTCCTTTGGGACCATCACTACTAGGGAAAACCCTAATAGTAGCGCGGGGTAATTGCCTATCAGTAACGCGGGGTCCCGCGCTACTGCTAGGGCGTTACAGTTAACTTTTAGCAGTAGCGTGGGTTTTACCCCGCGCTACAGATAGACAAACATAGCAGTAGCGCGGGTCCACCCATCGCTACAGCTAGTTAGCTGCAACGCTGGTATGAACACCGCGCTACTGTTAAGCCCGCGCTGCTGCTATTGTAGTACCCCTCGCCACTGCTAAGATTTTCTTTTTTTTCTTCTGCGTATTTACGCTGTATTTATACATCTTTTATACAATAGCAACATGCACATACATTGAAAATATATGAGACAAGAATGTCTCATAGTTGGCATCATCATCATCGAAGTGCTACAACATACTCTCATCATATCATCTCATCATCATAATGGTCGAACACATGTCTCAAAATAGCGATACAAGTTATTAAGTCTCGAATACATGCAACTACATGGTCACATACACATGTTTCATCATCTATCTAAACTGGTAACATACACATGTTTCATCATCTATCTAAACTATGATATGATCACATACAAGAGAAGAGCGATCATGATGAGCAAGAACGGGATTATGTAGTAGTTCTTGAGCCGGTTTCGATTCCTCTCTCGAGCTAACGTGAACCTCAAGTAACTAACTTCCGCTTCACTTCTGCTTTGAAACCCTTTCTGGCTGCCGCCCGAGAAGCGGCACTTGGGCCTGACACTCCGACCACTCGTCGTACACTCCTGGAACCCTCCCTATGTATACGGCATAGCACTTCTTCGCCATCGATGATCTATATCCCTGTCAGAGATGCATTGTCATCAAGCGAATTCAATGATAATATACAACATAATATACTTGAACAATACGAAGAGAAAGAGTTAGCAAATAGAAGCAACATATAGTAAACATAATTAATGAAAGTCATCGTACCCAAACTAAATAACTAGAGCGCGGCACCGTTTACATCACAAAGTTTCGTCGTACAAAAATTCAAAGTTTCGTCCTAGAGAAACTAATAACTAAACGGACACATTGTGATCGTCAATCACTCCATGTTCCATCCGTCCAAATCCGGGAGGATGCACCCTAGCTTTGTGAAAGGCGTCATGTCCAGACGCTGTAGGGCTATGCGAGTTCGGACGTCAGCCCGCGATATTGGGCCGCCGTAGAACATCCCATTCTCTTTGAGGACGTCTTTCATGATGATCGCCGCAATTTTCTGCTGGATGCGATAGAACTCATTTCGGAGTTGATGATCTGGTACGGCTCCCAAGGCTTGGTCCCATGTGTGGATATGGGCATAGGATGAAGATGTCATACGAAGTGCTTGCCGATCCCTTCTGTACTCCAGCATATGATGGATGACGTAGAATCCATCCTTATTACTATGTGCCGGTTGCTAGACACACCAGAAGTCAGTCTTATGGCCGAAACACGGCGCGCCGTTCTTAGTTTTTTTGACCCTTATGTGGCCACCCCGCGCGCCGAAGCTCAGGAGAGCACTATCGAGAACATTCTTTATGTGTGTGAAATCTTTCTACTGTATGTTCTTCGACGAGTCCAAATACAGAGCGTGGGAGAGTTATGGGTAAATAACGATGAGGACGGTGCGTCCCTCGTTGCGCAAAATAAGTACACCTCAAGTTAGCCTCCATACGTGCAAAGAAATAATTGAAATGTACGAAATGATGTATGTGTTATAGTGGCTATCCGCGGATGACTTGCATGAGATGATAAGGCAGGAGAATCGTTTCCTTGTCCTTATTGGCGACCATGAAGTCTGCGATGTAGTTCCTCGCATATTCACGGTTGACTGGGTTGATTGCCAAGAAGCCCTCATGCATGTAGTATGGGTCCGCGACCGCGATATGAGAGATTTGCCCTTTCCTGATGATATAGTTCATGTGCAACGCATAAAGGCGACGAACGTAAAATCGAGCCGCCAGCACCACCTTCTCGTCGATAGTCACTTGACTGAACTTCCTTCTTTGCCTTTTGGTCTCCGGGTCCTCGTAGTAGTAATACTTCCACGTGGCGCCGTCTCCGGCGGAGTGCACACGTCCATACTGCGGCCGCCGGTCTACCGGGTGTCCCTACATTATGTTAATGGCCTGGTTGAAAGGGGTGTCCCACTTGTACTTCGTCGATGACTGAGTCGACGGGTCACTTTCGGCTGCAAGCCTGTGTTGCTCTCTCTGCAAAATGAACGTGAACCGTTTACAAATGTGACTAGAACGTAGTCAACTTGATCAGAAGCTAATATAAGGTGGTAAAATAATAATTACCAGTATTCTCATCAATTCCCTCATCGGCCCGTCCATGTACCTAACCTTTTTTTCCTTGTCCCACTTGTACCGGGCCCTGATGAAGTCGTGCTCCAGCGGGTCGGTGAACTCCGCCAAGGGGTCTGGGAGCCCCTGACTTTCATGTTCCGCGTCCTCCTTAGCCCACACGGGCCTCTTGCCCGTGTAACCTCGGCTTCCGAGGCGGTGGTTCCCCGTGTTCCTGGCCTGAAGCTCCTTCATTCTCTCTGACTTGGCCGTGATTCCTTCGGTAGCGCAAGTCTCCTTGAATTTTTCATAGTCCGCTTCCGTAATTGTCGGATTCTCTGCAAAAATCTTGGCGTAGGTTTCATGGTCTACTTCAATCGCTCTTTTGACCCTACCTTTGCAGGCGCTCAATGCGTTGCTGAACTTTCCTATGGGTTTGCTGTTTAACTTTTGCATGGCATCAACTTTCCACGGTTCGACGTCGTCATTCTGGCCGGGGAACTGGAATCTCGCGTGCAACCTGGCTAGGAGGAGGTGCTCCAAATGTGGTTTCTTCCTTATGTCTGTGTCGTTGATGTTGGCGGTATCCCGTAGGATGCATCCTATTTGGTTGACGTAGCACGCTGACACTTCCCGCGGCTCTACTGGCTCGAACTCGCCGGGGTGCACCGCCGTGACCATCAGTCTTCCGGTGCCGAGCTGATTTGGGCGTCGTGCCCTCTTCTTCTTTCCTTTAGTGGCTTGGGTACCACGTTCCGTGGTCTGGTTGCCACCATCATCTGTGCCGGTCTCGGTGCCGGTGTCGGTGCCACCACCACCCTCCATGATGAGAAGGGGGCCCTGCGACCCTTCTTTTTCCTGACTAACCAGATAGTCGAGGTAAGCGTGTGCATTCTCTGCTTGGGCGTGAGAACCTCCGGATTCGTCGTAGTTGGCCATGTTTCCTAGGGTTCAATCTGGTCGTTTAATTCTTGAACTATAATAAAATAAATAATGACATAAAAAATGGCCTATGTTTTGCCGGAATGTTGATTCATTCCCGTTTCGACAAATCCCGGGCACTCGATATGTCCTACTTTCTAGCACAAGTCATGCCAAAATTCACACAAAATTTCGGCATGCCTTTGCTAAAAAGTGGACATATGGAGCACCTGGAATTTGCCGGAACGAAAATGAATCAACATTCCGACAAAACATAGGCCACCCGAAATCAGTACACATATCCAACATACATCCAGATATCCAACATATCCAACATACATCCAAATATCCACATCATCACATGAGTACATGATCTTGTGCATGATCATCAAAATATACATGACATTGCCGGAACATGATCTTATGGATGCAATCTCACCTCTCTCTCATCAATCAAGACTAAACTACAAAAGCTTGCCTCTCTGTAGACGTCACCGGTGGAGGAAGAACAGCGGTGGATCCTCAGCGCTGCTTCTCAACTGAAATGAAACCAATTTTTATCAAAGTTTAGAATCAAAACTAGTAGTGGTCCAAGTGCTTAACAGCAAATGGGAATGCTACATTTCTAACATAAACCACTTCTCTTTTATTTGATGTTTATTTTGCAGGTTGAAGAAAAGAAGGAAAAGGAGATCAAGATCAATTAGTAAAACTTCTGAAACTATAATTCCAGCTGTAGATGAAACTACAAATTTGTTCCTACAACAGTCAATTACACAAGCAATAATTACTAAAGAAAATAAAATCTGAACAATGTTGCATCTTTTCCCCCAATCTTTAAAAAGCCCTAATGGTCAAATTGCTAAGATTTCTTCCAAAATTAACTCTAGGGTCAAAAGAAAACAATCTAGCACTAGATGAAATAGATGAATGAGATAAACTAGCACTGGATGAACTAGCAAACCCTTATATCTGAATATTTCTGAATTATAATGCACTGAAAATTAGCACTGGATGAACTAGCACTGGATGAACTAGATGAAATATAATGCACTGAAAATTTCTGAATTTCTGTCCAGCACACATATCTCAACTGAAAATTCAGTTAATTAAATTCAGTTAACTAAACAAAAAAAATTCAGTTTGACATTGCATTCTTCAGTTCTAGGGTTTGAGTGGTTCCAAGTACTAGATCAATATGCTGGAACACACACGGATAGAGAGTTCATATGAACACCTAGGGTTCATATGAACACCTAGGGTTCATGAGGAGGGGAGGAAAGGGCAGCGGGGCATACCTCGGTGATGCGGGTGTAGCTGGCGGGCTTGTCGAAGACGGTACAGGCAGAGATGAAGCGCGCGGTGAGGGTGTGATGACGGCGAGGTAGGGGAGGAGCTCACGGAGGGCGTCGGCGGCGCGAAGGAAAAATGTGAATGGGGAATTGTGGGAGAAGGAGGGAGGCCCGCGCGGGGGTTAAGTCAAAATTAGCAGTAGCGCGGGTCTATGTCCCGCGCTATAGCTAACTTAGCCATAGCGCGGGCCTGCGAAGCCAGCGCTACAGCTAACTTATTTATAGCGCGGGACCTAGACCCGCGCTACTGCTAAGTGTTCCTTTTTGTTTTTTTTTAATTCTAAAATTCACATATCTGTAGCGTGGTGCAGTGTAACCCGCGCTACAGCTAAAGTTTTTCTTTTTCTTTTCCTTTTCTTTTTTCTTTTTTATTATTTTTCCTTTTTCCTTTTTTCTTTTCTTTTTCTTTTCATTTTCTTTTCTATTCCTTTCCTTTTCCTTTTCCTTTTCTTTTTTATTTTCTTTTTATTATTTTTCCTTTTTTCTTTTCTTTTTCTTTTCTATTCCTTTCAATTTTTCTTTTCATTTTCTTTCCTTTTTGTTTTTATTTTTCTTGTTCTCCTCCGAAAGACGACCGAGCCGGCCTCGCAGTTGACGGGAACGTCTCCGCCCACACTGAGCGAATATCGCCGGAACCATGCCTGGTGGGAAGGGGGTACAATGTATATAACTCAGGCGATATTATATATATATATATATATATATATATATATATATATATATATATATATATATATATATATATATATATACTCCACCAAGCGGCTCGCCCTTATCCCTAACCTCCCGCTCCCCCACCTTCTCCTCCTGCCGCCACCGGGAACCACGCGCGCGCCGCCGCCGGTGACCTCGCGCGCGGCCGCCGCCGGTGACCTCGCACGCGGCCGCCGCCAGTGAACTCGCGCGCGGCCGCCAGGGACCTTGCGCGCCCCATGATCCCCAACGTCCTGCATCTCGCGCACACACCCCTCTCGCGACCTACAGCCGGCGACCTCCCTGCGCCGTTATCATGGCCCGCCCGGCCGTTCTACCCGCTGGCGCGAGCCGCCGCCCCATCGGCCGGTTGAGCCCCTGAGTCATACCTCCATCTCCTCTGCTCCGCAAGTAGTGCTCGCTGTGCCATACCTCCAGCCAAGAAGCTCCCTTCCGCCACGCCTCCACCGACCGTCCATGGTGCTATCTCTCCAGCCAAGAAGCTCCCTTCCGCCACGCCTTCTTCTCTTGCAGAGATCCATCGACGCTTCTTGCTGATGCCAGCTAGAAAATGGGCCATCAGTCCCGGTTCGGGAGGGCCTTTAGTCCCGGTTGCCCAACCGGGACTACGCAATCGGGGCTAAAGGCCCACCCCTTTAGTCCCGGTTGTGTTGCGAACCGGGACTAAAGGCCCTCCACGTGGCCGCTGTCTGGAGCAGGGCTGGAGGACCTTTAGTCCCGGTTGGTGTTTTTTTTTGTTTTTTTTAGTTTTTTCCGATTTTCAAATCTTTGAATTATTTGACAATTTAATCTCTAATCACCCCTCCTCACTGCTCCAGCATGGAGCACTCATTCCAAATCGTCTAACTTCCCGGCCGGTCACCCATCCTCTCACTACTCTAGCCCCAGCACGCTTAACTTCCCAGTTCTATTTCCCCTAGTTTCCAAGTCTGCACTTGTTGTTTTCCTGACAATAGTAAGCTATCAATCCTATTAACCCATAGGTCTTGATGTTACATGATTTAATTTTTTAAATTCCAAACAATTATTAAAATAAAATAAGTAATAATAATATTGAATTTCAATGACAATAAAATAAGTAATAATATTATTTTATTCATTTTTTTGCCATTTATTCATTTAATATGGCATAATTAATATCTTTAAATCTGTAAATAGAAATTCGACAAATAATATATCCATTATTATCAGAAAAATGCGAGGAATCCAAATATGACATCATTTATTTATTTTTAAATAAAATTAATTTTTAAAATTATTTCTCATATGCTGGAATCAATTGCTTCTTGGTGATGTGATTAGGATGAGAACTAATGAGCTTTCTATGTTTGGCTAAGCACAAGTGCCTGATCTGGATTCATTGATAAAATGGTTATAATTTGTTGATATGGTACTAGCTCAGGTATAAAATGGTGAATCCATGAATCACTATATACAATGTCTGTCTAGTTGCAGCAACTGCTGTTATTTGATTTTAGGAGTTGAACTTGAGCATGATGTCACACGTTTCACCGTTTGAGTTTGAAACTATTATTCTAAAAAACAATAATTATTTAGTAACATTAATATTTATTGAATAAGTAGTTTGACCATAGTTTGACCACAGTTTGACGAAAACTTCGAAAAAACTTAAATTTGAGGATAACATTTTTTCCTTTCGGAATTTGACGATTCTATCAACTATAATTAAAGGCTAAACAACTATTAATACAAAACAGTAGCAAAATTAATATTAATTAATTATAAAATGTTATCTACTATTGTCTAACAGAAGCATACTACAACATGTTAAAATCTACAGAAAGAACTAACTAAAAATAATTAAAAACAACAATAAAATGACTAAAACAACTATATAAGCAAAACAGTACTGTTTTAATTAAAATCCTAATTTAAATTATTCTAAAAATAACCAAATAAATCTTACTGTGACAACAATCTAACATGTGACTAGGAGCAAAAAGAATTAAATTAAAAACTATTTTTAAACTCAAGTTATTCACAATCTAGGGTTTGAAGCAAGTTTGAACAAATTCAAATTTAAACCTTTCAAATTTGAAAACTAATGGCACAAACAGAAATTAGACAAAATTTTGAATCTAATGCAAAAAGAATCACTCAAAAACATCAAATATTCTAAAAGATATAGGCAATTTAAAACAGAAAACAAATGGAAAAACAGAAAAGAAACTTTCAAAACCCCTTTAGTCCGGGTTGGTATCTCCAACCGGGACTAAAGGTCTAACCTTTAGTCCCGGTTGGAGACACCAACCGGGACTAAAGCCTCAACCCCTTTAGTCCCGGTTGGTGTCTCCAACCGGGACTACAGGTCTAACCTTTAGTCCCGGTTGGTGACACCAACCGGGACTAAAGGGGTTCGCACCGGCCGCATCCTGGCGCAGCCCCTTTAGTCCCGGTTGGTATCTCCAACCTGGACTAAAGGTTGCGTTTGACCCGGGACTAAAGCTAGCCGAGCCCCGTCCGGCGTCCTAGCCACTCGAACCGGGACTAATGCTCACATTAGTCCCGGTTCGTAACGCGACCGGGACTATTGATCCTTTTCGGCTAGAACGAAAGCCCTGTTTTCTACTAGTGAGCCCAAGCGATGAGAAAAATTAGCCTCCAACCGCCTCGGCTGGTCACCAACACGCACACCTGAAGTTCAGGTATTGCCCGGTCGATGCTAATCGCGGCCACCGCCCTTGCGAACTATCTCTCGTGCAGTCCAATGGGCCACTACTCCCGCACTAATCGGCCACCGCTTCTCAGTACAACGGATGTCCCATGCATTACTCGCTTAAAAAATGATTCATGGATGCCACCAAGAGCCACGCCTCTGCCTGTGCTTAGCACTTGTCTCTCTCTCTAATTGCTTCTCAGTATGACATCTCTCTCTCTGCTTCTCAGTACATCATCTGTCTCTTTTCAATTTGTTCAAACAGACAACAATTTTGTGTACTAATTGACTTTATGGCCAAGTTTTCTCTGTATGTCATGCTACTATTCTAATATTGGGAAATCTTTCCCATGAGATGAGTGCGTATCAGGGTTGAAAAAATTATTTCAAGATTCTCTTGTGGTCTTTGAGGGCTAAAATCATGTATTATGTACACAGGAGTGAAGTTCAGTTTGCCGGAGAAGAGGCGTTGCCACGGCCGATGCTGGCTGTTGGTGCATAGATGTGCATGTATTCCGTTTGAAAACCTTGGTGCACGCCCAAAAAGTTCAGAAAAATCAATGGTAAAAGTTAGAGTATGTGGAGGTTGATGCTTCCTGTGTGTATACATGGGTGCACATTTTCTTTTTCATGATATGCAGTTCTACAATACCAGTTCAACAATCCAGCAAATTCCTGCATCGCCTCCCCACTCATCATCCCGAAGTCCACCTCTGCTGACGCTGCTGTTCAGGTACTCATTCCAATCCAAAGTTACTTGTTCGATACATCTCATGCATGCACTGTAAAATATAACACATGCCGCCTGTTATAGTCTGCATTAGTAGCTAATTCCATACATCCATTCGGTTGTTGCGGCAAGCCATCCTCAATAAGCAGAAGAATGCAGCTTCAACATTGATCAGCAAACTCCACAAGGTACGCACTCGATTTAAATTACTTGCAACTTTCTTGATCAGTCAACTATCTTGAACCAAACTACATACTGGAGTCTGTTACAGAAGAATTAGCTGAAGAATGAAGATGCGAATGCGATTCTGAATGCACCTGTATATCTTCGAGAATGTATGTATGCATGTATGTAGGCCAGTACATCCAGGTGGAGGTGGACAGCGGCTTCGGATTGTTTGTCTGCCCTTCTTCCGGTGTGTGCTGTGTAACAATGAAGTTCACCCTTGACATTGTGAAAAGTTCGATGTGTGAAGAAGCTGCGGGATTTTTCCCATCTAAAAAAACAGAAGGTCGATGCGTTGGTGCTTTGTTAAGATCGGTTTGCTTTTTTGATGCGTTGATGAAGCAAGTGATTTGTACTGTAGTTGTTAACTTTGCTTTGGAAGTTCATACTGGAAAAAGAAATGTGTGCCCGCAAGATGTTTGCATTTATTCCTCAAAGTAGAAAGCATCGTCTCGCAGAGCTTAACAATAGGGGCTGCATGCTATGGTACAGATTTGTGAAATTTCTTTGTACTGATTACTATTTCGTTGTGTGTGATGGACGTATGATTTCATGTACGCACAGTTTTTTTGAGTTGTTCTTTGTGTAATACTAGTACATTGAAGTTCAAATGAAAAAAAAAACATAAGTTCAAATTTAAGAAACAGAGAAGTCTAAATTTTAGTAAAAAAGGAAACCAAATTTTCTCCATTTCTAAAAATAAAAAAAAGTTCAGGTTTAAAATAACAAACAAGTTGGATGTTTACTAAAAAATTCATAAAAAATAAAATAAGAGTACAATAAATAATAGAATGTATACCAAAAACTAAGATTTTTCTCGTTATTAAAAAAATAACACCATGTTCAAACTACAATAACGGAGTAGTTCAATGTTTACAAATTCGGATTTTCCTCATTACTAAACAATAAAACCAAGAAGTTCAATTTATAATAGCAGAACAATGGTTTATTTCCTTAATATCTAAAAGGCAAATCTGGAAGTTCAAAAAAATTGAGCAAGAAGTTCAAATAAAAACAGTACTTCAAAAATCTTTATAAAAATGGATTTTTCCTATTTGTAAAAAATCAAAGAAGTTCAAATTAAAAAGAGGAACATTTCAGAAGAGTTTATAAAAAATGATTTTCGCCGTTCTAAAAAATTAGATGTCCAAATTAAAATATTGGTGTGCTTCAATGTTTATAAAAAAAGCATTTTCCCCGTTAGTAACCAAAAAAACTAGGAAGTTAAAATTTTAAAAATGGTGAAGTTCGATGTCTATAAAAAAAATCAGATTTTTCTCATTATTAAAAGAATAAAACCAAAAAAATCAATTTTTTAGAATAAAGAAGTTCAAAAAACTCGGATTTTCCTCGTTTCTAGAAAAAATCTAGAGGTTCAAATGGATTTTCCTTGTTTCTAGAAAAAATCTAGAGGTTCAAATTTAACTAACGGAGAAGTTCAATGTTTATTACAATACCAAGAAGGTCAAATTAAAAAAAATCGAGCAGTTCAAAAAGTGTATAAAAATAGATTTTCCCTATTTAAAAAAAAGACCTAGAATTCAAATTTAAATAATTGAGCAGTTCGATATTTATTACATAACTAGGACTTTTCCCGTTACTAATGAACAACACCAAGAAGTCCTAATTAAAAAAATGAAGCTGTTTGATGTTTATAAAAACTCAGATTTTCCCCAATACTAAAGATTAAAACGAAGAAGTTCAATTTTACAAAATGGAGTAGTTCAATCTATATAAAAAACTCAGGTTTCCTCGTTACTATAGAATAATACCAAGAAGTTCAATTGGAAAGAGCGGAGCAGTTTGATATTTATTTGAAAAATCAGATCTTTCAAGTTACTAAAGAATAAAACTAATAAGTTCAATTTGAAATAACAAAGAAGTTCGATGTTTCTAACAAAACTCCAATCTTCACATTTCTAAAAATACACAAAGAAGTTCAAAAAAAAAGTTAGAGCGGTTTGATCTCTGTAAAACCTCAGATTTTTTTCCGTTACTAAAGCGAAACAGAGGGAAATCCGAATTAATAACTGCCGGAAGTTCACATACTGCATGGTGTGTGTTTCGTATGAGAAAAAAGGAATAAAAAGGCAAAGTTTAAAATTTTTGTGGCTAGAAGTTCAAGTGCTCAGCCCGGGAAAGTTCAAACATTCTTGTGAGAGAGGTTCAACATGTATTTACATGTTCAAAAACACAAAAAAATATGTTGGTTTTGGTGTTTTAAAATAATTCGCTCATTCCATTACAAAATTGAAACAAAATGCCCTACATGAAAAAAGTTCCTCCTATTCAACAACTTTACAAGGGGATACCGTATGCTCTATTCCAAAAAAAAGGTTAAAACAAATTGGTGTATATTGTTCGAACAAAAGTTTAACCGTCTTAGATAAAGTTGCGTCTTTTCAACATGTTTCTAAAAGGTATATCATTTGTGTAACTCCCACGAACGGGTGAGGAATTACGAACACAAATACGTGACCGTAGTTCAATGTGAAAACAGCGAGCAGTTCAACTACTACACGGAATGCGTTTCACATGAGAAATAAGAGAATACAAAACTAAAAGCCTAAAAGGGTTGTTGCAAGAAGTTCATGTGCTTCTCCCGGCACAGTTCAACATGTCTAGTGCGAGACGTCCGTCATTCAGTTACATGTTAGAAAAAGGCAAAAACGACGTTTTTTTGCCATTTTTAAAACTGCTCTCAAACAACAATAAATTTGTAACAACTGTCTACATGAAAAAGTTGTTCCTATTCATAAGCATTCCAACGGTATATTATATGCTACATTCCGATAAACGGTTTAAAAGTTTCATGTATACCGTTAAAAACACGTTTTTACGTATTCAAAAAAATCTTTCAAACCGATGCGAGTATGAAAAAATGATCAACACGGTAAAGTTGCGTATTTTCAACAGCTTTTCATCGGTATATCATTTGCTCAATTCCGGTAAGTGGTTGGGGAGTTACGGGCAAAAAATAGCACGTGAAAAATAGAGTGAAGTTCAAACACACATGCCTTAGAAGTTCAACTTCTTCACGCAGTGCATTTCCGAAGACTCAGTTTTCGCGATGAAGGCAGAACGCATGATCTCGTCATTTTTAAAATTACGTAAAAACAGTTAGAAATCAGAGAAAACATTCTATATGAAAAAGTTTCGCATTTTTGATAGCTATCCAGCGGTATATTATTTGCCCCATTTCGACAAAGTTTGCGAAAATTACGGCCAAAAAACTTTTTTTGCCATTTTCAAAATTAACTTAAAACTGTAAAGAATTGGGAGAAACATTATATTCAAGAAAGTTTCGCATTTGTTTAGGCTTTCCAATGCCATATCATTTGCTGCATTCCGACAACCATTTAGAAAAAAACCAGAAAATACGAATTCGCAGCAACTTCCACCGTTTTCTAAATTACTTTTAAACCGTTCAAAATTAGAAAACAATTTCTATATGAAAAAGAAGCGCATTTTCATAAGCTTTCCAACGCCATATCACTTGCATCAATCCGACTTGCCGTTTTCAAATTACACCAAAAACACGAGATCGGCTGTTCGGTTTTAGAAATCCCGCTATTTTTCAAATTACTCTTTAACCGTAGGGAATTTGGGAAATTTTATATATGTGGAATGAGCGGTTTTGCAGTAGCTTTCCAACGCCGTATTATTTGCGTGATTCCGATAAACGATTTAGAAATGGTCTCGAAAATATGATTCATGTTTTTTTGTATGAAGAAAAACGGTTTGTAAAACTGCTCTTAATCCGTCTAGATTTTGACAAAAATTTAACTTAGGTTGTGATCCATGTGTCGACAGCTTTCCAACGGTATATCGCAAGACCCATTTGGACAATGTTCACGGAAGTTGAACCTCTCCATGGGTGAAGTTCAATTACTACTACTACGACGAGTCGGGTAGTTATCAGAATATTATTCTGATCCCGTGATCAGAATAGTGTTTATATATATATTGCATCATTTGACTAATAACGGTTAAGTGCATATACAAAATAGATACATACATATAAATGATGGTTTCTCAGCGTCGACGACGTTTCAGAGTGATCTTCTTTCCCTTTTTGTTCGTTGTCGAATAATTGAGCCCCTCATCGTGACTTTTCCTTTTCAGGGAGTACGATCTTTCTTAGTTAATGTAGTCTTTCTTCTTCTTTTGACGTGTGCTTCATCATCATCGTCATCTTCCCTCATCGGGTCACCGTACTGGTCATAGTCTTCCTCGTTGCATCGACCCGAGTGGTCTACATGCAATTCCCTCCGGCCGTTGGTGCGACCTTCTCCTCCGAGCCTCCCAAGGTGCTTGTTGACGGGCAAACCAACAACAGAGTTTCCGACGCCAAGAAAATTCTCGCAGAAGGAGATGCACTCTTGGGTCAGATAGCCCTGGACGATGTTTGCATCCGGACGGGACATGTTACAAACGAATCCTTTGATGACCCCATTCATCCTCTCGAACGGCGTCATGCTATGCAGGAATGTCGGCCCAAGGTCGATGATGTCGTCCACAATGTGGACACATAGATGCACCATGACGTCAAAGAATGCGGGCTGGAAGTATATCTCAAGCTCATTTAGTATGACAACGATCTCTTCTTGTAGCCTTCGGAGCTGCTTCACACTGATCGACTTTCGAGAGAGAACGTCAAAAAATTTGCAGAGGCCATTAAGCGTGTCACGGACGTGCTTGTCCATTATCCCTCTAAGTGCAACCGGGAGTAGCTACGTCATCATCACGTGACAGTCATGAGATTTCACCCCCGCTGAACCTTTTCTTCTTGGTGTCTAGAAATCTGCTTATCTTCCCATAATAACCGGAACTAAATTTGATTCCGGTAAGGCACATGAAGAATTGATCGATCTCCTTCGGACTTAAGGTGAAGCAAGAGGGAGGGCAATAATGCTTTTCCTTCTTGTTGACTTTTTTACCCCTGTCTTCCGTCTCCGTCTCCTCCGACGAGTTCTTACGGGGCATGTGGAGATCTTTCCTGATATTCAAAGATTCCAAGTCTTTTCTTGCCTTCGGCCCATCCTTGGTCTTATCCGGCATGTTCATCAGTGTGCCAAGCAAGCTCTCCAGGACATTCTTCGTGATATGTATTTGATCAAGGCTATGAGGCGTGTCCAGTTTTGGCCAGTACTCCAAGTCCCAAAAAACAGACCTCGTTTTCCATACCTTCAGTAGCGGCATCGACGCCTTTTCTTCTTTCCCGGCACGGGGCACTCTTCCAAGTTTTTCAACAACTCATCGATTTCGATGTCGCTCCTCTTACGTGGAGGTCCTCGATGCTCAGCCTCACCATTGAATTGATCTCCACGCTTTCTCCACGGGTCATCCTTCTCGCGCCATCTTCGATGCCCCATGTACACGATTTTCGCAGACCCACCATCTTTCGGTAGCTGTTGAGACGTTGTATCATCCATGCACCTGGTGCATCCGCAATATCCGTGGCACACCTGGCCTAAGACATATCCGTAACCGAGATAGTCATGCACCATCGTTATCAACGCGGCTCTCATATCGAAATACTCTCCTTTGCTGGCGTCCCATGTCTTGACCGGTGCTATCCATAACGTGTGTAGCTCCTCTTTCAGTAGCTTGAGATACAAATTAATATCATTTCCCAGTTGTTTCGGCCCTTGAATCAGCATGCTCATGTGTATGTACTTTGTCTTCATGCACTTCCAGGGGGGAGGTTGTACATCCATACAAACACGGGCCATGTGCTATAATTGGTGTTCTGGTTGCCAAACGGATTCATGCCATCGGTACTCACACCAAGCACGATGTTCCTTGGATCATTTGCGAAATATCGATATTCAGCATTGAATGCTCTCCACTAGCTAGCATCTGCAAGGTGTCTCAGCTTCAGATCATCTCCATCGTCGGGCTTCACCCTCTCCGCGTGCCAGCGCATGAGCTTTGCTTCCTTAGGATCTACGAAATAACGCTGCAGACGGGGAGTGATCGGAAAGCACCATACAACTTTCTGAGGAGCTTTCTTTCCGGCCTTCTTGTATCGAGAAGCATTGCACACTGGACAGCTGGTTTTTTCCGCGGGCTCCTTCCGATAAATGATGCAATCGTTGATGCATGCGTGGTATCTAATGTGCGGCAGATCAAGAGGGCACACAATTTTCTTGGCCTCCTCGACAACAGTAGGACACAGGTTCCATGCGGGAAGAACCTTCTTTAGATACCTTAAAAGCTCATCGAGGCTTGCGTTGGTCCATTTGTTTTTTGCCTTCTTCTTTAGAAGTTCGAGCGTGAAACTCAAGCGGGTTACCTCGGGATCGCAACCATCATACAATGGAGTCTTCGGGTCTACCTCCAGTTGCGCCAGCTTGGCCTCCTCTCTAGAAGCAGCTCTACCGCTAGTCGTCTTCTTACGAAGCAGGTCTCGAACATGAGGGTCCCGCACGACTGAACTTAGTACCGATGAAGACTGCGGCGTGTCCGCGTCTTCTCCGTCATGTCTGGCCTCTTCTCCGCCTGGTCCGACCTCTTCTCCGCCATGTCTGGCCTCTTCTCCGCCGCCATGTCCGGCGCCCTCTTCTTCGGGCCCATTATCGGTCATCTCTTTGTCTGGCCCCATGTCGTTATTGGCTGCCCCGTCGACGTCCTCATCATCATCTTCACTTATCCACCGAGTATAGCCATCCATGAAACCATGCATGAGCAGGTGTGCCTTCAAACAGCCACCCTTAAAGGGGTCGAGCCATACTCCTCCTTTGCATCTTCGACACGGACATAAAAATCGCCTTCAGGTTATTTTCATACCTGTCATCCACCGCAGATCGCAAGTATCTTTCCACCATCCTTCCACTGACCTTCATGATTGCCTGTGCGGTATAAGCAAAATAATTATAACCACGCATGCATGCATGCATGCATCAAAGTCATACAAAAATTCGGCATGACCTTCCATAAAAATAGGACATATTGAGTTTGCCCGAAATTCACCGAAACGGAAATAAATCGATATTTTGCCAAAACATAGGCAACTCATGTCATGCACATTTCGGCAAATACACATAGGCAACTCATGCCACGCACAATTCGGTCAAATCGCACACACACACACACACACATTTCCATTCTTGCACAACACTTCTTTTTACTCATCTATCTCGAGAAAGATCGAGCACGGTGATGAGGCCGGCCCGTGTCGCTAGCTAGGGATCGAAAGTGGACAAAGATATTTAATTCTCCTTCTTCATTAATGTGCGGAGGTAGATAGCTTATTTCATTAAATGAGTAGATCTAGATAGTGAGGTAGATAGCTCTAACTAGTGGAGAGGGAGAGAGAGCTAGGTAGTGAGACAAAGCTAGCTAGGAGTGGAGGGGGCAAGGCATATATGGAAGAAGGGAGAGAAAGTGAGGAAGGGGGGCATTAATGGAGATGGTGGAGGGGCAAAAGATAGAGAGGGAGGAGGGGGGAGAATTGAAGGCAGAAGGAAGAAAGCAAGTGGAAGAGGAAGGAGAAGGAAGGGGGGACGGAGAGGAAGGAGGAAAGGTGGTTGGTATATTTTGGCTGGCGAGCTTAGCAGCAGCGCGGGCAATGGCCCACACTACTGATAGGTGCAGTAGCTGTAGCGCGGGCCATACAACCCGCGCTGCTGATAAATGGGGCCCACCAGCTGGCCCCGTGTAAGGGCAGTGGCAGCGCGGGCTATACACCCTGCGCTACAGCTACCAGGTTAGTTGTAGCGCGGGGTATATAACCAGTGCTGCTAATATGGCTCGACCCAGGGGTACCGTGGGGCCCACTTATCAGTAGCGTTTGGTTTTATCACCCGCGCTACTACTAAACTGTACCTGCAGCGCGGTATTATAGCCCGCGCTACTACTACTTAGCAGTAGCGGGGTGCACTTACCCATTGCTACTGCTAAGCATCTACCTATAAGGTATTTCCTAGTAGTGGATGGTTCTACCACCCTTTCTGTTTACGTACGCTGTCCACCGCGATGGCCACCTCGCGAAGCGCACCAAGTTCTGGCAAAACTAGCATGTGTTTTCATCCACGACGTGTCCCGTATCTGGCAAAACCAGTGCAACATCTCGTCTTCGACTACTTTGACTGCATCATCGACCACTACCTCAATGCCTGGCTCGATTGCATCACCCTTGTTTATCTATTGTTCCTCTCATTACCCTCCACTACGGTGGTCCCTTTCTCAACGCACTTGGTTCTGGCGAAGCGTATGTGTGCCTTCGTTCTCGATGCATCCTAGTTCTGGCAAAATCGGGGCTATATTGTCTTCACCCTGCATTCAAAGGACAACTATGCAAGTATCTTTTTATACTTAGTGGCAACAACACAATTCAAGCCTTTTCCACATTCTATCACTGTGGTAGCTTACTTGCAAGATTGAACCCAACTATCATACACAACTCCCTCTTGGAGATCACTCATCAAACATGGCTAGAGATAGACAAACAAATCAGAGAGCATATATGAATAAGAATTATGTAGCAAGGAAACCAAAGGAATCTCAAAAGAATTCATGGATAGATCCGATCATAAAGTGACAATGCATCATATCACAACAAACACACCTCAGATTACATCAGATAGATCACATTCATGTGGGGCAGGTCATGAGATCATTGTATCGAAAAGCAAAGGGAGAGAAGATGCCATCTAGGTACTGCTATGGACCCTTAGTCCAAAGGTAAGCTACTCACTTATGGTCATGGTGGTAGCAAGGTTGATGAAGATATCTCCGGTGATGGATTCCCCCACAAGCAGAATGCCGGAACAGGTCTCCAGATTGGATCTTTGCGGAACAGAGATGTGCGGCAGCGGAAAAAATCCTCGATGGTGAAATTAGGGGTTTTCAGATAAATAGAAAGGCGTGGACGTCAAGAGGCGGTGGAAAGGAGGCATGTGAGACCCACGCGGCCACACCACACGGTCTCCCCCTGGCCGCGTGGGGAGAAAAGATGGAGATAACGTAGTTTTTTTATTAAAGATTGCTTTTTTTATGAGTAGTGTCTTAAGCGTAAGTCAAGTCTTTGTTTTTGATCTAGCTCCACACTTTCAAATGGCTGTAGCCTTTTAGTTAGGACAAACTAGTAGTAGCTGAGGAGCTTATGGATTTTGGGCTACTGTAACATTGGATCAGTTAAGCGCCATAGAAAACATTGTCTTTTCGCCTATCAAGTACGAAGTACTATGTTCAGAACAATCAAAGCGGGTTTAGTAAAACTTAGTACTAGTAGTACTGCTTAAGCATCTAGCTGTATCATACTTATTGATTAGATAGGCAGGCAGAAGCTAGTATCATATATGCACTGAGATTGGATGCGGGCTTACCGGGAGATAGCCATCGGCACGCTAGGTTGTGTAGGGGCGGAGGGGGCAGGGGCGTTGGGCCGGGGGAAAAGCCTGAGTATGGTGGTGGTGGCATGTCGGGCCGGCGGTGGTTGAAGAGGCCAGGGCAGCAGGGGTCGGGCGCGCGGGGATGTGCGGCAGGGCTCACTCAACCGTCCAGGGAAGAGGCCGACGAGTCCGGAGAGCGGCCGACAGTGAGGGGCGAGGATGCACGGGTGCGACGGCGGGGGCCGGCTCTAGGGATTTGGAGGAGAGCGTGGGGATTTGGAATTTGGGATTTTTTGGGGGAAACGGCTATGTCCCCACACGGGCAAAGGGGGACGGGCACAACCCCACCACTGGCGGGCGCAACGCAGAGCCTGCCACTACTAACAAAAGCTAGCCATGGAGGGCAACAAAGTGGGCCCGCCAGTGTTATGCCTTACTAGTGGCAGGTGTTTTAGGTGCCTGCCCCTGCTTTTTTTTGCATTTTTTTGTAATCTTATGGTTTTAGTGCTTTAGGGGAAAATCTTTTTATTTATTTTTGTGGGATTGAAGTTATTTCATAAGAAGAGTCATGTCAAAATTTTGCCACTTTTTGGGTTGATTTGCTATTTATAAAACATTAAATGAATTTCTAGCTATTAAAAGGAGCAAAATGCTTTTTGATTTTTAAAAAGATGTAAATGAAGTCTGAAAAAGATAAAACTTTGCATGGTGTCATTATATGACCCCTAGAGGGTGTGGTCAAAAATTGAGAGAGTTACAGAAACAATTTGATGGACTTCACGTTAAAACTGAAGAGTCTCCATGGAAGGATAAGGGATTCGAAGGGAAACTGTCGGGTTTGAAGGGGAACTCGATTTTTTTTCATCATTTACCCTTGAAACTTTATCTATATTTAATATACACCATTGCAAGTTTCATGGTCAAATTTGTGGCTATTATGGGTTTATATGATATATTTAGGGCATTTAATGCATGTCTAGTTATTTAATGGACATAAATCAAATTTGAACTACATGTATATTAAAAAATGCCCAAATATTGGTGAAAAGATGCCATTTAAGTTTTTTGAGTATGTATTGAGGTCATATATGCAAATAACAACTACACGTTCATTAATTGGATATGCGACGCGCATGCCTCGAGGTCGCCTTTAGTTTTTAAATAATCTACATCATAGCCTTTTCAAATATTTCTATAATTTTAACCACATACTCTACATAACATGTAATGACATCATGCAAAGTTTCATAGGTTTCAAACAACATTAATTTTTTTTTTAAATACAAAAACAATTTTACATAATTATAATTAAGTTTGTGTGTTCAACTTTTGACATATACATATTTGAAAGTATCAAACTTTTGTTTCATTAGACCTAAATTTCTTATTTATTATCTTTCTTCCAATCTTTCGAAATTTTTAAATATAGTTGTAGTTCAAATTTTAATTATATCAAATTAAATATGAAATTATTAATAAAATATCTAAAATAAAGCAAATAATGAAATCTACAAAGCTCAAACCATTTTTCATACAATACCATCATCATAAAAAAATAACACACTAATTTTTTTTAAATGCAGAAAACCAAAATACCTACATCTTTGAGCTGTGGTGGGCAGCCCTAGGTGCCCACCACTGGTATACCTCCCCCCACGGGTAAGGTGGGCCATATCTCTAGCCAAATTACCAGTGACGGGCGTGTAGGAGGGCCCTCCACTGTTGATCTAACTACCAGTGGCGGGCAAGCCTGGGGCACCCGCCACTGGTACTTTTGGCCCACGGCTAACCTGGGCCTAGAAAACCAGTGGCGGGCCCAGTGGAGCGCTTGCCGCTGGTAATTAAATCCCAGTGGTGGGCATGTTTTTACGCTTGCCACTGGTATCTCATCAAAATACCAGTGGTGGGGCCCTGAGCCTACCCGCTACTAATGTGACCCCACCTATAAGCATTTTTCTAGTAGTGTTTTTCTCATGAAGAGGTGAGAGCTGCGGTGTTCCAAATGGAGCACAACTATGCTCCGGGCCCTGATGGCTTCCCCGCAGAGTTCTATTAGAACTTCTGGGATGTCATCAAGCTCGACCTAATTGAGTTGTTCAATTTTCTTCACGCTGGTCAACTCGACCTATCCATGCTTAATTTTGGTGAGATAATTTTGTTGCCAAAGATTAGGGAGGCTGAGTGGATTTAGCAGTACAGATCAATATGCCTCCTTAATGTAAGCTTCAAAATTTTCACTAAAGTTGCTACTAATAGGCTCAACGCGGTTGCTGACCATGTTATATGGCAACCCTAACAGCTTTCATGCAACGAAGAAATATCCTCGATGGAGTAGTCATCCTTCATGAGACCGTCCACGAGATGCACCGGAAGAACATGAATGGGGCAGTATTTAAAATCGACTTTGAAAAGGCTTATGATAAAGTCAAATGGTCGTTTCTCCAACAGACCCTAAGAATGAAAGGTTTCTCTGAGAAATGGCGCGAGTGGATCAAAAAATTTGTTACTAGAGGCAATGTGGCTATTAAAGTCAATGATAGCATAGACCATTACTTCTAGATGAAAAAAGGACTACGTCAGGGTGACCCCATGTCTCCAATCTTATTTAACATTGTTGCAGACATGTTGGCTATTCTGATTGAAAGTGACAAATAGGATGGTAAAACTACAGGAGTAGTGCCCTACCTTGCGGATGAGGGCCTCTCAATTTTGCAATACGCCAATGATACAATTCTTTTAATGGAACATGACCCCGACAAGGCTAGAAATCTAAAAAATTTGCTTTCAGCTTTTGAGCAAATGTCAGGGCTTAAAATTAACTTGCATAAAAGTGAATTGTTCTGTTTCGGAGAAGCCAATCAGGCGACCACACAATATACCAATTTGTTTGGTTGTGCACAAAGCCAATCCCCGATTAAATATTTGGGAAATCTGATTCATTATCGGCGCCTCACTAATGCGGTGTGGAAACATGTCAAAGTGTGCTTAGAGAAACCGTTGAGAAGTTGGACAGGACAGTTGCTCTCCGCTGGAGGACGACTGGTCTTAATCAACTCCATCCTCGCAAACATGGTCCTCTACATGCTCTCATTTTTTCAACTTTAGAAAGGGGTCTTGCAAAGGCTGAATTATTTTAGATCTAGATTCTTTTGGCAAGGAGACAGTGAAAAGAAAAAATACAGGCTAACCAAAAGGAGCTTGGTTTTTCGGCCAAAAGACCAAGGAGGTTTAGGTATTCAGGGCCTCCAGGTCAAAAATGATTACTTAGTAAATGGCTGTTCAAGCTCCTTACTGAGGATGGTGTTTGGCAAACCCTCCGGCGCAATAAGTATTTAGGCCGAAAAGCTATGTTGTTGGGGAACGCGACAGAAAAATAAAAATTCCGGTATAGCGATCACGCCCAGGACCACTATGGAGACCGCATACAAGGTTTGATCTGATCCGTACCGACTCGAAGCGCAGTGGAAGAAGAGTCGGTGGAGATCGTTGGTGCAGATCCCCGCAGCTAGGATTTTACAACCTCCCAACCGCGAGGATGTACTCCCTCGTCGGACAGCCCTTCGGGAGGCGGTTGGACAGTCCCTCGGACGATGTCACAGACAGCCCTCCGGGAGGACCTTCGAAACTCGGACGGTCACTCGGACAGCCCTTCGGGAGGACCTCTCAAACTAAGACGATCACTCGGACAGCCCTTCGGGAGGACCTCTCAAACTAAGACCGAAACTACGATCTCTCTACAGAGTTGCACACATACGGTGTCATCTATCCGGCAGGGCTTCGCCGTCCAGAACTAGTTCCCACCGGAACCCAGACAGCCTTTCGGCTCTACAAAACTATTTTGCTGGGAGGGAGAGAGAAGCCAGAAATGTCTATGGCATGTGTATGAGAGCAATCATGAGGTTTGGGGCAGCCCCCTCACCTCCTATTTATAGGAAAACCAAGGGGTAAAGTGGCCATTCCAAAATCCCAAAAATACCCATGAAGGAACACTTCTACAAGGGCATTTTAGGGAACTAATGGAGCAAGTGGGGCTCCACCATGGAGCCCACATGTGGCCGGCCAAGCCCTCATGGGGGGGCAAGGGGGGCTTCCTTGGCTCCCAAGTTCTTCTAGAAACCTTATTGGAAATATCCAAAAAGCTGCTTTCCCAAAAATATCCAAAAAGCACTTTCACTATTCACGACGACATTTTTCAGCGTCTGATCGAACTGAAAATATTTATGTGGGCTTAGAACATTTCCAGTACCCACTAAAATAATTTTCAATGCGGTCCGGAACAATTCTGGATTAGTGATTTTCATCTGCGAAAAGCATCTGAAGTGGTTCCGGCAGCTCCGGAACATTTCCGGTTTTTCTTCCGGAAAATTCCCAGAAGTTTCCAGAATGATTCTGGCACCCTCCAAGAATTATCAGGCATGTGCCGAAATCAATTTGACTTAATGGTATCCCCTGAAACAACTTTTCAGTTTTACCGAAACTGTTCCGGTGTTCTCTCTGCGGAACTTTTCCGCTGTCCGAAACTTTTTCGGTGATTTTCTCTCAGACTCCCTGTCTAGTATTCAGCAGATAGATGACCCTTCAGCGTGTTACCCTATAAGTTCGGTGAAGCATAGACATGACCCGGAACCCCTTCCGATCAATGATCAACATCGGTGCCGTGGACACCCATATTGACCCCTATACCCACACGAATGAATATTCGAGTGAACCTCCAGTTGCCGTGTGCTATTCCTGTTGCTTCGCGATATTTCACAAACACCCGAGGTGAGATTTTCTGCATCCCGTGGATCAACAAGTTGTCCACTATGCAAGTTACCTCGTTACCGGTTTTGTTCTCTTTTCTCGTTTTCGTGTTCCGGCATCCCTGTGATCAAATCACACTGTGTCTGGCCAGACGATGATGGATACCGTAACACCGAGAGGGCCCGAGAATATCTCTCCATCGTCGGAGGAGCAAATCCCAATCTTGAGCTATCAAGTTAGTTGCCATACTTTTCCGTGAACCCGTAAGCCGCCGTAATAGCCACCAAGTAACGGATGACGTTTAACAAACCCCAAAGTTCACGAAGCAAGCACGAAGGAACTCGATACTCTCATGGTCTAAGGAATTATGCAAACATTAACTATCTCTGTGTTATTGACCACTAACTTGTGACGAATGAATCTCATAGCATAACATCAATTTGGGTTGATTCAACACAAGTGTTCTACCAACATCGTGCCCTCAAAATTGCCGGCATAGCCATGCCCATGATCAGGAAAACAGGATCATCCTGTAATACTTGAGCCAGTCTTAGAGGCAAGACTAGGAATACAATTTACCGTTTATTATACCACACGTGCACATGAGTTTCCCTCCAAGCCTCGTGGTTATTGTAGACTCGAGAATCATTGCAGTTATAGCATGGATCATAAACATTCATTACAAACTCGGAGATACAAAATAACTGTTATTACTGCCTCTAGGGCATATCTCCTACAGTCTCCCACTTGCACTAGAGTCATAATCCAGTTACATGGCTTCCCTAACACCAATGGCTATCCGGTGTTGCTCATGCTTTGCTCGTGGTAGAGGCTTTATCATCGGGTCTGACACATTCAGATCCGTGTGAACTTTGCGTACTTTCACTAAACCTTCTTCGACATGATGTCGAATGAGTTTATATTTGCGTTGAATATGCATTGTCTTATGGTGCGAACATGGCTCCCTTGCCTGAGCCATGGCGCCACTATTATCATAATAGATCTCCACCGGGTCCAGAGCACTTGGAACCACACCAAGGTCTTCAAGAAATTGCTTGATTCCGACAGCCTGCTTGGAGGCTTCTGAAGCATCAACATATTCCGCCTCCGTTGTAGAATCCGCCACAGTCTTTTGTTTGGAACTTTTCCAATCAACTGCGCCGCCATTCAATATGAAAACATAGCCAGATTGAGATTTAAAGTCATCTGGGTCAGTCATGAAGCCTGCATCAGTGTAACAACTTACAATGAGCTCTTCATCACCTCCGTACACAAGGAGTAAATCCTTGGTTCTTCTGAGGTACTTAAGAATACCCTTGACTGCGGCCCAGTGTTCCAATCCTGGATCACCTTGGTACCGGCTGCTAACACTTAGCGCATAGGAAACATCCGGTCTTGTACATGGCATGGCATACATAATAGAACCAACTGCCGAAGCATATGGAATATCATTCATTTGTACTCGCTCATCGAGGGTCCGAGGACACTGATTCTTGCAAAGCACTATGCCAGGTGACATGGGGAGTAGGCCTTTCTTGGAGTTCTCCATGTTGAACCTTTTCAACACCTTGTCAATGTACGTGCTTTGGCTAAGCGCTATCAGGCGTCTTGATCTATCTCTATAGATTCCGATGCCCAATACATATGCCGCTTCGCCTAAGTCTTTCATTGAAAATCTCTTCTTCAATGAGTCTTTTATTTCGCTAAGAAAATTCACGTCATTTCCAATCAACAATATGTCGTCCACATACAAGATTAGAAATGCTTTTGCGCTCCCACTAAACTTCTTGTAAACACAAGATTCTTCATCGTTCCTGATGAAGCCAAACTCTTTGACCACTTCATCAAAACGAATGTTCCAGCTCCTTGATGCTTGCTTCAGACCATAAATGGCTTTCTGAAGCTTACATACCTTTCCAGCATTCTTAGGATCGACAAAACCTTCTGGCTGTATCATGTATACATCCTTTTCAAGGTTTCCATTTAGGAAAGCCGTTTTGACATCCATCTGCTATATTTCATAATCAAAATAAGCAGCAACTGCTAGTAATATCCGAACAGACCTAAGCATAGCTACGGACGAGAAAGTCTCGTCGTAGTCTACCCCTAGAACTTGCGTGAACCCTTTCGCGACAAGTCTAGCTTTGTGGATAGTAATGTTACCATCCGCGTCCGTCTTTCTTTTGAAAATCCATTTACAACCAATGGGTTTTACACCATCTGGAAGTTCTTCCAAGTTCCAAACTTGGTTTTCGTACATGGATTTCATTTCGGATTTCATGGCCTTGTGCCATTCCCTTGAGCTAGGCCCCGCCATCGCTTCCTTGTAGTGCGCAGGTTCATCGTCTTCAAGAATGAAGATTTCGTTATGAAACCACTCAGGTGGCTGGATAGCCCTACCTGATCTGCGCGGTTCAGTTACAACATTGTTTGAAGTTTCCGCATCGCACGCGACAACTTCCGGCTCGGTTGTAGGGATAATTTGCGGAATTACTTCCGGTTCCTTAGCCATATCAACGGTTGCCGAAGATTCACTAATCTCATCAAGTTGTACTGTCCTCCCACTCAATTCCTTAGCGAGAAACTCTTTCTCGAGAAAATGTCCAAACCTTGCGACAAACACTTTGCCCTCGGACTGGTTGTAGAAGGAATACCCAATGGTGTCTTTTGGATAACCTACAAAGTAACATTTGTCTGATCTGGGATCAAGTTTGCTTGGTTGTAAACGTTTTACATAAGCTTCACAACCCCAAACCCTGAGATGCGACACACTGGGTTTCTTCCCATACCATAATTCAAATGGTGTCGTCTCAACTGACTTAGACGGTGCTCTGTTAAGTGTGTGAGTGGCAGTAAGTAGTGCGTGACCCTAAAAAGATATCGGTAGATCTGTAAGAGACATCATCGACCTTACCATGTCTAACAGGGTTCGGTTACGTCGTTCCGACACTCCGTTTCGCTGTGGAGTTCCGGGAGGCGTAAGCTGTGAAACGATTCCACGGTCACTCAGATGTTGGCCAAACTCGTGACTAAGATATTCGCCTCCGCGATCAGACCGCAGAAACTTTATCTTTTTGTTACGATGATTTTCCACCTCATTCTGAAATTCTTTGAACTTTTCAAAGGTTTCCGACTTATGCTTCATCAAGTAGATATAGCCATACCTACTTAAATCATCAGTAAAAGTCACGAAGTAGAAATACCCACCCCGTGCGATTGTGCTCATTGGACCACATACATCACTATGTATTATTTCCAATAATTCACTCGCCCGTTCAGGACGACCCGTGAACGGCGTCTTGGTCATTTTTCCCATCAAGCAAGCTTCACATGTGTCAAATGATTCAAAATCAAGGGACGGTAAAACTCCATCTTTATGGAGTCTTTGCATGCGTTTCTTTCCGATGTGGCCAAGGCGACAGTGCCACATGAAAGTGGTGGTGGTATCAGCCTTCTTAAGGCATTTAGCATTCACGTTAAAGACATCATTTTCACATTCAAGATTTAGTATGAAAAGGCCCCCAACAATGGGTGCAAATCCATAAAACATATCCTTACAATAAAGTGAACAACCATTGTTCTCAGACTTGTAGGAGTACCCATCGTGCACTAAACAAGATCCAGAGATAATGTTTCTACACAACAACGGAACAAAATAATAGTTACTTAGTTCCAAAATAAATCCTGAAGGGAGACGTAGAGGCATAATGCCGACGGCTTGAGCGGCGATCCCAGCGCCGTTCCCGACACGCATCATGACTTCATTCTTTGCCAGCTTGCGCACCTTCTGAAGCCCCTGTATCGAGTTGCAAATGTGTGCAACCGATCCGGTATCAAATACCCAAGACTTAGAATTTTCGCTAGCAAGCAAAACGTCAATGACATTAACTTGTATAACAATTATACCTTTTCCGGTTTTCCTGGACTTCTTATCTTCCAGATACTTCTTGCGGTTTCCCTTCCAGTGTCCTGTGCCCTTGCAGTAGAAGCACTCAGTTTCATCCTTGGCTTTGCCCCTAGATTTGCGTTGGAAGCCGGTCTTACCGGCGCCCTTGCCCTTCTTTGGCTTGCCCTTTTTGAAACTGGCAGTTTTATTCACAAGCAACACTTGCTTGCGATTTTTCCGCAGTCCTCCTTCAGCAGTTTTCAGCATGGCAAGCACCTCATTAGGTGTTTTGTCCATCCCATTCATGTTGTAGTTCATGACAAAACCTTCGTAAGAAGGGGGGAGTGAACCGAGCAACATGTCCATAACATGCTCTTCTGGAAGTGGAAATTCCAGGGTTTTAAGCCTTTCAGCATAGCCAATCATATTGACTACGTACTCGCCAACTGAACTGCCCTCAGCCATCTTGGTCTCCATCATCATTTTCATGATATCAAAACGTTCAGACCGTGCATTAAACTTGTACAGAACTTCCAGATCCTTGATCATATCAAAGGAGCTATGGAATTCAAAACGTTTTTGAAGCTCCGAACTCATGCAAGACAGCATGAGGCACTGCACTAAGTTGAAATCATCATCCTTAGTGGCCCAGACATTTTTTTCATCTGCCGGGGCGGTTGCCGCCGGCTTAGGTGGAAGAGGTCCGTCAAGCACGTACACTTTCTTAGCACTCCTGAGGACAATCCTCAGGGTACGGACCCAGTCCGCATAGTTGTTTCCATTCGCAGCTAACTTCTCTTTCTCTAACATCGGGCCTAAGTTGAACGCGCTATTGCGAGCCATTTGATCTACAACGGAAAACACAAGTTCACTTAGACTTTGTTCATAATGATATTTGCACTAGTGAATAAACAGATTTTATTCTAAGGTGCGCTCCCACTCAAATCAATATCTCTCAAAATTGATTATGAGTGATTCAAGACCCGCATTTCCATTCATCGTCACGGTTCGAGATGAACTCAAATGGCGTGAATTTCAATCGGTAGGCAAACTTGCCGATCACATCTCCATGCGATTCTTGTTCATCTTTCGATGCGTGTGTTCCGAGCTCATGACTGTCCTGCCTGAACGTCAAGACAACCAAGTGATCTTGCTGCGAGGTCTCAACTCACCCGCCTCACACTTCTCTAATCGTTCGCACCCATGGAGATCATGTGATGCCCCGAAGAGATTGGTGCCGTGACGGTGCTACACTTGGGAGAACACTAACTACTTGATATTTTTGTGAGAGATCACCCTAATAAAAAGTGACTACCGCGCAATCAAGAAGGGTGCATCAAGAGGGATAAACATCTCAGGCAATTCATAATAGCATGATATGGCATAGCCCCTTCTGACGGAGAAGTCAAGTATTTCTTCGTCTTCGGCATTCGTGTCGGTGTTCACCTTTGCGAGGATTGCCACCACCTTGTCGATGCACCAGATAATATTGCTATCTCTATAGCTAATAAAATAAGTGCATTACATAAGGTTGACACGCAGGTCATTAAAGTGCAATCATATGGCTCCAGCCATCATGCCGAATCATGACACGCAGGTCATGTTAATTACATTATATAGTCATCTCATACATAATCAAATTAATATGAGACTTGCTATACCACATCACATGCAAACCATCCTGCAAAACCAAGTTAGACGCCTCTAATCGGTTTATACAAAATTTTATTTTACGTGGCTTCTAAGGTTTTGACTCAAACCGCAGCTACCAACGCTCATCATCAAGTATGATAATTCATGTTGCTAGATTAACTTTCCAGGGTGTATGAAACACGAGATAATAAAATCTCGAGGCCCATACTAAACTTCGTCATACGCGTGAACCCCGTGCAGATCATATCTGCATTGCCCTTTCGTCTGCAAAACATCCATCTTTCTTTAACTATGGTGGAACCCAAAGAACTGTTAGCACTTCGTTGATCTGTCAATCAGCATACTCAGGAGCAGCATGAAAGGATCGTGGATTGCCAGAACTTTGTGAGATTCCACCATGCCGTCAAGATCAGGACTACGCAAATTCACGGGAAGCAACAGGAACATCGGGTAATAGATTTCATCTGCTACCCGCACAAATAATTTTCAGTAATAGATCTCATCTACTACAAAATTATACTATGCAATACCCATACATCTCATGTACTCTAGATCATAACATGCATCTACGCATAGCCTGGCTCTTGATGCCACTGTTGGGGAACGCGACAGAAAACAAAAATTTCCGGTATAGCGAGCACGCCCAGGACCACTATGGAGACTGCATACAAGGTTTGATCTGATCCGTACCGACTCGAAGCGCAGCGGAAGAAGAGTCGGTGGAGATCGTTGGTGCAGATCCCCGCAGCTAGGATTTTACAACCTTCCAACCGCGAGGATGTACTCCCTCGTCGGACAGCCCTTCGGGAGGCGGTCGGACAGTCCCTCGGACGATGTCACAGACAGCCCTCCGGGAGGACCTTCGAAACTCGGACGGTCACTCGGACAGCCCTTCGGGAGGACCTCTCAAACTAAGACGATCACTCGGACAGCCCTTCGGGAGGACCTCTCAAACTAAGACCGAAACTACGATCTCTCTACAGAGTTGCACACATATGGTGTCATCTATCCGGCAGGGCTTCGCCGTCCAGAACTAGTTCCCACCGGAACCCAGACAGCCTTTCGGCTCTACAAAACTATTTTGCTGGGAGGGAGAGAGAAGCCAGAAATGTCTATGGCATGTGTATGAGAGCAAGCATGAGGTTTGGGGCAGCCCCCTCACCTCCTATTTATAGGAAAACCAAGGGGTAAAGTGGCCATTCCAAAATCCCAAAAATACCCATGAAGGAACACTTCCACAAGGGCATTTTAGGGAACTAATGGAGCAAGTGGGGCTCCACCATGGAGCCCACATGTGGCCGGCCAAGCCCTCATCGGGGGGGCCCCAAGGGGGGCTTCCTTGGCTCCCAAGTTCTTCTAGAAACCTTTTTGGAAATATCCAAAAAGGTGCTTTCCCAAAAATATCCAAAAAGCACTTTCACTATTCATGACGACATTTTTCAGCGTCTGATCGAACTGAAAATATTTATGTGGGCTTAGAACATTTCCAGTACCCACTAAAATAATTTTCAATGCGGTCCGGAACAATTCTGGATTAGTGATTTTCATCTGCGAAAAGCATCTGAAGTGGTTCCGGCAGCTCCGGAACATTTCCGGTTTTTCTTCCGGAAAATTCCCAGAAGTTTCCAGAATGATTCTGGCACCCTCCAAGAATTATCAGGCATGTGCCGAAATCAATTTGACTTAATGGTATCCCCTGAAACAACTTTTCAGTTTTACCGAAACTGTTCCGGTGTTCTCTCTGCGGAACTTTTCCGCTGTCCGAAACTTTTCCGGTGTCCGAAACTTTTTCGGTGATTTTCTCTCAGACTCCCTGTCTAGTATTCAGCAGATCGATGACCCTTAAGCGTGTGACCCTATAGGTTCGGTGAAGCATAGACATGACCCGGAACCCCTTCCGATCAATGATCAACATCGGAGCCGTGGACACCCATATTGACCCCTATACCCACACGAATGAATATTCGAGTGAACCTCCAGTTGCCATGTGCTATTCCTGTTGCTTCGCGATATTTCACAAACACCCGAGGTGAGATTTTCTGCATCCCGTGGATCAACAACTTGTCCACTATGCAAGCTACCTTGTTACCGGTTTTGTTCTCTTTTCTCGTTTTCGTGTTCCGGCATCCATGTGATCAAATCACACTGTGTCTGGCCAGACTATGATGGATACCGTAACACCGAGAGGGCCCGAGAATATCTCTCCATCGTCGGAGGAGCAAATCCCAATCTTGAGCTATCAAGTTACTTGCCATACTTTTCCGTGAACCCGTAAGCCGCCGTAATAGCCACCCAGTAACGGATGACGTTTAACAAACCCCAAAGTTCACGAAGCAAGCACGAAGGAACTCGATACTCTCATGGTCTAAGGAATTATGCAAACATTAACTATCTCTGTGTTATTGACCACTAACTTGTGACGAATGAATCTCATAGCATAACATCAATTTGGGTTGATTCAACACAAGTGTTCTACCAACATCGTGCCCTCGAAATTGCCGGCATAGCCATGCCCATGATCAGGAAAACAGGATCATCCTGCAATACTTGAGCCAGTCTTAGAGGCAAGACTAGGAATACAATTTACCGTTTATTATACCACACGTGCACATGAGTTTCCCTCCAAGCCTTATGGTTATTGTAGACTCGAGAATCATTGCAGTTATAGCATGGATCATAAACATTCATTACAAACTCGGAGATACAAAATAACTGTTATTACTGCCTCTAGGGCATATCTCCTACATATGTCTCATGCATGTTGGAAGCCTGGTGATTCATATTTTTGGGCAGGTCTGATGGCGGCAAAGAAGCATCTTTTTTGCTTTGTATCTTTCGAGACAATGGACGACTCTGAGATACATTGCTGGGAGGACAAGTGGCTAGGAAACGTCACTCTTCATGAATAGTATCCAGACCTGTACCATATTGTATCCGATAAGAATGATACCTTTGCGCAAGTGCTCAATTCCTCCCCGCCGGATATATCCTTTAGGCGGGATTTGATCAGCCCCCGTCTTGTGTCATGGCAACATCTTCTATCACGTTTGGATTTGATTTATCTGACACAAGGATGGGATGTGTTTCGCCGGAATCTAACTACAGATGAGTACTTCACAGTTGACTCAAAGTACCATGCATTCTCGCACTCAGAGAATCCAGTGGACAATAATGAAAAAAATATGGAAATCGAAGATGCCACTAAAAGTAAAGATCTTCATGTGGTATCTTCGAAGAGTTGTTGTGCTAACTAAAGACAATCTTGTTGGTTGCAACTTGGCAAGTAAGCAAGAAGTGTAATTTTTGTACTCACGACGAGACAATCAAGCAGTTATTGTTTCAATGTATGTTTGTGCGTTTGCTTGCTCCCGCAGGAGTTGTTGGGATTCCCCCAACTGCAATGGTGAAGCAGAACAGTATCAAGTATTTGCCTTAGTTAAAGAACCAAGGTTATCAATCCAGTGGGAGTCTTTCAAGAACAAAGTGAACAGCACCTGCACACAAATCACAAACACACTCGTCCCCAACATGGCAAGAGGGTTGTCAAGCCCCTTGTCTTGCTAGTTACAAGATTAAACTGCAAGTGATAGAGATAGTTGATAGCAATGTAACACGGTAGAGTAAAAGTAGCAATTGTGTAGAAGAATTCAGTAATGGAAAATAGACCCAGAGTGCCATAGGTTCACTTGTGGCATCTCTCTCGAAAATAGGTAAATGGCTTGGTAAACAAATTATAGTTGGGCATCGATTAAATAGGAATATTTATATTTATGACTATGATCATTCATGGTATAATCTCATATAGGCATTACCTCCATGATAAGTAGACCGTTAATCCAACTGCATCTACTACTAATACTCCACCCCAAAACCGCTATCCAGCATGCATCTCGAGGTATTGAGTTTGCAAGAAACAGAACATCGCAATAAGCAAGCTGACAAAATGTAGATAGGAAAACATCAATCAATATGATGAGATCCCATCGTTTTATCCTTAGTGGCAACAATATAATACGTGTCTTTGCCCTTTTTGTCACTGGGTTAGAGCACCGCAAGATTGAACCCACTACAAGGCACCACTCCCTCTGAAGAAAAACCCATCGAACTTGGCCAAAGAAGATAGATAGATCGGACAGCATGCAAAGCTATTTAATTATACAGCAAGAAAACCTCAAAAGATTCAATTTATTTGAATGAACAATCTGATCATAAAGTGACAATTCATCATATCACAACAAATACACCACCGATTACATCGAATATATCCCGATCATATGAGGCAACTCACGGGAACATGGTGTTGAAGATCCAAAAGGGAGAGAGAAAGCCATCTAGCTACTACTATGGACCCTATGGTCCTAATGGAACTACTAACACATGGTCATGGAGGAAGCAAGGTTGATGAAGAAGCCTTCGGCAATGGATTCCCCCTCCGGCAGAACTCCGGAACAGACCTCTAGATTGGATCTTCGTGAAACAGGAACTTGTGGCAGCGAAAAAATTCTTCTAAAAATACGGCGAAGGGTTTCGGTATTTATAGGGATTTATGGCGGTGGAATGGACGTAAGGCGGTAACTATGGGCCCCACATGCCCTGGAGGCGTGCCCTAGGGCCAGGGTGCGCCACCTGGCCGTGTGGGGCCATGATGACTCGTCTGGTCCTCCCTCGAAGCTTCTAGGGTCCTTCGTCGTCCAGAAAAAATCATCAAAAATTGGCATCGTATTTGGACCTTCCTAAATATTGATTTCCTGCAAAACCAAAAACATGCAGAAAACAGGAACCGGCACTGGGCACTAGATTAATAGGTTAGTCCAGAAAAATAATATGAATTGCTATTTAAAGTATATAAAAGTGATAATATAATAGCAGGAAACAATCAAAAATTATAGATATGTTTGAGACGTATCAGCATCCCCAAGCTTAATTCCTGCTCGTTCTCGAGTAAGTAAATGATAAACAAAGATAATTTTTGATGTTGAAAGCTACCCAGCATAATTTTGATCAAATGATGTAACATGGTGTGAACTCAAGACAAAAGTGATTCAAAGCAATAATCTATATTGAATAACGCGCAAGTAACATCAAAATATGTAAACTAGATTACTATTGCTTTTCATAGATTAATGTTTTCATGTAATACCAATCAATACTCATATGTCACATTCATGTCCCCAATCACTCAAGGCTTTATCATATTCAAATGTCTTATCATAACACAACCCAGGCCGTAGGTCAAGTAACTGAATCCATGATGGGCCCTTTCCAACTACTTAGCACTTTGCTCAATGCCCGAATCATAAGCCTCGATCTTCGCACTTTGGATGGCAAATAGAATGATGATGGGGATTTTTATAAGAAGACAAAAATTCAAGAAAGTCTCACACGAATGCAGCTGATCGTTAGGCAATGGAGAAGCCTTACAATCGATATTGATGCGAGAAGTAGGGATTGCCACGCAACAGATGCACTAGAGCTATAAGTATATGAAAGCTCTCCTAATGCAACTAAGTGGGTGTGCATCCAACTTGCTTGCTCATGAAGATCTCGAGCATTTGAGGAAGCTCGTCATTGGAATATACAAGCCAAGTTCTATAATGTAAAAATCCCACTAGCATAAGAAATGAGGAATATAAAAACTCTCTACATGAAATACATGGTGCTACTATGAAGCACAAGTGTGTACAAAGGATAGTAGTGTGCCCCATCTCTCTTTTTCTCTCATTTTTTTGGTGGGCTCTTTTTGGCCTCTTTTGTTGGGCACTTTGGTCTCTTTTGTTGGACATCATACTTTTATTTACTTACAACTCATAAATGAAAATAATGACTACAAATGAATGCCTCTGGCAGTGTACCAAGATGTGCAATGATCTAGCGTAACATGTAAAACAAGGATGAACAGTGGCCTTGTCACAACTATCATGCCAGCTCTATATGATCATGCAAAGCAAAATGACAATGAAAACATAAGTCATGTAATGAAAAGTAACAATGGAAGTTGCATGGCAATGTATCTCGGAATGGCTATGGAAATGCCATAATAGGTAGGTATGGTGGTTGTTTTGAGGAGATAGGTGTTTTATGTGTAAGAGGATAAGAGGAAATCCTCCAACAGGATTTGGATGTATCGGTGAAGTATGCACCATGTCTCGATGTGAGACTGGGCAATGCATGATACCGAAGAGGCTTGCAAGATATGGATAGGTGGAAGTGCAATGAAGATCTTAACTCATAACCCGAAACATGTCACGAATACTTCATAGTCTACACTGTGTTACCATGAGACCGATTACTCCTAGGGAAAGTGTTTGGCAAAGCCTAAGCCTGTTGCGCATTTCCGACCCATGATACGTGAGAGGTTACTTACAACAATCTTTAATTTAGTCCCCTTACAATCAGTTTCACTTCAGCGACGACAAGTATTAACGTGTATGACCTTATGACACCTTTCCACTACTTAAATCAAGTCCTTTCAACTATACGTTAATTAATTATTTACACCTTATCTCAAAATTATTGCAAGGAACCCAATTATCAAGTTCAGTTGATCTCCAAGTTCAAGCAAGTTTTTATTATACCACTAGTGCATACCTATTATTTTTAGGACCAACATACAATTTATGCAAATTACCAATTACTATTCAACTCTCTAAAAGGATATAAGTGAGGCAAGAGAGCCCTAAACTTTTCTATAAAAGCATGTTATTCCGCCATGCTCTAACATGTATAAGTGAAGTGCAAGAGCAAATTCTATAAAAGCCTTGACTCAAAGGATATAAGTGAAGATCAATGAGCATTTTATAAATATAAGACCAATGTGTGTCTCTCTCAAGAGGTGTGATCAGAATATAATGATTGTGAAGACAAGCAAACAAAACCAAAATAAAAGCAAATGATGCTCCAAGCAAAGCACATATCATGTAAACAAATTAAAATATAGATCCAACCGAGACATACCGATAATTGTTGAAGACGAAAAAGGGATGCCCTCCCAAGCATAGATGCTTGAGTCTCCTTAGATATTACCTTGGGGTGCCTTTGACATCCCCAAGATTAGACTCTTGCCACTCTTTGTTCTTCTCATATCGATGTCTCCCCTCGATCTTAAAAACTTCATTCACATAAAACTTAACGGAACTCGTGAGATAGGTTAGTACGTATAAAAATAAATCTCCCAATCATGTCCTGTCAAGTCAAGATGCATAATTATTTCCAGGTATTAGCTACTATATCCTATCATTTCCACAATTTATATCCCCCAATATAAGCCATGAAAACTCTACAACAAGCAGATAACGAAAATAGGACAACAATCTGTCAAAAACAGAACAGTCTGTAAAGATCTAATTCAATAGTATACTTCTGTATCTATGAATTTTTTTAAAAATTAGGACATAACATACAATGTATAATGCAGTACTGTGTTAAATTTTCAGGAATTTATCATGTTCTAGTACGGCATAAAAATTTCAAAACTGGAGGCAGAAGTTTCAGTTTCTGCACAGAACCTAACAAACATGGAATTTCAACATCCCAAAGCCTAGACTTGGCACAGAAATCAAATAAAAGATAAAACATAATTACTATAGTAGTAATAATCATGTTGACTCAACAAAACATCAAGCAAAAATGAAGATAACTATTGGGTTGCCTCCCATCAAGCGCTATTGTTTAATGCCCTTTAGCTAGGCATAATGCAAACATCAAGTTTGTTCATCATTTATGTCCTTTGCAACTTTCTTTAACGGAGGATTCTTTTCAAATCCAGGGGGTTCCTTACGCTTCCCATTTATTTCTTTATCAAGATTAGGATCTGTGGGCAAGGCAATAGAATTTCTAGGGTTTTCTATATCAGGAACCTTTATCATAACTAGTTTTTTTTATCAAGAGTCTCAAGCTTTTTATTACAAGTAATTAAATGAGAACTTATACACTGGAAATTGGAGCAAAGGGTTTTAGAATATTCTTCATTTCTGTACAAATCAACTAAATTCTTTTGCATTTCACCTAGTTTTTCAAGAATTTGAATTCCTTCCTGAGTAAATGGGGATCCCTTCATAGTAGGAGGTATCCCAACTACCCCTTCTATCATCTCATAAGAATTCATAACATCATTTTCGATTAAATTCCCCTTGGCAGCATAATCCAACATATTCCTATTTGGTATAGTTAAGCCCACACAGAAGTTTTTAAGAAGAATTTTTATATCATTTTTAATATTGGAACTATTGTGAGAATCAATTATCATAAACCAAGCATCTTTCAGACTCTCTCCCTGTCTCTGTTTAAAATAAAGCACTTCTAACTCAGGTGACATAGCAGGAGAAGAACTAGCCATGATAGCAAAACAAAAAAGGTGGCAAATGAAGATATTTTTGGTATTTTGAAGATTTTTAAGCAAGCAGAGAGGCAAAAGTAACTAGGCAAGATAGATAACAAGTAGGTAATGTGATGGTGTGAAGGCACCTGTTTGTTTAGTAGAAGACTCCCCGACAATGACGCCAGAAATCTTGCTTGCTCCCACAGGAGTTGTTGGGATTCCCCCAAGTGTAAGGGTGAAGCAGAACGGTAACAAGTATTTCCCTCAGTTAGAGATCCAAGGTTATAAATCCAGTAGGAGTCTCCCAATCTAACAAAGTGAACAACACCTGCACACAAATCACAAACACACTCATCCCCAACACGGCAAGAGGGTTGTCAAGCCCCTTGTCTTGCTAGATACAAGATTAAACTGCAAGTGATAGAGATAGTTGATAGCAATTTAACATGGCAAAGTAGAAGTAGCAATTGTGTCGAAGAATTCAGTAATGGAGAATAAACCCAGGGGGGCATAGGTTCACTAATGGCATCTCTCTCGAAAACAGGCAAATGACATGGTAAACAAATTATAGTTGGGCAGTGATTAAATTGCCATATTTATATTTATGACTATGATCATTCATGGTGTAATCTCATATAGGCATTACGTCCGTGATAAGTAGACCATTAATCCAACTGCATCTACTACTAATACTCCACCCCAAAGCCGCTATCCAGCATGCATCTCGAGGTATTAAGTTTACAAGAAATAGAGCATCACAATAAGCAAGATGACATAATGTAGACAGGAAAACATCAATCAATATGACGAGACCCCGTCGTTTTATCCTTAGTGGCAACAATACAATACGTGTCTTTGCCCTTTTTGTCACTGGGTTAGAGGACCGCAAGATTGAACCCACTATAAGGCACCACTCCCTCCGAAGAAAAACACATCGAACTTGGCCAAAGAAGATAGATAGATCAGAGAGCATGCAAAGTTATTTAATTATATAGCAAGAAAACCTCAAAAGATTCAATTGATTTCAATGAACAATCTGATCATAAAGTGACAATTCATCATATCCCAACAAACACATCACCGATTACATCGAATTGATCCCGATCATGTGATGCAGCTCACGGGAACATGGTATTGAAGATCTAAAAGAGAGAGAGGAAGCCATCTAGATACTACTATGGACTCTAAGGTCCTAGTGGAACTACTCACACATGGTCATGGAGGTAGCAAGGTTGATGAAGAAGCCTCCGGCAATGGATTCCCCCTTCGGCAGAACTCCGGAACAGGCCTCCAGATTTAATCTTCGCAAAACAGGAACTTGTGGTGGCGGAAAAATTCTTCTAAAAATACGACGAAGGATTTCGGTATTTATAGGGATTTATGGCGGTGGAATGGACGTAAGGCGGTAACTGTGGGCCCCACATGCCCTGGTGGAGTGCCCTAGGGCCAGGGTGTGCCAGTTGGCCGTGTGGGCCCATGGTGGCTCGTCTGGTCCTCCCCTGAAGATTCTATGGTTCTTCGTCGTCCGGAAAAAATCATCAAAAATTGGCATCGTATTTGGACCTTACTAAATATTGATTTCCTGCGAAACCAAAAACATGCAAAAAACAGGAACTGGTACTAGGCACTAGAGTAATATGTTAGTCCAGGTGATAATATATAAAAGTGATAATATAATAGCATGAAACTATCAAAAATATAGATACATTTGAGACGTATCAACCACCACCTCCCTTGACATGGGCGTAGCTAGTGTCGGTCTCATATGATTTTATGTGCCACTGTGTCCTTCTTTTCTTTTGTCAGACTGCTAGTTCGGGCTATGTGCATCTTAGTTATGCAGAGACCGGGTGTCGCTTATTATGCGCTGTATCCACTTGATACTACATTATGAGTTAATAAAAGCGCCCTTTATCAAAAAATAGTCTCATCCTCCATCGGCCCCTAGTACTACATAGGAAACTTTCTTTCGTCGACAAGGACCAGCTGGAGCCCGGGTGCTCCATGCTCATTCATAACAAGGTACGCTGCTGCTACCCATGTCACAGATCCATCTCCGTCTGAGTTTGTTCTCTCGATCTACATGCTATTGTCTACTTCTAATCCTGTTGCATCAGGTTCCAGCTGTCCTGTTTTCTTGCTACACGTGAGGTGTGTTCACGTGAGAATAACATAGCTTTGGTGGTATTGTTATCGGTCAGAAACGCGCTGTGTTCGCGTTGCGGCCAGGTCATAGATAGGTTGTTTTTGTACCGAGTCCTTAGGCACGATCCATTGCATGTGGGATGGCACGCGCTCTAAGTGGATCATGACGGATTTTATGTTCCGTTCTGTTCGCTGATAGAATAAAAGAAAGAAGCCCAGAAAAGACGTAGTTAAGCGCATCACAAAATTCCTCTTTGTGTCGTGCGTGGTCTGTGTGTTTTCCACGGGCTCGCGTGTGTAGAGCTCGAGTTCATCGCTGGCTCACCGTAAGTGTGTTGATCTTGGCGTGATCCCTGACAATTGGCATCAGAGCATCCGGTTCTTGCATCCTGCGGTGTGTGGGGGCGGTGATTGGAGGTGTTAGGCAGCGGCGATGGGAAACAGGTGTCCCAGGAAGAGCGGCCATGGGGGGAAGAGTGGCGGCGAAAGCGGCGGAAAGTACAGGCCGCAGCCGGCCAGGAGGGCAAGCCTCGGCGATGCAAATGATGGCACCGTGGTGGTCGTTAGCTCGTCAAGAGCCACGAACATGCCGTCCAGTATCCCATGTTGACGGACACGAACTACTCGTTGTGGGCTGTGAAGGTGAAGGTGCTGATGAAGGCGTTGCGTGTCTGGTCGGCAATCGATGGCTCCGACGAGTTTGATCAGGCGGCGGACGATGGGGCGTTCGCCACGCTCTCTCAGTCTGTCCCGGATCATGTGATGTTGCAGGTTGCGGACTGCGACACTGCGCAGGAGGCGTGGGAGATGATCTGGTGTCCGCGCGTCGGCGAGGATTGCGTGAAGAAGGCGCGTGCGGTAGCACAAAAGGCAATTCGACCGCCTTGACATGGCGGACGGGGAGATGATCTCAGAGGCGAAAATAGCGTGAAGAAGGCGCACGTGTGGCAGCTCAAAAGGCAATTCGACTACCTCGACATGGCGGACGGGGAGATGATCTCGGAGTTTGCCAGGAAACTCACCATGCTAGTGAGTGATATCCGCTCCCTCAGCGTGTCCCTGTCGGAGGAGGCCATGGTGGAACAGCTCTTCAGCGTTGTGCCGGACCGGTTCGCCGACATCATCAACACAATTCAACAGTGGGGCCATGTCTCGACCATGACGGTGCAGGAGGCGGTCGGGCACCTCACGGCATTTGAGGAGAATCAGCGCGGGCACCGCTACAGTCGCAGCGACAACAGTGAGCAGTTGATGCTCGTCACCCATGCACTAGAGACCCTGATGAAGGGGAAGAAGCTCGTCGACAATGGCGAGGCGTTTGGTTCCGGCATGAAGAAAGGAGGCAGCCAGGGTGGTGGTCTGGGCACCAGCCAAGAGAAAAGGCCATGGCGACTGTAGCCAAAACAATGGCAAAGGGAAGTAAAAGAAGCATCGTAAGTTTGATAAATCCAAAGTTAAGTGTTTTAACTGAGATGTCAATGGCCACTTCGCCTCTCAATGTCCAGAGAAGAAGCAGGGAAGAGCCGGCCTTGTGCAGGATCAGACTGATCATTTTTTTCGAAAAGGGGAAGGCCCCGGCCTCTGCATCATTATGATGCACACAACCAAATTCATTAAAAGTGGTTCGAGTATTTCAGTGTGCTAAAATACAAAGTGGAAAGACCACAACCGGTCGGAAAAAAGATTACATGACTCAACCACATAATATGTTAGTGACATGCCAACCAAACCGGTTGAATAACGCCTGAGCAACCATCTCCAGAAGGTTGCACCCAAAGGCCATGTGCTCCAGAGCGTTCCCATGCTGAAGTGATGACCACATGTGGATATATGTTGTGGCCCGGAAGATAACCTGCAAAAGTTTATAGAACATAACCTGTTAAAAACGCAGTCATTCCGAAGATTCCAAATTGCCCAAAGTAAGGCACAAACCCCTACACGGATATGACCCTTAAGCTTTGGATTGATGCCAACCAACCAGTTACCAAACAAATTTGGGATACTTATTGGGGGTGACAAGTTGTACGCACTGCAAACCGTGCGCCAGATCAAAGCCACAAAAGGGCAGGAAAAGAAAAGATGTTGAATTGTTTCCGCTTGATCACAAAAACAATATTTTTTTACATACATTCCAGTTTCTTTTAGCCAAATAATCTTTGGTGATGATCACCTCCCGTTGAACAAACCACATAAAAATTTAATCTTTAATGATACTTTTATTTTCCAAATATGTTTCCTACAAAACACTGGCCCGTATTGATAAGATCCGCATACATTGACTTGATAGTAAACATCCCGTTGGTGTTTAGTCTCCATCTAAAAATGCCAGGCGTAAGCGTAAGGTTGACCAACATCAACCTGCGAACTAAATGGAGCCATGCCGTCCATTTATCGCCAATCAAGGCCCTTCTAAATTGGAACCAAGAACAGATTGAACAGTGGCATCCTTCCTTGGCACCACATTGAATAGCGACGGATACTAAACCGCAAGCGGATTATCTCCCAGTCAGGTATCTTCCCAGAAACTCATGGATCGGCCATCCCCAACCTCGAAAGAGCCTCGCATAAAGAAGGACGACTTGACCTTCATCAAGCCCTTCCAAAACGGAGAATCTGTAGGTTTGGTTTCCACTTGAGATAGGGTTTTGGAATTTAGATATTTATTATGAAGGAGTTCTTGCCAAACACCTTCCTCATTTTGTAACTTGAATAGCCTTTTACTAAGGAAGCACCAATTTTTAACTTCCAAGTTTTCGATACCCAACCCGCCTTGGTCCTTAGGCCTACACAAGATATTCCATTTAGCCAGTCTATCCATTTGTGCTCATCACATTGCCAGAAGAAGCTAGACTGATAAAAATTTAGTCTTTTCAAAACCCCTTTGGGTATTTCAAAAAAAATACAACATAAACATGGGTAAATTTGTGAGAACCGCATTGATAAGAGTTAACCGTGCCCCGGCCATATGACATGAGTTTACTCTTCCAACAACTCAGCTTTTTTCGAATCGGTCCTCAATAATGTTGGACTATTGATGGCCAAAGTGTGTGAGCTGGTACACACGGACGAGCTCACAGGCGAGAAAGTAATGTTGCATGAAGAGAATGTGCGACCCAGGCTGTCCGGAGTGGCTAGCAAAGCATGGTACCTCGACACATGAGCCACAAACCACATGACTGGCTGTGTGGAGAAACTTGCTGAACTGAACACGTCAGTTAAGGGCACTGTGAAATTCGGTGACGGTTCCCTTATTGTAATTGAGGGTCGTGGCACTGTGGTGCTTGAGGGCTACATTGGTGGACACCGGATGCTAACTGAAGTCAATTATTTACCGAGGCTCAAAAGTAATATAATCAGTTTGGGTCAATTGGATGAGATTGCTTGTAAGTACTCGGTTGATGATGGACTTATGGTGGTGCTTGACCGTGAGAGAAAGGTGCTTGCCAAGGTTAGCAGGTCCAAAAACCGGCTGTATGTTCTGAACATTGAACACCCGAGTCCTATCTGCTTGATGGCGAGGTGTACTAAGACGCCCTGGTTGTGGCACTCCAGGTATGGACACATAAGTTTCAAGACACTGCTAAATCTCGCGGAGAGCAACATGGTTCGTGGTCTGCCCATGATAGAGCAAGTTGATAAAGTGTGTGATGACTGTTTGGTTGGCAAGCAAAGGAGAAGGCCTTTCCCATCTGTGTCAAAGTTCAGAGCAAGTAAGCCATTTGAACTGCTCCATGGGGATTTGTGTGGCCCAATCTCTCCAACCACATTTGCAGGGAAGAGATATTTCCTTCTATTAGTGGACGACCACAGAAGGTGCATGTGGTTGGTGCTTATTAAGAGCAAAGATGAAGCACTTGGATCCCTCAGTAAGATCAAGGCCTCTGTTGAGGTTGAGTTGAAGCTGCAGGTCAGGGCTATTTGGACAGACCGAGGGGCAGAATTCACCTCAAGAGAGTTTGCACACTTTTGCGACAACATGGGAATCAAACATCATCCGACGGCACCCTACAGCCCACAGCAAAATGGAGTCGTAGAAAGAAGAAATCAGACAGTTGTGTCCATGGCTAGAAGTCTGGTCACAAGCAAAGGGCTGCCAGGTGTTTTTTGCAACAACAAAAAAAGTGCGGTACAAGATTTAGCGCCGCCCTTCTCTAGATGCTATACACGTTATAGCGTGCTATATTTGAAAATAGCATTTTGCATAAAAATGTTAAATATATCCAAAAATGTCAAATATGAGGCATAATCTATTTGAGTGGAAGCACAAAGTCAGCCACTGCAGTCGATCCAATTTTAAACTGAATTTTGAACCCGCAGCTCTCACTTCCCTACTTCCTCTCCATCCCCTGCAAACCACGGTGACCACCACACCCGCCCGATTCATCGAGCCGGCAGTCAGATCCGTTGAGCCCGGCCTAGGTTTCGTCGGCCCCACCGTCCACTGCACCATGTGCTCCCCATCTCCTCCACAGCCGCACCCCCTCGTCTCCTTCCCATGGCAGATGCAAGAAGTGGCCGCAGCAGCGCACGGGAGCAGCAGCAGCGTACGAGCAAGCAGCAGAAGGAGCACGCGCACGCACACAAGCAAGCAGCAGCAGGAGCACGCGCACGAACAAGCAGCAGCAGGAGCTCGGTGAGGTGGAACCGTGGAAGCAACAGAGGAAAGTATTACCTGGTGGCTGACTTGCCGCCGTTGCCGCCGGCGTGGCTGACATCGCTCCTTCCGGTGCTGGCTGGACTCCAGCTGGAGGTAGCCGCCACCGTTGCCGCTCATGAGAAGACGCCGCCGCCGTTGCTCATCGCTCGGGTGGGAACTGAGAAGGGGGAATGCGAACTGGGGTATCGTTGCCTCGTTGGTTTGGTCTGAGACTGAGAATGAGAGGGGTGTGGGTTGTGGCCGGGGGGTGGTTTTGGGCCGCTGGTTGTTGTTTTCTCTATTTCAGATTTTTCCATGATGCCACCACTACTGGAAAAATCGCCTTTAGAGTTCTTTTGTCTTTGCCGAGTACGAGAACACGGATCACGGCAAAAGACATCTAAGCCGAGTACGGGTCTCGGCACACAGTAGGACACGGCACATAGGTAGTTCTGCCGAGCCCCGCTTGTAAGACACTCGGCAAACATAAAGGCACTCGGCTTCTGCACAGTATGCCGAGTGCCCGGCAGAAGGCACCCGGCAAATAGGAGCCACGTGGCAAGGCCGCTTGCAGATGACGGCCGCGTGACGGTGGGCAGCTTTTGCCGGGATCCCCGACGAAAGGTACTCGGCAATCTATGTGGTATTTAAATCGGCCAAACCCTAGCGGCTCCCATTCTATTCTCGATCGGGGGCAGGCCGCCGCTCGTCCCGGCGTGGTTCCGTCGCCGCCGCCGGCCCTATACATACCCACCAGCCGTCGCCGTGCTAGTCAACCGTCGGATCCGGCGTCGACCGAGGCCGCTCGCACCCTCCTTGCCGCACGGCTCCGGCCCCAAGCTCGCCGCCGGCCGCCACCACAACCTCGTCATCGACACAATTTGCTGCCGGCCGACCACCCCTCCCACCTCGACGCCAGCAACCCCAAGGTGAGCTAGCTATATAGGGCGGCTTCCCCCCCCTTTTTTTGCTATCTATCTCAATATTTTTCTACCATCTATCTCAATATTTTTCTACCTATGAAAAATCAATATATACATATGTCATGACATGATGGATTTAAATAACTTGTGGAACCTATTTTTGACTTGTGTTTTATCATACGTGCATTGCCTATGATGTGGTGTTGTTTTCTATAACTACATGCATATATATATATGTATTTTTGTTGAATGGGGCTGATATACGAACAGAAGTAAACAAAACAACTGAAACGACATTTGCCGAGTGCAGCACTCAGTAAAATGTGTTTGCCGAGAGCCACACTCGGGAAACAGTCCACGCGTCAAGCTCTGGTGATGTCTCACAGAGTTTACCGAGCTTATAGTGGGGAGGATCTCGGGAAAAAGAAGCCGCTGGCAGTCGCTGTACCCTGTTTGCCGTGCTGGGTACTCGGCAAAAATGGTAACTGCTAGCTTTTTAATTCCACCTTTTTTAATTCCAATGAGTTCTCCATTTGCTTATGCATTTCCAAAGTTATTGGGGCAGAAAATCGAGATCCGAGCGCGACCATGAAAGATCTAGCTTTCGAGGGGGGTGCATCCGGTTTTGTGAAGGGGGTGCGGGGCCCGTTCCTCCGTTGGCCTTGAAATTTTTTCTGCGGTCATGGGGCTCCGTTCGAAGGCACGTGCCAGGTCCTATGATTTTTCGGGGGCGCCAACCATATTCCGTGCATTTCCCGCATTTCCAGGGCTTCGCGCGGGAAATTCAAGAGCGGGGCAGCGGCCACATGAAATCATGGACGGAAAGGGCCAGGAGTCCCCGCCCGCGGTCTTATGTTCATGCCCAAGCCCTGCGCACACCGCCGGGAGGGTGGGCCCGGCGCGGGGGGCACGTGGGGGGGCGCCGGCGCCCGTCTTGCTGCCGTTTAAATCACCGGGAAATCACGGGAGCCCGGAAATTGAAGGTGTTGGGGAACGGAGCATGAATTTCAAAAAATTTCCTACGCTCACGCAAGATCTATCCATGGAGATGCATCGCTATGAGAGGGGAGAGTGTGTCTACGTACCCTCGTAGACCGTTAGCGGAAGCGTCTCACAACGCGGTTGATGTAGTCGAACAATCCTTCGAGCTCCACCGATCGAGTACCGAACGTACGGCACCTCCGAGTTCTACACACGTGCAGCTCGGTGACGTTCCTCGCCTTCTTGATCCAGCAAGACGTCGAGGTAGTAGATGAGTTCCGTCAGCACGACGGCGTGGCGACGGTGACGGTGAAGTGATTCCGGCAGGGCTTCGCCTAAGCTCTCCGAAAATATGACCGAGGTGGAAAACGGAGATCGGGGCACCGCACACGGCTATGGGACAATTGTGTGTCTCCAAGGGGTGCCCCTCCTCTGTATATAAAGGAGGGAGGCTGGCCAGCCCCCTAGGGGTGCGCCAAGGGAGAGAGAGGAGTCCTACTAGGACTCCAAGTCCTAGTAGGATTCCCTCTTGGAAGGGGGAAGGAAGGGAGAGAGAAGAGGAGAAGGAAAAAGGGAGTTGCGCCCCCTCTCCCCTAGTCCAATTCGGACTCCCTAGGGGGAGGGGCGCAGCCACCCCTTGTGGGCTGCCTCTTCTTTCCCGTATGGCCCATGTAGGCCCATTACTTCCCCGGGGGGTTCCGGTAACCCTCCGGCACTCCGATATTTACCCGGATCACTTGGAACTATTCCGATATCCGAATACCACCTTCCAATATATCAATCTTTACCTCTCGGACATTCCGAGACTCCTCGTCATGTCCGTGATCTCATCCGGGACTCCGAACAATATTTGGTCACCAATCACATAACTCATATAATACTATATCGTCATCGAACCTTAAGCGTGCGGACCCTACGGGTTCGGGAATGATGTAGACATGACCGAGAAGACTCTCCGGTCAATAACCAACAGCGGGACCTGGATGCTCATATTGGTTCCTACACATTCCACGAAGTCTTTATCGGTGAACCTCATATGTCAACATACGTTGTTCCCTTTGTCCGGCGATATGTTACTTGCCTGAGATTCGATCGTCGGTATCCAATACTTAGTTCAATCTCGTTACCGGCAAGTCTCTTTACTCGTTCCGTAATACATCATCTTGCAACTAACTCTTTAGTCACGGTGCTTGCAAGGCTTCTGTGATGCTGTATTACCGAGAGGGCCCAGAGATACCTTTCCGACAGACGGAATGACAAATCCCAATCTTGATCCATGCCAACTCAACAAACACTTTCGGAGACACCTGTAGTGCACCTTTATAATCACCTAGTTACGTTGTGACGTTTGATACACTCAAAGTATTCCTACGGTATCCGGGAGTTGCATGATCTCATGGTCAGAGGAACATGTATTTGACATAGTGAAAGCAGTAGCAATAAACTGAACGATCATATGCTATGCTAACGGTTGGGTCAAGTCCATCACATCATTCTCCTAATGATGTGATCCCGTTATCAAATGACAACTCATGTCCATGGTCAGGAAACCTTGACTATCTTTTGATCAACGAGCTAGTCTAGTAGAGGCATACTAGGGACATAGTATTTGTCTATTATCCACACATGTATTTAGTTTCCGGTCAATACAATTCTAGCATGAATAATAAACTATTATCATGAACGGGGAAATATGATAATAAACACTTTATTATTATTGCCTCTAGGGCATATTTCCAACAGTCTCCCACTTGCACTAGAGTCAATAATCTAGATTACATCTCCATGTAATTAAGACTTAATCAGTTCTAAAGCTGATCATGTTTTGCTTGTGAGAGAGGTTTTAGTCAACGGGTCTGCAACATTCAGATCCGTGAGTTCTTTGCAAATCTCCATGTCTTATGTAGATGCTGCTCCCACACTCTGTTTGGAGCTACTCCAAAAAAAACTGCCCCACTATACTTATCCGGTCTTAGACTCATAGTCTTCCGGATCAGTGTTTAAAGCTTGCATCGACGTAACCCCTTACGACGAACTCTTTATTACCTTTATTCCCGAGAAATTCTTCCTTAATCATCTTAAGGATATACTTTGACCGTTGTCAAGTGATCTACTCCTGGATCACTTTCGTACCTCTTTGCCAGACACATGGCAAGGCACACAGCATAGCATGCTTTATAGAAACTATGGCCGAGGCATAGGGGATGACCTTCATCCATTCTATTTCTTCTGCCGTGGTCGAGATTTGAGTCTTACTCAATTTCACACCTTGCACCACAGTCAAGAACTCCTTCTTTGACTGATCCATTTTGAACTTTCTTCAAACTTGTCAAGGTATGTGCTTTGTGAAAGTCCTATGAGGCGTCTCAATCTATCTCTATAGATTTTGATGCCTAACATGTAAACAACCTTTACCTAGATCTTCAAGTCTTACTCCACTTCACACCAGCCAAGAACTTATTTCTTTTGACTTGATCTATTTTGAACTTCTTCAAAATCTCATCAAGGTGTGTGAAAATCTTTTATCAGGTGTCTTGATCTATCTCTATAGATCTCGATGCCCAAACCGTGGATAACTCAAAAATAGGTTTTTATTGAAAAACTCCTTTCAATTAATTCTTTATGCTTTCCAGAAATTCTACATCATTTCCAATCACATATACTTATTAGAAATGTTATAGAGCTCCCACTCACTTTGTTGTAAATACAAGTTTCTCCATAAACTTGCATAAACCCAAATGCTTTGATCACTTCATAAAAGCGAGTATTCCAGCTCCGAGATGCTTGCACCAGTCCATAGATGGATCGCTGGAGCTTGCATACTTTGTTAGCACCTTTAGGATCGACAAAACCTTCCGGTTGCATCATATACAATTCTTCCTTAAGGAATCTATTAAGGAATGCCGTTTTGACGTCCATTTGCCAGATTTCGTAATCATAAAATGCGGCAATTGCTAACATAATTCTGACAGACTTTAGCATCGCTACGGGTGAGAAAGTCTCATCGTAGTCAACTCCTTGAACTTGTCGATAACCTTTAGCAACAAGTCGTGCTTTATAGACGGTGACATTACCATCAGGGTCCGTCTTCTTCTTAAAGATCCATTTATTTTCAATAGCTCGCCGTTCATCGGGCAAGTCTACCAAAGTCCACACTTTGTTCTCATACATGGATCCAGTCTCGGATTTCATGGCCTCAAGCCATTTGTCGGAATCCGGGCCTGCCATCGCTTCTTCATAGTTCGAAGGTTCACCGTTGTCTAACAACATAACCTCCAAGACTGGATTTCCGTACCACTCTTGTGCGTAACGTGTCCTGGTTGACCTTCGAAGTTCTGTAGCAACTTGATCCGAAGCCTCATGATCATCATCATCAACTTCTTCTCTGGTCTGTGTTGGTGTCACAGAAATTTCTTTCTGTGGCGTACTACTATCCAGAGGAGGTACAATTACCTCATCAAGTTCTACTTTCCTCCCACTCACTTCTTTCAAGAGAAACTCCTTCTCTAGAAAGGATCCATTCTTAGCAATGAATACTTTGCCTTCGGATCTGTGGTAGAAGGCGTACCCTACGGTCTCTTTTGGGTATCCTATGAAGACACACTTATCCGCTTTGGGTTCAAGCTTATCAGGCTAAAGCCTTTTGACATAAGCATCGCAGCCCCAAACTTTTAGAAACGACAGCTTAGGTTTCTTTCCAAACCATAGTTCATACGGTGTCGTCTCAACGGATTTAGACGGTGCCCTATTTAAAGTGAATGCAGCTGTCTCTAATGCATAACCCCAAAACGATAGTGGCAAATCGGTAAGAGACATCATAGAACGCACCATATCCAATAGAGTACGATTACGACGTTCGGACACACCATTACGCTGTGGTGTTCCAGGTGGCGTGAACTGTGAAACAATTCCGCATTGTCTTAAGTGAGTGCCAAACTCGTAACTCAAATATTCTCCTCCACGATCAGATCGTAAGAACTTTATTTTCTTGTTACAATGATTCTCTACTTCACTCTGAAATTCTTTGAACTTTTTCAACTGTTTCAGACTTATGCTTCATCGAGTAGACATAACCATATCTACTCAAATCATCTGTGAACGTGAGAACATAACGATATCCACCGCGCGCCTCAACACTCATCGGACTGCATACATCGGTATGTATTATTTCCAACAAGTCTGTTGCTTGCTCCATTGTTCCGGAGAACTGAGTTTTAGTCATCTTGCCCAAGAGGCATGGTTCGCACGTCTCAAATGATTCATAATCAAGTGATTCCAAAAGTCCATCTGTATGGAGTTTCTTCATGCGTTTAACACCAATATGACTTAAGCGCCAGTGCCACAAATATGTGGTACTATCATTATCAATTTTACATCTTTTGGCATCTATGTTATAATCATGTGTATTACTACTATCGAGATTCAATAAACCATTAAGTGCATGATCATCATTGATATTATCCAAATAAATAGAATAACAATTATTCTCCGAAAATGAATAACCGTCTTGCAATAAACACTATCAGATATAATGCTCATGCTCAACGCAGGCACCAAATAACAATTATTTAGGTTTCAACTAATACCGATGGTAGAGAGAGCGTGCCGATGGTGATCACATCAACCTTGGAGACACTTCCAATGCACATCGTCACCTCGTTCTTAGTTAGCCCTCGTTTAAACCAAAGCTCCATGTTTCAAGTTGCAAGCAACTGAACCATTATCAAATACCCAGGTGCTCCTTACGAGTACTAGTAAGCTACACATCAATAACATGTATATCAAATATATCTTTGTTGACATTGCCAGTCTTATTATCTGCCAGTTACTTTGGGGAAGCTTTGCTCCTGGTGATATTTCCCTTTGCAATGGGAGCACTAAGTCTCGGGTTTGGGTTTAACCTTTGGGTTTCTTCGCGGGAGCGGCAACCTTTTTACCGTTCTTTTGAAGTTCCCTTTATTTCCCTTGCCCTTCTTGAAACTAGTGATCTTATTAACCATCAACACTTGATGCTCCCTTTTTGATTTCTACATCCGCAGCTTGTAGCATCGCGAATAGCTTAAGGATCATCCATCCCTTGCATGTTTATAGTTCATCACGAAGATCTAGTAACTTGGTGATAGTGACTAGAGAACTCTATCAATCACCACTTTTATTTGGAAGTCTAACTCGCACTTAATTCAAGTGATTGAAGTACTCAGACTTTCTGAGCACATGCTTACTAACGAAGCTGTTCTCTGCCATCTTGCAGCTATAGAACTTGTCGAAGGTGTTATACCTCTCGACCCGGGTGTGAGCTTGAAAAATAAACTTTCAGCTCTTGGAACATCTCATATGCTCCATGGTGCTCAAAACGTCTTTGGAGCCCCGGTTCTAAACTGTTAAGCATGGCGCACTGAACTATCGAGTAGTCATCTTTTCTTGTCTGCCTGACGTTCATAACGTCCTAAGACGAAGCCATCGGGGTTGCTCACCGAGCGGTGCATCAAAGACATAAGCCTTCTGTGCATCAGTGAGGACAATCCTCAAGTCACGGACCTAGTCCGCATAGTTGCTTCCATCAACTTTCAACTTAGCTTTCTCTAGGAACGCATTAAATCAGTGGAACTACCGTGTGGTTTATCGATCTACAACATCAAATTGCTAAGACACTTTTGACTATGTTCATGATAATTGAAGTTCAATTTAATCAAATTACTTAAGAACTCCCACTTAGATTAACATCCCTCAAGTTGTCTAAGTGTAACATGATCCACATCAAACTAATCCACGTCCGATCATCACGTGAGGTGGATCAGTTCATCAATGGTGAACATATTTCATGTTGATCATATCTACTATATGACTCATGTTCGACCTTTCGGTCTCTCGTGTTCCGAGGCCATATCTGCATATGCTAGGCTCGTCAAGTTTAACCCAAGTATTCTGCGTGTGTAAAACTGGCTTACACCCGTTGTATGTGAACGAAAGAATCCATCACACCCGATCATCACGTGGTGCTTAGAAGCGTCGAACTTTCGCAACGGTGCATACTCGGGGAGAACACTTATCTTAAAATTTAGTGAAGGGATCATCTTATAATGCTACCGTCGTCCTAAGCAAAATAAGATGCATAAAAGGATTAACATCACATGCAATTCAATATATGTGACATGATATGGCCATCATCGTCTTGTGCTTTTGATCTCCATCAGCCAAGCACCGTCATGATCTCCATCGTCACCGGATTTACACCATGATCTCCATCGTAGCGTCGTGACACGTTGATTTCCATCGCAGCGTCGTGGTCGTCTCGCCGGCTATTGCTACTACTACTACTGCTAACTCAAAGCAGTAAAGAAAAGCAATTACATAGCGTTGGCATTGCATACAATAAAGAGACAACCATAAGGCTCCTGCCGGTTGCCTGATAACTTACAAAACATGATCATCTCATACAACAACTTATATCACATCATGTCTTGACCATATCACATCACCAGCATACCCTGCAAAAACAAGTTAGACGTCCTCCACTTTGTTGTTGCAAGTTTTACGTGGCTGCTACGGGTTTGCAAGAACCGTTCTTACCTACGCAAAACCACAACGTGGTGTAGTGATTGCTTTTTGATCTTCTAAAAGAACCCTCTTCATTGAAACCGGTTCAAGTAAAGTGAGAGAGACAGACACCCGCCAGTCACCTTTATGCAACGAGTGCACGTAGCGGTGAAACCTGTCTCGCGTAAGCGTACGCGTAATGTCGGTCCGGGCCGCTTCATCTCACAATACCGCCGAATCAAGTATCAACTAGTAACGGCAAGCAATATGTATACACCCACGCCCACAACTCGTTTGTGTTCTACTCGTGCAAATCACATCTACGCATAGACCTGGCTCATGATGCCACTGTTGGGAAACGGAGCATGAATTTCAAAAAAATTCCTACGCTCACGCAAGATCTATCCATGGAGATGCATCGCTACGAGAGGGGAGAGTGTGTCTACGTACCCTCGTAGACCGTTAGCGGAAGCGTCTCACAACGCGGTTGATGTAGCCGAACAATCCTTCGAGCTCCACCGATCGAGTACAGAACGTACGGCACCTCCGAGTTCTACACACATGCAGCTCGGTGACGTTCCTCGCCTTCTTGATCCAGCAAGACGTCGAGGTAGTAGATGAGTTCCGTCAGCACGACGGCGTGGCGACGGTGACGGTGAAGTGATTCCGGCAGGGCTCCGCCTAAGCTCTCCGAAAATATGACCGAGGTGGAAAACGGAGATCGGGGCACCGCACACGGCTATGGGACAATTGTGTGTCTCGAAGGGGTGCCCCTCCTCTGTATATAAAGGAGGGAGGCTGGCCAGCCCCCTAGGGGTGCGCCAAGGGAGAGAGAGGAGTCCTACTAGGACTCCAAGTCCTAGTAGGATTCCCTCTTGGAAGGGGGAAGGAAGGGAGAGAGAAGGGGAGAAGGAAAAAGGGAGTTGCGCCCCGTCTCCCCTAGTCCAATTCGGACTCCCTAGGGGGAGGGGCGCAGCCACCCCTTGTGGGCTGCCTCTTCGTTCCCGTATGGCCCATGTAGGCCCATTACTTCCCCGGGGGGTTCCGGTAACCCTCCGGCACTCCGATATGTACCCGGATCACTTGGAACTATTCCTATATCCGAATACCACCTTCCAATATATCAATCTTTACCTCTCGGACATTCCGAGACTCCTCGTCCTGTCCGTGATCTCATCCGGGACTCCGAACAACATTCGGTCACCAATCACATAACTCATATAATACTATATCGTCATCGAACCTTAAGCGTGCGGACCCTACGGGTTCGGGAATGATGTAGACATGACCGAGACGACTCTCCGGTCAATAACCAACAGCGGGACCTGGATGCTCATATTGGTTCCTACACATTCCATGAAGATTTTTATCGGTGAACCTCATATGTCAACATACGTTGTTCCCTTTGTCCGGCGATATGTTACTTGCCCGAGATTCGATCGTCGGTATCCAATACTTAGTTCAATCTCGTTATCGGCAAGTCTCTTTACTCGTTCCGTAATACATCATCTTGCAACTAACTCTTTAGTCACGGTGCTTGCAAGGCTTCTGGGATGTTGTATTACCGAGAGGGCCCAGAGATACCTTTCCGACAGACGGAATGACAAATCCCAATCTTGATCCATGCCAACTCAACAAACACTTTCGGAGACACCTGTAGTGCACCTTTATAATCACCCAGTTACGTTGTGACATTTGATACACTCAAAGTATTTCTACGGTATCCGGGAGTTGCATGATCTCATGGTCAGAGGAACATGTATTTGACATAGTGAAAGGAGTAGCAATAAACTGAACGATCATATGCTATGCTAACGGTTGGGTCAAGTCCATCACATCATTCTCCTAATGATGTGATCCCGTTATCAAATGACAACTCATGTCCATGGTCAGGAAACCTTGACTATATTTTGATCAACGAGCGAGTCTAGTAGAGGCATACTAGGGACATAGTATTTGTCTATTATCCACACATGTATTTAGTTTCCGGTCAATACAATTCTAGCATGAATAATAAACTATTGTCATGAACGGGGAAATATGATAATAAACACTTTATTATTATTGCCTCTAGGGCATATTTCCAACAGAAGGGAACTGGCACGGCGCCTTCCCACGGCCCCTGGATGCAGTTGTAAAAATCTGAGGCCGTTTTGGATACGCCTTCACGGAGGCTTAGTGCAGAAGGGACCTTGTCCGGCGAAGGATCTAGCTTTCGAGGGGGGTGCGTCCGGTTTTGTGAAGGGGGTGCGGGGTCCGTTCCTCCGTTGGCCTTGAAACTTTTTTGCGGTCTTGAGGCTCCGTTCGAAGGCACATGCAAGGTCCTACGATTTTTTGGGGGCCGCATCTCCAGGGCTTCGCGCGGGAAATTCAAGAGCAGGACAGCGGCCACATGAAATCATCGACGGAAAGGGCCGGGTGTCCCCGCCCGCGGTCTTATGTCCATGCATGCCCAGGCCCTGTGCACACCGCTGGGAGGGTGGGCCCGGCACGGGGGGCAAGTGGGGGGACGCCGGCGCCCGTCTTGCTGCCGTTGAAATCACCGGGAAATCACGGGAGCCCGGAAATTGACGGATATATATAGTTGTTTTAACCCGTACAAATATTGTTAGATAAAAAATTAATAACTTATTTGGGAGAATTATTAGGAAAACAACATTTGCCGAAATCCATTTTTCGGAATCTCGGGAAAAGTGAGTTGACCTAGATCTGGCATCTTTCCCGAGATCCAGATAAGGAAATCTCGGCAAAGGTTTGGCGGGAAAATGAAAATGCATGCGCGCATTCACGGATGCCCCTTTACCGAGTGCCGAACTCGGCAAAGGTCCTCAGCGGGATAAATATCCCCGCCCCCCCCAAATTCACATTTCGTTTTCACCCCGCCGCCCGCGGCCCCGCCCACCCACGCCGTCGCCACCCACTCCCCCCCCCCCCCCCGTCCGTCATTGCCTGCCGTCCGCCGCCTCCCCGCACCGCATCGTCCGTCGCCCGCCACCGCTCCGCTCCCAACGTCGCCCGCCGCCACCCCGCACCCTCCGTCGCCCGGCACCGCCCCGCCCCCTCCGTCGCCGTCGCCGCCCCACTCCACTCCGTTGCCGTCGCCACCGCTCCGCCCCCTCCGTCGCCGTCGCCGTCGCCACCGCTCCGCCCCCTCCGTCTCCGTCGCCGTCGCCGCCCCTCCCATCCCCTCCGTCGCCGTCGCCGCCCCACTCCACTCCGTCGCCGTCGCTGTCGCCGCCCCGCCCCCTCGCCTCGCCGTCGCTCCGATGAAATTTTTAGTTTATAGTTTAGTTATTAGTGTTAATTTTTTTGTATGTATATGCTAGTTGTATACTTGTTATTTTATTTAGTTGTTGTATAGTATAGTTTAATTAGTGGGTTAATTATTTGTATATTACATAGTTTTTTTACGATGCCGCCACGACGTCCGCCGTCGCCGACTTGGCAGTATCATGGCGTTCGATTCCGATCGGGACGCTACGCCGCCGAGATCACCTGTAAGGGTGATCGGCTGTGGCTCGGGACTTTCAAGACCGCCGAGCTTGCCACGCGCGCATACGACGCAGTTGCTTGGATGCACAGCCGTAGCAGGTCTGATCTCAACTTCCTTGAGATTCCAGATGCAAAGACGGCGTTCATTGTCGCCCCCCGTTACCGGATTTATTCCCGTGCGGAGGAGAAGGCTCGTCGGATACGGGCGATGGATGAGGACGCCATGGCGGCTTAAGCCGCGGCCAATCCCCATCTGGTGGCGGAGGAGATTCACTTCTATGGTAAGAAAGAGAAGGAGCGGAGGAAGAAGGAGGACGAGGAGATAGATCGGATTATTTCTGAGCAAGTCGATAGGGATTTCGAGGAGATGGAGAGGGATGGCGTGTTCGACACATCCGATGATGAGGAGGGCTCTTCCAGCAGGAACGCGCTGCTCATTGACTCAGATAACGATTAGTCCAGTTGTTATATGTATTAGTGATGTTGAACTATGTAGTAGTGATGATCTATGTAGTAGTAGTGTTGAAATGATGATGTATTAGTGATGTTGAACTATGTGGTCGTTTAATCTTGATCTATATATGTAGTAGTTGTGTTGAAGTGATGACTGTTGTAGTGGTAGACTTGGGATGTTTGTCGGCGTACTTAAAGACTAGCTATCTGCTTTGTGTGTTGACTTTCTGTCCGACGTGGCTTTCACTTGAGAGATGAGAGATTTTTCTCGAAGGAAGGATCCCGACTGTTGTCGTCGGAGGTCGTTTCACAACATCTCCTTCTCGAAGGCCTTGGTAACGTAGAAGGAGATGTGGTGAAACGACCATCACCGACAGTCGAACTACCAGTGAAGGGGTGTCCCCATATATACAAACACTTGAGAGATGTTATGTGAGGAATGATACCGACTGTTGTTTTATGGGGTCGTTCCGCTCCACCTGCTCGTCTACGACTTTGGTAAACCTTGGTAACGCAGGACGAGAGATGGGGCGGAACGACCATCACCGACAATGGAAATACCAGATAGAGAGAGTGTGTCCACCATATATACAACCATTTGAGAGATGAAAGTTGTCGAAGGGAGCCTTGACGAACTGAAAGTCAACCCACATGGCAAATAAACTAGTTATGTTAGGTCTGTTGTTATAGGCGGCCGGTCTTTCTCGTTCTTCATATGGGACGTGTTTGAGAGCATAATCCTTACAGAATGTTTTACTTCAAAGATGGCCTGATATGCAATTTGCACTTCCAATTCTTGTTCTTCCCATGCAGCTTGAGTGTGATACTTGTATTTTCACATGGGACATGTTTGAGAGCATAATCCTTGGGTATTCCCTAATTAGAAAAAGTGAAGAATGTGTTGGTGATACTGTTAAGCTAGTTATATCTGATATCTGAAGCCGTAAGGAGTAGTCCTTACTACTCTTGCTATCAGATATAATTAGCTTAAGAGTATCACCATCACATTGTCTACTTTTCCAATTAGGGAATACCCAAGGATTATGCTCTCAATCATTTTCCATGTGAAGATAGAAGTATCACACTCAATCAATCTCGGAAGAACAAGAATTGCAAGTGCCTGATATGCAGAATGTTTTACTTCAAAGATGGCCTGATATGCAATTTGCACTTCCAATTCTTGTTCTTCCCACGCAGCTTGAGTGTGATACTTGTATTTTCACATGGGACGTGTTTGAGAGCATAATCCTTGGGTATTCTGTAATTAGAAAAAGTGAACAATGTGTTGGTCATACTGTTAAGCTAGTTATATCTGATAACTAAAGCCGTAAGGAGTAGTCCTTACTGCTTTTGCTATCAGATATAATTAGCTTAAGAGTATCACCATCATATTGTCTACTTTTCCAATTAGGGAATACCCAAGGATTATGCTCTCAATCATTTTCCATGTGAAGATAGAAGTATCACACTCAAGCAATCTCGGAAGAACAAGAATTGCAAGTGCCTGATATGCAGAATGTTTTACTTCAAAGATGGCCTGATATGCAATTTGCACTTCCAATTCTTGTTCTTCCCATGTAGCTTGAGTGTGATACTTGTATTTTTCACATGGGACGTGTTTGAGAGCATAATCCTTGGGTATTCCCTAATTAGAAAAAGTGAACAATGTGTTGGTCATACTGTTAAGCTTGTCATATCTGATAGCTGAAGCCGTAAGGAGTAGTCCTTACTGCTTTTGCTATCAGATATAATTAGCTTAAGGGTATCACCATCACATTGTCTACTTTTCCTATTAGGGAATACCCAAGGATTATGCTCTCAATCATTTTCCATGTGAAGATAGAAGTATCACACTCAAGCAACCTCGGAAGAACAAGAATTGCAAGTGCCTGATATGCAGAATGTTTTACTTCAAAGATGGCCTGATATGCAATTTGCACTTCCAATTCTTGTTCTTCCCATGCAGCTTGATTGTGATACTTGTATTTTCAAATGGGATGTGTTTGAGAGCATAATCCTTGGGTATTCCCTAATTAGAAAAAGTGAACAATGTGTTGGTCATACTGTTAAGCTAGTTATATCTGATAGCTGAAGCCGTAAGGAGTAGTCCTTACTGCTTTTGCTATCAGATATAATTAGCTTAAGAGTATCACCATCACATTGTCTACTTTTCCAATTAGGGAATACCCAAGGATTATGCTCTCAATCATTTTCCATGTGAAGATAGATGTATCACACTCAAGCAATCTCGGAAGAACAAGAATTGCAAGTGCAAATCTTCGCATGTCATGGATGGAAGAAGATAACAATTCATAACTTGATGACTCTCTTCTTTTATGATACATTCGTAACGCACGATGAGCTCGCCCAGCTCGACCATCACCGAAAGTCGAATAACAGTGAGAGTGTCCACTATATATAGAACCACGTAAGAGATGAGAGTTGTGATCGACTTTTGAAGTTGACGGTCGATCTGTGTGAGCTCTTCTTGTTCCGCCTTGGTAACGCACGATGTGCTCACCCAGCTCGACCATCACCAAAAGTCGAAATAGCAGTGAGAGAGTGTCCACCATATATACATTCACCTAAGAAATGAGAGTTGTGAGATCAACTTTTGACGTTGATGATCGATCTAGGCGAGTTCATCCCGTGATAACTTGGTAACGCACGATGAATAGAATGGAAGTACTCTTTGATGTTTGATTCTTATATTATTTTTTCATCATGTCTAGAAAAGGTGATAGCACCGATCGATCTCGCGGTTATGGCTTCCTACCATGACTCAACTTCTGGTAGGGTCGACTTCGCGGTCAAGGAGGAGCACGTCAGTGAGGTGTCTTTGGATGAGCTCCTTAAGGCGCACCCCGAGCTCATCCTACTAAAGCATTTCCACGATATGTCCAAGAAGAATCCACCTACTAAGGAGAGCGAGGGCCCACCACGTAAGGAGAGCGTTCGGCCGCCACGTAAGGAGAGCGTTCGGCCGCCACGTAAGGAGAGCCTTCCCCTGCCACTCAAGGAGAGCCTTCCCCCCCCCCCTTTTTTTTGCTATCTATCTCAATATTTTTCTACATATGAAAAATCAATATATACATATGTCATGACATGATGGATTTAAATAACTTGTGGAACCTATTTTTGACTTGTGTTTTATCATACGTGCATTGCCTATGATGTGGTGTTATTTTCTATAACTACATGCATATATATATATATATATATATATATATATATATATATATATATATATATATATATATATATATATATATATGTTTTTTTGTTGAATGGGGCTGATATACGAACAGAAGTAAACAAAACAACTGAAACGACATTTGCCATGTGCAGCACTCAGTAAAATGTGTTTGCCGAGAACCGCACTCGGGAAACAGTCCACGCGTCAAGCTCTGGTGGTGTCTCACAGAGTTTACCGAGCTTATAGTGGGGAGGATCTCGGGAAAAAGAAGCCGCTGGCAGTCGTTGTACCCTGTTTGCCGTGCTGGGTACTCGGCAAAAATGGTAACTGCTAGCTTTTTAATTCCACCTTTTTTTAATTGCAATCAGTTCTCCATTTGCTTATGCATTTCCAAAGTTATTGGGGCAGAAAATTGAGATCCGAGCGCGGCCATGAAAGATCTAGCTTTTGAGGGGGGTGCATCCGGTTTTGTGAAGGGGGTGCGGGGCCCGTTCCTCGCCTTGAAACTTTTTCTGCGGTCATGGGGCTCCGTTCGAAGGCACGTGCCAGGTCCTATGATTTTTCGGGGGCCGCCAACCATATTCTGTGCATTTCCCGCATTTCCAGGGCTTCGCGCGGGAAATTCAAGAGCGGGGCAGCGGCCACATGAAATCTTGGACGGAAAGCGCCGGTAGTCCCCTCCTGCGGTCTTATGTTCATGCCCAAGCCATGCGCACACCGCCGGGAGGGTGGGCCCTGCGCGGGGGGCACGTGGGGGGGGGCGCCGGCGCCCGTCTTGCTGCCGTTTAAATCACCGGGAAATCACGGGAGCCCAAAAATTGAAGGGAACTGGCGCGGCGCCTTCCCACGGCCCCTGGATGCAGTTGTAAAAATCTGAGGCCGTTTCGGATACGCCTTCACGGAGGCTTAGTGCAGAAGGGACCTTGTCCGGCGAAGGATCTAGCTTTCGCGGGGGGTGCGTCCGGTTTTGTGAAGGGGGTGCGGGGCCCGTTCCTCCGTTGGCCTTGAAACTTTTTCTGCGGTCTTGAGGCTCCGTTCGAAGGCACGTGCCAGGTCCTATGATTTTTCAGGGGCCGCCAGCCATATTCCGTGCATTTCCCGCATCTCCAGGGCTTCGCGCGGGAAATGCTAGAGCAGGGCAGCGGCCACATGAAATCATGGACGGAAAGGGCCGGGTGTCCCCGCCCGCGGTCTTATGTCCATGCATGCCCATGCCCTGTGCACACCGCCGGGAGGGTGGGCCCGGCGCGGGGGCACGTTGGGGGACGCCGGCGCCCGTCTTGCTGCTGTTGAAATCACCGGGAAATCGCGGGAGCCCGGAAATTGAAGGATATATATAGTTGTTTTAACCCGTACAAATATTGCTAGATAAAAAATTAATAACTTATTTGGAAGAATTATTAGGAAAACAACATTTGCCGAGATCCATTTTTCGGAATCTCGGGAAAAGTGACTTGACCTAGAACTGGCATCTTTCCCGAGATCCAGATAAGGAAATCTCGGCAAAGGTTTGGCGGGAAAAAGAAAATGCATGCGCGCGTTCACGGATGCCCCTTTACCGAGTGCCGAACTCGGCAAAGGTCCTCTGCGGGATAAATATCCCCCGCCCCCCCAAATTCACATTTCGTTTTCACCCCGCCGCCCGCAGCCCCGCCCACCCGCGCCGTCGCCGCCCACCCCCCCCCCCCCCCGGTCCGTCATCGCCCGCCGTCCGCCGCCTCCCCGCACCGCATCGTCCGTCGCCCGCCACCGCCCCGCTCCCAACGTCGCCCGCCGCCACCCCGCACCCTCCGTCGCCCGGCACCGCCCCGCCCCCTCCATCGCCGTCGCCGCCCCGCTCCACTCCGTTGCCGTCGCCACCGCTCCGCCCCTTCCATCGCCGTCGCCGTTGCCACCGCTCCGCCCCCTCCGTCTCCATTGCCGTCGCCGCCCCCCCCCATCCCCTCCGTCGCCGTCGCCGCCCCGCTCCACTCCCTCGTCGTCGCTGTCGCCGCCCCGCCCCCTCGCCTCGCCGTCGCTCCGGTGAAATTTTTAGTTTATAGTTTAGTTATTAGTGTTAATTTTTTTGTATGTATATGCTAGTTGTATACTTGTTATTTTATTTAGTTGTTGTATAGTATAGTTTAATTAGTGGGTTAATTATTTGTATATTACATAGTTTTTTTACGATGCCGCCATGACGTCCGCCGTCGCCGCCTCGGCGGTATCATGGCGTTCGATTCCGATCGGGACGCTACGCCGCCGAGATCACCTATAAGGGTGATCGGCTGTGGCTCGGGACTTTCAAGACCGCCGAGCTTGCCGCGCGCGCATACGACGCGGTTGCTTGGATGCACGGCCGTAGCAGGTCTGATCTCAACTTCCCTGAGATTCCAGATGCAAAGCCGGCGTTCTTTGTCTCCCCCCGTTACCGGATTTATTCCCGTGCGGAGGAGAAGGCTCGTCGGATACGGGCGATGGATGAGGAGGCCATGGCGGCTTAAGCCGCGGCCAATCCCCATCTGGTGGCGGAGGAGATTCACTTCTATGCTAACAAAGAGAAGGAGCGGAGGAAGAAGGAGGACGAGGAGATAGATCGGATTATTTCCGAGCAAGTCGATAGGGATTTCGAGGAGATGGAGAGGGATGGCGTGTTCGACACATCCGATGATGAGGAGGGCTCTTCCAGCAGGAACGCGCTGCTCATTGACTCAGATAACGATTAGTCCTGTTGTTATATGTATTAGTGATGTTGAACTATGTAGTAGTGATGATCTATGTAGAAGTAGTGTTGAAATGATGATGTATTAGTGATGTTGAACTATGTGGTCGTTTAATGTTGATCTATATATGTAGTAGTTGTGTTGAAGTCATGACTGTTGTAGTGGTAGACTTGGGATGTTTGTCGGCGTACTTAAAGACTAGCTATCTGCTTCGTGTGTTGACTTTCTGTCCGACGTGGCTTTTACTTGAGAGATGAGAGATTTTTCTCGAAGGAAGGATCCCGACTGTTGTCGTCGGAGGTCGTTTCACAACATCTCCTTCTCGAAGGCCTTGGTAACGCAGAAGGAGATGTGGTGAAACGACCATCACCGACAGTCGAACTACCAGTGAAGGGGTGTCCCCATATATTCAAACACTTGAGATATGTTATGTGAGGAATGATACCGACTGTTGTTGTATGGGGTCGTTCCGCTCCACCTGCTCCTCTACGACTTTGGTAAACCTTGGTAACGCAGGACAAGAGATGGGGCGGAACGACCATCACCGACAATGGAAATACCAGATAGAGAGAGTGTGTCCACCATATATACAACCATTTGAGAGATGAAAGTTGTCGAAGGGAGCCTTGACGAACTGAAAGTCAACCCACATGCCAAATAAACTAGTTATGTTAGGTCTATTGTTATAGGCGGCCGGTCTTTCTCGTTCTTCATATGGGACGTGTTTGAGAGCATAATCCTTACAGAATGTTTTACTTCAAAGATGGCCTGATATGCAATTTGCACTTCCAATTCTTGTTCTTCCCATGCAGCTTGAGTGTGATACTTGTATTTTCACATGGGACGTGTTTGAGAGCATAATCCTTGGGTATTCCCTAATTAGAAAAAGTGAACAATGTGTTGGTCATACTGTTAAGCTTGTCATATCTGATAGCTGAAGCCGTAAGGAGTAGTCCTTACTGCTTTCGCTATCAGATATAATTAGCTTAAGAGTATCACCATCACATTGTCTACTTTTCCTATTAGGGAATACCCAAGGATTATGCTCTCAATCATTTTCCATGTGAAGATAGAAGTATCACACTCAAGCAATCTCGGAAGAACGAGAATTGCATGTGCCTGATATGCAGAATGTTTTACTTCAAAGATGGCCTGATATGCAATTTGCACTTCCAATTCTTGTTCTTCCCATGCAGCTTGAGTGTGATACTTGTATTTTCAAATGGGATGTGTTTGAGAGCATAATCCTTGGGTATTCCCTAATTAGAAAAAGTGAAAAATGTGTTGGTCATACTGTTAAGCTTGTCATATCTGATAGCTGAAGCCGTAAGGAGTAGTCCTTACTGCTTTTGCTATCAGATATAATTAGCTTAAGAGTATCACCATCACATTGTCTACTTTTCCAATTAGGGAATACCCAAGGATTATGCTCTCAATCATTTTCCATGTGAAGATAGAAGTATCACACTCAAGCAATCTTGGAAGAACAAGAATTGCAAGTGCCTGATATGCAGAATGTTTTACTTCAAAGATGGCCTGATATGCAATTTGCACTTCCAATTCTTGTTCTTCCCATGCAGGTTGAGTGTGATACTTGTATTTTCAAATGGGATGTGTTTGAGAGCATAATCCTTGGGTATTCCCTAATTAGAAAAAGTGAACAATGTGTTGGTCATACTGTTAAGCTAGTTATATCTGATAGCTGAAGCCATAAGGAGTAGTCCTTACTGCTTTTGCTATCAGATATAATTAGCTTAAGAGTATCACCATCACATTGTCTACTTTTCCAATTAGGGAATACCCAAGGATTATGCTCTTAATCATTTTCCATGTGAAGATAGATGTATCTCACTCAAGCAATCTCGGAAGAACAAGAATTGCAAGTGCAAATCTTCGCATGTCATGGATGGAAGAAGATAACAATTCATAACTTGATGACTCTCTTCTTTTATGATACATTCGTAACGCACGATGAGCTCGCCCAGCTCGACCATCACTGAAAGTTGAATAGCAGTGAGAGTGTCCACTATATATAGAACCACGTAAGAGATGAGAGTTGTGATCGACTTTTGAAGTTGACGGTCGATCTGTGTGAGCTCTTCTTGTTCCGCCTTGGTAACGCACGATGTGCTCACCCATCTCGACCATCACTGAAAGTCAAAATAGCAGTGAGAGAGTGTCCACCATATATACATTCACCTAAGAAATGAGAGTTGTGAGATCGACTTTTGACGTTGATGATCGATCTGGGCGAGTTCATCCCGTGATAACTTGGTAACGCACGATGAATAGAATAGAAGTACTCTTTGATGTTTGATTCTTATATTATTTTTTCATCATGTCTTGAAAAGGTGATAGCACCGATCGATCTCGCGGTTATGGCTTCCTACCATGACTCAACTTCTGGTAGGGTCGACTTCGCGGTCAAGGAGGAGCACGTCAGTGAGGATTCTTTGGATGAGCCCCTTAAGGCGCACCCCAAGCTCATCCTACTAAAGCATTTCCACGATATGTCCAAGAAGAATCCACCTACTAAGGAGAGCGAGGGCCCACCACGTAAGGAGAGCGTTCGGCCGCCACGTAAGGAGAGCGTTCGGCCGCCACGTAAGGAGGGCCTTCCCCTGCCACTCAACATAATTCCAGACGATGCTTGCTCCTCCAATGTGGGGTATATGCCCACCTCCTCCGACTCCACGATCACTGGCTTCACTGACTATGCCTCAGAGTAAAGCTCCATTCTTGTAGTAGTGTGTTTGATAGCTTGACGACGATGTAGAGATGGTGTACTTATGTAGATGATGATGTGGACTCGGATGACAACTTCTGATGCTTTTGGTATATGAATCATGAAGCCTTAAATTGCTTATATATGTCTTCATGCATGTGGTTTTCTAATGCTTTGTTATGTGTTGAAATTTTGTTATTCTCCCTTCTGTAGATGAGGTGGTATGTGGTGTACTCACGTAGACATCCAGGAGTCTATGATTCATGGGAAGCATGCCATGAACATGTCAATCGTTACAAAGACAATTGCTACAAAGGGTATGATACTAGAGAGGAGGCAGAGCATGCTTACTCCATGTATTTGCTCCAAGTAGGGAGAAATCAGACCGGGTGGAAGTGGATGAAGTATTTCTTTGTCCTACTTGTGATCTTTATTAGTTTGATGCTTGTGTGGTCCATGTAAGACAAATGGGTCACATTGAGGTTTTAGTGACTATTTGAGATTTGTAATGATGCTTTAGTTAGTTTGATGAACAAATTCAGACTTGTTATGATGCTTTAGTTAATTTGATGAAGAATATTGAACTTGTTATGATTCTTGTGCATTGGCTATGATGTGGTACTATCTGCAGACAAAATTTTGTCTTTTGTTTCAGCACTGATGCAGAAACAAATAAAACAGAAAATATGACTTCATATTTGCCGAGTACGCTACTCGGTAAAGCTTGTTTGCCAAGAACACAACTAGGAGAAAAAGCCACGTGTCCTTCTCTGAAAGCGTGGTTCATATCTTTGCCGAGTGTAAAGCAAAGGATCTCGGCAAACAGGGGCACCTGGGGCTTCCCTGGGCACCGTATCGCCGAGTGGGCCACTCGGCAAAGGACAAACACGGCAATTACGTCGTTTGCCGAGATCTCTGCTCAGAAACTCGGCAAATAATTGAGACGACGTGTCTCACTCCTGGGCTTTCATCTTTGCCGAGTGCATAGGGCAAGTACTCGGCAAACTTTCCGCCACGTGGCACCCGCCGTCTCCGTCCGGCACGTCAAGTCACTTTTTTTTGCCGAATCCCCATTTTAGCACTCGGCAAAGACTTTGCCGAGTCCCCGTGTTCTGGTTCTCGGCAAACTCAACTTTGCCGGTAGGATTCGGGCCGAGTACCCTGGGCCGAGAACAATACTCGGCAAAGGCTTCGCCGAGTGGGAAACGGCTTTCGCTGAGTATTTCCGGCACTCGGCAAAGTTGTAAATTCCAGTAGTGCACAACGCTATGACACTACAACTTTTAGCGTCGAAATAGCGCGCTATTACGCGAATAGTGCCGTAGCGGCCACATTTGCTAAAACGTAGCGTCGGCTCTCCTAATATGCCATAGCGACGCTATAACTCCGAAATAGCGCGCTATTTTTTTCGTTGGTTTTTTGGGGTCAAGCAGTAGCCACATCAGTTTATCTGCTCAACCCTGCGCCAACACTGGAATGACACCCTATGAGGCTTTGTACAAGGAGAAGCCTGACGTGCAGTATCTACGCACGTTCGTTTGTCTCGGTCATGTGAAGAAGGTTGGGGTGCACCTGCCCAAGCTCGCTGACAGGAGCTCGGTGATGATCTTCATCGGATATGAACCAAACACAAAGGCATACAGTATGTATGACCCTCCAACCAAGCAACTGTGTGTCGCGTGATGTGGTGTTTGAAGAAGAAAAGCAATGGCAGTGGGATACAGTGCAGACTGAAGAAACTGTGCCGAAAGAAGTGTTTACAGTTCAGTATGATGTGCATCTGGGCGATCAGCTGGTTCCTCAAATGAATGAACTGCAGCAGAAAGATGATGCTGAACCACACACACCATTGTCCACATCCCTGTCTTGGTTCATGCTGACCAAATGGGCTTCCTGTCTGGTCGCAACATTTCTGAAAACTTTCCCTATGCTGCGGATATCCTCGACTGTTGTGCCAGAATGAAAGCTCCCTCCCTTATCGTCAAGCTTGACTTCTGAAAAGCTTTTGACTCTGTTTGCTGGACCTCCCTCCTTCACACCTTGCAGGTCAGAGGTTTCCCAACTCGCTGGTGCGATTGGATTCAATCTCTACTCAGTACTGGATCCACTGCTGTTATGTTAAATGGCATTCCAGGTAGGTGGATCCAGTGCAAAAATGGCCTGCGGCAGGGAGACCCCCTCTCCCCGTACCTGTTCATTATTGTTGCAGATATTCTGCAGCAAATGATTATCAAAGCCAACCATGACAGTAAGCTGCTGCATCCCCTTAGCCCTCATCTACCTTGCCCCATCCTTCAGTATGCTGATGACACGCTAATCATAGTCAAAGCCACGCCCGAGGCAGCCCAGCACCTCAAGAGTATTCTGGACAGTTTTGCTGCAGCCACTGGCCTCCAGATCAACTTTACAAAGACCACTTTCATCCCTCTCAATGTTGACCCTGAGGATGCAGCTAAAATGGCCACGGATCTTGCCACTAATATCTCCTCCTTCCCACAAACCTACCTCACAAAGTTCCGCCGTCGGCCTTTCAACCTGTTATTGACCGTTGTGATATCTATCTAGCTGGCTGCTGTGCGCTCCTCTCTCGCGGCAGCAAACTGGTTCTTCTCTCCGCCGTCCTCCACAGCCTCCCTACTTATTTTATGCTCTGTTTCTCTCTCCCTATCCAGGTTATTGAAGCTATTGACAAATGACGGCGTACTTTTTTCTGGTCCAACGATGAGACATGTTCTGGGGCAAAATGCTTGGTTGCTTGGGATAAAGTTTGTACTCCCAGAGGAGCAGGTGGTCTGGGTGTTAAAATCCTACGTGCACAAAACTTTTGTCTACTGTTGAAATTTTCTTATAAATTTTTACACTACACCAACCTACCCTGGAAGGATTGGGTCTTACATCACTCAATCCTCCACATTGGACATGGCAAGAACAGCTCCTTCCTTGCAAAAACCATTTTTAAACATCTACAGAGTTTGAGAGAGATTTCCCAGTGTACCATTGGTGATGGTTGCTCCACCTTTTTTTGGTTAGTGTTAGGAATGAGCAACTAGTATTAACTGTGGGCCAAAGGCCAGTACATATACATGTGAGGTATTACAAGCGGTAGTACCGCACTCAGAGCGGTAGTACCGCCTCGGGCGGTAGTACCGCACTCAGAGCGGTAGTACCGCCTCGGGCGGTAGTACCGCAGAGAACACACCAAACACACATCTAACACCCCCCCTCAAACTCATGGTGGATCAACAACACTGAGTTTGGAGAGAAAGAAGCCATGCTGCGCTCGAGTTTGTGCCTTCGTGAAGAAGTCCGCCAACTGTAACTCAGAGGGCACATAGTGAACAGCCAGTGTCTGATCCTGCACAGCAGCACGTACAAAGTGGGCATCCACACCGATGTGCTTGGTGAGCTCATGCTTCACCGGGTCACGCGCAATACTGATAGCACCGGTACTGTCTGACAGTAAGGGAGTTGATGTAGTAGCAGACACACCAAAGTCCTCAAGTAACCATCGTAACCAGATCACCCCAGCCGTCAGCATAGCCATCGCTCGCAACTCAGCCTCTGTACTCGAGCGAGAAACCGCAGTCTGTTTCTTTGTCTTCCAGGCAATAAGAGAGCCACCAAGGAAGACACAGTAAGCAGACAGCGAGCGTCGATCAGAGGGATCACTAGACCATGTAGCATCAGAGTAGGCCTGGAGCTCGAGAGAACTGGAGCGGGGAAAGAAAAGGCGATGAGAGATCGTGCCACGAAGATATCGTAGAACACGGAGAAGGTGACTATAGTGGACAGAGGTGGGGGCTGAAACAAACTGACTGAGAATGTGGACAGGATAGGAGATGTCAGGACGCGTAACAGCAAGATAGACAAGGCTCCCAACGAGGTGGCGATAGCGAGTGGGATTAGGAAGAGGGTCACCATCAGAAGCACGAAGCTGAACGTTGAGCTCCATAGGAGTCACAACAGTGCGCTCATCACCGAGAGCGGCACGAGTAAGAAGATCCTGAATATATTTTTCCTGGGAGATGAAGAAGCCTGCAGAGGTCTCAGAGATCTCGATCCCAAGAAAGTAGCGAAGAGGACCAAGATCAGACATCAGAAACTGTTCCCGGAGGCGGGCCTTAACAAAGGCAATATACTCAGAATCGTCACCAGTGATGATCATGTCATCCACATATAGAAGGAGAAGAGTCCGACCACGAGAAGAGGTGTGGACAAACAGTGCTGGATCATGATCACTGGGCAAGAAGCCAGCGGCAGTAACGACAGAGGCGAACCGCGAGAACCGGGCGCGAGGGGCCTGTTTAAGACCATAGAGGGAGCGGCGAAGTCGGCAGACCATACCATCAGGAGCATAGTACCCCGGTGGTGGCTGCATATAAACCTCCTCACGCAACTCACCATTGAGAAAAGCGTTCTGGACATCAAGCTGAGATACAGACCAATGACGAACAGAAGCCACAGCAAGGAGAGTACGGACAGTGGTCATGTGGGCCACAGGAGCGAATGTCTCATCATAATCGCGTCCCTGCTCCTGCTGAAAGCCACGAGCCACAAGACGAGCTTTGTATCGCTCAAGGGAACCATCGGAGCGAGTCTTAATCTTATAGACCCACTTGCAGGTGATGGGACGAACACCGGAGGGAAGAGAAACCAGATCCCACGTGCCATTGCGCTCAAGCGCCGCAAGCTCCTCGGCCATCGCAAGCTGCCATTCAGGCTGAGTCATGGCAGCCCGATAGGTGGTGGGCTCAGCAATGGCAGAAAGACAATACCTGTCAGGAGAATAGCGATCAGGTGGGGGACAAGGCCTAACACGGAGGTTATGGACCAGCGAAGGCGTGAGAGGAGGTGCACTGGAAGTAGAGGGCACATCAGTAGGATCATCCACAGCACGAGGACGACGAGTGTAGTGGAGAGGAAACGGGGAGTGAGGTCGAAAGACTGGGGAGGAGGGTGGGGAGGGAGGGGATGGTGGAGATGAGGAAGAGGAGGAGGAGGGAGGGGATGGTGGAACCGGTGGTGTAGGGGGACGCACCGGGGGTGAGGGAAGAACAGGAGGCATAGAGGGAGATGTGTCGGGAAGGAGGAGGAAGGAAATATCTTCCATGGAAAAGCTTGAGGAGGAGGGACGCGGATAGTAAGAACGAGACTCATCAAACGTCACATCATGAGAAATGCGTAGACGGCGACCAACAGGATCCCAACAGCGATAGCCCTTGTGCTCATCACTGTAGCCAAGGAAAACACACTCAACGGACTGAGCAGTCAACTTGGTTCGTTCTCGCGGAGCAAGAAGAACATAGCACACGCATCCAAACATACGAAGAGCGGAGTAGTCAGGAGAGCGACCAGAGAGACGCTCCATAGGAATACCACCCTTCAAGGCAGCCGAAGGTTGAATGTTGATGAGGTGGGTGGATGCGGAAACGGCCTCAGCCCAAAAATGGGGTGGAAGAGAGGCGGCGATCATCATCGCCCGAGCCGTCTCAAGCAAATGGCGATGTTTGCGTTCAGCAACGCCATTCTGAGCATGTGCACCAGGGCAAGAGAATTGGGCAAGAGTACCCTGCTCCGCAAGAAAACCACGCAACATGTGAGAGATATACTCTCCAGCTGAGTCAGCACGGAAGATACGGACAGGCGTGGAAAATTGAGTGCGAACCATGGCAGCAAAACGCTTGTATATGGGGAGAACCTCGCTGCGAGATTTCATACAATAAAGCCAAGTGTAGCGAGAGAAATCATCAATAAACAGAACATAGTAGCGATGACCCCCTTTCGAGTCAAAAGGAGCAGGACCCCATACATCAGAATGAACTAAGTCAAAAGGACGCTGAGATACAGACTCACTGGAAGGGTAAGGTAACTGAGTCTGTTTGCCAAGCCTACAACCATCACAATGCAACGAAACATCACCGGAGACAGACCCTAAGACGCCTTGGTGTACTAATGAGGACAAGCGAGAGCCACAGATGTGACCAAGTCGATGATGCCACTGCTGGAAGGACGCAGAAGAGGAGGCAGCAAGAGCATGAGAGCTGGCGGATGTGGTAGCAGCGGAAGGAACACGAAGCCAGTCAACCTCCCAAAGGCCCTCAGACTCACGGCGCCAAGGGCCACCGCCAACCAGAGCCTGAGTGCGACGATCCTGAACAGAACAAGAGTCGGCATCAAGAATGACACGACAGCCAGAATCAGTAAGTTGGGCAGCGGAAAAGAGATTCATGGTAAGACGAGGAACATGAGAAACACTAGGAACCGAAAAAGACGGAGTGGAAAGGATGCCACGACTAGCAATAGGAAGAGGTGTGCCATCGGCAGTGAGAACATTAAGAGGAAAATCAAGAGGTCGAAGAGAAGATAAAGCAGAGGAATCAGAAGACATATGAAAAGAAGCTCCAGAATCCAGAACCCACGAGGATGTACCTGACTGAGTATGCTCCGGCGGGGGCGGAGTTGTGGTGGCAGTCACAGCGGCAACAGAACCCGTCGAGGAAGAGCCGGAGGAAGCCAGGAGGCGCTTGAGCCGCACAATGTCCTGATCAGTGAGTGACGGAGTCGAGGAAGGTGCATGAGTCCCACTGGAAGATCGCCTCTGGTCTCGCTGTTTCTGGCGACACTCAGACTCTGGGTGACCTGGCCTGGAGCAGTAGCCACAGAAGGTGTCACGGCACGACCGGCCCTTCTCAGCATAAGGAGGGCGACCCACCCCCCCTGAAGGTGAGGGCAGGAGCGGTGGAGTGGTGAGGCGAGCAGACGACACAGGAGCTCGGGCAGCAAGAACAGTGGGAACCACAAGCAGACCAGCAGAACGGAGGCGTGTGTCCTCAGCACGAAGCTCTGCAAGCACCTCCGAAATAGGAACACGACCACGAGCAAGTAGGTGAGCACGCCGAGGCTCAAACTCTGGACGAAGGCGAGATAAGAACTCATGGAGGCGATGAAACTCCAAGTCCGACCGCACAGTCTGGCAACAACGGCAAGTACCACAAACAACCGTCCGGAGAGAGTCAAGCTGGCGCCATATGGCAGAGCTCTGTGAGTAGAACTCATCGACAGAAGAGTCACCCTGCTGAAGAGCGTGCTCCTGACGCACCACAGATAAGTAGAGAGCATCACCAGATGGCTGATATCGCTGACAAAGATAGGACCACATCGCAGCAACAGGACCGAGACCCATGAACTCAGACGCAAACTGAGGTAAGACACTCGCAGTGAGAACAGCAGCAGCTCGAGCATCATCGTTGCACCACTGAGTGTAAGCAGACAGATCATCTCGGTAAACAGCAAGAGCATCTGAGTAGGCAGATACCTGCTGATCATAAGCATCAACCGCAGCATCGTCAAGGGCCTTGGCTGTATCCCGATCAGCCTGAGAAGCATCAGCAGCAAGAACAGGCGGCACCGGCGGGGTAGGAGCCACAGGTGCAACAGGGCAAGGCGGACAGGGAACCTCGCCAGAGAGAACGCCCCACAGGAGAAGACCGCGCATGTGGATGCGCATGAAACCCACAAACTCGGCATAGTTGGTGCCATCGAAGATCACCGAGCACCGAGGAACAGCCACATAGCCCGACGAAGACATGACGCCTGAGTGCGCGGTAGTACCGCACTTCTCAGCGGTAGTACCGCTTCAGACGGTAGTACCGCTCTTGTGCAGCGGTAGTACCGCGCTGCACAGGGCGGTAGTACCGCTATGCTAAGCGGTAGTACCGCTTGTGCGGTACTTCCGCGGTCCAGTGCCGTGGGCACTTCCGCTTATTTTTAGTCTTTGGGTATGCCTGGCCTTCAAGCGGAAGTAGAGCGGCAGTGACGGGCGGTAGTACCGCTTCGGGCGGTAGTACCGCGCTTGCCAGCGGTAGTACCGCTTGCGCGGTACTCGCTGCGGGCGGCGGTGGCCGGGCCGAGCCTGGCAGTGGGCGGGACGGGGCGGCCGGATCCGCGACGGGGGCGACCGGATCCGCGGCGAGGAGGGCCGGGCGGAGCAAGGGGCGCGGCGGGAGGCGGCGGCCGCCGGGTGGCTCCCGGAGGAGGCCGGCAGCACGCGGGGGCGGGCGAAGCCGGACGGCGCGCGGAGGCGGGCTCCGGTGGCGCGGCAGAGGCGGCGAGCCCAGGGGGCAGCCAGACGAGGGGAGGGCGGCCGGAGTAGATAGCTCGCAGCTAGCAGCGGCGGCGGCGGCGGTGGAGGAGGAGAGCACGGAGCTGCGGCGTGCGGGGTGGGAGAGAACCTAAACATCTGATACCATGTTAGGAATGAGCAACTAGTATTAACTGTGGGCCAAAGGCCAGTACATATACATGTGAGGTATTACAAGCGGTAGTACCACACTCAGAGCGATAGTACCGCCTCGGGCGGTAGTACCGCACTCAGAGTGGTAGTACCGCCTCGAGCGGCAGTACCGCAGAGAACACACCAAACACACATCTAACAGTTAGATCATTGGCTAAAGCCGGAACCCCTGACTTTAGTATACCCTGCTTTATTTTCCCACCACACAAACCCAAATGCCATGGTAGCCACTATAATGCAGGATGGGATCGAACTTGCTCTTTGTAATCAACTAACCACTACTGCGGTCACAGAACTTGCCTCTCTAAACTCTTTGTTGCAGGATCTTGCTCGCTCACAGGTTCCGGACACTCGTCGCCTGCTTAATGGTGCAGCTTTCTCCACACGTGGAGCGTACGCGGCTCTCTCGGATCAGCTCGCGGAGCCCATGCTTGCTGAAATTTGGGATTCCAGGGTGCCAAGAAAAGTTATGATCTTTGGTTGGCTCTTCTACCTTGATCGTCTAAACACAAGGAAGAATTTGCACAAGAAGAACATACTAGATACTGAAGCTTGTCCAAGATGTAATCACTCGGTGGAGGACCGCGATCATCTCTTTTTCTCCGGCCCGGCCGCTCGAAGAGTTTGGAGGGCAACCGGCATCCGCCCTCTCTTCACGCCTATCGGGGAGCTTTTCAATACAACTCTCCCGGTCATGCTGCCCAGCACGGTTCGCCCTTTCATGCTACTTCTTATCCTCTGGAAGATTTGGGATGCAAGAAACAAGAAAGTTTTCCAAGGCCTAGAAATTGATGCTACTGCTTCTATTAAAGCTATCTTAGATGATTTGATTGTTTGGTCTCAATAGCTTAAGTCTGAAACTCTAAAGGGCCACGCCGGTCTGTGGCGTGAGTTCCTCTCCTCGTGAAACCTGTGAACTCTATAACACCTGGTGACTTTTGAAATATATTCAGGTGGGAAGCCTTCCCACCATTGTCTTCAGCTAATGGTTCCCCAATTTGTGACAGTACTCCTGACAGCCAGAAGACTGAACTGTTGCCATCAACTCCATCCAGACTGCCATCGCCGTACACTCCCCACTATGTGTCACCGTCAAGTGGCGCATCCGAAGCAACTTCGTCAGAAGGACCTCGCCGGTATCGACCACTGCATCATGTGCCTGATGAAGCCCTTCAAGTCGATCTGGATGATGCAGATCAGTGCATGCTGGGAATTGAGGAGCCATCAGATTTCCTTGAAGCAAACCAAGAAAGTACTTGGAGGAAAGCTATGCAAGAGGAGATGACATCCATAGAGAGCTATGGCACCTGGAAACTTGCTGATCTTCCTTTGGGACAGAAACCCATAGGACTGAAGTCGGTGTATAAAGTAAAGAGAGACACAAGGCAAGATTATGAAGTATAAGGCACGGTTAGTTGCAAAGGGATATGTGCAGCGCCATGGGATAGACTATGAACAAGTTTTTGCACCTGTCGCTCGCATGGAAACTGTGAAGCTAATAATTGCTTTAGCAGCCCAGAAAGATTGGAAGATACACCAGATGTACGTAAAAACTGCATTTCTCAATGGAGATTTAGCTGAGGAGGTGTATGTGTCACAGCCGCCTGGTTTTGCAGCAAAGGGAGAAGAGGAGAAGGTGTTGAATTTGAATAAAGCCCTGTGTGGTTTGAAACAAGCACCCTGAGCCTGGAATGCAAACTGGACATGACACTAGTCACTTTGGGTTTTGAAAGATTGGAAGATACACCAGATGTACGTAAAAACTGCATTTCTCAAAAGAGAGCCTACTTGTGGGTATCTATGTAGATGATTTAATCATCACCGGAACAAATGCAGAGGAGATTGACAAGTTTAAAATTCAAATGAAGCAAATGTTCAGTACGGCTGATTTGGGCCTACTCAGTCACTATTTGGGAATTGAGGTGCAGCAAACTTCATTTGGATTTTCTCTCTGTCAGTCTTCCTATGCAGAAAAAATTCTTCAGAAAAGTGGGATGGTTGGCTGCAACTACACACATGTACCAATGGAGACAAGGCTCCGCCTGAAGAAGGAAAGTTCAGAGCCAACAGTGAATGGCGCAACATACCATAGCATCGTTGGCAGTTTAAGGTATCTCGTGCACACCCGACCTGATATCTCCTATTCAGTTGGTGCAGTAAGTCGCCATATGGAGAAGCCAACTGAAGAATATATGAAAGCAGTGAAGCATGTACTCAGGTACATAAGTGGTACTCTGAATTTGGCTGCTTCTATGAGAAGGGTGAAAAAGGAAAGCTGCAGATTTATGGCTACAGTGATAGTGAGTTAGCTGGAGATACCAATGACCGCAAGAGTACAAGTGAAATGATTTTCTACCTTGGATCGATCGACCAGGGCCCAATGCCCATACCCCCTCGTATCCCCTCGTACCCCCTCACGTCGCCTCCCCTGGGTGATGCCAGGGGCCCCAAACCCTAGCGTCGCCAACCTCCCCTCGCATCTTCTCATGCCGCTGCTGCCGCCGGCGAGGTCTGCGGTGGTGGCTGGCCTAGCGCCAAACGCGCTAGGGCGGGTGGTTCGCAGCGAGATTTCCCTGTGGCGGCAGGGGCGTCTCAGGTGATGCATCCACGGGCAGCAGTTAGGGTGGCGCCCTTAGCCTGTGCGGCGGTGGCCGACGATCCATGGTCGGCATGGTGTGCTTCCCTTCCTGGAGATTGGTGGTGGCGTGGCGGCCGTGGATCTGGCGTCCCGTCCAGATCCGTCACGGCATGGCCTTGGCCAGTCGGCGGCGCGTGGAGGGACCGGTGAGGGGTGGCTGGAGGCTCTTTGCCGGCATTCCGGCAACAACGTTCGTCTTCACGGCGAGGCTCCGCACAGATCCAGTCAGCTGCGAGATCGGAGTGACGCCACTTTCGATGAAAATCGCGCCGACTGCGGTCATGGCGGACGATGGCGCGTCTGTGACGTCGTTTCCTTCTCGAGGCATCGACGTTGTAGGTTGCAGCACCACGCTCGGGATGTTCTAGGGGAAACCCTAGATCTGGGACTCTCGGATCGGACGATGACGGCGCCTTTGGTGCCGTTCTCCCTCCTAAGGGCATGGTTTTGGAGCAGGAGCTGGCTGGAGGAGACAAGAGGAGGAGCGGTGTTATATCTACCATAGGGCCGACCGCGGGTATTGGCGCCATGGCGCAACGGAGTTTCGGCGACAGGCGCGTGTGGATGGACGCGCGCCGGAGGGTGGCGCTATCTGGCGTCGCGGTGACGTCGACGGTAGAATAACCTGGCAAGGTGAATGCGTTGATCGCTCCTGAAGGTAGGATGGCAGAAGATGGCGGCGGCTGATTCTAGATCTAGTGTGCGCATGCGGTGCGCGTAGAGGGTCTAGCTAGACCAGTTGGTGCTCTCGGCTTGCCGGCTGGCGGCTTGGTGAGGCCACTGGAATGGAATAGATGTTGTGTGTTGATGCGAGATCAGGGCACATAATCAAGCTTGTAGGTGTAGCGACGGTAGTTGCAGGAAGGTGGCTTTGGGTCGATCCATGTATTTGTTTTGCTGGGCTCTGTTGAATAAAATAATAAAATGGCTGTGTGCATCGCTCGATGCAGAGAGACCGGGGGTAATCCTCCTTTTCGAAAAAAAATGATTTTCTACCTGGGATCGAGACATCGAGTCCTATCAGCTGGACCTCTCAGAAACAAAAAATTATTGCAGTGTCCTCTTGTGAGGCTGAATATATTGCCGGTGCAGCTGCAGCTTGTCAGGGAATTTGGCTGGGCAAATTACTAGCTGATCTCGAGGTAACAGAGGTCGATCAGGTGGTGTTGAGGATCGACAACCAGTCAGCTATCTCCTTAAGCAAGAATCCGGTTTATCATGAAAGAAGTAAACATATTGATATCCGGTATCACTTTATCAGAGTGTGTGTGGAGAATGGAGACATTAGCATTGAACATGTTGGCACCAAAGATCAGTTGACATACTGACAAAGGCCCTCGGAAGAGTCAAGTACCAGGAGATGAGAGAGTGCATTGGCATGCGCATCATGAAGAATATGCACCAAGCTTAGGGAGGTGATTGTTGACTACTTCTAATCTTGTTCCATCAGGTTTCAGTTGTCCTGTTTTCTTGCTACTCGTGAGGTGTGTTCACGTGAGAATAACATAGCTTTGGTGGTATTGTTATCGTTCAGAAACGCAACGGCCAGGTCGTAGATAGGTTGTTTTTGTACCGAGTCCTTCGGCACGATCCATTGCATGTGGGATGGCACGCGCTCTAAGTGGATTATGGCCGATTTTACGTTCCGTTCTGTTGGCTGATGGAATAAAAGAAAGAAGCCCAGAAAAGACGCAGTTAAGCGTGTCGCAAAACTCCTCTCTGTGTCGTGCGTGGTCTCTGTGTTTTCCATGGGCTCGCGTGTGTAGAGCTCGAGTTCATCGCCGCCTCGCCGTGAGTGTGTTGATCTTGGCGTGACCTCTGACACATACCTGGTAAGGATAGGCTTTGGATCTTAGGGGGAATTCAGCAACCATAGCAAGTCGGTTGTTGCCTGTTCAGTCTAAGATCTTTTAGGTTCCTCAAAGAATTGGGGATCTGCGTACTTTGAAGTGCCAGAGATATTGGAATCAGGTGTTTATGGTGGATGTTTCCTTCTAATCTGAATTGGTCAAATATGTCTCTAGGTTAACTGAACCATAAATGACTATGGATATAATGTGTAAATGACTATTGACTGAAATTGGACTATATTTTATTTTGGTTTGTACAAGGATACAGTGCGTAAATGGCTAACTAGGTGATATACTCCAATGTATTGTTTGCTAGTTGTGGTTTCAAATGATGATCTTGAAAAGGTTGGGTTTGTTTCTTCACTGTGTTTGTATATTTTGTTTGGCCATGAACTGAACATTGTTGCCTGTCTGCAGCAATTATTTTCTTATGAGCTTCTTTAGTTTCTTACCATATACTGTATTCTCTTTTGGTGACTATAGTAAAGCTTCTTTAGTTTCTTACCATGTATTCTCTTTTGGTTACTAGAGTACAAACAATTTTTTTTTTCTCTTGCTAGTTTGTATTGGTAACTTCCTGCTAACATGTCTTTTTCTTGTCGTAAGGTCATTAAACAAGGGAAGTTGCTACTAGATAGTATGTTTGCACCTATTATTCAGGTACTGTAAAATATACAAAGATGGTATCACTTTATTAGAGGGTCTTTATATTGAACTAATACATCTTTTGCTTTATTCATTCACTGTTCCTCCTCATTATATAGGTGACAGATTCAATAATATTAAGGTCTAATGTGCGGTTTCATTAACGATAGCAGCCCCTTGCATCTTTATTTTAGATTCAAGCCGAGTCATTAGTATTTCCGATCCAAGTGACAGGTTTCAGGTTATCAACTTAAGAGATGTATGCAGCTTTTTCCGTTTCCTCTTTCTCTAATTCTTTGGGCCATTTTAGAAATTTTGATGTATCAATTTATTTGTGGGACACAGTGTCGTGGATGCTCTAGGATTAGGAGATAAACTCTTTGTTATTGCAATGCACGTCTTATCCCTGAAGCTAATGTACCTTTTATCTCTGAAGCTAATTCACAATGGAAATATAAAGACCTAACCGTGCTATCAACACCTGCTGGAAGCTTTACTGTTACCAAGTTGACAGTAACTCAGCCACTCTGTTTCATTCAGAACTGTGTACAGTTAGACTGAGTCCTACCCCCTCCAATGCATGTATGTATACTAGTTATGATCTAATGAGATTTCCAGTCCATTAATTCCTATTTTTTTCGTCAGTAAAAGTCCCATGCATGTTTGTATAACTGAAATATCTTTTCATAAGCTGTTCTGTGCAGAAAAACATCATTGTTCAGTACATGAACTAGCTGCGCTGTCATCTAAAGGAATTTGCATTGATGATAATTATGGTTCAACAGAACTGCCATCAACAAGGTATGTAATCCTTCTGGACATGAGTTACAAGTTCTTGATTTGGTTTCCTGTTAATTTTGGCATGAGTAACAGAACTGTTTTGTATGCTTGACTAGTAGAATCTGATCATATGCACTACTGTTTGCTGTTAGCTGTGATTGTTGAAACATAACGTGTTCATGAATGACATGCAGAGTGTTGCTGTTAGATGTCAGCTTTTGGTGCTTTAGCTGAATATAGTGATGTGGTTTCCACTCTTATCGTACAATTTGTACTCGCAAGGCTTTAGTTGTAACAGACAGCTGATAATAAGTAATTGTATCGATGAAGCACTAATTGGAACTATGGGTGTGTACATATATGATGTGCTGGACATACATGTATGTTGTGATGAGTGTGAGACCTAAATTGGGTATATATGGTTGGGTGTGAAATTGATATGTTCATATTATCACTTTTTTGCCTGCTACAGCCTGGATATTTTTTTAATGTTCTGTTCAGTAAGTTTCCCGAGTGTTCTCTATGCTGGCTCTCGGGCAATTGCTGCGGTTGGTGGCCACGTGTACTGAGTTTCCAGAGTGCTGGCACTCGCGAATTATCCGGCGCCGGTTATTTCTTCCGTTAAGAATGAAATTTACTGAGAGTTTGTCTTCCCGAGTGTATTGCCGAACACACGACGAAATCATCAACCTTTCCTGAGTGTTTGCCACTTGACAAATTTTACTTCTCTTACGGGATAGACCCCGAGTGTCGTTTACCGAGTACTACACTCGGGAAAGACTTTACCGAGTGTATTTCACTGTTTACCTAGTGTTTTTGGCACTCGGTATATTTCCCGATTCTGGTAGTGTTGGGCATGCGGGAGGGATGGTTGTGGAAATGTTGTGATGTCATTATTGTTGAGAGGTTTATATTTTTGGCATTTTCATTTCTTATTTCAATAGGCAATGGTTATCTAGGGCTGGGCCAACGTGATCTTAGAACGTTTAATTAGTTTGTACCTTGTAATATCAAACATTTGCTAGTTGCGACGGCTCGACCGCCCAATTGGGTGTGATAGGAATGGGACCAGGATTTCTTAGTCGCGCTAGTTCAAGGAGTATAATACATACATATTCTCTCATGTAAATTACAATTAATTTACCGAGATCAGAGAAATATTTCTCCTTTTAGCAGCTCAGTGAAATAACCACGGCCAGCAACGCAGTGCTGCTTTTTTCACTATTGGAATCACGCTCTTTGCCAAGTATCGCCCTTTTTGCCAAGTGTTTTTTTTGGGGCACTGAGCAAACACTGCCTTTGCCGAGTGTTCAGAAAAATACACTCGGCATACACGCGGTTTGCCTAGTGTTACACTCGCTAAAAAAGGAACACTCGGCAAAGGCCCATCTTAATATTTTTTTCTTTGCTTTTTTTCTCTTTTATTTCTTTTGTTTTCTGTCTTTTCATTCTTTTATTTTCTTTTCTTTTCTTATATTTTTTTCTCTTTTCTTTTCTTTTCTTTTCTTCTCTTTTCAATGCATTTAACGGACATAATTCAAATTTGAACTGCACGTGCATGTAAGAGTTGACAACAATGGGTTGAAAAATCTTATTTCTCTTCTTGAATTTATGTTTAGGTCTTATCCAAGAAAAAAGGAATTCGAAACATCAGGGTGCCAAGGCTCGCCCGTGAGCATGGAGCTTATTAGTTTTTTAATTCCAAAAAATGCAAATGACGTCTGCAAAACATGAAACCTGGCAACGTTTGACCTTTAAACTTTTTCGTAAAAGTTGTGGCGTACACTGCTTAGAAACCGAACCATGTCCGAGGAAGAATCGTGGATTCGAAAGGGAACAGGTCAAGTTTGAAGGCGAAGTGTCGGCTGTTTCAACGTTTGACCTTCAAACCTTTTCTACACTCAACATACACCATTACATGTTCCATGTCAAAATTCGGTATTTTTCCGGATTTGTTCGCTATATTTAAGTTATTAAGTGCATTTCTAGGTATTTAACGGATATAATTCAAATTTGAACTACAAGTGCATGAAATAATTGGCACAAATGAGTTGAAAAATCTTATTTGTATTCTTGAGTCTATGTTCAGGCCTTATCGAAGAAAAGAAATGGAATTCCAGATCTCAGGGTGCCAAGGCTCGACCACTAGCATGTAGCTTATTGGTTTAAAAAATGCAAATGAAGTCAGAAAAATATGAAACTTGACATGGTGTCATTATATGATCTCAATAGGCTATGATTAAAATTAAAGAATGTTTCACAAAACTTATAACGTAAACTGTTTAGAAACCGAACCATCTTCGAGAAAGAATCGCAGTTTTGAAAGGGAAGGTGCGGGGTTTCAAGGCGAAGCGACAGTTGCTTCATCATTTGACCTTGAAATTTTTTCTACACTCAAAATACACCATTACATCTTCCATCATAAAATTTGGCATTTTTCATGGTTAGTTTACTATTTTCAAATCATTAAGTTCATTTCTACGCATTTAAAGGATATAATTTAAATATGAACTACAAGTACAATAAATAATGGATAAAAATGGGTTGAAAAATGGTATTTGTGTTCTTTATTGTATATTTAGGTCTTATACAAGAAATGAAAAGAAATTAAAAAAATCTGGGTGGCAAGACTCGACCACCAACATGGTGCTTATTGATTTTTTTAATTTAAAAAATATAAACAAAGTCTGAAAAACATGAAACTTGGCATGGTATCATTATATGAGCTCAATAGGCTATGGTAAAATTTTGAGAAGGTTTTCCCAAAATTTGTGACGTATGCTACTCAGAAACCAAACCATCTCCAAGGAAGAATTGTAGTTTTGATAGGAAAAATGTCAGATTTCAAGGCGAAGCGACAATTGCTTCATTGTTTGACCAAAAAAAATATGCACTCAACATATACCATTACATATTCCATGTTAAAATTGGTGGTTTTCAGGGCTCGTTTAATATTTTTAAGGTATTAAGTGCATTTCTAGTCATTTAATGCATATAATTCAAATTTGAACTACAAGTACGTGAAAAATAGGCAAAAATGGGTTGAAAAATGATATTTTTGTTCTTGAATTTATGTTTAGGTCTTATCCAAGAAAAAAGGAATTCGAAACATCAGGGTGCCAAGGGTCGACCCTGAGCATGGAGCTTATTAGTTTTTTAGTTCCAAAAAATGCAAATGAAGTCTGCAAAACATGAAACCTGGCAACGTTTGACCTTGAAACTTTTTCGTAAAAGTTGTGACGTACATTGCGTAGAAACCGAACCATGTCCGAGGAAGAATCGTGGATTCGAAAGGGAACGGGTCAGGTTTGAAGGCGAAGTGTTGGCTGTTTCAACGTTTGACCTTCAAACCTTTTCTACACTCGACATACACCATTACATGTTTCATGTCAAAATTCAGTATTTTTCCGGATTTGTTCGCTATATTTAAGTCATTAAGTGCATTTCTAGGTATTTAACGGATATAATTCAAATTTGAACTGCAAGTGCGTGAAATAAGGGGCACAAATGAGTTGAAAAAATCTTATTTGTATTCTTGAGTCTATGTTCAGGCCTTATCGAAGAAAAGAAAGGGAATTCCAGATCTCAGGGTGCCAAGGCTCGACCACTAGTATGTAGCTTATTGGTTTAAAAAATGCAAATGAAGTCAGAAAAATATGAAACTTGACATGGTGTCATTATATGATCTCAATAGGCTATGATTAAAATTAAAGAATGTTTCACAAAAGTTATAACGTAAACTGTTTAGAAACCGAACCATCTTCGAGAAAGAATCGCAGTTTTGAAAGGGAAGGTGCGGGGTTTCAAGGAGAAGCGACAGTTGCTTCATCATTTGACCTTGAAATTTTTTCTACACTCAAAATACACCATTACATCTTCCATCATAAAATTTGGCATTTTTCATGGTTAGTTTACTATTTTCAAATCATTAAGTTCATTTCTACGCATTTAAAGGATATAATTTAAATATGAACTACAAGTACAAGAAATAATGGATAAAAATGGGTTAAAAAATGGTATTTGTGTTCTTTATTGTATATTTAGGTCTTATACAAGAAATGGAAAGAAATTTAAAAAAATTGGGTGGCATGACTCGACCACCAACATGGAGCTTATTGATTTTTTAATTTAAAAAATATAAACGAAGTCGGAAAAACATGATACTTGGCATGGTATCATTATATGATCTCAATAGGCTATGGTAAAATTTTGAGAAGGTTTTCACAGAATTTGTGACGTATGCTACTCAGAAACCAAACCATCTCCAAAGAAGAATTGTAGTTTTGATAGGAAAAATGTCAGATTTCAAGGCGAAGCGACAATTGCTTCATTGTTTGACTCTAAAAAAAATCTGCACTCAACATATACCATTACATATTCCATGTTAAAATTGGTGGTTTTCAGGGCTCGTTTAATATTTTTAAGGTACTAAGTGCATTTCTAGTCATTTAATGCATATAATTCAAATTTGAACCACAAGTATGTGAAATAATAGGCAAAAATGGGTTGAAAAATGATATTTGTGTTCTTTACTATATACTTAGGCCTTATATACGAAATGAAAATAAATTTCAAACATCTGGTTGGCAAGACTCGACCACCAACATGGAGCTTTTTTTTTAATTCTAAAAAATGTAAACAAAGTCTGCAAAATATGAAACTTGGCATGATGTCATTAGATGGGCTCAATAGGCTTTGGTAAAAATTTGAGAAGGCTTCACAAAAGTTCTGACGTACGCTACTTAGCAACAGAACGATCTCCAAGGAAGAATCGTACCTTTGAAAGGGAAGGTGTGAGGCTTCGAGGTGAAGTGACAATTACTTCATTGTTTGATGTTGAAACTTTTTATACACTCAACATACACAATTACATCTTCCATGTTAATATTTGGTATTTTTCAGGGTTTGTTTACTATTTTTTAAATCATTAAGTACATTTCTTGGCATTTAGTGGATATAATTAAAATTTGAACTACAAGTACTTGAAATAATGAGAAAAAATGGGTTGAAAAATGGTATTTCTGTTCTTTATTATATAGTTAGGCCTTATAGAAGAAATGGAAAGAAACTTCAACCATCTAGGTTGCAAGACTCGACCACCAGCATGAAACTTATTGATTTTTTAATTCTAAAAAATATAAATGAAGTTTGAAAAACATGAAACTTTTCATGGTGTCATTATACGATCTCAATAGGTTATGGTAAAATTTTGAGAAGGTTTTACAAAAATTGTGACATATATTGCTTAGAAACCAAACCATCTCCGAGAAAGAATCGTAATTTTGAAAGAGAAAGTGTGACGTTTCAAGGAGAAGCAACAGTTGCTTCTTCGTTTGACCTTGATTTTTTTACAGTGAACATACACTATTACATCTTTCATTTTAAAATTTGGCATTATTCCTGGTTCATTTACTATTTTTAAGACATTAAGTGCATTCCTAAGAATTTAATGAATATAATTTAAATTTGAACAACAAGTACATGAAATTACAGACAAAAATAGGTTGAAAATGGTATTTGTGTTCTTTATTATATATTTAGTTCTTATACAAGAGATGAAAAAAATTCAAACATCTCCAACATGGAGCTTATTATTGTTTAACTCTAAAAAAGGCAAACGAAGTTTGAAAAATATGAAACTTGGCATTGTGTCATTACATGGTCTCAGTAGACTATGGTAAAATTTTGAGAAGGTTATTAAAAATTGTTCTTCGTGTTTTAAAAAAGTTTGATCATGTATTAAAAAAGTTCATCATGTATTATAAAATTGTTTACCATGTATTAAAATATTATTCATCACAATTTCAAAAAAGGGTCATCACGTATTTTAATTTTTTTATCAAATATTAAATAAAGTTCATCGTGTATTATAAAATTGTTCACCACGTATTAAAACATTATTCATCAAAATTTCAAAAAAGGGTCATCACGTATTTTAATTGTTTTATCAAATATTAAAAAAAGTTCATCATGTATTATAAAATTGTTCACCACGTATTAAAACATTATTCCACAAAATATCAAAAAAGGGTCATCATGTATTTTTTTTATCAAATATTAAAAACTATTCATCTGTATTTAAAAAGTGTTCATCGTGTACTTCAAAAATGGTCATAGTGTGATTAAAAAATGTTTATCGTGTATTAAACATTGGTCATAATATATTTGCAAAAAAATTATGAAATAAAAAATGTTTACAAATTTTAAACAAAAGCATATAAAATTTTAAAAGTGTTCGCATAATTTTAAATAATTATTCTTGTATTTTTAAAAAGTGCTCATACATTTCAAAAAACATCATGTATTTTTCAAATATAAAAGGAAAATAAACAGGAAAAAAGGAAAGAAAAGATGAAAAAAAAGGAAAAGAAAGAAACTGGAAAAGAAAACGCCAGAAACAGAGAGAAAAAACCGCTCAGAAGAGAACCAACGACAATACACAACATAATTCTATTAGCTATTTGCTATGGAAAAAGCTTACGTTCAGCCGACCGATCGAGGGCGCGCGTCCGCCGGCTCCGTGTCTGTCGGATCGTATGTTGATCAGACGGTCGAGAGCATCCCCGCATGCGTGGCACCCGCGACCGTTTCCTGCAACTCAGCTATTGTTTCAGGACAGCCGTTTTGCAACTAGCTAACCGAAGGGGGTTAGATTCCGCAGCGGCGTTGGCTCATGTGGCTGGGAGGGCGATGACGGCTGGCTTTGGGAGGGTGGCGGGGGCAGCGGCGCAGGGCGTTGGGCAATCGGGGCTTATCCACCGTGGTGGCGACCACGACGGGTTCGGGATCGGCGGTGGCCAGCAACGACTCAAGCAGGTACGGATCAGAGATCCTTGCCCCCATTTCTGGCTGATATGGGTAGGTGGTGATGGTGGTGCTCCCCTGTGATATTTCCTCTGTGCCTTCCGCATAAATGTTTGTGCTCTCCCCGGCGGCTACGCGGCGCTCGTGGTGGCGCTCCCCCTTGTGTGATGGTTCGGCGGCGTCTTAGGAGAGGGGTCGCCGGTGTAGTAGGAGGGGATGTCGCCGATGTAGTAGGGATAGGGGTCGTCGGTGTAGTAGTAGAGCGGTCGCCGGCCTGGTGCTGCTGGCTTTTTGGTACTGGATTGCAAAAGTTGCGTTGTTGAGCTTTTGTACATGCGTTGCAGAGTTCTGAATTTTGTACATGGGAGCAGAGGTTGTGCTGTTGATGTGCTGCAGGTATTTTGAAGTGGATATTCCCATACGTTTGTTTGATTCGATGTGCTGCTGAATTTTTGCACTGGATCCCTGAAAATCATACAGTCATGCATGTGTTGCAGAATTGTTTTATTTCTGTATTTTTGTAGCTCATAGCTTCTGTAGCTCATACTACCTTTGTAACTCATAGGTTTTATAGCTTTGTAGCATTTTGGCTATGTTTTTAGCTTATGCTACAGGATTTTTATGAGCAACAGGAATTTTGTACTGCATTTCTTGTAGCTTGTAGCACAGTAAAAAAATTAGCTTATGCTTCTGAAATTAGCTGGACTTTGCTTGAATTAGCTTCATGTTTTTCTGAATTTTTGTACTGCATTTCCTGTAGCTCATAAGGACAGGGTAATTAGCTTATGTTTCTGAAATTAGTTGGGCCTGCTTGAATTAGGTAATGTTTCTGAATTTTGCATATCTCTGCAATTTTCCACTAGTTTCAATACTTTTTATTCTTAGATCACTAGATATGCATGCTCATAGCATCCTTTTTTCATTTTTGTTTGTTTCGTAGCATGCCCATCTACCAAACTCGATGGTTGGCAAAGCGGCTACGCGACATAGCCAATGCCATCGAAGGGAAGAAGAGGGATGTAATAAGCAAGTCTAGCTTCGGAGATTTGCTATACATCTCTCCTTTGGTTCCTCCTCCAGAAGGGCTTCTCGATTTCATAGTTATGAGGATGGAAACTAAGAAGCGTCTGCTCAAGTATGTTTTCTGTTTCTTTTTGTCATTTTTTCCTTTTTCTCTCTGTTGCATAACACTTTTTTCCTTTTTTGCAACATCTACTGATTTTTATTTTGTGTACTGCAGGATAAATGACAACAAGAAGATCCACTTTACAAGAGACATGGTTAAGAACATTTTCAATGTCCCATCTGGTAGCAGACCAGTAGAATTCGGCAAGAGGGGCAAAGCAGATTTCCGTGAAGTTTATTTGGATGGTGAAAGGGCTCCAATAGCCACCATAGTAGCTATTATATCAAAACCAGATGACGACAATGAGGAGATCATCAAGAGGTCATGGGTTTTACTATGCCTAGATTTGGTCCTAGCTCCTGGGACAGGAAACATGGTTCCTCTAGAATATCTCGACACCTTACGGGACATGAGTGTGGTCCATGAGTTCGAGTGGGACGAGCATATTCTGTGTGATGTGATGAGAGAAGTTAAAAAATGCCAAGATAAGAGGAATGATGGTAAAGGGAAATTCCTCATTGGCGGTTGTCTACCAATGCATCCGGTACAGCCCTTCATTCCCGTAACACTCCCCTCTTCTTTTCCGGGACAGCAAACTTTTTTCAGGCGTTGACGTTTCTTTCTTTTTTCGTGTCTTTCTTGCAGGTAATTTACATGGACCACCTTGATGTGCCAAGAGGATGCATAGTTGATCATACCATCGACTACTCGCTGCCACGAGCTTGTTTTGTTCATGAAATGGACTTCACCGCTGTTGTTGCAGTCGACACCCTGGATAATGGTTTTGGGAAGCGGCCTGTAAGTTATTCAAACTGAATACATCGCTTTCATATTTTTTGTTTTATCTAGAAGACCCTTTTCCGTTCCAATTCTGAATTCTTTTACATTTCTTTGTTTCTTTTTTTAAAAAAAAATTCTATTGTTTTTGAAATGCAGTTCAGCACCAGTACACCATACACAACAGCTAAGTTTATGTCATATATAGATCAGCAGGCCCAAGGAACCGTCCAAGGAAGTGACACAGAGGAGCCACCAGAAATCAGTGACCAAGGTGGTGCTGTTGCGGGCGCAACACACACTCTGGATTTGCCGGAGATCTCCCACATGCAGGCCAATGTACAAGTGGGAGCCGATGGTCCACCTCAGGCTGGTATGGAGGGGACCGATGGAAGTGCAGAGCATGTGCATGAGTCGCCTTCAGCTAACACGGATGGTGGTGGCGATGTGTGCGGCTCTTTGGAGGAGTGGCTCCATGCATTGCCTACATTCGAGGAGTTAGAGGTGGCTGATCATTTTTGCAACTCTTTTTTTCGTACTGCATCTTGCTTGACTGCCATGTCAAAAACAACTTACCCTAACAACTAACGTCTTGTTTCTGTGCATTGCAGCTGCCCCCGCATTTGCAAGTCATATACAACAAGCACAAAGAGCTCCATGCTATAGAACTTAATGCTGCGTTCAGCTCATTTGGGAGGGTGTTGCAGGGCATGTACAGCAAGCACATGGGCCTTATGTTGTCTGAGGCACACAAAGCTGAATCCAGGAGTCGTGAGCACAAAGATGAAGGTGCAGATGTCATTTCCAGTGTACCAGGAGCTTCTGCTGCAGGCATGTCTGATGCCACTGCCACTGAACCATTTCTGCAGCAGCCCAACATCTATGCTGTCGCGCATGGGGCTGCAGGCATGACTAATGCCACTGCCACTGAACCATCTCTGCAACAGCCCAAGCAACCGAATGGTGCAAAGAGTAGTGATCCAGCAGTGGAAGTTGGTCACAACAATGCTGCCCCACCCAAGATGAGTGATCACAACAATGGCAATGATCACTGCAATGTCAATGATCACAGTAGTGGCAAGGGAGAAGATTTATGCAGCAAGGTAAAAATCACTGAACAGAAGTCCCCTCGCAGCCCAAGCTTCACATTTGTGAATCTGCCGAGGAGACCAGGGACACTTGAAGATGGGCCTTCATTTGGTTTGTTTGAGCCTGGCAGTGATGATGATTTACTGTTTTAGGAAGTTCCTCAAGTTCGGTTCTCCCCTGCACGATCCTTTGATTCATATTTGGACTCCTTTTTGTCGATTCGCGTGAGAAGCCCTTTGTTTTATGAATCTCTTGCTACTTCAGCTGGTCCAGTTTTTTATGTGACTCCTCTCGCAACATGTCCCCCAATTTCAACAGGCCCTGCAGGTTTATAACTCATTTTCCCCAAGTTTTGTGTTTGTCACCAAGTCATGTTTTTTTCAGAAACTTAGTACATCCATGCTCCAAACCATTTCTCACTTTCTTTTCTTTTTATTTGGCAGAAGCAGGTGTTGATGAGACAAAGAGAGGAGGTGGTGGTTGAAGTCAGCAGCGGGCGCATCCCTGATGAGAAGAAGGCCACACTTAAGAGAGCTGCAACATCGCCAGAAAGTGCGCCCAAGTTGAAGAAGATGAAGAAGATTAAAGTTGATGCTTCAGATGATGCCATATACAAGCAATATTGTTGTACCCATTACCAGATAAAGGACCCACCCGAAGGAAAGCCCCTGTAAGTGTTCTAATTTCATGTCTGTTGAGAAAAAATTTCCATCCATTTTTTTACCTCTAACCGTGCCACTGTTTTTTTTGCAACCTGTAGCCCTCCATTCATTAGGATAGGTGGGTTTGAGATTTTTTTCAAACATTTCAGCAGCGGGCTCAAAAGGCGCGCACATTTGAACAATGAGGTGATGTCACTATACATTGAAAGTTTCAACATCGAGCACATGTACAGCTCAAGCAAGCCAAGGAAGTTTGCATTCTTGCCGCATACGGCTGTGAGTCAACTAGCCTTTTTTGCCTTTCACTTGAATTTTTGCCCGCAACATTCATTCTCATCAATCATTTTTTTATATAGTCCAAGCTTGCTGTGGAGCCAAGTTCATTTCAGACACATTCTTGCATCAAAGAATTCAGGGCCTGTGAGAAAAACAACATCGCAAAAAGTGATCAAGTAAAACTTTGTTCACCTCTCGTATATAGTGCAAAGCTTTCTTAGCGCAACATGCTTCAGTTTTTGAATTATCTTTTTTTTAATTTTGCAACTGTTCTTCACCATTGTCCAGAATGGACATTGGGCAGTTGTTGTTGCAAATTTGATGCAAAAACAACTCAATGTTTTTGACTCCAGGAGTGATGACCCTGACTACGTCAGCACCCTTGAGCGGCCTTGTTGCAATCTCGTATGGGGGCTACACCCCTTCCATCTTTTTTCTTTTTCCAACATATATCTGTTTTTGATTGTTTCTTTTGTATCAAATTGATGTTGCGGTACCAATCAATAAAGATACCAATGTGTCATTTTTTATATCTTTTTCTGATATCAAATGTGCAGATAACAAACTTTAAAAGTCTGGTCAGAGAACGAAACCCATGGAAGCATGACCTTGACACATTCGAGCGTTTCAGCCCACATGGCTACCCGCATCAGCCAACATCATAGTATTCTTTTTCATTTCTTTTTTATGTGCCCATCCACAACTTTTACATTTGTTTTCAGGAAGCAACTTCATCTATTTTTGTGATCTTTTTTTTCCTATCCTTTTTGTGGCTGGTTTGATTGTGGCTTCTTTTCTATTCTATACATGGAGAATTTAACTGCCAGGGGGATGAAGCCATCCAACACGGTATGACCCATTTCCTATGCAACACTAGTAGTAATCAAACTCTCTGGTTTTGCCACTGTTTTATAGGGAACATTACTCTCTGCAACACTTGTATCATTTTTGTACATTTTGTAGTAATCAAACTCTCTGCAACACTAGTATCATGGTCTGAATTATGACTCTTACAATTTGTAGTAAACAAACTCATCATGTGTATCATTATATTTTTGTACAATTCTTCTGCAACACTAGTAGTAAACATACTCTCTGCAACACTACTATCGCTTTGTGAATATGACTCTTACCACCATTTCCCCCCTGCTAGTTTCTCATCATGTGTTATTTTGCTTTGTATGCTCAAGATGTAGGGTAACGCAGCAGAAAATAAAAATTTTCCGACCTACGTACCAGCCCAGGATCACTATGGAGACTGCATACAAGGTTTGATCTGTTTCGTTACCGACTCGTAGCGCAGCGGAAGTAGAGTCAATGACGATCGGCGGTGCAGATCCCCGCAGCTAGGATTTACAACCTCCCAACCGCGAGGATGTATACCCTCATCCGCCCCCGGACAGCCCTCCGGGAGGCGGTCGGACAGTCCCTCGGACGGTGTCACGGACAGCCCTTCGGGAGGACCATCGAAACTCGGACAGTCACTCGGACAGCCCTTCGGGAGGACCATCGAAACTCGGACAGTCACTCAGACAGCCCTCCGGGAGGCACTCTCAAACTAAGACCGAAACTACGATCTCTCTACAGAGTTGCACACATACGGTGTCATCTATCCGGCAGGGCTTCGCCGTCCAGAACTAGTTCCCACCGGAACCCAGACAGCCTTTCGGCTCTACGAAACTATTTCGCTGGGAGGGAGAGAGAAGCCAGAAATGTCATGGCATTTGTATGTGAGAAGGAGTCAGTGTGGAGGCAGCCCCTCCACCTCTATTTATAGGAAATCCAAGGGGTAGGTTGCTTGGCCCCCAAGCCTTCTAGAAACCTTTTGGGAAAATATCCCAAAAGGTGACTTTTCCATAAATATCCCAAAAAGCACTTTCACTATTCACGACGACATTTTTCAGCGTCTGATCGAACTGAAAATATTCATGTGGTCTTAGAACATTTCCAGTACCCACCAAAATAATTTTCAACGCGAGCCGGAACAATTCCGGTTTAGTGATTTTCATCTGCGAAAAGCATCTGAAGCGGTTCCGGCAGCTCCGGAACATTTCCGGTTTTCATCCCGGAAAATTCCAGAAAGTTTCCAGAACGATTCTGGCACCCTCCAAGAGTTATCAGGCATGTGCCGAAACCATTTTGACTTTATGGTGCACTCCGAAACAACTTTTCGGTTTTAGTGATTTTCATCTGTGAAAAGCAACTAAAGCGGTTCCGGCAGTCCGGAACATTTCCGGTTTTTGTCTCTGAAAAATCTCAGAAGTTACCGGAACAATTCTGGTACCTTCCAATAATTTCCAGGCATGTGCCGAAACCAATTTGACTTTATGGAATACCCTGAAACAACTTTTCAGTTTCACCGGAACTATTCCGATATCCTCTCCGGAACGTTTCTGTTTCGCCCGAAACTTTTTCGGTGATTTTCTCTCAGACTCCCCGTCTAGTATTCAGCAGATAGATGACCCTTAAGCGTGTGACCCTATAGGTTCGGTGAAGCATAGACATGACCCGGAACCCCTTCCGATCAATGATCAACATCGGAGCCGTGGACACCCATATTGACCCCTATACCCACACGAATGAATATTCGAGTGAACCTCCAGTTGCCGTGTGCTATTCCTGTTGCTTCGCGATATGTTACAAATACCCGAGGTGAGACATGTAGGCATCCCCGTGGATCAACAACTTGTCCACTATGCCAGTTACCTCGTTACCGGTATTGTTCTCTTTTCTCGTTCCCGTGTTCCGGCATCCCCGTGATCAAATCACAAAGTGTCTGGCCAGACGATGATGGATACCGTAACACCGAGAGGGCCCAGAGATATCTCTCCATCGTCGGAGGAGCAAATCCCAATCTTGAGCTATCAAGTTACTTGACATACTTTTCCATGAACCCGTAAGCCGCCGTAATAGCCACCCATTTACGGATGACGTTTAACAAACCCCAAAGTTCATGAAGCAAGCATGAAGAAACTCGATACTCTCATGGTCTAAGGAATCATGCAAACATTAACCATCTCTGTGTTATTTAACCATTAACTAATGACGAATGTATCTCATAGCATAACATCAATTCGGGTCGATTCAACACAAGTGTTCTACCAACAATTGTGCCCTCAAAATTGCCGGCATAGTCATGCCCATGATCAGGAAAACAAGATCATCATGCAATACTTGAGCCAGTCATAGAGGCTTGACTAGGAATACTTTTTACCGTTTATTATCCCACACGTGCACATGAGTTTCCCTCCAAGCCTCGTTTTATTTGCAGACTCGAGAATCATTGCAGTTATAGCATGGAACATAAACATAATTATGAACAGGGAGATAATCAATAACATTTATTATTGCCTCTAGGGCATATCTCCTACAGACTCCCACTTGCACTAGAGTCAATAATCTAGTCAATGCTAATGCACTTTACACCTATGGCATACTGGTGTAAAATATGCTTCGCATGTGGTATAGCCTGATGTCCATCGGATCTGACGACTTCAGCTCCGTGTGTAACTTTGCATATCCCCGCGTTTTCACGCTTTCACAAAATTCATATTTTGTGTGGACTTGGCTTTGCATATGTGTGAATCATTGGTCGAAACCTGATTCCTCAGACTGAGCAATGGAGCAACTATCTGCAATAGTGTCCCATAGACCAAAGCCATCTTGGAACCATACTAAGTTCATGAATGAACTATATGATTCAACAACTTCTTTGTCACTTCTTAAGCGTCAACATACTTAGCCTTTGTTATAGAATTCGCCACAGTATCTTGTTTGGAACAATTTCCAACTACCGTGCCACCATATTGTGTATTACACAAAACCCTTAACTTAAATCGAAAATCGCATGGAGCATTGATGAATACTGTATCGATGTAATTACTTACAACGAGTACTTCATAATCTCTGCTTGCGAGAAAACATGTCATCACTACTACTCTAGTACTCAATGACATCTTTCACTGTTGTCCTATGATCACTTTGGTATCTATACTCGCAACAACTTTGGAGTATTGGACATATCTGGTTGTTTTTACATACCATGGAATACATGATTAATCCAAACACAAGAGTGTGTGGAATCACCATCATGTATTTTGCTCATCAGTGTTTTGGGACACCGAGTCTTGCAAAAACTCTTTCCATGTGACTTCAGCAAGAATCGCTCCTTGACGGTTTTCAATGCTAAAAGGTTTTAGCATCTTGTCAATATGTATTCATAGCTTAGCCCCATTAGGTAAATCTATCTCCATAGATCATCATGCCTAATATTGAGGCTATTTAGCCTAAGCACTTCATCGAAAAACTATTTTCAAATGAAGTCCTAATTCGTGTCAAGAAATTTATTTCCAATTAACAATGTGTCAAGTACACAAGGTTTCTAGAAATATTATTATGCTCCCACTTACTTTCTTGAATCACAAGCATCTTCGATACCCATTTGATGAAGTCAAACCCCTTTGACCATTCCATCAAAAACGAAGATTCCAACTCCACTTTGCTCTCTTCTGTCCATCGCTGGAACTCTGAAGTTTGCATACTTACTAGCATCCTCTGGATCGACAAATTACTTTGGACTGTATCACATACAAGTCCTAGGTTTCATTTCCATCAGATGGAAATCCTTTTGTCATCCATGTTTCATATCTCATGATTGAAATATGTATTAATTGCTAGTTCAACCCGAACCGACTTCAAGCATCGCTACGGTGAGACAATCTCATCGTAGTCAACTCCTTGAACCTGTTATTGCAACAAGTCGAGCTTCATGGATAAAACATTTTTTCCGTATCAGTTTTTAGTTCCATAAATATTCGTTAGACTCTAAGTCTTCCGAAAGGTGTATCAAGATTTTAATCTCGAATCACATATATGGAAACTATCTCGGATTGTATTGGCATTTAGCCAATTCCGGAGTCAGGGCCCATCAATGCTTCCTTGTGTATCGTAGGTATACTGTTGTCTAACAACAATATCTCGTTTGCGCACCTGATAGGTTTGCACGAGCTTTGCCTATGTGGTTCAGCTGCAAGTTTGACCGAAGTCCATACATTTTATTGTAGAGACTTCCGTATCAGTCGCAGTAGGAAACTCTGGAATCACTTCCAAGGTTTCTTTCCTTTGATCTGATGACGAAGATACTGGTTATCTCGTCGAGTTGCACTGTCCTCCCACTCACCTTTTGAAAGAACTATTCTCTTTAAAAGCATACCGTTTTGCGGCAAAACCCTTTGCCTCGGTATAGTGGTGGGGGAATACCCAATGACTTGGGATAACCTTACAAAGTAGCACTTGTCTGATTTGGAATAGGTTTGTAACCTTTTACACAAGCCCCATATTCCAAATGTTAAGAAAAGATATAACATGGTTGGGCGTACCACACCATGGCGTCATTTCAACAGACCTGATGGAGCTCTTTTCAGTGTAAAAGCCGCAGTCTCTAAAGCATCATTTTAAAAGGGATAATGGCAAATTTATTTATGTCATCTTTGATCTTACCATGTCATGAATGGTTCGATTACATCAACACGGACTCTCCACTTGCAGTGGTGCTCCGGGAGGTGCAAGTTATGAAACCCCTTTCACAACTCATCAGACATTCGCTAAACTCGTAACTCAAATATTCCTTTCTGTAATCGAATTGTAGAAAACATAATTTTCTTGTTACAACAACTTCTACTTCATTTTTGAAAACCTTATGAATGAATTCAAAAGATCCAGACTTACGTCTCAACAAGTAAACATCCATATATCTACTTGAGTCATTTCTGAAGATAGATGAATCCACTACTTGCAACAACATTTGTTGGACTACACACATCATAATGTATGATCACCAATATATTCTTTGCTCGTTCCTTATGGCCTGTGAACGGTATTTCAGTCACTTCACTTTTCAGAGGAAAGTTGCAAGTGTCAGATGATTCAAAATCAAACGACTTCAAAATCCATCATAATGGAATTTTCCATGCGAGTTTCTCCAATGTGACCAAATGCAGTGCCACACTTGTGTGGTATTCTTTTAGTCTTGCGACATTTAGCGTCAGTGTTATGGATGTATCATATTACCACCAATATTCATAGCATACATCCCATCCTGTATGGAAGCATGGCCCTTCATGTTATTCATAACACCGAACATCAAAAGTTCTCTTATGAACAACCTTCATGCAAGATACCTTATGCAAAGGGCTAGAGTGTGAAACTCTAAAATGAATTATGAAAGTAAATACATAGGGAATACACCGATGGAAGGCATAGTAACATTTACTATGTTCCCTGCGTGTATCTAAATCTCATTCCTGGCTAGTCTTTCAGGCCATAGTAGTTCTTACATCGAGTTGCAACAGAATGCAATCGAGCGGGTATCTTTGTGATTTAACTCACAATACCCAAGAATTAGTGATTAACATGTTTAACCATCATTCCCAAGAACTATATCTCTGACCAGCCTTCTATACATCAAAAAACTTGTATGACATTCATACATGAGCTGGATATTCCAGTCTTCTTTCCTTTTGCCTTTATACTTCTAACAGTTTAACTTCTAGTATTTCTCCTACTCTCAGAAGAAGCATCCAACTTAAGAGTGGCGTTAGCCCCGGACTTCCTAGGCGTGAAAATTTCACTAACACCCTTCCGGATACTTCCTTTCTCTTTAAGTTGTTGTTTTATTCACCATCATCATATGACAGGCGTTCTTCTGGATCCCTCTCTTATCAGTCAAATGCCCAGTAAACACTTTTACTAATAGTTTGCAAACAAACATGGCTTTAGATATCTCATATCTTTCAGCCTTTGTTTGTATTTGAAAATTAATTTTCAGTTCCATGAATATCACATAACTATCCCAAAACTTTCGAAGTTCGGGTCTCATGGAAGCAAACATATTTCACTTGACCGTAACGGATTTTTAGCTTTTGGATCGAAGGACGAGAGTCATATGATCCATAGCATTAGCGGGAGAATACCGAAAGCATGCGATAGGACAAAATCCTTCTCGGCACTCTTGAGGACAATCCTCACATTACGTTACCAACCGTAAAGTTTTAACCAGATATTTAACAGCTATTCAATTTTAATAGGGAAGGTGGAAACGCGAGCCATTATTCTACAACTATTATGCAAACCACACTTAGACAGTGTTCAAAATTAATTGCACTGAGAATTAAACAAGTTAATTCTACAGTGCGCTCCCACTCAAATCAATATCTCTCATAATTGATTGTGAGTGATTCAAGATCCGCATATCCATTCAACGCCATTGAACGAGATGAACACTGATGGCGCGAATTTCAATCGGTAGGCAAACTTGCCGATCACATCTCTATGTGACTCTTGTTCATCTTTCGATGGGTGTGTTCCGAGCTCAGGGAGATCCTTCCAGAACGTTAAGACAACCAAGTGATCTCGCTGCGAGGTCTCAACTCACCCGCCTCACACATCCCTAATCGTTCGTACCCAGGGAGATCCTGTGATACCCCGAAAAGTTAGGTGCCGTGACGGTGCTACACTTGGGAGAACACTAACTACTTGATATTTTAGTGAGAGATCACCCTAATAAAAAGCGACTACCGCGCAATCAAGAAGGGTGCATCAAGAGGGATAAACATCTCAGGCAATTCATAATAGCATGATATGGTATAGCCCCTTCTGACGGAGAAGTCAAGTATTTCTTCGTCTTCGGCATTCGCGTCGGAGTTCACCTTCGCGAAGATTGCCACCACCTTGTCGATGCACCAGATAATATTGCTATCTCTATAGCTAATAAAATAAGTGCATTACATAAGGTTGACACGCAGGTCATTAAAGTGCAATCATATGGCTCCAGCCATCATGCCGAATCATGACACGCAGGTCATGTTAATCAATTTACATCATATAGCCATCTCATACATAATCAAATTATTATGAACACTGCTATACCACATCACATGCATATGCAAACCATCCTGCAAAACCAAGTTAGACGCAAATTTTATTTTACGTGGTTTCTAAGGTTTCGAAACAAACCGAAGCTACCAACGTCCATCATCAAGCATGATAATCCAAGTCGCTAGATTAACATTGCGGGGTGTATGAAACACGAGATAATAAAATCTCGAGCCCCATACTAAACTTCGTCATACGCGTGACCCCCGTGCAGATCACATCTGCATTGCCCTTTCGTCTGCGAAATTTCATCTTTCTTTTTAACTACGGTGGAATTCAAAGAACTGTTAGCACTTCGTTGATCAATCAGGATCGCGGATTGCCAGAACTTTGAAACTCCACCATACCGTTATCAAGATCAGAAATATGCAAATTCCCAGGAAGCAACAAGAACATCGGGTAACAGATTTCATCTGCTACCCGCACAAATAATTTTCAGCAATAGAACTCATCTACTACCTAATTATATTGTGCAACACCCATACATCTCTATGTATTCTAGATCGCAACCTGCATCTACGCATAGCACGGCTCTTGATGCCACTGTAGGGTAACGCAGGAGAAAACAAAAAATTTCTGACCTACGTACCAGCCCAGGATCAGTATGGAGACTGCATACAAGGTTTGATCTGTTTCGTTACCGACTCATAGCGCAGCGGAAGTAGAGTCGATGACGATCGGCGGTGCAGATCCCCGCAGCTAGGATTTACAACCTCCCAACCGCGAGGATGTATACCCTCATCCGCCCCCGGACAGCCCTCCGGGAGGCGGTCGGACAGTCCCTCGGACGGTGTCACGGACAGCCCTTCGGGAGGACCATCGAAACTCGGACAGTCACTCGGACAGCCCTTCGGGAGGACCATCGAAACTCGGACAGTCACTCGGACAGCCCTTCGGGAGGACCATCGAAACTCGGACAGTCACTCGGACAGCCCTCCGGGAGGCACTCTCAAACTAAGACCGAAACTACGATCTCTCTACAGAGTTGCACACATACGGTGTCATCTATCCGGCAGGGCTTCGCCGTCCAGAACTAGTTCCCACCGGAACCCAGACAGCCTTTCGGCTCTACGAAACTATTTCGCTGGGAGGGAGAGAGAAGCCAGAAATGTCATGGCATTTGTATGTGAGAAGGAGTCAGTGTGGAGGCAGCCCCTCCACCTCTATTTATAGGAAATCCAAGGGGTAGGGTTGCTTGGCCCCCAAGCCTTCTAGAAACCTTTTGGGAAAATATCCCAAAAGGTGACTTTTCCATAAATATCCCAAAAAGCACTTTCACTATTCACGACGACATTTTTCAGCGTCTGATCGAACTGAAAATATTCATGTGGGCTTAGAACATTTCCAGTACCCACCAAAATAATTTTCAACGCGAGCCGGAACAATTCCGGTTTAGTGATTTTCATCTGCGAAAAGCATCTGAAGCGGTTCCGGCAGCTCCGGAACATTTCCGGTTTTCATCCCGGAAAATTCCAGAAAGTTTCCAGAACGATTCTGGCACCCTCCAAGAATTATCAGGCATGTGCCGAAACCATTTTGACTTTATGGTGCACTCCGAAACAACTTTTCGGTTTTAGTGATTTTCATCTGTGAAAAGCAACTAAAGCGGTTCCGGCAGTCCGGAACATTTCCGGTTTTTGTCTCTGAAAAATCTCAGAAGTTACCGGAACAATTCTGGTACCTTCCAATAATTTCCAGGCATGTGCCGAAACCAATTTGACTTTGTGGAATACCCTGAAACAACTTTTCAGTTTCACCGGAAGTATTCCGATATCCTCTCCGGAACGTTTCTGTTTCGCCCGAAACTTTTTCGGTGATTTTCTCTCAGACTCCCCGTCTAGTATTCAGCAGATAGATGACCCTTAAGCGTGTGACCCTATAGGTTCGGTGAAGCATAGACATGACCCGGAACCCCTTCCGATCAATGATCAACATCGGAGCCGTGGACACCCATATTGACCCCTATACCCACACGAATGAATATTCGAGTGAACCTCCAGTTGCCGTGTGCTATTCCTGTTGCTTCGCGATATGTTACAAATACCCGAAGTGAGACAAGTAGGCATCCCCGTGGATCAACAACTTGTCCACTATGCCAGTTACCTCGTTACCGGTATTGTTCTCTTTTCTCGTTCCCGTGTTCCGGCATCCCCGTGATCAAATCACAAAGTGTCTGGCCAGACGATGATGGATACCGTAACACCGAGAGGGCCCAGAGATATCTCTCCATCGTCGGAGGAGCAAATCCCAATCTTGAGCTATCAAGTTACTTAACATACTTTTCCATGAACCCGTAAGCCGCCGTAATAGCCACCCATTTACGGATGACGTTTAACAAACCCCAAAGTTCATGAAGCAAGCATGAAGAAACTCGATACTCTCATGGTCTAAGGAATCATGCAAACATTAACCATCTCTATGTTATTTAACCATTAACTAATGACGAATGTATCTCATAGCATAACATCAATTCGGGTCGATTCAACACAAGTGTTCTACCAACAATTGTGCCCTCAAAATTGCCGGCATAGTCATGCCCATGATCAGGAAAACAGGATCATCATGCAATACTTGAGCCAGTCATAGAGGCTTGACTAGGAATACTTTTTACCGTTTATTATCCCACACGTGCACATGAGTTTCCCTCCAAGCCTCGTTTTATTTGCAGACTCGAGAATCATTGCATTTATAGCATGGAATATAAACATAATTATGAACAGGGAGATAATCAATAACATTTATTATTGCCTCTAGGGCATATCTCCTACACAAGACACGAGGTCATTGCTCAATTTCCGCACGTTCGTTGCAGCGAAGCTTTTTAAGCACCCTGAAAACACTCTCAACTCAGCGGAAGAGTTCCAGGCCCTGTTGAAAAGCACGTAGATGATGTCAATCGGAACAAGAACTTGCTTGTTTTTTTAGGCTTTTTTCAGTGCATGTGCGTGCTACATATTTTGTAACCGAAACAGCAAGTTGCTATTACCTATCACCTTTCTAGTAGTCTGTGGAACTCAAGCTGGAGCATGTCCCTTTTTCTCTCTATTTTGAATGCTGGAGCATCATCCATGCTGAGCTGACAGTGAAATGTAGAGATGATAATGAAATTTCCTTTTTGCAGTTTGTTTCTTTGCTCACTGGTATACATTTTCAATAGTGAAACCTACTATAACCACCATGTCCCTGTAACATGATCTTTTTTTTGTGCACTCAAAAACATGTTGCTGTAAGAATGTGCACTGAAACCATCATGTATCCATATAACCATCATTACTCTATATAACCAGAAACATGCTACCGCAATATGAAAACATGATACATTCCAGTCATGTACGCGCCCCTGGAGCAATTTCACAACACTAAGCTCCTTTTCTTTCCCAATATGTTTTTTTAGCAGTACTGGAAATAGGGGATAGAGAAAATATTGTACTACACATATAGAGAATCTGAGCTCTACATATCTGTTCATGTTTTCCATAAGACAAAATATTGCACTATATATAGAGAAACAATGAGCTTTGTATGTCTCAAATCCAGGCAAAAATACATGGAGAACATAACAATCTGAGCTCTCTTATTTTCTGTTTTTGCGTAACACAGGTTGCAAATTGAAATAAAACTTAAATACATCATCAAGTTTGCAAAAAAGAAGTTATAAATGTAGCTCAAGCACAGGAAGGGAGGATGGAAAGAAAATGCAAAACATCTTGCTTAGGAGCAAGAACTTTCCCCTGTTTCTCTCATTTTTTCTAGAGCTTGAGTTGCGTTGCTTGGGCATTTTTTGGATCATTTGCCATCACGGCTCTCAAGTACACACAAGCTAGGACAGCATGTCCCACCTCAGAGCAAAACTGGCATTTAGGTGGTGCCGCCGCCGCCTCTGTCGCAGCTTTCAGGGGTCCACATATCTGCACATTGTTCCCTTCTTCGTTGCAGTACTTGCAGCAAATAGTCCTCTTTCCAGCTCTTGGCTTCCCTGTTGCCATTGTCTTCTTCTCTTGTTGTTTCGCCTTCTTCTTCTGCTAATCATCTCGCTACTCTCCCAGCGTCTTCTTTCTCTTCTCTCTTTCAGTTTGTCGCCCTTTCTTAGACACACGAGCCGGGTTTTGTAGCATCTCCGAGCTTTGAGGTTGTGGCAGGTCATCATGAAATGTTCCCGTTGCGGCAGCGGGTGGTGTTGGGGGTTCACTCTGCTGCGTTGCTTGCTGTTCTGGCAGCGCTCCTCTCTTCACGGCTGCTATGGCAGGCTCAAGAACCATTATCGCTTCATCTAATATTTTGTAGGCATCATCATTGCAACATGCATTGGAGGCGAGCCATGTTAACCTTCGGCACAAGAAGTTGTATTTCAGCGTGTTTGTCATGGGGTGACCAAAGTCCAGCAATCGCCCAGTTCTGCCCATGCTTGTTGTTGCTGCTTCAGACCACCTCTCCAACAAGTATCACTGCAGAATAACTTGCACATTGAGGTAGTGGCAACTACATTCAAACACCCCTTCATACATCATAACATGCACATAATAGAGCTTTGGGTTCTCATAGAAGCTTGATGTTAGCTTGAACAGGAGGCCTTGCCCTTGGTACTCAGGGTCTTGGTTGATAATGAAGCCGGTAGACGCAGTCACCTGTTTCTGGAACTTGCCAAAGACGTTGCGTGTGTAGTAACCAACAGCTTGGCGCTCAATGTTGTACCTGCAACATCACAAAAAAAACAAAGGTCACAACTCAGATCACACAGAGACTCAACCCATCACAAACTTTTTTGTTTTTGCTTTGGTAAAGTTCGAAAGTGTGCATACCGAGAGTATAGTGGCGGAGCAGTCGTTTCACCAGTGAAGTCGGCATTGTCCTCACGATCAAGCACTATTTCCTGGCACATTTCATATTGCTGCACAAACCTCCAAATGGAATTAGCCGGACAAATCAGCGTCTTGAAATATGAGTTGAGCCCCTCAGACCTGCCTGTTGTGCTCGTGAACGGGAAGAAATTATTTTTGAAGTACGCTGGAGACCACATGTGCCTTGTACGCCACATGTTCTTCAGGTGTTTCTTTTCAGCCACTTCAAAACAATGCAACATGTGCTGCCATGTATCCTCAAATTCCTCGACAGTTTTTGAGTCATTGATACAAGTGTAAAACACATTTGCAAATGCCTCATCTCTGCTCAGCAGCCTTCCCAACTTAGAACGCGTGTTGCTAAACACATGAAACTTGCAACACCTATGGCAGGTGTTTGGGAACACCTGCTCAATAGCTGTTGCCATTTCTTTGTCCTGGTTGGTCATTATGTTTGTTGGATGCTCGTTATCCATCGCTACCATCCACTGCTCAAACACCCACTTAAATGTTTCAATAGTCTCATCCGGCAACAAGGCACATCCGAGTGCAATGGTTTGAAGGTGGTTGTTGACCCCAACTATAGGAGCAAAAGGCATGTTGTATCTATTGGTGCAGAAGGTTGTATCAAAGAATACACAATCTTTATATTTCGGGTAGAACGCCCTTGTTCTCCCATCAACCCAAAATATCGTAGTCACGGAGTTTGTGGCAGGATCTTTTTGCGTCGCAAAGAAAAACTCTGGATTCTCGGCCTTCCTCCACTCAAAGTACTTGACTGTCATATCCATGTCTCGGAATGTTATCCCTTGTCAGAGCTTTGCACGTTCATTCGAAACATCTCTCTTCACATATGGGAGTATCCTGGTGTCACCTCCATGGATCCTACCAAGAACACCCATGCAATCTGAAGTTGATAGGTTGACATCATGCAACGTCAACAAGAGTTCGTAATCCTGGGCAGGTATTTTGCGGTGCGAGCGGTAGTACATAACACGCTCCGGTTGTTCCATCAATGGATGTGTATGCTCCGCAACAAAGCAAGTCACGGTCCATCTCTCCTGCCTAAGTCCAACAATCATATGCGCCTTACAATCATGACGGAGCATCCTGTTCTTCTGACGTGTTCTTGTTACATCCATTCCAGCGCTAGGCTTCCTGCTGGAGTTGCTATTTTCTGTTGCAATGCCCTCTGAGGTGCTACTCGTTTCTGCTTTACTGGGCTTTCTAGCGTGCACACACTCAAAGACCCTCTTGATTAGTATTGCATCCTCTTTCTTCTAGCCCCCTCTTCTAGTTGTACTTTGAAGAACATATATGTGTCCCAAACCCCAACTTGAAGGCATAGTCGTTGTAGAATTTTTTGGCATCCTCAATTGTGTCAAACACCATGCCAACATAGGGCGGCAGTGGCTGCGATGAAACATCTTCATCATCTGAATCATCCTGCATTGCATCATCAGCATGCAACAAACCCTCTGAATCTTCACCACGACCAACAGAAAAGTTCCCCTTAGACATAGCTCTCTTCCCCTTCAGTCCTAGCTTCCTGCAAATGAGGCACATGATATTTAGAGAGAGAAACAGAGAGGTGTTGTGCAACAGTCATCTTTTTTTCTCTCCATGGAATCAACAGTTTTTGTCTTGTTTCAGAAAATCAGATACACAAAGATATCAATCAATAGTTTATGTCATGTTTCAGGGGTCAATTAACAGGCAGCTTATTTTTTTGGCCTACATGTGACAGGAAATCAGCTACATTAGACACATATTTACTCACTGTGGTTTTCTCACATAAGCATACACAATCAAATCACATCATAGGCATTTTCACATGAGTGATTTTTTCCTTTTTTCATCAATTTTCTTGATCAACAACAAGTAACAAACATGGGACAATGTAACTAAAATAGAGGGGCTCATGTTTCAGAGACACAAGAAGCAGACTGGGGGATGTGCCTTGTTGTACCACACACAACGAAACAAAATGAATTTAGCTCTGTTTTTGTACATAGGGTTTCATGTTTCAGAGATAGACATGATTCATGTTTCAGAGACAGGAAATTCACCCAGCTTTCCTGATGCGATCTGGTCGAAGGAGCTTTAGGAAACACCACCGGGGGATTTGTGAACCAGGATGAAACTCCAGCTCGCGGCGGAAGGCCCCCGGCGGCGATCGGAGCTGAGAACGATTGCCGCGGCTGTTCTCGAAGCAAGGCCCCTCGGTGAGCTCGATTTGCCTCGGATCCAAGCATCTGCCGCGCGATATGGTGCGCCATGGTGTTGCAGAGAGGCGCCCTGGAAGGATTAGTTGCCCCGCGCGCCAGCGGCAGGTGATTTCGCGGCTGGTTGGGGCGGCATCGCGCTGGGCGCTGCTCTGTCGGGACGGGCGGCCAGGGGAATTGTTTCTGCAATAGAGCCATTGTTCCGGGAATTAAGGAGGGGGTCATCCGGGCGCGGATGGTACATCGGACGGCTATTAGCGCGCTGATCCAATGGCCATCGATGCGGGGGATGATTCTAACTCATCCGCCGGCCGACGCGTAGCGCGGCCCTTTTCTATTCAATAGTTCCGATGATATTTTTTCCAGTACGTATGTATAAGATAGACTAGCAAAAGGGCCCGTGCGTTGCAACGGGAGAGACAAATTAAATCCTCTAACACTCAAGCGACCCATCCGTGTTGCCACTTCTTTTCGCCATTATCATGGATGGTGGTCATGTTGTCCACCTATTCAAGACAAAAATGATCAATCCCAAGGCAATGAGGTTGTTCATCACACTCTAGCACACCACTTTCACGAGCCCCTCCCTACACCCTATTATAGTTTCGCGGACTTGTAATGATGGTGGGTGCCACCACTGTCTCGTCTACACATGGTGCATGCACTATCTCCACACTCCTGCACAGAATTGTAACGACTTACCTTGTGTGGAGCATATAGACAGCCAAAGTTCGAACCGTTGAGATTGGACGCTTCGAGTGCAGTAATGTCGTGCATGGAAACTTGCGATTCAGCTTGGGTCGTTTCGGTCGAGAGATTCAAACATGCGAGTGAATTGCTTATTACAAACCTTTCAATCAACTCCTACAGGGAACCAAGATAATGCTGATGGATGCATGAAGGAACTTATTAGCAGACCAGCAGTAAATTGGTAAGAAAGAAAATAATCATGACAAATACGGTTAAGACACTGTAATCACCTGCAGTATTAATCACGTGCTGCAAAGACCATGTCGATTACAACTGAATCCAAGAAAAATAAATCTCGGATACCAAGGAGAATAGTAGAACTAATTAATGTCATATTAACTCATCTTGTCCTTGTCGAAATTGTTCCGTGATCTGGCCAGATTAAATTCACATGCTTGCAGTCTACCAATCAGTCACGCCCCTCACCCTAGGAAGGTACCAGGAAGCAACGGATGCTTAGAAATTGATTGACTCATGAGTTGATGTCTACGTATGGGCAACAATTTTTGGCATCCATTGCAGCAACCAGTGCCCTTGAGGCCATGCTAGGAGATCATAACCTATCTACTCTCTAGTTGTATTTAGGAGCCCATCCAGATAATACAGAAGTATATATGTACACTCAATACAATTAACTTTTAAACAGAATTCATGTATTAACAAAAGACTTCATAAATTTGAAGCTTGCAAAGATGGTACGTACATACCAGATGTGATTGTGTTCGTTATATCGTCACCACTGGAAAGTTCATCCATGTTCGACACAGTGGTATTGCTACCGGTAGGTGCATATGCACATGTGTAGGTCTACGCCTTATGCCTCATCTGAACAGACAGTAAATTAACAATAGTGTACACCAAAGGATTTACTTTTATCAAAAGAGAGACGTCTACAACCGTGTCATGTTTACGGGTAGTCACCACGAAACTGAATTTGGATTACGAATTGACAAACCTCTAGCTTGAAAATTAATTCAGAAGCAGCAGGAGCACATATCTCCCTAAACCGCAAGAGGGGTCGCATCGCATCCCGGTTTAGTGTCCATCTAGGGCAAGAAGATCACATCCCCGTTCTGAACTGTTATAAGATTTAGCCGAAGGAAAACTACGGAACGCTTTTCTGCTCTTCTCCGAACATGCACACATGCCCTGCAGGCTTGTATCAACATAAGTTATTACCCCACGATGGTTATACATGGAAGCTCTAACATCAGACTGTACACCAAACTGTCTTGCAAGATAGGCCAGCTATCAAACACCTCACGACTAATATGCTCTAGTAAGATGATCTATTACATAAAAAAATTTAGTCCATAAGATGATCACGTTACTTCATGAAACAACAACCTGAATCCGTATATGAACATGATAATGCTTAGATGGACAATTTGGCGAGCAAGGCTTCGGCAGATGGCATGCATTCAACTGTCTTAGGTCAATCCACAAAATTATAGCAGAAATCGTCGAACTAACAGCCAAGGTGAGGAAAGCATAGAGGCTGGCGCTTTGGCCGCCATCGCTGTCACTGGGTCATGACCGTAGTGGAGTTAGGCCACCGCCAGCGGCCGAGGCCGGGGTTGCAGCAGCAGACCGCGGCGTGGATCGCCGAGTACCTGCAAGCGGGCACACCAGTGGCGATGGACTACGACCTGCTGTGCAAGGCACTGGAGCTGCCAGTTGTGGAGGACATCATCAAGACGGAGCTGATGGTGGACACGGCGAGCGCCTGCGGGGGATGATGCTGTGCCCGCTGTCCTCCAACCCTCGTGCTCGCATCGAACCAGAGAAGGGCCGGTGGTGCAGAGCCGTGGTCGTCGATGGCAGCGTGCAAAAGGACCAAGGCGAGGTCGGGCAGACGGACGTGGGCGAATTTAGGGCCGTGCGAGCTCGCACGTCGGTGGATCGATGTGGCCCGTAACCCGTCCGAAGGGAGGCGCGGGTGGAAGCATCATGGAGGAGGCACTGGTGGCCGTGGCGACGGCACACGGCAGCGGCGGACGCCATCGGCTGCGTGGCAAGCAAGGAGGCTCATCGGTGTGAGGTGTTGGAGACGGCGTGCCACTGCCGTTGCAGTGAGGGAGACGGAGGTGGAAAGGGAGCTCGAGCTTGTACTTGGCCATGGCAGCACCCACGGGAGGACAGCCAAGGCGATGGGGTTTTGTAGCAGAGAGGAGGAGATTTCCTGGGCTGGGGGGGGGGGGGGGGGGGGGGGGGGGGGGGCGGCAGGAGGCAAGTGATGACCGGGACAGCACGGTGGAGGAGAGGTGGCCGCGGCAGCTACAGCCATGACTGCCGGCCATGGTGCTGGCTCGGGAGCGAGGAGAAGGGAGGTGCCGGAGGTAGAGGAAGGTCGCGGAGCGGCGGCTCCTCCTGGATGTACCGGCGGCAGGCGGCGGCATTGACTGTGCGAGGGCGTGACGGCGTGGCCTCTCATGGATCGGGCGCGAGGAGCCTCTCCGTGCGTGACGGGGCTGGAGGGAGAAATCGGGAGGAGGCAGAGGAGTTTGGGATCGGGGTAGAGTTAGGTGCGGCTGGGCCTTAGATGAGTTCTGGTTGGCCACAGTACGCGTCGGTCTTATTTCGTAGATGAATTGTTTCTTTTTTAAGAGATAAAATCAGGTTAAATCTCAGCCATCAATCTTTATAGTTAACATAAAACTAACGGATATAAGGAGGTGACGTATGGAGAACTAAGAAAGCTTCCTCCTTTTAATATTATGTATAGATTTATTAGCTTTTGCTACTATTCAACGGTGCAACGTCAACGGTGCCCATATGTGTGGTTGCTGTCCAAAAGAAAAATGAGCATTTTCTGTGAGCCGGCCCAGGACGAGCCACGCTGTGCGCTTGACTCCCACCGCCATGTCACTGATCCGCACCCCCTCGCTCCCTCACCAACGTTACAGGGGATGGTTTAATCTGGATTACTTTCCTGCAACTAGATTATCACATTCACACCGTGAAATTCAGTGGTTTTCTATCCAATCGCCGTACGTGGAAGCCGATCGAGCTGTTTCCCGGACCTGCACACTCCTCCACCGACGGAGCTACTAATCGCGTGGGGGCGGGTAAAGGTTAAACGGTTCTTGTCTGAAAGATCCTGCTAATGATCGTCGGTTGTACGGTCGTTTTCCGGAGCCCATGGACGGAATATAATACTCGTCACGTTTTGTGCAGGCAAGGCAACGTGTGGGTAACTTGGCTCGCAACAATAACTAATAGAAGAGGAAGAGAAAGAAGAAGAGGAACCAACTAACTTTAGGTTGGTATGCTGTCCTGCCCAGCTAGTCTTTTTTCGTGTGGATACGTTAACGAAAAAGAAGAGAACAAATTACAAAGCACAAGAGTATGCACGGTGACCAGACCGGCTTCATCAATGGCATTATGGCAAGAACATTGTCGAGAACTTTATCTGTGACACAGACCTACTACACTCTTGCAACCAATGGAAAATGCCGACCATGGTTTTAAAGCTTGACTTCCGTAAAGCCTTCGACTCAGCCTCTTGGCACTCTCTACTACTTACCCTCAAACACCGATGCTTCCCGGATAAATTCACGTCATGGATACGAACTATACTCTCCAGTGGTAAGACAATGGTTATGCTAAACGGGGGTCCCGGGATCATGGATCAACTATACAAATGGACTACGTCAGGGGACCCTCTATCTCCTTACCTATTTATCATAATCGCCGACATACTTCAACAACAAATAATTCAAAGCTTCGATGCCGCGTCAATTTGCCACCCCATTTACGACCACCTACCCCCAATAACCCTACAGTACGCAGATGACACCTTGATTACCACCAAAGCCTTCCCCCAAGCAGCCCATAAGCTAAAACTTATTTTAGATGACTTTGCACAAAAGCTACAGGCCTCTCTATCAATTTCCAAAAACTACATTCGTTACTATGCATGTGGACCAAACAACCTTCACCTCTATTTGCTCTGCCCTCGGTGCCCCATCTCATCATTCCCACAAGTGTACCTCGGCCTCCGCCTATCACCTTACAAGCTTCCTTCCTCCGCCTTCTGTCCAATTATAGACAGATGTCTTTCCTACCTCACTGGCTGGCGCGCCCTGCTTCTTTCCAAAGGTGGCCGACTAATCCTACTTTCTTCTGTCATTGATTCCTTAGCTATATACTATATGTCCATCTTTCGGCTTCCAAAAAAGGTTATCAAAGCGATTGACCCCATTAGACGAGCATTCTTTTGGGCTGCCGACCAGACTTGCACCAGTGCTCAATGCTTAATCGCGTGGGACAACGTCTGCAAACTGAGAGATTTTTGGTGTATTATGTATTAAAACTTGCATTTATAAAACATATGCTTACTCATGAAATTTGCTGTCAAACTCCTACTACGCTCCTCAGAACCTTGGGCCTCCTGGTTTCACCTACACCACCCAAACGCCATTTCCCAACCGACCAACCACCACTCTTTCCTCTCTATGCTGGCTCTCTTGCTATGGTTGGTGGCCACCTGTACTGAGTTTCACGAGTGCCAGCACTCGGGGAATTATCTGGCGCCGTTTGTTTCTTCCGTTAAGAATGAAATTTACCGAGAGTTTGTGTTTCCCGAGTGTATTGCCGAACACATGGCAAAATCAGCCTTTCCCGAGTATTTGCCACTTGACACTCAGGAAATTCTACTTCTCCTTTGGGATAGATCCCAAGTGTCGTTTACTGAGTGTATTTCACTGTTTACCGAGTGTTTTTGGTACACGGTATATTTCCCGATTCTGGTAGTGTGCATGCTCGATGTGCCTTCCTAACCACACGTTATCATCGTGTTCTTATGACAAATGGGTGTGATACTATTGGATAACAAAACAAAGCAAGAAGAAGGTCAATTATATGATCTCCATCATAGATAATAAATTTGCAAACAAGATAGGGCAATTGTTGAACCATGTGAGCTTGTTTCGGTGATGCCTGCCAAATAAAACCTTTTTTTTGTTGACTCTGTAAATGTAATATACTCAAGGTTCAATCAAATAAGATCATCTTGGATAACATCATAGACTAACTTAAGTATAGGTTCATCATGTGCACGCACAAGAGCATGATTTGGACAGCAACACTTGGCACAACAAGACAGCATACTTTGATCGAACCACAACTAGCATCAATCATGCATCAGGCTACCATTTTCTTGTGGTAAATGACAAATACTATAGAAGATTTGACTCGTTGCCCCGTAGTAGATTCCACGTACCTGTCGCGTTCCCTCAGCCCTCATGAAGTCATGATCGCCAAAGTCTCTGAAAGCACAGGTAGCGCGAGAACGTCAAAAACCACACTGTTTTGGAGATGACTCCGTGCGCGCAGGCCCTCCTCCTACGAGTCGCCATTAAATTTACGTGCACCGCGAGATTCCAGCGAGGAGACAGGCAGAGAGCAGAAAAGAGAAAGACAAACTAAAGAGAAGCGGCTGGAGATTTTCCGCGCGTACGAAGCAAATTAAGCACCACAAGCACAGAAAAACAGAGCGAACCACCGCCGGCCTCTGCATATCAGCTTGGATTCTTTTCCCTCCAAGGAAGAGAGAGGAGGCTCCAACGATCTCGATGAGGTAAGATTTCTGTTGTTCGTCTTGTTGCCCGCGCAACCCATTGCACGCAGGCTTTCTAAGTTTTTTAAAAAATAAAACGCATGGATATAGGTTATGTTATAGCATGAGCATATGTAAAATTTCATTCGAAATTATTTGTCATATAAGAAAAAAAAAGTTAAGAGTATATTACGACACAGTTATATAGGATCTGTAATCCATCTCCTACCCTATCTCTATGAGAGGCTTGTTGCCATCCAAGCCATGTACTCTATAGAAACTGCCCTCGAGATTCAATACAACACATCCATCGATTCCGCAATATCCATCGTCTTACAAGGTATAGTATCAGAGGGTTTCATTACTCAACCTAGCCTGTAAACAAGCTTTCGCCACTCTGCCCCTGGGAGATGATTCAACCTCCATGATCTTTCCCCGAGGCTGCGAATCCCGTAATTTAGGGTTCATGTCTCCGATCATTAGATCGGTTCCCAATTAGAGTTTTTCTCTGGTCACTTTTAGATCGGTTTTTCTCTCCAATAACAAGGTCGATTTTTCCCCGATCAGTTTGCGTCGCCCACCGCCGTCGTCTTCACGTGCCGGTTCTGGCCCCCGCCTCCTTGGTGACGCTACCTCCGCAGGCTGGTCCGTCCGTGCATATGCAAGAGCAACCTTGCGTGAATGTATGTGACGTGCTCGTCCATGCCTTTGCACTTTTCATGTGGCATCGGGAGTTCGAGATGACGACCAAGACACTACCAACGCCGTTGTCCCTATCTCCAAGATGGTGATCTGATCTGCTACGATCGTTTCAGCAGTTTAGGGGCTTCCGCAATTGGGCCGGGAAAGTTAGAAGTAATCTTGATCGAGTTTCTAATTAGGTTAGGTTGATTAGTTAGTTTTTCCAATGTGTTCGGCTTGCATGCCGTTGTCCCAGTCACAGTACTAGTCTAAGATACGTAGGATAATTAGTTTCCTAGTACTAGTACTAGTTTGCTTAAGCTGAGTTCTGAGTTAGGTTCAAACAAACGTGAGATTTGAGAAAGAGGCATGAGACGTGCCGTTGGCTAAAGTCTTTTGTAGCGTGTGTTCGTGATATATTCTTGATGTGATCGATCCCTGGGCGAAATCCAATAGGGAATGCCTCCAAGCGTCGCTGCCGCCTGCCACATCCACCCGTCGCCTCCATGCCGGATCATCATCGTCAACACCAACCGACCGGAACAATCTACACCTTCCGCATCCTAGTCTGATCAGACATTGATGCGTGCGGTTGTCGGTCTCACCGGCTAGTTGCCATCAAGCACTGGGCTGCCACGGCGTTGCCCCGTCAGGCCGTAGTGCCGCCACCCGTGCTCCTCTCTCCTCGGCTGCGGCGATGCCTTCACAGGCGTGGCACCACAACTGGTGGACCCCTGCCACTACACCGAAACATGAGCTACAGCTGTGTCAGCCCGTTAGGCCACAGTGTTGCTGCTCGTTGTCATCACCACCATCGAGCACACTGCCGACTTCTTCAGGCTATCACTGTGCCACCTCCCTAGGCTCTATGCCATCATCTGTTGACACAAGTGGCTGGTCTTCATCATGTTCAGATTTTTTTTTCGTCTCCTATGAGTATCGCCTCCGCCTTTGGGGCACTTGTTCTGCCCTCTCTCTAAGTAAGCTGTCCACTGTGATGGCCACCTCCCGCACCGCACCCAGTTCTGGCAAAACTGGCATGTGTTTTCATCCCCGACGCGTCCCTGTTCTGGCAAAACCATTGTGGCACCGTCATTTCCGACATCAGCCACTTCCTCAATGATTGCCTCAGTTGCATCACCATCGTTTGTCTACTGTTCCTCTGATTACCATCCACTACGGGGGTCCCTTCCTCGGCGCACTCGGTTCTGGCAAAGCCTTTGTGCGCCTTCGTTCTCGACGCATCCCCAGTTCTGGCAAAACCGGAGTATTGTTTCATCCATAGCCCGAGATCATCAACCTCTTCTAAGGTGGTTGCCTCGATCTTGTTACCGTCACATACACACAGGATGTTAGAGTATATTACCGCACAGTAATGTTTGGTAGTACAGGATTTGTAATACGTCTCCTACTTTATCTCTACGAGAGGCTTCTTGCCATCCAAGCCATGTACTCTATATAATCTGCCATCAAGCCTCAATACAACATCTATTGATTCTGCAATGTTCATCTTCTTACATTATTTACTTATATCTTTTTTTTGTATTTTTTATTGAATTTCTGTAGATGCTCATGCTATATCATAATCTTTGTTCATGATTTTTTATGAAAACTTGGAAGAGCCGCATGCAATATGGGATACGTGCGCAACCAGTTTCGAATTCTAGTTATCGAACTTCAAATTGTTATGATCAACGCCAGTTGGTAGGATGGGTTGTGCGTCGTCAAAGCGGTTCAAGCGCATGCCGGGGTATGAGGAGCCCTCCGTCCTCGCTGCCCAAACCTCATGTGAGCACCTCACCTCACGCCTAGTTCTTGATGCACCTGAATTGGTGCCGCGAGATCATAATTTTCTTTTTAATCTATCGATCGGTGCATTGTTTGGCGCCTGATTTGATCTGCAGTTACAGTGAACGAGGTGGAGGCACTGTTCGAGCTGTACAAGAAGTTGAGTTTCTCGATCATCAAAGAGAAAGACAAAGACGGCCTCATCCACAAGGTAAACCTTTCGATTCGATCTCTGCCAGTATTTACTTATATCTCATCGACCAATCGATGGAACAGAATCTGATATTAATCATTCTGTTGTTGTGCAGGAGGAGTTCCAGCTTGCCTTGTGCAGGAACAGCAAAGGAGCAAATCTCTTCGCAGACAGGGTGAGAGACTGGTCTCCCGTCCAATCCTGAATTTCCTGATTTGACATGACGTACCAGATGATCGATCGATCATGGCCAGCAGATGTTCGATTTGTTTGATCTGAAACGGAACGGGGTGATTGAGTTTGGGGAGTTCGTGAGGTCACTCAGCATATTCCACCCAAGAGCGTCTGAATCAGAGAAGGCTGCGTGTATGCTTGGCTGGCTCCACACCTCTTGTCCATCTTCTATTTGTCATAGTAAATCACCATTTTCAGTTTTTTTTTTGCAGTTGCGTTCAAATTGTACGATTTAAGGGGGACAGGTTACATCGAGAAAGAAGAGGTAAATCATTTTCTCTTTCAGTTTCCGTTTCGATATTTTTTTCTCATTCAGCTTAATTATAGGGTACACTTTGTAGTACCCATGAGACCATGACAAAGCTTTAATTTTCCCCGCCAAAAAAAAAAAAACCCCGGCTGACACAGCTTAGGGAGATGATCTTGGCATTTCTGGATGAGTCGGACATATGTCTTTCGGATAACGCTGTCAAGGCGATTGTTGATAATGTAATCTACAAGATACTTTCTCTCCAAGCTAGTATTCAGTCGTTGGGAACTATTTTCCTTCCTTCTAACATGTCCCGTGCTGCTCCTTTTGGACTGTCAGACATTCAGTCAAGCAGACTCGAATAGTGATGGCAGGATAGACCCTAAGGAATGGGAGGAATTTGTGAAAAAGTACCCAGCATCACTCAGGAACATGTCACTCCCCTATCTCCTGTGAGTGTGTACTCATCTGCTGCTCTACTCTTCACTTCTCACTGACAGTTCCTTTAGTTCCCTTGAAATCAAGGTATTCTTAGTTCTGCTTCTTCTAGGCTTTCTTAGTTTAATTTGGTTGTTTGGGTGGTCACTGCTCTGTATATTGGCGCTTAATTTCTTTGCGCTCTTCTTCTAATAGACAACGTGCGTTTAGATATATAGCCAGGTATTAATTATGCTAGAGAGTAGAGATGTTCTGATGTTCATGCCATTTACATTTCAAGTAATTTCATTGCCGTTGATGTTGTTGTTGTTCAGGGACATTACCACAGCGTTTCCGAGCTTTTTAATGCATTCAGAAGCCGAAGATTACGGTGGAATCGGCTAATAAGCAGGCACAGCTATCAGTACCCAGTTTTGTTTCTATCTTGGCTGAGTGGACATGGATCATATTAGCTAGTAGACAGCTGCCAAGCACCGACATATAAATAATCATGTGTTGTATGTAGACATGGATGCGTATGCAGCGGTGTCCTTTTTTACAGTAAAAGCAGTCTTTATTTATTCAAACACTGTTACATCATTTAGCAGGAGTGGCTTACTAAGATCCGGTGGATCATCTGGCCACACCATCGCTGGTGCATTGTGTTCTGACCACACCTACCTAGCTAGCTAGGGGCATCTGCCGCAGAATTTGCCTCTCTGTGGCATAATACAAAAGCTGCTTCTTACAAACTCGCACGCACTCTTATACTAGGATTTATTTATCACAAATGATCATATTTAGAACTAGCGATTGCATACGGTGACGTGTTACCAAAATTTTCTATCCTCTCACGTATTTTCTTTTGAGTTTTGCCTCTGTGTTACATATCATTTTATTGAATCTCATTTATTTACCTGTATTCTCTATATGCACAAGTACACATATTGATCCAGTTTACCCTCCGTTCCCCCGGCGCCGCCGCCGGTTCCCCTCCCCTCCACCAGCCGCTCCGGCGGCAGGAGGGTGGGGGAACCCCGGATCCGTGTGTCCGGTGTACATATAGGGGTAATTTCCTCGGTGGCGCTGTTGGGATGGGGGAGGCAGCGCTGCGTCGGAATAACTGTGCTTCAGCTCGGTCCCCTTCCCGGCGTGGTCTCCTGGGGCTGTGCCAGCGAGCTGGAGGTGTGGTGGCCTCTAGGGTCCGTCTACCAGGTGAGGTGAGTGTCTCCCGGTGTGGTCGTTTCAGTGGAGGCGGCGGCCGTACCGTGGAGCTTTTGTCCCCCGTCTCTGTCTCCACCGCGGTGTTGAGTGCTCCGGCTTCGTCGTGGAGGTTGTGGGGTGTGTTTAGGGGTGGCTTTCCTGGCATTTGGCATTGGAGGTGGCTGGCGGCTCCGTCAAAAGGTTTGGATTTCGGCCGAAATTTTCCATTTTCGTCCGAAATTCGCCCATTTCGTCCAGGCCCGGTATGAAAATAAGCCGGCCACATATTTCGGCCCTTTTTGAAATTCTGGCCCGGCCCATAGATCCAGCGTATGCCTGCTGATGTGCCCGATGGGGACCCCTATTTCTCGCTTTAAGCGAGCACCTGGGACGCCTCGCGTCGGGGGGAGCCCAGATGGGCCGGCCCAGCCGCGCGGCAGCCGAAGGCCTTTTTTTTGTTTTTTTTTCTGTTTTCTGTTCTCGTTTTTTCCTTTTTTTTGTACTTTTATTTATGTTTTAAGATATTCTACATATATATACAAAAAACACTCTTCAAAAACAAATTTAAAAAAATGTTGAACAAGTATTTGAAAAATGTTGAATAAGTATTAAAAAAATGATGAACAAGTATTTGAAACTTTTGAATAAGTATTAAAAATGTTGAACAAGTGTTAGAAAATGTTGAATAAGTATTAAAAAATGTTGAACGAGTATTTGAAAAATGTTGAACTAGTATTTGAAAAATGTTGAATAAGTATTAAAAATGTTGAACTATTTGAAAAATGTTTAATAAGTATTAAAAATGTAGAACATGTATTTTCAAAGTGTTGAACAAGTATTTGAAAAATGTTGAATAGGTATTAAAATGTTGAACAAGTATTTGAAAAATATTGAATAAGTATTTGAAAAATGTTGAATAAGTATTAAATTGTTGAATAAGTATTTGTAAAATGTTGAATAAGCGTTCGGACAATGTTAAACGTGTATACAAAAAATGTTGATCACTTATTAAATTTTTTTTTTTGACATATACGAAAATGTAGAGTGAAAAAGAAAACAAACATAGGAAAAAACAAAAAGAAAAACAAAAAAACAAAGATAATGAAAAAAAACTGAAGAAATGAAAAAAACCCGGAGAAAGAAAAAAACATAAAAACGGAGAAAACCGGAGAAGAAAAAAAAACCAAAAAATAGAGGAGAAAACAGAAGAAAAAAAACCCGGTGTTTTCCCTCAAGTAGCTCGCCTGTGCTATTCTAACGTGAACCCGAGCATGTCGCAGTGGCTAGACGCATAAGTCCGCATCGTAGGAACCCGGGTTCGATCCCTGTGGTGCTCTTCCCTGTTTCTTCTTTTTATTACTATATATGCGCTAAATCGGCCGGCCCGTTACTGCACAGCCTTCAGCGAGAGCAAGCTATTCGACTCGCTTAAGCAAGAAATAGCTCTCGCGGTGCCCGATGGTATAAAACTCCACACCGAAGCCTTCCAACCCTAGTTTTGACCTTGCGTCCTCCGCTTCTCTTTACAGGGCGGCGGCGGCGGTTGTTGGCGACGGAAGCCTAGGGAGGCGCGGCAGCGCCGTCTCCTCCCATCCTTCTCCTCCGGCAGTCCACGTCCTCCTCGTTCTCCTACTTCGCATCCACATCTCCATCGGCAGTACACATCCTCTTTTCTCCTACTTTGCATCCACCGGCAACGCTAGAAAACGAGATACTGGCTGGCGTTGGAGCTGCAGCAGCACGTGCTTGGGACAGCCAGTGCTTTCTCATTCGGATCCTGTCTTTGAGCTTGATGACAATGGAAGGCCCAGCTTGTACACTGCTTTTCAGATTGTTAAATCTGGAATTCGTTGATTCTGTCAAGTTTCCCCCCTATTCAATCTGATTCTGCTTGGTTCAAACCTTTTTGAGAAAATTTCGGTCATTTTTCATTATAAATTATAAATTTTAGTTTGTGCATTTCGTCCGAGATTTTCCGAAAATTTTCCGAAATAGCGGATTTCGTCCATTTCGTTCGGGCCTGGTAAAAAACCTAAAACGAAATCCAAATCCTTGGCTCCGTCGGCGGCGTCCGTTCTTCGGTTTTGTTTCCGTCCCTGGGTTGCTGGTCCTTTTGTAGGGCTGAAGCTGGTGACTTCCCGTCCGTCTGAAAAAACAAGGTTTGGCTGGCTTTCCAGAGAAGCGGCGGAGGCGGCGGCGCGCCATCAGCTCGATCTGGAGGTGGAAGACGAAGTGCTCCTCAAGGGTTGTTTTGTTTTTTCGTGTCTATGTGAGGGGCGTGTTGTAATCGCTGGGTTTGTTAATACATATGGCCTGTGGCCTTCCGCAAAAAAAAAAAAAAAAAAAAAAATTACACATATTGATTAGCCCAGCAAGCAAAAGACGAGAGAAAATACTAGTTCCTTTTTAGGCTAAAATAAGTTACTATTTTTTTGATGTAAAATAAGTTACTAGTTAATTAACAATGCCATCTTATTCAGAAAGAAAAAAAATCCACATCCTGAGTTCCCCGTGAAACTCCTGCTACATTTCTACTCCCTCCGTTCCTAAATATATGACGTCATTGTAAAGTGTATCATTCATCATTGTAAGGTGTTGATTCTACCCAAAAAAAGAAAAAAGAAAAAAGAAAAAAGAGAGAGACAAAATAAAAGATGCACCACGGAGGTGCCAAAAAAAGAAGAAAAAAAGACGCACCACGTAGGTGACAAAAATAAATAGAAAAAGGTGAGAAAGAGAGAAGGAGCAACGCCATTATCCTTTTTAGTATACACTTGTGCTTCAAAATAGCACCACTTCATTCATTGTAGAGTAGAAAGTTTCATGACCTTCATATGTTTCATACTAGTGGGGAACCTACATTATAGAACCGGCTTGTATATTCCGATGACGAGCTTTCTCAAACGCTCGAGGTCTTCACGAGCAAGCAAGTTGGATGCATCCTCACTTAGTCCATAGGAGAGCTTTCATATATTCATAGCTCTATGTGCATCCTAGTTGCAAGGCAATCACTACTCCTTGCGTTAACATCGATCATAAGGCCTTCTCCATAGCCTAGTGATCAGCTGCGTTGATGCAAGACTTTCTTTATTTTTGACTTTTTCAAACCCCAATTATTATTCTACTTTCCCTTTAAGTGCGAGGCATAGGCTCGCGCTCAGTGCTGCATAGGTAGTTGAGCGGTTGAATAACGTAGATAGACGATCTTGCTATTCTGCCTGGTATGCCTCGGGTTGGTGTTTTTGAAGCGATCGCTGATGCATGCTTTCTTTTGTCTATGACGGACATTGCTGTGTTCCTAACATAATTTTGACCTTCTGTCTAAACCTTTGGCAATGGGAATTTGGGCTCCACAAAAAATATTTCCTCTTTCTCGACCTCCGTGGCAATGGAACTAAGGGGACAACATGTATTACTCCCTTGCTAGTTAACTTTTGAATGCTTGCACAATGAACATGGATATCACTTTTGGGGTTTGGTTCAATGTAAGCTTTAGAGTTGGTAACATTCAGCATTTGGTAGTTAATCTTCTGACTCAAGGACGAGCAAGGTTTAAACGTGCGGAGGTTATGGCTCTATATTTTACGCATTTTTAGAGCTCATTTGTTGCATGTTCTCTCTATATATTATGTCCCATTGAACCAAATAGTTGTCCATTATGCATGATTACCGGTTTTTGCAATTTTCATTGTGAGCAATGCACATTTGTGTTTTTATTTGGTTTTTGATAGTTTTCTTTGTCTTGTCATGTCTACATGTGTTATGGAGCAACCTAGGACCAAGTATGACGAAAGGACCAAGGTTGGGCTCAATACGGAGGACTTACAGTACCAGACTTAAGCGTTTCGGATGACGGAAAAAGTGATATATCCAAAGTGCTTCAAATCAAGATCTAAGACCATAAATGGATCGGCGTCGCTCTCGCGAATCCAACGAGGCCAAGAACGTCAAATTCGGAGTGCCTGTGGAGATAGACTGGGCGGTAACCATTGTTGGCGCTGCCTCTCCTCGCAACACCGCTTCTTCCTCTCAACTCTCTGTTCTTCTCTCAAAAACACACACCATAAAAAAACTCAAAGAAAATACACACACGCGCGGATACACCAAGGAAGAAGACCTACTGATGCTTTGCCGAGAGGCTCTTTTCCTTCGTGCACACAAACGCTACATTTTTCTCTCCAGCCCTCTCGGCTTCTCTTTGATTAACTGAATGCAATACTTATATACACATCTGTTTAGCACGCACGCATGACCCAGCCGCTACAGCCGGCCACTAACACCACACCCTCACTGACTAGCTACATGCACGCCACTAACAAACTCACGCATGCACTGACCCATGACTGAGCTAGCACCCCGCACACATGCAGCTACAACCTCACATGCTCTAACTAACCAGGCCCGGCCCTGAGGGGGGGGGGGGGGGGGGGGGGGGGGGGGGGGGGGGCAGGAGGGGCCGCCGCTCCGGGCCCCCGAAGTCAAGGGGCCCCAACTTGGGCTTGTGCTGCCTGTGGCCCAACCATCCAAAGCCGTCGTAGTAGAGCGCAGGCGACGTACGCGATACTCGAGATGGCCCTATTCTAACGCGAAGGTCTAGGGCAATGAACTCATCCGCGCAAACCTGAAGATCCGCCCTAGCTTCTGGCTTACGCTGCCGCATCGATGGTACTTTGATTCGTGGGACAAGTTCGTCGATCCGTTCGTGTAGATCCTCCCTGCCGACCAATTAGTATGCACGGGGACTCTCATTCCTTCCTGATTCCCCCTTGTCCACACATCCTTGATTCCTCCTACGTGCGGTCTAATCTGTTATTGTTGCCCATGTATATACTCGTTATGTGATGAAGATGAAAAGCATAACATTTTTTTTCTCTCTCTCATGACTCGTGGAGATGATGCTTATAACGAACTTTCAGGGAAGGAACATGTAGAGTGGCAAAATCAAAGAAAGGATGGGCAGGAGGCAGCAGTGTCTGTTTTTTCTCTCGATTAGATTCAGGAAGGTCGCAATTAGGAGTTGGGCATATGGATATTTGACTGTCTCATGTTAAGCCTTGTTGTATAGTTCTGATTTCTGAAGAATGTGTAAGGTACTGTTGGACCTTTTCCTCGTACAAAATTGTGAATTACAATCGCCAGATAATCATGATAGCTAAACAATAAATCTTGATTGTTGTTTTAAAAAAAACAATGATACCAAGCCTCCAGGATCCACCATACATGTGTGTGGTGTCATCTGACTATTTCCCATCGCCGGCCCCCATGCGGCCACGCCAAGAGGCAAGAGGCCGGGTCGCCAAGAGCACGCCCACCGGGTACCGTCACGATGTGATTAGATAAGGTATGTTTTCTATTTGATATGAATGTGATTACAGAAGGTATGTTTTCTATTTGATATGAACATTCTTTCTACTTTCGTAATTTTTCCTATTTTAGTTCTAAGCGTGGGGAGGTTACTTTGCATGTGTAGTGTCTTGTGCAATGCTCTTGATCATAAGGTTTTCGTGCAATAGTGTGTCCCGCTGTTTTGACATGCTTGCTTTGCATTTGTTTAACTTAGTTTACGGAAATCTCGTTATCTTTTGAAAAACATTGCCATGTTCTTTTATGAAAACCCAATAAAAGAGTCCTATGAACTGTTACCTTTCTTTCACCTAATTGCATAAGTTGGGGATTCTAGTGATGGCTTCATTAGCGATTGAATGATTGTAGAGACTTTTTGCTGATGAACCCAGCATCTTTGGCTAATCCGGGTGGCGCAACGGGGTTATCTCCGCCAAACTATTCCCTCGGTACTCTTGTGTAGTGTTGAGTTTTTTATGACTAAAACAAGTTCGAAGCCTTTTGCACTTTCCTTCATCTTTTATTGCTAACCTCTACGGTATCGTGCATTGCCCATTCTCACATTGAGACTTGGCGCAAACTTCGCAGGTACATCCAAACCCGTGGGAGGACTTTCTTTTGTTCTCCTACAAATAAAACAGCACGTCTCCACAAAACAGCCACCAGACCTACCTACATGGCATTTGCATAGACATTCCGAGCATATCGCCAGGCACTACCATCATATTACATTACATGATTAGAGACACGTTTTCATTTGCTTTGCATGATCATAGTATTGCTAGCTCGATATTTTCATGTCTTGTCCGTTTTTTGATGTCCATGCTACGCCAGATCATTGCACATACTTGTACACTGCCAGAGGCATTCATCATATAGAGTTTCTCTCATGTACTAAGTTTTGAGTTATGATTATATTCAGTTGAAGTGAGTCATTGTAAAGTGTATCATTCATCATTGTAAGGTGTTAATTCTACCCAAAAAAAGAAAAAAAGAAAAAAGAGAGAGACAACATAAAAGATGCACCACGGAGGTGCCAAAAAAAGAAGAAAAAAAGACGCACCACGGAGGTGACAAAAATAAATAGAAAAAGGTGAGGAAGAGAGAAGGAGCAACGCCATTATCCTTTTTAGTATATACTTGTGCTTCAAAGTAGCACCACTTCATTCATTGTAGAGTAGAAAGTTTCATGACCTTCATATGTTTCATACTAGTGGGGAACCTACATTATAGAACCGGCTTGTATATTCCGATGACGAGCTTCCTCAAACGTTCAAGGTCTTCATGAGCAAGCAAGTTGGATGCATCCTCACTTAGTCCATAGGAGAGCTTTCATATATTCATAGCTCTATGTGCATCCTAGTTGCAAGGCAATCACTACTCCTTGCGTTAACATCGATCATAAGGCCTTCTCCATAGCCTAGTGATCAGCTGCGTTGATGCAAGCCTTTCTTTATTTTTGACTTTTTCAAACCCCAATTATTATTCTACTTTCCCTTTAAGTGCGAGGCATAGGCTCGAGCTCAGTGCTGCACAGGTAGTTGAGCGGTTGAATAACGTAGATAGACGATCTTGCTATTCTACCTGGTATGCCTCGGGTTGGTGTTTTTGAAGCGATCGCTGATGCATGCTTTGGTTTGTCTATGATGGACATTGCTGTGTTCCTAACATAATTTTGACCTTCTATCTAAACCTTTGGCAATGGGAATTTGGGCTTCACAAAAAATATTTCCTCTTTCTCGACCTCCGTGGCAATGGAACTAAGGGGATAGCATGTATTACTCCCTTGCTAGTTAACTTTTGAATGCTTGCACAATGAACATGGATATCACTTTTGCGGTTTGGTTCAATGTAAGCTTTAGAGTTGGTAACATTCAGCTTTTGGTAGTTAATCTTCTTACTCAAGGATGAGCAAGGTTTAAGCGTGCGGAGGTTATGGCTCTATATTTTACGCATTTTTAGAGCTCATTTATTGCATGTTCTCTCTATATATTATGTCCCATTGAACCCAAATAGTTGTCCATTATGCATGATTACCGGTTTTTGCACTTTTCATTGTGAGCAATGCACATTTGTGTTTTTATTTGGTTTTTGATAGTTTTCTTTGTCTTGTCATGTCTACAGGTGTTATGGAGCAACCTAGGACCAAGTATGATGAAAGGACCAAGGATGGGCTCAATACGGAGGACTTACAGTACCAGACTTAAGCGTTTCGGAGGACGGAAAAAGTGATATATCCAAAGTGCTTCAAATCAAGATCTAAGACCAGAAATGGATCAGCGTCGCTCTCACGAATCCAACAAGGCCAGGAACGTCAAATTCGGAGTGCCTGTGGAGATAGACTGGGTGGTAACCATTGTTGGCGCTGCCTCTCCTCACAACACCGCTTCTTCCTCTCAACTCTCTCTTCTTCTCTCAAGAACACACACCATAAAAAAGCTCAAAGAAAATACACACACGCGCGGATACACCAAGGAAGAAGACCTACTGATGCTTCGCCGAGAGGCTCTTTTCCTTCGTGCACACAAACGCTACATTTTTCTCTCCAGCCCTCTCGGCTTCTCTTTGATTAACTGGATTTAAGCATTTCGGAGGACGGAAAAAGTTATATATCCAAAGTGCTTCAAATCAAGATCTAAGACCAGAAATGGATCGGCGTCGCTCTTGCGAATCCAACGAGGCCAAGAACGTCAAATTCGGAGTCTGTATGAAGAAATGGAAATGTCGGCCAAAACACCGGAGGAGATCAGAATGAAAGACGGCGTACCATACAACCATTCATGGTCGTATGGATGGTCATATGACTTGATTCTGGCTCCGAAAGTTGCCGTTTTAAAAGGGATTGTTCACCGATTTCATCCCTGTTTGTTCCCACGAGATCCTTGGACAATAAGGAAGGGTTTGGGTGTGGATAGGGCTCATCTTGAGACCTTGGATAACCACATCAACGGAGGAGACATCGAGAGATTATTATATATGCACCTCCAACCCTAGCCGCCGGGAGGGATCACATATCATCCTCCATCAATCATCCATGCAGCCGTCATCCTTCTCCATTGTTGCTCCAAGACCACCTCCATAGAGAAGAGAAGGGACAAGCAAAGAGGAGGAAGAGGAGGCGTCTCTACCACGCTGCGGTCTTCATCACCGTACCCGCCACCATCATCATCACCTCCGCCATGCTCCTCACCTCCACCGGCTTCGTGCCAGCTTGTAACTTGCCTTCTCCCTCTCCTATGTTTGAGTAGTTGTATTAGTTCTTGAGGATTTGGATGAACCCTTGCATGATTTGTACTTTGTTATTGAATAAAGCTATCCGATCATTCTCTTTATATGTAATGCGTTGATTTTCTCATGGTGTTGTGAAGGGCGCCCACACAACATTACCCACTTTAGGACTTGATGTAATTTATGTTGGTGAGTGATACGTCTCCAACATATCTATAATTTTTGATTGTTCAATGCTGTTATATTATCAATCTTGGATGTTTTTATATGCATTTACAGCAATTATATATCATTTTTTGGGACTAACCTATTAACTTAGCGCCCAGTGCCAGTTGCTGTTTTCTGCCTATTTTTTGTTTTACATAATATTAATACCAAATGAAGTCCAAATGCCACGAAACTTTTTGGAGATTTTTTTCTGGACATATACAACACTAGAAGCTTCGGGAGAAGACCAGACGCCAGAGGAGGTGGCCACGAGCCACCAGGGTGCGCCTGGGGGGGGGGGGGGCAGGCGCGCCCTGGTGCCTCGTGGGCCCACTCCAGCTCCGTTTGACCTAATTCCACCACTATAAATTCCCAAAAAATCAGAAACCCTTAGGGGAGTCCACGAAATACTTTTTCCGCCGCCGCAAGTTTCTGTTCTCGAGAGATCCCATCTGGAGGCCTTTTCCGGTGCTCCGTCGGAGGGGGAATCGATCACGGAGGGGCTCTACATCAACCTTGCTGCCCTTCCGATGATGCGTGAGTAGTTTACCACAGACCTTCGGGTCCATAGTTAGTAGCTAGATGGCTTCTTCTCTCTTTTTGATCTTCAATACAATGTTCTCCTCGATGTTCTGGGAGTTCTATCCAATGTAATCACTTTTTGCGGTGTGTTTGTTGGGATCCGATGAATTGTGAGTTTATGATCAGATTATCCATGAATATTATTTGAGTCTTCTCTGATCTCTTTTATGCATGATTATTATAGCTTCGTATTTCTTCTCCGATCTATTGATTTGGTTTGGCTAACTAGATTGATTTATCTTGCCATGGGAAGAGGTGCTTTGTAATGGGTTCGATCTTGCGGTGCTCAATCCCAGTGACAGAAAGGGACATGACACGTATGTACCATTGCTATTAAGGGTAAAAAGATGGGGTTTATTCATACGTGAGTTTATCTTGTCTACATCATGTCATCGTTCTTAAGGCGTTACTCCGTTCTTTATGGACTTAATACACTAGATGCATGCTGGATAGCGGTCGATGTGTGGAGTAATAGTAGTAGATGCAGGCAGGAGTCGGTCTACTTGTCTCGGATGTGATGCCTATATACATGATCATTGCCTTGGATATCGTCATGATTATTTGCTTTTCTATCAATTGCCCAACAGTAATTTGTCTACCCACCGTATGCTATTTCTTGAGAGAAGCCTCTAGTGAAAACTATGGCCCCCGGGTCTATCTAAATCATATAATAAAACCCTAAAAATACTTGCTGCACTTTTTATTTATTTATTTTATTTTTGTATTTTTGTTTCTATCTATCTATCACATACAATTTAGTCTTGCAATTTACCGCCGAGGGATTGACAACCCCTTGTTTGCGTTGGGTGCAAGGATTTGTTGTTTTGTGTGCAGGTGCTGCTAACGAGGTGTTGCGTGATTCTCCTACTGGATTGATAACCTTGGTTTCATAACTGAGGGAAATACTTATCTCTACTGTACTGCATCTCCCTTCCTCTTCAGGGAATTACCAACGCAGCTCACAAGTAGCAGGAAGAATTTCTGGCGCCGTTGCCGGGGAGACATCATCAACATCTATTAAGTACCTACGCATAAAACTCTCATCTCCTTGCATTTACTTTATTTGCCTCTCGTTTTCATCTCCCCCACTTCTAAAAAGTTTTTACAAAAATACAAAAATATTTTCCGTTTGCCTTTTTCTTGTTTGCTTCTTTACTTGCTTGCTTACTTTTATTGCCTTCATGTCGAACACACAAGAACAGAAACTAAAAGTAAAAATATAAGATACTATGGATCCACTTAAAGTTTACTACTTGGATCATCTTCGATCCATTTGTGCTCGTGCTGAAACCCCAACTAGTTTAGTTGAGGGAAAATCTTTAAAGGAGCATGCTCATTTTGTGCGTCACCGTTTGTCTGAAAAAGGGAGACTCTTATGGCGTCAAATAAATTATTTTCTATGTTATGCTTGGAATCTATGTGAAATTTATGACTTTACTTGTTGCTCTAAGAACCCTAAAAAACACCTTCCCTACCTATGTGAGTTTAATGATAATGAAATCTTGTCTTCTTATGCCAAGGGTGTTTATAATTACTACGATATCGAACAAATTGAAGAATTTGTTGCTTTTAAGGGTGCTTATGAAGTTGCTTCTTTTATTGAAAAGTATGACGTTACTCTCTACAAATCTGAAAATTTTGACATACTTAAATACTGCTATGAAAACTATGCTCCTAATGCCTATGTTAAAGAATTTATTGAGAGAATGTCTACTGCTTTGGAAGAGAATAATGATATGCATAAATCTATAGATGATTGTGATTCCGTCGATTCGATTGAAATATCCCCTCTTGATGAATGTGATGCTTGCTATTCTTATGGCCACGATGCCAATATTAAAGATGCTTATAGAGATGAACTTGCTATAGTTCCTTATGTTAAAAATGAAATTATTGCTATAACACCCATACTTGATAGCTCCTTGAATGAAAAGCATGATTGCAATGATGTTACTATAAATTCTATTAGTGTCAATTGTGCTAATGATATGCAAAACCACAAGCTTGGTGATGATAATTTTGTCATGTCCACTACTTATTGCAATGATCATGATTGGGGTGAAAATTTATTTAAGCATCATGATGAATTATATATTGATAATAATGCTTGCAATAATATTGAAAGTGGGTTTGGAAGAGTGTCAACTCTAGGTAAAAATAATCCCACATATTTGGAGAATGTTCAATCTTATGAAATTTTTGATAAAAGTGGGTTTGGAGAGGTCATGACTTTCATTGATGATAATCCCACTATTTTGGAAGATTAAAAAAAAAATTATGCATGCGGATCATAAAGAGAGTATTGTTTATGATAACTATATTGTTGAATTTGAGTATGATCCTACATGTAATTATTATGATAGAGGAAAATATGGTTGTAGAAATTTTCATATTACTAAATTACCTCTCGTTATGTTGAAATCATCAATGTTTTATTCTTCTCCTTTGCATATGCTAGAAATTGCATGCCTTGATAATTTGTTTGCTTATAAAATGCCTATGAATAGGAATTATGTTAGACTTAAATATGTTTTTAACATGCTACATGATGCTCTCTTTGTGTTTCAATTATTATCTTTCACGTGAGCATCATTGAAATCTCAAGCCTATCTTAATGGCTATAAAGAAAGAGCTTGTTGGGAGACAACCCGATGAATAAAATAAGTTCTTGTGTGTTTTCACTTTCTTGCTACTGTTATGATTGTGTTTTTGTACTTTTAATTAGTGTTTGTGCCAAGTAAAGCCTTTAGGATGATTTGGAAGATAGTATAATTGATGCTGTTTGGAAAACAGAAAGTTTGCGTCCAGTGCTGGAATTTTGGTTCTGTACTGGAGCTTCAGAAAAATCTGAAATTTTTACACAGTATTGGTATATGAATTTCCCACGTTGTCCAAATTTTTTAGAATTTTTGGAGTTACATAAGTATGGCTTTTAAATAGATTGCTACAGACTGTTCTGTTTTTGACAGATTCTGTTTTTGATGCACTACTTGCTTGTTTTGATGGAACTATGGATTGTATCGGGGGGTATAAGCCATGGAGAAGTTAGAATACAGTAGGTATAATGCAAAAATAAAATATGAATGGGTTTGTAACAGTACTTAAAGTGGTGATTTATTTTGTTATACTAACGGATCTCACGAAGGTTTTATTGACTTTTGTGTGATTGAAGTTTTCAAGTTTTGGGTGAGATCACGATGGATGAAGGAATAAGGAGTGGCAAGAACCTAAGCTTGGGGATGCCCATGGCACCCTAAGGTAATACTCAAGGAAGACTCAAGCGTCTAAGCTTGGGGATGCTCCGGAAGGCATCCCCTCTTTCTTCTACCAACCATCGGTAATTTTACTTGGAGCTATATTTTTATTCGTCACATGATATGTGCTTTGCTTGGAGTGTCTTGTATTATATGAGTCTTTCCTTTGTTTGCTTTTTAGTTTGTCACAATCATCCTTGCTAAACACACCTATTTTGAGAGAGCCACACGTTCATCATAATTTGGTAGAATACTCTATGTGCTTCACTTAAATTTTTTGAGCTAGGCAGTTGCTCTAGTGCTTCACTTAAATCTTTTTGAGCACGGCGGTGGCTAAATTTTGAAGAAATAAACTCTCATGCATCACTTATATTATTTTGAGAGTTGACAAGATTAAACTTTTGAAGAAATAAACTCTCATGCTTCACTTATATTATTTTGAGAGTTGATAAGATTGAAATTTTGAAGAAATATTTGCACTCTCATGCTTCACTTATATCTTTTTGAGAGTTGATGAAAGTAACGGTAATTTGCACAAGATATGAATTTGGTCCCAAAGTGATGAATATTCAAGAGGGATATAATAAAAACTTTCATATAGATCATTGGATATGATAAGTGTGATTCCTTGCAATAGTTTTGCGATATGGAAATGATAATATGTGAGTCATGTTAGTGAGTAATTGTGATTTAGTAAGAATATTAGTGTTAAGGTTTGTGATTCCCTATGCATGCACATTAAGTCAATAGTTATGCAAAGAAATTATATCGTACTTATGGTGCATTATTCGGTGTTAGTTATGTTCAATGCATGTTTATGACCGTTTTCGCTTTTTGGTTGGTTGCTTCTCAATCTTTTGCTAGCCTTCATTTGTACTAAGCGGAAATACTGCTTGTGCATCCAAACTCCTTAAACCCAAGTTGTGCCAAATGAGTCCACTATATCTACCTATATGCAGTATTTCAATGCCGTTCCATGTAAATTTGCGTGTGCCAACTCTAATTTTCAAAATAATTTTTCTGTTTTGTGTGCCCATACCGCTCATGAAGCGGCAGGGGGTGGCCAATATTTTCCATGCTAGGTGTGTTATTCTCACGATGAGTGTTTATTCAATTGTCATTGCACGAGAGAGTGGCTGGTAATAGGGATGCCCAGTCCCACAATGAAATCAAAATTAATAACAACAAAATTCCTTGGAAAGTGATGGTATGGAGGGCACCCGTGGATACGGCTATCCATGGATTGTGAAAGAATGGTGGAAAGGAAATAAACTTTACTTTCTGTTTGGTAACCGCCTATGATGTGTCTAGCATGGAAGATATTGGGAATTATCGGTCGTTTTCGTTGACAGGAAAAGCATGCCTCTCAAAATATTTTTTTATCTCTCTAATTTAAGCTTTGAGCTCTGGCACATTTGAAAAATCTCTGCATCCCTCTGCGAAGGGCCTATCTATTTACTTTTATGCAATTTTTATTTTCTTGAGTCTCCATCTTCTCTTATAAAGCACCAACTAGAGAGCACTATTGTCATACTTGTGCATTGGATGTAGCTAATATTTGAGTGTGTTTCATGAATGGATCAATGATTGAGCATAATGGGCTAGGGATAACTTTCTTTAGCGTTCATATTTTGAAAAACATGGTTGCTTGTTAGCATGCTTGAGTATTTATATCTTCATGTCAAACTATAGACTATTGCTTTGAATCATTCAAGTCCAATGTCCATGCTACAAAAGAAAAGAATATATGATGAGTATGATAGGCAGCATTCCACATCAAAAATTCTGTTTTTATCATTTACCTACTCGAGGACGAGCAGGAATTAAGCTTGGGGATGCTGATACGTCTCCAACGTATCTATACTTTTTGATTGTTCCATGCTGTTATATTATCAATCTTGGATGTTTTTATATGCATTTATAGCAATTATATATCATTTTTTGGGACTAACCTATTAACTTAGTGCCCAGTGCCAGTTGCTGTTTTCTGCCTATTTTTTGTTTTACAGAATATCAATACTAAATGAAGTCCAAATGCCATGAAACTTTTTGGAGAATTTTTTCTGGACATATACAACACTAGAAGCTTCGGGAGAAGACCAGACGCCAGAGGAGGTGGCCACGAGCCACCAGGGCGCGCCTGGGGGGGGGGGGGCAGGCGCGCCCTGGTGCCTCGTGGGCCCACCCCAGCTCTTTTTGACCAAATTCCACCACTATAAATTCCCAAAAAATCAGAAACCCTCAGGGGAGTCCACGAAATACTTTTTCCGCCGCCCCAAATTTCTGTTCTCGAGAGATCCCATCTGGAGGCCTTTTCCGGTGCTTCGCCGGAAGGGGAATCGATCACGGAGGGGCTCTACATCAACCTTGCTGCCCTTCCGATGATGCGTGAGTAGTTTACCACAGACCTTCGGGTCCATTGTTAGTAGCTAGATGGCTTCTTCTCTCTTTTTGATCTTCAATACAATGTTCTCCTCGATGTTCTTGGAGCTCTATCCGATGTAATCACTTTTTGCGGTGTGTTTGTTGGGATCCGATGAATTGTGAGTTTATGATCAGATTATCCATGAATATTATTTGAGTCTTCTCTGATCTCTTTTATGCATGATTATTATAGCTTCGTATTTCTTCTCCGATCTATTGATTTGGTTTAGCCAACTAGATTGATTTATCTTGCCATGGGAAGAGGTGCTTTGTAATGGGTTCGATCTTGCGGTGCTCAATCCCAGTGACAGAAAGGGACATGACACGTATGTATCATTGCTATTAAGGGTAAAAAGATGGGGTTTATTCATACGTGAGTTTATCTTGTCTACATCATGTCATTGTTCTTAAGGCGTTACTCCGTTCTTTATGGACTTAATACACTAGATGCATGCTGGATAGCGGTCGATGTGTGGAGTAATAGTAGTAGATGCAGGCAGGAGTCAGTCTACTTGTCTCGGACGTGATGCCTATATACATGATCATTGCCTTGGATATCGTCATGATTATTTGCTTTTCTATCAATTGCCCAACAGTAATTTGTCTGCCCACCATATGCTATTTTCTTGAGAGAAGCCTCTAGTGAAAACTATGACCCCCGGGTCTATCTAAATCATATACTAAAACCATAAAAATACTTGCTCACTTTTTCTTTATTTATTTTATTTTTGTATTTTTGTTTCAATCTATCTATCTATCACATACAATTTAATCTTGCAATTTACCGCTGAGGGATTGACAACCCCTTGTTTGCGTTGGGTGCAAGGATTTGTTGTTTTGTGTGCAGGTGCTGCTAACGAGGTGTTGCGTGATTCTCCTACTGGATTGATAACCTTGTTTTCATAATTGAGGGAAATACTTATCTCTACTGTACTGCATCTCCCTTCCTCTTCAGGGAATTACCAAAGCAGCTCACAAGTAGCAGTGAGCAGGCTGGTTGCGGACATAGCTAGTGACAGGGCCTGACTTCTTTCATCCCTGGTCATTGCAATAGGGATTAGTGGAGAACCCCTGAACTTAATGCCGTGTCCACGGGGAGTTCACTCCCCTTAATAATCGTTGTGCTAACCGGAGTGGGGAAGCACGATGGTGGCACAAGTGTACGCAATAACCCAAGTGGGGATGCATACTTTATTGGTTCCGCCCACGCGAGATCGTATACAAGTGGATTGCTGATACAAATATAGAGCCATGTCTATCATGTGTTGTTAGCATCATACTTGTGGTGATGACTCCGAATCCCTCGAGGACGTTTACTACTCAAGCACCGTTTCCCGTAGTTTAGTCTCTTTAATGTTCTGTCTTTTATTTTCCCATTTGTAGTTTAGATAAATACTCTCTTTGTTTGTCTTCCTAGCAACCTCCTAAAGTAGACTATTTCCAAACTCTGGTTTGGGTGCGTACGGAACTACGTTAAGTGACAATGTGGTTGCGGGGTTTGCGGTGCCTTCCATTTCACTCCCCGTGGGTTCGACACTTCACTTATCACGAAAGTGCTACAACAGCCATGTGCACCTGCAGGTCATCAAGCATTTTTAGGCGCCATTGCCGGGCAGCATAACGCTTGGTTATTACTTACCCCCTCGCATATAGTTTATTTATGTTTGTTGCTACTTAACCAAAAATTCAAAAAAATATTTTTCTTTGAGATGTCTTCTGTAGGAACCACCGTGGCTAGAAGGAAACAAATGGAAGAGAGAGGAACAATCTATGCTCAATAATGATATTGATTTAAAGGTATTGAAGTGGGTGATAAATTGGAGGCATTGGATTATGTTGCTGAAGCTATATTTGCATTATCTTGTGAGCATTACAGGTTCATTTGCCATGTGAGTTTCAGCTGCAAATTTCACCCTAAAAGCATATAACCGTCATTGCTACACGTTTGATTATGTTGAAACTATTGAGGAACTAATGCTCTATTTCAGAATATTAGAACTTATGAACATGATGAAGGAGCTCTCTCTACAACATAAAGAGGTCTTGAAATATATGGGTTTGTTGGAGAGTATTCATAAATGGTGTATTTCTAACAATCTTCATAATGCATCTTTTATTAAAGATTATGAGAGGCGGACTGCCGTTTCCCAAGCCTCTATGTTGCAAGAACGTAACCTCATAAAAGAATCCGAGGAGATAATCGAGCGATGCGAGAAAAATATCCAGGGAACCACTTTGCAAGAAGTATGTCTAGGAGATAAGCCGGAGAAGGAACATGGAGATGAAGGAGGGAACGGCCGCCTTCCGACAACTCCTACCGATCATGGTAAATTTCTAGACACAATTAATGCCCAGCTCGATGATCATTTATCATATCTACGTTCTATTAGAGCTTTCATGGAACCTATTGAAACGATGCTTGAATGTTCTCCACCGGAGGATATAGTGAGAGCTGATGTTTCATAGTTAATTGTCAGGGATGAACTAGATATTGGCATTGTTTCCGATGTGCCTCCGATGACTCCTTTTGATGAAACACCAATTGGCATTCGTCTTAGGGATGAGATTGCAGATAAGGTGGGTGAGTTGCTTGCATTACGAGAGATATCAAAAAGTGATGTAACCACCATGGCGCCTGATTATTCCTCTATACCCGTGGATTTGTCGATATTGGACAAACCCCAAATTACATATTCTGAAATTGATCTTGATGATATATGGGCTGATTTTCTGCCGGCTCTCCATAGACCTCCTTTGGAGAGTAAATTGCAAAGTCTTATAGATGATCATAGCCTAGATATAGAATTTGCAAATTTGGATACTAATTAACATTCCCTGGTACACTGAAGATGAAGAAGAGGGTTATGATTTCCTAATAGCTCTGTATCCTTTCGGTTACAAAAATATTGTCAAATTGCAGCTACTAACCTTGCTGGCATCTCCGCTGAACCGGATGCATCGGTGCTTGCTAAGGAGTGAGTATGAATTTTCGTATATGATGCCGATGCACCGCAAACGAGTACGACTCCGACCGGACTTTGCTATGAGGTGCTCCAAACCCCGGTCGGAGGCTGGTCTCACACTCGGGGTCGACATCCCTTGGGATCCGGGTGGATAACCTTACGGAGCACGGAAGCCTAGCTATATGGCTATAAAGAAAGCACTGTCAGGGAGGTAACCCAAAAGTCCCTAGGTGTCTTTCTTAGTTTTGTGTCTTGAGTCTAGTTGCATTCATGTTGCATTGGCACTTTTGTTTTATTTTGAGTACTATTTGAGTTTGTTTCAGAATAGTTTTTGTTGGCAAAATTTATAGCATGTCGGTAGCCTGTATCTTGTTGTATACCTCCTATCATTTTTATTGCAATATTGCTATGTGCCTAATGTGAAGAGGGAGCACAAATTTTTTCGTGAAGTTCTGCAGCTCCAGAAGAAACGACGGCGTAGTATACGACCGCCCTGGTCGTACAAACGCTCATATGAGCTCGTGGCCGCAAGAAATAGAAACCATAGCAAAAGACGGCCTGCCGTATGAGTGTTTGCGCTCGTACGCCCGGTCGTATGACTGGCGGCCACACAGGAGCAGCTTCATAGAGCGAAAGACAGCGTACCGTACGAGCCTCGTGCTCGTATGCGAGCTCGTATGCCAGGTCGACTCCGACTATCAGAATTTCCAAAACGCAAGACGGCGTTTCATGCAAGCAGTGACGCTCGTACGGACGCTCGTATCGAATGGTGACACTGGGCATTGACAACCAGAACGCACGACGGCGTACCATACGACGACACCTAGTCGTACGCATGCTCGTATGATGGCAAAAATACCTCCATGTTATTTATTTTCGACGTCTGAGGTCGCTGAGGTATTTTCTAACAGGTTATTTGCTCTGTAATTAACGTCAATTACCTCTGAAACTCCATAGCCAATAAATCTCCGTAGCAACTATGTTTTCTTTTATTTCTTTTTGCTGGTTGGGCATGTGAACTCCGTTCGTATACCGAATCGATGCTTTTATTTGTGTGTTATTTTCACAGGGGCTTGGACCTTATGTGGTGATGTGTATGGTATGGTGCCGACCATATAATAATCCACATAAACCACTTGGTTGCTTCAAATTGACGGACTTCACCGCCAAGTGCCCGGTAACGTTTTCCAATATGAACCTCGCTTAATAAAAGTTGCTTAGTATCAAGTTTCTCACGTTAATTGATGCTCTCTCTTTTTAGTTAGGCATGTAGGAGCTGCACACTTGTGTCTATATCTTTGCTCACACACACTTCATCCAACCTAGCGGCGGCATCTCCTAGAATTAATTTATCGTCTTAAGCGCGGTGCTTAGGTAGATCAACCGATCATTATGAGGAATATGTTTTATCAATTGTGTTGCTAATCCTTTGTGCTAAAAAAATTAAAAACCCGAAAATCACAAAAATACTTTGTTTCTTTTTAGTTCTAGCAGGTTCTATCGGAGGCAGCCACCGGACCACAACAAGGAGATAAATTGAAGCAAGGTCCTTTTCAATTAGAAGAGAGATCATATGCGCCTCAACGGTAAAAGTGTCCAACCCTTGCCTAATCTTAAGCTTGGGGAGGTAACCACTTCTCACACTCTCTTTTAGTAACTGCACATTCTTTCTACTTTCATAATTTTTCCCAGTTTAGTTCTAAGCGTGGGGAGGCTACTTTGCATGTGTAGTGTCTTGTGCAATGCTCTTGATCATAAGGCTTTCGTGCAATAGTGCGTCCTGTTGTTTTGACATGCTTGCTTTGCATTTGTTTAACTTAGTTTGCGGAAATCTTATCATCTTCTGAAAAACATTGCCATGTTCTTTTATGAAAACCCAATAAAGGAGTCCTTTGAACTATTGCCTTTCTTTCACCTAATTACATAAGTTGGGGACTCTAGTGGTGGCTTGATTAGCGATTGAATGATTGTAGTGTCTTTTTGCTGATGAACCCAGCATCTGTGGTTGATCTGGGACGCGCAACGGGGTTATCTCTGCCAAACTATCCCCTCGGGGTACTTAGCTTTAAAGTCTTATGCAGGTACCCTTGTGTAGTGTTGAGTTCTTTATGACTAAAGCAAGTTTGAAGCCTTTTGCACTTTCCTTTATCTTTTATTCACAGCCTCTACTGTACCGTGCATTGCCCACTCTCACATTGAGACTTGGTGCAAACTTTGCAGGTACATCCAAACCCGTGGGGGGACTTTCTCTTGTTCTCCTACACATAAAACACCACGTCTCCACAAAACAGCCCCCATACCTACCTACATGGCATTTGCATAGCCATTCCGAGTATATCGCCATGCACTACCATTATATTACATTATATGATCAGAGACATGTTTTCGTTTGCCTTGCATGATCATAGTATGGCTAGCTCGATATTTTCATGGCTTGTCCGTTTTTTTATGTCTATGCTACGCTGGATCATTGCACACACTGTTACATTGTCAAAGGCATTCATCATATAGAGTTTCTCTCATGTATTACGTTTTGAGTTATGATTATATTCAGTTGAAGTGAGTCATTGTAAAGTGTATCATTCATCATTGTAAGGTGTTGATTTTACCCAAAAAAATGAAAAATAAAAAAGAGAGAGACAAAATAAAAGATGCACCACGGAGGTGCGGAAAAAAAGATGCACCACGGAGGTGCTAGAAAAAAAAAGGCAAGGAAGAAAGAAGGAGCAACAACATTATCCTTTTTAGTATACACTTGTGCTTCAAAGTAGCACCACTTCTTGAAATGTAGAGTAGAAAGTTTCATGAGCTTCATATGTTTCATACTAGTGGGGAACCTATATTATAGAGCTTGGCTTGTATATTCCGATGACGAGCTTCCTCAAATGCTCAAGGTCTTCATGAGCAAGCAAGTTGGATGCATCCCCACTTAGTCCATAGGAGAGCTTTCATATATTCATAACTCTGTGTGCATCCTAGTTGCAAGGCGATCACTACTCCTTGCGTTAACATCGATCATAAGGTCTTCTCCATAGCCTAGTGGTCAGCTGCATTGATGCAAGACTTTCTTTATTTTTCACTTCTTCAAACCCCAATCATTATTCTACTTTCCCTTTAAATGCGAGGCATAGGCTTGCGCTCAGTGTTGCATAGGTAGTTGAGCGGTTGAATAATGCAGATAGACGATCTTGCTATTGTACCTGGTATGCCTCGGGTTGGTGTTTTTGAAGCGATCGCTGATGGATGATTTCTTTTGTCTATGACGGACATTGCTGTGTTCCTAACATAATTTTGACCTTCTGTCTAAACATTTTGCAATGAGAATTTGGGCTCCACAAAAATATTTACTCTTTCTCGACCACCATGTCAATGGAACTAAGGGGATAGCATGTATTACTCTCTTGCTAGTTAACTTTTGCATGCTTGCACGATGAACATGGATATCACTTTCGGGGTTTGGTTCAATGTAAGCTTTAGAGTTGGTAACAGTGAGCTTTTGGTAGTTAGCCTTCTTACTTGAGGACGAGCAAGGTTTAAGCGTGGGGAGGTTGACGGCTCTATATTTTACGCATTTTTAGAGCTCATTTGTTGCATGTTCTCTCTATATATTATGTCCCATTAAACCAAATAGTTGTCCATTATGCATGATTACCGGTTTTTGCACTTTTCATTGTGAGCAATGCACATTTGTGTTTTTATTGGGTTTTAGTAGTTTTCTTTGTTTTGTCATGTCTACAGGTATTATGGAGCAACCTAAGACCAAGCACGATGAAAGGACCAAGGATGTGCTCAATACGGAGGACTTATAGTGCCAGACTTAGGCGTTTCGGAGGACGGTAAAAGTGATTTTACCAAAGTGCTTCAAATCAAGATCTAAGACTAGAAATGGATCGGTGTCGCTCTTGCGAATCCAACGAGCCCAAGAACGTCAAAATCAGAGTCCGTATGAAGAAATGTCGGCCAAAACACCGGAGGAGATCATAATGAAAGACGTCGTACCGTATGCCCATTCATGGTCGTATGGACAGTCGTATGACTTGATTCTGGCTCCAAAATTTGCCCTTTCAGACAGGATTCTTCACCGATTTCATCCCTGTTTGTTCCCACGAGATCCTTGGATAATAAGGTAGGGTTTGGTAGAGGATAAGGCTCATCTTGAGCTCTTGGATGACCACATCAATGGAGGAGACACCGAGAGACTTATTATATATGCACCTCCAACCCTAGCCGCCGGGAGGGATCACATATCATCCTCCATCAATCATCCACGGAGCCATCATCCTTCTCTATTGTTGCTCGAAGACCACCTCCATAGAGAAGAGAAGGGTCAAGCCAAGAGGAGGAAGAGGAGGCGTCTCCACCACGTGCACCGGCCTTCGGGCCGGTGCGGTCTTCATCACCGGAGCCGCCACCATCATCATCACCGCCGCCATGCTCCTCACCTCCACCGGCTTCATGCCGGCTTGTAACTTGCCTTCTCCCTGTCCTATGTTTGAGTAGTTGTATTAGTTCTTGAGGATTTGGAGGAACACTAGCATGATTAGTACCTTGTTATTGAATAAAGCAATCTGATCATTCTCTTGAAATGTATTGCATTGATTATCTCATGGTGTTGTTAAGGGCACCCACACAACATTAGCCACGTTTGGACTTGAGGTAATTTATGTTGGTGAACAGGCTGGTTGCGGAGGTAGGTAGTGACAGGGCGTAACTCCCTTCGTCCCTGGTCATTGCAATAGGGATTAATGGAGAACCCCTGAACTTAATGCCGTGTCCACGGGGAGTTCACTCCCCTTAATAATCATTGTGGTAACCGGAGTGGGGAAGCACGGTTGTGGCACAAGTGTACGCAATAACCCAAGTGGGGATGCATACTTTATTGGCTCCGCCCATGCGAGATCATATACAAGTGGATTGCTGATACAAATATAGAGCCATGTCTATCATGTGTTGTCAGCATCATACTTGTGGTGATGACTCCGAATCCCTCGAGAACGTTTACTACTCAAGCACCGTTTCCCATAGTTTAGTCCCTTTAATTTTCTGTCTTTTATTTTCCCATTCGTACTCTAGATAAATACTCTCTTTGTTTGTCTTCCTAGCAACCTACTAAAGTAAACTATTTCCATACTCTGGCTTGGGTGTGTACGGAACTACGTTAAGTGACAACATGGTTGTGGGGTTTGTGGTGCCTTCCTTTTCGCTCCCTGTGGGTTCGACACTTCACTTATCACGAAAGTGCGACAACAACCCTGTGCACTTGCGGGTCATCATGCCGCTGCAGCCGCGCTGGTAACTGGCTTGACTTCTATCCACTTTGCGAACTTGTTAACAGCCACCAGGATGTATTTGCAGATGCCTGGGGCTTTCTTCAAGGGTCCCACCATGTCCAGTCCCAAGAACGCAAATGGCCATGTGAGGGGAATAGTCTTAACGGCTTGAGCCGATAGGTGGCTCACTTTGGCGAAGAGCTGGCATCCCTGGCACAACCTTACGATGTCCTCAGCATCCCAGCTTGCGGATGGCCAAAAGAAACCTTGATGAAAGTCCTTGCTGACGAAGGTGCATGGTGCGGCGTGGTGCCCGTAGCCACTGGCATGGATCTCCTGGAGAATTTGCCGGCCTTCCTCTGGTGAGATGCAGTGCTGGATGCTGCGTTTGTATAGTGTTCCTTTTACGGGTGCATATGCCTGAGGTTGGTGGATGATACATTGGGCTTTTGCCTTCCCCTCTAGCAGATTGCCTCATAGAAGATATGCAAAGATGGGCTCGGTCCAGGCTAGGATGACCACCATGACAATCTCGGGGGCTATGGGGCCTTTGCCAGCCCTGAGCCCTCGGTCTCTGAGCCCCTGGGTTCCGAGCCGCCGGGCTCTGCGTCCGGCTCCTAGTCCGGCTTTACCTTGATGGACGGCTTGTGGAGGAGCTCGAGGAAGATGTTGGGGGGCACCAGTTCGCGCAGTGCTCCCATCCTGGCAAAGGTGTCAACCACCGAAATGTTGGCTCACTTGACGCGGCAGAACTTGAGGCCTTCAAAGCGGTCTTCCAGTAGGCGCACTTCATACCGGTATGCAATCATCCATGGGTCCTTCGCCTCAAAGTTTTTGTTGATCTGTGAAATGATGAGGTCGGAATCTCCATGTACCTCGAGCCGAGTGATGCCCATAGAGATGGCCATGCGGTGGCCATGCAGGTGGGGTCTGTACTTGGACACGTTTATTGGAGTCAGTGAAGAGTATCTGCAGGACATAGCACATCATGTCCCCAGTTGGGGAGATCAGGATGACCCCAGCTCACAGGTCGGGTAGCATCTTGGACCCGTTAAATTACATGGTGCAATGCTTGTAGTCAATCTCCTAGTGTGGTTACTGGGCCTCTGTACATTCAACAAGGAAGTCGGCTAGGACTTGGGACTTGATCACCCTGCGTGACTAGTACCGGATCTCGAACGGTAGTAGCTCTATCACACATTTAGCAACTCGGCCGGTCATGTCCGTATGGTGGATGATGTCGGATAGGGGGACCTGGCTGACCACTGTGATGGGGCAGGCTTGAAAGTAGTGTCGCAGCTTCCGGGATGCCATGAACACTCCGTACGTGATCTTCTGGTAATGCGGATAGCATGATTTGCATAGAGATAGCACCTCGGATAGGTCGTAGACCGGCCTCTGGACCTTATAGGCGTGGCCCTCCTCCTCTCGCTCAACCATCACTACACCACAACACTTGATTAAGGGCAATTAACTGCCAGGAGAAATACCAATCTAAAGGCAAACCAACTACCGGGGATCTTTTCACTGCCGGCACAAGTACTTGCAGACAGAAAAACTGCCGGCAGAAGTTGAGCAACAAAGGCATATGTACTGCCGGTGTTGATATCCACCATTTAGGTCACTTCATCTGCCGGGAGAACTAAACCTGGGATCATTATCTGCCGGGAACCGTTCATGGCGCGAAAACGAAATAATTGGGCCAAAAAGCGCGCTAGCACGGAGAACGCGTGAGAGCCTAAATATTTGGCCCCAAAACAAACTTAGGCGCCGCCCCCGGCCAGATCTAGCCCAAATCACTTTCTACTCCGACACTAGTCGCCGCTGACCCCAGATGCGGCCGCGCACCCTCCGCCGCCCGACCCCAACCGCCCAGACTACCCATGGCAGCAGCCTTCCTCCCGGACCACCGCTGCCGCCGACCACCCTCCTCCGCCGCCGTCAAGTACCCTCGTCCGTCCCCCACCACCATCAAGTACCCTCGTCCACAGATCTCGTCCGCCCTCCGCCGCATCCACAGCGCCGCCCAAATGTGGCCTCTCCCTCCACGCATTCTCCTCTGGCAGCACCGTCTCGTTGGCATCTCTCCTGAACTGCCGAGATGAGGCATGCACCGGGCTAGGGTTTGGCGCCGCTGGCCTTCCTGGTCCTACTCCGGTGCGTGCTCCTCCGCCCCTGGTCCACCTCGACGTTGTGCTCTCCAGCTCAGGATCCTTCGTCCGTGCTCCCCCCAGTTCGTGCTTCTCCGGCCTCCCCCTCTTATACTTCGAGCCCGAGATATGGTCCCCGTGCTTCCTATTCTCTTGATTCTTTTCTGTTTTTTCTATTAACGTAGCAATGATCAATAGTTGACACACTTGTGAGAAACTTATGCTTAAATTTACTTAAGCGTGTGCCTTGCAGAATCACAGGTCAACAGATGTTGGTGTCTCAAAATTACAGGTAATACCATTTAAATTTTTCAATGATTAATGACACCACATGAGCTCATATGCCAAATCTTCTTCCTCTGCTATGAAGAAAAAAGCAGAGCACTCAGATGGAAGAATATATCTGGAACCGTCAGCCTCAGCCAGTACAGACTATAGCTCTAGCAACAGTTGTTGCTTTGTTTTACATGTAAATATTTGTTACAGAAAGCTATTTTAAGCTGCAAACATTCAGCCTATACTATGTACTGCATGTTTTACTAATAATTGCTCCCTGGTATCTTGTCTGACCTGAAACATATGGTCATTTTAGTAATAGCAACATCAAAGTAGAAATTAGGTTGCGCAGGGAATTCTTCTGTTTGTTTTTAGGTTCAAACCAACAATATAGTTCTTGTGTTGTTTTGGCCGTGTTTGGGTTCCTTTCACTTTCTCCTCTGTCCATCCTTTCGCATTTGCTTCCCCTCTAATGCTTGCTTTGTCTGTTGCTGGAGACAGGAGACACTTGCAGTTTGGCTGCGTCCGTGCTGCTGCTTTTGCCTAAGATGGATTCAATTAATTGAGGTATGCTTCAGATATAGATATGAGTTTTTTCTTTTGGGCAGAAAACTAGCTAGAAGTAAACTAAGATATTTGTAAGTGCTTCCTTGCACCTGCAGTTGTTTCTCTTGGCTTTTGCTACATGATACCATTTCTTTGTTGTTTGACTTTGGAAGGAACTAATTGATCCATTTCTATTCAGATTAATTTTTGGTGTATACTAGTGTAATATCAGTAATCAGTATATCAACAGCTTATAAGATGTTTTTTATTTATTTTGCACCCTATTTCTACCGAATACTTCTTTCATGGCTACTGTACCAAGATATGTGCATAATACTTGCATTGATGATACTTTCTGAATGCAATTGTATATAGTTATGTATATTTTGATCATAGAAACTGAATCATCATACAGAAACCAAAAGAATAAATCCCTTTCTTCTCGAATCTGTCGCCGTTTTTCTTCCTCTAGCCATTTTTTCTCCTTTTCAAGTTTCTTTCTGTAGGAAGCTGTTACAAACTTGTCTTTGTCAGTAAACAGGTGGTCTTCCTTGCTCCTCTCTTTATGAAGCTTCCTCATACACTATGTCCTATTCTCTTCTACTTTGTTCAGCTTGCTCCTTAAGTGCTTCAATGTACTTTGACTGCCAAAACAAAAGCATGGAACCAGGAAACTAAACAGTTATGCCCCATTAAAATAACCCAAAATATATTTCCTTTTTGCTGCATTATGTGATTCAGGTTAGCAGTGGGATTTGTTGCTTGTGCACAACAGGCCGCACCTTCTACATTTTGTGCTTGTCTTTGGATAGATTTGATAGCTAGCTGCCTAGCTGAGTAGTCGCTGACTATAACAAGTACATAATTCTAGTAAGAGATAATGGATAAATTGTATAGGTTTCTGTTTTGCCATATTTCCCCATGGAAGATTTTTCTATGTGCAGTGCAAATAATTCCTGCTTGATCTAATTATGTAATATGGCTTGCTATGATGATGAAGTGCCGCACATATATAAGAGTTTTATTTTTGCTGACGAGTTAAATTGCAGCATGTCAAAATCTCTAATGTGTCGATTTGAAATCTGAAACGAGAGCTCCATTTTGAGTTTTTTATATGTTGTAGGTTTCCTAAAGATACACAAGTTGGTGGAGGTTTGGAAGATCTACAGACTGTTGAAGATTTGGAAGACCTGCAGGCTACTGAAGATTTGGAAGGTCCACAATTAAGGGTGGAGTGAAAATGTAATATGCCTTGTTTGTTGAACCTGGAGACGTTGGCAAGTTTCTCTCATTTTGGTGGTTGTTTTGGCACATAAGCCACTGTATGCTCATTTTGGTTGTGTGGCACATCTAGAAACATATATACTTTCCCTTTTCCTGGCACAAAGTACTTATATATTGTTGTTTCATGCATGTAACTAGAAACATATGTATTTCATTAGTTATGTTTATCGAATGAAGTTTAAGATTTTGGATGAGGTCTATATGTAATGTTGATTGAAGTGTATCTATAGGTTGTGTGATCTGTCCTAATTGCTTGAACACACACTGAATGGATATTAAGTTAGGTATATGTATTAAGTTAGGTATATGTTCCTCAGAATGTTTGCTAGTGAAACACAACGTTATGGCATGTTAACTTCCGGGTAAACATGTTTGTGCCGGCAGTTTCATTGCCGGTAACTATAGTTCTTATGCAAAAATCAGTCTGCCGGTAGAAAATGAACTGCCGGCAAATACATGGGTCGGGGTAGATAAACTGCCGGGAAAAGTTTATCTGCCGGGAGAAGTAATCCCCGACAGCCGTTCTTGTGGCAGTTCTATCTGCCGGGAGAACAGCTCTCGCGGCAGTTTATCTGCCCTCTTAAGTGGTTTCTCCCGGTAGATGACATGCCATTGCATTCGTGATGTGGTGTAGTGCACCAGGACTGCGCTCACAACTTGTTTAGTGGTACATATGTAAAGGAGCATCGGCTTGCCTTCCCGTGGTGCTGTGAGGGTGGGGTTTGTTGCCAGCAGTTGCTTGATTTCTTCGAGGGCCGCCTTTGCCTCCTCATTCCAGATAATTTTTTCTGTCTTTTTCAGGAGCCAGTATAGAGGTACATTTTCTCTCCAAGCCAAGAAATAAACAGACCGAGGGATGTGATGCAATTGGCAAGCTTCTAGACGTCCCTTAGCTCGGTTGGTGTGCTGAGCTTGGAGAGCACCACGATCTTCTCTGGGTTTGCATCGATGCTGCACTATGAGACGACGAATCCGAGCAGCTTTCCACAAGGGATGACGAACACGCACATGTCTGGGTTGAGCACCATATGGAACTTGCAAAGATTGGCGAATACCCGTGCTAAGTCGGGGATGAGTGTGTTGACCGTCTTCATCTTCACAACAACATCGTCGAGGTAAGCTTAACATTGATGCCGATCTGAGTATGAAGGCACTTCTGTATAGTGCACTGATACGTGGCCTCGGTGTTCTTCAGCCTGAACGGCATCGTCACGTAGCAGAAAGGCCTATAAGGAGTAGTGAAGGAGGTGGCCTCCTGGTCGGACACCTTCATACGGATTTGGTGGTACCTGGAGTACGCATCCAGAAATGATTGGCGCTCGCAGCCTGCCATGGAGTATTGGAGTAGATGACTTGGTCGATGCAGGGGAGTGGGAATAGGTCCTTCAGGCACAACTTGTTGATATCGGTGTAGTCGACACAAAGGCGCCACCATGACTGGGTTGGCCAACCTGTTAGGGTGTATGACTTCTCGGATGAAGTCGGCCTCGTGGAGCTTCGCGATCTCTTCACCTATAGCATGGCATTGGGGCTCTAAAAATCGGCGTAGAGTCTGCTAGACGGGCCACGCTCCAGGTTTTATGTTGAGTTCACGCTCTACGATATCTGTTGGGAATCCTAGCATATTGGATGGGTGCCAGGTGAATATGTTCCAGTTCTCATGTAGGAAGTCGCAGAGCGCGCTTTCCTATTTCTGATCCAGGCCGGACACGACACTATTCGTCTTTGAGGCGTCGGTTGGGTGCAGCTAGATCTTGATGACATCTTGACCGTGCTGGAAGGAGGAGGTCGACTTCTACCTCTTGGTCATGGTGATATCGTCAGGGTCGATATTCTTGTTGATTTCCGTGAATTCGGCGGCAGTGAGTGCTTGGTCAGCCAGGGCCACCATCTCTTGCTCAGCTTTGTGCGAGCACTCGGGGTCGCCGACCATCGTGATAATACCTTTGGGGCCTGGCATCTTCAACTTGAGGTAGGCGTAGTTCGGGACCACCATGAATTTGGCAAAAGTCGGCTGCCTGAGGAGGGTGCGATAGCCGCTCTTGAAGGGGACGGCCTCAAAGAAGAGATTCTCCAGGCGGTAGTTGTTCGAGGTTCTGAACACGACATCGAGGGTGACCTGGCCCAGTGGCTGGGCTTCGATGCTTGGGATGATGCCACTAAACCTAGTCTGGGTCCGTCGGATGCCCATCTTCTCGAGCGTTGCCAAGTATAGGAGGTTTAAAGCTATAACCACCATCCATGAGAACTTTAGTCAAGTGGCAGCCTTCGATTATGCGGTCGAGCACCAGGGCGGTCTTCCCGGGATGCCAAATGTGTCCGGGTTAAAAAAGAAGGAAACTAGTACGTCCGACAAGTCCAGGTGCTTTGTTATAGTTGGGGCTATAGCATACACCTCCCTGTAGGCTATCTTCTTTTCATGCTTTGATTCATTGTTGTGGAAGATCATGTTCACATTTCTGACCATCGCGGGGAATGGCTTGTTGTTGTTGGCTGTGGTGCCAGCCCCTATGACGGTGTTGTCGTTGCCACCTCCACCGCCGCCTTGGCTGCTGCCCCCATAACCGCCACCATGGCGTGGAGGAGGAGGATCCTGATCGTCACTGTCATCACCTCTACCACCCTCCTTCGTGATCTCGGCTGCCCTCTTCTTGTGCATAAGGCATTGCTTCTTGGTGTGGTTGGCTTTGGGGCCACCTTCCTCCTTGGATGAGTGGTAGTGACAAGTGATGTTCATAATCTCTTCGTAGCTCGGCCCTCGTGCTCTTCCTTTGGACTGCCACTAGCATTTCTTTGGGCCTTGGCCTCTGACACCTTACCCGCCAAACTCAGTGTTCTTGTGCTTGTTGTTGCAGTTGCGGTTGTTGTTGTGCCATGGGCGACCGAACTCGTCTTTCACCCCGGATGGACCGGGATCGAGGTAGTTTACCACAGTTGTCTGCTTGGAGACCCAGGGCTCTTCACCAGAGGCGTCGTCATTGGCGATGGCCATGAGATCGCCCATTGAGTGGACGGGCGTATGGCCCAGCTCCCGGGTGAGGAACTCATCTCGACAGCCATTCCAGAATGCCGCAATTTCTTCGGCTTCAGGAATGTTGGAGATGCTATTTTCCTTCTTGAGCCAGCGAGAGATAAACTGGCACAACATCTGGTCATCTTGCTGCAAATTGTTTTGAGGTCGTACTGGGAGACTGGCCACTGGCACGTGACTTCAAAGTTGTTGAGGAACTTCTCTTGCAGGTTGTCCTAGCCGAAGATTGAGTTCAGTGGGAGGGTGTTCAGCTAGGCTCTGGCGGAGCTGGTGAGCAAGAGCGTTAATTTCTTGATGGTCTGGATGTCATCTCTGTTGGCCAGCTGGATGGCCGCCAGATAATCCGACAACCAGTGCTCTGGATTTTTCTCCCCGGTGTACTTGTCGACGTGTCGAACTTGGAACTTGTCGGGGAAGTTGTGCTTGATGATGTCATCCAAGAAGCACGGAGGATACATTGTCAGCCGGTTTGGAGGTGTGTGAATGGCGGTGATGATGTCACCCGCATTAGCCCGGCCAATGGCATTGTCGTGCTCATTGAAGGGCCAATCTGGGAGCCAGGCTTCGCGGTGGAGCCGTGCCAGTCACTGCACCTCTTTCTCATCGGCGCACAGGGCCAATGGTGGCCCGTAGGGTGGTGGTGGAACCATCCCTGGGTTGACGAGCGCCCGGCCATATGAGCGAGCCGGTGAGGCCGCCCTGGGGCGGTCGACTTTGTGCCAGTTGGACTTGACCAGGGTGTGTGGTGAGCTCACTGATGTCATAGCTTGTTGCCACCCTGCTTTTGTATCTGCTGATGGCATTCTGCTGAACCACTACAGTCTTGAGGAGCTCGAAGCAGGTGCTGAACATCTCGCAGTCAAGGTGATCTTTGGGGAGCTGGATGTTCTCCAGCTCTCCAGTTGCGACCATCATGTTCTTGGCAGGGTGCAGAAGGCCACCAGGTTGTGGGCCTCCGCACCCTAGACAATGTTGCAGACGTTCTGCCTAAGGCCACCAGCTCGTCGGCGGCATCGGTTGGCAAGCGCTGTGCTGGCTAGTTTCGAGCGGCTCGATGGAGGCCATGAGCTCGTTCTTCTTTTGGAGTAGGAGCGCGTTAGCTTTCTACTGGCGGGTGATTACCCGGTGCATATTTTGTAGGTCAGCTTCGAGCCTCTTGGTGTTTTCATCCTCGCCTAGCAGCTGTGTGTTGATTGCCATTGGGATTCAGGGTCGAGGTCGAACTCGTCCTTGGCTTCAGCACCCTCCTTGAATCTGGCATTGGGATCGGAGTGGACCATGTAGCAGGCCGTTTCCTACCACGGCTAGAGAGGTGCTGGTGCCGGGGTCACATCTGGACAGCTGGATGCCATTTCTTTCTCCTCTTCTTCCACAGGATCATCTTGCTCCTCGATGACGTCAAAGAGCGATTGGATGGTGGCGATGAGGTGGGTGGTGGGTGCGTTGGTGAAAACTGTGGCTTCCTCCCGAGGCTGGCAAGGTGCCGGACTGCTGAGGACGAGCTCGCCGTGAGAGTCGGCGATGAACTCCAGGTTGCCAAAGAAGAAGATCCGTCCGGCCGCAAAGGTCTCGACGGGCTCTGATCTGACCCGTTGTGTAGATGTTGTAGCCACCATGAAATCCCATCTGAATCTCCATTCTTGACTGCACAGCCCGTGCCTGGCATACCACTGTCGGAGTAGATTCTGGGAAACCAATTGATAGAGTACAGCGTCAAGCCGAAAAGCTCAGAGGGCAAACAGGAGATGGTTTACCCAGGTTCAGGCCCTCTCGGTGGAGGTAAAACCCTACTCCTACTCGTGTATACTGATGTATAGGGGTGTACAGGGTACAATGGCTATCTAAGGGTATGATTGTAGGTGCCCTATCGACTAGCCCGGCTTTGCTTATAAAAGTGCCGAGGCCTAGGGATACAAGAGTACTAGTTGGTATAGGCGGTGGAGGAGTCCTCCCACGACTCCAGTTTGTCTGTCTTGGACGTCAAATCTTTCGAGTCCTTCCTTCTAGAGGGCCCATAGGCCGGGCTGGCGGCCCAGGGCGGGAACCGACCTAGGGGGCCACGGGCCGACCTCCATGGGCCGGCTTCCAGTATGATGAGGCACCCCTGGGCCGTAACACCGTCATTGCCTCTCAAGAAGAAGAAGAAACTGAAGAACAAGATAACCATGATGAAATCGATAAAGATAAGGACCAAGATGAAACTCCACGAGGTAAGAACCGAGGTAAGAAATATAAAGTAACTAAGAAACATTTTAAAGAAAGAGAGCCTTGGATTCAATAGTCTATGCCTTATCCTAATGAGTCAAATAAATCTAGAGATGATGAAAGATTTGCTAAATTTCTTGAATAGCTGAAAGCTCTTTACTTACAAATTCCTTGGACTAATGCTATTAAAGTTCCACCTTAATCCTAGTATATGAAAGATATTGTTACTGCTACTTGTGAGCTGCGTTGTTAATTCCCTGAAGAGGAAGGGAGATGCAGTATAGTAGAGATAAGTATTTCCCTCAGCTATGAAACCAAGGTTATCAATCCAGTAGGAGAATCACGCAACACCTCGTTAGCAGCACCTGCACACAAAAAAAACAAATCCTTGCACCCAACGCAAACAAGGGGTTGTCAATCCCTCGACGGTAAGTTGCAAGATTAAATTGTATGTGATAGATTGATAGATTGAAACAAAAATACAAAATAAAATAAAATAAAGAAAAAGTGCAGCAAGTATTTTTAGGGTTTTAGTATATGATTTAGATAGACCCGGGGGCCATAGTTTTCACTAGAGGCTTCTCTCTGGAAAATAGCATATGGTGGGTAGAGAAATTACTGTTGGGCAATTGATAGAAAAGCAAATAATCATGACGATATCCAAGGCAATGATCATGTATATAGGCATCACGTCTGAGACAAGTAGACCGACTCCTGCCTGCATCTACTACTATTACTCCACACATCGACCGCTATCCAACATGCATCTAGTGTATTAAGTCCATAAAGAACGGAGTAACGCCTTAGGAACGATGACATGATATAGACAAGATAAACTCACGTATGAATAAACCCCATCTTTTTACCCTTAATAGCAATGATACATACGTGTCATGTCCCTTTCTGTCACTGGGATTGAGCACCGCAAGATCGAACCCATTACAAAGCACCTCTTTTCATGGCAAGATAAATCAATCTAGTTGGACAAACCAAATCAATAGATCGGAGAAGAAATACGAAGCTATAATAATCATGCATAAAAGAGTTCAGAGAAAACTCAAATAATATTCATGGATAATCTGATCATAAACTCACAATTCATCGAATCCCAACAAACACACCGCAAAAAGTGATTACATCGGATAGAACTCCAAGAACATCGAGGAGAACATTGTATTGAAGATCAAAAAGAGAGAACAGGCCATCTAGCTACTAACTATGGACTCAAAGGTCTGTGGTAAACTACTCACGCATCATCGGAAGGGTAGCAAGGTTGATGTAGAGCTCCTCCGTGATCGATTCCCCCTCCGGCGGAGCACCGAAAAAGGCATCCAGATGGGATCTCTCGAGAACAGAAACTTGCGGCGGCGGAAAAAGTATTTCGTGGACTCCCCTGAGGGTTTCTGATTTTTTGGGAATTTATAGTGGTGGAATTAGGTCAAATGGAGCTGGGGTGGGCCCACGAGGCACCAGGGCGCGCCTGCCCCCCTCCCCCAGGCGCGCCTTGGTGGCTCATGGCCACCTCCTCTGGCGTCTGGTCTTCTCCTGAAGCTTCTAGTGTTGTATATGTCAAGAAAAAAATCTCCAAAAATTTTCGTGGCATTTGGACTTCATTTGGTATTGATATTCTATAAAACAAAAAACAGGCAGAAAACAGCAACTGGCACTGGGCACTAAGTTAATAGGTTAGTCCCAAAAAATGATATATAATTGCTGTAAATGCATATAAAAACATTCAAGATTGATAATATAACAGCATGGAACAATCAAAAAATATAGATACGTTGGAGACGTATCAGCATCCCCAAGCTTAATTCCTGCTCGTCCTCGAGTAGGTAAATGATAAAAGCAGAATTTTTGATGTGGAATGCTGCCTATCATATTCATCATACATTCTTTCTTTTGTAGCATGGACATTGGACTTGAATGATTCAAAGCAATAGTCTATAGTTTGACATGAAGATATAAATATTCAAGCATGCTAACAAGCAACCATGTTTTTCAAAATATCAACGCTAAAGAAAGTTATCCCTAGCCCATTATGCTCAATCATTGATCCATTCATGAAACACACTCAAATATTAGCTACATCCAATGCACAAGTATGACAATAGTGCTCTCTAGTTGGTGCTTTATAAGAGAAGATGGAGACTCAAGAAAATAAAAATTGCAAAAAAGTAAATAGATAGGCCCTTCGCAGAGGGAAGCAGAGATTTGTCAAATATGCCAGAGCTCAAAGCTTAAATTAGAGAGATAAAAATATTTTGGGAGGCATGATTTTCCTGTCAACGAAAACAACTGAGAATTCCCAATATCTTCCATGCTAGACACATCATAGGCGGTACCCAAATAGAAAGTAAAGATTATTTCCTTCCCACCATTCTTTCACAATCCATGGCTAGCCGTATCCACGGGTGCCCTCCATACCATCACTTTCCAAGGAATTTTGTTGTTATTAATTTTGATTTCATTGTGGTACTAGGCATCCCTATTACCAGCCACTCTCTCGTGCAATGACAAGTGAATAAACACTCACCATGAGAATAACACACCTAGTATGGAAAATATTGGCCACCCCCTGCCGCTTCATGAGCGGTACGGGCACACAAAACAGAAAAATTATTTTGAAAATTAGAGTTGGCACACGCAAATTTACTTGGAATGGCATTGAAATACCGCATATAGGTAGATATAGTGGACTCATTTGGCACAACTTGGGTTTAAGGAGTTTGGATGCACAAACAGTATTTCCGCTTAGTACAAATGAAGGCTAGCAAAAGATTGAGAAGCAACCAACCAAAAAACGAAAACGGTCATAAACATGCATTGAACATAACTAACACCGAATAATGCACCATAAGTAGGATATAATTTCTTTGCATAACTATTGACTTAATGTGCATGCATAGGGAATCACAAACCTTAACACTAATATTCTTACTAAATCACAATTACTCACTAACATGACTCACATATCATCATTTCCATATCGCAAAACTATTGCAAGGAATCACACTTATCATATCCAATGATCTATATGAAAGTTTTTATTATATCCCTCTTGAATATTCATCACTTTGGAACCAAATTCATATCTTGTGCAAATTACCGTTACTTTCATCAACTCTCAAAAAGATAAAAGTGAAGCATGAGAGTGCAAATATTTCTTCAAAATTTCAATCTTATCAACTCTCAAAATAATATAAGTGAAGCATGAGAGTTTATTTGTTCAAAAATTTAATCTTGTCAACTCTCAAAATAATATAAGTGAAGCATGAGAGTTCATTTCTTCAAAATATAGCCACCACCGTGCTCAAAAAGATTTAAGTGAAGCACTAGAGCAACTGCCTAGCTCAAAAAATTTAAGTGAAGCACATAGAGTATTCTAACAAATTATGATGAATATGTGGCTCTCTAAAAATAGGTGTGTTCAGCAAGGATGATTGTGATAAACTAAAAAGCAAACAAAGCAACGAGTCATATAATACACGACGCTCCAAGCAAAACACATATCATGTGACGAATAAAAATATAGCTCCAAGTAAAATTACCGATGGTTGGTAGAAGAAAGAGGGGATGCCTTCCGGGGCATCCCCAGGCTTAGACGCTTGAGTATTCCTTGAATATTAACTTGGGGTGCCATGGGCATCCCCAAGCTTAGGCTCTTGCCACTCCTTATTCCTTCATCCATCGTGATCTCAGCCAAAACTTGAAAACTTCAATCACACAAAACTCAACAAAACCTTCATGAGATCCGTTAGTATAACAAAATAAATCACCACTTTAAGTACTGTTGCAAACCCATTCATATTTTATTTTTCCATTATACCTACTGTATTCTAACTTCTCCATGGCTTATACCCCCCGATACAATCCATAGTTTCATCAAAACAAGCACGTAGTGCATCAAAAACAGATTCTGTCAAAAACAGAACAGTCAGTAGAAATCTATTTAAAAGCCATACTTCTGTAACTCCAAAAATTCTGAAACATTAGGACAACGTGGGAAATTCATATGCCACTACTGTGTAAAAATTTCAGATTTGTCTGACGCACCAGTACAGAACCAAAATTCCAGCACTGGACGCAAAACTTTCTGTTTTCCAAACAGCATCAATTATACTATCTTCCAAATCATCCCAAAGGTTTTACTTGGCACAAACAGTAATTAAAAACACAAAAACTCAATAATAACAGTAGCATAAAAGTGAAAACTCGCAATAACAGAAAAATAAACTATTGGGTTGTCTCCCAACAAGCTCTTTCTTTATAGACAATAAGATAGGCTGGAGATTTCAATGATGCTCACATGAAAGATAGTAATTGAAACATGAAGAGAGCATTATGTAGCATGTGAAAAACACATTTAAGTCTAACATACTTCCTATGCATAGGAATTTTATATGCAAACAAATTATCAAGACGAGAAACATCTAGCATATGCAAAGGAGAGGAATAAAACATTGACAATCTCAACATAACGAGAGGTAATTTAGTAACATGAAAATTTCTACAATCATATTTTCCTCTCTCATAATAATTACATGTAGGATCATAATCAAATTCAACAATATAACTATCATATAAAATTTTCTCTCCATGATCCACATGCATAAAATTCATATAGTCTTCCAAAATAGTGGGATTATTTTTACCTAGAGTTGACACTCTTCCAAACCCATTTTTAATAGTATTGCAAATTTTATTATAAGTAACATATTCATCATGATGCTTAAATAAATTTTTAAGATCATAAGATGCATCATCACCCCAATCATGATCATTGCAAATAAGTAGTGCACATAACAAAATTTTCATCCCCAAGCTTGTAGTTTTGCATATTATTAGCACAATTGACATTAATAGAATTTATAATAACATCATTGCAATCATGCTTTTCATTGAAAGAGCTATCATGAATCACTTTATAAATTCTTCTTTCAATACTTCATCACAATTTTTAGATTCATGATTTTCGAGCAAAATTTCATAGAGATAATCAAGTGCACTCGACTCACGAGCAATTGGTTCATCATAATTGGATCTTTTGAAAAGATTAGCAAGTGGATGAGGATCCATATCAATAGATTTTTAGCAAGCGAAGATGCAAGCAAATAGAAGACACATGGCACACGAGCAAAGATAGCAAACGGACAAAAAGGCTAACCGAAAATATTTCTGTATTTTTGTAAAAACTTTTTAGAAGTGGGGGAGATGAAAACGAGAGGCAAAGGCAAATAAAGTAAATGCAAGGAGATGAAAACGAGAGGCAAAGGCAAATAAAGTAAATGCAAGGAGATTGACAACCCTTCTAAAGTAAAAACTTTTTAGAAGTAGGTACTTGATAGATGTTGATGATGTCTCCCCGGCAACGGCGCCAGAAATTCTTCCTGCTACTTGTGAGCTGCGTTGGTAATTCCCTGAAGAGGAAGGGAGATGCAGTACAGGAGATATAAGTATTTCCCTCAGTTATGAAACCAAGGTTATCAATCCAGTAGGAGAATCACGCAACACCTCGTTAGCAGCACCTGCACACAAAACAACAAATCTTTGCACCCAACGCAAACAAAGGGTTGTCAATCCCTCGGCGGTAAGTTGCAAGATTAAATTGTATGTGATAGATAGATAGATTGAAACAAAAATACAAAATAAAATAAAATAAAATAAAGAAAAAGTGCAGCAACTATTTTTAGGGTTTTAGTATATGATTTAGATAGACTCGGGGGCCATAGTTTTCACTAGAGGCTTCTCTCAAGAAAATAGCATACGGTGGTTAGACAAATTACTATTGGGAAATTGATAGAAAAGCAAATAATCATGACGATATCCAAGGCAATGATCATGTATATAGGCATCACGTCCGAGACAAGTAGACCGACTCCTGCCTCCATCTACTACTATTACTCCACACATCGACCGCTATCCAGCATGCATCTAGTGTATTAAGTCCATAAAGAACGGAGTAACGCCTTAAGAACGATGACATGATGTAGACAAGGTAAACTCACGTATAAATAAACCCCATCTTTTTACCCTTGATAGCAACGATACATACGTGTCATGTTCCTTTCTGGCACTGGGATTGAGCACCGCAAGATCGAACCGATTACAAAGCACCTCTTCCCATGGCAAGATAAATCAATCTAGTTGGCGAAACCAAATCAATAGATCGGAGAAGAAATACGAAGCTATAATAATCATGCATAAAAGAGTTCAGAGAAAACTCAAATAATATTCATGGATAATCTGATCATAAACTCACAATTCATCAGATCCCAACAAACACACAGCAAAAAGTGATTACATCGGATAGAACTCCAAGAACATCGAGGAGAACATTGTATTGAAGATCAAAAAGAGAGAAGAAGCCATCTAGCTACTTACTATGGACCCGAAGGTCTGTGGTAAACTACTCACGCATCATCGGAAGGGCAGCAAGGGTGATGTAGAGCCCCTCCGTGATCGATTCCCCCTCCGGCGGAGCACCGAAAAAGGCCTCCAGATGGGATCTCTCGAGAACAGAAACTTGCGGCGGCGGAAAAAGTATTTCGTGGACTCCCCTGAGGGTTTCTGATTTTTTGGGAATTTATAGTGGTGGAATTAGGTCAAACGGAGCTGGGGTGGGCCCACGAGGCACCAGAGCGCGCCTGCCCCCCCCCCCCCCCTCAGGCGCGCCCTGGTGGCTCGTGGCCACCTCCTCTGGCGTCTGGTCTTCTCCCAAAGCTTCTAGTGTTGTATATGTCCAGAAAAAAATCTTCAAAAAGTTTCGTGGCATTTGGACTTCATTTGGTATTGATATTCTATAAAACAAAAAACAGGCAGAAAACAGCAACTGGCACTGGGCACTAAGTTAATAGGTTAATCCCAAAAAATGATATATAATTGTTGTAAATGCATACAAAAACATCCAAGATTGATAATATAATAGCATGGAACAATCAAAAATTATAGATATGTTGGAGACGTATCATTACCAATAAGAGAAAGGTACCCACTGAAGAAAATTGCACCATGTTTGCTAATTACTCTTTTAAAGGCAAAGTTCTTGAAAAACTAGCAGACCCTAGAGTTTCAACTATACCATGCACTATTAAAAAGAATTATGTTAAGTATGCCTTATGTGATTTAGGTGCAGGGGTTAATGTTATGCCTTTTTCTCTTTATAAGAAGCTTGTCTTAGAAAAATTAATTCTTACTGAGATATCTTTGCAAATGGCTGATAAATCTACTGCTAGACTAATTGGTATTTGCGAGGATATTCCTGTTAGAGTTGCTAATGTTTTAATCCTAAAGGTTTTTGTTGTGCTTGATATGCCCAAGCATGATACTTTATCTATCATTCTTTGTAGACTACAGGGGCTGTTATTGATTGCACTCACGGCAAGGTAACTTTTACTAATGAAGGAAATAAGCGTACCATATATTTTCCAAGGAAAGCAAATAATGAAAATAAATATTGCCCTCCTCCAAAAAGGGTGATGACCATTCATATTGGAAGTTTGGAATTTCGAGTGCCTCCTCCTAAAAAGAAATATGAAACAATTATGATTGGATCTGTTCCCATACAAGTTGAGGTGACACCACCACATATTGAAAATAATTGATTTTGTACATCTTGTGTAGTTCAAATGCTTATGAAACCCGAGATCATCCTTTCTATGCTTGCAACTTCGGTATTCATTGCTGCAACAAGCTGGGTTTTCGCCTTCAGCTCCTTTAGCTTCCATGGAGCACCTGATGAACCAGTTCAAGCTCTCTTTCAACAAGCCTTTCTTCTTTGATGTCTTCACAGTTGCTGCTTGGAACGTCTGGAAGCAAAGGAATGGGAAGATCTTCAACAGTGTCTCTCCCTGCAGAAACTCCTGGTTCTTCAATTTCAGAAGAGACCTTTTCCTTCTCTCTTAAAGAATGAAGGATGAGAGTGCCTCCTCCCTTAGGAACTGGCTGGACTAGTTTGATTCCTATTTAGATCCTGGTGGCTAGTGGTTAGCTTTTAGGTCAGTGAGGCTCCTCGCCCCCTCCCTCTCTCCTCCCCTCTGATCTCTTGTATATTCCTTCCCCTTGTATATATTCCTTTTATATTAATAACATTATTGTCGGGGGATCCCCTACAGTTTCACGGTCAAAAAAACTGACATGGATGATTATTCAAAATGCTTAAACGTTCAAATATGTAGCTACGACTTATCTCAGGGGAGATTTTCAGTAAACACTAGTGAGTGCGTAAAGTGATACATCTCAAGGAATAAGAACACAAAAATGAATGAACATTTTTTCCTGGGTCTTACATGGTCGAAATGGTTCATGCATTTTACAGATCGAGCATGACAACAACACAAACCTGAAGCAGCATAGCATTCCAATTGGTAGCAGAATAATGAATGGTGTATCTGCCGGTATAACAGCTGAAAAACAAAGAGAGCCAATTCCCCCGCAAAAAAAAGAGAGCCCAAATAGCACATTGTTGAATGGGCACAAAATCATATGTACCTGGTCAAAAAATCAAACTAGAAGCCAAACACCATGTCTATATATCCAGAAGTTCAGGGACCCAATATTCTTGTTTCATTTTCAAGAATTCCATTTTTTGTCCATAAAAGTACAAATTATTAAATTACTATGGAGTGTTAAAAGGAGAGAATAAGGGACAAACATGGTGGAGGATAGAGAACAAGAATGGGAAAAGGCAAGGCAGAAAAAAATGTCAAGCCACAGTAGACGAAATGACACAAATGAATCAAAGTGATCAATAGACTCTAGAGTGAGAGCTAGCTACAATGTTGTTTTTTTTCTTGTGGAACTATTAATGTGACAAAGAGAGGGGAGATGTGGTTTATGTATATGCTAATAAACATGTTGCATGTTGCGAAAATTACAAAATATTGATTGCTCTGATTATAGTTGATGGAAATCTATTAGTACAATTTTTTAGGTATGCCTCCTTAATTTTAAACGCATTTTACAAACAACCAACAAGGTGGTGTCAGCATATGATCTCAAAACGTATTAGCATCAGCTTCCAGTCAGAAGTTGGAAATACTAGCTATAATCCAAAGGAAGCTGGCAAACATACACATGCCAGGAAGAATAATTGCAGCAATGTGCTAATGTCAAATTGGTAATTTTCTAGAAATATGAAGATAATTGACATGAATGACAACAATGTGAAAAAGGGAATCACAAGTTCTCCATGTCCACCAAACAAGTTTGAACTACATTTGCTTTCACGTATTTGGAGAGACATAGGTCGATTCATACCCAAATCCTGAGTTAATCCAATCAAGTGCCTATTATTGTGTTCCCGCAAAAAAAAAAGTCCCTACTATTGTGAAAGAAATCATAACCTCCATAGTACACTTCCATGCTTCATGGATTGGTTATTTTTTTTAGTAGCCGTGTCACGAATATTTTGCTTTTTGTAGTTTAACTCTGTAAAAGACCTAAAAAGGGAGATACTTTCATAAACATATTACTTGATGTGATGGGACAACACATCTTACCTGTGGCGGAGCCAGTGCCCGGCGACCAGGGGCAGCTACCTGGGCTCACCGGCGAGCTGCCATATAATCATAGCTACTAGATAGGAAGTGCGGCTTGCCGCACCCCCCGGCCCAAACTCATCCAGCCCCCTATACATGATCATGACCTATCCTTAAGAGAACTTTCTCAAAAGAAGCAAATTTACCTAGAATACAATTCAAAGTTTTGAGTGGTTCATAAGATCATGATTAACGATATAGGAAAAGATATCTTACACCAACACGGCTTGCACGGCTATGCAATGGATGATTCAATTGAAGTTGCCTTGTCCATCCAATTGGTCCAGCACGCCAAATCCAAAACTATGCTTAATCACTCAATGAATTATCACATGTATTTATGGTTGTAAGCATGTATTTTTATATAGCTGAGCTCAAAACCAAACCCAAACTTCATACCATATAATCAAGCCATAGTGATTGCCCACGACAATAAGTTCATTACAAAGGATAGAAGTCTAATACACCAAAAGCAGAGCAGTATAAGAAACTTATATGTTTCGGCTATGGCATAACATCAGACTACATATATATGGATAGAGATAGTTTGGTCTGACTGCCTTGTCGCCTGACTCCTCTCTGCGCTGTAAAAACCTGTTGATGGACATATCCATTGAGCTTGCCATATGGACATCATCACAGCAAAAACACGGTTCTTTTACTGACCCTTATGAACAGCAAGATTTAGTCATCCGGTAAATGAGTAAGTCCTGTTATTACTACCTGTGTAAGTGAATATGTTGAATAATCGTGTAAACAGACCACAAAAGTCAGAAGTTGATAATGCAAAAAAAAAACATGATTATGACACCAGCAGAAATAGTTTGGTGATGTCAATGCAATAATACAAAATTCTCATGTAGTTCTTGATAGGCAGAAGCTACCATAGTTCTTGGCATGTACGTTTTTAAATCGAGGGACATTCGCAAACATGAGTTCATCTCTTAATCATGAAATACAGAGAACTTTGATGGTCTGGTTATAAAACACCATTTATCATGAAGAGCATGCCTAGCTTTAACTTGAGATCTGTTGTGCAAATAGATTAAGATTAGCAGCATTAGTATGTGAATTCTATACCTTTTGGAATTGCAAACAGGCAAGAGTATAGACCATGACGGTGATGCGTGCAATACATGAACTAAATTAGTTGTAGAATATGATTAGCCTTAATAAGGAGACTTCCAGTTCCATTAAAGGTGCTAAATACCTGCGATTAAGAAACACCAGTCCTCGTACTGGAAAGGCTTGTTTAATGTATTTCATTGATAGAATCACTAAGAAGGCTAGCTTGAGATGCACACTTTGAAGAATTATACTATATAACATAAATACGAAACACGATATGAACCATTAAGTTCTGCTATGTGATGGGAAGCACCAATTTAGAAGATATGGGAATGTTCGATTGAAAGTCATATACTGTTGTTATAATGTAATGAGCTAAAACATATGCAATTCCAGGTGATATGATATGATAAGGCATTAATTACATATACACATCTAAAACTATGACAAGAGCAAACAAAATGAACAGCTCCGAAAACAAATAACAAAAAGGTTGAGTCAAGACCTTGTTGGCAGCTTCACCTCGACTATGGCCTTTTTTATGTTGTCTTCTCCTGAGAAGGGCAAGCAATTAGAAGACAACATTCAGTCGTGTAATACTGCAGTAAGCATCACTAAAAATAAATCAAATCAGAAAGTAGCATTCAGTTATGTAATACTATAGTAAGCATCACTAAAAAACTAATAAAAAAGGAAATACATAAATATATACATGCATATGAACCGATTATAAACCAAGTTGATGCTAGTATGGCTATCCGTTAACTTTACATCATTCAAGAAAACAGAAGTAACAGAGAGCTTTGTTCTTCTTATGAGCAAATGTAGTTGATAAGACAATATAAAAATATTAACAAATATACTCGCATTCTATCATCTTATCAGCATCTCCTCAGACATGCTATGGGCTGCTAAAAGGATCACATGTACGAAGTAACAGAGAGCTTTGTTCTTCGGTAATCTCTTACAAAAATTTCAGTATAATTTTGTTGCCATTAATCAATCATACATATTAGCAGCGACAAAAGAGATATATACCTTATCTCCTCTACATGGAGCAGCTGGTGATAGATGTGTGGCTGTAGAGAGAGAGTTGGCGGTAAACAAACCGAAAGCAATGAAAAAGGAAAACAAAGAGGCTTATTATACATAGGTGTATTAAAATTTCTTGAACGGGGTATTAAATTGCCTTTCCTTTAACATTATCAAATTCCACAGAATCCGTCCTTTTATGGATATTATACATAGGCTGGGGGACATTCATGCTTCCTTGAAGCACCGATCTAATATAGAAAGAACCTTTGCTCAGGAAATATAATTTGGACAAAAAGAGAGAGCTGCTTATATAATACAATGTAAGAGTGGGACAGAGGAAATACTACACAAAATTCATGCTCCTGTCATTTAACTAAAAAGTGGAAACCTAACCCAATATTCAATGGAATTGCTTATACTCTTCGTCCCAGCAAATTTTTCAAGTGTGTACAAAACTGCTGATGGAACGTAAGCCTATACACTACATAATCTGAACTCTTTTGGAAGGGAATTAACAAGAAATCCATAAGTTGGAAATTACTGAGTAAATAAAAGAGCACAAATATTACACATACTAATCTTCCCAGCAGCCTGTAGGAGTTTTGTCAAACACCTGTAAGCATATATAAGGATTTGTGAGGATTAAATTCGAAGGGATGAGTGGGAGAGGGAGAGGAGCAGGTAAATCCGGAGGAAGAGAAGCTACCCTTCCAATCTAAATCATCGTCACACATAGCCTGGGAAGTATGTCGTGTAGAGGAGCTCACCCACAAATCTGCCCTACGGAGGGGCACCTCTTGCTCCTCCTATTGAGCGCCATGGAGGAGTCACCAGTGGCCGCGACGGCGTCTATCTCACGGCACCACGGATGGTGCGTCTTCATCCGAATGTGCAGCCACCTCCTGCAAAGTCCAAGATGCGATTTAGGGAGGAAGAAACACATCAGAAGATCGAGCTTAGAGAGGGAAAGAAGAATGCGGGAGGAGAGGACACGGGGATGGCTTACCATCCTCATCTTGGCGTCCTCTCCGGTGGTGCGGACGTAGCACGAGCTACTCCTGTTGAGCATCGAGTAAGACTCCGAGCAAAGCAGCGGCGTGAGCAGTGGACCGTGCCCCTTGCTGACCTGCACGCCTCCGTTGAGCACGAAGAGGATAGGAAGTAGCTCCTCCTCTGCTCCGGCCGTTGGCGCACCCTCTGTGGACTCGAGAGTCAGCGGCACGTCCTGAGAGTGGTCGAGTGGGACAGTCCAGGACCAGTTGCAGCATGGCGAACAAAATCAGTCACACACACACACACAGAGACAGAGAGAGAAGAGGGAGAGGGATGCACCTGGCAATGGCCTTCGTCGCCCGCTTCTAGTGCCACGAGCTAGTCCAAGGCTTCTATGCTTCCTGCCGCCTCTTCCAAAAGCAGTTCAACCAATTATTCTACAGGAAGCAGCGATGATTTTTTCAAACCATCTAACTTTGGAGCTTGGTAGGTATTTCGAATGCAGCTAGCTAATCCGAGTATGATGACAACCCTCATACCTACACTGGAATGAATTAAAAAAAGGAGCTATGAAGATAGATCTACAGAAAATTGCAACAGTACACAGATACTCTAACTGGTGTATTTATCTTTTGATTTTGTATTAAAAAATTTGAAGGCCCGCGCAACCAGCAACCAAAAGGATAATTCAGAATTGGAAGTTCGAAATTTATACCTGACTTTTACAAAGCCTTTCATCATCTCCGCCAAATCCTGGCATATCTCTTCATGTTGTTTTCCTGCATTAGAGAAGCTTATTTCAGAGAAGCCCCAAACAATCCATGCCAAACAAATTGAGAACTTAAAATCAACATCATAGCATAAAGTGATTAATTATTTGAGTTAGTCATATGCAGCACAACACAAATCCCCTGAGCACAGACATACGAGAAATAAGGACAGAAAGCTACGAACTTCATCATTGTTGATTTGCCTACCGGAGGAATAAGACTGCATCCCCTGAGACAAGTTTCTTTTTATTAACCTATGAACTCCATCCAGTCGTTAAAAGATGCCTTCGTGGTTGACCTGGAAGGCGAAGGAGCATTTTATAACATCGTAAGAAGAACAAGGTACTGATATATTACAGGAATTGGACAATTAATCTTCATATAGATTTATTTTTTTAGTAAGCCAATTCCCAAATCTGCACCTCTCTTTCTGCATCTGTATCTACCACCTCTCGATCGACCATCAATCAAAATAGGTAAAAAGGACAATTAATCTTCATACAGATTTATTTTTTTAGTAAGCCAATTCCCAAATTTGCACCTCTCTTTTTGCATCTGTATCTGCCACCTCTCGATCAACCATCAATCAAAATAGGTAAAAAGGTAGATTGAGCACATTGCACACCAAGGAGCATAAAGTAAAGCGCAGATTGAGCAGAAAAATCGAAGAACAAGCTGGAAAGAGTTGCAATACCTACTTACTGGGAACTGTCCTCGATCTCTCCTCCTCTGCAGGAGGCCTTCAGGATGGGGGCTCAACCAGGATTGGTTCCTCCGCTGTCATTGGTGCCTTCACTGCACAATACGCCGTCGTCCCGTGGCCTGCCTAGCATGTGTGCGCCGTCTCCACCCTGTCTGAACGGGAAAGATTGGAGGAGCAGCGAGGAAGAGAAAGGACCGGGGGGAAGAGAGAAATAGGGAGGAGGAGATCTCACCTATTCGACTTTACCACCCGAGCAGGTGGCAGCGGGGGTGCTGCAGAGGAGGATGCGGTCGTGGCCATGAGGAGGAGCGGTGCCGCTGCTGCTGCCGATGCCCCACAGGCCGCTGATGCCCTTCCAGCCGCCGCTAGGCCCCCGTCGACGGATCCAGGCCGTCAACACCTGCCTTGACCCGGCCCCTGCTGCCGCCGATGCTCGGGCTCGCCGCCGCTGATCTGGCCGTGGAGGGATGCAAGAGGATGGGGGGCGATGGGGAGGAGAAGAGGCCGGACGGGGAGGATGGCTGGCGGCGGCGGCGCTCGAGAGAGAGATGTGCGGGAGAGGCTAGGGTTTTCATGGGAGGGTGCGTGGAAGAGAGGAGAGCGGGCGGGACGGGGAGGTGCTCACTGCCTCGCTCTCACGGTTCGCCCCTGTCGCTACTGGGTCCTTTTCCAACGATGTGAAATGTCCAAAATGCCCTCGGCGAGGCACTGGAATTACACGCGGTGGCACGAAGTTTTGGCACTATTTCGATCTACAGTGTCACGCTTCGATCCAACGGCCCAGATCCTCCAGGGGCTTGATCAGACGGCCGAGAACGCATCAAGAAATAGATCGGGCGGCCGAGAGCGACTGAGCTCTGAGAACGCTCAGGTTCTCCCACTATGTATCTTTTTTTTTTTTTGAGGGCTCCCACTATGTATCTTATAGGATACTGTATTTACCATGATTTGCCCGGGCAATGTACTTGGGCCTTGCTTAGTGCTTCTGGCCCATCTAATTAACCTGCACGGCCCGCACAACTTGGCCCATAAAATAAAAAACAACTTGATCCATTGCTGTAGGTAGGACTTCTCCTCGATCGGGAAATCACTCGTTAAGAGATACGCCTTTGCAAGGTCACGGCCATCACTTCTGGTGGTGACAAGTGACGCACCGCATATGCGCCACTTGTCGCAACCTGGGAGTTATGATGGAATTTTTTCCCGTGCGCTGGAGGGTGGGTGGGTTTGTGCCATTCTTTCAAAACGATATATCTCTTGAACCGTGCGTTCAAATCACGAACCATTTTCACCATTGTGTTTCTCGCATTGAGATCTTTGGAACTAGATCCCATGTAATTGGTTTTGATGAACTTTTTTTTGACGAAAATTGTACTCCCGAAGTGAACTAACATGTGCTTCCAAATTGTACTAACCCGTGCTCCCAAGTGAAACTAACTTGTGCTACCGCGGGGTGAAGTGCTCCTGACTATGCTTCCCAAGTAAACTAATTTGTGCTCGCGCGCGGGATGAAGAACACCTGTGCTTCCGCGTGAAGCATATCTGTTCTCCACGTAGGAGCACACCTGTGCTCCACCCGGAAGCACACCTGTGCTCCTCCGTGAAACACAACTGTGCTCCACACAGGAGAACAGCACGCCCGTGCTTCTGCATGAAGCAAACTTGTGCTCCACGCACACCTGTGCTCCCGCATGAAGCACGCATGTGCTCCACGCGGAAGCACAACACACCCGTGCTCCTAACAGAGGAAAACCAAAAAAAATTGGGAAATAGAAAACATAAAAAAAAGGAAAAAAAACAAAAAACAAAAAACCAGAAAAAAAAAACACCCCGGTGTGGGAAGCGTCCAACGTGTGACACGTGGCGGCGCTGGGGCGCACCATGTGGAGCGCTCCCACAAGTGACCTCTGGGAAGTCCATCTAGAGGATACCTTCTAACTAGTTGCTCCCGTCTCCTCACCTCCTGCGGTAGCGCCCAAGTCGCCAGCGAAACCACACGCCTCCTCGCCTCCTCCCTCAATCGACCGCGATGACTTGCATGTGTATGGTGTTTTAGGCAACCTCTAGCTATGCATAAAATTTATCAAGAGCTAAAATTGATTAGAATTTCTTGGTGGTTAGTTTTGTTAGCCTATTCACCCCCGTCTAGACTCAAAACGATCCCACAGCTAGGCCTTTTGCACATGGGTGGACCACACAACACCTTTCCCTCTTTTTCTAATCTCTGCCACACCTAATCAACTGCTAACTATACCCGGTGAACAAATTGTAGCACCCCCACACACACACTCCTCCATGCTCATCTTTTTGGTTGCCCTTGTGCAGCAACAGAGCCGAAGTTGCGCCGCAGGAACAATATGAAGAATGAAAAAAACTACGCAACAAATAACATAAAAAATCACAACAAAAACAATATGTTTTGTAAAAAAAATTATGAGACTGACTTTGAACCATTACAGCACAGCCGGCTTTGCAGCAAAAAATAAACAAAGGCATCCGGCTTGCAGCAGCGCCGGCCGGCCTTGCAGCGTCGTGCATCCGGCTTTGCAGCTAGGCAGTCCGTCTTTGCAGTAGCAAAAAACAGCAGCAGCTGGCCTTGCTACATCTCGTGTCCGGGTTGCAACGTCACCTGTATGCTCTTTGCATCAGCAAAAAAAATGGGCGGTCGGCAGTATAGCGTTGCACGTCTGGCTTGCAGCAGTGCCGGCCGGCCTTCCAGCGTCGCGCGTCTGCCTTGTAGCTTTGCAGCAGCAAAAATGGGCGGTAGCCGGTTGCAGCATCGGAGTGCTTCCAGCTTGCAGCAGCGTCTGGCCGGCCTTGCAGTGTCACGCGTTCCGCTTGCAGTAGCGGTGGCAAGCCTTGTAGCGTCGCTCGTTGGCTTGCAGCAATAACGCTCAGGTCGACGCTGCACGTGGATCAATCAGATGATTTTGATCCTTTTCCTACGCAAAAATATCCACATTTGGTCACAGCAAAACGTAGAAATAAACATTAGGCGTACGCAACATGGAAGCCAACACTTGCAGTACCGTAAAAAACACTTGTAGCATGAAGCACACTGGAGAAAGAATGCATCTGCGCATCTCCCAAAAGATGTGTTGGGCGTGCTTGAACTGGATCCAAACAACTTTGAGCTTGCTAGTGACAAATCCGACCGGCGCCCACCATCAGCGATTATCAGACGATTGTGCTCTAGAGTCCCCCCTTGATGCTTGATGTGTGCTTCCTCTAAGTTTTATTGCAGCAGCAGTGATATCCTCAGCCCATCTCCCGTGTAGCTACATGGTAGCAAAAGCACTGCGTGTGAAAGTCAAAAAGGAATCATGGAAAAAACGAGGCAGTCATGGGGACAAAGCATATGTAGAGCCAGCTTCAGCATGCGGGGCTAGGGTGCTATCTATGATGGGGCTACGTGAGTCACGATCGGACAGCTCCGTGCGCGACTGACGCTTCGACTGAATCTGTCAGGCTGAATCCAATCCGTTTACTATAACTTTTGTTTGTAAAAAAGAAGTACCTGTTACGAAGTAGTATGTACTCCAAGGTTCAAAGGAAAGTATAGTATAAACTCCCAATTAAAAAAGGACATTCGCGCGGTTCATTATAGGAGCGAATGGTTCCACCAGCTGACGTGGTGGCCTGCCTTGCACCGTGATCCGTGCGGCTCAATCAGACGGACAGCACAGGGTTGCTTGGAATTGGCTTAAAACTGACTTCAGTACAATAGCATTAGAAATACGCCCTCCGTTCCGCTGCATTTGCTTTTCACTAATAATATTCCACAATATAAGGTGTATTTATTCTTTTACCACATATTCCCTTTTCTGCCCCTCACCCCTCCCGTACAAGCCCATCTCCCGCAGAAAATCAGGGAAACCGTTCCAAATCAGCCGGCTGATCACAGCTTGCTCCGGTCGCGCGCGCATCATCCGATCGTCCTGGATCTATCGGCTGCGGTAGCGCCACGTCATCCAAATTGGATGACCTCCTTACCAAATCCCCCGATAGACGTGGGCTTATTGCAACGGGTATGCGGGGTGGATTGAGTCCATTTTGGACAGGGAGACAGAGGAGGGGGGCGAGGGGTGACGGTGACCGCAAGGCGACGGGGAAATCTGGAGCGGCGCACAAGAGGGGAGATCCAGTCTTCGGCGACCACCGACGTCCCAAGCCGGTCTTCTTCTCCGCCCCTCGACTAGGTATATATGTCACGTAGCATTTTCCTCTCCCCCCCCCCCCCCCTGCTCGTGAATGAACTCGGATGCGGCTATGCTTTTTTGTGGTGGTGGCTATGGCGGACTTCGGCGTATGGACCCTGAGCGGCGTATGGTTCCCGCGGGAAATGAGGGGATCTGCCATTGGAGGAACCTATGGGGGTTGGGGTGGGGTGGGTTGGTTAGGGGTCCACATCTGATGAACCTGATGGTCGTAGGGGGGTCGGGTGCTGGGTATGGGTTCCTTCTCACTAGATTTCCCCTAATGTTTACTTACGCAATTTTTTACTGTGCTCATGCTAGGGTTGATCAGAGGTAAAGGTTTTGCTAGTGTTCTAGGCAGCAAACCTTGGGTGTTTATGCTGTGATTATATTTCTACAGCATAATACTTGTGATTTTAATGATTTTGTCCTTTGTATATGTGCTGGGAACCTCCATGCTATTGTTGTGATTATTGCGATGCACTTGGTGATATGGGGGATGTTGTGATGTTATTTTTTTTGCTGGGATGATGCTTATTTTGCTAGTGCCCGGTGATGCAATGTAAAAGCAATACATGATGCTGTTTTTTGATGATGTTGCGGATATGTATGTTCTAGAATCACCATGTTTTTGCTCAGATGATGCATGTCGATGTGTGTGTGTTATAGGCAGCAAACAAATTGTTTGTCGGGATGATTTTATTTTTTATTTTTTTACTGGATGATGCATTTTTTAATACAACATGATGATGCAATTCATTGTAGTACTACGGAGGAGTTTTGGGGGTTATCTATGATGATGAATGATGCTCTTCATATGTGTTTTCTAGGTCTGCGATGGACTGCTTTTTCGCTGGGATGATGATAAAAAATGCTAGTTTCCGAATTCTTTTTGTTGTGGTCTAATGCACGGTGATACTCAAGCTTTATTTCTTTTTGCTTTTCCACTTTTTGTTCCGCAGGTGCAGCAACCATGGCGCAACCGTAAAGGTAAAAAAAATCCATGGTGCAACCGCATTCATGTGGATTCAGTTTGTGGTTTGCATCAAAGCGGCTGGGCAAAATTGGGAAGGCACTTACTGAGCCCAAGCAGAAGATAATAAGGAGTGGTGGATTTGGAAATTGCTGGACATCAAGCCGTTCTCTGTGCAAGGCTTTTCAGCATGGCGTTCTAGCTTTGTAGCAGGAAAAATGGGCGGTAGCCGCTTGCAGCATGGGAGTGCTTCCAGCTTACAGCAGCGGCCGACCGGTGTTGCAGTGTCACGCATTCTGCTTGCAGTAACGGTGGCAAGCCTTGTAGTGTCGCGCGTCTGGCTTGCAGCAATAACGCTTGGGTCGACGCTGCGCGTGGAACAAGCAGATGATTTTGATCATTTGCCTACACAAAAAAAAATCCCCATTTGGTCGCAGCAAAATCTAGAAATAAACATTAGACGTACGCAGCATGGAAACCAACACTTGCAGCACCATAAAAAACACTTGTAGCATGAAGCACACTGGAGAAAGAATGCATCCGCACATCTCCCAAAAGATGTGTTGGGCGTGCTAGAACTGGATCCAAACAACTTTGAGCTTGCTAGTGACAAATCCGACCGGCGCCCACCATCAGCGTTCAGACGATGGTGCTCTAGAGTCCCCCCTTGATGCTAGATGTGTGCTTCCTCTAAGTTTTATTGCAGCAGCAGTGATATCCTCAGCCCATCTCCCGTGTAGCTACATGGTAGCAAAAGCACTGCGTGTGAAAGTCAAAAAGGAATCATGGAAAAAACGAGGCAGTCATGGGGACAAAGCATATGTAGAGCCAGCTTTAGCATGCGGGGCTAGGGTGCTATCTATGATGGGGCTACGTGACTCACGATTGGACTGCTCCGTGCGCGACTGACGCTTAGACTGAATCTGCCGGCTGAATCCAATCCGTTTACTATAACTTTTGTTCGGAAAGAAGAAGTACATGTTACGAAGTAGTATGCACTCCAAGGTTCAAAGGAAAGTAGTATAAACTCCGAATTAAAAAAGGACATTCGCGCGGTTCGTTATAGGAGCGAATGGTTCCACAAGCTGGCATGGTGACCTGCCTTGTGCCATGACCCTTGCGGCACGATCGACGGACAGCACAGTGTTCGCTTGGAATTAGCTTAAAACTGACGTCAGTACAATAGCATTAGAAATACGTGTAGGAACGACGTATGTCTACCAGAGGAGGGGGTGAATGGGAGTTTTAAATTTTCTTCGAAAATATCAAAACTCTCAGAACCCAGCAGCGGAATGAATGAAAACAGTAAACAGTGAGCGAATATAAACTACCGAATGGAAACTTAGAACATGCATCGAGGTAAATCACATAGCTGAAACAGATCACATGGCATCATTCGAATGTAAAGAAGAGGAACAGAGATGACCAGTGATGCTCGATGGCGACAAGGTATTTGGTAGACCAGTTCGCCCTTCTGCAAAAGGACTACGTCTGGTTGGAGGGGTCGTGATTTAACACAAAAGATAAACTCTCTTCGCCCTTTTCTCCTCGACAATTGGTTCGTAAACCAATGCCGATTACTCGTGGTAGATGCTTGAAGGCGATCTCCGAACCTTTACAGACTTCTTCTTCGAGAACCACAATTACTCTTGGTCTCTGAAGAAATTGACACCTAACCGTCTAGAGTGTTCGCAGCTCTCAAGAGTAATAGGCGGAGCGTACTGGACTTAGATTCGAGTGATGCTGAACCACTATCTAATTTTTCGGCTCTGGGGTTTTCTCTCGGTGGATTTTAAACTCAAATCAATTGGAGAGGGGTTTGCTTAACAATCTTCTCAGAATCAAACGGAGCAGCCACCGGACAGCGCCGGTGCGGGGTGGCTATTTATAGCCGCAGCCTTCCCTAATGGGAAATGACCATTTTGGACACGCGGTCCAGCCAATGGCCAACCGACACGTTCACAACGGTCGGATTTGGGAGCAACGGTAACATTACTTGAGGAACAAGTAATGCTAACTCTTCGGTCAGAGACAAATCTCTCCCAGCGAAGAAGATCACAGTCTCTTGCTGGCAAGTATTTGCTCGGAACACAAAGAGATTTCTCTCACATATTTCATAGGATTTGGGTTTAGCATCAGCGAATCAAAGCTTCGAACGCTACACCCCTCTTAATAGTACGGTGGTCCTGTGACTCAATAAAGAGAAAAGAAACAACGAATAGAATGCTACGTCTTCTCTTCGTCTTCGATTTCCTCGGCTGCAGTCACTTCCTTCGGACAGGCACCGAACCAATTGCTTTACGTCAACAATTTTTGAGGGTCACTCTTGTCGTTATATCCTTCGGTGATAACTTTCACTGCCACGCAGGGGATATTCTTCGGAGTTGTGAATCCAAACTCCTCTTAACACCAGGGACCTGTTACTCTGTGTGCACTAGCAAACACATCAGTCCCTCACTGTTTGTCAACAATCTCCAAAACATAAGGAGGCAAATTATTGCACCAACAATCTCCCCCTTTTTGGACGATTGATGACAAAACAGATAATCATCGAAGTGAAGATAGATAATTGTAAAATGAATCAAACAAGAGTGTGTGAGAGTTACTTGCTCGAATATGAAATGAACTCCCCCTAAATGTATGCAGGGACGAGAGATATGAGATAGATTCTTCTGCAATAATTGAAGTATATGAAGGAAATTTCAATCATTCGAGACATTTGATTCGCACTGATGAGATATAATCCATCGAGATCGTAGTGCAATCAAAGATAACTTCTGATAAAAATTCCACCTGCAAGACAAATATACGAGAGAAATGGTGCAGCAGCAGAGGTTATTAACATTACAGCACAGAAGTTACTCGAGTTTGACAACAAGGAGCATATAGACTTAAACCAGAAGTTGCAAACCCACACGAAACCAAAACAAATGAAACACCAAAAGCAAATCTATCGAGACTCGATGTAATTCTCCCCCTTTTGTCAACAAGTGTCAAAAAGGTGACGAATAACATGAGTGAAGAAACGCAAATCTTGGATCAATCAGTGGCATCGCCAGATGAGCTGTCCGAGGTGATTTCATCTTCGGAAGTGACTGGAATAGCTTCGTCTTCAGCAGCAACAGATTTTCCTTCAAGAATAAGAGCTTGAGGCTGAGTAGACGAAGGAATAGCTGGAGTAGCCACAGGAGGAACACGAGACTACACATTGCCTTCGGTAGGTTTCTCTGTTGGTGATGTGGCTTCAGATTCATCAAGCAATTTACGTAGCTTTAGATGAAGAAGATCAGTGGTAGGCTCACGAGCAGGTAGAGAAGGAGTCCTATCTTGAAAATCTTCGACAATGAAGCCTTTGTCAATATAGTCATAGAGCCCTTAGAGATTGACATTCAGGAGTTGTTTCTCGGTAAAGAACTTGCGAAGAAATTTCCAGAGTCTCTTCTTATTTTCATCAGCGATCAGATGCATTATCCTCGTGCGATTGTTAATTACATTTAGCTCGGAGGCAAGATGTTCTTTCTCGCGTCTATCTTCTGCAATATGTTGCATGAGCAGCTGTTGTGTACGCAAACTGACTTCGAGTTGCGATGGAGGTTGAGGTGTAATCTTTCGGTTGCGCTGAGGCAGACGAGGCCCATCAAATTGCTTGTGATAATCGCGGGAGCTTGAAGCAGGCGACTTGCCCGAAGAAATATCTTCCATAACTTGCAGAGTATCGTGAACGGGAGGAATGAAGCTTTTGTGGTTTTCCTTCGCAAGATACACTGTGCGCATCGCATGATCAATAACTTTCTGTATCCAGGGTGCAAACACCTTGATGCAAAATGGATATTGAGCAGAATCCTTCAGGATGTGCAGGAACATGTCTTCGACATCGAAAATGTATCGCTCGGAGATTGCGTATATTGTATTACGAAGAACATCTGATATTGACTTGTCTGGATTCATGCCAGCCATAGGACAAATGGTGTAAGAAAGCATGTGAAACAATGTCTGATTCTCGAATGTTAAATGTTCAGGATGAGGAGGACCAGAGTAGTCAAGAATCTTGGCTTCATCCATAGTGCACCGAAAAGCTTCATCTGAGATAACATCAATGTTATGAACTCGAATATTTGTGTTACCATGCTCAAATCGAGGAAAATGGAAGTGCGAGACAAAATCCGTTGAAGTGCACTTAATGCATTTTCCTTCGGTCATCCATTCCATAATCCATTTAGAGCTATCATTTTCATCGCCCGAGATGTATAGTGTAGCATAGAATTGAAGAATAATTTCTCTGTTCCATGGGTGCTCGAACTCAAAGACCTTTGTGAGGCAGAAATTGTTGGGGAACGTTGCATGGGAAACAAAAATTTCCTACGCACACACAAGATCTATCCATGGTGATGAGCATCTACGAGAGGGAGAGTGAATCTACATACCCTTGTAGATCGCTAAGCGGAAGCGTTAAGAAACGCGGTTGATGTAGTCGAACGTCTTCGCGATCCAAATCGCAAGTCATCCCTCGATCCGATCACGAACTAGCGCCGAACGGACGGCACCTCCGCGTTCAACACACGTACGGCTTGATGACGCCTTCACCTCCTCGATCCAGCGAGCGATGGTGAAGTAGTGGTTGAGTTCCAGCAGCACGACGGCGTGGTGATGGTGGTGAGGAACAATCTCTGCAGGGCTTCGCCAAGCGCTACGGAGATTATGACGGAGGAACTAGAGGGTTAGGGTTGCCGCACACAGCTTGGGGAAATCTTGATGTCTCCCGTGTACTAGCCCTGCCCCTCTATTTATATGTTGAGCCTTGGGGTCTAAACTTGGAGTAAAAGCCTCCTCCAGGTCGGTTTTGCCCGCACAAGGTCGGTTTGGCCCGCAGGGAAAGAGTCCAACTCGGATCCCTGCAGTATCGCGTACAAGCGGTAGTACCGCTTACGATAAGCGGTAGTACCGCCTGTAGCGGTAGTACCGCTTACGATAAGCGGTAGTACCGCCCGTAGCGGTAGTACCGCTTACGATAAGCGGTAGTACCGCCCGTAGCGGTAGTACCGCTTATGATAAGCGGTAGTACCGCCCCAGACGCCAGCAAAACTTCCTTTTGCACCTTGCCTAAGCTTCGTGGGCTTTACCCCTTGGCCCAAATAAAGTGTTCTCGTATCCGGATATTTCGGGAAACATCCGGAACCTCTTCCGGTGAATTCCGGAACCCTTCCGGAAACCAAAACACTCTTATCACATATATCAATCTTTACCTCCGGACTATCCCGGAGATCCTCGTCATGTCCGGGATCTTATCCGGGACTCCGAACAACCTTCGGTCACCAACAAAATAACTCAACTATACTAATCGTCACCAAACGTTAAGTGTGTAGACCCTGCGGGTTCGAGAACTATGTAGACATGACCGAGACACCTCTACGATCAATAACCAATAGCGGGACCTGGATGCCCATATTGGCTCCTACATATTCTACGAAGATCTTTATCGGTCGAACCTCTATGTCAAGGATTCAGTTAATCCCGTATATTGTTCCCTTTGTTCTTCGGTATGTTACTTGCCCGAGATTCGATCGTCGGTATCTCTATACCTAGTTCAATCTCGTTACCGGCAAGTCTCTTTACTCGTTCCGTAATACAAGATCTCGTGGCTAACACTTTAGTCACATTGCTTGCAAGGCTCATTGTGATGTTGTATTACCGAGTGGGCCCTGAGATACCTCTCCGTCACACGGAGCAACAAATCCCAGTCTTGATCCATGCCAACCCAACAGACACCCTCGGAGATACCTGTAGAGCACCTTTATAGTCACCCAGTTACGTTGCGACGTTTGATACACACAAGGTACTCCTCGGATGTCAGGGAGTTGCATAATCTCATGGTCATAGGAACAGATACTTGACATGCAGAAAACAATAGCAATAAACTGACACGATCAAATGCTAGGTCCTTAGTTTGGGTCTTGTCCATCACATCATTCTCCTAATGATGTGATCCCGTTATCAAATGACATCTCATGTCTATGGCTAGGAAACCTTAACCATCTTTGATCAACGAGCTAGTTAACTAGAGGCTTACTAGGGACACAGTGTTTGTCTATGTACCCACACATGTATTTGAGTTTCCAATCAATACAATTATGGCATGGATAATAAACGATTATCATGAACAAGGAAATATAATAATAACTAATTTATTATTGCCTCTAGGGCATATTTCCAACAGTCTCCCACTTGCACTAGAGTCAATAATCTAGTTCACATCACTATGTGATTTACATTGTAATGAATCGAACACCCATGCAGTTCTGGTGTTGTTCATGTTTAGCCCTTGGAAGAGGTTTAGTCATCGGATCTGCAACATTTAGATCCGTGTGTACTTTGCAAATATTTATGTCTTCCTCGTTGATGTAATCGCGGATGGAATTGAAACGTCGCTTTATGTGTCTGGTCCTCTTGTGAAATCTTGGTTCCTTGGCTAGAGCAATGGCACCAGTATTATCACAAAACAGAGTCATTGGGTTAAGTGCACTAGGCACTACTCCAAGATCTGTCATGAACTCCTTCATCCAGACACCTTCCTTCGCCGCCTCCGAGGCAGCGATGTACTCCGCTTCGCATGTAGAATCAGCTACCACGCTTTGCTTGGAACTGCACCAGCTAACCGCACCCCCATTAAGAATAAATACGTATCCGGTTTGTGACTTAGAGTCATCCGGATCAGTGTCAAAGCTTGCATCGACGTAACCCTTTACGACGAGCTCTTGATCACCTCCATAAACGAGAAACATGTCCTTAGTCCTTTTCAGGTACTTCAGGATATTCTTGACCGCCGTCCAGTGTTCCATTCCTGGATCACTTTGAAACCTTCCGACCATACTTATGGCAAGGCTGACATCGGGTCTTGTGCACAGCATTGCATACATGATAGAGCCTATGACTGAAGCATAGGGGATGACACTCATCTTTTCTCTATCTCCTGCAGTCACTGGGCATTGAGTCTTACTCAACTTCACACCTTGCAATACAGGCGAGAACCCCTTCTTGGACTGATCCATTTTGAACTTCTTCAAAACTTTGTCAAGGTATGTGCTTTGTGAAAGTCCTATCAAGCGTCTCGATCTATCTCTATAGATCTTGATGCCTAATATGAAAGCAGCTTCTCCTAGGTCCTTCGTTGAAAAACTCTTGTTCAAATATTCCTTCACGCCTTCCAACATTTCTATATTGTTTCCAATCAGCAATATGTCATCCACATATAATATTAGAAACGCTATAGAGCTCCCACTCACTTTCTTGTAAATACAAGCTTCTCCGTAAACTTGTATAAACTCGAACGCTTTGATCACCTCATCAAAACGAAGATTCCAACTCCGAGATGCTTGCACCAGTCCATAAATGGATCGCTGGAGTTTGCAAACTTTGTCAGCATTCTCTGGATCGACAAAACCTTCTGGTTGCATCATATACAACTCTTCCTTAAGGAAACCGTTAAGGAACGCTGTTTTGACATCCATCTGCCAAATTTCATAATCGAAAAAGGCAGCTATTGCTAACATGATTCTGACGGACTTAAGCATCGATACGGGTGAGAAGGTCTCATCGTAGTCAACTCCTTGAACTTGTGAAAAATCCTTTGCCACAAGTCGAGCTTTATAGACGGTGACATTACCGTCCGCGTCCGTCTTCCTCTTAAAGATCCATTTGTTCTGAATGGCCTTACGCCCTTCAGGTAATACTTCCAAAGTCCATACTTTGTTTTCATACATGGATCCCATCTCGGATTTCATGGCCTCTAACCACTTCTCGGAATCCGGGCCCATCATCGCTTCTCCATAGCTCGTAGGTTCATCGTTGTCTAACAACATGACCTCTAAGACAAGGTTGCCGTACCACTCAGGAGCAGTACGCGTCCTTGTCGACCTACGAGGTTCGATAGCAACTTGATCCAAAGCTTCATGATCATCATCATTAACTTCCTCTTCAGCTAATGTAGGCTCCACATAAACAACTTTCTGTGCTGCGCTACTCTCAGGTTGAAGTAAAGGTTGAACAACCTCATCAAGTTCTATCTTCCTCCCACTCAATTCTTTCGAGAGAAACTCTTTCTCAAGAAATGTTCCGTTTTTAGCGACAAACACTTTGCCTTCGGATCTGAGGTAGAAGGTATACCCAACTGTCTCTTTTGGGTATCCTATGAAGACGCATTTCTCCGCTTTGGGTTCCAGCTTTTCAGGCTGAAGCTTTTTGACATAAGCATCACATCCCCAAACTTTAAGAAACGACAACTTTGGCTTCTTGCCAAACCAAAGTTCATATGGCGTCATCTCAACGGATTCGATGGTGCCCTATTTAAAGTGAATGCAGCTGTCTCTAATGCATAACCCCAAAACGATAGTGGCAAATCGGCAAGAGACATCATAGATCGCACCATATCCAATAAGGTTCGATTACGATGTTCGGACACATCATTACGCTGTGGTGTTCCAGGCGGTGTCAATTGTGAAACAATTCCACACTGTCTTAAGTGACTGCCAAACTCATAACTCAGATATTCTCCTCCTCGATCCGATCATAGGAATTTAATCTTCTTGGTACGATGATTCTCAACTTCACTCTGAAATTGTTCGAACTTTTCAAATGTTTCAGACTTGTGTTTCATTAAGTAAATATACCCATATCTACTTAAGTCATCAGTGAAGGTGAGAAAGTAACGATAGCCACCGCGCGCCTCAATACTCATCGGACCACACACATCAGTATGTATGATTTCCAATAAGTCACTTGCCCGTTCCATTGTTCCAGAGAACGGCGTTTTAGTCATCTTGCCCATGAGGCATGGCTCACATGTGTCAAGTGATTCAAAATCAAGTGACTCCAAAAGTCCATCAGCATGGAGCTTCCTCATGCGTTTTACGCCAATATGATCTAAACGGCAGTGCCACAAGAAAGTGGTATTATCATTATCAATTCTACATCTTTTGGCATCAATGTTATAAACATGTGTATCATTACTATGGAGATTCAATAAGAATAAACCCCTCACATTGGGTGCATGACCATAAAATATATTACTCATATAAATAGAACAACCATTATTCTCGGATTTAAATGAGTAACCGTCTCGCAATAAACAAGATCCAGATATAATGTTCATGCTTAACGCAGGCACCAAATAACACTTATTTAGGTTCATCACTAATCCCGACGGTAATCGAAGAGCGAGCGTGCCGACGGCGATCACATCAACCTTGGAACCATTTCCCACGCGCATCGTCACTTCGTCCTTTGCCAGCGTCCGTCTATTCCGCAGTTCCTGTTTAGAGTTGCAAATATGAGCAACCGCACCGGTATCAAATACCCAGGCACTACAACGAGGGTTGGTAAGGAACATATCAATAACATGTATATCATATATACCTTGTTTGTTGTTGGCCGCCTTCTTGTCAACCAAATACTTGGGGCAGTTCCGCTTCCAGTGTCCAGTTCCCTTGCAATGAAAGCACTCAGTTTCTGGTTTGGGTCCAGCCTTGGGTTTCTTCACGGGAGTAGCAACTTCTTTGCCACCCTTCTTGGATTTACCCTTCTTACCCTTGCCATTTTTCTTGAAACTAGTGGTTTTATTGACCATCAACACTTGATGCTCCTTCTGAATTTCAGACTCAGCGGCTTTCAGCATCGCAAACAGCTCGGCGACTGACTTGTTCATCCCGTGCATGTTATAGTTCAACACGAAGCTCTTGTAGCTAGGTGGCAATGATTGAAGAACTCTGTCAGTGATTGCCTCTGGCGGAAGGGGCTTCCCTAACTCAGCCAGACGGGTGGAGTACCCAGATATTCTGAGTATGTGATCACCGATAGTGCCGTTCTCCTCCATCTTGCAGGCATAGAACTTATCGGAGATCTCATATCTCTCGATCCGGGCATTCTTCTGAAAGATAAACTTAAACTCCTGGAACATCTCATATGCTCCATGACGTTCAAAACGTCTTTGAAGTCCCGGTTCTAAGCCATACAATAATGCACATTGAACTATTGAGTAATCATCAGAACGAGCCTGCCAGGCGTTCACAACGTCTAGAGACTCAACTGGAGCAGGTGGATCACCAAGCGGTGCATCAAGGACATATGCCTTCTGGGAAGCCGTAAGGATAATCCTTAGATTACGGGCCCAGTCCACAAAGTTACTTCCATCATCTTTCAACTTAGCTTTCTCTAGGAACGCATTAAAATTCAGGGGTGCTACTGCGCGAGCCATGATCTACAACATAAATATAGCAAAGACAACTTAGACTATTGTTCAAGATTATGAGTTTAGTTAATCATATTACTTAAAAAACTCCCACTCAAATTGACATCCCTCCGGTCATTCGAGTGTCACATGATCCAAATCCACCAACTCAAGTCCGATCATCACGTGAGTTGAGGTGGTTTCAATGGTGAACATCTTCATGTTGATCATATCTTCTATATGACTCATGTTCGACCTTTCGGTCTCTTGTGTTCCGAGGCCATGTCTGTACATGCTAGGCTCGTCAAGTTTAACCCGAGTGTTCCGCGTGTGCAACATGGCTTGCACCCGTTGTATGTGAACGTGGAGTCTATCACACCCGATCATCACGGCGTGTCTCGAAACGACGAACTTTCGCAACGGTGCACACTCGGGGAGAACACAATTTATCTTGAAATTTAAGTGAGGGATCAACTTATAATGCTACCGTCGTCCTAAACAAAATAAGATGCATAAAAGGATTAACATCACATGCAAATCATAAGTGACATGATATGGCCATGAACTTGTGCTTTTGATCTCCATCTCCAAAGCACCGGCATGATCTCCATCGTCACCGGCATGACACCATGATCTCCATCATCTTGATCTCCATCAACGTGTCGCCATGAGGTTGTCGCGCCGACTGTTGCTTCCATGACTATAGATAACTCATAGCGATAAAGTAAAGCAAAAACGGCGAAAATAATTAAAGACAACTCTATGGCTCCTGCCAGTTGCCGTACTCAACGACATGCAAGTCGTGATATTCTATACAACACATGATCATCTCATACATCACATATATCTCATCATGTAATTGGCCATATCACATCACAACATACCCTGCAAAAACAAGTTAGACGTCCTCTAATTGTTGTTGCAAATTTTACGTGGCTGCTACGGGTTTGCAAGAACCGTTCTTACCTACGCAAAACCACAACGTGGTGTAGTGATTGCTTTTTGATCTTCTAAAAGAACCCTCTTCATTGAAATCGATTCAACTAAAGTGAGAGAGACAGACACCCGCTAGCCATCTTTATGCAACGAAGTTTACATGTCAGTTGAAGGAACCGGTCTCGCGTAAGCGTACGCGTAATGTCGGTCCGGGCCGCTTCATCTCACAATACCGCCGAATCAAGTATCAACTAGTAACGGCAAGCAATATGTATACACCCACGCCCACAACTCGTTTGTGTTCTACTCGAGATCTCATCTACGCATAGACCTAGCTCAGATGCCACTGTTGGGGAACGTTGCATGGGAAACAAAAATTTCCTACGCACACACAAGATCTATCCATGGTGATGAGCATCTACGAGAGGGAGAGTGAATCTACATACCCTTGTAGATCGCTAAGCGGAAGCGTTAAGAAATGCGGTTGATGTAGTCGAACGTCTTCGCGATCCAAATCGCAAGTCGTCCCTCGATCCGATCACAAACTAGCGCCGAACGGACGGCACCTCCGCGTTCAACACACGTACGGCTTGATGACGCCTTCACCTCCTCGATCCAGCGAGCGATGGTGAAGTAGTGGTTGAGTTCCAGCAGCACGACGGCGTGGTGATGGTGGTGAGCAACAATCTCTGCAGGGCTTCGCCAAGCGCTACGGAGATTATGACGGAGGAACTAGAGGGTTAGGGTTGCCGCACACGGCTTGGGGAAATCTTGATGTCTCCCGTGTGCTAGCCCTGCCCCTCTATTTATATGTTGAGCCTTGGGGTCTAAACTTGGAGTAAAAGCCCCCTCCAGGTCGGTTTTGCCCGCAGGGAAAGAGTCCAACTCGGATCCCTGCAGTATCGCGTACAAGCGGTAGTACCGCTTACGATAAGCGGTAGTACCGCCGGTAGCGGTAGTACCGCTTACGATAAGCGGTAGTACCGCCCGTAGCGGTAGTACCGCTTATGATAAGCGGTAGTACCGCCCGTAGCGGTAGTACGCTTACGATAAGCGGTAGTACCGCCCGTAGCGGTAGTACCGCTTACGATAAGCGGTAGTACCGCCCGTAGCGGTAGTACCGCTTACGATAAGCGGTAGTACCGCCCCAGACGCCAGCAAAACTTCCTTTTGCACCTTGCCTAAGCCTCGTGGGCTTTACCCCTTGGCCCAAATAAAGTGTTCTCGTATCCGGACATTTCGGGAAACATCCGGAACCTCTTCCGGTGAATTCCGGAACCCTTCCGGAAACCAAAACACTATTATCACATATATCAATCTTTACCTCCGGACTATCCCGGAGATCCTCGTCATGTCCGTGATCTTATCCGGGACTCCGAACAACCTTAGGTCACCAACAAAATAACTCAACTATACTAATCGTCACCAAACGTTAAGTGTGTAGACCCTGCGGGTTCGAGAACTATGTAGACATGACCGAGACACATCTACGATCAATAACCAATAGCGGGACCTGGATGCCCATATTGGCTCCTACATATTCTACGAAGATCTTTATCGGTCGAACCTCTATGTCAAGGATTCAGTTAATCCCGTATACTGTTCCCTTTGTTCTTTAGTATGTTACTTGCCCGAGATTCGATCGTCGGTATCTCTATACCTAGTTCAATCTCGTTACCGGCAAGTCTCTTTACTCGTTCCGTAATACAAGATCTCGTGGCTAACACTTTAGTCACATTGCTTGCAAGGCTCATTGTGATGTTGTATTACCGAGTGGGCCCTGAGATACCTCTCCGTCACACGGAGTAACAAATCCCAGTCTTGATCCATGCCAACCCAACAGACACCCTCGGAGATACCTGTAGAGCACCTTTATAGTCACCCAGTTACGTTGCGACGTTTGATACACACAAGGTACTCCTCCGATGTCAGGGAGTTGCATAATCTCATGGTCATAGGACCAGATACTTGACATGCAGAAAACAATAGCAATAAACTGACACGATCAAATGCTACGTCCTTAGTTTGGGTCTTGTCCATCACATCATTCTCCTAATGATGTGATCCCGTTATCAAATGACATCTCATGTCTATGGCTAGGAAACCTTAACCATCTTTGATCAACGAGCTAGTTAACTAGAGGCTTACTAGGGACACAGTGTTTGTCTATGTACCCACACATGTATTTGAGTTTCCAATCAATACAATTATAGCATGGATAATAAACGATTATCATGAACAAGGAAATATAATAATAACTAATTTATTATTGCCTCTAGGGCATATTTCCAACAGAAATCATCCAGATCCTGAAGCAATTGATTAAAACAGCCAATGGTTCGCATAGCAGGAATGTCCAGATATTCATGAGGAAAAATCTTCTTGCTCTTATAAAGGACCCGAGAGTAATAAATGGCCTGTTCTTTGGTCCAGAAGCGAGGCGATTCAGAAGTGCGCGGCCCATCATACAGACTGGTTTGAAAGAATTTTGGATGCGCATTCCGATTAAAAAGCGGTCCTTTTGCGCCTGCGCCAGAGGAGAACAATGGCAATTCTTCGCGAGGATATGGATATTGAAGCTCTTCTTCGGGAGAAAGAACTTCATCACCGTACACAACTGAGTCAGACCGGCGGGCAGAGACAGATTTGCGCTCGGAGGGACCAACATCTGGCATCCGTGCGACTGTATTGATGGATAACTTGAGTGGAGAGGGAGCATGAGGCACAACAGATGGTGCAGCAGGGGCGCTTGGCACTGGAGGAGGTTCATCAACTTTGGGCACAGAGGCCGAGACATCCATTTGAGGAGGCTGAGACTGCTCCACAGTAACTTGTTTTTGCTCGTCGACAGATGGAGCTGGGACTTGCGGCGCTTCATGAGCTGGAGAGGTGTGGGGTTCGGAGCGAGGGATTTCACCTTCCTCCGAAACAACGTGTTGCGAGGGAATTTCAGCCCGAGCAGGGGAGGCCATAGGCACTGATTCAGTTGGCCTTGGCGAGGAAGGAGTATCTGAGTCCTTAACAGGTGGTGGCGAAGGAATAGTAGGCTCAGGAGATTTATCTTTCTGAGACTGAGCATCTTGACGGACAGGCGATGGTTCCTTCGGAGCAGGAGGTACATTCTTCTTTGCCATTTTCTTTCCTTGCTTGATCTTTTGCTTTGCAACTTGATCAGTATGGCCCTTGAACAGATCATTGTAGCCAGTGACTTTGGCTTGATGTTCATCACAAATTTTCTGAACAATTTCATCGAGATCTGTGTGGAAGCGTAACCTTCGGTGGCGAAGGAGAGTCATTGCACGATTGATATCCTTGTAGGAATCTTCGAGGGTGTTGATGATAAATTTTGATGAGGCAGTTTTCATTCGCTCATCAAGATCCAGTAGCTCGGCAGAGAGAGAGTTAATCTCAACTGCATCATCTCTCAGTTCTTGCACTACAGAAGTTGCTTGAGTAATAGCTTCGGCAGGGATAGGCAAAGATGCCACTTCTCCATCGAAATGGTTTTCCACAAACTTGTCAAGCTGCTCCATGATGAATATGTGATCATAATAATGAGGTGCATCTGACTTGACAGAGGGAGCAGTCGGAACAGGAACAGGAACTTGCTCGGAAGGCGGCTTAGAAGCCAATGGTTGAGTCAGTGTAGGTGCAAATTTAGCAACCTTTTCCTTCGGAGCAGAGGATTGAGGAGCATCTTGCTCGGTAGGCGTCTTGATTTTCTTCACTTCAGGTTTGGGAATGTTTTCGCCAGGCTTCGCAGCATTTACTGGAGCATCAACTACCAAATCCTTCAAGTTGATTGCATCTGGATGAGGAGTTGTGTTCACGTGCTATTTCATGGTGACAGTGGTAGCTGGCGTTTTTCTAGCAGGCATCTTCTTCGATGGGGCCAAATTGACCCGAAGATCAGGCAGCACTGTGGAAGTGGTAATGTTCACATGCTCACTGAGAGCAGCAGCAACCTCTTCTTTGGTGAGCGGAGGATCATCTTCATCAGCCGAGCAATCATTCATATTTCCTTCATCTGCTGGTACGGCCTTTTTCTTCTTCGGTGCACGCTTTCTCTTCGAAGCAGCAGCATTGGGATCATGCTTATGTTTGGTGCGACCCTCAGACATTTCTTCGGCCTTTTTCTTTTCCACATCATCTTTGAGAAGACGAAGATTTTCTGCTTCACGAGCCTTTTTCTTTTCAGCCCTCTCAGTTCTTTTGACGGCATTGCGCTGACGCTTAGCGAGCTCATCGGGATATGAGGCAGGAGTGCGAAGGGAAGACTCATGCGCATTTTCAGGGGGAGGTGGTCTCACTTGAGGACCATTGGGCTTGATGAGAGAAATTTCTTGGCAGTCACCCCATGGTGGATGAAAAGCAAAGTTCTGAGCAAAACGAGGAGCAACGAACTCATAGTTGAACCATAGATCTGAAGTTTTTCGGATGCGAGGGACAACTACAAACCACATCCACAGAAGTTACCTAGCAGTAAGGATCTGAGAATTTGCAATAAAAACAAGGCTATTTCTATCGCGGACGAACTTGAACTGGATAAACGGAAGAGCAAGTTCGTACTGCACATACCCTAACTCGGTGATGTGCAGCAGCTACGGCGGCACGGAGACGAAGATGATTCGCGGCGGCGAGGAAGGACTTCGACGACCTCTTTCCGGCAGTGAAACGGCGAAGATGGTCGGCGACGTCGAGCTCGAGGAGGAGCAGTGCCGTAGGGCTTCGTAAGGTGGCGATGGTGAGAGATGCGAAGTGAAACGAGAAAGGGGGCGGCGCAGAATATATATGCGAGGGGAAAATGACCGCACCCTGTAAATCTGATCGGACGGACGGAGTCAAGGGACGCTTTCTCTTCAACGGATAGGATAAGCTGGCAGTTGATGATGAGCACGTGGCAACCGTCATCAAAGAAAATGGTCCAGACCTGGGCGGGAAACCCCAAATTTTGGACGGCTTTCGCCAAAACAGATTAAGTTCGGACCGAAACTTTAACGTGGTAAAGGACACCAGATAAAGTTTCGTTCACAGATGAAATTTGTGCATTCATAACAGAGCAGCATAGACTGGAAGAGATAGAATAGAGGGAAAAACAGGGTCCTAGGCATTTCACTCAGACGAAGTAACACAAACACCCAAAAAACAAGCTATGAGTGAAATACATTCGGAGAAACACGAAAAGTTTCAAACGCAATTCAGCGAAGAGAAATTGTGGTGGCGTTACCCACCGTATAAGAACTGTATGACCCCGAGCGTCGCACAATTATCGTGGCACCCGGTTAGTCTAGTTCTTCGTTAATGTATTCACTCTCAGAAAGAAAATTTCACTTTGTCGAAATTTTCAAACTCTTCGAGTGTTATGCACCCATTCCATCAAAGATGTGGAGGTGTTGGTACGGCTGCCGAGTCCAGCTTACCGCACGTTTGCGGAATCTAGGATATTTAGCTCACACCGTAACGCACAGAATCTTTTCTCATCGAGAGGCTTGGTGAAGATATCGGCCAGATTTTCTTTGGTATTGACATGACTGATAACAATATCCTCGCGAGCAACAAGCACCAGCAGCAATATATTCGGCCTCAGCCGTAGAGAGTGATACGCAATTCTGCTTCCTTGACGACCAACATACCAATGATCTACCAAGGAAATGGCATGTCCCCGAAGTAGATTTCCTGTCAACCCGGTCACCTGCATAATCTGAGTCTGAATAGCCAATGAGGTCAACCTGTGCTCCCTTAGGATACCATAAACCTAAGGTGGGGGTGTGAGCCAAATATCTCAGAATACGCTTGACCGCTTGGTGATGCGATTTTTTCGGTGCAGCTTGAAAACGAGCACACATACAAACACTCAACATAATATCAGGTCTGGATGCACATAGGTAAAGCAAAGAACCAATCATCGAACGATAAGCTTTCTGGTCATAATCTTTACCGTACACATCTGCGTCCTGCTGGCCATTTGTTGGCATGGGAGTTTTGTAACCTTTCTGTTTGCAATCTTGCATTTTGAACTTCTTAAGACAGTCTCTCAGATATTTCTCCTGAGATATGAAAGTTCCATTGTCCTGTTGACGAATTTGTACTCCGAGAAAGAACTTAAGTTCACCCATCATGGACATTTGATACTTCTCAGACATCATTCGCCCGAATTCCATGCTGCAAGCATTGTTAGTACAGCCGAAAATAATATCATCCACATAAATTTGACACACATAAATAATATCATCCAAATAATATCACCATCAATAGCACGAGTGAAAAGAGTGGAATCAGTGGATCCTGGCTTGAACCCTTTATCGAGCAAAAACCTCTTCAGAGTGTCATACCAAGCTCGAGGGGCTTGCTTTAGCCCATATAGCGCCTTTTTCAACCTGAAAACTTTGTTAGGAAACTGTGGATTTTCAATGCCAGGTGGCTGCCTAACATATACTTCCTCATCAATTTCACCATTGAGGAAAGCACTTTTCACATCCATTTGATAAAGCAGAATATCATTGTAATTTGCATAGGCAAGAAGAATACGAATTGCCTCAAGGCGAGCAACAGGAGCATAAGTTTCACCGAAATCGATACCTTCTACCTGTGTATACCCTTGAGCGACAATACGTGCTTTGTTTCTCACAACAATGCCATTTTCATCTTGCTTGTTCCGGAAAATCCATTTTGTGCCAATGATATTGTGCTTCTTAGGATTCGGTTTGTCAACCAATTCCCACACATCATTTAGTTCGAATTGCACCAACTCTTCTTGCATGGCATTCATCCAATCGGGATCATTCATAGCTTCTTCATATTTTGTAGGTTCTGTCAATGAGACAAAAGAGAAACTGCCACATTAGTTAGCCAAACGAGTGCGAGAGCGAGTTGTGGGTCTGTAACCTGGATTCTTGAGATCTTTGAGGATTAAAGCAGGGTCAACTCGATTTGCCACTCATGGAAGAGGATTTCCTTCTTGATGATCATTTTCATTTTCTCCGGTATCAGCGTCCGGATTGGCATCAGTATCGCCATTTTCATGTTGATTGCCATTTTGATCGGCATTTGCATTTGGGTTGCCATTTGTGTTCGGTGTTGCATTTTCTTCGGCAGTAGATTAGCGTGTACGACTAGCAATGGGAGCATCATCATCGGAAGAGTCAGGTACATTTCCTTCGACTGGCCTGACGTCCCCAATAGCCATTTGCCGAATAGCATCCGAAATCGGAGGTTCATCTATCACATTAGGCAGGTGCTCCTTTTGAGAGCCGTTAGATTCATCAAACTGCACATTTACCGTTTCCATAACTTTCCCGTGGTGAGAGTTATAGACACGATAAGTATGCGAGTTCGAGCCATAAACAAGAAGAAAACCTTCATGTGCTTTGGGTGCAAACTTAGAATTATGATTCATGTCACGAATATAGCATGGTGCACCAAAAACACGTAGATAAGAAACATTCGGTTTCTTGCCAGTGATAAGCTCATATGAAGTTTTCTTAAGGAATTTATGAAGATAAACACGATTCACAACATGGCAAGCAGTGTTAATAGCATCAGCCCAGAAACGAATGGGAGTTTTATACTCACTGAGCATTGTTCTCGCCATTTCAATGAGGGTTCTATTCTTTCGCTCAACAACTCCATTCTGTTGGGGAGTGTATGCGGCAGGGAACTCATGAGTGATACCATTTTCATCGAGAAAATCTTCGATATGAGTATTTTTGAACTCAGTGCCATTGTCGCTTCTGACATGCTTAATTCGCACATCATATTCATTCTGAGCCTTCTTAGTGAATCTTTTGAAGATGTCTTCGGTACAGGTTTTATCTTCGAGAAAGAATACCCAAGTGTATCGAGAGAAATCATCAACAATAACCAGACCATAATGACTGCCTCCGAAGCTTGCATAATTTTGAGGCCCGAATAAATCCATATGAAGAATTTCCAGCGGTCTTGTTGTGGTCATGACTGTTTTTGATGAATGGTGCTTCTTTGCCAATTTACCGGCTTCACACGCAGCACAAAGACGATCCTTGTCGAATTTCACATCAGGAATACCACGGAGATGATTTTTTTTCACGAGAGTCTACAAATTTCTCATACCTGCATGACCAAGTCTTCGGTGCCACAGCCATCCTTCGGTTGCTTTTGCAAGCAAACAAGTTCGGACCGAGGGACCCTTAGAGAAATCCACAATATATAAATCACCTTTTCTATTTCCCTCGAAAACGAAGGAATTGTCAGTGGCCATAAAAACGATGCATTTGGTTTTAGAAAATAGAACAAGCATGCCTAGATCACAAAGCTTGCCAACTGACATGAGATTGAATCCAAGAGACTGAACAAGTAAAACATCATCAATGTTCTTGTCCTTGAATATAGCAATTTTACCTAACCCAATTACCTTTCCTTTGTTGTTGTCGCCGAAAGTAATGTACTTCTCAGATGAAGTAGTTAAGTTGGGGTCGACAAACAACGACTTGTCTCCGGTCATATGACTAGTGCATCCACTATCCATTATCCATTTGGTACACCCGGAGACATAGTCCTGCAGAGAAATTAGGCTTTCTTAACCACCCACATCATTGTAGGTGGCTTCGAAACATATGAGCGAGAAGGATATGATTTCTTTTGATAATTATGCGAATTGTAACTTGAATGCGTACGAGCATAATCAAAAGAGTATGCATTGAAATTCCTTCCTGACGAATGAGTATAGTGGTTGGGTGAGGCAAGTATGTACTCATTCCGTCGAATCTTTTCAAGGATATATCAAGCATTTCCTTCCTGCATGGTTAGTAGTCTAGTAACAGGTAAGGCTTCGATAGTTTTCCTGGGCACCCAGATTGATTCCTTTGGGGGGCCATTCCTGCTGTTTGGTCCAACATAGCGAGCAACAGCCTCACCACGTTGGTTTTTGAACAACTTATAGTTGTCCAGAGAATCATCATATGAGTACTCAGGGATGGGAGAGTCATATCCCGAAAGTAAAGCTGGATCGAGTGTTTTGCTCTTAGCAGGTACCCACACAGTGCGAGGATATTGATCAGGTTCCCAGTAGGAGCCATTCTCATTCAGTTTCCTTTCGAAACCGACTCCTTCCTTTCTGGGATTTTTGTGAAGAATGGATTTCTTCAGAACATCACAAAGGGTTTGATGCCCTTTGAGAGACTTGAACATTCCTGTCTGAAGAAGATCCTTCAACCTGGCATTTTCATCAGAAATAGAACCATTTTCCTCGACAGAGGGGTTAGCATTCACAGAAGATTTAGCATTTGATTCAGCGTTACCGCGTTCAAGGCATTTTAAGCAAGGAGGAACAAACACATCAGGTTTCTCTTTGAGTTGTTGGGTGAGAAGAGAATTTTCTCTGATCAAGTCATCATGAGCCTCTCTCAGCGACTCGAGTTCCTGCTTTCGTTTCAGGTAATCATAAGTCAGTCTTACGTTGTCAGCTGAGAGAAAATCATGACGATCTGATAGTTCTTTCATTCGAGACTCGAGAGCGGAATGCTCTTCGGTCAACGATTGATTTTTCTCCATATCCTCAACCAACAACCCTTCAAATTTCCTGAGGGTTTTCTCAATTTTCTCGAGAGAATTTTGTTGCATATTAGCAATTTTGATCAGTTTAGCATGGTCATCCTCATCAGAAGAATATTGATCACTAGAGTGAACCTTGTGATGTTTAGAGGATACCTTTTCTTTCGAAGCTTTGGCCATGAAGCAGTAAGCAGGAGACTCGTTGTCGCTCGAATGATTCTCGAAGAAGTTCGATGCAGGAGTAGAAGCACATGCTATGCCAGCCATGCCGGAATCGGAATCCTCATCGGATTCATCAACTTCTTCTGAGTCAGATGACGCTTCTTCATCGGAATCCATCTCCTTGCCGATGTACGCCTTGGCCTTGCGAGAAGTGTTCTTGCGGTTGGATGAGGACTTGGAGGGATTCCTTGAGGAAGATCTCGACGATGACTTGGAAGAGCTATCCTTCTTCTTGAAGAACTTCTTCGTTTTCTTCTCATCATCGGAGTCGTAGCTTTTGCTCTTGCTTTTGTGTCCTGAATCAAATCGTCCACTGGCACGGATTTCAGCTTCCCAGAGAGGGCAGTCCGAGATGAAATGTCCTGGCTTTTTGCACTTGAAGCAGGTGTAATCTCCAGTAGGTTTCGATGAAGATTTGGAGCCGCCTGAGTTGCTGGATCCTTTCTTCTGAAGCTGATTTTTCTTATGAAAGCGTTGAAATCTTTTCATGATCAATGCGAGGTCCTTGCTGATCCTTTCTGGGTCATCTGAATCTTCATCGGTGTTTCCTTCTGAGGAAGAATCAGCCGCAGCCTTGAGAGCATGACTTTTTCGGTGATTTGATCCATAGAGATCTCTCTTTTCTTCTTCTTCTTCTTAGTGAGTGTTTAGCCTTTCCATGATATCAGCAGAGTCGAGAACTTTGAAATCAGCTCGTTCACGAATCATCAAAACTAGAGTGTCGAACGAACTGTCAAGGGATCGGAGCAGTTTCTTCACAACTTCGTGGTCAGTGATGTCTTTGGCGCCGAGACCTTGTAGCTCGTTTGCGATGTCGCTCAGACGATCGAAGGTTTGCTGGCAACTTTCATTTCCAATTCGCTTGAACCGATTGAATTTAGCCCGAAGTGTATCAATGCGAGCTTCTTTCTGAGTTGAAACACCCTCGTTTATCTTTTCGAGAATGTCCCACAATTCTTTTGCAGTTTCACACTGACGATAGCAAAGAAATTGAGCACGAGAGAGATGGCCACCAATTTCATCTTTAGCTTGAGCATCCATCTGAATGAGTTTCTTCTCGTGGTCAGTGAGAACCTGGGGCACTTCAACTGTGAATCCATTCTGCACCACATTCCACATATCATCATCAATAGCTCGGAGACGGATCTTCATCTTCTCCTTCCAGAAGGGATAGTCCGTCCCATCAAAGATGGGAATCTTGAGGTGCGACTTGTAGCTCACTGAAGACATACTTAAACTCCAAGGTGGTTAGACCAAAATGAGCAGAGTCAAGGAGTACCTTGCTCTGATACCAATTGTAGGAACGAAGTATGTCTACCAGAGGGGGGGGGGTGAATGGGAGTTTTAAATTTTCTTCGGAAATATCAAAACTCTCATAACCCAGCAGCGGAATGAATGAAAACAGTAAACAGTGAGCGGATATAAACTACCGAATGGAAACTTAGAACATGCATCGAGGTAAATCACATAGCTGAAACAGATCACATGGCATCATTCGAATGTAAAGAAGAGGAACAGAGATGACCAATGATGCTCGATGGCGACAAGGTATTTGGTAGACCAGTTCACCCTTCTGCAAAAGGACTACGTCTGGTTGGAGGGGTTGTGATTTGACACAGAAGATAAACTCTCTTCGCCCTTTTCTCCTCGACAATTGGTTCGTCAACCAATGCCGATTACTCGTGGTAGATGCTTGAAGGCGATCTCCGAACCTTTACAGACTTCTTCTTCGAGAACCACAATTACTCTTGGTCTCTGAAGAAAATTACAGCTAACCATCTAGAGTGTTCGCAGCTCTCAAGAGTAATAGGCGGAGCGTACTGGACTTAGATTCGAGTGATGCTGAACCACTATCTAATTTTTCGGCTCTAGGGTTTTCTCTCGGTGGATTTTAAACTCAAATCAATCGGAGAGGGGTTTGCTCAACAATCTTCTCAGAATCAAACGGAGCAGCCACCGGACAGCGCCGGTGCGGGGTGGCTATTTATAGCTGCAGCCTTCCCTGATGGGAAATGACCATTTTGAACACGCGGTCCAGCCAATGGCCAACCGACACGTTCACAACGGTCGGATTTGGGAGCAACGGTAACATTACTTGAGGAACAAGTAATGCTAACTCCTCGGTCAGAGACAAATCTCTCGCAGCGAGGAAGATCACAGTCTCTTGCTGGCAAGTATTTGCTCGGAACACAAAGAGATTTCTCTCACATCTTTCATAGGATTTGGGTTTAGCATCAACGAATCAAAGCTTCGAACGCTACAACCCTCTTAATAGTACGGTGGTCCTGTGACTCAATAAAGAGAAAAGAAACAACGAAAAGAATGCTACGTCTTCTCTTCGTCTTCGATTTCCTCGGCTGCAGTCACTTCCTTCGGACAGGCACCGAACCAATTGCTTTACGTCAGCAATTTTTGAGGGTCACTCTTGTCATTATATCCTTCGGTGATAACTTTCACTGCCACGCAGGGGATATTCTTCGGAGTTGTGAATCCAAACTCCTCTTAACACCAGGGACCTATTACTCTGTGTGCACTAGCAAACACATCAGTCCCTCACTGTTTGTCAACAATCTCCAAAACATAAGGAGGCAAATTATTGCACCAACAATACGCCCTCCGTTCCACTTCATTTGCTTTTCACTAATATTCGACAATATAAGGTGTATTTATTCTTTTACCACATATTACCTTTTCTTCCCCTTGCCCCTCCCGTACGACCCCATCTCCCGTAGAAAATCAGGGAAACCGTTCCAATTCAGCCGACTGATCACAGCTTGCGCCGGTCGCGTGCGCGTCGTCCGATTGTCCTGGATCTATCGGCTGCGGTAGCTCCACGTCATCCAAATTGGACGACCTCCTTACCAAATGCCCCGATAGACGTGGGCTTATTTCAACTGGTATGCGGGGTGGATTGAGTCCATTTTGGACAGGGTGACAGAGGAGAGGGGCGGGGGGTGACAGTGACAGCAAGGCGACGCGGAAATCTAGAGTGGCGCACCAGAGGGGAGATCCAGTCTTCGGCGACCACCGGCGCCCCAAGCCAGTCTTCTTCCCCGCCCCCCGACTAGGTATATATGGCACGTAGCATTCCCCCTCGCCCTGGCTCGTGAGTGAACTCGGATGCTGCTATGCATTTTTGCGGCGGCGGCTGTGGCCTACGTCGGCGTATGGACCCTGAGCGGCGTATGTTTCCCGCGGGAAATGAGGGAATCTGCCATTGGAGGAACCTGTGGGGGTTGGTTAGGGGTCCAGATCTGATGAACATGATGGTAGGGGGGTTGGGTGCTGGGTAGAGGTTCCTTGTCACTAGATTTCCCCTGATGTTTACTTATGCAAATTTTTACTATGCTCATCTTGGGTTGATCAGAGGGAAGGGTTTTGCTAGTGTTCTAGGCAGGAACCCTTGGGTGTTTATGCTATGATTATATTTCTGCAGCATAATACTTGTGATTTTAATGATTTTGTCCTTTGTATATGTGCTGGGAACCTCCATGCTTTTGGTGTGATTACTGCGATGCACTTGGTGATATGGGGGTTGTTCTGATGTTATTTTTTTGCTGGGATGATGCTTTTTTTGCTAGTGCCTGATGATGCAATGCAAAAGCAATACATGATGCTGTTTTTTGATGATGCTGCAGATATGTATGTTCTGGAATTACCATGTTTTCGCTGGGATGATGCATGTCGATGTGTGTGTGTGTGTGTGTGTGTGTGTGTGTGTGTGTGTTATAGGTAGCAAACAAATTGTTTGTCGGGATGATTATATATTTTATTTTTTACTGGATGATGCATTTTTTAATACAACATGATGATGCAATTCATTGTAGTACTAAGGAGGGGTTTTGGGGGTTAGCTATGATGATGAATGATGCAGTTCTTATGTGTTTTCTATGTCTGTGATGGACTGCTTTTTCGCTGGGATGATGATAAAAAATGCAAGTTTCTGATTTATTTTTGTTGTAGTGTAATGCACGGTGATGTTGATGCTTTATTTCTTTTTGCTTTTCCACTTTTGGTTCCATAGGTGCAGCAACCATGGCGCAACCACAAAGCTAAAAAAAAGCGGCGCACTCGCATTCGTGTGGATTCAGTCTGCGGTTTGCATCAAAGCAGCTGGGCAAAAATTGGGAAGGCGCGTACTGAGACGAAGCAGAAGATAATAAGGAGTGGTGGATTTGGAGATTTGTTGGACATCAAGCCGTTCTCTGTGCCACACGAGCTTATTGAGTTTGCTGTGATGCACCCGAACCATACGCTGCGTGAGTTTAGGTTCAAGCACAAGGTCATTTCCTTCAATAGGGACATGGTGAAGAAGATTTTTAATGTGCTATCTGGTGAAAGACCTGTCCAGCTACTTAAAAAGACTGAACAATGCGACCTTCGCAACATTTACAAAGTGGTGGATAGGGCACCAATTGCCCGTACATGCAACCACTTTGCTGAATGAATGCAGCGTGACGGATGAGGTCATGATAAATAGGACTTGGATACTCATCGTGTTGGCAATGATTCTCTCCCCAGGCACAGGGGACATGATAAACCTGGAGTATTTAGCAACACTACAAGAAATGGCAATAGTGCAGGAATTTGCCTGGGATGAGCATCTCTTGTCAACTGCGAAGAAGGAGGTGGCAGTATTTCAGGAGAAGAAGCAAATTCAGGCAACCCAGGAAGATTCCAAGCCTTTTCAGATTAGCTCATGCTTGCCCATGCTAGCGGTATGTATCGTTTTTCGCCGCACAACAATCCCTAATCATAGATGAAACATTTTCTTTCTTTTTTATATGCCCCTGCTGGCTAATGCTTTTTTTTCTTTGCTTTTTTGTTGTTGTAGATCATATACATGGATCATCTTGATATCCCTGCCGGCCTACCCAATGAGCATGTTATAGACTACTCTATGCTGAGGATTCGTTTTCTCTGTCAAAAGGACTTTACTTTTGTTGAAAAAGTTGATAGAAACAAGATGACCATAACTCAACTTTTTTCAGGAAGCGCCCTGTTAGCATCTCTCTCCATCTCTCTCTTTCTCTACCTTTTTTGTCTCTGAGACATAAACAACCTTTTTGTCTTTTTGGTGAGGATTCTATAAGAGAACATAATCATGCTTTTTTCTTCTGTTTTTTTTTCTTAGTTCCGGAGCCTGTCCAATACGCCGTACTCGGTAGCAGCTGAAGGTCAAGTAAATGGAGGTCAAGCAAACGATGCTCAAGCAAATTAAGAATTTGAAATCAATCCGTCGGCATCGCTCAACGATTGGCTTCAGCAATTATTTCCTAGCAGTCAAGATCTGAGGGTAATGCTCACCTTTACTCTTTTTTCTCTGCCTTTTCATTCATATGCTTTTTTTATCCTTTTTCTGTATATAGTTGCAACAGTACATGAACTATGCTACATCCCTCTTTTTTTTTGGCTGCAACCATTCATAATTGCAAAAGCAGCACCCCTCTATGCTGTTTTTTTGTAGGAGTTGCATGTATTATTCCATTATGGTTCAACCTTTTCTTTTACATGCTGTAACCATATATAGTTGCAAATTTATTACCATTTTTTATGCAGGATCCATTTTTTTATGAGTTGCATTAGGCATTTTTTTATGCAACAACCATTATATCCCAAGCTACAACCATGTATAGGGGTGGGGGTGGGGTGGGGCAAAAGTAGATAATGCTACAATCATTATAACTTTTTGCACCACTACGCATGTGCATAAGCTGCAACCCAAATGACTGTGTGCTACATCCCATGATAGGACCCTGCTCGGTTCGAGATGTTGTCCAACAAGCACAATGAGATTTATGCAATAGAGGTGTGGATGATGTAGTAAACAAGTTTGGGGAAGGTCTAAAAGGAACCCAATGCAACTGCATGGCCGCTCTGATGTGCGATGTAGAAGATGCTATTGCTGCGAGAGGTGAACCAAGCATCACTTTCGTAGCTCCTACAATGGCTGATAGGTCAGAGAAAGAGAGCGATGCTCAAGCTGCAGCTGCAGACAATAACATGAGTGAAGATCAAGTTGTCGAGGGGGCCAAAGAGAACCCTGATCCCGCAACAAATGGCGGCGACACATTGGAGTAGCAAGGGGTGAGGACCGAAAGGATGGGTAATGTGTCCCCGCAAATCCCTCCATTGGTTTGTGGTGTACCCAGGAGCGCCACTGCTGGAATATGGGATGACTGCCCATCATGTGATCTATTCCCAGAGGGCTCCTAGGAATCCCCCCACCCCCATCTCTCTTTTTTGTTGGCTTTTTTTTGTAGCAAAGCACTAAGAAACTTATTTTGTCCCCCCCCTATTTGTAGCTGCTGTGGTGCTTGCTGTGAAGGAGCCATGTCTAGATGTGAGAAGCGGCCCAAGGACACACGAAAAGTAGAATAGGCACAAGAGAATGGCCAAAGTCCTAGAAAGCAAAACAAGGTGAAGAAGCAGAAAGTTGACGATGATGTGGAAGCTTTATATCAAAAGTACATGATGCACGGTCGAAAATTAAGGAAGCCAAAGAAGAATAAACTACCATGAGTTATCTATCTCCCTCTCCCCCACAACTTTGGTTTTTGTTCACAACAAGCACTTCATCAGGATAGAGGGATTCCATATTTCATACAGAAAATTTCTGGGAGCTCTGAAGCCCCATGTCGACATAAACAATGAGGTAATGTCGCCCTTCATTGAGAAGTTCAATCTCGCCGTATTTGCTTCAACCAAAGGGGCCGAAAGAAGTTCATGTTCTCTCTCTGGATGTCAGTAAGTTGTAAACAGTTGATAAGTCTCAAAAGTATCCATAATTTTTTCATGATTCATGCTATATTGCTATCAATTACATACACTTTGGGCATATGTTTATCAATTTTTATTGGACTAACATATTAATCAAGTGCCCAGTGCCAGTTCTTGTTTTTTGTTGTTATTGTAATTTTAGGAAAATCCCCAGAAAAAGTCCGACGAAAAATAAAAGGAAAATAGTTTAGGAAGTTTCATGCCGGGAGAAGACCCAGGAGCCAAGGCTCAGCACCAGGGGCCACTCCCAGTGCCTAGGCACCTAGTGTAGACACCCTTGGGCTCTAGACACCTAGGGGGCGCCTACGGCCTGTGGGACGCCCTGGCTGGCCTCCAATGCCCGATGGTCCATATATACCCGAAAAATTTCACCCTAATTATCCTTGATTTTTCTGCTGCCGCCACATCATGTTTCTATGGCGATCTTCATTTTCTCCCTGATCCGGCACTCTGCCGGAGGGGGGAATCTTCATCTTCAACCTCTACATCAACTATTGTTGCTCCCATGGCGATCTGGGAGTAGTCCCCCTTCGAGGCTGAGGGTTTGTGGTAGTAGGTATATGTCATGCACCTCTCTCTCTCTCTCTCTCTCTCTGTCTCTCTCTCTCAATCTTATGAATTGCCATCATAGTTATGATCTTGAGTAGTGATGATCAGTTGAATTGTATGATGTACCTCTTGTGATGAGTACCTATATGGATCGAATCTTGTTCATGTTATTTTCTTGAACTTAAGGAGTTTATGAGATTACATGATTCATATCTTGTAAATCCATGGAGACACCCGTTGTGACATTGGGGTGACTCATTAGACAAAGGTTGAATGATGAAGATCATATGGTGTTTTCGTAGTATAATCTCTGGGGCTGCCTGAGGTGACATTGGGCTAGTTCAATAGACTAAGATTAGAAAGAAAACTTCGAGGTGGTTTGCTGTTTGCGCACCTACGAGATCTTTTCCAGAATTGATCCAACAAAAAGGAACTCTGTGAGGTTGATTCATGTATTTTGATGATGTTATCATGTCGAGAGTTGACACTAGTGAACCTACATACCCTAGGCCTTGTTTCCAACCATTGCATCCTTGTTTCAGTCATGTTTCCATCATGTTACCTTGCTATTTTTGTTATTTCAGAAAATACAAAAATATTTCCACCATCCATATTGTCTATATACCATCAAATTTATCAATCTCTTCACTGAAGTAGTGCACGTATACAATTGACAACTGTATTAGGTGTGTTGGAGACACAAGGGACTACTTGTATCTTATTGCAGGATTACTTGTGAGGAGAATACGATCATCCTACACCTCCGATGGATTGATAAACCTTAGGTCATCCACTTGAGGGAAATTTGTTGCTGTCCTACAAAACTCTGCGCTTGGAGGCCCAACAGAGTCTACAAGAATAGAAGTGTGTAGTAGACATCAACAGTCCAACTCTTACTTTTGCCGTAGCATGCCCTTTTTCTATGTGTATTCATGCATTGTTTTGCTCATGCAACACACAACAATTTTGTTTTTATTTTCTTCATGCAAGTGCAACTCATAAACATACCCACCAAAATTTCAACCAAACACACTCATGCCTAAGCTTCTTAGGGCTGTCGAAAGGTACAAGATTTCAAAGGGTGATCTAGTAATTACCTCCATCCCTGCACAAATCCCCTACCCCCCATGCTACTTGTTGTTCATTTGCGCAAAGCACCCATGTTGCGATGTTTTGTGATGATGCGATGCCCGTAACATTAGGATATTTCATGCTTTTTATCAGTTGTTCTTCCACATTGTTAATGAGGAGCATTGGAGAGTGACCTGCGCCAACTTACTCCACAAGCAGTGGAACATCTTTGATTCACTCACAGGCAACAACAAACCCACTATCATGCAGAAGCAACTAATTACTTGGTCAGCCTGTTACTAATGTTTTTCTCCCTTTTCCTACATGCTATTTTTGGGTTGTATCTTTCTACATTTTCTTTCTTGCTTCTATGTGCATGGCTCATGATTTTATAATTTATGTGTTTTCTTAGATAACAAACTTTGCAACTATTGCAGAAGAGCCCAAAGCATTCAAAGTGGATTTTGCATCGTTCGATCATGTGAACTAAGTTATTTACCCAAAGAAACACGGCTTGTAAGCTTTCTTTTTGCTTCGAGCCTTGGATTGCTTTTTTGATTTGTTCTTTTTTATTACATAGGATGCCGCTGTTTTGCTCTTGTTTATTAAAGGTCCGCCCCTCTGTTTTTTGCACATGTTCGATTGTGGGTTCTTTGGTCTGCTTTATCTGGAGAACTTCGATGGACAAAACATGATGGAGTTTGTTAAGGTACACAATGTTATGTTTTTTTTACAATACATTTTTTATCTACGCAGCAATACATAGCTAACAACTTTTTTTACAATATATTGTAGGGCAAAAGCCCCATAGCCTCACTTTATTCCATACAAAATAGAGTTACAATTACAAATATGTACAGGACTTAACATACAGAGAAACTAAGGAGGCAAGTAAGAGATCCACCTCAAGAACCTATCCTTAAATTTAGGTTTAATCCTATAAGCTAGTACAGAAACATCATGGATAAAACCTCTCCTCCAAGATGAAAAAGAAGGCCTCTCAAATATGAAAACCTTAGCATTCCCAACAATTCAAATGTTCCACCAAGCCAGAAAGGCCACTTTAGTGAAGAAAGGTTGAGCAAAACCCTTCTTGGCAGACTTCACAATCTCACTCATGTTCTGCCCACCAAACCAATCAATCTATAAGAAATTCTAGATGCTGGCACTAAAATTACATTTTACTAAACAGATGTGCTCTATCTTCCCTAGTCCTAGTGGGACAGAGGACACAGTGATCGTCATCATCCACATTCTAGTTTCTCCTTATCAATATATCTTTAGTGTTTAGCCTATCCATGATTAGCAGGAAGGCAAAAACTTTAATTTTGACGGTGCATCAACATTTCCAAATGTCCAACAACACAAGTTTGAAAACAATGTTTCCATGCATGTGCATATAATAGAGCTTATCTTTATAAACACCATCCCCTTCTTTCCAGAACCAAACATCATTGACAAGAGGGTCAAAATCTCTGCTCTGAAGGCAGTCAAACAAAGCCAGATACTCAGCATGTGCCTCAGCAGAAAGTGGGAGATGAAACAAGGAAGTTTTATCAGGGCAGTCAAGCACATCTCTTAGAGAGGTATCTCTATCAAGGGCAAAAGAATATAATAGAGAAAATCTCGATCTGAGGGGAGCAGTGGAATCATCACAATTCCATTTATCTTCCCAAAAAAGAACAAAGTCCCCAGCATTAACCTCAACCCAAGTGCAATCTCTGAACTTGTCAATTAGCTTTGAGATATCCCTCCACCAGAAAGAGGCACATAGAGTAGCAGCATGTCAAACCACACCATGATAGTATGAATCCCAGATTAACTGAACCCATGGAATGTCAGCATTGTTATAAAATTTGTTAGCAACTTCTTTTTTGTTTGTGTGCACTTTTTTTCTAGGAGTTCATCCTAGATTACCGCAAGATTGTGGTGGCTAACCTCATCAAACACCCATTGAAAAGCGTTTCTAGAGGAGATGGCAGAGTGATCCCACCTTCATAGAAAAGACAAACTTCTACAAGTTGCATCAGCAAGCTTTTGTTTGGTCTCTTGTCTTGGTCTAGGTAGTGTCAAGGGGGTGTTAAAACCAAATGCCATTTGATACACGATTGTATACCATGAGAACTTGTTCATCTGGTCGTTTTGATACATGGTTGTAAACCATGATTACATATTTCTGTTTTGGAGGAGCCATGTTACCAACAAATTTATGTGATGAAAAAGTTTCTAGCTCATTTATTTTTGTTGTGTACCCTCTATTTCCTCTCCCTGTTGATGATCCTTTATATATATATTTTTCTTCTTGCTGGAAATTGCATTTGGAAAAGCTGCAAACACTATCCAAGCAAGGTACAAACTGACCCATGCAATTTTTGTCTATAACTGAATGAAACTAAAATGCTACATAGTTGCAATTTTTTTGCTGGAACTCACAAAAATAAAGCCACAACCATTGCTGAGGCTTGCTGCAAAGACCACCAGAAAACCAAGGTTCAAACTGACACATGCTACATACCTTTAATAAATATGCTGGGAACTCTAATCCAAAAAGCTACAACCTTTTATGAGGTTTGTTTCAAACAACTTCCACATACAATAAACCTTATTCTTCACAAACACTGATTTTGAAAACATGTTGCAACCAATATCTGAACATGCTACAACCAGATACATTTTTTGCCCCATAAAAAGTCATTCATTTTTCCCCACACAGTCGGAATTTAATGTTGCATCCATGTAAATAAAATGTTTTCACTGTTAAATATGTTGCTACAACTAGTGACTATCATTGTTGCAAACATTTTTCGAAGAAAAACAATAGTGGATGCTTTCAATCTATTAAATACTACAACCATATATGGCTCATGTTACAAACATTATCCAACTTTGTTATAGAACTCATCATCATTTTTAAAACCATTTTTGCATACATGTAAATAATATGTTGTGATCTCACAAAAACTAGCTACATCCTTGAGGAGTCTGGTTGCAACCACACATATGGAAATGCCAAACATGGGGACAAGGAATATAGTGTGCCAAGATGAATGCCATCTCATCACTCTCATATCTGCTCTTAAAGTGTAAGGTTTATTCCTACATTAGGGCCTCTCGCTACCATAGCCGCCGCTATTGCAGTAGCAAGGTATTCACAACTTTTGACGTTGTGTGACTCATCGAAGCAATATGAGCATCAAGCCTTCCCTCTCAGCTTTAAGGCTCTCTTGTTTTTTGCTTCATTGTTCTTTGCCTTTGTCTTCTTTTCATCTTCATGTAGCTCAACTAGTGGTTTCCTTCTTTTTTCCGTTTCCTTCGGCCGACCCTTCTTGGCTGACCACAGTGGGTTTTGAAATGCCTGGGAAGCCAGAGCTTGTTGAACTCCATTTGCATCGGGAGCTCACGGATCTTCATTTGCATTCGGAGCTGACACTTCTTTGCCTCTTGCAACATCATTGTTGGCTCTCATCCTCATCGCCGCAACCGTGGTCGTCGCTTGTTTATCTAGGTTAGAGAAATAATGGTAAGCTTCGTCGCTGAAGAATGCATTAGAAGCCAAGTAGCCAAATTTCATGCAAAGCGAGTTGTACTTAAGGGTGTTCGTCACGAGGATCCCAAAGTGCATAGGCCTATGCCTGGTGCCTGGATCAGGGATATGAGTTGTTATTATTTGAGACCACCTTGCAAGCATGTAACCCGCAGGTATTGTTTACACATTCAGGTGCACCATAACCCTAACGATATCGGGACAGATCAACCCACACATCTCGAACATGTTGCATGTGGCACCCCGATTCAGCGAACCAGATGCCCTGTGTTCCAGCCCAGAGTTCCACATCTTCTGGAAACACAACACAACTTGGCATAGAACAGAACCATATTTTATTACAATACTTTGGGTATAGAAGTTCAAATATTACAACACTTAGCGAGTCAAGGAGGCACGATTCATGCGGTGACAATAATTACATTATTTATCTAACATATCAGTGCCTCGATTACTAGCAGCGGAATATACTACAACAGCGGAGCAGCACGATGATGGTGGAACTCCAATCCAAAGGGACACTTCTGGGACACTTCCTAGTTCGCGAACTCGGGATCCTTGGGGTACTCAGGCACGGCATGTCCTGCATCTGGCACGATAAGCCAGGTGAGTACTTTGAATGTACTCACAAGATCTCAACAACCAAAAGAAATATGATATATACCGAAGTGAATATGACAAATTAGTGCGTCTACCTACTATCTGTGATCAAGATAAAGCAAGAGGTAGAGATTATCAAGTATAGTAACTATTGGACCAATCCCCAACACTCGTTTAAGGTCACATGGACCAACTTCCCTGTGACCATCTGGTCAATCCACTTTCTCATGTGACCAACCCGTGACCACGTCAGGTATCCTGCGAACTTTAGTCAAATAATTATATGTGTGTGTTTTCCTTCATCAATGGCACATACCTGATAGTGTGAATTATATTGTACTGTCCCAATACCGTGGACGTGGCTATTCGAATAGATTCGTACACTCTGCAGAGGTTTGTGCACTTTTCCCACACTATGGACTTTGATCCAACAAAACTTGTCTACCATATGACACTCTTACTGTATCATTGACATGACCTCAAGTTCTGTCTTGGGGGAGAGAAATTAGGCCATTGCCACCCCGTGGCACAACTATCCCATGCCAGGATTCAATAAAATTTTCTTAGCTCCACTTAACGACCTAGGCTCTTAGAGTTTAATGCCGGGTACTGGGTGATACGTCTCCAACGTATCTATAATTTATGAAGTATTCATGCCATGTTTATTATAGTTTTGTATGATTTTGGTGCACTTTTATATGGCTTTTATATGATTTTCATGGACTAACATATTGACCTAGTGCCCAGTGCCAGTTGCTATTTTCTGCTTGTTTTTGGTTTTCCAGAAAATCTATATCAAATGAAGTCCAAATGCAGCGAAACTTTTTGACGATTTTTTCTGGAACATAAGAGACACTAGAAGCTTCGGGAGGAGGCCAGAAGACCCACGGGGGCCCCACGAGCCACCAGGGCGCGCCACCCCCCCAGGCGTGCCCTGGTACCTCGTGGGCCCCCTGTGGCCCTTCTTCGCGTGATTCCAACGCTGAAAAATCATATATAGTCAGAAACCCCCGAAAGTTAACCTAGATGAGTTTTTATGCCGCCGCAAGCCTCTGTACCTCCACGATCTCATCTACAACCCTTTTCCGGCACACTGCCGGCGGGGGGAATCATCACCGGAGGCCATCTTCATCATCCCGGCAGTCTCCATGACGAGGAGGGAGTAGTTCACCCTCGGGGCTGAGGGTATGTACTAGTAGCTATGTGTTTGATCTCTCTCTCTCTCTCTCGTGTTCTTGATATGGCACGATCTTCATGTATCGCGAGCTTTGTTAATATAGTTGGATCATATGGTGTTTCTTCCCTCTCTATCTTTGTTGTGATGAATTGAATCTTTTCCCTTTGAGGTTTCGTTATTGTCGGATTGAATACTTCAGATTTGAGAACACTTGATGTATGTCTTGCAAATGAATACCCGTGGTGACAATGGGGTATTATATTGATTCACTTGATATATGTTTTGGCACTCAACTCGCGGATTCCCGTGACCTTGGGGTGATCTAGGCATAGGGGTTGGTTGCACGTTTTCATTATCTTTTCTCCGATAAGAAACTTTGGGGTACTCTTTGAAGTTCTTTGTGTGGATTGAATATTATGATTATGAAGTTGTTTGATGCATATCAAATAATCAACTCACGGATACTTGTGGTGACATTGGAGTATCTAGGTGACATTAGAGTTGGTTGATGCGTATCATATGGTGTTATTTTAGAATGAACTCTAGAGCTATTTGTGACACTTATAGGAATGGCTCAATAGATCGATTGGAAAGGATAACTTTGAGGTGGTTTCGTACCCTACAACAATTTCTATCTTATGTTCTCCGCTAGTAGGAACTTTGGAATGATTCTTTATCGCACGTTGAGGGATTGTTATATGATCCAATTATGTTAGCACTGTTGAGAGATTGCACTAGTGAAAGTATGAACCCTAGGCCTTGTTTTTAAGCATTGCAATACCGTTTGTGCTCACTTTTGTTACTTGCTACCTTGCTGTTTTTAGATTTTCAGATTACAAAAACATATATCTACTATCCATACTACACTTTTATCACCATCTCTTCGCCGAACTAGTGCACCTATACAATTTACCATTGTATTGGGTGTGTTGGGGACACAAGAGATTTCTTGTATTTGGTTGCAGGGTTGTTTGAGAGATACCATTTTCAACCTATGCCTCCCACGGATTGATAAACCTTAGGTCGTCCACTTGAGGGAAAATTGCTACTGTCCTACAAAACTCTGCGCTTGGAGGCCCAACACGAGTCTACTAGAATAAGTTGTGCAGTAGACATCACTGGGCCAAGGTAACACACCCATCCAAACTAGCCCTCCGTGATGACATGAATAAGAGGCATATAAATGGACCAAGCAGGGCCTTCCCATATAAAGCAAGTGTGGTTGCACTTGTTGAGTTTGATTCAGTGGCACTATGACTTGATCGACCAATGAAGGAATTTATTTTACCAAGTTCATTTTTATTATAAATATTCCTTCTTTTCACTAATTATTTCCTGATAAAAGTCATAGTATATAAACCCTTACCATTTTCAAAGAATGCTTCACATAAACATGGCAACATTACTTCTCATATCTTTTAGGTAGGATAATGAGCATTTTTATTTAGTTCCTTGTCATACTTAGACATGTATCCTACCGAACATCTTAAACACAAGCAATGATATGGCAGTATCATACCAAAGGAGCATAGCAAAATAAGCAACAATAATCCTATTGCAAATAATGCAAAAATAAGCCAAATTTGTATTTATTAACCATGGCCTTGCAATGCCATCAAGCAAATGGAGGTGGTGGCTTGCCTTCCTCATATGGAGTGTCAAAGTACTCTTGTTCTTCACCTCAGTTATTTCCTTCTAGAAATAATTTAATGAGCAGCAATAAATATCACATGGAGCAAATTTAAATAGAGCAAGCATACTACTAGAAAGAGGAGCTCAAATGAAAAATATTGCGAAAATAATCAACTCATTTGGACTTTCGGTTTAAAAGTTAGAGCAGGTTAAAGTTTGTTAAAAAAATGCATTTAAATAGAATTTCCGGGGAAGGCCACGTCGAAGGCGCCTTTGGGAGTATGGCTTCACTTAGAAAAAGTTTTGGCCGGCGGCTGAGTCATAGGCGGTGGGCCCGGCGGTTATGTTTAAACACACACAGAGAGAGAGAGAGGGCAGTGGATGGCGGCGTGATGTCCTGCAAGTGCACAGGGTTTAGTTGTAGTCTTTTCAAAGTAAGAGTATGGGTCCCATAGGGAGCACAGGAATTGGACTTTGTCTCTCATAGTGACTTATAATAAGGTGCCTGCAAGTTAGTGCGGTCCGAAGCAAAGTGGAAATGGAAGTTTAAAGTAATGGGGGGTTGTTGCAAACATGGTAATAAAGAGCAAGAGTAAAACAAAAGAGCGTGAGACGTGAATAACTGTTGTTGGAATCGATGGGACTAAGGCATTCTCAGGTAGTCCGGAATCCCCACTAGTATGCATCTAACGCGACCAATGCCTAAGCATAATTCGAAGTCGGATTCCTAAGCCACCTTATATGTTTCTATAAGTGGGCGGAGCCAAGTATAGAAATGTGGATACATGTAGCAGCCTCGTATCCCATATGCCACTACCATTCATCCCCACTCCGGTTATCGAATGGTAATTAAGGGCTTCCCCGTGGATGCAGCTAAGGCTATCTCCATTTATCCCCTATTGCAATGATCCGGGAAGGAGGGAGATTAGCACTGTCACTACCGACCTCCGCTTCCCACCTTCACACCAATAGTAATAAGCTTCTGTCCAAAGGAGGCAAATGTTGGATGGTTGACTTCACTCAACATCAAGTGAGTTTATCTTGTCTACATCATGTCATCGTTCTTAAGGCGTTACTCCGTTCTTATGGACATAATACACTAGATGCATGCTGGATAGCGGTCGATGTGTGGAGTAATAGTAGTAGATGCAGGCAGGAGTCGGTCTACTTGTATTGGACATGATGCCTATATGCATGATCATTGCCTTGGATATCGTCATGATTATTTGCTTTTCTATCAATTGCCCAACAGTAATTTGTCTACCTACCGTATGCTATTTTCTTGAGAGAAGCCTCTAGTGAAACCTATGCCCCCCGGGTCTATCAAAATCATATTACAAAAAACCTAAAAATATTGCTGCCATTTTCTTTTATTTATTTTATTTTGTATTTTTGTTTCAATCTATCTATCTATCACATACAATTTAATCTTGCAATTTACCGCCGAGAGATTGACAACCTCTCGTTTGCGTTGGGTGCAAGGATTTGTTGTTTGTGTGCAGGTGCTGCTAACGAGGTGTTGTGTGATTATCCTACTGGTTCGATAACCTTGGTTTCATAACTGAGGGAAATACTTATCTCTACTGTGCTGCATCATCCCTTCCTCTTCGGGGAAATACCAACGCAAGCTACAAGTAGCAGGAAGAATTTCTGGTGCCGTTACCGGGGAGACATCATCAACATCTATCAAGTACCTTTGCACAAACTCTCATCTACTTGCATTTACTTTATTTGCCATTTGCCTCTCGTTTTCATCTCCCCCACTTCTAAAACATTTTTACAAAAATACAAAAATATTTTCCGTTTGCCTTCTTCTTGTTAGCTTGTTTGCTTGCTTGTTATCTTGTTTGCGTAGTCACGATGTCTCAAGAAAATACAAAATTGTGTGATTTTTCCAATACTAATAATAATGGTTTTATTAGTACTCCGATTGCTCCTCCCACCGCTAGTGCGGAGACTTGTGATATTAATGCCGCTTTGCTAAATCTTGTCATGAAAGATCAATTTTCCAGTAGTCCTAATGAAGATGCCGCATCCCATATTAACACTTTCGTAGAATTGTGTGACATGCAAAAGAAAAAATATGTGGATAATGATATTGTGAAATTAAAATTATTCCCATTCTCATTGCGGGATCGTCCAAAAATTTGGTTTTCATCTTTACCACGAAATAGTATCGATTCTTGGGATAGGTGTAAAGATGCTTTTATTACTAAGTATTTTCCTCCCGCGAATATTATTTCTCTTAGAAATCAAATTATGAATTTCAAGCAACTTGATCATGAACATGTTGCCCAATCTTGGGAGAGGATGAAATTAATTATAAGAAATTGCCCTACTCATGGTTAAAATTTACGGATGATCATTCAAAAAATTTATAAGGGATTGAATTTTGTCTCTAGAAATCTTTTAGATTCCGCCGCGGGTGGTACTTTTATGGAAATTACTTTGGGTGAAGCTAGTAAATTGCTTGATAATATTATGGCAAATTATTCACAGTGGCATACTGAAAGAACTCCAACTAGCAAAAAGGTGAATTCTATTGAAGAAATTAATACTTTGAGTGATAAAGTTGATGCGCTTATGAAATTGGTTGCTAGCAAAAATGCTCCTATTGATCCTAATGATGTGCCTTTGTCCACTTTGATTGAGCAAAATAATGATCCCATAGATGTGAATTTTTTCTCGTGAAACAATTTTAATAATAATGCTTATAGAGGTAATTTCAACGCTAGACCATTTCCTAGAAATTCCTCTAATAATTATGGCAATCCTTATGGTAATTCTTATAATAATAATAGGATGCCCTCTGATCTTGAAAGTAATATTAAAGAATTTATTCATGCTCAAAAAGTTTTCAACACTACGATAGAAGAAAAATTGAGTAAAATTGATGATATGTCTAGGAGCATTGATAGAATTATTCATGATGTGGAAAATCTTAAGACTAAAATTTTGCCACCCAAAATTGATATTAGTGAATCAATTAAAGCTTTATATGTCTCCATGGATGAGAGTAAGAAAAGAACCGCCATGCTTAAAGTTAAACGAGAATTTTTAGAAAAAGCGATCCCTCCTGGTTTTTATCATAGTAATGATGAGGATATTAAAATGATTGGTGTTTCATCTATTGATTCTTTGTTTAGCAATATAAAACTTGATGAAAAGGGGACTGAAGAAGAGTCAACTTTAGCTAAAGAGCGTCTCCATAATTCGGAAGGTGAAAATCTTGATAAGAAAATTGCTAAAAGTGGGTTTGGAGAGGTAAAAACTTTAAATAGCGATGTGCCCACTCTCTTGGATTACAACGATTTTAATTATGATAATTCATCTTTGATTCAGTGCATTTCTTTGTTACAATCCATGTTAAATTCACCCAGCGCTTATGAGCAAAACAAGGCTTTTACTAAACACATCGTAGAAGCAATGATGAAAGCGTTAGAAGAAAAGCTAGAACTAGAAGTTTCAATTCCTAGAAAATTATATGTTGAATGGGAACCCACAATTAAAGTTAAAATTAAAAATTATGAGTGCAATGCTTTATGTGATTTTGGTGCTATAGTTTCCACAATTCCAAAATCTTTATGTGATGTGCTAGGTCTCACCAATATAGATGAATGTTCTCTTAATTTGCACTTGGCGGATTATACTATTAAAAAGCCTTTGGGTAGAATTAATGATGTTCTTATTCTTGAAAATAGGAACTATGTGCCCATTGATTTTATTTTTCTTGATATTGAATGCAATTCTTCTTGCCCCATAATACTTGGTAGACCGTTCTTACGAACTATAGGTGCCGTTATTGATATGAAAGAAGGGAATATAAAATTTCAGTTTCCATTAAGGAAGGGTATGGAGCATTTCCCTAGGAAAAGAATTAAAGAACCATATGAATCAATTATGAGGGCCACTTATGGAATGAACTTGAAAGATGACAATACTTGAAATTATGCATTATGCCTAGCTAGGGGCATAAAACAATAGCGCTTGTTGGGAGGCAACCCAATAAATAAAATAATATTTTTTCTGTTATTGTGTGTTTTCACTGTCATGTTACTGGTATGATTGTGTTTTTGTGTTTTTAATTAGTGTTTGTGCCAAGTAAAGCCTTTAGGATGATTTGGAAGATAGTATAATTGATGCTGTCTGAAAACAGAAAGTTTTGCGTCCATTGCTGGAATTTTGGTTTTTTTCTGGAATGTCAGAACCTTGTGAATTTCTTACACAATATTGATATATGAATTTCCCACGTTGTACTAAGTTTTCAGAATTTTTGGAGTTACAGAAGTATGACCATAATTCAGATTTCTACAGACTGTTCTTTTTTTGACAGATTCTGTTTTTTATGCACCACTTGCTTGTTTTGATGAATCTATGGATTGTATCGGGGGGTATAAGCCATGGTGAAGTTAGAGTACAGTAGGTATAATGAAAAATAAAATATGAATGGGTTTGCAACAGTACTTATAGTAGTGATTTATTTTGTTATACTACGGATCTCACGATGGTTTTGTTGAGTTTTGTGTGATTGAAGTTTTCAAGTTTTGGGTGAGATCACGATGGATGAAGGAATAAGGAGTAGTAAAAACCTAAGCTTGGGGATGCCCGAGGCACCCCAAGGTAATATTCAAGGAAGACTCAAGCGTCTAAGGTTGGGGATGCCCCAGAGGGCATCCCCTCTTTCTTCTACCAGTCATCGGTAATTTAGTTGGAGCTATATTTTTATTCGTCACATGATATGAGTTTTCCTTAGAGCATCTTGTATTATATGAGTCTTTGCTTTGTTTTCTTTTTAGTTTGTCACAATCATCTTTGGTGAACACACCTATCTTGAGAAAGCCACATGTTTATCATCATTTGTTAGAATTCTCTATGTGCTTCACTTAAATTTTTTGAGCTAGGCGGTTGCTCTAGTGTTTCATTTAAATCTTTTTGAGCACGGTGGTGGCTAAATTTTGAAGAAATAAACTCTCATGCTTCACTTATATTATTTTGAGAGTTGGTTAAAATTTTGAAGAAATAAACTCTCATGCTTCACTTATATTATTTTGAGAGTTGGTTTAAAATTTTGAAGAAATAAACTCTCATGCTTCACTTATATTATTTTGAGAGTTGATTAAAATTTTGAAGAAATGAATTCTCATGCTTCACTTATATTATTTTGAGAATTGACAAGATTAAAATTTTGAAGAAATGAATTCTCATGCTTCACTTATATTATTTTGAGAGTTGACAAGATTGAAATTTTGAAGAAATATTTGCACTCTTATGCTTCACTTAAATCTTTTTGAGAGTTGATGATACTAACGGTAATTTGCATAATATATGAAGTTGGTCCCAAAGTGATGAATATTCAAGAGGGATATAAATAAAAACTTTCATATAGATCATTGGATATGATAAGTGTGATTCCTTGCAATAGTTTTGCGATATGGAAATGATAATATGTGAGTCATGTTAGTGAGTAATTGTGATTTAGTAAGAATATTAGTGTTAAGGTTTGTGATTCCCTATGCATGCACGTTAAGTCAATTGTTATGCAATGAAATTATATCCTACTTATGGTGCATTATCCGGTGTTAGTTGTGTTCAATGCATGTTTATGAACGTTTTCGTTTTTTGGTTGGTTGCTTCTCAATCTATTTGCTAGCCTTCATTTGTACTAAGCGGAAATACTGCTTGTGCATCCAAAATCCTTAAACCCAAGTTGTGCCAAATGAGTCCACTATATCTACCTATATGCAGTATTTCAATGCCGTTCCAAGTAAATTTGCGTGTGCCAACTCTAATTTTCAAAATAATTTTCCATTTTGTGTGCCCGTACCGCTCATGAAGCGGCAGGGGGTGGCCATTATTTTCCATGCTAGGTGTGTTATTCGCACGATGAGTGTTTATTCACTTGTCATTGCACGAGAGAATGGTTGGTAATAGGGATGCCCAGTCCCACATGAAATCAAATTAATAACAACAAAATTCCTTGGAAAGTGTTGGTATGGAGGGCACCCATGGATACGGCTAGCCATGGATTGTGAAAGAATGGTGGAAAGGAAATAAACTTTACCGCATATGATGTGTCTAGCATGGAAAATATTGGCAATTCTCGGTCGTTTTCGTTGACAGGAAAGGCATACGTCTCAATTTTTTTTATCTCTTTAATTTCAGCTTTGAGCTCTGGCAGATTTGACAAATCTCTGCTTCCCTCTGCGAAGGGCCTATCTATTTACTTTTATGCAATTTTTATTTTTTGAGTCTCCATCTTCTCTTACAAAAGCACTAACTAGAGAGCTCTATTGTCATACTTGTGCATTGCGTGTAGCTAATATTAGAGTGTGTTTCATGAATGGATCAATGATTGAGCATAATGGCTGTAACACCCCCATGTATTAGCAACAGTGATCACCCTTTTGATAATGCCAAGTCACCATGATTAACAGTGCTTGATCATCATTTTGGTCATATCTCATTTCAAATTCCAAATTCAAATTGAGAATTCAAATTTAAAGTGAATTTAAAAGTTGTTCAAATCCAGGAACTAAATAGTTCAAAATATTACAAATATTCCCAAAGCAATTGTAAAAATAAAATCAACATTAATTGAATTATTTAAATGACTCTAACATCATGAAATAGTACCACAACATCGATTTAAATTGCCAATTCATTTAATAAAAATTCAAATGAAATCTTTTTCTCTCCAAACCTTTTTCTGGTAGGGATAAATATTGCCTAGTATTTATTGAGCCAAGTCACATATTTTACCAAAGTCAAATTGTGGCTAAACATTTTGCAAAACAGTACAGAAATAAAGAAACAGAAAAATAAAAAGAAAAAAGGGTAAAGACTTACTGTGCTGGTGGGCTGTGAGTGCACAGTGCACAGCCCAGCCCACCAGGAGGTCGTCTCCCTCCTCCCGCCTCCGTATCAGCATGCGCGAGCGCCTGAGCCGCCGATGGGCAGCTGTCGTCCATCCCCGCCACCGTCGCCGCCGCGAGGTGGATAAGTGCATCTCCCGCGACCCCCTGGCGAAACCCTAGCCCACTTTCCCTTCTCCCTCTCGCTCGCTCGTCTTCTCTCTCTCTTGCGCCCGAGAGCTCCCTCCGCCGTCGCCGTCGATCCTGCATCCTCCGTCGTCCCCGCGCAGCGCCACTATGTCGTAGCTCACCGCCGTCGTCCGCTATGCCGTTCGGTGCAAGCCATTGGAGCCGGGAGCCACCACAACGAGCGCCATGAGCTCTTTTTCTTCCTCGGCCCCGACGAACTTCGACGACTATTCCGGCGACGTCAAGCCCTCCCCGCGCACACTTTGCTCACCTGCAGGCTCACGGTGAGCCCCCGCATCTTTCCCCTCCCTCTCGCGCACGAATCCATTCTCGTAGCCGCTGCTGCCATCGCCGCCCGAACCTAGTTCCCCCACATAGCTCGCCGCCGACGCTGTAGTCGTGGTCATGCTCGCCCGAGCATGGTAACGTGCTCAAGTCACCTCACTGCGGCCGCTCGTGCCGCTAGATCTCCTCCCCGTGGCCTCTATCGCTGACCCCGCATCTGGCCGAACTACGACGACCGCTACGGTGCTCGCTGTCGTCGTATAGGGCCTCCCCGAGACCAAACAGTGGCACCACGCGATGCGCGCCGACGCCAGCTCTCGAATGCGACCGAAAACGCGGTGAACGGTGCCCTGTGCCGTGTTTCCGCGCTTCTCCGGCGAACTTCCGCCGCGGGAATGGTCACCGGCGTTGTTCCGGCGACCTCGCCAACGTGGCACGGCCGGGCCCGCCTCTGGGTCGCTGACAAAGGGCCCCACTGGCCCCGTTGACTGGGTTGACCAGTCAACGGTGCTGACTGGGCAACCCAGTGTCACTGACGTGCAGGCCCCGCGAGTAATTAAGTTAATTCAAATTTAAAAGTTAATCTGATAATTAGGTTAGTCACTGACTAATGGGGCCCACATGCTAATTAATCCTTTTTAGTTAAATTAACTCACTGGATTAACTACTGTGGATGACATGTGGGACCCACTGGTCAGGTTTGACCCTGACCAGCTGGTGTTGACTGCTGACGCCATCATTTCGTCATGCTGACGTCACATAACACTGTTTTGGATAATTCGAATTAAACAATTTCAGAAATTCCAGAAAATGATTAAAACTTTGAAAAATCATATAAAATAAACCGTAACTCGGATGAAGATAATTTATATATGAAAAACGATCAGAAAAATATGACGAATCCGAATATCCTACCCACATACCTACCACACCCCTCTAACATACTGAACATGGAACTTTTTGCCCGATTTTGATAAATGAATAGTGTCTGACCTTGGTAAAATAAATCCAAATAAATTCCTAAATCATCTAAAATAATTAGAGAGGCAATATATCACATATGCATATCGTTTAGGCATGTCATGCATAGTGATTGCATTTGTTGCCATGTATTTATTGTTTCTTCCCCCTCCTTCTCCCCCGATAGACCCCGAGACTTCCGACGACACTGCTGCGTACGACTACGTCGCCGACGACCAGATCCCTTCAGCAGAGCTTCCAGGCAAGCAAAACCCCCTTGATCATCCAGATATTGCCTATACTTTCTCTCTATTGCTTGTATTAGAATTCCTTCTATTTATATTCCGATAGCTCCTATTCTGATGCATACCCTGATTTCGTCGCCTACTGTTGATACCTACCTGCTGTCCTATGATGCTTAGTTAGCTACACGGAAATGTTTGCATATTGCAATACTTTAAACTGTTAAAGTCGGGCCGGCTCCAAGAGTGCCCACGAGTGAATAATATTAAAGACGGGTCGGCTCGAAGAGCACCCGCGAGTGATATTGTGGTGGAACGACATGGCAGGCGGAGACCACCTAGGAGAGAGGTGGACCTGGTCCTTGATCGTGATCCGCGTGTTACCAAGTCGGAGCGACAGGGATCCTGTTTGTCTCTGCGAGCTACTAAACACGCCTAACGGATTTGGGTATTTGATATGAGTTGGCCGCTGGCCATATACGCACTACCACCATGTGGGATAATGGTTATGGGACCCTCTACGTCCTATGTATCAGCCGAAAGCTCTTCAGATGTCACAGCTCAGAGATGCGGGCTGATCATTGGGGTGGGCTGGTTACGTCACTTGTGTATACAGTGTCGCGCCTGGGCCCCGACCAGCCACGTAATGTGCAGGAGTGCAAAGGGCGATGGCCCAAGACCCCTTCGCACTTAGGATTTAGACCGGCGTGTTGACCTCTCTGCTGAGCCTAGGTAGGACTGCGTCGTGTCGATTACCCGAGGCCGGGCATTACCCAGCAAGTGTGTCCGGCCAGATGTAATCGAGCGTGCTGGGTAATAGTAGTGCACCCCTGCAGGGAAGTTATCTATTCGAATAGCCGTGTCCACGGTAACAAGACGCTCAGAGTTGTATCTTGATCTGCTACAACTACAAATGGATACTGATACAATATTAAACTTTTGCTACTGCTCTCGGGATCTCTTCCTCGCAGGGTAGTCGAGGAAGGATCCCAGGGCTTTACTAAAATATGATTGATTATATATTATCTTGTTCTACTCTCTTCTGATGCTGCAAGATTGCATTCAAGATGCTAGTCTTCGATAGGCTAGGCCTCTCCCCCTCTGTTCCAGCATTTCTGCAGTTTAGTCCAAAGATATAGCCCCATTCCTTTGATACCGATGCATACTTAGCATAGTTCTGATGTCAGTCTTGCGAGTACTTTGGATGAGTACTCACGGTTGCTTTGCTATCTCTTTTTCCCCATACCTGGTTGCTGCGAGCAGACGACGGAGCCCAGGAGCAGGAGATCCCCGGAGGCACCTACTACTACGTTGAGCCCGCCGACCAGGAGTAGTTCGGAGGCCCTAGGCAGGAGGCCTTCGCCTTTTCGATCAATGTCACTGTTTGTGCTAGCCTTCTTAAGGCAAACTTGACTAACTATGTCTGTACCCAGATATTATTTGTGTGTATGACTTATGTATTCGGGTCCTCATGACCCCTGGTTTGTAATATGAAGATTTATCTTTAAATTTGTGTTGTGATATCTTCTCGTGAGTCTCTGATCTCGAGCGTGCACGTTTGCGTGTATGATTAGTGTACGGTCGAGCAGGGGCGTCACAATGGGCTAGGGATAACTTTCTTTAGCGTTGATATTTTGAAAGACATGGTTGGTTGTTACCATGCTTGAGTATTTATATCTTCATGTCAAATTATAGACTATTGCTTTGAATCATTCAAGTCTAATGTCCATGCTATAAAAGAAAAGAATATGTGATGAATATGTTAGGCAGCATTCCACATCAAAAATTCTGTTTTTATCATTTACCTACTCGAGGACGAGCAGGAATTAAGCTTGGGGATGCTGATACGTCTCCAACATATCTATAATTTTTGATTGTTCCATGCTGTTATAATATCAATCTTGGATGTTTTTATAATCATTTACAGCAATTATATATCATTTTTGGAGACTAACCTATTAACCTAGTGCCGAGTGCCAGTTGCTGTTTTCTGCCCTGTTTTTGTTTTACAGAAAATCAATACCAAACGAAGTCCAAATGCCACGAAACTTTTTGGAGATTTTTTATTGGACAAGATAAACACGAGAAGCTTTGGGAGAGGGCCAGAAGATGAAGGAGTGGGCCACGAGGCACCAGGGCGCACCCAGGGGGGGTGGCGCGCCCTGCTACCTCGTGGGGCCCAGCCAGCTCCGTTTAACCTAATTCCAGCACTGTAAATTCAGAAAAAATCAGAAACCCTCAGGGGAGTCCATGAAATACTTTTTACGCTACGGCAAGTTTCTGTTCCAGAGATATCCCATCTGGGGTCCTTCTCCGGTGATCTGCCGGAGGGGGAATCGATCACGGAGGGGTTCTACATCAACCTTGCTGTGCTTCCAATGATGCGTGAGTAGTTTACCACAGACCTTCGGGTCCATAGGAAGTAGCTAGATGGCTTCTTCTCTCTTTTATATCTTCAACACAATGTTCTCCTCGATGTTCTTGGAGTTCTATCCGATGTAATCACTTTTTGCGGTCTGTTTGTTGGGATCCGATGAATTGTGAGTTTATGATCAGATTATCCATGAAATTATTTGAGTCTTTTCTGATCTCTTTTATGCATGATTATTATAGCCTCGTATTTCTTCTCCGATCTATTGATTTGCTTTGGCTAACTAGATTGATTTATCTTGCCATGGGAAGAGGTGCTTTGTAGTGGGTTCGATCTTGCGGTGCTCAATCCCAGTGACAGAAAGGGACATGACACGTATGTATCGTTGCTACTAAGGGTAAAAAGATGGGGTTTATTCATACGTGAGTTTATCTTGTCTACATCATGTCATCGTTCTTAAGGCGTTACTCCGTTCTTATGGACTTAATACACTAGATGCATGCTGGATAGCGGTCGATGTGTGGAGTAATAGTAGTAGATGCAGGCAGGAGTCGGTCTACTTCTATTGGACGTGATGCCTATATACATGATCATTGCCTTGGATATTGTCATGATTATTTGCTTTTCTATCAATTGCCCAACAGTAATTTGTCTACCCACCGTATGCTATTTTCTTGAGAGAAGCCTCTAGTGAAACCTATGGCCCCCGGGTCTATCTAAATCATATTACTAAAACCCTAAAAATATTGCTGCCATTTTATTTTATTTATTTTATTTTTTATTTTTTATTTCAATCTATCTATCTATCATATACAATTTAATCTTGCAATTGACCGCCAAGGGACTAACAACCCCTCGTTTGCGTTGGGTGCAAGGATTTGTAGTTTGTGTGCAGGTACTGCTAACGAGGTGTTGCGTGATTCTCCTACTGGTTCATTAACCTTGGTTTCATAACTGAGCGAAATACTTATCTCTACTGTGCTGCATTATCCCTTCCTCTTCGGGGAAAATACCAACGCAAGCTACAAGTAGCAGCTTTCTGTATGATCCTCTATAGCTAGATTTGTATACCTTAGGTCCCGGATCCCGACATGTATAGTTGACCAAGTTGATCTACTCGGTAAGTGGTCTTCATTGGGATGAAGTGGGCCACCTTAGTAAGTCTTTCCACAGTGGCCCATATGGACTCATGGCCTCGGGCTGACTTGGGTAACCCGACAATGAAGTCCATTCAAATGTCATCCCATTTCCATTGTGCAATCTGGCTGGCTTCTGATGTTTAGCCTTGATCTTGTTGCATACATTGCATCAGGCGATATAATATGCGATGTATTTTCGCATTCCTTGCCATCAAAATCTCTCTCTCTCAAATCTTGGTACATTTTGGTGCCTCCAGGGTGGATGGAGTATGCGGACTCATGTGCCTCTCAAAGTATTTGTTGTTTCAGATTAGCTTGATTGGGTACGTATATCCGGGTTTCATACCACAGCGTACCTTGGTCATTAATGATGAAATGTTTAGCTTTTCCCTACTGAACCTTCTTCTTGATTCCCTCTATGCCAAAGTTATTTACTTGTGCCTTCTTGATTTTTCTTCAAGAGTAGGTGCAATTTCTAGGGTATTCAGGCTCATCGGGCCATAGAATATTAAGCTGAGCTTGGCGAATTCTTCTAGAAGTGCGGAGTTCATGACTGTAATCACCACTTCACTGCTCCTGGCTTCCTACCGAGATCATCGGCGACCACATTGGCCTTCCTGGATTGTAATTGACTCCAAGGTCATAATCCTTGATTAACTCTAGCCATGTCCTTTGCCTGAGGTTGAGGTCCGGTTGGGTGAAAATATATTTGAGACTCTTGTGGTTCATATCCATTTCACACCTTTATCCAATCTGGTAGTGCCTCAAAATTTTCAAAGCATGAACCACAGGTGCCAATTCCAAGTCATGGGTGGGGTACTTTTCTACATGTGGTCATAGCTGTCTGGATGCATATGCCACAACCTTCCCTTCTTTCATTTAGTATGCAACCAATCCCATGTCTGGAAGCATCATAGTATATGTCAAAGCTCTTGTGAATGTCTGGCAAGACTAAGAGAGGTGCTGTCGTCTGTCTGGTCTTTAACTCCATGAAGCTAGATTCACAAGCTTATGTCCTGACAAATTTGTGGTCCTTCTTTAGCAGTTCTGTCATGTGTTTTGGTAGTTTGGAAAACCCTTTGGTGAAGCGGCAGTAGTAGCCTACCAATCCTATAAAACTATAAACCTCGGTTACCATGGTTGGTGCTATTAGTCTAGCACATCACTCACTTTGCTTGGATCGATTGCTACACCTTATTCTGACAGAAATTGTCCCAAAAATCTAACTTCCTTTAGGCAAAAGTTGCGCTTGCTCAACTTGGTGCACAAGGGGTGGGCTTGTAGCCTTTCTAACACTGTGCGAAGGTGCTGGCTATGTTTTTCCTCGTTATTGGAGTAAATGAGAATATTGTCAATGAAGACCGCTACAAACTTGTCCAAGACTTCCATGAACACTTTGTTCATCATGGTCATGAAGTATGCGGGTGTGTTGGTCAGTCCAAACGACATGACTGTGAACTTGTACAAACCATATCGCGTGGTGAAAGCGGTCTTGGGAATATCTTCTTGCTTGATCTTCAACTGATGATATCCCGTTCAGAGGTCGCTCTTTGAGAATACCCGGGCACCATTTAATTGATCGAATAAATCATCGATGTGAGTGAGCGGGTATTTGTTCTTAATTGTGACCTCATTTAAAGGACAATAATCCACGCACATCCTTAGGCTGCCATCTTTCTTTTTGACAAAGAGTAGCGAAATGCTTGGATGAATGTATCCCATCTTTTGTAGGTTGTCCAGCTGTTTCTTTAATTCCACCAATTATGTGGATGGCATGTGATAGTATTTCCTGAATATTGGAGTCGTGCCGGGGATTAAGTCAATGGCAAATTCTAACTCCCGATCGGGTGGCATTCTCGGTAGGTCTTGAGGGAACACATACGGGAACTCGCTCACCACTGGAATCAAGTTCATGTCGGTGACCATGGCTTGCCATACCTTACCCTTACTTGGTGAAGTCTTGCTGGGAATGAACATTGCTTGCTTCCCGTCTGGGTTGAGTAGTGTCACTGTCCGTGTTGCACGATTAATGCAGACCTAATGCTGAGTTAACCAGTCCATGACCAAAATAGCATCCAATCCTGGTGATTCTAGCAAAATGAGGCTAGCTGGAAACTCCACATTATTTATCAGGATTTCCAAGTTTTGGCAAACCATATTTGTTCTCAGAATTCAGCCAGGGGATTGTACCACCAAGATTTTGTCCAAAAGAGAGAGGGGAAAATTGTTCATTGTAGCAAAACTCTGCAAGATGAATGAATGGGAAACTCTGAAATCAAATAAAATTACTGTAGGTATGTTATTGATAGAAAACATACCAAGAACCACATCCAGTGCTTCGCAAGCTTCTTTGGTGGAGATGTGGGGTACTCGGCCTCGACAAACATCCTGGTTAGGACGACGCCCTAGGCTGTTGACTTGTGGCATTGGGTTGGACTAAATTTTTTTTGGCCTTGGTAGGGCACTATGTGGAATAGTGCCTGGCTTGTCCACAGATCAAGCAAGTATTATTGCGCATGCAATCTTCTAGTACAGGAAGGTTTCCATATGACTTGCCATCATTTTTTTGATTTGTTGCCACTATTCCAGGCTGGCTTGTTTTTAGTCGGGGCAGGCTACCAAGTGCGTTGTTTCTGAGAGTAGTTCTCATGGTTATCCTTCTTGGGCTCGTACTTGTGCTTGTAGTCTTCATACCCAGTCTTATTCTCTTGTTCTGTAATGAGTGCTTTATACACTAGTGTCTGGAAATCTAGAAAATCCAGGGTGCTGAGCTAGCAATAGAGTGTATGATTGAGTCCTCCTAGAAAGCGATCTATCTTCCTTTCCTTGTGAGATACATCATGAGTGGAGTATCACGCAAGATTGTTGAAATTGTTCAAGTACTCATTCACAGACATGCCACCTTGAGTGAGGGCAAGAAATTTCCTCTGCTTAACTTTCATCACTCCGGTGGGAATATGGTAGTTACAAATTTTTTCCTTAAGTTTCTCCCAGCTGATGGTTTCTTCTATCGGCCATACTTTCTTCATATTCTCCCACCATATAGCTATGGGACCTTCAAGATAATTGGTGGCAAAGGGTACCTTATCCAGTTCTTCGTAACCTGATCTTTCCAACATTTTCTCAAATATCCTCAGCCAATCATCTGCTTCCATGGTGTCTATGGCTTGATACAAATTTGGTGGTTTGGTCCGTTGAAAGTCTGATAGCTTGGAGTGTGACCCATAGTTGTGTTTTTGCCCAACCAAAGTCTGCATGCTTCTTAGAAAGTTAGTGAAATCATGGTTCATCTTCTCCTCAGACATCCTCATAATCTGATCTATAGTTGGTCCTTGAGGTAGAGGAGGTGGTGGATACTCTGGTGACTATCCTTCCTATCTGGCGGATAAACGAACTGGGTTGTCGTTGCCACCACTGCTGCTGCCTTGGTAACCGATCCTATATCCATTCCCAATATAAAGGATCAAGTCGATGAGCAACATCCATAAGGGGAAAATAAGGTAACACCAAAGAACCAAATAAGAAGCAATAGAATCGATGCCAACTTCACTCACAATTAAAATGGCAGGAATCATTAGTCTATATGCGTGCTATGCAGCAATCAAAATGCAGCACATAAATAAGCTAAATTCTAGACTACCACTAAATTCTAATATCCGTGCTAACTAGGGTGTCCTTCATTCAGTTCGGCCCCTATACCAAGCGTTGTGGCACCCCAATTTAGCGAACCAGATGCCCTGTGTTCTAGCATAAAGATCCATGTCTTCTAGAAACACAGCACAAGTTGGCATAGAACAGAACCATATTTTATTACAATACTTAGGGTACATAGGTTCAAATAGTATAACTCTTAGCGAGGCAAGGCGGCACGACTCATGCAGCGACAATAATTACATTATTTATCTAACATATCAGTGCCTCGATTACTAGAAGCAGATAATAATACAACAACGGAGCAGCACGATGATGGTGGGACTCCAATCCAAAGGGACACTGCTGGGACACTTCCTAGTTCGCGAACTCGGGATCCTCAGGTTACTCAGGCACAACATCTCCTGCATCGGGCATGATAAGCCAGGTGAGTACTTTGAATGTACTCGCATGCTCACAACAACCAAAAATAATATGGCATATACTGAAATGAATATGACATATTAATGCATCTAGCTGCTATCTGTGAGTAAGATAAAAGGGGTGCATATTATCAAGTATAGTAACTATTTGACCGATGCCCAACACTAGTTCAAGCTCACATGGACCAACTTCCCGGTGACCATCCATTCAATCAACTTTCTCACATGACCACTCTGTGATCACCTCAGGTATCCTGCCATTTAACACCCTGGCCATAGCCACCGGTTCCCGGCCATTACACCTAGCGGGATCTAGACTAGTCCCACAGATCAACATTAATCTTTCCTATGCACTTTGTATTGGAAATATGCCCTAGAGGCAATAATAAATTGGTTATTATTATATTTCCTTGTTCATGATAATCGTTTATTATCCATGCTATAATTGTATTGATTGGAAACTCAAATACATGTGTGGGTACATAGACAACACTGTGTCCCTAGTAAGCCTCTAGTTGACTAGCTCGTTGATCAAAGATGGTTAAGGTTTCCTAGCCATTGACATGAGATGTCATTTGATAACGGGATCACATCATTAGGAGAATGATGTGATGGACAAGACCCAAACTACGAATGTAGCATATGATCGTGTCAGTTTATTGCTATTGTTTTCTGCATGTCAAGTATTTGTTTCTTTGACCATGAGATCATGCAACTCCCTGACATCGGAGGGGTACCTCGTGTGTATCAAACGTCGCAACGTAACTGGGTGACTATAAAGGTGCTCTACAGGTATCTCCGAGGATGTCTGTTGGGTTGGCATGGATCAAGACTGGGATTTGTTACTCCGTATGACGGAGAGGTATCTCAGGGCCCACTCGGTAATACAACATCACAATGAGCCTTGCAAGCAATGTGACTAAAGTGTTAGCCACGAGATCTTGTATTACGGAACGAGTAAAGAGACTTGCCGGTAACGAGATTGAACTAGGAATAGAGATACCGACGATCGAATCTCGGGCAAGTAACATACCGAAGAACAAAGGGAATAGTATACGGGATTAACTGAATCCTTGATATAGAGGTTCAACCGATAAAGATCTTCGTAGAATATGTAGGAGCCAATATGGGCATCCAGGTCCCGCTATTGGTTATTGGCCGTAGAGGTGTCTCGGTCATGTCTACATAGTTCTCGAACCCGCAGGGTCAACACACTTAACGTTTGGTGACGATTAGTATAGTTGAGTTATTTTGTTTGTGACCGAAGGTTGTTCGGAGTCCCGGATAAGATCCCGGACATGACGAGGGTCTCCGGAAGAGTCCGGAGGTAAAGATTAATATATGTGATAATAGTGTTTTGATCTCCGGAAGGGTTCCGGAATTCACCGGAAGAGGTTCCGGATGTTTACCGAAGTGTTCGGGTGCAGCAACACTTTATATGAGCCAAAGGGATAAAGCCCACGAGGTATTGGAAAGTGCAAAAGGAAGTTTTGCTGCTGCCTTAAGCGGTACTACCGCTGGTAAGGCAGTACTACCGCGTAAGCGGAACTACCGCTTGTGTGAAGCGGTACTACCGCAGAAGCGGTACTACCGCTTGGGTGAAGCGGTACTACCGCTCGTGAGCGGTACTACCGCTTGTGCACGGTACTGCAGGGATCCGAGTTGGACTCTTTCCCTGCGGGCCAAACCGACCTTGTGCGGGCAAAACCGACCTGGAGGAGGCTTTTGCTCCAAGTTTAGACCCCAAGGCTCAACATATAAATAGAGGGGCAGGGCTAGCACACGGGACACATTAAGATTTCCCAAGCCATGTGTCGGCAACCCTAACCCTCTAGTTCTCCCGTCATAATCTCCGTAGTGCTTGGCGAAGCCCTGCAGAGATTGTTCCTCACCACCATCACCACGCCGTCGTGCTGCCGGAACTCATCTACTACTTCATCATCGCTCGCTGGATCGAGGAGGTGAAGGCGTCATCAAGCCGTATGTGTGTTGAACGCAGAGGTGCCGTCCGTTCAGCACTAGTTCGTGATCGGATCGAGGGACGACTTGCGATTTGGATCGCGGAGACGTTCGACTACATCAACCGCGTTTCTTAACGCTTCCGCTTAGCGATCTACAAGGGTATGTAGATTCACTCTCCCTCTCGTAGATGCTCATCACCATGGATAGATCTTGTGTGTGCGTAGGAATTTTTTTGTTTCCCATGCAACATTCCCCAACAGTGGTATTAGAGCCAGGTTTATGCGTAGATGAGATCTCGAGTAGAACACAAACGAGTTGTGGGCGTGGGTGTATACATATTGCTTGCCGTTACTAGTTGATACTTGATTCGGCGGTATTGTGAGATGAAGCGGCCCGGACCGACATTACGCGTATGCTTACGTGAGACAGGTTCCTTCAACTGACATGTAACTTCGTTACATAAAGATGGCTAGCGGGTGTCTGTCTCTCTCACTTTAGTTGAATCAATTTCAATGAAGAGGGTTCTTTTAGAAGATCAAAAAGCAATCACTACACCACGTTGTGGTTTTGCGTAGGTAAGAACGGTTCTTGCAAACCCGTAGCAGCCACATAAAATTTGCAACAACAATTAGAGGACGTCTAACTTGTTTTTGCAGGGTATGTTGTGATGCGATATGGCCAATTACATGATGAGATATATGTGATGTATGATATGATCATGTGTTGTATAGAATATCACGACTTGCATGTCGATGAGTACGGCAACTGGCAGGAGCCATAGAGTTGTCTTTAATTATTTTCGCCGTTTTGCTTTACTTTATCGCTATGAGTTAGCAATAGTCGTGGAAGCAACAGTCGGTGCGACAACCTCATGGCGACACGTTGATGGAGATCAAAATGATGGAGATCATGGTGTCATGCCGGTGACGATGGAGATCATGCCGGTGCTTTGGAGATGGAGATCAAAAGCACAAGTTCATGGCCATATCATGTCACTTATGATTTGCATGTGATGTTAATCCTTTTATGCATCTTATGTTGCTTAGGACGACGGTAGCATTATAAGGTGATCCCTCACTTAAATTTCAAGATAAAATTGTGTTCTCCCCGAGTGTGCACCGTTGCGAAAGTTCGTCGTTTCGAGACACGCCGTGATGATCAGGTGTGATAGACTCTACGTTCACATACAACGGGTGCAAGCCAGTGTTGCACGTGCGGAACACTCGGGTTAAACTTGACGAGCCTAGCATGTACAGACATGGCCTCGGAACACAAGAGACCGAAAGGTCGAACATGAGTCATATAGTAGATATGATCAACATGAAGATGTTCACCATTGAAACCACCTCAACTCACGTGATGATCGGACTTGAGTTGGTGGATTTGGATCATGTTACACTCGAATGACCGGAGGGATGTCAATTTGAGTAGGAGATTTTAAGTAATATGATTAACTAAACTCATTATCTAGAACAATAGTCTAAGTTGTCTTTGCTATATTTATGTTGTAGATCATGGCTCGCGCAGTAGCACCCCTGAATTTTAATGCGTTCCTAGAGAAAGCTAAGTTGAAAGATGATGGAAGTAACTTTGTGGACTGGGCCCGTAATCTAAGGATTATCCTTACGGCTTCCCAGAAGGCTTATGTCCTTGATGCACCGCTTGGTGATCCACCCGCTCCAGTTGAGTCTCTAGACGTTGTGAACGCCTGGCAGGCTCGTTCTGAAGATTACTCAATAGTTCAATGTGCAATATTGTATGGCTTAGAACTGGGACTTCAAAGACGTTTTGAACGTCATGGAGCATATGAGATGTTCCAGGAGTTGAATTTTATCTTTCAGAAGAATGCCCGGATCGATAGATATGAGATCTCCGATAAGTTCTATGCTTGCAAGATGGAGGAGAACGGGTCTATCAGTGATCACGTACTCAGAATGTCTGGGTACTCTACCCATCTGGCTGAATTGGGGATGCCCCTTCCGCTAGAGGCTATCACTGACAGAGTTCTTCAATCATTGCCACCTAGCTACAAGAGCTTCGTGTTGAACTATAACATGCACGGGATGAACAAGTCAGTCGCCGAGCTGTTTGCGATGCTGAAAGCCGCTGAGTCTGAAATTCAGAAGGAGCATCAAGTGTTGATGGTCAATAAAACCACTAGTTTCAAGAAAAATGGCAAGGGTAAGAAGGGTAACTCCAAGAAGAGTGGCAAAGCAGTTGCTCCTCTCATGAAGAAACCCAAGGCTGGACCCAAACCAGAAACTGTGTGCTTTCATTGCAAGGGAACTGGACACTGGAAGCGGAATTGCCCCAAGTATTTGGCTGACAAGAAGGCGCCCAACAACAAACAAGGTATATATGATATACATGTTATTGATGTGTACCTTACCAACTCTCGTTGTAGTGCCTGGGTATTTGATACCGGTGCGGTTGCTCATATTTGCAACTCAAAACAGGAACTGCGGAATAGACGGAGGCTGGCAAAGGACGAAGTGACGATGCGCGTGGGAAATGGTTCCAAGGTTGATGTGATCGCCGTCGGCACGCTCGCTCTTCGATTACCATCGGGATTAATGATGAACCTAAATAATTGTTATTTAGTGCCTGCGTTAAGCATGAACATTATATCTGGATCTTGTTTATTGCGAGACGGTTACTCATTTAAATCAGAGAATAATGGTTGTTCTATTTATATGAGTAATATCTTTTATGGTCATGCACCCAATGTGAGGGGTTTATTCTTATTAAATCTCCATAGTAATAATACACATGTTCATAACATTGATGCCACAATATGTAGAATTGATAATGATAATACCACTTTCTTGTGGCACTGCCGTTTAGGTCATATTGGCGTAAAACGCATGAGGAAGCTCCATGCTGATGGACTTTTGGAGTCACTTGATTTTGAATCACTTGACACATGTGAGCCATGCCTCATGGGCAAGATGACTAAAACGCCGTTCTCTGGAACAATGGAACGGGCAAGTGACTTGTTGGAAATCATACATACTGATGTGTGCGGTCCGATGAGTATTGAGGCGCGTGATGGTTATCGTTACTTTCTCACCTTCACTGATGACTTAAGTAGATATGGGTATATTTACTTAATGAAACACAAGTCTGAAACATTTGAAAAGTTCAAACAATTTCAGAGTGAAATTGAGAATCATCGTAACAAGAAGATTAAATTCCTACGATCTGATCGAGGAGGAGAATATCTGAGTTATGAGTTTGGCAGTCACTTAAGACAGTGTGGAATTGTTTCACAATTGACACCGCCTGGAACACCACAGCGTAATGGTGTGTCCGAACGTCGTAATCGAACCTTATTGGATATGGTGCGATCTATGATGTCTCTTGCCGATTTGCCACTATCGTTTTGGGGTTATGCATTAGAGACAGCTGCATTCACTTTAAATAGGGCACCATCAAAATCCGTTGAGACGACGCCATATGAACTTTGGTTTGGCAAGAAGCCAAAGCTGTCATTTCTTAAAGTTTGGGGATGTGATGCTTATGTCAAAAAGCTTCAGCCTGAAAAGCTGGAACCCAAAGCGGAGAAATGCGTCTTCATAGGATACCCAAAAGAGATAGTTGGGTATACCTTCTACCTTAGATCCGAAGGCAATGTGTTTGTCGCTAAAAACGGAACATTTCTTGAGAAAGAGTTTCTCTCGAAAGAATTGAGTGGGAGGAAGATAGAACTTGATGAGGTTGTTGAACCTTTACTTCAACCTGAAAGTAACGCAGCACAGAAAGATGTTTCTATAGAGCTACAACAGCTGAAGAGGAAGTTAATGATGATGATCATGAAGCTTCGGATCAAGTTGCTATCGAACCTCGTAGGTCGACACGGACACGTACTGCTCCTGAGTGGTACGGCAACCCTGTCTTAGAGGTCATGTTGTTAGACAACGATGAACCTACGAGCTATGGAGAAGCGATGATGGGCCCGGATTCCAAGAAGTGGTTAGAGGCCATGAAATCCGAGATGGGATCCATGTATGAAAACAAAGTATGGACTTTGGAAGTATTACCTGAAGGGCGTAAGGCCATTCAGAACAAATGGATCTTTAAGAGGAAGACGGACGCGGACGGTAATGTCACCGTCTATAAAGCTCGACTTGTGGCAAAGGGTTTTTCACAAGTTCAAGGCGTTGACTACGATGAGACCTTCTCACCAGTAGCGATGCTTAAGTCCGTCAGAATCATGTTAGCAATAGCTGCCTTTTTCGATTATGAAATTTGGCAGATGGATGTCAAAACAGCGTTCCTTAACGGTTTCCTTAAGGAAGAGTTGTATATGATGCAACCAGAAGGTTTTGTCGATCCAGAGAATGCTGACAAAGTTTGCAAACTCCAGCGATCCATTTATGGACTGGTGCAAGCATCTCGGAGTTGGAATCTTCGCTTTGATGAGGTGATCAAAGCGTTCGAGTTTATACAAGTTTACGGAGAAGCTTGTATTTACAAGAAAGTGAGTGGGAGCTCTATAGCGTTTCTAATATTATATGTGGATGACATATTACTGATTGGAAACAATATAGAAATGTTGGAAGGCGTGAAGGAATATTTGAACAAGAGTTTTTCAATGAAGGACCTAGGAGAAGCTGCTTTCATATTAGGCATCAGGATCTATAGAGATAGATCGAGACGCTTAATAGGACTTTCACAAAGCACATACCTTGACAAAGTTTTGAAGAAGTTCAAAATGGATCAGTCCAAAAAGGGGTTCTTGCCTGTATTGCAAGGTGTGAAGTTGAGTAAGACTCAATGCCCAGTGACTACAGAAGATAGAGAAAAGATGAGTGCCATCCCCTATGCTTCAGCCATAGGCTCTATCATGTATGCAATGCTGTGCACAAGACCCGATGTCAGCCTTGCCATAAGTATGGTCGGAAGGTTTCAAAGTGATCCAGGAATGGAACACTGGACGGCGGTCAAGAATATCCTGAAGTACCTGAAAAGGACTAAGGACATGTTTCTCGTTTATGGAGGTGATCAAGAGCTCGTCGTAAAGGGTTACGTCGATGCAAGCTTTGACACTGATCCGGATGACTCTAAGTCGCAAACCGGATACGTATTTATTCTTAATGGGGGTGCGGTTAGCTGGTGCAGTTCCAAGCAAAGCGTGGTAGCTGATTCTACATGCGAAGCGGAGTACATCGCTGCCTCGGAGGCGGCGAAGGAAGGTGTCTGGATGAAGGAGTTCATGACAGATCCTGGAGTAGTGCCTAGTGCGCTTAACCCAATGACTTTGTTTTGTGATAATACTGGTGCCATTGCTCTAGCCAAGGAACCAAGATTTCACAAGAGGACCAGACACATAAAGCGACGTTTCAATTCCATCCGCGATTACATCAAGGAGGACGACATAAATATTTGCAAAGTACACACGGATCTGAATGTTGCAGATCCGATGACTAAACCTCTTCCAAGGGCTAAGCATGAACAAGACCAGAACTGCATGGGTGTTCGATTCATTACAATGTAAATCACATAGTGATGTGAACTAGATTATTGACTCTAGTGCAAGTGGGAGACTGTTGGAAATATGCCCTAGAGGCAATAATAAATTGGTTATTATTATATTTCCTTGTTCATGATAATCGTTTATTATCCATGCTATAATTGTATTGATTGGAAACTCAAATACATGTGCGAGTACATAGACAACACTGTGTCCCTAGTAAGCCTCTAGTTGACTAGCTCGTTGATCAAAGATGGTTAAGGTTTCCTAGCCATTGACATGAGATGTCATTTGATAACGGGATCACATCATTAGGAGAATGATGTGATGGACAAGACCCAAACTACGAACGTAGCATATGATCGTGTCAGTTTATTGCTATTGTTTTCTGCATGTCAAGTATTTGTTGCTTTGACCATGAGATCATGCAACTCCCTGACATCGGAGGAGTACCTTGTGTGTATCAAACGTCGCAACGTAACTGGGTGACTATAAAGGTGCTCTACAGGTATCTCCGAGGATGTCTGTTGGGTTGGCATGAATCAAGACTGGGATTTGTTACTCCGTGTGATGGAGAGGTATCTCAGGGCCCACTCGGTAATACAACATCACAATGAGCCTTGCAAGCAATGTGACTAAAGTGTTAGCCACGAGATCTTATATTACGGAACGAGTAAAGAGACTTCCCGGTAACGAGATTGAACTAGGTATAGAGATACCGACGATCGAATCTCGGGCAAGTAACATACCGAAGAACAAAGGGAACAGTATACGGGATTAACTGAATCCTTGACATAGAGGTTCGACCGATAAAGATCTTCGTAGAATATGTAGGAGCCAATATGGGCATCCAGGTCCCGCTATTGGTTATTGGCCGTAGAGGTGTCTCGGTCATGTCTACATAGTTCTCGAACCCGCAGGGTCAACACACTTAACGTTTGGTGACGATTAGTATAGTTGAGTTATTTTGTTGGTGACCGAAGGTTTTTCGGAGTCCCGGATAAGATCCCGGACATGACGAGGGTCTCCGGAAGAGTCCGGAGGTAAAGATTAATATATGTGATAATAGTGTTTTGATCTCCGGAAGGGTTCCGGAATTCACCGGAAGAGGTTCCGGATGTTTACCGAAGTGTTCGGGTGCAGCAACACTTTATATGAGCCAAAGGGATAAAGCCCACGAGGTATTGGAAAGTGCAAAAGGAAGTTTTGCTGCTGCCTTAAGCGGTACTACCGCTGGTAAGGCAGTACTACCGCGTAAGCAGAACTACCGCTTGTGTGAAGCGGTACTACCGCATAAGCGGTACTACCGCTTGGGTGAAGCGGTACTACCGCTCAAGCGGTACTACCCCTCGTGCGCGGTACTGCAGGGATCCAAGTTGGACTCTTTCCCTGCGGGCCAAACCGACCTTGTGCGGGCAAAAACGATCTGGAGGAGGCTTTTGCTCCAAGTTTAGACCCCAAGGCTCAACATATAAATAGAGGGGCAGGGCTAGCACACGGGACACATTAAGATTTCCCAAGCCGTGTGTCGGCAACCCTAACCCTCTAGTTCTCCCGTCATAATCTCCGTAGTGCTTGGCGAAGCCCTGCAGAGATTGTTCCTCACCACCATCACCACGCCGTCGTGCTGCCGGAAGTCATCTACTACTTCATCATCGCTCGCTGGATCGAGGAGGTGAAGGCGTCATCAAGCCGTACGTGTGTTGAACGCGGAGGTGCCGTCCGTTCGGCACTAGTTCGTGATCGGATCGAGGGACGACTTGCGATTTGGATCGCGGAGACGTTCGACTACATCAACCGCGTTTCTTAACGCTTCCGCTTAGCGATCTACAAGGGTATGTAGATTCACTCTCCCTCTCGTAGATGCTCATCACCATGGATAGATCTTGTGTGTGCGTAGGAAATTTTTTGTTTCCCATGCAACGTTCCCCAACACATTGTCCTCACTTGTGCGCTCCCGGGATCAATTACCCAGTCGGTCACCCATCCGCAAATTGGTTCAAGCCAAGTATGCTTAACTTTGAGATTCATTGTGGATGGGCTCCTGGAAAAGAAGGAATGACTTGTTGATATGAGTAGTCTATCATTCCTATTATGCCTGGATGTCACATACAACCCCACTCAAAGGAAGTAATGTACTCGTCGGCCCAGCGGGAACATCCCCCCCTTGAACATGTCTATGCGCGCCAGTGCTAGTATCCACATGTACCCATGTCATGTGCCACAATGGCCACATGCGCCATGTACATGTCTGTGCCACTGACCCACGCACGCTTGTGTAACAGCGAGGGTTGGCTTTGATACCATTTGTAACGGCCCAGCCATAGCCACCGGTTCCCTGCCGTTATGCCTGGTGGGATCTAGACTGGCTCCATAGATCAACACTAGTCTTTCCTGTGCACTTTGTCCTCACTCGTGCGCACCCGGGTTCAACTTTTGGGTCGGCCACTCATCCTCAAATTGCTCCAAGCCAAGTACGCTTAACTTTGTGATTCCTAGTGGATGGGCTCTCAGAAATTAAGGAATTCCTTGTTGATATGATTAGACTATCATTCCTATTAAGCCAGGATGTCACATACATGCTATGTCACAGACCAAATTTTGCCAATTTGACCTCCTGGCTTTTTGTAGATTTTCATTGGATCTATTTGCTTTGGATTTCCTTCTCTAGATTAATTCTAGAAAATCATTGCACCATTTTCAAAGGGGAAAATGCGCAAGTGGCCAACTAGTCAAATCTTCTCCTGTTTATTCTCCTTCACATATATCAGTTTTGGACAAAAGGCTTTTGGGAAACTATTTCTTTTCTTTTTGAAAGAAATCCCCTTTTTAATCCCTTTGTGAAGGATCACCTTTTTGGACAGCTTATTTTCTGCCAAGAAAATTATTGTAGTATCTCATGGTCATTTACATTTAAAATATACAAAAACATGGGATAATTTAGTACAACTTTTTGCTTTTCAAATTCCAAAAACTGTCTTCCAGAAAGTTGACAAAAAATATTTTTGATATTTAAACTTGGATCTTGGGCTTGAAACTTTTTTTATGATCTTTATACCTCCTAGGGGATCTACCCTATTTCTTACAGCCCCAAGATTGGCCATTTGATCCCCTTAGGATTTTTTTTTTTGGTATGTATGGTACTTGTACCATGCATGTCAGTGAAGTGGACTTGATACATTTGAGCTGAAACTTAGCCATAACCACTAATACCACTAGGGACACGACCATGTCAAATCTCAGCCTCAACCATGACCCAGAGCGTCGAATTCGACCTCATGATGATTTTGGCATAGTGACACCATTTGACCAGAGCAGCATCATGATAAGTCTCCAACGTATCTATAATTTATGAAGTATTCATGCCATATTTATAACAATTCTATATGGTTTTGGTATGATTTAATTAGAACTAACCCGGACAGACGTTGTTTTCAGCAGAACTACCGTGGTGTTATTTTTTGTGCAAAAATAAAACTTCTCAGAATTGGACGAAACTTTTTGATGATTTTTTTTGGACCAAAAGAGACCCCCGAAGCTTTGTGGAAGGACCAGAAGCCTCACGAGGCGCTCACAAGGCACCACGGTGTGGCCTGGGGGGGGGGTCGCGCCGTGCTGCCTTGTGGGGCCCTCGTAACTCGATTTTGCGTGATTCCAAAGCTGAAAAATCATATAAATAGAGAATCCTCTAGAAATAAACCTACAACTTCGACGCCGCTGCCACACGCCTCTGTACCGAAGAAATACCATCTAGAGCCCTGTTCCGGCACCCTGCCGGAGGGGGGAATCATCACCGGAGGCCATCTTCATCATCCCGGCAGTCTCCATGACGAGGAGGGAGTAGTTCACCCTCGGGGTTGAGGGTATGTACTAGTAGCTATGTGTTTGAGCTCTCTCTCTCGTGTTCTTGATTTGTCACGATCTTGATGTATCGTGAGCTTTCATAATATAGTTGGATCATATGGTGTTTCTTCCCTTTGTATCTTGTTGTGATGAATTGAGTCTTTCCCTTTGAGGTTTCATTATTATCGGATTGAGTATTTTGGATTTGAGAACACTTGATGTATGTCTTGCATGTGGATACCCGTGGTGACAATGGCGTATTCTATTGAGTCACTTGATGTATGTTTTGGTAATCAACTTGCGGATTCCCGAGGTGACATTGGGGTAATCTAGGCGTATGGGTTGGTACCCGTTTTCATCTTCTTTTCTCCGATAAGAAACTTTGGGGTACTCTTGGAAGTTCTTTGTGTGGATTGAATACTATGAATCTGAAGTTGTTTGATGAATATCGAATAATCTACTCACGGATACTTGTGGTGACATTGGAGTATCTAGGTGACATTAGAGTTGGTTGATGCGTATAATATGTTGTTATTTTAGTACGAACTCTACGGCTGTTTGTGACACTTATAGGGATGGCTCAATAGATTGATCGAAAAGGATAAATTTGAGGTGGTTTCGTACCCTACAACAATTTCGTCTTATGTTCTCCGCTAATAGGAACTTTGGAGTGATTCTTTATCGCACATTGAGGGATTGTTATATGATTCAACCATGTTAGCATTGTTGAGAGTATGAACCCTAGGCCTTGTTTTCAAGCATTGCAATACCGTTTGTGCTCCTTGTTATCACTTGCTACCTTGCTGTTTTATTTAATTTTTAGATTACAAAAACCTATATCTACTATCCATACTACAGTTGTATCAACATCTCTTCGCCGAACTAGTGCACCTATACAATTTACCATTGTATTGGGTGTGTTGGGGACACAAGAGATTTCTTGTATTTGATTGCAAAGTTGTTTGAGAGAGACCATCTTCATCCTACGCCTCCCACAGATTGATAAACCTTAGGTCATCCACTTGAGGGAAATTTGCTATTGTCCTACAAAAGTCTGCACTTGGAGGCCCAACAACATCTACAAGAATAAAAGTTGCGTAGTAGACATCAAGCTCTTTTCTAGTGTCGTTGCCGGGGAGGTGAGTGCTTGAAGGTATATATTTAGATCTTGCAATCGAATCTTTTATCTTCTTGTTTTATCGCTAGTTTGCTTTATAAAAGAAAACTACAAAAAATGGAATTGAAGTTGCATCAAATGCTTTATCTTTATAATGTCTTTCTTGAAAATAAGGATTCTGATAATTGTGCTCAATTGTTAGAGGAAGAATTTCATAAAATGTGAGTCCTTTGAATGATGAGCATGATTGCAATGTTGTTAATATGCTTGCTATGAATATCCATGATACTAATGATGATTGCACTAGTCATGATGAAAAGGTTTCTTATAAGCATGTCAATTTTTGTGGAGTGAATATAATTTGTGAAGATATGCCTTATAGGGATGATTGATTTTGTAAGAAGCATAAACTTGGTAAAACCATTTGGTTCCTTAAAGTGATAGATAAATTGGCTACGAAATTATGCTCTCTTCATCATATTACTTGTGAACTTTGCAATAAGGTTGGTCATCTTAATTTTCAATGCATACTTTTTCATGATCGAATCATGTCCAAATATTGCAATAACTTGATCAACCTTGAACTTTATAATGAACTTTGTTTATTTTTGGGGTGTGAAAAATTGACACATAAAAATAGTTGGTTTGAAGTATTTGTTGGTGTAGTGAGAACAAGGGCCTCACCAACCTTCTGGACTTGGGGTTGCGCCAAATTAGGGTTGCCATAAGGCGGCCCCGACAAGGAACCAGTCCGCCCGGCAAGCAATACGCCTGGCCAGCACTGAGTCATTCAACAAGGGCAAAATATGCGCTGGGGAGAAGCCTGTTCCCGGCAAGGCAGAGTCGGCAAAAGCAAGACCCGGCAAGCTCAAGATCAAGATCGGCAAGTCTCAAACCGCCAAGCTGAGAAGATCCGGCATGCTCCGTACCGGCAAGACTTCTCCACCACTCCACCGCTCCACCGTGGCGGCCGTCAGGGGTCTGCCGACAAGTGTCGAGTGGGCAGGTAGTTAGGTAGAGATTGTCGGGGCACGTGTCAAGCTCGCCGCCTAAAGACTAGCGTTATTGACACCCGTACTAGTATGTGTCAAGCGGATATTTATCCGCTGTAATTACTTATTTGCCACTGTGGTAACCCCTTGAACTATAAAAGGAGGGCTAGGGCAATAGTTTAGAGGATTTGGACCTCTTTTCAAACACAAGCACCTCTCGTGTAGCTCCTCTCCCCGCGTCTTGTCGGGAGAAGCGCTCCTTGTACTGTGCTTCCACACCACTAATACATCAAAAGCAGGAGTAGTGTTTTACGCTTCTCATCGGCCCGAACCTGGATAAAATCCCGAGCGTTCCATTGTTCATGCTCTTTGTGCACATCGATCTTCCCCGCCGAACCACAAGGGGCCGCATGGCCCCATAGATGGTCGTACCACGACATCTTTGGCGCGCCAGGTAGGGGGATCGCTTGTGCGAACCTGAATCAGCAGATTGCGCGTCAGCTTCATCATCTTCATCATCAATGGCGTCCAAAAAGAACAAAGGTGTCGTTGCTGCATCTCCTTCCAGGGCGCTATTCCAGGAATTGCAATAGTGAAGACGGTGGAGGCCAAGCTTCTCGCCGCTTCGGCGACTCCAGCAGCGCAACATTCGTTACGGGCGCTTCGAGCACCGCGCACGGCGCCCTAGCAAACCGCGGCATTCCCGCTGTGCTTCAGAAAGAGCTAAGTTCTAAAACTTTAATTACTTTCTGTCATTTTGCCTTATCCTTGGATGGCATTTCTGCGCTTAACCTGTGCGTGGGGGAGCACTTTTGGAACTTTCTGCGCTCAGGGTTGTTCCGGGTCCGCCCAACAACGTCGCTGCAGCTGCGTTTGTCTCCAGAGTGATAAGCTTCCGACAAGGCGGCGTTCTCGATAGGCTGCTAGACAGGACCTAATCCTAAGCGCCGTCGACCAGATCGTGTGCAATCAGAGGACATTCCAACATGCGTAGGGATTAATTGCGCAAAAATACAATCATTTAAGGAAAAGGCTTAATAGTTTTTATTTCCTTTGGGGTTTCTGTGACCCGTACGCTAAGGAGCCTTTCCGGGGCTAGATGCGCTCTTAAGTTGCCTCGAGTCCGCTCAGCGACATGTGCAGCTGCACTAGAACCGGCAAGGTAAACCTTTTCGGGAGGCGGTGTTCCCAGCAAGCTGCTAAGGATCCATTCCTAAAAGCGCTGCTGACTGGATCATGCGCACCGAAAAGTGTTCCGGCAAGCGAGGGGAGTGTTCAGCAGAAATCAGATTTACAGATGAGGTAAGTATGAGCTAGACACTAACTAACTTATTGTGTTGAAACGCTGTTGTGGCATTTTTATGCCCGAATCAGTGTTGCAGGTAAGTGAGTGGAAGATAGCTTTGCGGTAACACCAACTTTGGTACTCCCGGAAGCCGCCACTGAGCATCGAGAACCCAGAGCTCTCTGCTGAAACCAAGAGCCTTGCCGGGGGCTGGCCTCCCGACAAGCCGGCATCGAGAACCTAGAGTTCTCTGCTGAGACCAAGAGCCTTGCCGGGGGCATGATTTCCCGGCAAGCCGGCATCGAGAACCCAGAGTTCTCTGCTGAAACCAAGAGCCTTGCCAGCGGCATGATTTCCCGGCAAGCCAGCATCGAGAACCCAGAGTTCTCTGTTGAAACCAAGAAGTCTTGCCGCGGACTGGCCTACCGGCAAGCCAGCATCGAGAACCCAGAGTTCTCTGCTGAAACCAAGAGCCTTGCCGGCGGCATGATTTCCCGGCGAGCCGGCATCGAGAACCCAGAGTTCTCTGCTGAAACCAAAAGCCTTGCTGGGGGCTGGCCCCCCGGCAAGCCGGCATCGAGAACCCAAAGTTCTCTGTCGATGACAAAAGCCTTCCTTCAGCATTGAGATCTTAAAAGTTCTCTGCTAAACGGAATTTCAATGCTAAGATCCCCAGGGCTCTCTAGAATAGCTTAGAGGCTAGCGGTCCTTGGAAAACAACTTTTGCATGAAGACTGTTCACCGGGTACGAATTTTTCCCTGTCAAGAAAATGTGTCGGTCACAACCCAAGCCAAGTTTGGTCCCACCTCTGGCATCGAGATCTTTGGAGTTCTCTGCTGAAGGCGGTCCCAGGGGCTCCTGTCGGTGTAGTGAGAACAAGGGCGTCACCAACCTTCTGGACTTGGGGTTGCGCCAAATTAGGGTTGCCATAAGGCGGCCCCGACAAGGAACCAGTCCGCCCGGCAAGCAATACGCCTGATAAGCACTGAGTCATTCAACAAGGGCAAAATATGCGGTGGGGAGAAGCCTCTTCCCGGCAAGGCAGAGCCGGCAAAAGCAAGACCCGGCAAGCTCAAGATCAAGATCGGCAAGTCTCAAGCCGCCAAGCTGAGAAGATCCGGCAAGCTCCGTACCGGCAAGCCTTCTCCACCACTCCACCGCTCCACTTTGGCAGCCGTCAAGGGTCTGCCGACAAGTGTCGAGTGGGCAGGTAGTTAGGTAGAGGTTTTCGGGGGATGTGTCAAGCTCGCCGCCTAAAGACTAGCTTTATTGACACCCGTACTAGTGCGTGTGAAGCGGATATTTATCCGCTGTAATTACTATTTTGCCACTGTGGTAACCCCTTGAACTATAAAAGGAGGGCCAGGGCAACAGTTTAGAGGATTCGGACCCCTTTTCAAACACAAGCACCTCTCGTGTAGCAGCTCTCCCCGCGTCTTGCCGGGAGAAGCGCTCCTTGTACTGTGCTTCCACACCACTAATACATCAAAAGCAGGAGTAGGGTTTTACGCTTCTCAGCGGCCCGAACCTGGATAAAATCCCGCGCGTTCCATTGTTCATGCTCTTTGTGCACGTCGATCTTCCCCGCCAAACCACAAGGGGCCGCATGGCCCCATAGATGGTCATACCATGACAGTATTCATTCTCACAAAAGACATTGAAAATAATTTAGAGGAAATCTATATGTTTTGTGTTGTAAATTGCAATGAGAATAATGCTTATATAGCCAATTATAGAAAGATGGGAAAACCAATAGAATATAAAAGAAATACTAATGGAAGGGTAAAGATACCCCCTTTCCCTCCTATTTTCTCTCGTGATGAAACAGGTAACGAGGAGGAGCTTCCTATCCAACCAATCTCTTCAATAAAAATTAAATAAGCCCACACATAATGTGGAGAAGAAGAAGAAAAGAAGAAAAACCAAATGTAAAAAGGTATCTCTCCCGAATAATGTTGCTCCTATTGTTGTGCCCCATGAGCATGAATCAAAAATAATTGTGCAGGAAGGTACACTTGATGATATTGTTTCTTGTTCTGATGATACGATGTCCGAAGGAATTATTGAAGATGATGTTGTTATGCCTATTACTTGTTGTGATAATTATGATTGGGAAGAAAATGATACTTCTTATAATCTTGAAAATCTTTATGGCACCAACTTGGAGGAATATGATAATAATTGTTATACTATTGGTGCTATTCATACTATTGATGATAATAGTGATTATGCTAATATTATGCAAACCCACAAGCTTGGGGATGCTATGTTTGATTGGAATGACATGTTTGAGAATTTATTTGCTGCAAATAATGTTTGTCCTAAGCTTGGGGATGCTATGCTTAATGAAGATGATCTTTTTATTCCCCCTACTTTTTGATGAGCAAAATTATTATGATGATAGCATGCCTCCTATTTATGATGATTATATTGATGAAAGTGGGTTTGGAAGAGTGTCAACTCTAGGTACTAATAATCCCACTATTTTGGAGGGTGTTTAATCTTATGGCAATAATTATGAAAGTGGATTTTGAGAGGTCATAACTTTATTTAATGTTGAATCCACTACTTTGGAAGAGGTTTCAATTGATTATGATGAGAACAAAATTGCTACTTATGATGATTATTGTGATGATACTTATGTTATGAAAAGTAGTGATGATTATTATTATAATACTTGTCATAATTATGAATACCCTTTTTATGAACATTACCCTTTTAATGTTTAAACAATTTTTAGTATTCTAGTTTCATATGATACTCCCACTATTATGAATGAGAAGAAATTAGCTTATGTGGAGAGTAATAAATTTTCTATGCTTTGTGGATCATGAAAAGAATGCTTTATGTGATACCTATATTGTTGAATTCATTCATGATGCTACTGAAAATTATTTTGAGAGAGGAATATATGCTTCTACATATCTCAATAATATCAAGTTTCCTCTCTATGTGTTGAAAGTTTTGAAATTATACTTGTTTTGCCTTCCTATGCTAGTTGATTCTTGCTCCCATAAATTGTTTGCTCACAAAATCCCCATGCACAGGAAGTGGTTTAGGCTTAAATGTGCTAGTCATATGCTTCATGATGCTCCCGTTATGTTTCAATTCTTCGTTTTTATGTGAGCATCATTAAAATCATCATGCCTAGCTAAAAGGCTTTGAAGAAAAGCGCTTGTTGGGAGACAACCCAATATTTACCCCTACTATTTTTGTGTGTTCACATGATTAAGCTACTGTATTAATCATGTTTTATATGTTTTCTTTCAATAATGTGCCAAGTAAACCCTTTGGGATAGTGTGGATACTTGTTGATTTGATTCTGTGCAAAAATAGAAACTTTTGCGTCCAGTGCTGGAATTTCTATTCTGTACTGGGTGTGAGAAAATTCTGAACTTTTTACAGAGTATTGGGTTACAAATTTTTTACGTTGTCCTAATTTTTTAGAATTTTTGGAGCTACATAAGTATGGTTTTTAAATCTCTCACTACATGCTATTCTGTTTTTGACAGATTCTGTTTTCAATGCATAGTTTGCACGTTTTAGTGTTTCCATAGATTATATTGAGTAATATAAATTATGGAAATGATAGAATACAGTAGGAATTATGTGAGAACAATTATGAATCTTGACTTGACAGTACCTAAGTGGATGATTTATTTTTATCATACTAACTTATCTCACGGAGTTCCGTTAAGTTTTGTGTGATTGAAGTTTTCATGTTTTGGGTGAGATATCGATATGAGGAGAATAAGGAGGGGCAAGACCCTAAGCTTGGGGATGCCCAAGGCACCCCAAGGTAATATTCAAGGAAGACCCAAGCAACTAAGCTTGGGGATGCCCCGGAAGGCATCCCCTCTTTCGTCTTCAACACTATCGCTATATCTTACTTGGAGCTATATTTTTATTCATCACATAATATGTGTTTTGCTTGGAGCGTCATTTTATTTTAGTTTGCTTTGCTTGCTGTCATCAATAATCATGTTTTGTATCTTTTTGTTCAATAAAATTCCAATTATAGCCTTTACGATGCTCAGTTTGCAAGTTTATGTGTTGCTGTTTGAAAACAGAAAGTTTTCTGTTATGTCCAGAATATTCCCAAATAGTCAGAACATGATAAAAATCTGAAATATTTACAAACTGTTCTGTTTAGACAGATTTCGGTTATAGTTGCATTGTTTGCGTATGTTGCTTGTTTAATGTTTCTATTTGTGGATAGGAGTATTAAATATGAAGAGGCATTTAGTATGCAATGTTTATTTATAATTTTTGTGATTTGCTACAGTAGAGAATGATAAGGTTTTGAGTTGATTTATACTAACTTATCTCACGAGTTCTTGTTGAGTTTTGTGTGGATGAAGTTTTTAAGATTTAGGAGAAGCCATGATATGAGAGGAATTAAGGAGACACAAGAGCTCAAGCTTGGGGATGCCCAAGGCATCCCAAGTTAATATTCCAAGAAGTCTCAAGCAACTAAGCTTGGGGATGCCACGGTAGGCATCCCACATTTCTTCATCAACACCTATTGGTTAGCCTAAGTTTTTACTTGTTCACGTGATATGTGCTATTCTTGGAGTGTCCATTTATTTTCATTTTGTTTTCTGTTTTAATAAAATTGTCAAGATATGAAATCTTTATTTGGAGAGAGTCTTCACATAGCTACTTAATTGTTTGACTACTCATTGATCTTCACTTATATCTTTTGGAGTAGTTTGTCATTCATTTTTGTGCTTCACTTATATCCTTTGAGTAAATGTTTGAATGAATTGAATATCATAAATCTGAAATTATCCATGTTCCATATGCTTAGTAATATTTCACATTGGGTTTAGAAAGTAAAATCTATTGAAATTTGACAATCACAATATTGGTCATACAAGCAATTCATGAATGATTAGTATATGGAAGAGAAATATCACATACAAATATATTATCATGGATATCTTTTAAGATTGTGAATACCCATTAATTATTTTCAAACTTGAGCAAATTAGTTGAAGTTGGGCAAGGAAGACAATGTAATGAGTTATGTTTGGGTATATTTGCATAGAAGTTATATTGTTATGGATCCTTCAACATGTGGTGCTTGTTTAGAATCTTTTGCTAGCCTAAGTTTCTGTACTAAACGGGAATACTGCTTGTGCATCCAAAATCCTTGAGCCAAGTTTCTTCCATGAGTGTACACCATACCTACCTATATATGGTATTACCCTGCCGTTCCAAGTAAATTTGCATGTGCCATCTCTAAAACCTTCAAATAAACATCTATTTTGTGTGCCCATACCGCTCATGAAGCGGTAGTGGGTGGTCAGTATCTTCCATGTTAAGCAAGTTATTCTCATGATGAGTGTTTATTCACATGTCATTACATGAGAGAGGGCGGTAATTGGGATGCCCAGTCCTATGCTCAAAATCGAATTATATAATGCAAACAAACTCCCCCGGAAAGTTGATTGTATGGACGGCACCCGAGGATTTGGCTAGCCATGGCTTGTGTTTGAATGGTTGAGGGGGAGTAAACTTTACCTTTCCGCTTGGGAACCGCCTATAATGTGTTTAGCATGGAAGATATTGAGAACTCTCGATCGTGACGTTGACAGGAAAGGCACACCACTCAAAATGTATTCATCTCTGTTTTAAGCTATGAGCTCTGGCACCTCTGCAAATCCCTGCTTCCCTCTGCGAAGGGACATTCCATTTACTTTTATGCTATTTACTTTCTTGTTATTTATTTTTGTTGAGTCAACTTCTTATTCCAACCTATTCTCTAGTTGGCAAGCATCATGTGGTGGGGATAGATCCAGGCACATATATCCATTCAAATATATTTGATCATGATTTATTATTGTTGACAATTATCTCTATGATAAATGAGTTGGGAGGTGAAACATCAAGCCCCTATCTTTCTCTATGTTCGATGGGTGCTATTTGTTCTAAAAATATGCTTTGAGTACTAGCAATCATAGAAGCCTATATGATAATTGAGTATGTGGAGCTCTTACTTAGACTTTGTTGAACATAAGTTGAATTGCAATTGTTTGGTGACTAAGAACATAGGTTGTTGAGTTTCAAGAGAATGCATTATTTGAACCATAGTATGTGAATTGATTGCTACTTTATCATGATGAGTTTTATGAGAAAGAGTTGTTGTTATGATGCTAGGAAAAGTGATTGAAATTATCATTGCTCAAACTTGTGCACTATGCTAGCATTCACACTTCATAAATTATTTCTTTTATCATTTACCTACTCGAGGACGAGCAGGAATTAAGCTTGGGGATGCTGATATGTCTCCAACGTATCTATAATTTATGAAGTATTCATGCCATATTTATAACAATTCTATATGGTTTTGGTATGATTTGATTAGAACTAACCCGGACTGACGCTGTTTTCAGCAGAACTACCGTGGTGTTGTTTTTTGTGCAGAAATAAAAGTTTTCGGAATGGGACAAAACTTTTTGACGATTTTTTTGGGACCAAAAGAGACCCCCGAAGCTTCGTGGAAGGACCAGAAGCCTCACGAGTTGCTCACAAGGCACCATGGCGCGGCCTGGGGGGGTCGCGCCGTGCTGCCTTGTGGGGCCCTCGTAACTCCGTTTTGCGTGATTCCAACACTGAAAAATCCTATAAATAGAGAAACCCCCAGAAATAAACCTAGAAGTTTGAAGCTGCCACCGCACACCTCAGTACCAAAGAAATACCATCTGGAGCCCTATTCCGACACCCTGCCGGAGGGGGGAATCATCACCGGAAGCCATCTTCATCATCCCGGCGGTCTCCATGACGAGGAGGGAGTAGTTCACCCTCGGGGCTGAGGGTATGTACTAGTAGCTATGTGTTTGATCTCTCTCTCTCGTGTTCTTGATTTGGCACGATCTTGATGTATCGTGAGCTTTGTTAATATAGTTGGATCATATGGTGTTTCTTCCCTCTCTATCTTGTTATGATGAATTGAGTCTTTCCCTTTGAGGTTTCATTATTATCGGATTGAATATTTTGGATTTGAGAACACTTGATGTATGTCTTGCATGTGGATACCCGTGGTGACAATGGGGTATTCTATTGAGTCACTTGATGTATGTTTTGGTAATCAACTTGCGGATTCCTGAGGTGACATTGGGTTAATCTAGGCATATGGGTTGGTACACATTTTCATCTTCTTTTCTCCGATAAGAAACTTTGGGGTACTCTTTGAAGTTCTTTGTGTGGATTGAATATTATGAATCTTAAGTTGTTTGATGCATATCGAATAATCAACTCACAGATACTTGTGGTGACATTGGAGTATCTAGGTGACATTAGAGTTGGTTGATGCGTATCATATGGTGTTATTTTAGTATGAACTCTAGGGCTGTTTGTGACACTTATAGGGATGGCTCAATAGATTGATCGGAAAGGATAACTTTGAGGTGGTATTGTACCCTACAACAATTTTGTCTTATGTTCTCTGCTAATAGGAACTTTGGAGTGATTTTTTATCGCACGTTGAGGGATTGTTATATGATTCAACTATGTTAGCACTGTTGAGAGATTGCACTAGTGAAAGTATGAACCCTAGGCCTTGTTTTCAAGCATTGCAATATCGTTTGTGCTCCGTTTTATCACTTACTACCTTGCTTTTTTTTTTAATTTTCAGATTACAAAAACCTATATCTACTATCCATACTACACCTGTATCACCATCTCTTCGCCGAACTAGTGCACCTATACAATTTACCATTGTATTGGGTGTGTTGGGGACAGAAGAGATCTCTTGTATTTGATTGTAGCGTTGTTTGAGAGAGACCATCTTCATCCTATGCCTCCCATGGATTGATAAACCATAGGTCATACACATGAGGGAAATTTGCTACTGTCCTACAAAACTCTGCACTTGGAGGCCCAACAACGTCTACATGAATAAAAGTTGCATTGTAGACATCACATCACTGCAGAAACGGTGCTCTGCCGCGTCAGTGCTCACACTATGCCCCTGTAGCCATGCCGTCATGCGGTCGTCCGTGTGTGGAGCGATCCCGGGCCACCCCACGCTAACTCCCCTCCTGGACCCACACCTAGCTCACCATCACTATTGACGCCATGACCGCTGCCAAGGGCACATGTCGGGAAAACATGTCGTCGTTGTTTCCAAAGGACCAAATCATGGGGCACTGCCCTGCTTACCTACCTAGCACCTACCTCACTCCCCATTGCCCTATGAGATGCTCCGCTGCCTTCAATGCAGCCGCACACATAGCCGGTTGCCTCGGCCATGGCCATGACAATAAAAAGAGTCCCCGTCCAGCCCCACAACTATCTCGGCCCCTCTGCTCAGTACCAATTTCTACCTAGAGTAGAGGAGAGCGCCGAGGTTCCACCGTAGCAAGCTAGAGGAGGTCAGCAATGCCACAAGGCCCACCACGGGTAACCACTACTCCGTTGTGTACCCTTTTGATTTAGCCTAGCTCCAAACTCCCCTCTACACTAGGAAACTAACGCGCGACCCCGACCTTGCTTTTGCTTGTTGTGAACAGTGCATGTTCGAGGTTTCTCGCTGCCGCCGCCGAAGACTAGGAAGCCGAGCCATTCCGACGCCCGTCCCCCCGCTATCGTGCGACCCATCGTGTGGTTGCTCTAGACACCTTCAACACGCCTGCATCACCCCTGAGCACTGCAGCGACCTCTACTGCTAACAAGAGCCACACCGGTGAGCCTCCGCCGTCGTTCTATTTCGGGTTAGAAATAACCCTTCGTTAAAAGTATAGCTGGCCCCGTCAGTCAGTAACTCATAGGCTTATAACCTACGCGGGCTTACTGCTTTGTTGGTAGCGTACTTTCAGTCACCTTGGTTCAGTTTAGTTTTTGTTTAAATTTAAATAGATTATTTTGACCAAATTTTGATTGGCTATAACTCGCTCATTTTAACTCCAAATGAATTGTTAATTTTTTCCTTCGCTTTGTATTGAAATTCTCTTTCCAGTACTATGGTTGCTAGAATTTTTCTTGCACTAGATGCTATTGTGTTACTCTTTTTTTTGCTTGTATGCCTATTAAAAGAAAAACCTTATTAATTGCTTTTAGGGGGATTTGATCTTGCTGGTGAACAACACTACCCCTAGACCTCTTGTCAAGGAAAGCTTTCTAAGCCTATGCTTGCTATGCCATGTGATGGATCTTGATATTTTGCATGATTTTAATATGGATAAAATGCCTATTATTGGATTCTTAAAATGTTTGTTAGAATTAAAACTTTTGGCACTTGATTCATATGATTATGGTTTTGAATAAAGGTTTCAAAAACTTTACATGCTACAACAAATGTATTTCCACATGTTTGCATCTTATATTGTTTCATTTGAGCATGCGGTTTGCTTTCGTAATATTGATGGTTAATAAGTTACTTGCTATGGTGACCATGTTTACTTCGGTTGAGCACTTGGACTTGTTGGTATGTTGTTATGTTGCTGGTGGTATTGTTTTGAAGTTTTCAGTATGGTAAGTTGATGGCCTGCAAGTGCACAGGGTTTAGTTGTAGCCTTTTCGAAGTAAGAGTATCGATCCCACAGGGAGCACTGGAATCACTCTTTGTCTCTTGTAAAGATTTAAATAATAGTGCTTGCAAGTTAATTGTGATCAAAAGCAAAGCGAAAATGGTGCGCCAAAAATATTGAGTGGTTGTAGCAAACTGAAATGTAAACTGCAAAAGTAAAAGAAAGTAGCGCTAGACCTGAGTAACGGTTGTTGAAATCGATAGGACTAAAATGTTCCCAGGGAGTCTGGATTCCCCATTACTGTGTTTCTAACATGACCTATGCCTAAGCATAATTCTACGTCGGATTCCTAAGCTACTTTATATGTTTTTCTTTGTGGGCGGAGCCAAGTATAGATACGTGCATACATGCAGCAGCCCAGTATCACATACGCCACTACCATTCATCCCCACTCCGGTTACCGAATGGTAATTAAGGGTCTCCCCATCGACGCAAATAAAGCGGTCTCTATTTATCCCCTATTGAAATGATCCGGGAAGAAGGGCGATAGGCCCTGTCACTAACATACCTCCGCAACCATCCTTCACGCCAACAGTAATAACCTTTCGCTGACAAGAGGCATATGTTGGATGGTCGACTTCACCCAGCATCAAGAAGATTATTAACATAAACATACAAAGGGGATGTCAAATCATAATATCAAACAATCGTAAACATATTAGGGTTCCTCCATATCCCCGAGAACTAGGGAAACTACTCGCACAATGAGAGTACGAACATTGCGGGATGAATCCTGACGAACATGGTGATGACGTAAGAGTAATACAAAAGTTAATCCACACCAGCTAATGTATTACAAAGAGATGGAGATGGGATGGTGATGACGGAGATGGATGATCATGATGCCCTCTCGATGCAGTGTTGCGGCTGCGGAGTCCTTGGATCTATTCCCCCTCCAGAATCCTTTCGGAGGCTAGAGTTTTTTGTTCAGGGTGTGTTTCTGGATGCATTCTCGCTCGTCCCCTCGATCGAATTGCACGGGGGCGAAGTACTTGACCAACCAGAGGTGGCGCCACATGGTACGACCGTTGGTATGAGCACGTGCGCTCATACCAGACGCCGTATTTGGCTCTGGAGCCTTCTGTGTGAGCTATTTCTTCTCCCTCATATTGCACCTTTTTATGGTAGAGTTTTATGAGATTAATTAGCGTGATTTATCACAATAAATTTGCCTTCTTTCCTTAGACTCCAAATAATTCTCGTGCATTATATCTTGTTAAAAACATACAAAAGAAGGTGCGTGAACGCGATAAAATCTGAAGAATCCCAAACTACGGAACGAAATTAAAGGTAAAAATTATCACAAAAAATTGGACTCATCAACTCCCCCGAGCTTAGAGGTTTGCTTGTCCCCGAACAAATGCCACAGCATGTAAGAAAGAGGTCATCTTGATTTTGAGATGTGGATAATACAAATGTATGATTTCATCGCAAGATTCCAAAATCTATGTAAGATATATGATCATGATGATGACTATTATATCTTCAGTTAGTAAGATGACCATGAAGGCTTCCACACCTTTACTATTCTATCGATTAGCAAATGCATCATAGCTCCATACAATAGTTCGCCTGTCTTTCAGGTGAGCAAGTAGCAACGGTCTCTCAATTTTGTTCTCAAAGAGCCAAGTTTTAATTCTCCCTTTTTCTTTATGGGTCAGGCTTAAGTGCCCATGTCACGTTCAATTTCATTTATGCATGACATGAAATCTAAGCATGATTCCTTGTATCGAGAACGGGTTTTTTGGAAAGGCTTATTTTATCAAAGAGATGTTTACCATTATAGCTACTTCTTTTATCATTTTATTTGGACGGTGAGACAATTGTCCATACTGGTCTTTTACAAAACTTTAAAAAAGTTAAATTGAAATAAAAGTAATCTATCCCATTTAGTTGCTAACCTTTCCTCCCCAACTGATACTAGAGATGTGGAAGACTTATACTCATCATCAAGTGAAAATATATTAGTGCACATATTGAACCATGGATCTAATATGATTTCAAGAATAGCGTAATAAAACATTCATTAAGGCTATCCGGTACTCATCGGATGTAAGAATCTTCCCTCTATTAGAAGAACATGGTGGTCCACTTTTATTCAAACTAAAACAAATTAAAGACCTTAACTGGAAAAGAACTAGGCAAAATAGTAAGGGAAGATACAAGGGCCTCATAATCTCCCCAAGCTTAACATGCTAAGCCGACGAGATTCATTTAGTTCCCTTTTTGTCATTACGTGGGTTCCTGGCAGGCACCGATAGGAGAATACGGGTGAGCATGTCAAGAAGGAGTTTGTTGGTCATTTCCAAGTCTGTGATGCAAATCTTGTACAGATAAATGGTTTCGTCCAGGTCTGCAATGATCCACAAGCTCGCGGCCAATGCCATCTTGGTCTTCTCAGCAATCGCGTCCTCCATCTCTTTGATACGGTCATGCAAAAGATCACTTTCAGTTTTTGAACTAGTAGCATGTACCTCTGGTTCACGAGCGTGATGCTGGACGGGGGTGGAGTTAGGATCCACGAGAAATTTCTTCCTCGGGGGTCCGACGGTGATGCGTGCTTTGATGGTGTGCTCCATGCGTGCCCTGGGATTCATCTATTGTGACCCCTCCAATGGCTCATGAATAGTACAACCCTTGAAACCGCAACTAGCCATGGCGGTTGGAGTGATCTTGATGAAGTCGAGTCAGTCGCCGGGGATGACGAGCTTGAAGGATTCGATAGGGATTGGCTCCAATGTCTTGCTTCCTTCCTCTTCTTCTTCATTTTCCTCATCCTTGAAGAACTCCTCTTCTAGTTCCTCCTCTGATGAGGACCCATCGCTGTCCATGCGATGTGCCCTCTCCCTCTTGTGGTCTCGAGGTGAGTCATGGCCTTCGAGATCTCGGTCCTCTTCCTCTTCAGAAGAGGTTTGCCTCTCATCCGATGAATGTGCCATGGCCTCCCTGCACTCAAGCTCAAAAAAACTTTTGCTAGATCGGTTTCGTTAGCTATGGAGAAAGAGGAGGCAATTGAACAATATATGAGCGGTTAAGGTCGCAGGTAATCTTGAGATAAGGTAGATTGAAAAGAATTAGGAAACAAACCAAACAATATTAGGAGAAATCTAAACCGAATCGGTCTCATATCTCGCGTGACGGTGTCCGGTACGAGTGCGTGCGCTCGTACTAATGCTCATACCGCCTCCTTTGTTTCAGTCTGATTTTATCAGAATGATCGACGGCTTCTGGTATGAGCAAACCCGCTCGTACCGTAGGTCATACTTCCCTTCGGCACCTACGTATTAATTTTTTATTTACAAACAAAATGCCCTTCTGGACAGAACAAAGTACGGCCTATGGTACGAGCAAAACCACTCATACCCTGGGTCATACCCTTATTCAACTGAGGTAGTAGAAAGTCTGTTACAACCGCGAGCGATCGTACCAATGCTTGTACCGCCTGGTAAACCCATTAAACTTCATAGAAAATTAAAACAAAGTGTGGAGGCCGGTTTCCGAAGTGTGGGGACCGGTTTCGAGAAACAAATCCCAGAAATAACCCCTCGTGTCATTACCTGTCCCAGGAATTTAAAACTAGTGGACACGTTCTTGATACAGATTACCAAACAATGACAAGGTTTAAATACAGGACCATAAAGGTCTCAAGGAATTACAACCGGAGTTTCTAGTAGCGGATGGCGGAAGTGATACACGGGTCTCCAACTCTGGTGCGGCTCCACTTCCACAGGAATGGCCGACTGGGTTCACTCCTAGCTCACACGGTCACTATCTCAGGCTCCTAGGTTGGCACCTCTTCTTTGAATTCATGATCCTCCATGCCTGACCAAGTTAATAGCCGGGGACAAGCCAGTGAGTACGTTGAATAACTTTCAAACAGGTTCAAACATTATTATGACAGCGCATGAGATCAACCAAAGCATGCTATTTATTTAACGAAGATACATGGTTAAAGGGAGATTTCTACTCTGTTTCTTAGGACATAAATACTTTATCTTAACACCGCAACCAAATCTTATGGGATCTCAACTTGAAAGGAAAATCTAATTTTGTCTCAATCATGGATTATGACAAGCAATTCAAACAAGATCAACTATTTCCTTTGGACTTTCCTAATCATCAATCAGATAATAACACCATAACATCAAATCATCCAAATGTACACAGGGTATTACTAAGATGTAATTATATGAGAATGTTGTATATGCATAAGGAAAAAAGGTTAGTAAAAGGGATATAGAGCATTCACATAACAAACATTGGTACAAGCATTCTTGTAGCAACCACTGATTCTTAGGAGGTAGACACCGTCCCAGAAGAATCTCAAAACAAAGCAAAAGCGGAACTTCAGGCGATAGACCTCCCGAAGATCCAAATAAATATAAAAGCGGAAATTCAAGCGATAGACCTCCCGAATATCCATAAGAAAAGAAACACACAAGCCAGTCGGGTGTCTATTGCGACACCTCCAAAGGACATGAAAAGAAATGCCAATCGGGTGTCTGAAGCGACGCCTCAAAAGGTCTTGAAAAATAAATGCTACAGTCGGGTGTCCGAACTGATGCCTCATAAAGGGCTTATATTAGAAAAGTAAAACACACAGGTATCAACCAGAGTATAATGAGTATCTAGGAGGTAGCACCTTCCCAGAAGATACCCAAATAATACATAAGAGAAAGGGTTAGTCCATAACAGACTTAATAATATTCATGATAGCACCAATAATAATAGCAATAGCCACCAAGTAATTCACGATCAGTTCTTTATTTAGTTATTTCCTCCGAAGACCGACACTTAGACCGTCACTTTACCCTTCCAAACTGATGTCCTTAACCATGGACACGGCTATTCGAATAGGTTAAACTCTGCAGAGGTTGTACTCTTTACCCACAGGTAAAGGATTTCTTTTGCCAACACTCAAGTGTTAACGAGAGATTTCCAATTATGATCTTTGGGTTGAAACATGCCTGACCTAAACACACCAGCTTTAATTTTCTTCCGAGCCAGGAATAACCCAAAGCATCTGACAATTAAAACTTTAAGTGGGGAGGTCAAAACCTCGAATAGCATGAGCAGACTACCATAATTATAACGTGCGCAACTAGGGGTGCCCCCCTCTTCGGTCCCAACCGGAAACACTCTTGGCCCCAGACCAAGTGACCGGCATCTCCCAGCGTCCTGGAACCATCACGTTGGCCCCTCTGTATAGTGTGTATAGGGAAGGGGTTAACAACTTACCGAACCATACCCTACCTGTGGTAGGGGCATGTGGTAGCAAGGTTCAGGTTTGAGGGTTAACGGTACAAGACTCGACCTATGGTCGACTCTAGAGGCTTAAGTTTCCTATAGTGCTTAGCATAATATATTTCCTTTAACAGCAGTACCAAAATAGGGTCACAACCCTGCATGTCCCAACATGCCAACATCAATCATTCATGTCACAACGTGATCCCTGTTTCACGGTCACTTTTACATATGACAGATTTCTTCCCGTTCCTGCAAGTTAGCCAAGCAAGCGTAGGCATGTATAGCACAAGGCAATGAATACCTCCATGTATGTTTCATGCTTATATGAGATCAAACATTAGACAAGCAACCACATGGACAAGCCCTCATCATCAATTTGCATATACAACATAAGCATGCTCAGAAAATTCTAACAAGCAGTTTACCAAGCAATCATCATATCAAGTGTTCAAGATGCTTGCCTTGAGTATTTAGAAGAGTTGGGTACACTTCACAAGCTTTGGAAAAATAATTTTCCCTCCATTTTCCTATTTTCAGAAATATGCAAAAACCACATAAATCCAAAACAGTGCATAAAAGTGTTTTACAAATTTTTGAAATAAATGGTAAAATAAAGTAGATGAAAAATAAAGAATTTCAGAAAAATAATGAATTCATTTGGAGTTGTGGTTTAAAAGTAAGACATAGTCAAAGTTTTGGTCAAAATCTGATTTTTATTTAAATTTTAAAAAGAAAATGGTTCGGCCAGCAATACACCTTCTAAAGAAGAAAACGTACTTCGGTAAATGCATTACCATTTAAAACAGCCTGGTGTGACCTGGGGGTCGTTGATAGTGCGTCCCATCTGGCCGACCAGACAGGTTTGCCCAGTCAACTAGCGCCTTCCCTCTCCTGGCCGAACAGAGGCACGGCTCCGGTGGTCCTCACCGGCGAACGGCGGCGCCCCTCAGAGTTCTGAGCACATGAGCATGCTCAGGGGACCCAGGCGATGCTCTGGATACCCGTTTTGGCCTCCAGGGTGGATGGAGTCATTGGTGGTGCTGACTCCGGTGGACGACGGCATCGGTTGAAAGTGGGCTTTCGCCCATGAGCTTGCTCCGATGGAATTGATGAGTGGAACGGATCGACGAGTGTTCAAGTAGGCTAGTGGTGAAGGAATTTTTGGCAAAGAGGCATTTTTGTTAACTATGAAAATTGGCAGGATGATGCTTCATTCCATACAAAATGGGATGGTAGGTTTGGTTTGGGAAAATAAATAACATGCAAGTGCAAGTTTTAGTGAAATTCAGTTCTGACTCAAAACTTCAGGGAATTATTTGGTGGACTTCCAGGATGCAAATGAAGCTGGGCTATGGACTTAAGGGTTTCTATGGAAGGACTATGATATGGAAAAATTTGAGATTTTTATAAATAATATAAAATAGGGTTGCAGTTCAATGCTCTAAGTGGGGCAGAAAAGAAAAATGGATGTTTTGCTCAAAATTTTCAAAAGACAAAGATGGGTGTTTCCATAAAAGTGATCTATAAGCCTTAGAGAATCTCCAAAAAAATTGTGGCATTTTTATAAAAGTTAGTTGGAATACTTTCAGTCCAACAGAACTATTTTAGAGTTGAAAATAGTAATAAAAGAATATATTTTTGGGCAATTTTATTTTGTAAATAATTCCCACTAAAATTCAAGGAGTAATAAAAGATTTGGAACAAAGTTAATAAGATCTTTATTATTTTCCAAAAGTTTTTTATAAGGATAGCGGGGATTTGGAAGGAAGAAAATAGAAAAAAAGATTTTAAAATTATTAAAAAGTCGCAATTTAATTGACAAATTGTTTCTGTCAAAATTTTATTTGCAAAAACGTTGTATTAAAATTTGGGGCGTTACACGGAGTATCCATCAAGATAATAGAAATGAGTGTGCTTTGCCAACCTTTCGAGCCTTTGATCGATGAAGGGTAGCGGATAGTGGTCTTTCCGCGTCTCCTTATTTAATCTCTTGAAATCAATGCACATTCTATACCCAACTATTGTTCTAGTGGGGATTAGTTCATTGTTTTTATTTGGTACTACCGTAAACCCTCCTTTCTTAGGAACACAATGAACACATGGTATATGATTCCAGCATCTAATAAATGAATTAATTATTTTCTTACCACTTCTTTCATATCAAGATTTAGCTCCCTCTGATATTCGCATACCGCTGTGGCTCCTTCTTCCATATATAAATGATGAGTATATATAGAATACATATAGAAGGGCTTATTCCTTTCAGGTCATCCATATATTACCCGAAATCCTTACGGTGTTTCTTCAAAGTTTCCATAAGTTTATCCTTTTCTTCATCTGAAAGGTTAGTGCTTATAAGAACAGGATATTTATTTGTTTCATCTAAAAACTCATACCTCAATTCTTTCGGTAAATGCTTGAGTTCTAGCAGAGGGAGCCCTTCACCTCCCTTCTTTTCAGGAACCTCAAACTTCTCTTCAATAGTATGCTCTTGTACGGGTGCCTCGTTGAGGTTTTGGTCGATTTCCATCTTACCAGGATCTTTAGGCCTTTGTTCATAAGCAGTAAGGCTCCTTTCAAGTTCATCTTCTATTGTCCTGAAGAAAATGGAGGGGAGTTGTGCAATTGTTTTATCCTCGCTGTTATCATACTCACGGGGTTATGGACGACTCTCAAACCTAGAAAAGTGAAACTCTCTTTCTTCTTTTCCAAAGCGCAGAGAGACAACCTCTCTCTTGCAATCAATCTTTGCCCCTGCAGTGTTTAAGAAAGGTCTTCCAAAAATAATTGGACAAAGATGATCTTCAGGGATTTTGTGGCGCCCCGCCTGAATACCACTGTTGTCAGATGGTCGCCGCGCACACCAGCCCAGGAAATCACTCTGGGGTGCATGTTTACAACATGTATCATGAACATAGGCACAACTGTTACAAGAATACATTTATTAGCCATTGTGGCTGAAATAAATACATCGTGGTTACAAAGCTGTGGCAGCGGAAAAATACTAACTAAGTGTTGTGGAAACGACCATCTATGGGGCCATCTAGCCCCTTGTGGTTCAGCAGGGGGGATCAACGTGCACAAAGAGCAAAATCAGTGGAGGAACGCGAGGGATTTACCCAGGTTCAGGCCGCTGTGAAGCGTAAAACCCTACTCCTGCTTTGTGTATTAGGGGTGCGCAAGCACAAGTACAAGGAGCGCTTCTCCCGGCAAGGTGCGAGGAGAGCAGCAACGCTTGTGAGTCGTGCAGGAATGATCTAAAAAGCGAACCCTTGTAACCGTTGCCTTGGTCCTCCTTTTATAGGTCAAGGGGTTACCACAGTGGCAAAACAGTCATTACACAGTGAGTAGATTGCAAACAGTGCTATCATACCTAACTCTGCCAGTTTAGGACAAAAGCATTAAATGCTCCGTGACGTGTCATGTGGAGAGGTAGCCCTGGCAAGGTTTCTGCATCGCTCGCCCAGCTACCTCGTATTATATTGACACGCCTTCTGGACGGGTGTCATTAAAGGTAAGTCTTCTCCCTGCATGCTGACACGTGCTCGACAAGTCTCACCAACCAGCCTGCGCGGTTGACACCTCACCGATTAGCGGTTAGCTGCTCGGTAAGGTGGAGCGCTGACGAGCTGGCGAAAGCTTGCCGGCATGGAGCTTGCCGGGTTTTCACCTTGCTGGTTCAGCCTTGCCGGCAAGGAACGTCTTCATCCTTAGTACTAGTTGAGTGCTTGTTAATGCTTCGTCTTGAGCTTGTCTCTAGCAGTTTCTGTGGTTGGGTCTTGAATCTTGTTAATTGGCGAGTTCCGGCAAGCCTTGGCCGGCAAGGAGGCCGCTACCGTCTGTGCATAGGTCAGGGTATAAAATACCCATGTTTTATACACCGACACGAGCCCCCAGGCCTGGGCCATACGCGCGTCCGAAGCATCGTTGGGCTAGGCCCAAATAATGCACAGACACGCGGCGGGAAAACTGCCGCTGTAATTTTCGTCATGATGGTGTTCACATCTTGAGATCTTCTTTGCTTCTTCATTTATCCGGACTTGAGTGCGTTCTTGGTCATCTCCACCAAGTCTTGACTTCATCTGATTTTCCATTTTAACTTGATTTCTTTCATCTTCACAGGGACCCAGAACCACTTGTGCATCGGTCGAAGCGGGCCATGTCTGCAACAGCGCAAGATCCTGTGGCGAGCGCTGGGCACGGGGTTGCGACGGCTGAAACCATCGCCATCAGCCCCCAGCCCAGCCCGCCTACTAGTGCCAGTACCAAAGTTCCTCCTTCTGAGCCCGATAAAGAGGTGGGGGAGGCCCGCCAAGAAGAAGAACGTCAAGAGGCGGACGCTGCTGTGGCTCCCCCGCCAACCATCGTTCCGGAGAGTGCTTCTCCAACAAGGGCCTCCACCGATGAGCCTGCCCACACGGAGGCTGCCCCGGTAAGCGGAGCTACCGATGACCGTCCGCCGGCAACGCAAGTTTCCGGGGAAGGAGACGCCCTTCCTCAGCAAACACCAATGGGTAATCCTCTTGTCTTTAAACATCTCTCACGGAAAATTTCTTTTTTGTTTTCTTGGACTTGACTTGTGATTCTGAATCTTATTCCGCCCTTGCTCCTGCTCCAATCCACAGCTCCAGCCTCCCCCGAAGAAGGCGAAGTCCTCGTGGAGGTGGCCAATATCGCAAAGGATGCCGCTGACGAAGCCGCCAAGGTTACCGCTGAAGAGGGTCTTGTGCTAGTTGCCGAGGAGACCAGAGTACTCACTGAAGAATTCAAGAGGTCCTCCGGCAACACGCTTGACCCTGCCAGGATGGACGTGAATAAGGCACTAGTCAATACTTACACGCCGAACCCCGACAATCAACCAGCAGCTTCAACGTTGCAGATCCCGTCAAGCAGCTTGGTGCTGGTCACTTCCCAGCGCGAATGTGGAGCCCCCAGCTCATCTGGCGCTGCGAGGCTAAACTTTGATGAAGAAATAGCCCGGATTCTGATCCCCCTGACCCAGAGAACTGGCAAGGCCACTGATGCAACTGATAGTGCCGAATATCTTGCTTTCATGGAGATCATGGCCGTCAGGTTCAAGGGCATCCAAGAAAGGTATAGCCGAAGATGGGCAGAGTCCAGGAAGAGCGCAAAGCTGCGGATCTGGTTGACCAGAAACTGAAAAAGAAAGCGGATGAGCTGCGCACATGGTATAATGAGCAGGCCCGCAATCTTGTAAGGCAGGAGGAAAAGCTTAATGCCGCCAAGAATGAAGCTGCAATCCGCGATGGCAAATTGGTGGAGCGCGAGGCGCTGCTCAACACCAAGGAGAAAGACCTTGCCGCACGAGAGGGGGCCCTTGCCGCCACTCTCTGCAGTAAAGATGAAGAGATTGAGAAACTACTTGAGCGGAGGAAGCGAGAGCTGGAGAAGAATCACAAGGATACTATTGAAACCCAAGCTCGAGATAACGCCGCCAAGCTCAAGGAGGCTTCCGACAAAGTTGCTGCTGCCACCGCCGCCAAGACAGAGCTGGAGTCCCAAATGGCCAAGTTGAAGTTAGAACTTGCCGAAAGCGGCAAAGAAGTCGCGAATCTTAAGAACGAAGCGCTGAAGGCAGCCCACACTCTAGGGGACTTGCAAACGTAGATGTCGTCTAAGAATCAAGATCTTGACGCCGCCGGCAAGGCAATTGGGGATCTGAAATCTCAATTGGCCACCATGGTTACGGACCTGGAATCCGCCAAGGAGAGGGAGAGGGTCTTGACAAAGAAGCTGGAGAAGGAAGCGGCCCTGAAGAAGGATGCTAAAAACAGATATACCCAACTGCACCATAACATTTCCCTCTGGACCGGCAGGCTCGTCAATGCCGCTGAGCGCATCTCTTCCTGGATTGCTGTCATGGACATGAAGAGCTGGGGCTTCACTATCAACGACAAGGAGGCCACCAGCGTCAGACTGACCAAGTTCCACGACGTCCTTATTGACGCCTTGAAGACGTATCACGAAGACAGGTCTGCTTCATTTGCTGATGAATCCCAGAAGTTTGCGCGTGAAGTTGTATACAGGGTGCTGCTCAAAATCGCTCATCGCAATCCTGGCCTTGATCTCTCCGAGGTCTTCAGGAAGTTGCCAGAGAACACCGACGTTACCGCCGCCGACAAAATTCCTGCTCCTCGAGCCGACAAGGTTCTCCAAATTCCTAGGATCCAGGGCGATCATCAGGATTGAGCTTGTCGTTATATCCGTCGCTGTGCTGTCATGTAAAAGATACATTCGATCTCATGTTAGATCTGCACCACTTTCATGATATAATATTGTAGGAGATATGCCCTAGAGGTAATAATAAATGTTATTATTTATCTCCGTGTTTGTAGTTAAGTTTATATTCTTTGCTATAACTGCTATGGTTCTCGAGTCTGCAATAACCACGAGGCTCGGAGGAAGACTCATATGCATGTGTGGAATAATAAACGGTAAAATGTATTCTTAGTCTGGCCTGTAAGACTAGCTCAAGTGTTGCATGATGGTTCTGTTTTCCTGATCATGGGCATAGATATGCCGGCAGCTTTGAGGGCACAATGTTAGGAGAACACTTGTGTTGAATCGACCCGAATTGATGTTATGCTATGAGATACATTCGTCACAAGTTAATGGTTAATAACACAGAGATAGTTAATGTTTGCATAATTCCTTAGACCATGAGAGTGTCAAGTTTCTTCATGCTTGCTTCATGAACTTTGGGGTTTGTTAAACGTCATCCGTAAATGGGTGGCTATTACGGCGGCTTACGGGTTCATGGAAAAGTGTGTCAAGGGACTTGATAGCTCAAGATTGGGATTTGCTCCGCCGACGATGGAGAGATATTCTCAGGCCCTCTCGGTGTTACGGTATCCATCATCCTCTGGCTAGACACATTGTGATTTGATCACTGGGATGCCGGAACACGGAAACGAGAAAAGAGAACAAAACCGATAACGAGGTACCATGCATGGTGGACAAGTTGTTGATCCATGGGGATGCAATAAATCTCACCTCGGGTATTTGTAATATATCGTGAAGCAACAGGAATAGCACATGGCAACTGGAGGTTCACTCGAATATTCATTCGTGTGGGTATAGGGGTCAATATGGGTGTCCACGGCTCTGATGTTGATCATTGATCGGAAAGTGTTCTGGGTCATGTCAATACTTCAACGAACCTATAGGGTCACACGCTTAAGGGTCATCTATCTGCTGAATACTAGATAGGGAGTCTGAGAGAAAATCGCCGGAAAAGTTTCGGACACAACGGAAACGTTCCGGAGAGGACACCGGAATAGTTCCGGTAAAACTGAAAAGTTGTTTCAGGGTATTCCATTAAGTCAAATTGGTTTGGCACATGTCTGGAAATTCTTGGAGGGTGCCAGAATCGTTCTGGAAACTTCTGGGATTTTTCCGGAGGAAAAACCGGAAATGTTCCGGAGCAGCCGGAACCGCTATGGTAGCTTTTCGCTGAAGAAAAACATTGTTCCAGAATTGTTTCGGAATGCGTTCAAAATTGTTTTAGTGGGTACTAGAATTGTTCTAGTCACACACAAATAATTTGGGATTTAACGGACGCAGAAAAATGTCTTCGTGAATAGTGAATGTGCTTTTTGGATTACTTTATGGAAAGCCACCTTTTGGGATATTTCCCAAAAGGCTTCTAGAAGGCTTGGGGGCTAAGAAACCCCCCTTGGGGGGCCCCCCAAGAGGGTTGGCCGGCCACATGAGGGGCTCCTCCATGGGGCCCTACTTGCTCCATTAATTCCCTTTTATGCCCTTGTGGAGGATTCCATACATGGGCATTTTTGGGTTTTTGGAAGTGCCCATCCTACCCCTTGGTTTTCCTATAAATAGAGGTGGAGGGGGTGCTCTCCACACTCATACTTGCTCTCATACATATGCCATAGACTTGTCTGGCTTCTCTCTCCCTCCCAGCGAAATAGTTTTGTACAGCCGAAAGGCTGTCTGGGTTCCGGTGGGAACTAGTTCTGGACGGCGAAGCCCTGCCGGATAGATGACACCGTATGTGTGCAACTCTGTAGAGAGATCGTAGTTTCGGTCTTAGTTCGAGAGTGCCTCCCGAAGGGATGTCCGAGTGACTGTCCGAGTTTCGAGGGTCCTCCCGAAAGGCTGTCCGAGTGACCGTCCGAGTTTCGAAGGTCCTCCCGAAGGGCTGTCTGCGACACCGTCCGAGGGACTGTCAGACCGCCTCCCGGAGGGCTGTCCGAGGGGCAGATGTGGGAGTACATCCTCACGGTTGGGAGGTTGTAAATCCTAGTTGCGGGGATCTGCACCGCCGATCATCATCGACTCTACTTCCGCTGCGCTACGAGTCGGTAACGAAAAGATCAAACCTTGTATGCAGTCTCCATAGTGGTCCTGGGTTGGTGCGTAGGTCGGAAATTTTTTGTTTTCTGCTGCGTTATCCTACAAATATAACTTATGCTGACAGAACGAATGTGTGCCATTCCCCTTGTTTTATTTTGTCTTTCTATGATTTTGTTCCCGACGCTGTTTGGAAACTTGCCGGTGCGCACACTTGCCGCGAGCGCTTCGAGGAACAGGTCCTTAGCAGCCTGCTGGAAATGCCGCCGCCAGCAAGGTAACATGCCGGGCCAGACCGCAGCTGCTAAGCTTGCCGAGCGGACTCGAGGCAAACTAGAGCGCGGACTGATCGCGACAAGGTTCCTTCGCGTGCAGGTTTTTCATACAAACACAAAATCGTTCAAGGGAAATCACAAATGTAACAAGGAAATTTTTTCAAAGTTTTTCAACTTAGCTTTTCCTTGCACTGTTTTCCTTGCCGCACAAAATGCTCACTTGAACGTCATTTAACCCATCATCAGTCCCTCCGGGAAACTTGCACGCGAGGGATCCTTCTGTCCTTTAAGAAAAAGAAAGAATAGAAAAGAGTGGTTTGGGAACCCTGATGGTTGATCAGCCATTTCATGCAAAATAAAGTGTAATCACAACATTACATGCATACATAAAGGAAAAATGTACGCTAAGTTGCGAAACACATAGCTTTATTATGCACAGGGTCTGCGCCTGGCTTTGTACAAAGGGTTACAAGTCTTTCCGACAAAGCATGTACAAATGGGGTTGCCGGGAGACCTGGCAATCCGCGCCTTATGGGTAGAACTTGCGAAGACGCTCAATATTCCATGAGTTTTGCATTTGAATGCCATCTTCGGTCTCCAGACGGACTGTGCCAGGTCTGGCGACTCGTACTACCCAATAAGGGCCTTCCCACTTCGGCGTCAACTTGTTTGATCTCTTGGCGGACTGAACGCGCCGAAGAACAAGGTCATCTTCCTCAAGGCTTCGGGCATGCACTTTGTGGCAATGATAGCGGCGCAAGGCTTGCTGGTAGCGTGCAGCTCGTATAGCCGCCTGAAGACGATCTTCCTCAAGGAGCGTTGCGTCATCTTGCCGCAGCTGCTCTTACTCAGCTTCATCATAAGTGAGCACTCGAGGTGACCCATATATGAGCTCCGTGGGGAGCACCGCTTCTGGACCATAGACTAGGGAGAAGGTTGTTTCGCTGGTAGCTCGATTTGGTGTTGTCCTGAGTGACCAAAGAACCACCAGCAACTCATCAATCCAGCGTCTTCCACATTTGCGCAGCCTGTCAAAGGTTCTTGTCTGGAGGCCTCGCAGCACTTCAACGTTCATCCTTTCCGCTTGGCCGTTACTTCTCTGTTGAGCAACAGATGCAAAACAAATTTTGCCGCCAAGGTCCTGGACATACTGCATGATGGTGCGGCTCGTGAATTGTGTGCCGTTGTCAGTGGTGATTCTGTTAGGAAGCCCGAAATAGCAAACTAATACTTTAAAGAACTTGACGGCCGATTGCGTTGTCACCTTCCTCACGGACTCCACTTCAGGCCACTTTGTGAACTTGTCAATTGCAACGTACAAGAACTCAGAGCCCCCGGTAGCACGGGGGGAGGGGCCTAAGATATCGAGCCCCCAGACAGAGAAGGGCCAGGAGAGAGGGATTGTTTGGAGAGCTTAAGCTGGCTGATGTATGTTCTTCGAATGGAACTGGCACGCTTCACACTTGGTTACTAGCTCAGTCGCATCCTGGAGGGCAGTGGGCCAATAGAAGCCTTGCCGGAAAGCTTTGCCGGCAAGCGCCCTTGATCCTATGTGAGAGCCACATATGCCTCCATGTATCTCTGCCAACAGCTTCAGTCCATCTTCCCGGCAAATACACTTTAATTTCACACCGTTTGGCCTCTTTCTGTATAGTGTGTTATCCACAAACTGAGACATACTTGACTAATGAGCTACTTTCTTAGCTTCTTCTTGCTCATTGGGAAGTTCTCCTGTTTAAAGGAAATGGACTATCTGCTGTGCCCGTGATGGAGCCTGCAGCTCGACGACGAGGACTAAAGGCATTTCTTCGGCTGCGGGAGCGCTTACCTCAGCGGCAAGAACCTGAGGTTCTGCGCGAAGCCGCTGCTCGCCCGTAACTGTGTCGTTGTTTCCGGCAACACCCTTGCTGGCGGCTCCTGGGAGTTCTGCCGGAAAGTACTTGCCGGTATTCAACTTCCTTCTCTTAATGGCCTGCATTGATGGAGTGACAGTTGGTTGATTCAACTGGAGCACAAAAGTTCCCGGTTCCACAGGTAGCTTTTGAGCGGCACACTTTGACACGTGATCAGCAATGTTGTTTTCCGCACGAGGGACGTGCTCTGTTTGCAACCCGTCAAAGTGTTCCTCCAATTTCCTCACTTCCTCCACGTATGCTTCCATTAACGGGCTCTTGTAATCTTTGTTTACTTGCTTCACAACAAGCTGCGAGTCACCACGGATGATTAACTTCTTGATTCCAAGGTCCACTGCGATCCTAAGACCGGCAAGGAGTTGTTCATACTCAGCAGTGTTGTTTGTAGCTTGCTCCCTAGGAAAGTGCATTTGAACCACATACTTGAGGTGCTCTCCGGTGGGTGCGACAAGCAGCACACCGGCACCGGCGCCTTGCAGCGAGAAGGCACCGTCAAAGTACATGATCCATTCCTTGGCTATTTCTTTGTCGGGGAGAGCTGTTTCTTGAATTTCTTCGTCTTGCGCTGGTGTCCGTTCTGCAATGAACTCCGCCAAGGCTCTGCTCTGGATGGTTGAAGTGCTTTCAAACTTAAGTGCAAAGCTTGATAATTCCAACGCCCACTCCACTATCCTGCCAGTTGCCTCTAGATTTCTCAAGATGCGTTGCAACGGAAAGCGAGTGACGATGGTGATCTCGTGTGCTTGGAAGTAGTGACACAGCTTTCTCGAAGCCATAAGAAGGCCGAAAAGAAATTTCTGCACCCCAGAGTACATTGATCCAGCCCCCTCCAGAAGGGACTAACAAAATACATGGGTCGCTGCACCGCTTTCTTCTTCGGCACCACTTGTTGATTAGTTTCATTTGCTTGTGCTGTTTCTGACTTGTCGGCACCAGATTTTGCCGGAGAACATTCCGGTTTGTCGCTGGATGGGCTTGCCGCGGCCGCTTCCTCATCGTCAACTTCCCTCTGCGCCACTAATGCAGCACTAGCCACTTGATTTGTTGCCGCTACATATAGCAGCAATGGCTCTTGTGGTCTAGGCGCAACTAGTGTTGGCGTGGAGGTATCTTTTCAAATTCTGCAGCGCGGCCTCCGCTTCCGGAGTCCATTTCATTGGACCTACGTTTTTTAAGATCTTGAAAAACGGTAGGGCGTGCTCAGCAGATCTTGAAATGAACCTACTAAAGGCAGCATACAGCCGGCAAGACGCCGTACATCCTTGACGCTCTTTGGTGCTTGAATCTGCTCAATTGCTTTGATCTTGTCGGGATATGCTTCAATTCCTCGTTGAGATACAAAGAATCCTAGAAGTTTGCCAGACGGAACCCCAAACACACACTTCTCTGGGTGGAGCTTCAAAATGATCTTATGCAAGTTTGCAAATGTTTCTTCTAAATCTTGAATGAGGGTTGATTTGTCCTTGGTTTTAACCACTATATCATCCATATATGCTTCCACATTCCTGTGCAGCTGGGGCTTAAAACCATCCTGGACTACTCTCGCGAATGCTAGTAGAAAACTGACCCTTCATCCGGAGCACTAGTCCCGGCCGGGTTTGGGCCCGGGACTAATGTGAGCATTAGTCCCGGTTCGAACGGCTAGGAGCGGACGGGGGCACGGCCAGGATTAGTCCTGGTTCAAATGGGACCTCTAGTCCCGATTGGTGATACCAACCGGGACTAAAGGGGTTGCGGAAGGCTGGGGCCCCTGCGAGCCCCTTTAGTCCCAGTTGGTATCCCCCACCGGGACTAAACATAGACCTTTAGTCCCGGTTGGTATCACCAACCGGGACTAAAGTCTTCCCTATATAAAGCTACTTCGTCCAACCTGAGTCCAAGCTTTCTCCTCTCTGTTTCCTTCCCCAAGCTTGAGTTCATCCTCCATTTTTGCCAAGATTGGTCAAGATTGGAGGCACCCCATCTATCCAAGGGTTCTAAAAGGTTAGCAACTTCATCCTTTCATCTCTCATTGCTAGTTTAGCTCGTTTCATGCTCTATAAGTATAGTGATTTGTAGGTTTTAGTTTGGGAGTAATTATGTGGCAGTTTATTTGATTTATATGCAATTTGAGCTCAAATTAACTTCTTAGTTTGCAGATGTGTTGGTGTGGTTTACTTAGTGCCTTCCCGTCCCCGTCCTCACCGCTGTCGATCGCCCGCACCGTCCCGTCGCCGGCACCACCTTGGTGAGCCTCTTGTTCTTATCCTTTTTGTAAAAAAATCTTATTTGTATGATTTGGATAGTTACTTGTATAATTTTCTTACTTGTATGATTGTTTGTTATATATAGTGCCATGGTTTTGATATCCGTCCCCGTCGGCCCTCGTCCGGTTTATGATTCAGATGTGGTATATTATCTTTTATAACTATTTGTTTCATTTCGTGTTTATGACAATTATGCCCATCAAGTTGACATAGATTTTTTTATCTAGGAGGTATGTGAACCGGAAATTGCAACCGACTGTCTTGTCGAGAAGTTAAATTTAGGTGAAAAAGAAAACAATTAATTTAAAGAAAAATTGAAAAGAATAGAAGAAGAGAAGATGAAACTGGAGTTGTATGTTGCCGATGTCGTCGATGATCACAAGATCAAGATGGATGCAATGCGCTTGAAGATTAGAAAGATTAGAAAATATGCCATTAATAAAGAGGCTTGGTATCATTATGATGTTGGATCAATTATTACCTTAGTTGCGATTTTGATCGCATTTGTTGTTGCATTTAAATGCTTTAGATAGTTGTATGTTCTTTTATGAGAAGTATGTATGAACTTTATGTATATATTTTTGCAGTAATAACATTTGGTCACTACTCTACTTTGGTTTCAATGTGATCAACTAGTATTAATTTGGTCACTTCGATGTTGTGTAATGAAGATGAGCCGGCAATGGATGTACGATGACCGACGCTCTCCCGAGTTCATTAATGGCCTACATAATTTTATGCGTGTGGCTGAGGCAAACAAGCGGAATGGTTTTATGTGTTGTCCATGTGCTGTCTGTAAGAATAATAAGGATTACTCTACCTCAAAAATCCTTCACAGCCACCTGCTTCAGTCCGGTTTCATGTCCGGCTATAACTGTTGGACCAAGCACGGAGAAAGAGGGGTTATAATGGAAGACAATGAAGAAGAAGAGGATGATGACAACTATCCTAGGTTCCCTGAATACGATGGTACTAAAGTGGGGGAAGCTGAAGAAGGGGCATCAGATGAGCCCGCTGATGATCTTGGTCGGGCCATTGTTGATGCAAAGAGAAATTGCGAAAGTGAAAAGGAGAGGTTGAAGTTGGAGCGCATGTTAGAGGATCACAAAAAATTGTTATACCCAAATTGCGAAGATGACAAGAAAAAGCTGGGTACCACACTGGAATTGCTGCAATGGAAGGCAGAGAATGGTGTATCTGACAAGGGATTTCAAAAGTTGCTGAAAATGATAAAGAAGACGCTTCCAAAGGATAACGAATTGCCCGACAGTACGTACGAAGCAAAGAAGGTTGTCTGCCCTCTAGGATTAGAGGTGCGGAAGATACATGCATGCCCTAATGACTGCATCCTCTACCGCGGTGAGGAGTACGAGAATTTGAATGCATGCCCGGTATGCGGTGCATTGTGCTATAAGATCAGCCGCGATGACCCTGGTGATGTTGAGGGCGAGCGCCCCAGGAAGAGGGTTCCTGCCAAGGTGATGTGGTATGCTCCTATAATACCACGGTTGAAACGTTTGTTCCAAAACAAAGAGCATGCCAAGTTGTTGCGATGGCACAAAGAAGACCGTAAGAAAGACGCGATGTTGACACAACCCGCTGATGGGTCGCAGTGGAGAAAAATCGAGAGAAAGTGGCCGGACTTTGCAGATGACGCAAGGAACTTATGGTTTGGTCTAAGTACAAATGGCATGAACCCTTTTGGGGAGCAGAGCTGCAGTCATAGCAACTGGCATGTGACTCTATGTATCTATAACCTTCCTCCTTGGTTGTGCATCAAGCGGAAGTTCATTATGATACCAGTGCTCATCCAAGGCCCTAAGCAACCCGGCAACGACATTGATGTGTACCTAAGGCCATTAATTGAAGAACTTTTACAGTTGTGGGATATAAAAGGTGTACGTGTGTGCGATGAGCACAAACAGGAGGAATTTGACCTACGAGCGTTGCTGTTTGTAACCATCAATGATTGGCCTGCTCTTAGTCACCTTTCAGGACAGACAAACAAGGGATACAATGCATGCACGCACTGTTTAGATGAGACTGAAAGTATATATTTTGATAAATGTAAGAAGAATGTGTACCCAGGACATCGTCGGTTTTTTCCGATCAAGCATCTCTTAAGAAAGAAAGGCAAGCATTTCAAAGGTGAGGCAGATCACCGGAAGAAGCCTGGCCACCGTACTGGTGATGATATATTTGATATGGTCAAGGATTTAAAAGTTATCTTTGGAAAGGGTCCTGGCGGACAATCTGTTCCGAATGACGCTAACGGACACGCACCCATGTTGAAGAAGAAATCTATATTTTGGGAGCTACCCTATTGGAAAGTCCTAGAGGACCGCTCCGCAATCGACGTGATGCACGTGATGAAGAATCTTTGCGTGAACCTGCTAGGCTTCTTGGGCGTGTATGGGAAGATAAAAGATACACCGGAGGCACGGGAGGACCAGCAACGTATGAATGAAAAAGACGACATGCATCCAAAGCAGTATCAAGGTCCTGCCAGCTACGCTCTTACGAAAGAAGAGAAGGAAATCTTTTTTGAATGCCTGAGCAGTATGAAGGTCCCGTCTAGCTTCTCGTCGAATATAAAGGGAATAATAAATATGGCAGAGAAAAAATTCCAAAACCTAAAGTCTCATGACTGCCACGTGATTATGACGCAATTACTTCCGGTTGCATTGAGGGGGCTTCTACCGGAAAATGTTTGATTAGCCATTGTGAAGCTATGTGAATTCCTCAATGCAATTTCTCAGAAGGTAATCGATCGAGAAATCCTACCAAGGTTACAGAATGATTTGGTCCAATGTCTTGTCAGTTTCGAGTTGGTGTTCCCACCATCCTTCTTCAATATTATGATGCACGTCCTAGTTCACGTAGTCAGAGAGATTACCATTCTGGGTCCTGTATTTGTTCACAATATGTTCCCCTTTGAGAAGTTCATGGGAGTCTTAAACAAAGATGTTCATAACCGTGCTAGGCCAGAAGGAAGCATCTCCAAGGGCTATGGAACAGAAGAGGTTATTGAGTTTTGTGTTGACTTTATTCCTGACCTTAAGCCGCTTGGTGTTCCTCAATCGCGGCATGAGGGGAGACTGAGTGGAAAAGGCACGCTAGGAAAGAAAGCAGTAATAAGTATGGACAGGCATTCTTTCACTCAAGCACACTACATAGTTCTACAAAATTCCACCTTGGTGGCTCCGTATATCGAGGAACACATGGATATTGTACGCTCCAAGAACCCGGAGCAGTCTGACTCCTGGATTAAACGTACACACATGGCGACTTGCGGCGGTTGGTTGCAAACACATCTCATGAATAACACCACTGTTGGAGATGAGTTGTACTTGTTGGCTAAGTCACCATCTTCGACTATATTCACTTTCAAAGGGTACGAGATAAAAGGGAATACATTTTACATGATCGCCCAAGATAAAAAGAGCACCAACCAAAACAGTGGTGTCCGCTTTGATGCAACAAACAACAATAGGGAAAAGGACACATATTATGGTTACATAGAGGAGATATGGGAACTTGACTATGGACCTTCTTTTAAGATCCCTTTGTTTCGGTGCAAATGGGTCAATCTGATAGGAGGCGGGGTAAAGGTAGACCCGCATTACGGAATGACAACAGTGGATCTCAACAATCTTGGGTACACAGACGAACCATTCATCCTAGCCAGTGATGTGTCTTAGGTTTTCTATGTGAAGGACATGTCTACCAAACCGAGAAAAAATATATAAGGAAGCGAATACATCATACGATGAGCCAAAGCGCCACATAGTTCTTTCAGGGAAAAGAAACATCGTGGGAGTGGAGGACAAGACAGACATGTCAGAAGATTATAATAGGTTTGATGAAATTCCTCCCTTCACAGTGAAGACTGACCCAAGCATCCTGTTAAATATTGAAGATTCTCCATGGTTACGGCGCAATCATAAGCAAGGGACATATGCGAAGAAAAAGTTTTATACCCCAAGATCCCACTCTGGGATGTGACCGGCTTCACCGTCATCACTTTCTCTCTAGTGAGTTTCCAGACTTATAGCTGGAAAGTCCCACTTCGGACAAACCGGAGGGAATCTTTGTAAGAGTTAGGGTATATATGTGTTTTGGGTGTTCCTAGGTGGACTCCGGAGCGTCGGAATCCAACCAAAAAGCTAGGGCATTTTGGCATTTGAAACATGATTTTTGAATAATTATTTATTAAGTTATGAATTTTCAATTATTCCTGTCCTTTTAGTATTTTAATTATACAGAGGAGTTAATCAATGCAATTATGTCCAAACAAAATATTAATGTGTAGCATATGTTAAGACAAACAATTTGACATCTTATTTGCTCCATTTGGCTTAACAGAACTGAAGATATGAATTTTTAAAGTTTAAAATAATTTCTTCAATTACTGTATTGAATTAATAAGTGCAAAATTAATTATGCAACTTCCTGTCAAAATGATACTAGTTGACATAAATCTTCAAGATGAATCCACAGAAATTTGAATCAACTCATTTGGTTTAGTTTTCAAATTGTTATGCATTTTACAAGAATTAATTTCAATCTGTAAAATTGAATCTGTCAAATTGAATCTGTCAAATAATTTCTTCAAAATGAAAATTAATTGAAAGACACATTTAGTCCCGGTTGCAACCACCAGCCGGGACTAAAGGTTTCAGCTCCCGCGCGGAATTTTGGCTACCGAAAAGGTTGGGCTTTAGTCCCGGTTCGTGGCTGGAGCTGGGACTAAAGGACCTTTAGTCCCGGTTCGTGGTTGGAGCCGGGACTAAAGGTCGCGGGTATATAACTGGTGTCCCGGTGCCAGCCACCGCCCGGGAGAAGGAACAGAACCACACGCCGCCAGGCTGCCGGATTTCACCGCCATCGCCGGTCTTCTCCCTCTCCGACACGTCCGCGGCCTCGCTCTCTCCGCCGACGCGTGCGACGCCGGACGCCCCTGAACGCCCCACCGAGCTCGTCTTCAACCTTCGACCGCCGGAGATCGCCGACGCCGTCCCGCTCGCTCCGGCCCCTCCCCGAGCCTGCTGAGCATCGCCTCGACCTCGCAGTGAGCCCCCGCCTTGAATCCCCCTCTTCCCCGCGTCTATCGCACACCGTAGCCGTCGATTCGTCGAGGACCGAAAGTGCGCCGCCGCACGACCTTGTCGCCGGCGAGCTCTGGTGACCGATTGGTCCAGTGCGTGTGCCCATTATGTTCACCGCGCCAAGTGGAGCATCCCTAGAGCATTAGTTCGCTCACGCGCACGCCGTAACGACGTTTCCGTCGAGGGCCGAACGCCGGCCGCCGCACTGGTCGTCGCTACCGTCGACTCCGGCCACCCCGCGACCCGTTGCTGCCTCCGCTGGATGCGCATCGGCGTGGGCTATGCGTTGGTAGCCTCTGTTGCCGCTGCCGTGGTCCCTAGGGCGGACTCCGCCACGTCCAGAGGTCACCGGCGATGACCTCGTCGGCCTGGGTCACTGACCGGTGGACCGGGCTAGTCAGGTGATTAGCTTAGTGCTAATTACCCCTTTGACTAACCCCTGGGTGTATGGCATGTGGGACCCCCACCGTTAATGGCGCGGTTTAAACTAAATAACCCTCTGCTAACCTCGTGCCTATGACATGTGGAACCCCACTGTCAGGTTTGACTTTGACTAGTCAACTGATGACGTCAGCTGACGCAGTAATGATTTCTGGATTTTAAATAAGTCTTAAATGATTTGTTTATTTTCAGAAAAATCCCTAAACTTCTAAAAATCATAGAAAATATTCTATAACTCCAATGGAAATAAATTATATATGAAAAATTATCAGAAAAATATGAAGAATCTGTTTATGGCATTTCCATGCATGTTTGAACAACTTAAACTGCTGTATAAGACAATTTGAATAAATGGCATTTGAAATGGCTTATGTGGAGTTTGAATTTGAATCTTGTGTTCAAACCAACTCCATTTAAATTCTTGCTAGCTACATTAGCCCAAATCATATTATATTGCCATGTCATGATCATGCATCATATTGTTGCATTGCATTGATTGTGTTCCCTCTTGTTTGCCAGTGGTTGTTCCCTCTCGGTTCAAATGGACTTCATCCAAATTGATGTTAGTTGCATAAGCTCAAACCACATCATATCTCCATGTCATGATCATGCATCATATTGTTGCATTGATGTGTATTGATTGCATCTCCGGTATTGTTCCTCTCGATACTATGATTTAGTTTTTGCTTATTGAACGACTCTGGTGAGGGACTTGAGCAAGAACCAAGAGACGAAGGGCAAACAAACAATGATGGCGAAGAAAATGTTAGACAATTAACAAAGTCCGGCGAGGTATATATATATTAGGCCTCTGGTGATCATTAGATGTATTAATTGATTTGTATATATATATTAATGAATCTTTCTTCTTTTAGCCCTCCGGATCGAGCCAATCTCCTAGAAGGGTACGAGGCCGTGCCAAAAAGTTGGGCGTTGACATAAAGTTCAACATCGATGAAGTCGCAGAAGATGGTGAACCGATTGCTCCTAAACAGAATGCCCGTAAATTTATAAATCAATGCGGAGTTATTATTAGGGACAACATCCCGATCACCATTCGAGAATGGAATAAGCCAAAGGTAGATCAAGGAGTTAGTTATGTCGACGAAAGATCGAAAAATTTGCTTTGGGATACGGTCATGTCACATTTCAACTACCAAAGGGTCTCACAGATGGAAAACGGTTGAATGTCAAGCTGTTTGCTCTTAAGAAGATGGCCACACAATTCCAGAGCTGGAAGAAAAGATTATACAGCGACTACATCAAGGCAAAAAAGAAGACTCCAGAATTCACTGGAGCACTAGAGAACACAAAAGATCGGATGAAGCTCTGGAAAGGTCGAGAAAAAATAAGATAAATGCTGAGAAAAACGAGTATCACCATGTTCTGGGGACAGGTGGCTACAAGAGAGCCGTGCCTAAGTGGGAAGTAGCTGAGGCCAAGATGCTTGCTGAAGGGATCATTCCAGCTATAGCGGATTGGCCCCAGAGGTCCAAGCATTGGTTTTATGCGCATGGGGGACAGTTGGACCCAACGACAGGGCAGATTATTGAAAAGGCAGATCCTAAAACAGCCTCGGACGCTTTACTTCAAGCAATAGAAGATGCTCGAAAGGGGTTGTTCCAGCCCGATTGAGAGAACGACGTGCTTACACGCACCCTCAAGAATCCTGAACACGGAGGACGAACACGAGGCAAAGGCATTGTTCTGTGGGTTCAGGGGTTTTCGGAGTGGAACGACACTTATAGAAGCCGTCAGAGAAAAAAGAAGCAGGATGCAGACCGGCTTCAGAAGATAAAAACAAAGAATGAGGAGTTGGAACGCATGGTAAAGCGGCAGCAGGAGCAACTGGACACAATTAGCTAGCAAAGGGCATCTTCGCGGCAGGAGCAAGCAGATCCAGCATTGGAAAGTACCGTCCCATCTATGAGGAAAAGCAGCGTGGGTTCCACGGGGGTCCGGGTCGATGATGCACTGCTGGCTTGCTACCCCGGGACAAATTGTGAGCTACACCAGAAAATGAAGAACATATCCATGAAGGTGGCGGTCGGCGTTGCTTTACCGAATGCACCTGAAGCAACCATCCATGGCAATCCGATTCCAGCTGGCTATGCTCGTGTCGGGGTGGATGAAGTTCTGTCGGGATATGACTCACTAGAGCTTGACATTCCTGGAGGTGATGGGGAGCAGACACTGGGAGAAGTCATACATGGTGTCATTGTATGGAGAAAGGAATGCATCGTGTTTCCAAACTCGGCGCCAAGGCCACCGACTCCTCCGAGTAGCAATACACCTCTAAGTCCACCCACCACGAGAGGGAGCCCAACGCGAGTCCATATCGATCTCCGCCGTGTCAGCCGACTCCACCCCCTATGTTCCAGCAGGGCCAAAAGCGGAAGAAAGCTAAGAAGAAAGCCAACGACGAGCCTCCTGCCAAAAACAAGTTAGCTTACGATATGAATGATGAGGAAACTAAAACGGTCGTGGTTTCCAAAGTGAAGTCCCATTTTGCACCTAAACCACCCCCGCCGCCAAAGGAGATAATACCTACGAAAACCGTAAAGCACTTTGTGGACTTTCTTGAGCGACAACTGGGACATGTGGAGAATAGGCCATCAGACTATGACCGCTATATTAGGAAGTCATATGAACAAATGCAGCAGTCGAGACGTAGAAGTAGTAATAAAAGCGGGAAAATAGTTCCCCAGCTCGGAGAAGAGGCAATGCAATCGATCCCCTTGCTCAAGGTGATTACCGATAAGGTAACCGACGCTACTAGAGACATTGGTATCAGTGTTGATCAACTCCTAGGCATCGAGGAAGTCCCCGTGGTTGATGTAGCATGGCAATATGCCCCCGGGAAAACTCTGGTCAGACCTGAGCAGGTCCCGCATCTATCAACACAAATGCCAAGATTGCATGCGTGGTACATGAAAGAAGTAAAGAACGGGCAAGAGATGCTCATGGTGAAAGTCAAGGAAGAGCATTACTTCTATGAAAACGAGCTATGCATTGAGTTTCCAAAAATTTCCAGTTATACAATCAAGACTCACTAGACAAATCTATCGTCAGTTGCTATTGTCTGTAAGTGATTTCTTTCTGTAATTTAAATCTCTAGCTCAGCTCATTCATTGCCTGTAATTATCCTCACTATATTATTTTGTACGCTATTATGCAAAATGAAGATTGTCGAATGCAAAAGAGATGGAATCTATGACATTGGGTTCGTTGACCCATATATCATTAATGAAAAAATGATACAAGACCACCCCAAAGACTCAAAGGCTAACTTGCTAAGGTTTATGAAGGCACAAAATACCAGAACAGAAATTCTATTTCCTTACAACTTTAAGTGAGTGTTACTGTCTTGTACTACAAATTCTATTTTGCTTACTCGATGTTAAGTGTAGTTGATGAGTTATGCATGCCTGCTTATATAAACGTGTGTGCAGGTACCACTGGATCCTGCTAATCATTAAAGTTGATGCTGGAACTGTTGAAACCCTGGACTCACTAGGTAAAGACCCTCGAGAATACACCAACGTGTTTAGGATGCTCGACAGGTAATGTCAATCATTATCGCACTATATCGGCCTCTTTCGTTCATTTCCTAATATCAAGTAATTAATAACTCCTTTATTCATTTTCTTTGCCGGGCAGGGTTTGGAAATGGTTCATCAATGATGTTGTCGCTGAATGGAAACCGGAGCAACGTTGGTGAAGGCCCAAGGTAATTAAGTAGTACTAGCTAGGTCTGCGCATCTCGATAATTCTAGTTTCAATACCATTATCATGCATGATTATTATCTGATTGAATTCTATTCTCGCAAAGTGCATGAGGCAGAAACAGGGGACTAATTTATGTGCATACTACGTTTGCGAGAACATTCGCATGACGACCGAATGGCGCAGAGATGTAAGACAACTTCAGGTACGTAAACACTATTCACAATTTTTTTATGATGATCTAATATATATACATACAACTAATATATTCATATTGATCTCCTTTAAATATGGAAGAGATGCGGGAGAAGCTTCCACCACAGAACCGCATACGAGCAATTCAAGAGGAAATTGCGGGATTTTTGCTTACGGAGGTCAAATCTGAAAGCGGAGAATACCATTGCCGCTAATGCCTGCATGTAATGATCTCCAAATTGTAGGAGAAATTGTATATACCAAATTGTATATATATATGTATGGTCATATGAGAAATTATAAGATATATGTATGGTCGTATGAGAAATTATATTGTATATGCATAACGTGTACAGTATGTAGTAGCGTAAAATATGTTTGAAATGAAAAAGAATTGAATGGAAAACACAGAATGAAAAGGAAAAATAAACCATAAACCCTAAACCCTAAAATCCTAAACCCCAACACAAAATCCTTAGTCCCGGTTGGTGTCACCAACCGGGACTAAAGGTCGTCCAGCCCCCGACGCTAGCTCGCGGCCACGTGGATGGACTTTAGTCCCGGGTTGTGGCCAACCAGGACTAAAGGGTGGGGGCCTTTAGTCCCAATTTCATTGTCCCGGTTGGTGACCCGGGACTAAAGGCCGTTGCCAACCAGGACTAAAGCCCTGTTTTCCACTAGCGGCACTCTTTAACCCGAAAGGCATATGCACGAAGCAGTATGTGCCACATGGAGTAATGAATGCGGTCTTCTCCTAATCCTCCTTGGCCGTGAATATCTGATGGTATCCAGAATATGCATCAAGGAAGGAGAGTAAATCACAGCCGGAAGTAGAGTCTACGATTTGATCAATGCGTGGCAAGGGGAAAGGATCCTTCGGACATGCTTTGTTAATATCAGTGTAGTCAATACAAAGTCTCCACTTTGCGTTTGCTTTGCGCACCACAACTGGATTCGCCAACCAAGTTGGATGTAGTACACCTCTAACTAGGCCTGCTGCTTCCAGTTTCTTGATTTCCTCGGCAATGAACTGTTGCCGTTCCAAAGCCTGCTTCCTGACTTTCTGCTTGACGGGCCGAGCGTGGGGATAGGCGGCAAGGTGGTGCTCAATTACCGCCCTGGGAACACCAGGGATGTCTGACGGTCGCCATGCAAACACGTCGACATTCGCCCGCAGGAAGGCAATGAGCGCGCTTTCCTATTTGCTGTCAAGGGTGGCACTGATGTTGAAGGTTCCGTCAGTGCCGTCCTCCCTCGCCGGCACCGTTTTGGTTGCTGGTGAAGTAGCTTTGGATTTCTTACCGGCAGAGCACTCCGGCAAGTCTTCAACAGGCGCGCAGCACTCCGAGGAGGCGCGCTTCCCGAAATCCTTGCCAGAGGTCTTGCCGGACTTCTTGCTTTTCTTCTTGTTGACGAGAGCTGGCGCCTTGGCGGCTTCTGCTACAACCGCATCTCTGTACATCTTATTGACGCTAATAACTGCATCTTTCTTGTCGGAGTTGATGGAAATGACACCCATCGGCCCTGGTATCTTCAACGTATTGTAAGCATAGTGAGATGCTACCATGAATTTTGCCAAGGCTGGGCGGCCAAGGATTCTATTATACGTCAAGGGGATCTTGACAACATCAAACACAATATTTTCCGTTCTGTAGTTCAATTCCCTGCCAAACGTCACCGGCACTGTGATCATTCCTTTGGGCTGGCTTCTTACCGGGTTTACTCCTTGAAACATGCCTGTTTTCTCGAGCTCCTCGTCGGGAATCTGCAGCCTCTTGATTACTTCTAGAGAAATCAAGTTCAGGCCGGCCCCACCGTCAACAAACATTTTCGTGACCTGGAGGTTGCGAATTGTTGGGGAAACCAACAACGGCAAACACCCGACCGCGGTTGTGCGATTAGGGTGGTCCTCGGCATCGAAAATGATAGGCGTGTGTGACCAGTTCAGTGGCTTTTGAGAGCTTATTGCCGATTCTGCCGCATTAACCTCACATGCCCATTGCTTAAGTCGGCGGTGAGAGGAGTGTAAAGATGCACCTCCGTCAACGCACATGGCCTCAGTTGCCTTCTGGAATTCATGTTCACTGGACTCTCCATCGTCCTCTTCCTCTTCACTTCCATCACCTTCCTCTTTCTTTTCGCGGCCTCTAGCAGGTTTCTCTTTTTGCTGCTTGGCCTTGCCGCGACGGCCTCCTCGACCACCATGACCCTTTTTGCTGGATCCACAGGCACCATCTTGACCCTTCTCTTTGTCACGTTTTTCGTATTCAGCCTTCTGTTTCTCAACAAGGTGCTCGACTTGTTGGCACTCTTGGAGATCATGGCCCTTGGTGCAGTGAATCTTGCAGTACGGCCCATCAGACTTGCCGGCATTCTCGTTTGCCGCCGCCTCCTGGCAAGCGGCGCATATAGCAGCCTCCTTCCGGAGTTCTCAATCTTAGCATTCTTGGCGGACTCAGAGTTGCCGGACCCCTCAATGGCCATAACAGTTTTGCCTTTGTGCTTCCTGTTGCGCTTTCGGCCCTTCTTCCTTGGGGTGGCAGCATCATCGTCCTCGAAATCTACCTCGGCACCAGCGTCCTCCCCGGGAAGCCTCCTTCCTTCTTCATCACATGCACACTTGTCTGCCAATGTATAGAGCTCGTTGACGGTCTTGGGCAACTTGACATTCATCTTCTCCCACATCCTCCGATTGCGCACATTCGTATGAAAGGCGGCAATGACGGCTGCGGGGTGCACATCTGGAATGTTGCAGTGCACACGGCTGAACCTCTGGATGAACTTGCGCAAAGTTTCACCGTCTCTTTGCGGAATCACTTGCCGGTCGCTGGGCTGTCCAGGGTCCTTGTGGCCTCCGGTAAAGGCACCAACAAACTCATTACAAAGGTATGCCCACGAAGAAATGGAGTTCTCCGGCAAGTTCATCAGCCAAGATCTCACGTTGGGGTTCAGCACTAACGGAAAGTAGTTGGCGAGCATTTTCTCATCTCTTCCTCCGGCAGCTTGCACGACAATCGTGTAGATGCCTAGAAATTCTGCCGGGTTTAGCTTGCGGTCATACTTTTCTGGTACTTCTGGCTTGAAGGCCAGGACGGACGTCCATTCAACTTTCCGCGGCTCATGGGTGAAGGCAGGACATCCAACCTCGTAAGGCAGATATCCAGCAATCCCTGGCGCAGGCTCATCAACGATGGGGCCGTTGCGCGCATCAGATTGACGGCGCGGCTCCCGGCACCGTTCAATGGTGGTGTTGGCATCCTCTACCCGCCTGTCTCGCAGCACTTGCTGCTGATCTTGTCGTGCTCGCGGATCCGAAGAGGCCATCCACATCTCGTCGGGCTCGAAAGATCGCTGAGCTTGTCGCGGTTGTTGGCGTTGTTGCTGTTGAGACTGTTGCCGCGGAGGTGATTGCATCGTTAGTGCGGCACCATCAACGCGGCCACTAGTTGGAACTACTGGTGCAGTTTGCGGACGTCGTGAGGGCTCCGCTTGCTGTGATTTGCTGGTTTCGGCAAACCCGATCAAGCTTTGGATGGTAGCTCTCCACTCATCCATCTTCTCTGCCGCCAGAGGGAAGTTTAGTAGCATCTGGGCTTGCTCCATTGCCTCTGCTGCTGTCGCTGGCATGGCCAGAAGCGATGTAACACCCCAATTTTTGGCCCTTTCTTTTTCTTTTGGATTTCTTCGAATTTGCATTTGCAGTTCCTTTTTCCGTGGCTATATGGTCTTGAACCCTGGGAAGATCTTCTCTCCTGCCACTTCCTAGTCGCTTGTCCTTCTCAAATCTATCCCAAGGCCATGTCATTTCCATCTTAGCCCAACCTCATTATTTATTTCTTGGGAATATTCCTTTTTCTGTTAAAGGAATAACCCTATTTGCCCTAGGTTGTGAAGCAACCTACATTTCTGTCTTCCATAAAATTCCCAAAAAATTCTCATAAATTATTTGGATCATATCTTCCACAAATATGTCAAAACCCATCCTTTCCTAGTTCAAAAATAATTCAGGAATATTCATTTTCCATTCTGCCCAGATTGGCACTTTGTGAAGGAAGTGCTATTTATATTTTCTTGATTGCCCTCAAAATTTTTGGCACTTTGTCATCTCCAAATTATTGTCACATGCCAAAATTCCATTTCATTTGCTTAGTAAATCTTCCTCAGCAAATTTCCAAAGTTTCTGTCCAGAGAGAAGCTTTGTGAAGGAAGTACAAGCTAGGCTTATCCGAATGAGTTGCAATTTTGGTATATCATTCACATGATCAAGTAATTACCCTCCACCAAATTTCACCTCCAGCCAATAATCTATGTGAGCACACCTTCAAATCTTGGTTTCTGGTCACAATTTCAGTTTGTGAAGCAACTATATTTTCTATTGCTTCAAAAACTCTTAAATTAATCCAGGGCCTAAGTATACCAATATCATTTGAGCATACCAAAATTCACATCATTTTGCGAAGCCATTCTCTTTGCAAAATTCCCCCAAGTTTCTGTCCAGTGTGGAGCATTGTGAAGGAGGTACCATTTATACTTATCCAAATGGGATGAAATTTTTATGGTGCCTTCATATTCCCAAATCATCATGCTCCACCAATTTTCAGCCCAATCTAACACTCCATGTGAGTGCTACTTCATGATCTTCTTTCTGGACCAGAATATGTGGTTGTGAAGTAACTATATTAAATACGGGTCCAAATCATTTCATTTTTCACAGGATCATAGTCCTTCCTACCCTAAGCCTCTATGACATCCTGGTTAATTCTTATCCACTCTAATTTGATCACTATTTCATGCCTAAGTTGGCAACAGCAAACTTTCTCTGATCACTCCCATCAACCCACAGTGTGTTTCTTCGATCTATCAAGTCAGAGAGGCCCTACTCTGGATGGACTACTCATTAGACAGCTTGTGGTTGGCCAGAACGCACCGCGTGCGCCTATGCACGCGGTGACCACGCGGTCTGGCATGCCAAAAGCGCGCTTTGGACATCGGGTCCCTCTGCCGCCGCCCAAACGCCGAGCTCCCGGCACCGCACCTTGTCCTCTATGTTTCCCTCGCTCTCCTGCACCCACGCATCCCCTCTGGACCCCTCCCCCTCTCCTCTTTCCTCTCCGGCGAGCCACGCCGTCCCGGGATGCCCGCGGCCGCGGTCGCCTTGCCCTTGTCCTCTTCCCTCCCCGCGGCATCCCGCGTCGAATGAATCCCCCCTAGATCTCTCTACCCCTCCACGCGTGCGCGCGCGCACGCGGTCGTCCAGAGGAGTCGTACGCACGTCCGCGGCGGCTTCCGGCGAGGGCATCGCCGCCTTGGCTATTTAAGCCCACCCCGAGCCTATCCGAGCTCACCAGCAGCTCTACCTCTCTCCTAGCAATTCCCCCATACACTCAAACGAGCTCGAACACCTCTCCTCGCTCCTCACGGCCGCCACGGTCATCGCCGGAGTCCGCTTAAATTCGCGCCACCTGAGCTCTCCCTCTCCGCCCTACCACCACCATCGACCTCCCCATCAATCCCAGAGCTCGCCCCGCCACCCATTCCTCCCTCTGGAGCCATGGCCCGAGCTATCCGAGCTCGCCGTGGCCGCCGTCTGCCGTGGATGAGGCTCCGCTCACCTCCGACCTCCCCGATGACCGTGCCACCCTGGGACGGGTCCGCCAGAGTCCGCTGATCACTCCGGTAGGCCGGGCGCCGCCGGAGACGGACGGTAGCTCCAGCTATCACCATCGAACGTCGTCCCGTCTCGGCCATGCGCGGGAGCCAGGAAGAAGACAACCTGCCGCTGGGCCCCGCTTATCGGTGACTCAGGTGGCCGGGCCCGCGGGTTTAAGTGGAGGCGCCCTCTGTAAAATGCGTTTTCCCAATTTGGAAAACGTACTCCAGTGCTATTTCGGGCCGGAATACGCTTCCCCGTGGCGAAAACGTATTCTCTGAAATACGCCTTCGGTTTAACCCAGCCGGCCGAAATCTTTATATTGCGGACGTTCGTCCGTTAGCAGCAGAAATGAATATTCTTATTTAATTTTCTGCCTAACGAACGTACGGCCGTATCTCGACAACCGTAACTCCGATTCAGGTGATTCCAAAGCCCACGATCTCAGTTTGTCGAGCCCATTCCGATGGTATCATTTTCATAAGGTTGTCGCACTGTGAAAATGACCATTTTACCCTTGCCCTTAAAACAGCTCCGCCGAGAGGGAAACTTTTCCGGCGATTCTTTCCGCGAGTTCATCGCATCTCTCCCCGATGGTTCCTCCATCCCCAGGCAAGCCACGACAGCCACTTGCATGATGGAATTGTTGTAGCTATGGTTTCCACTTGAATATTTAATATTTGTTTGTTCATTTAAAGGATTTTGTTAATACTTCCAATATGCTTGTGAATCCATGCTCATTACTTATGCCATGTTCATTTCATCTAGTAAGTGATATGATTAATTGCTAAGGATATTCTTATCATGTTGTATTCTTGTACTCATCTCAGATGCTAGTGATAATGATATGCTCATATGGATCATTATGGTTTGATATGAAAATACTTGTGATATTCATGATTGTCATTATGCCATGCTCATTTGCATCCCGTAGAATAAATGAGTTATCATTTTTTATGCTATGTTGTTCAATGGTTATGTTGCCCATCCATGGTTACACTGATATCATGCTCATATGCATTGTTATTTCATTAAATTGTTATGACTCAGCTCATCACCATTCAACTTAAACCTGACATTAATCGAACTTGGACAAATATGTTGGCTGAGTCATGGTGCCACCGAATCGAGCTCACCAGTGCAACCACACTTGCCTGGATGGGGAGGCCCTAATGCGGTCTATTGTCATGCCTCTCGCCGGTGCCTCCTTCTAGGGAAGGTTATGTGCGCGCGCTACCCTGATTAGGTAGGCGGCCATAAGCCTTGAGTACCCGAGTTGTATGGATCCGAGGTCCCCGTTTGGGACGATGTTTATGTTTGGCCACGACGGTGGCAGCCACAGAGGTGGCGGATGTCACGAGTTGGCATCGGGGTAACCCAGGACATAGCCCAAAGTGGAGTTTGTCGGAGTGGCCGGGAGAGTGTCATGCAATAGATTGGTTTTGTCATAATGTCGTTGGTCCACCCGAATGGGAGCACGAGGCCATGAGTTCCGTAGTGTGGGTACAGTGTACTAACCTCTGCAGAGTGTATAATCTATCGATAGCCGTCCTCGGTCAGGTACACAGTTCATAGTAGGTCACACTATGGGTCAACAGAAATAATAACCTGGATAATGACAAGTCCGGTTCGATGAGAAAAGAAGTTGGTTGATCTTTATGTGGTCAGGCGATGATCACAGGTAGAGATCAAGCTCCGTGTGGTCATGTGATGATCACGATGGTATAGTTGATACCGAGCTTGGTTGATCCTGAGGTGAGCGTGTGATGATCACGATGGTAAGTTTGTGGTTACGAGATAACCTCCGAGCAGAGTAAGTTGGTCCATGAGACCTTAAATGTCGACCCCCGTGCATGCTAGTGCTAGTATCATACTCATGTTGTTGCCACGCTCATGTTGTTGCCATGCACATGTTGTTCTAGTAGTATCGTGTTCATCTTTGATGATTAACCTGTAAATGCCATGCTGTTGTATGTCTTGATTGCTTTGGTTGCTGTGAGCTTGCGAGTACATTCAAAGTACTCACCTGGCATGTCATGCCAGATTGCAGGTGATGCCGTGATTGCTTGTTTGTCGAGGACCCCGAGGTTGCGCTCTAGGATACGTCCCAGCCAGCGTCCCTGCGGAGTGGAGTTCATCACCGTCGTCATTGTTCTGCTGTTAGGATTTATTCCGCTTCGAGATGTCTCGCTGCGAGCATAGAGCTATCTGAGCAGGCGAAGTGTCGCCGTGCCCCTGTAACCTTCGTGCCTTTAGAACCTTTGTACCCGTGTTATTTGTAATAAAGAGCTGATTTGTTCTATGCCAAGCAGTGCCGTATTCCAGAAGACTTGATCTCTGGGCTGGAATACGGGGTGTTCCGGTCTCTCTGAGCCCGGGTGCCACAGCGATTGGTATCACAGTAGGTCTGGCTGTAGGACGCCCTAGTCAGCGCGAGCGTTAGAAACCGGTAGTTTAGAGTCTAGCTTGCTTGTTGCATTTGGTTGTTGCATAGCATGCATATAGACTTATTATATTGTCGCTAATGGTTGATCTTGTGAGTGTAGGTGGCATCGGTTTCGATCCACTACCTGCACCATCCAGTTTTGCATACTCGCTCTTTGGTGTTTGGTGTCATCTCTGTCCCAGCGGAGTGATGCCATGGTACCTAGTGGTGTCGATCATTTGCAGGATTGATGCACAAGTATCGCACCAATATTTTCTCTTCAGCCACACCTATTGTTTCGGTGGTAGACATGTTTCTACCCCGGATCTTGCCATCCAACCCGCCGTTTGGCAACCCTCACTAGTCTTTATTACCAGAAAAGGGCAATGCTAGCAAATGCTGTTTTCCGCCGCTATCCTACTCTATCACCCATTCTCTGGACAAGTTCGGTTCCCTTCCGTACGCTTGATGATGATGTGGCCATGACATCCGTGTCTCGCTACATGATCACCGAGTCCGTCCTCACCTCCAAGCCCGTCCAGATGCAACCGGTGCTGAGCCAGCGTTTGGTGTAGCCCTGTTTACACCAATCTCTCCACATGTTGATTCACTTTCGCGCACACCACCACAGCATATTAGATCGTAGTACCGGAGTTTCCTCGAGAATTGTGTGCTTAAGTAGGCATGCATAGTGAGGATAATAGCTATAAAATGTGATGTTGCTTGTATGTAATCTTAATGCTGTGTGTGTTTTTGTTTTAGTCGTTTCTTTTGCTTCTTTCTTTGGATCTTCGGTGTTACCTTACTTCCCCTTATGAAAGTTGCTCATCAAACGACACCGGACCCGAAGAAATAGTGAGGAGTTCAAATATTTGGAAACTCAGCTAAACATTATGGAATTCTCAGCCGACTGCATTATATTGGGTTTGGATACACGTAACATCCTGGAGTGATTATGAACATCAAGTTTACATCAGTATGCAATTATCACAATGAACCAGCTGGGAGACAATTTGTGTGCAAGTCAACAATACATTTCCATTTAAAGGAATATCCAGGGTATGTACATATATATGTGGCATTCAGTCCGCACACTATAGAGAGAAGCTTCTGGTGTAAGCAACCCAGTCTTCCTCCGCACGCTACCAGAGAAGCTTATGATGCAAGGCTACTCAGTCGTCCTCAGTATGATATGTGGATAGCTTCCAATATAAGATACTCAGTCTTCTTCGGTACGTCACCGCAGAGAAGCTTACAGCATAAGACACCAAATCTGCCTCAGCAAGCAACCAGGAGGAGAAGCTTCTGAAGCACGGTACCCAGTCTACTTTAGCACGCTATCCCGGCCAAAGCTTTGGACGTAAGCTATTCAGTCTTCCTCAGCACGCTACTCTCGATGGCTTCCAACACAAGCTATCCAGTCCTCGTCAGTACGGTACTATCAACAGTCATCATCATTACACAGTGAGCTGGCAACATGTGGCAGTGCATCCCAAGAATCAGGTCCACAACAGTTTGGTCAGAAACATGAGCTACTCAGGACCCAAGTGTCTGTCTCAAGAATCAAATGCTCAGCTACCCATGCTTCCATATATATATATATATATATTGTGAGCATGCTGCCAAGGTAATGCATGTCACTCGTACGATGATGCAAGCACGGTGAGAATCTGCCAACCACCTAAGTTATGGAAGAGGAAGCAAGCAAGTATACACCTCAACGTGACGCAATGTCTGACAAGCTATGAATCAACACAGTGTTGGGACAACAATCCTGACCGTGGATATCAAGGCCAGCTTCCTCTCAACCGACAAAGTGATATCATTAACCTCTGTCACTGTCATGTATGATTGCCCATAGCAGTGAGCTCTGTCCAAGTAACTGTGAACCTGGTATATGATCTTGATGAACCCTTGATTACCTTTCCTTGGTAACGGCACCACGCCTGTGATCTGAGCTGCTTTCGGCCGTCCGGGGTGGATGCCGACTTTATATTTCTCTTTTCAACAACTGTACCGCGTTCTGAGCTGTTTTTCGGCCATCTCGGGTAGCTGTTGAGTTTCTTTTGGTGGCAGTGACCCTATGCTCTGAGCTGTTCTTCGGCCGTCTTAGGGAACTGCTGCATTCTTCTTATCAAGACTGCCTCATGTTCTGAGCTGCTTTTCAGTTGTCGTGAGCCATGGTTGAGTTATTTCTGTAATGTTCCAGATCTGAGTTGTAAAGACCGTTCTCGTGGCTACTGATTTATTTGTCGATTTTATGCAAAGCTTCATATGATCATTGCCCTACAGTTAGAGCTTGAGAGATGATAAGCTTGCCAGTTAAACTGCCTGAGGATAAGGATAAGGTATGCCTGCCGGAATATTACACCTGACAGCACCAATGGTCACACGAAGGATTAAAGGTATATAGGGCCAAGTTCTTTCGGCAATAGTTTCAATCAAAAATAAAACAATAATGAAGGAGTAAGACCGGCAATACGGGTATGATAATTGTTGCATGAATGATATGGTATGGATACACAAGACAGTCTGATTCAATATTGATCACCATGAACACACACCCAAGGGGCCTACTCTGTTTGTAAGGACCTCATATCAAGGTGATAGCAGAATCGTCGGTACGGAATCGAGACAAAGAAGTTAGCCAAGATGATTCTGAAATCCCTGCAAGCAGTCAGATTCTGCCAAGAGAACGGTGATGATTCTCAGCATTGTTTTGAACCCGGAGGAAATGCACCTACTTGAGTAACCCGAGGCAATGATTAAAGGTTTCATGCCCACTGAGGAATTTGTTCACAACTCCATTGAATGCTACCGGAGCTGGATAAAAGGATATCACGTCACTCCTGGACATATGGAAATCCCGGTCATGATTAGACAAGCCAGCAGACATAAAAGAATTGAAGTTAGAGAAAGGATGAACATATGATGGAAGACCTGTCAGAATGTTGGATACAGTGAAGCAAACCACCCCAGAGCAAGGCAGTCAGTTAGATGGAATTCAGAGGGAACATCAAGGAAAAGGATACCCGAGTTGGAAAGGGTTTCCTTAATTCAGAATAATCACACTAGCTCCCTATGCAACCAAATCTCGAGGACGAGATTTATCATAAGCGGGGTAGGTTTGTAACACCCCGATTTTGGCCCTTTCTTTTTCTTCTTTTGGATTTCTTTGAATTTGCATTTGCAGTTCCTTTTTCCGTGGCTATGTGGTGTTGAACCCTGGGAAGATCTTCTCTCCTGCCACTTCCTAGTGGCTTGTCCTTCTCAAATCTATCCCAAGGCCATGTCATTTCCATCTTAGCCCAACCTCAATATTTATTTCTTGGGAATATTCCTTTTTCTGTTAAAGGAATAACGCTGTTTGCCCTAGGTTGTGAAGCAACCTACATTTCTGTCTTCCATAAAATTCCCACAAAATTCTCATAAATTATTTGGATTATATCTTCCACAAATATGTCAAAACCCATCCTTGCCTAGTTCAAAAATAATTCGGGAATATTCATTTTCCATTATGCCCAGATTGGCACTTTGTGAAGGAAGTGCTATTTATATTTTCTTGATTGCCCTCAAAATTTTTGGGCACTCCCTCATATCCAAATTATTGTCACATGCCAAAATTCAGCTTCATTTGCCTAGTAAATCTTCTCCAACAAATTTCCAAAGTTTCTGTCCAGAGAGAAGCTTAGTGAAGGAAGTACTAGCTAGGCTTAGCCAAATGAGATGCAATTTTGGTATATCATTCAAATGATCAAATAATTACCCTCCACAAAATTTCACCTCCATCCAAGAATCTATGTGAGCACACCTTCAAATCTTGGTTTCTGGTCACAATTTCAGTTTGTGAAGCAACTATATTTGCTATTGCTTCAAAAATTCTTAAATTAATCCAGGGCCTAAGTATACCTATATGATTTGAGAATGCCATAATTCACATCATTTTGCCAAGCCATTCTCTTTGCAAAATTCCCCCAAGTTTCTATCCAGTGTGGAGCATTGTGAAGGAAGTACCATTTATACTTATTCAAATGGGATGAAATTTCTATGGTGCCTTCATATGCCAAAATCATCATCCTCCACCATTTTTCTGCCCAATCCAACACTCCATGTGAGTGCTACTTCATGATCTTCTTTCTGGACTAGAATATGTGGTTGTGAAGTAACTATATTAAATACTGATCCAAATCATTTCATTTTTCACAGGATCATCGTCCTTCCTACCCTAAGCCTCTATGACATCCTGGTTAATTCTTATACACTCTAATTTGATCACTATTTCATGCCTAAGTTGGCAACAGCAAACTTTCTCTGATCACTCCCATCAACCCACAGTGTGTTTCTTCGATCTATCAAGTCAGAGAGGCCCTACTCTGGATGGACTACTCGTTAGACAGCTTGTGGTTGGCCATAACGCACCGCGTGCGCCTGTGCATGCGGTGACCACACGGTCTGGCACGCCGAAAGCACGCTCTGGACATCGGGTCCCTCTGCCGCCGCCCAAACGCCGAGCTCCCGCCACCGCACCTTGTCTTCTGTGTTTCCCTCGCTCTCCTGCACCCACGCATCCCCTCTGGACCCCTCCCCCTCTCCTCTTTCCTCTCCAGCGAGCCACGCCGTCCCAGGATGCCCGCGGCCGTCGTCGTCTTGCCCTTGTCCTCTTCCCTCCCCGCGGCATCTCGCGTCGAATGAATCCCCCTAGACCTCTCTACCCCTCCGCGAGTGCGCGCGCGCACGCGGTCGCGCCAGAGGAGTCGTACGCACGTCCGCGGCGGCTTACGGCGAGGGCATCGCCGCCTTGGCTATTTAAGCCCACCCCGAGCCTATCCGAGCTCACCAGAAGCTCTACCTCTCTCCTAGCAATTCCCCCATACACTCAAACGAGCTCGAGCACCTCTCCTCGCTCCTCACGGCCGCCACGTTCATCGCCGGAGTCTGCTTAAATTCGCGCAGCCCGAGCTCTCCCTCTCCGCCCTACCACCACCATCGACCTCCACATCCATCCCGGAGCTCGCCCCGCCACCCATTCCTCCCTCTGGAGCCATGGCCCGAGCTATCCGATCTCGCTGTGGCCGCCGTTCGCCGTGGATGAGGCTCCGCTTGCCTCCGACCTCCCCGACGACCGTGCCACCCTGGGACGGGTCCGCCGGAGTCCGCTGATCACTCCGGTAGGCCGGGCGCCGCCGGAGATGGCCGGTAGCTCCGGCTATCGCCGTCGAACGCCGTCCCGTCTCGGCCATGCGCGGGAGCCAGGAAGAAGACGACCTGCCGCTGGGCCCCGCTTGTCGGTGACTCAGGTGGCCGGGCCCGCGGGTTTAAGTGGAGGCGCCCTCTATAAAATGCGTTTTCCCAATTTGGAAAACGTACTCCAGTGCTATTTCGGGCCGGAATACGCTTCCCCGCGGCGAAAACGTATTCTCTGAAATACGCCTTCGGTTTAACCCAGCCGGCCGAAGTCTTTATATTGCGGACGTTCGTCCGTTAGCAGCAGAAATGAATATTCTTATTTAATTTTCTGCCTAACGAACGAACGGCCGTATCTCGACAACCGTAACTCCGATTCAGGTGATTCCAAAGCCCACGATCTCAGCTCGTCGAGCCCATTCCGATGGTATCATTTTCATAAGGTGGTCGCACTGTGAAAATGACCATTTTTCCCTTGCCATTAAAACAGCTCTGCCGAGAGGGAAACTTTTCCGGCGATTCTTTCCGCGAGTTCATCGCACCTCTCCCCGATGGTTCCTCCATCCCCAGGCAAGCCACGACAGTCACTTGCATGATGGAATTGCAGTAGCCATGGTTTCCACTTGAATATTTAATATTTGTTTGTTCATTTAAAGGATTTTGTTAATACTTCCAATATGCTTGTGAATCCATGCTCATTGCTTATGCCATGTTCATTTCATCTAGTAAGTGATATGAATAATTGCTAAGGATATTCTTATCATGTTGTATTCTTATACTCATCTCAGATGCTAGTGATAATGATATACTCATATGGATCATTATGGTTTGATATGAAAATACTTGTGATATTCATGATTGTCATTATGCCATGCTCATTTGCATCCCGTAGAATAAATGAGTTATCATTTTTGATGCTATGTTGTTAAATGGTTATGTTGCCCATCCATGGTTACACTAATATCATGCTCATATGCATTGTTATTTCATTATGTTGTTATGACTCAGCTCATCACCATTCAAGTTAAACCTGACATTAATCGAACTTGGACAAATATGTTGGCTGAGTCATGGTGCCACCGAATCGAGCTCACCAGTGCAACCACACTTGCCTGGATGGGGAGGCCCTAATGCGGTCTATTGTCATGCCTCTCGCCGGTGCCTCTTTTTAGGGAAGGTTATGTGCGCGCGCTACCCTGATCAGGTAGACGGCCATAAGCCTTGAGTACCCGAGTTGTATGGATCTGAGGTCCCCGTTTGGGACGATGTTTATGTTTGGCCACGACGGTGGCAGCCACAGAGGTGGCGGATGTCATGAGTTGGCATCGGGGTAACCTAGGACATAGCCCAAAGGGGAGTTTGTCGGAGTGGCCGGGAGAGTGTCATGCAATAGATTGGTTTTGTCGGAATGTCGTTGGTCCACCCGAATGGGAGCACGAGGCCATGCGTTCCGTAGTGTGGGTACAGTGTACTAACCTCTGCAGAGTGTATAATCTATCGATAGCCGCGTCCTCGGTCATGGACACAGTTCATAGTAGGTCACACTATGGGTCAACAGAAATAATAACCTGGATAATGACAAGTCCGGTTCGATGAGAAAAGAAGTTGGTTGATCTTTATGTGGTCAGGCGATGATCACAGGTAGAGATCAAGCTCCGTGTGGTCATGTGATGATCACGATGGTATAGTTGATACCGAGCTTGGTTGATCCTGAGGTGATCGTGTGATGATCACAATGGTAAGTTTGTGGTTACGAGATAACCTCCGAGCAGAGTAAGTTGGTCCATGAGACCTTAAATGTCGACCTCCGTGCATGCTAGTGCAAGTATCCTCATGTTCATATCATGAAGTTTATGTACCTGCCATACTCATGTTGTTTCCACGCTCATGTTGTTGCCATGCACATGTTATTCTAGTAGTATCGTGTTCATCTTTGATGATTAACCTGTAAATGCCATGTTGTTGTATGTCTTGATTGCTTTGGTTGCTGTGAGCTTGCGAGTACATTCAAAGTACTCACCTGGCATGTCATGCCAGATTGCAGGTGATGCCGTGATTGCTTGTTTGTCGAGGACGCCGAGGTTGCGCTCTAGGATACGTCCCAGCCAGCGTCCCTGCGGAGTGGAGTTCATCACTGTCGTCATTGTTCCGCTGTTAGGATTTATTCCGCTTCGAGATGTCTCGCTGCGAGCATAGAGCTATCTGAGCAGCCGAAGTGTCGCCATGCCCCTGTAACCTTCGTGCCTTTAGAAACTTTGTACCCGTGTTATTTGTAATAAAGAGCTGATTTGTTCTATGCCAAGCAGTGCCGTATTCCAGAAGACTTGATCTCTGGGCTGGAATACGGGGTGTTCCGGTCTCTCTGAGCCGGGGTGCCACAGCGATTGGTATCAGAGTAGGTCTGGCTGTAGGACGCCCTAGTCAGCGCGAGCGTTAGAAACCGGTAGTTTAGAGTCTAGCTTGCTTGTTGCATTTGGTTGTTGCATTTGTTTGCTGCATAGCAAGCATATAGACTTATTATATTGTCGCTAACGGTTGATCTTGTGAGTGTAGGTGGCATCGGTTTCGATCCACTACCTGCACCATCCAGTTTTGCATACTCGCTCTTTGGTGTTTGGTGTCATCTCTGTCCCAACGGAGTGATGCCATGGTACCTAGTGGTGTCGATCATTTGCAGGATTGATGCACAAGTATCGCACCAATATTTTCTCTTCAGCCACACCTATTGTTTCGGTGGTAGACATGTTTCTACCCCGGATCTTGCCATCCAACCCGCCGTTTGGCAACCCTCACTGGTCTTTATTACCAGAAAAGGGCAATGCTAGCAAATCCTATTTTCCGCCGCTATCCTACTCTATCACCCATTCTCTGGACAAGTTCGGTTCCCTTCCGTACGCTTGATGATGATGTGGCCATGACATCCGTGTCTCGCTACATGATCACCGAGTCCGTCCTCACCTCCAAGCCCGTCCAGATGCAACCGGTGCTGAGCCAGCGTTTGGTGTAGCCCTGTTTACACCAATCTCTCCACATGTTGATTCACTTTCGCGCACACGACCACAGCATATTAGATCATAGTACCGAAGTTTCCTCGAGAATTGTGTGCTTAAGTAGGCATGCATAGTGAGGAGAATAGCTGTAAAATGTGACGTTGCTTGTATGTAATCTTAGTGCTGTGTGTGTTTTTGTTTTTGTCATTTCTTTTGCTTCTTTCTTTGGGCCTTCGGTGTTACCTTACTTCCCCTTATGAAAGTTGCTCATCAAACGACACCGGACCCGAAGAAACAGTGAGGAGTTCAAATATTTGGAAGCTCAGCTAAACATTATGGAATTCTCAGCCGACTGCATTATATTGGGTTTGGATACACGTAACATCCTGGAGTGATTATCAACAACAAGTTTACATCAGTATGCAATCATCACAATGAACCAGCTGGGAGACAATTTGTGTGCAAGTCAACAATACATTTCCAGTCAAAGGAATATCCAGGGTATGTACATATATATGTGGCATTCAGTCCGCACACTATAGATAGAAGCTTCTGGTGTAAGCAACCCAGTGTTCCTCCGCACGCTACCAGAGAAGCTTATGATGCAAGGCTCCTCAGTCGTCCTCAGTACGATATGTGGATAGCTTCCAATATAAGATACCCAGTCTTCTTCGGTACGTCACCGCAGAGAAGCTTACAGCATAAGACACCAAATCTACCTCAGCAAGCAACCAGGAGGAGAAGCTTCTGAAGCATGGTACCCAGTCTACTTCAACACGCTATCCCGGCCAAAGCTTCGGATGTAAGCTATTCAGTCTTCCTCAGCACGCTACTCTCGATGGCTTCCAACACAACCTATCCAGTCCTCGTCAGTACGGTACTATCAACAGTCATCGTCATTACACAGTGAGCTGGCAACATGTGGCAGTGCATCCCAAGAATCAGGTCCACAATAGTTTGGTCAGAAACATGAGCTACTCAGGACCCAAGTGTCTGTCTCCAGAATCAAATGCTCAGCTACCCATGCTTCCATAAATATATATATTGGGAGCATGCTGCCAAGGTAATGCAAGTCACTCGTACAATGATGCAAGCACGGTGAGAATATGCCAACCACCTGAGTTATGGAAGAGGAAGCAAGCAAGTATACACCTCAACGTGACGCAATGTCTGACAAGCTATGAATCAACATAGTGTTGGGACAACAATCCTGACCGTGGATATCAAGGCCAGCTTCCTCTCAACCGACAAAGTGATATCATTAACCTCTGTCACTGTCATGTATGATTGCCCACAGCAGTGAGCTCTGTCCAAGTAACTGTGAACCTGGTATATGATCTTGATGAACCCTTGATTACCTTTCCTTGGTAACGGCACCACGCCTGTGATCTGAGCTGTTTTCGGCCGTCCGGGGTGGATACCGACTTTATATTTCTCTTTTCAACAACTGTCCCGCGTTCTGAGCTGTTTTTCGGCCGTCTCGGGTACCTGTTGAGTTTCTTTTGGTGGCAGTGACCCTATGCTTTGAGCTGTTCTTTGGCCGTCTTAGGGAACTGCTACATTCTTCTTATCAACACTGCCTCATGTTCTGAGCTGCTTTCAGCTGTCGTGAGCCATGGTTGAGTTATTTCAGTAATGTCCCAGATTTGAGTTTTAAAGACCGTTCTGGTGGCTACTGATTTATTTGCCGATTTTATGCAAAGGTTCAGATGATCATTGCCCTACAGTTAGAGCTGGAGAGATGATAAGCTTACCAGTTAAACTGCCTAAGGATAAGGATAAGGTATGACTGCCGGAATATTACACCTAACAGCACCTATGGTCACACGAAGGATTAAGGGTATATAGGGCCAAGTTCTTTCGGCAACAGTTTCAATCAAAAAGAAAACAATAATGAAGAAGTAAGACCGGCAATACGGGTATGATAATTATTGCATGAACGATATGGTACAGATACACAAGACAGTCTGATTCCGTATTGATCACCATGAACACACACCCAAGGGGTCTACTCTGTTTGTAAGGACCTCATATCAAGCTGACAGCAGAATCGTCGGTACGGAATCGAGACAAAGAAGTCAGCCAAGATGATTCCGAAATCCCTGCAAGCAGTAAGATTCCGCCAAGAGAGCGGTGATGATTCTCAGGATTGTTTTGAACCCGGAGGAAATGCACCCACTTGAGTAACCCGAGGCAATGAAAGGTTTCATGCCCACTGAGGGCGCCATGATCAGACAAGCCAGCAGACATAAAAGAATTGAAGTCAGAGCAAGGATGAACATATGAAGGAAGACCTGTCAGAATGTTGGATACAGTGAAGCAAACCACCCCAGAGCAAGGCTGTCAGTCAGATGGAATTCAGAGGGAACATCAAGGAAAAGGATACCCGAGTTGGAAACGGTTTCCTTAATTCAGAATATTCACACTGGTTCCCTGTGCAACCAAATCTCGAGGACGAGATTTATCGTAAGGGGGGTAGGTTTGTAACACCCCGATTTTTGGCCCTTTCTTTTTCTTTTGGATTTCTTCGAATTTGCATTTGCAGTTCCTTTTTCCCTGGCTATGTGGTCTTGAACCCTAGGAAGATCTTCTCTCCTGCCACTTCCTAGTGGGTTGTCCTTCTCAAATCTATCCCAAGGCCATGTCATTTCCATCATAGCCCAACCTCAATATTTATTTCATGGGAATATTCCTTTTTCTGTTAAAGGAATAACCCTGTTTGCCCTAGGTTGGGAAGCAACCTACATTTCTGTCTTCCATAAAATTCCCACAAAATTCTCATAAATTATTTGGATCATATCATCCACAAATATGTCAAAACCCATCCTTGCCTAGTTCAAAAATAATTTAGGAATATTCATTTTCCATTCTGCCCAGATTGGCACTTTGTGAAGGAAGTGCTATTTATATTTTCTTGACTGCCCTCAAAATTTTTGGGGTGATCGTGTTATGATCACGATGGTAAGTTTGTGGTTACGAGATAACCTCCGAGCAGAGTAAGTTGGTCCATGAGACCTTAAATGTCGACCCCCGTGCATGCTAGTGCTAGTATCCTCATGTTCATATCATGAAGTTTATGTACCGGCCATACTCATGTTGTTGCCATGCTCATGTTGTTGCCATGCTCATGTTGTTTTAGTAGTATCGTGTTCATCTTTGATGATTAACCTGTAAATGCCATGCTGTTGTATGTCTTGATTGCTTTGGTTGCTGTGAGCTTGCGAGTACATTCAAAGTACTCACCTGGCGTGTCATGCCAGATTGCAGGTGATGCCGTGATTGCTTGTTTGTCGAGGACCCCGAGGTTGCGCTCTAGGATACGTCCCAGCCAGCGTACCTGCGGAGTGGAGTTCCTCACCGTCGTCGTTGTTCCGCTGTTAGGATTTATTCCGCTTCAAGATGTCTCGCTGCGAGCATAGAGCTATCTGAGCAGGCAAAGTGTCGCCGTGCCCCTGTAACCTTCATGCCTTCAGAACCTTTGTACTCTGCAATAGATTGGTTTTGTCGGAGTGGCCGGGAGAGTGTCATGCAATAGATTGGTTTTGTCGGAATGTCGTTGGTCCACCCGAATGGGAGCACGAAGCCATGAGTTCCGTAGTGTGGGTACAGTGTACTAACCTCTACAGAGTGTATAATCTATCGATAGCCGCGTCCTCGGTCATGGACACAGTTCGTAGTAGGTCACACTATGGGTCGACAGAAATAATAACCTGGATAATGACAACTTCAGTTCAATGAGAAAAGAAGTTGGTTGATCTTTATGTGGGTCAGGCGATGATCACAGGTAGAGATCAAGCTCCGTGTGGTCATGTGATGATCACAATGGTATAGTTGATACCGAGCTTGGTTGATCCTGAGGTGATCGTGTGATGATCACGATGGTAAGTTTGTGGTTACGAGATAACCTCCGAGCAGAGTAAGTTGGTCCATGAGACCTTAAATGTCGACCCCCATGCATGCTAGTGCTAGTATCCTCATGTTCATATCATGAAGTTTATGTACCTGCCATACTCATGTTGTTGCCACGCTCATGTTGGTGCCATGCTCATGTTGTTCTAGTAGTATCGTGTTCATCTTTGATGATTAACCTTTAAATGCCATGCTATTGTATGTCTTGATTGCTTTGGTTGCTGTGAGCTTGCGAGTACATTCAAAGTACTCACCTGGCGTGTCATGCCAGATTGCAGGTGATGCCGTGATTGCTTGTTTGTCGAGGACCCCGAGGTTGCACTCTAGGATACGTCCCAGCCAGCGTCCCTGCGGAGTGGAGTTCGTCACCGTCGTCGTTGTTCCGCTGTTAGGATTTATTCCGCTTCAAGATGTCTCATTGCGAGCATAGAGCTATCTGAGCTGGCGAAGTGTCGCCGTGCCCCTGTAACCTTCGTGCCTTCAGAACCTTTGTACCCATGTTATTTGTAATAAAGAGCTGGTTTGTTCTATGCCGAGCAGTGCCGTATTCCAGAAGACTTGATCTCTGGGCTGGAATACGGGGTGTTCGGGTCTCTCTGAGCCGGGGTGCCTCAAGCGAAGAGCGCGACGTTGCTCTACTCCTGGCAAAGCCAGTCGAAGCGTCGTCGCGGTCTTGCTACCGCGGCACATGATCAGCAGCGGGTTGTCGTGGCGGAGGTGGTGCCTGAGGATCTGGGACTTGATCAACAGGGGTCTTGCCATGATGTCACCGCTGCTCGGAGTTGCCGATGCCGCTCGGAGTCGCACCATGCCCCTCTTGAGATGAGCGTGGCGTATGCCTCAATGCAGCATCTCTCGATGTCGCCACGGCGGGATCTTGGCTCGCGCCGGCCCGGGAGTTGTTGCTTCGGTGGCTGTGTTCGTCGACGCGGGGAGGAGGAGGAAGACGTCCATCTGCTCCGCCCGCGCCGTTGCGGCTTTGCTCGCCAGAGGTTCGTGGAAGATGACTGTCTCCAGCGCCTCCGCCTCCCGCTTCGGCCACGGTAGGCATGGAGACCGCGCCGCCTGCACTGGTCGTGCCAACCGTGGTATCCACACCACCAACATTGGCTGTGCTGCCTGTGCCGCCTACGGATACGTGCGAAGGGGCCATCATCATGATGCCCTTCTTCTTGGGGGCCATCGATGACGAGGAGGACAGTGATGAAGTTGATGAAGCTGACGCGCAATCCACTGATTCAGGTTCGCGCCCTACCTGGCGTGCCAAAGATGTCGTGGAAACGACCATCTATGGGGCCATCTAGCCCCTTGTGGTTCTGCAGGGTGGATCAACGTGCACAAAGAGCAGAATCAGTGGAGGAACGCGAGGGATTTACCCAGGTTCGGGCCGCTGTGAAGCGTAAAACCCTACTTCTGCTTTGTGTATTAGGGGTGCGCAAGCACAAGTACAAGGAGCGCTTCTCCCGGCAAGGTGCGAGGAGAGCAGCTACGCATGTGAGTCGTCCAGGAATGATCTAAAAAGCGAACCCTTGTAACCATTGCCTTGGTCCTCCTTTTATAGCTCAAGGGGTTACCACAGTGGCAAAACAGTCATTACACAGTGATTAGATAGCAAACAGTGCTATCATACCTAACTCTGCCAGTTTAGGACAAAAGCATTAAATGCTCTATGAGGTGTCATGTGGAGAGGTAGCCCCCGCAAGGTTTCTGCACCGCTCGCCCAGCTACCTCGTATTATCTTGACACGCCTTTTGGACGGGTGTCATTAAAGGTAAATCTTCTCCCTGCAAGCTGACACGTGCCCGACAAGTCTCACCAACTAGCCTGCGTGGTCGACACCTCACCGATTAGCGGCTAGCTGCTCGGTGAGGTGGAGCGCTGACGAGCTGGCGAAAGCTTGCCGGCACGGAGCTTGCCGGGTTTTCACCTTGCCGGTATAGCCTTGCCAGCAAGGAATGTCTTCATCCTTAGTACTAGTTGAGTGCTTGTTAATGCTTCGTCTTGAGCTTCTCTCCAGCAGTTTCTGTGGTTGGGTCTTGAATGTTGTTAATTGGCGAGTTCCGGCAAGCCTTGGCCGGCAAGGAGGCCGCTACCATCTATGCATAGGTCAGAGTATAAAATACCCATGTTTTATACACCGACACTAAGGCAACACAGACTTGGAGAGGCGCCAATCCACAGGGATCTGACTGGGTTACTGTTCTAGCTCGCGAATGCTCCAGCTCCTCGCTGGGGAAGATGGATCCTTAGGTGAACCCGGCCATGTTGAAGGCCGCTGAGTACTTTTCAATGTACTCGCAAGCAAACCAAACCAACATATACACCAAGCAAAGCAATCCATGCCATTCAAGCATGCTTCAATTATTAGAGCAATATTATCTATTATGACATGGTACGACTATCTAGCAATATTAATCATTATGTCATTGCGGGATTATCTAGCAAGATGATTACTGAAGTAAATACAGTAAGGTAAAGCATAATGATGCAGGTTTCTTATCAAGTTCCCTCTCATGACCTCTCCGAGTCATACCCAAGTTCTTACGGTCATCCGACCATTTATCCCAAAGCCTTCGCATGGCTATCACCTCACATACCTGACATCATCCGATGTCCATGCACCTTTACTGCAAGCCTGACATAGCTTACCTTTCTCTGGTTCATTATTAGCAACATCATATGGTTCATTCCTCCAGACTCACCACAGACCAAATAGTGTGACCTAGTACGAACTGTGTCCCATGACCGAGGACGCGGCTATTCGAATAGATTCTTACACTCTGCAGAGGTTGCGCACTTTACCCACACCATGGAGCTCCCAGCCTCGTACATCAGCACCTGCTCCCATTCGGGTGGACCGGTGCTGCTCCAACAAAACTTGTCTATTGCTCGACACTCTTATGGTCCCTTTGACAATCATACCCCTTCTGAGTCATGTCCTGGGTGGCCCCTGTGTCACTCCTGACACCTGCCACCGTCGTGGCCAAACTAAACTATCCCAAATGGGGACTCATGCACATATAACCTGGGCTCACAAGGTTATCGCCACCTACCAGATCAGGGTAGCACGCACGCATAACCTTCCCTCTTTGGAGGTACCGATAAGAGACAAGACAATAGACCAAGTTAGGGCCGTCCCATACCGGCAGATGTGGCTGCACTCATAAGCTCGGTTCAGTGGCACTATGACTCGATCCAGCCAATGGAGGGGGTTGTTGTTGTTAGGTCACATTCATTATCATTGTAACAGCTAATAGTAACCCATGGTATAAACAAGTATATTAACATAAAAGCATAACAACCTATCTTCATATCACATTCGAGTCCTTAGTGCAACAAAGTCTACAAGTTTATCATCTTGCAAGTTTTAATTGAAGGTTAATGACTATCCGAACCCTTGTATAAAACCGGTGAATAAGTCAGTAGCCACCAGAACGGTCTTTACAACTTAGATCTGGGACATTACTGAAATAACTCAACCACGGCTCAAGACGGCTGAAAAGCAGCCCAGAGCATGAGACGGTGTTGATAAAAAGAAGGTAGCAGTTCCCTAAGACGGCTGGAAAGCAGCTCAGAGCATGAGGTTACTGCTACAAAAAGAAACTCAACAGCTGCCCAAGACGGCCGAAAGCAACTCATAACTCGGGAAAATTGTTGAAAAGAGAAATATAAAGTCGGCATCCACCCCGGATGGCCGAAGGCAGCTCAGAACACAGGCGTGGTGCCGTCACCAAAGAAAGGCAAGCAAGGGTTCATCAGAGTCACATACAGCTCACCACTATGTACCCGAGTATAAACATATTCATATACATACAAGTACATACAAGAACAACATAGAAACAAAGCTTTAGGGCATATATCAGACGGTCGGCTTGCCTGGGGGTGAAAGGTACTCCGGGAAGAAGTGCGATGAAACTCTGGATATGATTCGTTGAAACCGGCGCTCTCGAGAGAGGCCTAATGGGGAAAAGGGTAAAAGTGACATTTTCAACCTGTGACAATATTATGAAAATGACACCATCGGAACGGGCTCGACGAATGGAAATCGTGGGCTTTGGAATCACCTGAATCGGAGTTGTGGTTAAAAAGTTGTGGCCGTTCATTCGTTAGGCAGAAAACAAACAAAAATGTGTTCATTTATGCGCTTAACTGACGAACAAGCACAATGTAACCGTTTTGGTGCTGGGCCGAAAACACAAGGCGCATTTTTGAAAATATTCCTTTGAAATGAGGGAAGCGCATTTCTGTTTGAGGCTGTGGCAGAGTACACTTTCAAAAACGAAAAGCGCATTTCCGCGAGGCGTCTCCACTTAACCCACGCGGGCCCGGGGCTACGTCACCTACATGCGGGCCCTGCCGTCTCCCTCTCTCTCTCTCTCCTGTCTCCCTCCTCCTTCCTCCCGGCATGGAGACAGGGGAGGCACCGGCCGGCGCTTGCCCTGGCGGCACGGGCCACCTCCGGTGAGGACCTGACCACCGTCGGGATTAGGATGACGCCGCGCTTCAGATGGACTGACGTGGAGTCCCCGGGGAGTGCCTGGGTGAGCGCAGCATCCACCGTGGCGGACAGCAACCTCGGGCGATGGGGAGCTCAGGGCTACGGCGGTGGAGGGGTGAGAAGGGGCTCGGGCAGGGCTTCGCCGTCGACGAGGGGACTCCCTGGTGGATAAAAGAGGGAGGGAAGGGCCCGGGCTTGCTCGAATTTGAGCCGGGGCCAGTGGCGGCCATGGAGGGGTAACTGGGCAAGGGATGTGCTTTTCGGGTAGGGAAGCGAGCTAGGAGGGAGAGGGGGTTGCCGCGGGGGTTGTGGGTGCTCGGGGAAGCTCCGGGAACGGCTATTTATAGCCAGCCGATCGAGCGGATGAGCACGATCACTCGGGTGAGCTGGCCGGCATCTGGAGCTTGCGGGAGGCGTGGCTGGTGCTTTGCTAGTGTCGTGGTGTTTCGGACCTGACGAGAAGCAGCGCGACACGACCACTCGAGGAGGAAGGAGCCACGGAGGAGAGGACGGCAGCGGTTCACGGGAGGGACAGTGGCCATGGCGGGGTTGCCATGGTGTGAGGAGGGAGAAAGACGAGAGGGAAGGTTCTGGAGAAGGGGCACGCGAACGGTGGCGACGTAGTCGATACAAGGGGACATGCCGAGGCTACTTGAGTTGTCCTATCCGATGCGGTGGACGCGCGGAGCACTGCTCTGGCATGCCGTTCACGCGGTCACCACGCGTTCTGCGTGCTCTGGCCCACGTCTGCCGGTCACACCTTGTCCAACAGGTCCCTCGCTGCTCAAATGGATCAGATTTGGCACTGGAGAGGCTGGGAGAGATCTCTATTGATCAGAATGATCTAGAACATCTTCTGGATAGAATCTTGGAGACCTTGCTGAGGTGAAATAATTTGGTAAATGAGACTGAGCTGTTCTCAAATTGAAATGTGGTGGGAAGGAGTAGATTATGGCAAATTTTGAAGTTATTTGGACCTTGTTTGCATGCACTTCCTTTACAATGCAAAATTTGGTCCAGAAAATAAACTTTGAAGCTGTGCTCAAATGGCTCTATGGAATAATCTAAATTTTGGTGGTTGGCAATGATTTACACATGAAGAGGATCTGGTAAAATTTCAGCTCATTTGGATAAGCATTGGGGGTACTTCCTTCACAATGCTGCAATTTGGACAGAAACTTGAGAAAATTGCTTTAGAAGAGTAGTTAGATGGATTGAGCTGATTTTTGGTTTCCATGAGTGATTTATCAATGTTAATCACCATGAAAAATTTCAGCTCAAAAATTTCAGCTCAAAATTTTTTGGTTTCCATGAGTGATTTATCAATGTTAATCACCATTGGGGTTAGTGCAATTCCTTTGCAAATTGGAAATTTAGACAGAGTTCAGAAATGGATGGTGTGCTCAAAATTTGAACTATGGAACTTGGGATCTTAATGGAAATGGTGAATATATGGATAGGACTAGCTCCACAAATTATTTGGGATTTTTCCTGGTTACCAAAATGGTAGCTCCTTTGGAAAGTGCCCAAAATGCAATATTGGCTTTAAATAGGAAAATGCAATTATCTTTATTTAATTATAGCCAATATTTTTATGAGAGCTCAATATGGTCACCAAGATCATCTCCACAAGTTTTCATGAACTTTTGAGATGGATAGATATTTTCCTGGATTTAATTCCATTAACTGGCAGAAAAAGGAATTAATTTTAAATGAAAAATATTGCAAAGGACTTAGCAATATTTTTTAATATCCAGGGTTGATAAATGTAGGAGAGTCTCTGACAAGAGTTTGGTAAGAAACAGATCAAAGGAAATTGGGGTTCCTTTGTAACTGAAGGAATTAGGGTTTCCTTTCCGGGTAACTCGGGAAGCAGGGTTTCGGCGGCAAAACCCTGAGAATTTAGTTTGAGTGGCAAGGTTGAATTGGAGAGAATCTCTGGTCTGATGGGAAAGGCAAGGCTATATAACCACCTTCATATACCCAAGATCCAAAAGAAAATTCGATAACACCGAAAAAAAGGTGGGAGTCCAGTCCCACGAAGGAGAAATCGAGGAGCGAAAACCAGGGTGTCACAAACCTACCCCCCTTAAAAGAATCTCGTCCTCGAGATTCCTAGGCTTACCTCCCAGCAAAGGGGGACACATACCTGTGTGCGACTTGGATCCATCAGTTGTCTCTGGTCTTCGTCGGTTCACTGGCCTTCTAATTGACTCTTCTGAAGGCTCAGGTGCTGTCCTTTCCAACGACTGCATTGAATCCTTCTCTTTCCTGTCAGGCAAACCTTTTGTCCTAGTATTTTGTTGCCTAGGCTTGGTGGGTAGCTCGTAGTACCGACAAGTAGTTTGGTTTCCAAGACCTGGCGCTAGCTGCTTCGGGTTTTATCGCGATATTCCGTACCCTGACTGTCATGGGCAAGACATCCTTCCTTGGTGCATGGTATTGCATGCATACATCCACTATTCTTCCTGAGTATCTATGGACAGTTGTCCTTGTGTCTTGCTCAGGATAAACCCTTAGTCTGGCTGTGGGTCATGTACGGGTGCTTTCCTCTGTCGCATGTGTTCAAACTTTGTCCTCATATGACCAATAACTATGTTCCCAGAAAATGCATTGGGATTGTGGCGGCGTTGTTGTATGGTATCCCTTATGATATTTGTTCCAGTTGGTAATAGGAACAGTGTATTTCTTCTCCACACATCTTGCATAAATTTCTCATCCCAAGACGTGTACTCCTTCTAATGGAGTCCTGGGTGAGCTGAATGAAGTGTGAGGCGGTCTGTCAAATATCAGAGGGTACACAAGTGTGGAATCAACTCATGTTGATCTTTCCGGAGAACTCTCTGTTTGTCATATCATATTGACGGTCTTATGTTTTTGTGACCGAGATGACCAACTAGTCTGAGCCTTATCTTTTTTGCAGATATTTGGATCATGCCTGCCTTAACGGGCATATTTGTTGCAATTGTCCCCCAGGAGCTAAGAACTTTTTCTTCTGACGCTGGATTCTGAGGGGTTGGGAGGATTTTCCAACCCATTAAGGTCTGGCTCCCAGAATGTATCTCCAAATTTTATCCTGTCACAACCGTTACTCCAGTATCCCCGGTGATCCACAATCCAAGGGACAACATGACCGAGCTATTGCTGCTATATCCCCAACCGAAATGTCAGGCATGATCACAAAGTAATCATAGGTGGTAATCTCTTAGTCCAATGACATCATGGCATCTACGAACTGTCGAGGCTGATGTACATGTGCTTTCATCTATTCTATCCGAATGTCTTGTTTCCATGTGAAATCAGATAGTCAACTCTATTGCTTACTGAGGTGGCTCTGCCTTATATTTCCTCTGTGGTCCTTTCTGTGACCACTGAGCTGAACATAGCATGGCCATCATTTGGAGCATCTTTTGGGGCATATCCTCTTATGTTGGTTGATGGCCCGTATTCACGATGAGTGCGGCAGGCTCACTTGTAACCACAAATAGTGCATTGTTGTGGCCGCATATGCAAGAGTCCGACAAGGATTGGTAGTATCACCTTGTCTGTGAGGCTTTATTTAACTGTCGCGGATGTGGTTTATCCAAAACTTCTTTATTCTTGGGGGTTCCTTTTGGGGACCTGTCATGACCTACCAACATGGCTCCTTGGTCATATCCCAGCTTGTCGGGCTTGTTTTCACGACCTGCTCTTGCATATCTCATAGGGGTTGCTGTATTCATATCCTTCTTTGAACTATGGGGCCAATGCTCCTCTGAACACAGTCATTCCCGTGTATGAGTGGCTCGCATGAACTAATGGACTGGACTGCGTGCTCACACATATGCAAGGGTAGGATAAATCCTTTCATGACCAGTGAGTTCTGAGGCACATGTGTATCCGGACTAGTTCATACTTCTGACAAGATTGTTGTGGGCATGACGGCATGCTGAAGAAGGCTGAATACCTTACGTTTGAAGCTTCTGCCAGAGTAGTGTGCCGAAGAAGACTGGGTATCATACCCCAGCAGCTTTCCCCCATGTTGCTTACTGAGGAAGGTCGAATACCTTATGCCGGAAGCTTGTCATAGTAGCCTAGTAGGGAAGGCTCGGTAAATTATACTGGGGCTATCCATATACCATACAATGGAGGAGCGAGTGCCTCGCATTGTGGGATTCCCTTGGTAGTTTACTGCAGATTGTTGGGTTGCCTATGCTGGAAGCTTTCTGCCGTAGCGGGCCGAGGAAGATTGGGGCGCCCTACCCCGGAAGATTTTTCCCCCTTAGTGGAGTAGCGAGGAGGATTGGGAGTCTTGCATCGTAAGCTCCTTCTGATAGCTTGCGGAGCAAGGCTGGGTCTCTTATACCAAAAGCCTTTCACTGTGATATGCCGTCCGAAGGTCATGCATACCTTTAAGACTTCTGTGGTCGGTTACTTGTTTGAAATGAGTTGTCCATCTATCCATCCTGCTGATTACTGGATCTATGGCCGATTCTGGCTTCCTTCCGGAGTATCCAAAATTTACCCATAGTGGAGCCACCACTTGGTATAGGCCATACCTTGACTGAAGATATTCCGTTGGTCATGCACATCGCTTGTCCTTCTGCTGGTCTGATCATTGCTGCTGTAAAGATTGCGCGACTGATGCAGGTCTACATGTTGATAATTAATCCGAGTTACCCGATGTTGCCGGTAGTAAATAGCTGGCGGATAATTCCATTCGGTTTAGTTGTACTGCCAGGTATTCAAAATTCTCACTGATTCCGAGCAGCCGTGAACTTATCCATATTTCTCGCAAACCTTGTTCACTTTGCAAAGAAAATTTGTATGTGCACTGGTAAATTCCAAAATATGCTTTGGAATTTGTATCAACATACCAGCGTTTTGTTGTTGCTCTCAGCACCTTCACATTCTTGAAATATGTCTTCTGTGGGTAATAAATGATTCTTGAGTCCATTAGGAGAAGACTCAAGGTCTACCCCACTGGCTGAAATAATTCTTGTGTCGAGGACGGAATAATTTGTCCCTACTGGTGTCCATTCCGGATAGCTCATCTGACTGGTTCTTAGGTGTCATCCGTTCCGAGGCAAACTCTCTCAGGTATATTCTAGCCTTGTCTGTTGCACGCATATTCTGCTTCTGACCCATTCTTCATTTGACAGATCCGATGTTGTTGTGCTAAATCCCAGGCGGTTGACTTGAACTGACTGAGTTGGACTATTGGGTGTTATCCAGCTGTGATCTAGTCTTCTCAACAACACTTGCGGATGGATCCAGTCGGAGCAAAAGAACGGAACCGACAAAGAAGCAAGGATCGCGAACAACCAAAAATACCAAAAAGCAAATAGACCTCAAATTTTGCGAACTTTAAGCACGTGGCCGAAGATTCACTAGTATAACTAATATAGCGCACTCGATGTACCTCCAAGGATTTAGATGCAAAACCACACAATGCTCCTGGTAGCAATTAGTGTCAAGCTCCTACTACTTCCTTAGGGAACATCAAACTCAACGCATGACCATAGCCAAAGTGGCTTAGTCAATGATCCTCGGGTTGTCTGGGGAAAGAGCTGGAATTATAGGCGTTTCCAAAAGGAAACTGGATTTAAGAAGAGAAATGCCATGGCTAGCAAGCAAGGTGGGGATACCTGGTTTACCTAGGGGTTCAGGGCTCATGGGTCATTACCTGGTGCGGACATTTCCCACCGGAGACAAAGGCCATGAGAGTTGGAATCTGATGGGGGCAAAAATCTATGAGATTGCCTTATCATCAATAGTAGTTGTGCCGGTTTGGCAAAGATGGCTGAAATCCATCTGGGCTTCTACTGAGCAAGAAACAATGAAGTTCTTATGGTCATCCGACCATTTATCCCAAAGCCTTCGCATGGCTATCACCTCACATACCTGACATCATCCGATGTCCATGCACCTTCACTGCAAGCCTGACACAGCTTACCTTTCTCAGGTTCATATTTAGCAACATCATATGGTTCATTCCTCTAGACTCGACACAGACCAAATACTATGACCTAGTATGAACTGTGTCCCATGACCAAGGACGCGGCTATTTGAATAGATTCTTAAACTATGTAGAGGTTGCGCACTTTACCCACACCATGGAGCTCCCGGCCTCGTACATCAGTAGGTGCTCCCATTCGGGTGGACCGGTGGTGCTACAACAAAACTTGTCTATTGCTCGGCACTCTTATGGTCCCTCTGACAATCATACCCCTTTCGGGTGTCCTGGGTGGCCCCTGTGTCACTCCTGACACCTGCCACCATCGTGGCCAAACTAAACTGTCCCAAACGGGGACTCATGCGCATATAACCTGGGCTCACAAGGTTATCGCCACCTACCAGATCAGGGTAGCACGCACGCATAACCTTCCCTCTTTGGAGGTACCGATAAGAGACAAGACAATAGACCAAGTTAGGGCCGTCCCATACAGGCAGATGTGGCTGCACTTATAAGCTCGGTTCAGTAGCACCATGACTCGATCCAGCCGATGGAGGGGGTTGTTGTTATTAGGTCACATTCATTATCATTGTAACAGCTAATAGTAACCCATGGTATAAACAAGTATATTAACATAAAAGCATAACAACCTATCTTCATATCACATTCGAGTCCTTAGTGTAACAAAGTCTACAAGTTTATCATCTTGCATGTTTCAATTGAAGGTTAATGACTACCCGAATCCTTGTATAAAACCGGTGAATAAGTCAGTAGCCACCACAACGGTCTTTACAACTCAGATCTGGGACATTACTGAGCATGAGACGATGTTGATAAAAAGAAGGTAGCAGTTCTCTAAGACGGCTGGAAAGCAGCTCAGAGCATGAGGTTACTGCTACAGAAAGAAACTCAACAACTGCCCAAGATGGCCGAAACCAGTTCAGAACTCGGGACAGTTGTTGAAAATAGACATATAAAGTCGGTATCCACCCCGGACGGCCGAAGGTAGCTCAGAACACAGGCGTGGTGCCGTCACCAAAGAAAGGCAAGCAAGGGTTCATCAGAGTCACATACAGCTCACAACTATGTACCCGAGTATAAACATATTCATATACATACAAGAATAACATAGAAACAATGCTTTAGGGCATATATCAGATGGTCGTCTTGCCTGGGGGTGAAGGGGTACTCCGGGAAGAAGTGCGATGAAACTCTGGATACGATTCGTCGGAACCGGCGCTCTCGAGAGAGGCCTAATGGGGAAAAGGGTAAAAGTGACATTTTCAACCTGTGACAACATTATGAAAATAACACCATCGGAACGGGCTCGACGAATAGAAATCGTGGGCTTTGGAATCACCTGAATCGGAGTTGTGGTTAAAAAGTTGTGGCCGTTCTTTCGATAGGCAGAAATGAAACAAAAATGTGTTCATTTCTGCGCCTAACTGACGAACGACCACAATGTAACCGTTTCGGCGCTGGGCTGAAAACAGAAGGCGTATTTCTAAAAATACGCCTTTCAAATGAGGGAAGCGCATTTCTCTTTGAGGTTGTGGCAGAGTATGCTTTCAAAAACGGAAAGCGCATTTCCGTGAGGCGTCTCCACATAACCCACGCGGGCCCAGGGCCGGGTCACCTACATGGGGGCCCTGTTGGCTCCCTCTCTCTCTCCTGTCTTCCTCCTCCTTCCTCCCGACAGGGAGGCAGGAGAGGCACCGGCCGGCGCGCGCCGGCCCTTGCCCTTGGCGGCACGGGCCACCTCCGGTGAGGCCCTGACCACCGGCGGGATCAGGATGACACCGCGCTTCAGATGGGCTAACATGGAGTCCCCGGGGAGTGCTTGGGTGAGCGCAGCATCCACTGTGGTGGATAGCAACCTCAGGCGATGGGGAGCTTGGGGCTACAGCGGTGGAGGGGTGAGAAGGGGCTCGGACAGGGCTTCGCCATGGACGAGGGGACTCCCTGGTGGATAAAAGAGGGAGGGAAGGGCCCGGGCTTGCTTGAATTTGAGCCGGGGCCAGTGGCGGCCATGGAGGGGGAACTGGGCACGGGATGTATTTCTTCAGGCAGGGAAGCGAGCTATGAGGGAAAGGGGGTTGCCGCGGGGGTTGTGGGTGCTCGGGGAAGCTCCGGGCTTGGCTATTTATAGCCAGCCGACCGGGCGGATGAGCACGGCCGCTCGGGTGAGCTGGCCGGCATCTGGAGCTTGCAGGAGGCGTGGCTGGTGCTTTGCTAGTGTCGTGGTGTTTCCGACCTGACGAGAAGTAGCGCGACACGACCGTTCGAGGAGGAAGGAGCCAGCGGACGTGGGGACGGCGGCGGTTCACGGGAGAGGCTATGGCAGTGGCGGGGCTACCATGGCGCGAGGAGGGAGAATGAGGAAAGGGAAGGTGCTGGAGAAGGGGCACGCGGACAGTGGCAATGTAGTCGACACAAGGGGACACGCCGGGGTTGCTTGAGTTGTCCTGTCCGACGCGGTGGACGTGCGGAGCACTGCTCCGGCATGCAGTTCACGCGGTCACCATGCGTTCTGCGTGCTCTGGCCCGCGTCTGCTGGTCACACCTTGTCCAACAGGTCCCTCGCTACTCAAATGGATCAGATTTGGCACTAGAGAGGCTAGGAGAGATCTCTATTGATCAGAATGATCCGGAACATCTTCTGGATAGAATCTTGGAGACCTTGCTGAGGTGAAATAATTTGGTAAATGGGACTGAGCTGTTGTCACATTGAAATGTGGTGGGAAGGAGTAGATTATGGCAAAGTTTGAAGTTATTTGGATCTTGTTTGCATGCACTTCCTTTACAATGCAAAATTTGGTCCAAAAAATAAACTTTGAAGCTGTGCTCAAATGGCTCCATGGAATAAGCTGAATTTTGGTGGTTGGTAATGATTTAGGCATGAAGAGGATCTGGTAAAATTTCAGCTCAAAATGATCAAGGGTTAGTGCACTTCCTTTGCAAATTAGAAATTTGGATAGAGTTCAAAAATGGATGGTGTTCTCAAAATTTGAACTATTGAACTTGGGATCTTGATGGAAATGGTGAATATATGGATAGGAGTGGTCCAAAAATTATTTGGGATTTTTCCTGGCTAGCAAAATGGTAGCTCCTTTGGAAAGTGCCCAAAATGCAATATTGGCTTTAAATAGGAAAATGCAACTTCCTTTATTTAATTATAGCCAATATTTTTATGAGAGCTCAATATGGTCACCAAGATCATCTCCACAAGTTTTCATGAACTTTAGAGATGGATAGATATTTTCCTGGATTTAAATCCTTCAACTGGCAGAAAAAGGAATTAATTTTAAATGAAAAATATTGCAAAGGACTTAGCAATATTTTTTCATATCCAGGGTTCATAAATGTGGGAGAGTCTCTGGCAAGAGTTTGGTAAGAAATAGATCAAAGGAAATTGGGGTTCCTTTGTAACTGAAGGAATTAGGATTTCCTTTGCGGGTAACTCGGGAAGCAGGGTTTCGGCAGCAAAACCCTGAGAATTTAGTTTGAGTGGCAAGGTTGAACTGGAGAAAATCTCTGGTCTGATGGGAAAGGCAAGGCTATATGACCATCTTCATATACCCAAGATCTGAAAGAAAATTCGATAACACCGAAAAAAAGGCAGGAGTCCAGGTCCCGCGAAGGAGAAATCGAGGAGCGAAAACCAGGGTGTCAAAGATTTCGATGACAACAAAATCAACAGGGTAAGTGAAAGTACCTAGGACAACATGAACATCAGGTAGCATACCATAAGGTTTTCTAAATGTTCCATCTGCAAGTCTAATGTCCATGTCACTGGTTTGGAGTTCATTAAATTAGATTTCATCATGAATCTTAACATAGTGAGTATAAAGTATAACATTGATCGAAGAACCAATATCGCAAAGCCCATAATAAGAGGTGCTACCGAAAGAGCAAGGTAACACAGGTTTACCTGTGTCCGCTGCGTTAATGCATCCTTTTGCAAAAGATGTTGCCTCTTTTTCTATCGTAGCTACATTCTTACTTACTGGCTTCTTAATTTCCTTCTTCATTTCAGGGGGTGACTTAACTTGAACTGCACATATGTCTCGGTTTTCACCTTTTTGCTGCATTAGCTTTTTGTGTTCATACTCCAGCTGTGCGACTCTCCCGGGAAAGGGTAATTCCTGCACAAGCTCATAATCATTTTCAAAGGGAATTTCTAATGGTTCCACCTCTAAGGTCTCAATAACCTCTTCCTCGGGGTCATCATCAATCTAACATTCCCATTTTCATTTCAGAATTTATAGAAACTCAACATAACATTTAACAAGCCGGAGCACAACATCAGGGTCAAGATAAAGACTTTCACTAAGTTTATCAACTCTCCCTGACTTAAGATAAGTTTTTATGCAATCAAAGTCTATCTCAGCTCCTCCTTCTCCACCCTCATCGCTCCCCCAATCTTCATGATTGGCATGTATTTTATCTATCAATTCCCAAGCTTCAGGTACTTTGCTACTAGTAAAAGAACCACCCGAGGCTAAGTCTAATTCAGATTTGCATTCATTTCTAAGACCAAAATTTATAATCCAGCTCCTAGCATCATAAGCTTTCCTTTCTGGATAATAGTGTACCAAGAATGCTTTGCATAATTTTTCCCATGTATCAAAAGTACCTGCGGGGTGAGAAAGTAGCCATGCTTTCGCCGAAACGGTTACTGTTTGTCCAAACAATTTAAGTTTCATATCATCATAGCAGAAAGCATTAAGTGTTAACATCCCGCATATTTCATCAAATAATTGCAAATGTCGGTAATGATCCTCATCATCGTTACCTTTAAATTGCTTACCATGCAATAATTCCAGTAGGCTTGGATTTACCTCATAAGGTACATCATCTGGTTTCGGGCCCAGTGATGTAAAGATCTCTACTATAGGTGGCCCAGAGAGTTCCTTTGCAGTGAGTTGGTAGAAGTGCCCAAACTCAGCCATGGTTGCCTTAGACCTGCAAACAACCTAGTACATGAAAATAAATCAAACTCAAAACAAAGAACAAAAGTGCTCAGCTGCCTGGAAACGGCGCCAAAAAAGCTTGATGGCCTGCAAGTGCACAAGGTTTAGTTGTGGCCTTTTAGAAGTAAAAGTATCGATCCCACAGAGAGAACAAGAATCAGTCTTTTTCTCTTGTAAAGATTTAAATAATAGTGCCTGCAAGTTAATTGCGATCCAAAGCAAAGCAAAAACAGTGGGCTAAAAATATTGAGTGGTTGGAGCGAACTGAAATGTAAACCAGAAAAGTAAAAGAATGTAGCGCGAGACGTTAGTAATGATTGTTGAAATTGATAGGACTGAAACGTTCCCAGGGAGTCCAGATCCCCCACTAGTATGTATCTAACACGATCGTTGCCTGAGCATAATTCTACGTCAGATTCCAAAGCCACTTTATATGTTTCTCTTTGTGGGCAGAGCCAAGTACAGATACGTGCATACATGTAGCAGCCCGTATCACATACGCAACTACCATTCATCCCCACTCCGGTTACCGAATGGTAATTAAGGGTCTCCTCATGGATGCCGCTAAAGCGGTTTTCATTTATCCCCTATTGCAATGATCCGAGAAGAAGGGAGATAGGCCCCCTCAATAACCTACCTCTGCAACCGACCTTCACGCCAACAGTAATAACCTTCTGTCCAAAAGAGGCATATGTTGGATGGTCGACTTCACACAACATCAAGAACATTATTAACATAAACATATAAAGAGGATGTCAAATCCTAATATCAAGAGATCATAAACATAATAAGGTTCCTCCATATTCCAGAAAACTAGGGAAACTACTTACACATCGAGAGTACAAACATTGCAGGATGAATCATGATGAACATGGTGATGATGTAAGAGTAATTGCTACTCCGCTAGGAGTTGTTGGATTTCCTCAAGAGGAAATGTGATGTAGCACAGTAGCAGAAGGTATTTCCCTCTATTAACAACCAAGGTTTATTGAACCAGTAGGAGGCACCAAGATAACAACGTTAACAGTACCTGCACACAAACAAACAAAATTGCTTACAGCCAACAGTAGCAAGGAGGTTGTCAATCCCCTTGTTCTGGCTAGTTACAAGATTAAATGCGTATATATAGTGATAGGGCAGACGGCCAGAAAGTAAAAGAGCAAATTGTAGGAGCTATTGTATTAATGGAGAATAGATCCGGGGGCCATAGGTTCACTAGTGGCATCTCTCTCGAAAGCAGGTAGTGGCATGGTAAAAAATTACAGTTGGGCAATTGACAGAAGAGCGGCAATTCATAACTATGATCAATCATGGCATAATCTCACATAGGCATTACGTCCGTGATAAGTAGACTGTTAAACTTACTGATGTCTACTACTATTACTCCACCCCAAGGCTGCTATCCAGCATACATCTCAAAATATTAAGTTTACAAGAAACAAAGTAACGCAATAAGCAAGATGACATAATCTAGACAGAAATAAACCTAGAAATAAGATTAATCCCCATCATTTTATCCGTACTAGCAACAATACAATACGTGCCTTCGTCCTTTTTGTCACTGGACAAGATCACCACAAGATTGAACCCACTACTATGCACCACTCCCTCCGAAGGAATAATCATCTATCTTGGCCAGAGAAGACTCATAGATCGGAAATCATACATAGCTATAAAATTACGCAGCAAAGAAACCTGAAGAGATTCAAATAAATTCAATGAACAATCTGATCATAAATCCACAATTCATCTGATCCCAACAAACACACCACAAGAATAACATCAGATTAATCTCAGAGGAGATCATTGTATTGAGGATGAAAAAGAGAGAGAGAGAAAGCCATCTAGCTACTACTATGGACCCATAGGTCCTAATGGAACTACCCACATATCATCATGGAGGCAACAAGGTTGATGAAGATGGCCTCCCCAATGGCTTTCACCTCTGGCAGAGCACCAGAACAGGGCTCTAGATTGGATTTCTTTGGAATAGAAGCTTGCGGTGGCGATAAAATTCTTTCGGGTTCGCTTCTGAGGGTTACGGAATATTGGGGTATTTTCAGGTTTGTAATCAGGTCAAACGGAGACACAGGGGCCCCGCAAGCCAGGGTGGCGCGGCCAGGGTGTAGGCAGTGCCCCCTGGGCTTGTGGGCCCTGTGGACCTCTTCTGGTCTCCCCCCGAAGCTTCTAGGGTCTCCTATTTTCCATAAAAATCGTCGTAAAATTTCATCATGTTTGGACCTTCCTACATATGGTTTTTTTTGTGAAACCAAAAACATGCAAAAAACAGGAACTGGCACAGGGCCCTAAATTAATAAGTTAGTCCAGAAAAATAATATAAAATGATATAAAAAGGAAACAAAAGTGATAATATAATAGCATTTAACAATAAAAAATTACAGATACGTTTAAGACATATCAGTAATACAAAAGTAAATCCACACCAGCTAATGTATTTCAAAGAGATGGAGATGGGATGGTGATGATGGAGATGGATGATGATGATGCCCTCTCGATGCGGTGTTGTGGTGGCGGAGTCCTTGGATCAATTCCCCCTCTAGAATCCTTTCGACGGCTTGGGTTCTTCATTCTGGGTGTGTTTCTGGATGGATTCTCGCTCCTCTCCTCGATCCAATTGCACGGGGGCGATGTACTTGACCAAGCAAAGGCAGCGCCGCGCGGTACAACAGCTGGTATGAGCGCGTGCGCATGTACCAGATGCCGTCTTGGGCTCTGGAGCCTTCTACTTGAGTTGTTTCTTCTCCCTCATATTTCACCTTTTTATGGTAGAGTTTTATCACATTAATTAGCGTGATTTATCACCATAAATTTGACTTCCTTCCTTAGACTCCAAATAATTCTTGTACATGATATCTTGGTAAAACCATACAAAATAAGGTCCGTGAAAGCGATAAAATCCGAAGAATCCCAAACTACAGAATGAAATTAAAGGTAAAAATTATCACAAATATTGGACTCATCATAAGCTTTTATTCTCCACCGGCTTGATCGAGTCCAAAGTGCCACAAAACTGACTTTTATTCAGTATGACCTTGTGATCTTTTGGGGGATCCTGATAGAGACTTAGGACACACGTTTTATTGTACCATATCTATAGAGCAAGGCCAATGATGTGCTAATCAGAGGGATAGGCATCGATTGACTTGAGGAGATACTTGACCCGTGAAGCTAAGTACTTGATAGAATCCCGAGGGGGACATTTGATATCACGGATATGATGATAAGGTCCAGTCACTCTCTCTCTCAATGTAAGATTCGAGCCCTTACTGGTATAGTAGTAGAAGTGTGTGATCTTAGGGTCGATCTTGGCAAGGCTTCTCCACAAAAGATGTTTCATCACATGGGTACAATGGATGACCTCTGCACAGTCAAAACTACTCAAGTAGCCGTGTCCACGGTATGGACATGGTCGGGATTAGTCACACATTCGATCTAAGCCAAACTTTTAGAAACAATCAACTCATCAATAAAAATCTCCATCCTAAGGTATACCGGAATGTGGTGGGACCGCTACTCTTGCTTCTTGTATGATGTTGCTTTGGTTTGATGTTGATCTTATTTGTAGTTGATTCTATTGGTTGACGTTTTGTGGGATATCGATCTAGCGTCGCTGATTTGCGTCTCACTATACCCGGTCTCATCTCCATGCACAATATCACTGACTAAAGTGATGGGAAAGATCATGGTTCTATCGGTGTTTGTGTGGCCTTAGACAAGTGCGGTTACAATTCTTTAGTTGACCCCACTGCTTCTGAGGGTCTAACGGCACTCGTCTCAATGGTTACATTTATTTACTACTTACGTTGGTCCCATTGAATCTGTAGTATGTAACGATGCTCATTTCAATGGTTACTCTATTTTACCTTACGCTGATCCTGGCTTGATGATAAATTTGTTCAATAACGAAGTCCCAACCCTGTGATATTGTAATAATGTCAGTTTTGGTGATAAGTTACTTAATTTACTTTGACCACGGCATGGTAGTTATTTTATGTTGATCTCGGCTTGTTGGTTATTTTACTATGATCCTGGCTTGCCTGTTCAATTCATGCACAGAGTTATGCCCCATATTTGGGATGTTGCTTTAAATAGCTGATCTGGTTGTCCATACTCTCTTTCATTCTTGTGCATTACTTTCATTCGCATTTGGTGTTTTCTATGGTTTTGTTGCTTTGCTTGAATTCAATTTGCATCTTGTTTGCTTGGGTTTCGTTTGCTTGTGTGTACATTCAAAGTACTCACCTGGCATGTTGATTTGGCTAGATCCCAAGGATGGTCCTGATGCTTGTGGAGATACCGTTGAGTTCACCGACCAGGATGTGTCGCAGGAGTATCCCAGCATGTTTGGACCCCCGCTACTATTTATGCTTCCGCTTCCACTTAGATGCTACTACTTTGATCGTGGCTTGTTATATCTAAATAATGTATAGACGTTCATGCACTAAGTCTACCTGTTCAGCCGCTCGCTATTCTTTTAATAATTGAACCTTTTGGTCGTGTACCTATAATATATGTTGGTTTGGTTTTCCTATTATCAAGTGAATGTGTGCCAGATGATATGATCTCTGGGTTGGTACCCAGCATAGCCAACTGAATAAATTGGTGTGTTTGACAAAGCTTGGTACCAGAGCCGTTCTAACTGTAGGATACCCTACGTAGCATGGCCATTAGAATAGCTAGAGTCGAGTCTTTAGCTTGCTTTAGATAAGTTGCATGTTTACCATAAATTCCTCTTTAAGCCATTTTTATTTTAGCATGCATGTAATGGTTGTAATTATTGTAGATGACTGCCGCGTCCTACCACATCACCCGCGCAACTTACGTCACTGGCTTTCAACCGATCCTGTATGAGATGTGGAACCGCCTTCACTCCTTGTTCTGGTATTCCAGAGTACATGGTGTACCACCTGCAGTCTCAGGGATCTTTGTCGCAGTACCACACTGAGGTCCACCTTGTCACCCCAAGTGACGATGACCATCGCCACACTTGCACTTTCCGTGGTCCATCCTTGGGTGATCCAGACTAGGCTATCTAGCTAGCCGGTTGGAAGGCCACCTTTGGGCTGCATCACCATGAACGTCACACTAGCCTAGACAGAGCCTTCTGCTACTTGTGAGCTGCGTTGGTAATTCCTTGAAGAGGAAGGGAGATGCAGTACAGTAGAGATAAGTATTTCCCTCAGTTAAGAACCAAGGTTATCAATCCAGTAGGAGAACCAAGCAAAATTCCGTTAAAGCGCACCTGCACACACAAGAGCAAACACTTGCACCCAACGCGAATAAGAGAGTTGTCAATCCTCTTAGCGGTTATTTGCAAGGATTAAATCTTATCGAGGTAAATAGATAAACTAAACTACTAATTAAAATAAAATTAAATAAATTGCAGCAAGGTATTTTTAGGTTTTTTTATATGATGAAGATTGACCCAGGGACCATAGTTTTCACTAGAGGCTTCTCTCTAGAGCACATAAGCACACGGTGGGTAAACAAATTACTGTTGGGCAATTGATAGAAAAGGAAATAATTATGACGAATTCATGGCAATGATCATGTATATAGGCATCACGTCCGCGACAAGTAGACCGACTCCTGCCTGCATGTACTACTATTACTCCACCCATCGACCGCTATCCAGCATGCATCTAGGGTATTAAGTATGAAACAGAGTAACGCCTTAAGCAAGATGACATGATGTAGAGTAGCAAATTCAAGTAATTTGAATAAATCCCATCTTTTTATCCTTAATGGCAACAATACAAATACGTGTCATGTCCCTTTCTGTCACTGGGATTGAGCACCGCAAGATTGAACCCATCATAAAGCACCTCTCCCATTGCAAGATAAATCAATCTAGTAGGCCAAACTAAACCAATAGATCGGAGAGAAATACAAAGCTATAAAAATCATGCATAAAAGAGTTCAGAGAAGACTCAAATATTTCTCATGAATAATCTGATCATAAACTCACAATTCATCGAATCCGAACAAACACACCGCAAAAGAAGATTACATCGGATAGAACTCCAAGAACATCGAGGAGAACATTGTATTGAAGATCAATGAGAGAGAAGAAGCCATCTAGCTACTAGCTATGGACCCGTAGGTCTGTGGTAAACTACTCACACATCATCGGAAGGGCAGCAAGGTTGATGTAGAACCCATCCATGATCGATTCCCCCTCCGGCAGAGTACCGAAAAAGGCCTCCAGATCGGATCGTGGAAGAACAGAGGCTTGCGGCGGCGGAAAGGTTTTCTCTTCTGGCTCTCTAGGGGTTTCCCAATATTTGTGAATGTATAGAAGTGGAATTAGGTCAAAAGGAGTCACGTGGGCCCCACAAGGTACCACGCCCCCCCTGGGGCGCGCCCTAGTGCCTTGTGAAGCCCCTGTGGGGCTTCTGGCCTCCTCCCGAAGCATCCCAGGTTTCTTTTGTCCAGAAAAAATCTCCAAATTTTTTTGTGGCATTTGGACTTCATTTGGTACTGTTTCTCTGAAAAGCCAAACACAAGCAGAAAACAACAACTGGCACTAGGCACTGGGTTTATAGGTTAGTCCCAAAAAATGATATATAATTGCATACAATTGCATATAAAAACATCCAAGATTGATACTATAATAGCATGGAACAATAAAAAATTATAGATACGTTGGAGACGTATCAAGCATCCCCAAGCTTAATTCTTGCTCGTCCTCGAGTAGGTAAATGATAAAAACATAATTTTTGATGTGGAATGCTACCTATCATGTTTCATCATGTAATCTCTCTCTTATGGTATGAATAATAAGATCCAAATGATTCAAAGCAATAGTCTATAATTTGATATAAAGACATCAATACTCAGGCATACTAGCAAACAATCATGTCTTTCAAAATAAAAATGCTAAAGAACGTTATCCCTAAAAAATCATATAATCATGTCATGCTCCATCTTCTTCACACAAAGTATTTATCATGAACAACCCCGGTTTTAGCCAAGCAATTGATTCATACTTTTTAACGCGCTTCAGCTTTTTCAACTCCCACTCAATACATGAGCGCAAGCCATGGATATAGCACTATGGGTGGAATAGATTATGGTGATAGAGATAAATAGGAGAAGTCAAAAATGGAGAAAGTCTCACTTCAACGAGGGTAATCAACGGGCTATGGAGATGCCCATCAATTGATGTCAATGCGAGGAGTAGGGATTGCCATGCAACGGATGCACTAAGAGCTATAAGTGTATGAAAGCTCAACATGAAAACTAAGTGGGTGTGCATCCAACTTGCTTGCTCATGAAGACCTCGGGCATTTGAGGAAGCCCATCATTGGAATATACAAGCCAAGTTCTATAATGAAAAATTCCCACTAGTATATGAAAGTGACAAAATAGGAGACTCTCTATATGAAGAACATGGTGCTACTCTGAAGCACAAGTGTGGAAAAAGATAGTAACATTGCCCCTTCTCTCTTTTTCTCTCATTTATTTTTTTTTCTCTTTTTTTCTTTTTTTTCTTTTTTTCCCTTAAATTTTTTTCTTTCTTTTCTCTTTTTTTTCATGGCTCTTTTTCGCCTCTTTTTTTTCTTTTTTTTCGTCCGGAGTCTCATCCCGACCTGTGGGGGAATCATAGCCACCATCATCCTTTCCTCACTGGGACAATGCTCTAATAATGATGATCATCACACTTCTATTTACTTACAACTCAAAATTACAACTTGAAACTAGAACAAAAATATGACTCTATATGAATGCCTCTGGCAGTGTACCAGGATGCGCAATGATGCTGGCGTAACATGTATAAAAATGATCAACGGTGGCTGAGCCACAAATACTATGTCAGCTATATGATCATGCAAAGCAATATGACAATGATGATGTGTGTCATAAAAAACAGAACGGTGGAAGTTGCATGGCAATATATCTCGGAATGGCTATGGAAATGCCATGATAGGTAGCTATGGTGGCTATTTTGAGGAAGATATAAAGAGGCTTATGTGTGATAGAGCGTATCATATCACGGGGTTTGGATGCACCGGCGAAGTTTGCACCAACTCTCGATGTCAGAAAGGGCAATGCACGGTACCGAAGAGGCTAGCAAATTGCGGAAGGGTGAGAGTGCGTATAATCCATGGACTCACATTAGTCATAAAGAACTCACATACTTATTGCGAAAGTTTATTAGCCCTCGAAGGAAAGTACTACTACGCATGCCCCTAAGGGGGAGGTTGGTAGGAGTTAACCATCGCGCGCCCCTGATGACCGCCACACAAAGGATGTCAATCAATAATAATTCATGCTCCAACTTCTTAGCATAACGACAGACCATACGTGCATGCTTCGGGAATCACAAACCATAACACAATTATTCTTACTAAACCACAATTATCTACTAATACCTCCCACATATTACCATCTTAATATCGTAAAACTATTGCAAGGAATCAAATTTATCATATTCAGTGATCTACATGAAAGTTTTTATTATATCCCTCTTGAATACCTATCATATCAGGACCAAATTCATAACCCGTGCATATTACCAATGCTACTATGAGACTCTCAAAAAGATATAAGTGAAGCATGAGAGTACAACTATTTCTTTAAAATATCATCACCGCCGTGCTCTAAAAGATATAAGTGAAGCACTAGAGCAACTGCCTAGCTCAAAAGATATAAGTGAAGCACATAGAGTATTCTAACAAATTACGAATAATGTGTGTCCCTTTCAAAAAGGTGTGTTCAGCAAAGATGATTGTGACAAAATAAAAAGCAAACAAAAACAAACAAACTATTTCACAAGACGCTTCAAGTAAAACACATATCATGTGATGAATAAAAATATAGCTCCAAGTGAGTTACCGATAGATTGTAGACGAAAGAGGGGATGCCTTCCGGGGCATCCCCAAGCTTAGATGCTTGAGTCTTCCTTGAATATTACCTTGGGGTGCCTTGGGCATCCCCAAGCTTAGGCTCTTGCCACTCCTTATTCCTTTGTCCATCGTAGTCTCACGCAAAGCTTGAAAACTTCAGCACACAAAATTCAACAGAAACTTCGTGAGATCCGTTAGTATAACAAACAAATCTTAAACTTTAGGTACTGTTGTAAATTGATTCATATTTAATATTAGAATAATTCTACTGTAATCCAACTTCTCCATGACTCATACCCCCCGATACGATCCATAGATTCATCAAAATAAGCAAACTATGCTACAAAAACAGAATCTGTCTAAAACAGAACAGTCTGTAAAGATCTATTTAAAAGCCATACTTCTGTAAATCCAAAAATTCTGAAAAATTAGGAAAACGTGGGAAATTCATATACCAATACTGTGTAAAACGTTTAGATTTTTCTCATGCTCTAGTACCGAATTAAAATTCTAGCACTGGACGCAAAACTTTCTGTTTTCCAAACAGCATCAATTATACTATCTTCCAAATCATCCCAAAGGCATTACTTGGCACAAACACTAATTAAAACATAAAAACATAGCAATGATAGAAGCTATAATCTTTAAAACACTCAAATATAGTAGTTAAAAGAAAAAAATTATTTTATTCATTGGGTTGCCTCCCAACAAGCGCTATTGTTTTATGCCCCTAGCTAGGCATAATGCATAGTTTCAAGTATTATCATCCTTCAAATTAATTCCGTAGGTGGCCCTCATAAAGGATTCATATGGTGCTTTAATTATCTTCCTAGGGAAGTGTTCCATCCCTTTCTTTAATGGAAATTGAAATCTTATATTACCTTCTTTCATATCAATAATAGCACCAATAGTTCGAAGAAAAGGCCTACCAAGTATTATGGGGCAAGAAGGATTGCATTCAATGTCAAGAACAATAAACTCCATGGGCACATAATTTCTATTTGCAAGAATAAGCACATCATTTATTCTACCCAATGGCTTTTTAATAGTAGAATCCACAAGATGCAAATTAAGGGAACAAGGATCCAAGTCGGTGAGACCTAGCACATCACACAAAGACTTTGGTATAGTGGAAACGCTAGCACCAAGATCAAAAAGAGCATTACATTAATAATATTTAATTTTTACTTTAATAGTGAGTTCCCATTCATCTTGTAATTTTCTAGGAATTGAAACTTCCAACTCAAGTTTTTCTTCATGCGCTTTCATCATAGCTTCTACAATATGTTTAGTGAAAGCTTTATTTTGTTCATATGCGTTTGGTGAATTAATCATGGATTGCAACAAGGAAATACACTCAATTAAAGAACAACTATCATAATTAAAGTCCTTGTAATCCAAAGTAGTGGGTGCATTACTATTTAAAGTTTTAACCTCTCGAAACCCACTTTTTCATTTTTATGATCAAGATTATCACCCTCCAAGCAAGTGGGACTCCTTTCTAAAGTTGACTCTTCTTCAGTCCCTTTTTCATAAAGTTTTATATTATTAAAGAAAGATTCAATAGGTGTAACACCAATCATTTTAATATCTTCATCATTACTACGATAGAAACCGGGCGGAATAGCTTTTTCTAGAAATTCTCGCTTAGCTCTTAACCTAGCGGTCCTTTCTTTACTTTCATTAATGGAGACATAGATAGCTTTAATAGACTCATTTATATCATGCTTAGATGGCAAAATTTTAGTTTTGATATTTTTCACATCATGAGCAATTTTAACCATGTTCCTAGCCAAGTCATCAACTCTATTCAATTTTTCTTCTATCATAGCATTGAAATTCTTTTGTGAACTAATAAATTCTTTAATATTACTTTCAAGATCAGAGGGCATCCTATTATTATTATTATAAGAATTACCAAAAGGATTGCCATAATTATTAGAGGAATTTCCAGGAAACGGTCTAGCATTGAAATTACCCCTATAAGCATTGTTGTTGAAATTATTTCTAGAGACAAAATTCACATCAATAGCATCATTATTTTGCTCAATCAAAGTGGACAAGGGCACATCATTAGGATCAATATGAGCATTTTTACTAGCAACCAATTTCAATAAAGCATCCATCTTATCACTCAAAGTATTAATTTCTTCAACAGAATTTATCTTCTTACCAGTAGGAGTTCGTTCAGTGTGCCATTGAGAATAATTTGCCATAATATTATCAAGAAGATTTGTAGCTTCTCCCAATGTAATTTCCATGAAAGTGCCACCTACGGCAGAGTCTAGTAAATTTCTAGAGACAAAGTTTAGTCCCGCATAAAAAATTTGTATGATCATCCATAAATTCGAACCATGAGTTGGGCAATTTCTTATCATTAATTTCATTCTCTCCCAAGATTGGACAACATGTTCATGATCAAGTTGCTTAAAATTCATAATTTGATTTCTTAAAAAAAAATCTTAGCGGGAGGAAAATATTTAGTAATAAAAGCATCCTTACACTTATCCCAAGAATCAATACTATTTCTAGGCAAGGATGAAAACCAAGTTTTAGCACGATCTCGTAGTGAGAACGGAAATAATTTCAATTTGACAATATCATTATCCACATCTTTCTTATTTTGCATATCACAAAGTTCAACGAAAGTATTTAGATGGGACGCAGCATCTTCATTAGGACTACCAGAAAAATTGTTCTTTCATAACAAGATTAATTAAGGCAGCATTAATGTCACATGACTCCGCACTAGTGGCGGGAGGAGCAATAGGAGTGCTAATAAAATCTTTATTATTGGTATAGGAAAAGTCACACAATTTTGTATTTTCTTGAGACATCGCGACAAAGCAAGCAAACTAGCAAACAAGCAAACAAAATATTTTTGTGTTTTTGTAAAATAGTTTAGAAGTGGGGGAGATGAAAATGAGAGGCAAATGCAAATAAAAGGTAAATAAAGTAAATGCAAGTGATGATAATTTGTGCGAAGGTACTTGGTAATTTTGATGATGTCTCCCCGGCAACGGCGCCAGAAATTCTTCCTGCTACTTGTGAGCTGCGTTCGTAATTCCCTGAAGAGGAAGGGAGATGCAGTACAGTAGAGATAAGTATTTCCCTCAATTAAGAACCAAGGTTATAAATCCAGTAGGAGAACCAAGCAAAATTCCGTTAAAGCGCACCTGCACACACAAGAGCAAACACTTGCACCCAACGTGAATAAGAGGGTTGTCAATCCTCTTAGCGGTTATTTGCAAGGATTAAATCTTATCGAGGTAAAGAGATAAACTAAACTACTAATTAAAATAAAAGTAAATAAATTGTAGCAAGGTATTTTTAGGTTTTTTTATATGATGAAGATAGACCCGGGGACCATAGTTTTCACTAGAGGCTTCTCTCTTGAGCACATAAGCATACGGTGGGTAAACAAATTACTGTTGGGCAATTGATAGAAAAGCAAATAATTATGACGGATTCATGGCAATGATCATGTATATAGGCATCACATCCGACACAAGTAGACCGACTCCTGCCTGCATCTACTACTATTACTCCGCCCATCGACCGCTATCCAGCATGCATCAAGGGTATTAAGTATGAAACAGAGTAACGCCTTAAGCAAGATGACATGATGTAGAGAAGAAAATTCAAGTAATATGAATAAACCCCATCTTTTTATCCTTAATGGCAACAATAAAAATATGTGTCATGTCCCTTTTTGTCACTGGGATTGAGCACCGCAAGATTGAACCCATCACAAAGCACCTCTCCCATTGCAAGATAAATCAATCTAGTAGGCCAAACTAAACCAATAGATCAGAGAGAAATACAAAGCTATAAAAATCATGCATAAAAGAGTTCGGAGAAGACTCAAATATTTCTCATGAATAATCTGATCATAAACTCACCATTCATCGGATCCCAACAAACACACCGCAAAAAGAAGATTACATCGGATAGAACTCCAAGAACATCGAGGAGAACACTGTATTGAAGATCAAAGAGCAAGAAGAAGCAATCTAGCTACTAGCTATGATGGACCCGTAAGTCTGTGGTAAACTACTCACACATCATCGGAAGGGTAGCAAGGTTGATGTAGAAGCCCTCCGTGATCGATTCCCCCTCTGGCTCTCTGGGGGTTTCCCAGTATTTGTGAATTTATAGAAGTGGAATTAGGTCAAAAGGAGTCACGTGGGCCCCACAAGGTACCACGGCGCCCCCCCTGGGCGCGCCCTAGTGCCTTGTGAAGCCCCTGTGGGGCTTCTGGCCGCCTCCCGAAGCTTCCCAGGTTTCTTTTGTCCAAAAAATATCTCCAAAAAGTTTCGTGGCATTTGTACTTCATTTGGTACTATTTCTCTGTAAAGCCAAAAAACATGCAGAAAACAGGACCTGGCACTAGGCACTGGGTTAATAGGTTAGTCCCAAAAAATGATATATAATTGCATATAAAAACATCCAAGATTGATACTATAATAGTATGGAACAATCAAAAATTATAGATACGTTGGAGACGTATCACCTTCATGTACTATCCCAGTGTTTCTTGCACGTCGGCAGAGTTGGGTTTCCGATGAACGCCACTTAGGAGGATGCCGCCAGCATCTACCTCTCTCGTTACATAGCTTCTCAGAACTCGCTCATCACCAACTTGATGACTCATTTGTCCAGTGCCAGGGCGACCGTCAACATTCTCGCTAGGATACCTTCTTCGTATGCCGCTCCGTGTGCACACCTTCTACCCGCCACACGGCTTTCTCCCGCAGGAGTTGTTGGAATTCCCCCAAGTGTAAGGGTGAAGCAGAACAACAGTAACTATTTCCCTCAGTTAGAGAACGAAGGTTATCAATCTAGTAGAAGTCAACTAGCAAGCAAACGGAACAACACCTGTAGACACAAAACACAAACACACTTGTCCCCAACACGACAAGAGGGTTGTCAGGCCCCTTGTCTTGCTAGTTACAAGATTAAACGCAAACGATAGAGATAGTTGATAGCAAAATAAAATATAAAGGCAACAGGGAACGCAAAGAATATATTTGCTATCAGTAAAGAAGAATAGACCCATGGGGCCATAGGTTCACTAGTGACATCTCTCTCAAACAAGCAAGTGGCATGGTAAACAAATTACAGTTGGGCACCGATTAATATTGCGATATTTATGACTATGCTCATTCATGGTGTAATCTCATATAGGCATTACGTCCGTGATAAATCGACCATTAATCTAGCTGCATCTACTATTAATACTGCACCCCAAAACCGCTATCCAGCATGCATCTCGAGGTATTAAGTTTATAAGGAACAGAGCATTGCAATAAGCATGATGACATAATGTAGACAACAAAACATCAATTAATATGATGAGAGACGATCGTTTTATCCTTAGTGGCAACAATACAAATACGCGTCTTGTACCTATCTGTCACTGGGATATAGAGCACCACAAGATTGAACCCACTACAAAGCACCACTCCCTCTGAAGAAAAACCCATCGAATTTGGCCAAAGAAGATAGTTAGATCGGAGAGCATGCAAAGCTATTTAATTATACAACAAGAAAACCTCAAAAGATTCAATTGATTTCAATTAACAATCTTATCCATAAAGTGACAATTCATCATGTCCCAACAAATACACCACCGACTACATCGAATTGATCCCGATCATGTGAGGCATCTCATGGGAACATGGTATTGAAGATTCAAATAGACAGAGTTTCATCTAGCTACTACTATGGACCCTAAGGTCTGATGGAGCTACTCACACATTGTCATGGAGGCAGCAAGGTTGATGAAGAAGCCTCCGTAGATGGATTCCCCCTCCGGCAGAGCTCCGGAACAGGCCTCCAGATTGGATCTTCTCGAAACAAGAACTTGTGGCGACGAAAGAATTCTTCTAAAAATATGGCAGAGGGTTTTATTATTTATAGGAATTTATGGCGGTGGAATGGACGTAAGGCAGTTCCGGTGGGCCCCACACCCCTGGCGGCGCCCTTAAGGGCCTGGGGGCGACAGTTGGGGGTGTGAGCACATCTTGCCTTCTTTTGTACTCCTCCGAATATACATGTGTCCTTCGTGGCCCAAAAAAATCGTATTAAATCGGCAAGATATTTTGACCTCCGTAGATATTGATTTCCTGGAAACAGGCAGAAAACAACAACTAGCACTGAGCACTAGATTAATACGTTAGTCTAGAAAAATAATATAAACTGCTATAAAAAGTATCCAAAAGTGATAATATAATAGCATGAAGGAATCAAAAACTATAGATACGTTTGAGGCGAATCAGCATCCCCAAGCTTAATTCCTGCTTGTCCTCGAGTAGGCAAATGATAAAACAAAGATAATTTTTGATGTTGAATGCTACCTAGCATAATCTTGATCAAATGATGTAATTCGGTATGAACTTAAGCTAAAAATGATTCATGGCAATAGTCTATGCCCGCCTTGAACCAACCACTAAACCCCTATGGCATACTTGAGCGTGAGCTTGACTTGGCACTTAAATGGCAAATAGAGTGATGGTAAAGGTTTTTTAAAAGAAGTCAAAAATATAAAGAAAGTCTCACACAATGTAGCTGACTCGTAGGCAATGGTGAGGCCTTAAGATCGATATTGATGCGAGGATTAGTGATTGACATGCAACGGATGCACTAGAGCTATGAATGTATGAAAGCTCTCCGAATGAACTAAAGTGGGGTGTGCATCCAACTTGCTTGCTCATGAAGCCTCGAGCATTTTAGGAAGCTCGTCATCGGAATATACAATCCAAGTACTATAATGTAAAGATCCCCACTAGTATGACAATGATGAATATGAAAACTCGCTATATGAAGAACATGGTGCTACCTTGAAGCACAAATGTGTATAAAGGATAGTAGTGTGCCCCCTCTCTCTTTATTCGCTCTTTTTTTTTGGGCGCCTTGGCCTCTCTTTTTTCTCTTCCTTTTTTTATATTCCTCACAAGGTAGGGGCAACACTCTAGAATGCATCACATTTTTGTTTACTCATCACTTAGAATGGAAATGATGACTACATAAAATTGCCTCTGGCAGTGTACCAGGATGTGCAATGATCTAGCGTAACATGTAAATAATGATGAACGGTGGCTTTTCCACAAATATGATGCTAGCTCTATATGATCATGCAAAGCAAAATGACGATGAAACTCAAGTCATGTAATGAATAGTAACAATGGGAGTTGCATGGCAATATATATCGGAATGGCTATCAAAATGCCATGATAGGTAGGTATGGTGGTTGTTTTAAGGAAGATATATGATGTCTTAAGTGTAGGAGAGCGAGTCATCCTACGGGGTTTGGATGCACCGGCGAAGTCTTGCACCAAGTCTCGAGATGAGAGTGGGAATGCTTAGTACCAAAGGGGCTAGCAAAATATGGATGGTGGAAGTGCGTACAAAGCCAAAATCTCACATTATTGACAAGGACCTCAAATACTTATTGTACGGACTTAGCAATGGACCAAAGCAAACGCAGCCCCCATGCCCCTACGGAAAGAGGTTAGGAGGAGTTAAACATCACGCGCTCTCCGACCTTCCAGACGTGATTAGTCTACTTCAATTTGCCATCTACTTGGACATCACTACGATACTTGTGGTTCCCTTTTTTATGTAAATTACTGAAGGTAAGACCCCATGATCCTTAACATCGGTATTCAATACTAAACGTTGACGAGGAGGTGTTGCACCTGCCTTTGAATTTCTTTTGCTCCTCGGGGTTGACGCAGTAAGGAGCTCGGTTCAGTAGCGGTGCACCGGGAATGAGGTCAATGCGTTGCTCGATTCCGTGAAGTGGTGGTAGACCCAGAGGTAGCTCTTCAGGGAACACATCTGTGAATTCCTACAATAATTGAGACAAAGCGAAAGGTAGATGTTGTGAAGTATTAGTCCTCATGGCCTCCTCTTTGCATAGTTGTACAAAGTGAAGGACAATTGAGGGGCTCCCACTCACATCCCGGAAGTCTCTTTTGCTGGCTAGTAGCACTAAGTTTTTGTTGTCTTTCATCATGGAGTCACTCATATTTGGCTTGTGGAGCTCACTCTCTTTTGGGTGGTTCGCTCTCTCACTATTTTCTCCACGATGACTTGAAGCTTGCTTGTTGGCGATCACATGACTTGGTGACATTGGTCGAAGAACGTACTCGTTGCCCATCATCTTGAAGCTATAGTGATTGGTTCATACATTGTGGATGACGTCATGGCCGAATTGCCAAGCTCTTCCTAGAAGGAGATGGCACACAGACATCGGTACCACGTCACACTCCAAGGTGTCTTCATATGCTCCAATCTTGAAGGAGACTTGTACATTATGGTCCACTTGTATGGCGCCAGAGTCGCTTAGCCATTGGACCTTGTAAGGGCATGCGTGCTTGTTCTTAACCAATTGTCGCTTGGAGCAAAGTTCTTCACTTGCCAAGTTGTGGCAACTTCCGCTGTCTATGATGACCTTGACGGATCTTCCTTGGATGCCCGCTTTGGTATGGAAAATGTGGCAATGTTGGTCTTCATCTTGTTGTTGTTGGAGTGTCAATATCTTTGAGACAACGAGAGCGGGGCCTGAATCATTGTCGCAAAAGACTTGCGCAACTTCATCTTCACTCACTTGGCGATGCATGGTCACGTGGTCTAAGGTTTCCATTTCATCATCGCTCATGGAGTCATATGTGCCATCATGATTGGCAATCATGGTGCGTCTTGTTGGGCACTCAAATGTCTTGTGGCCGTGGCCCTTGCAAGTGAAACATTGGATGGAACTTGTCTTGGCGATAGCATCCGTTGGAGGAGTTTTAGATGATGAAGCTCTAGGCCTGTAGTTACTTGTAGAAGGACGACTCAAAGATGTTGTAGGTTGCTTGGAGCTTGATGTTCCACCGCTATTGGTTGTAGCTTGAGTAGTTGTATGTGCCGGAGGTGGAGAAGCTTGAGTGTTGGAGCCGTAGGGTCTTGATGAGTACTTGGAGTACTTGTAGTCTTCTTGCACTTGTCGCTCCTCTTTGGTTGCTTGGTGGACTAGCTCGAGGAAGTTGGAGTAAGGTTGGAAATCCGCAATTTTCTTGACTTGATGGTTGAGGCCATTCAAGAATCTAACCATTGTTTGCTCCTCGTCTTCCTTGACGTTGGCTCGTATCATGGCAATCTCAATTTCCTTGAAGTACTCTTCCACCGATTTAGTGCCTTGCTTGAGCACATGGAGTGTCACGAAGAGATCTCTCATGTAGTGTGTAGGCACAAAGCGGGCACGCATGACTTCCTTCATTTCATTCCTAGTAGTGATTGGTGGTAGGTCTTGTTGTTGGTGTCGCTTTATAATTTGGTTCCACCAAATAAGGACATACTCATCAAACTCAAGGGAAGCCATGTCTATCTTCTTTTCTTCCTCATAGTTGTGAAGACGGGAGATTTTGTCCACTTTGAGTGCCCATGGTAGGAAGGCTTTGGGGTCGGTGCCACCGGAATACTTTGGCATGATGAACTTGAGCTTGCCATATCGTTGCTTGTCATCTCGATTATTGCGGTGGTGGTGTCATTCTTGACGTGGAGGTGGGTCTTCATATTCTTGCTCCTCATGGTTAGCTTGATGTCAGGGATGAGGGATTCTTGCCCTTTCACTACAGGAATCAGCTAATTTGCCGTCTGCCATAGCAGACGGCAAAGGACCAGGCCAACGACGGCAAACGTCTTAGCCGTCTGCCACGGACGGCAAACACTTCCGGCACTGAAAGTCACGGTAATGACTTTGTTTGCCGTCTGCGTAAAAACAGCTGACGGCAAAGAAGTTTGCCATCCGCTTTCCTGGCCAAGCTGACGGCAAAGATCATGGACGGCAAAGAATAGCAGTTAACCCCGTTAGGTGGCTAACGGCAGACTTTGCTGTCTGCCGGCAGACGGCAAACTTTGCCGTCAGCCCTATGACGTCAGCAGACCCGTGGCTAACCGTCACTTCTGCTTAGTCTTTGCCGTCTGCCAAGCTGGTCTTTGCCGTCTGCTGGCAGACGGCAGAATGACCAAATGGTTAGACCTGATGCTCCCAGGTTGAACAGGTTGCTGCCACGTGGCACCTTTATCGTCCGCCTACCGACGGCAAAGACATTTGCCGTCGGCTGGCAGACGGCAAAGTGCCTGTATTGTTACTATTTTGTCTATTTTCTGTTATATCCCTGCATTTTCAAAAGACATATATGATATATATAGTTTCAACCTCAAGCATAGCCCATGTATCCAACAATCTAGCAGTCCATCGAATGCAAGAGAACACATAGGGTATTAAAAGATCCAATACATACATAGTTTCACGGAGTTCATCCATATATACATACATAGTTTCACATTGTTCATCAATACAAATCAAAACAAAAACTAAACACTAGCAGTCCATCAATGCCTGCTTCCATGAAGTGAATCAAACCTGCAAAAATGGGAGTAAGAAAGTTAGAAGAAGAAGAAGAAGAAGAAGAAGAAGACTAGAAGAAGAACCAGAAGAAGAAGAAGACTAGAAGAAGAAGAAGAAGAAGAAGAAGAAGAAGAAGAAGAAGAAGAAGAAGACTAGAAGAAGAAGAAGAAGAAGAAGAAGAAGAAGAAGAAGACTAGAAGAAGAAGAAGAAGGACAAGAAGAAGAAGACTAGAAGAAGAAGAAGAAGAAGAAGAAGAAGAAGAAGGAGAAGAAGAAGAAGAAGAAACAAAGAAAGAAAGAAGAAGAATAAGAATAAGAAAAAGGAGTAGAAGATGGAGAAAAAGAAAGAAGAGAAAAGGGAAGAATAAGAATATATTTTCTTCTTCTCTCCTTTTCTCATCTTTCTTCTTCTCTTCTATCTTTTTATCCTTTTCCTTCTCATTCTTCTTCTTTTATTCTTTCTTTTTCTTCTCTTTCTTCTTCTATTCTTTCTTTTTCTCCTCTTCCTTGTTTTTCTTCTTCTTATTCCTTATTTGTGTCATTTTAGAGCTAACTTAGGTAATTATGCCATTTTTGAGCTAACTAAGCTTATTATGTCATTTTGGAGGAAAATAAGGTAAGTTTAGGTCATTATTGAGCTAACTTAGGTAATTATGCCATTTTTGAGCTAACTAAGCTTATTATGTCAATTTGGAGGAAAATAAGGTAAGTATAGGTCATTTTTGTGCTAACTTAGGTATTTATGCCATTTTTGAGCTAACTTAGGTAAGTATAGGTCATTATTGAGCTAACTTAGCTTATTATGTCATTTTGGAGAAAAATAAGCTAAGTATATGACATTTATGAGCTAACCAAGGTTATTATGCCATTTTTGACCTAACTAAGCTAATTATGTCATAAATGAACTAAATAAGCTAATTATGTCATTTTGGAGGATAATTAGCTAAGTATGTCTTTTTTGGGGGAAATAAGCTAAGTATGTGGCATATTAGGGCTAACTAGCATGTACGAAGCTAAGTATGCATTTGTTAAGCAAAACACTAGAGAAAACTTACCGTCGTCGTCATCATGGAGGTCAAGGACCGGGGTTGCTCTGGCAGTCACGTGGAGAAGGTTGCCCTGGAGAAGGGGTGTGCGATGCGGCTCCGAAGTTATGCTGCACCAAAGATCATTTGCAAAGTCTCGTTAGCATGATGACACTCAAATGTTAAGACTAGTAAATAGTGACCATTCAAATGAAACTCACCGTTCCCGCTCTAGTAATGACCGGCATCGGCGGAGGGGTCTGACCGGTCTTCTCGCACATAGAGTGCACAGTTGGGATGCATACAAACTAATAGTCTGGATCGTCTATATATGCTTAGGGATCAATAGACGCATCATCATCATCACTATCACACGTGTCGTCATGAATGACGAGCTCATCGGGTTCAGCGGCATCAACATGTGGAAGGCCTTTCTGTAATCGGTCAAGCATTGACAGATCATCCGCAGCAGTAACCGCTTATTGTTCCGGCTCTTCTTCTTCCGGCTCAGGGGTGAAGTCGGATTCACTGTCGCTGTCTACTTCCATGTTCTGGGGTGAAGTAGAGCGGTTCTTGAAACGTTTTTTGGAAAGACGTGTTTGTTGGAAGAATTCTCCTTCATATGTGTCTGGGTTAATGTGAGGTTCATAATCCTCTTCATTGGGGGGAGGTGGCCTAACACGTGGCGGCACTTCATAAACGACATCCCAACCATTCAGATTTGCATTAGTTTGGCAGGCCCATGGTAGATAGAAAACTTGGGTCGCCTGTTGAGCCGTAATATAGACATCAGGAACATCTAAATGGGTGCTTTGTTTGATTTCGACTGGCCCTATATGTTCATGAGTCCTTCTAGTCTCCTTCGGCTGGAACCAATAACTTTTGAAGACTCGGTACCTCCTTCGCCGATAGCAGAGACACCACAATTTGTAGATTTTCGGTGGGTTTTCACCATAGAATAGAAGTTCATAAATTGCTTCAACTCTTCCATAATACTCGGTACCTCCTTCGCCGATAGCAGAGACACCACAATTTGTAGATTTTCGGTCGGCCATAGATAGCTCTTTGCCAAAGGTACGAAAGCGATACCCGTTGATGTCGTATTTCTCAAATGAACGGACCTTATAGTCAAAACCATTAGCGGCTTGTCTCAATTCGGCATCCATAGACTCTGAATTAGCCTACAAGTTTAATACGAAAGGATTGTTGCATTAGCCGCAAATTAGACCAAGAAATGAAATGGTCTATTAATGGTAATTACCGTTTGTTTGAACCAAGAGATAAAACCGGGATAGCCACCTCCATGCTTTGCCAGAAGCTCATACTCTTCGATGGAATCCTTTTGAATCACCGCTCCATCCGAGAATTTGGCGACATATCGACTATATCAAATATCTGGGAATAAGAACAGTTCAAAGGAATTAGAAGTTGCGAAACAATGTACCGAGAACTTACTCGATGTACAGCCGCACTTCTGTTAGGTTGTTGAAGATATACAATGAGATGGTCCGCCATTCTTCGACATCCAACGGTATTGGTTTCGAAGCACCGGCTGGTGCGAGCTTCCCTTTGAATAGGCTGAGGTTGGATCCACCTTTTTTAGGGTCGCCAGCATTGTACCGAGGCTTCGGATTATGCAAATGACGATTTTTGGCTTCGTAGTGTGCTGTCACGAAGTTTGCCGCCTCCTCAGTAATGAATGCCTCGGCCATCGATGCTTCAATTCTACGTTTATTTTTACATTTTGCACGAAGCGTCTTCTGCATCCTCTCAATTGCATAGCACCAACGATTTTGCATGGGCCCCCCCAATCTTGCCTCGGTCGGGAGATGTAAAATCAAATGCTGCATTGGATTAAAGAAGCCCGGTGGAAAGATCTTCTCTAACTTGCAAAGCAACTCCGGCGCCAACTTTTCCATGTCATCTATCACGGCAGGCGATAGTTCTTTCGCACAAAGAACATGGAAGAAATAGCTCAGCTCTGCCAGTACTAGCCATTCATCCTCAGGGATAAAGCCACGCAACATCACCGGCATTACCCGCTCAAGCCATATGTGCCAATCATGACTCTTGCGACGAAATATTTTCAATTTTTCATGACTCGCTCCCCTCTTTAGATTCGCTGCATACCCACAAGATAATTTCCCTCATAGCTGGCCTTCCAAGATTGAACCAGGCCTTTGGTTTCGTCCAGTTCTGCTTTCCTTTCGGTTGTCGCATGTTTTGTAACGGTCTATCACATAGAGTCCGCAGATCGACTCTAGCCTTAGGATTATCCTTTGACTTCCCATCTATGCCGAACAATGTACCAAAAAGGGCCTCGCCGATATTCTTTTCAGTGTGCATCACGTCGATGTTGTGTGGAAGAAGGAGGTCTTTGAAGTAAGGCAGATCCCACAAGCATGCCTTGTGAGTCCAGGCGTGTTCCGAATTATACCCCTTGAAATACCCTCGACGCTCTGGATCAGGCTCGAGAGCGTTTAACTGATCCAAGATCTGTTGGCCAGTCAATGCAGGTGGTGCAGAGTTTTTGACAACTCTACCTTTGGTGAAGTTCTTCTTGTCTTTTTCTGAACTTATGGCGAGGATCCAGGAACTGTCTATGCAAGTCGAAGCAAGAATACTTGCGACCCGCCTACAGCCAATGAAACTGAAGAGCTACCTTGCATGTGGGGCGCGGGAACCTTCCATGCGTACACCAGCCAACGAATAGCGCATACGCCGGCAAGTCATGCATCGAGTACATGTACCAGACACGCATTATGAAGTTTCGTTTGCTAGCGGCGTCGTACGTCTTGAACCCATTATCCCAAGCTTCTTGCAATTCATCCTTAAGCGGCTGCATGTACACATTCATATTCTTCCCCGGATAGTTGGGCCGTGGAATTATCAACGTCGGGAAAATGTTCTTTCTTTGCATAATCTGTCCGGGGGGGCAGATTGAGTGGAATGACAAATACAGGCCAACAACTGTATTGGGTTGCCATCATACCAAACGGATTGAACCCATCCGTGCCGATGCAAACTCGAGGATGCCTTGGATCTGCCGCTTTTTGCTCATGTAATGCATCGAAGTGCTTCCACGCAGAACCATCCGATGTGTGTACCATCTTCTGATTCCCATCTGCATCTAGTTCGGTTCTTTTGCCCATTTTGTGCCATGTCATCTGTCTGGCCGTCTCTTCGACCATGAAAAGATGTTGAAGTCTTGGTATGATTGGCAGATACCGAAGAACATTAACCGGGATTTTTGTCTGCCTCTTCTCACCCATACAGTTGTCTACCACAACATACCTGGAAGAGTTGCAAATGGGACAATAGTTCAAGTACGCATACTCAAGCCTAAATAAGGCACATCCTTTCTCACAGGCATCTATCTTCTCATAGGGCATCTTAAGTGCACGGAGGATTTGGTTCGACTGGTATAGGTTTGCAGGCATTGCATGGCCTTTGGGTAGAAAGCGTCCAAATAGTGTCATCATCGCGTCGTAGCATTCTCTGCCCAAGTTGAATTGAGCCTTCAGAGCCATTACTTGTGCGATGGCATCCAGCTGACAAAGCGCCGTGTGCTCGTGGAGAGGACGGTTTGAAGACTCCAACATTTCATTGAAGGCCTTTGCAGATTCCTCCATCTCTTCGTCCGAATCCCGAGCATCAACAAAGTCTTGCACCATGTCTTCGATCCCGGTACCATGCTCGTCGGTGCGACGACGAACCACCTCAGCTCTGGTATGTTGGGCAGACTCTCCATGAAATGTCCACACCGTATAATCGGGCGTAAACCCCCACTTCTGCAGGTGTTTACCCATTTCATCCTCTTTCCTCTGAGAAAAGTTGTCGCACCTAACACAGGGGCACCAGGTTTTTCTCTGGCCATTTGCAAATGCTGCATTAACAAACCCCTTGGTTTTTGTTAACCATTCATTGCTCATGTCTTCCTGACTATTGTGACCGGTGTACATCCACGCACGATCACTCATCTTGCCTACCTACTAAACACCCAAGAAATATATATTTAATTCATCATATATATTCATCAGTTAATGAAGTTTGTCAATTTTTATTACGTCCATGCAACCTACATGCTAATAGGTAAAGATAGGTCCTAATCCCACCCGAGTATGTGTAGATTGGGTTCATTTTCCCATGCTCTGCTCCGGATCCGACGCAAAATTTAGGCAGCACCTCCCCGTTGTTCTCCTGATACACATCTCGGCAATAAACAGAGAGGATGTGTACCCGGAGAACAACAGGGAGGCACTGACGAAATTCTGCATCGGATCCGGAGCAGAGCATAGGAAAACGAACCCAATCTACACATACTCGGGCTGTCCATGGATAACGTTGGACAATTCAAAAGAATCATGGTTATAATTATGCAAATGCATGCATATTTATAACTGTAACCCTTTCGAACGGGAGACGCATACTGGTCACGCATACTGATGATTGAAGACACCTATAGCTAGCAAGTTTCATCGCCACGAAGACCGGAACAGAGCAAATTAACGGGGGGGGGGGGAGGAGATGTCATTTGTGCTCACCCATGAAAGTAGGGGAGCTCGTCAAACGCACGGGGAGGTCGTCGAACACCAGACCCTCGCAGGGACGAAACAACTACACATTTAAATCCACCCGATCAACACGAATATTCAATCCCGATAAAAAATCTATATATATATATATATAACTACTTTTCTATTTTTTTTCTATTCCCCTCTATTCCTTCTTCTTCTCCTCTTTTTCTTCTTCAGACCATCTTCTGTTTTTCCTCTTCTTCTCCTCTTCTCCTCTTTTTCTTCTTCTTCCTATACTTCTCCTCTTCTTCTTCTCCTTCTTCTTCTTCATTTCTCCTCTTCTTCTTCTTCTTCTCCTTCTTCTTCTTCTTCTTCTTCTTCTTCTCCTCTTCTTCTTCTTCTTCTTCTTCTTCTTCCTCTTCTTCTTCTCATCTTTCTTCTTCTTCTTCTTCTAATTATCTAAACCTAAACCTAAACCTAAACCTAGCACTAACCTAAAGCTAAACAGCAAAAAACAGAAAAAAAAAGCTCACCTTGGAGGAAGGTCACGGTGGTGGAGGAGGGCCGGCGCAGGGAGGAAGGCGGCGCCGCGGTGGTGGAGAAGGGCCGCGGGGAGGGGGGCGGCGCCGCGGCCTGGCTCCGGCGGTGGGGCGCCGGGTGGGCGGGAGGGAGGGGGGGCGGGGATCCGGGGCCGCCGGTGGTGGGGCGGTGGGGCGGCGGGGCGGCGGCAGCGGCCGGGCACCGGGTTGTGGGGCGGCGGGGCGGCGGCGGGTGGTGAGGGCGGCGGGGTCGTGGTGGTCGTCGGGGAGAGAGAGAGAGAGAGGGGGGGAGGGGTGGGGGGCGGCCGTTAGTTAAGTCAAATATTTGCCGTCCGCAGATCTTTGCCATCTGCTTAAAGACACTTTGCCGTCTGCTAGCAGACGGCAAAAATGTATTCCATTTGACCTAACCAACTGGACGGTCCAGTGGGGCCCAGCTGAGCTCTTTGCCGTCTGCCTTTTGGCTCTTTGCCGTCCGCTAACAGACGGCAAAGAGAGTACTGACGGCAAAAAAAATCTTTGCCATGAGTCCTTTCTTTGTCGTCTGCTTTGTGGAAGCAGACGGCAAACACCTTCTTTGCCATCCGCTAGCAGACGGCAAAGAATGGACTGATGGCAAATTCTCTGATTCCAGTAGTGTTTGCCTCAGTTCATGGCATTCTTCATTGCGAGCTTCTTCATCTTGTCGCTCTTGACGTTGCGCTTGTTCTTGTTCTCGTACTTTTTTATTGCGCTCATTGATGGCACAAGTGGCTTCTCGTAGAAGTTGTTGTGCTTCAAGTTCTTGCTCCTCATGGTGTTGTTGTTCTTTCCATAGGGCATCGTCGTCTTGCTCTACTTGGCATTGACGTTGTCGTTCTTGCTCTTGTTAAAGGGCATCTTGTTCTTGGCGGCGATGTCATTCACACTCACAAAGGCGGGCTTGTAATCCATTACCATGGAATGGGTTTTGTGAAGCTTGATGATCTTGACGGTCATCTCGAAAATGAGAACGAGGTCGTAGTAGACTTGCATCGGAAGATGTGTCCTAAGATTTGTGGCTTGAGTGTCTCCTGCATGATGACGAAGATGTGGAAGAGTTGCAGGTGACCAACATTGCATGAATCTCTTCCATTTGAGTGGACAACTTGGCACCCAGATAGTCCCGATTTCGTGCTTCGGATTGGCGCAACTCGGTGGCAAATTGATGAATGCGATCACTCAAAGCTTCATTTGCTTGATGCATGGCTTGTTGTAGAGCAAAGTGGTGAGTTTTGGTGACCAAGTTGTTGGCACCTTCGTTGTCGTCGAAGAGCAGTTTTGAAGTGCTTGGCCTATCCATCACAACTCGAGCAAATGTCAGTGGTATAAATGAGAAGAACAATACCAAATTTACCTTTCACGATGATCAGAGATGATCAATGATATCAAGATGAGATGCAATGTGGCTTGATGCTATTGCTATTGCTTAGAAGCTCTTTGCTTTCTTCTCCTTTTGCTTAAAAGCTTTTCTCTCCTTTTTTTTGATGTATGATGCATTTGCCACTTATGCAATATGCTTGATCCAAGATAGCAATGATGTATGCATGGGAGTAACTTATGACACAAGAGATGATAACAAGATATTTGCACGCAATTGTAGCTATGCGGAGTATGTTTCTCTAAAGTGCACAAGTAACATGGCCTGGCATTTCTGAAATGGCTAGTCTAGGTGGGCACGTAAAGCAAAAGGCTAGGGGGTATCAATGCAATGGCAAGGAAATGTACAATGATGTCATCGAAGTTACTGTCCTTGCTTACGGTCACGGTGTGAAAGTTGAAGTGGTCGTTATCGATGTCGAGTCCGTGGCAATGATTGATGTCTACCACGCAACTAAAAGATTCAATTGCAAGGTCTAAAGATATACCTTCGAGCACTCACCTCCCCGGTAACGGCGCCAGAAAAGAGCTTGATGTCTACTATGCAACTTTATTCTTGTAGACTCTGTTGGACCTCCAAGCGCAGTGTTTTGTAGGAAAGTAGCAAATTTACCTCAAGTGGATGACCTAAGGTTTATCAATTCGTGGGAGGCGTAGGATGAATATGGTCTCTCTCAAACAACCCTGCAATCAAATACAAGCATTCTCTTGTGTCCCCAACACACCCAATACAATGGCAAATTGTATAGGTGCACTAGTTCGGCGAAGAGATGGTGATACAAGTATAGTATGGATAGTAGAAACAGGTTTTTGTAATCTAAAATAAAAAAAAGAGCAAGGTAGCAAGTAACAAAAGTGAGCACAAACGGTATTGCAATGTTTAGCAACAAGGCCTATGGTTCATACTTTCACTAGTGTAATCTCTCAACAATGCTAACATAATTGAATCATATAACAATCCCTCAACGTGCGACAAAGAATCGCTCCAAAGTTCTTATCTAGTGGAGAACATAAGATGAAATTATTGTAGGGTACAAAACCACCTCAAAGTTATCCTTTCCGATCAATCTATTGAGCCATCCCTATAAGTGTCACGAACAGCCCTAGAGTTCGTACTAAAATAACACCATATGATACGCATCAACCAACTCTAATGTCACCTAGATACTCCAATGTCACCACAAGTATCCGTGAGTTGATTATTCGATATGCATCAAAGAACTTCAGATTCATAATATTCAATCCACACAAAGAACTTCAAAGAGTACCCCAAAGTTTCTATCGGAGAAAGGAAGATGAAATCGTGTATCAACCCATATGCCAAGATCCCCCAAGGTCACGGGAATCCGCAAGTTGATTACCAAAACATACATCAAGTGACTCAATAGAATACCCCATTGTCACGACGGGTATCCACATGCAAGACATACATCATGTGTTCTCAAATCCAAAGTATTCAATCCAATAACTATGAAACTTCAAAGGGAAAGATTCAATTCATCACAAGAAGATAGAGAGGGAAGAAACACCATATGATCCAACTATATTAACAAAGCTCGCGGTACATCAAGATCGTGCCAAATCAAGAACATGAGAGAGAGAGAAAGAGATCAAACACATAGCTACTGGTACATACCCTCAGCCCCGAGGGTGAACTACTCCCTCCTCGTCATGGTGGCCGCCAGGATGAAGAAGATGGCCTCTGGTGATGATTTCCCCCTCCGGCAGGGTGCCGGAACAGGGCTCCGGATGAGATCTCTTGGGTACAGAGGCTTGAGGCGGCGGAACAACTCATCTATGTTAACTTCTGGGGGTTTCTCTATTTATAGGAATTTTCAGCGTTGGAATCACGCGAAAAGGAGTTACGAGGGGCCCACAAGGCACTTGGCCACGGCCACACCCCTGGCCGCGCCCAAGTGGCTTGTGGACGCCTCGTGTCTCTTCTGGTCCTCCTATGAAGCTTCGGGGTTCTCTTTTGTTCCAAAAAAAATCGTCAAAATTTTTGGGGTCAATTCGAGAACTTTTATTACTGCACAAAAAACAACACCATGGTAGTTCTGCTGAAAACAGCGTCAGTCCGGGTTAGTTCCATTCAAATCAAACCAAAACCATATAAAATTGTTGTAAACATGGCATGAATACTTCATAAATTATAGATACATTGGAGATGTATCAGCATCCCCAAGCTTAATTCCTGCTTGTCCTCGAGTAGGTAAATGATAAAAGAAATAATTTATGAAGTGTGAATGTTAGCATAGTGCATAAGTTTGATCAATGATAATTTCAATCACTTTTCCTAGCATCATAGGAACAACTCTTTCTCATAAAACTCATCATGATAAAGTAGCAATTAATTCACATGTTATGGTTCAAACAATGCTTTCTCTTGAAACTTGACAACCTATGTTCTTAGTCACCAAACAATTTCAATGCATGTTATTTTCAACAAAGTCTAAGCAAGAGCTCCACATACTCAATTATCATATAGTCTTATATGATTGCTAATACTCAAAGCATATTTTTAGAACAAATAGTAACCATCGAACACAGAGAAAGATAGGGGCTTAATGTTTCGCCTACCAACTCATTTATCATATAGATAATTGTCAACAAGAATAATTCATGATCAAATATATTTGAAAGGCCATATGTGCCTAGATCTTTCCCCACCACATGATGCTTGCAAACTAAAGAATAGGTTGGAATAGGAGATTGATTAAACAAAAATAAAATTAATAGAAACAGTAAAAGATAAGCCCTTCGCAGAGGGAAGCATGGATTTGCAGAGGTGCCAGAGCTCATTGCTTAAAACAGAGATGAATACATTTTGAGAGGCATGCCTTTCCTGTCAACGTTACGACCGAGAGTTCTCAATATCTTCCATGCTAAACACATTATAGGCGGTTCCCAAGCGGAAAGGTAAAGTTTACTCCCCTCAACCATTCAAACACAAGCCATGGCTAGCCGAATCCTCGGGTGCCCTCCATACAATCAACTTTCTGGGGGAGTTTGTTTCATTATATATATATATATATATATATATTTTGATTACAGGACTGGGCATCCCAATTACCAACCTCTCTCATGCAATGACAAGTGAATAAACACTCATCGTGAGAATAACCCGCTTAGCATGGAAGAGACTGACCACCCCCTGCCACTCCATGAGCGGTACGGGCACACACAACAGATGCTTATTTGAATGATTAGAGGTGGCACATGCAAATTTACTTGGAACGGAAGAGAAATACCTCATATAGGTAGGTATGGTGGATGCTCATGGAAGAAACTTGGCTCAAGGATTTTGGATGCACAAGCAATATTCCCGCTTAGTACAGAAATTTTGGCTGGCAAAAGATTCTAAACAAGTACCACATGTTGGAGGATCCATAACAATATAACTTCGATGCAAATATACCCAAACATAACTCATTACGTTGTCTTCCTTGTCCAACTTCAACTAATTTGCTCAAGTGAAAATAATTCATGGATATTCACAATCATAAAATATGTCCAAGATAATATATTTATATGTGAAAGTTCTCTTCCATATACTATCTTTCATGAATTTGCTTGTTTGACTAATATTGTGATTGTCAAACTTCAATAGATTTTACTTTCTTAACCAAATGTGAAATATTTCTAGGCATGAGCCAAACATATGAAGCACATATAATTTCAACTTTATGATATTCAACTCATTCAACAAATTACTCATAGGATATAAGTGAAGCACAAGAATGAATGACAAACTACTCCAAAAGATATAAGTGAAGATCAATTAGTAGTCAAACAATTAAGTAGCTATGTGAGGACTCTCTCCAAATAGAGATTTCAGATCCAAGTATTTTATTAAAACAGCAAGCAAAATGAAAATACAAGGACACATCAAGGATAGCACACATCATGTGAACAAGTAAAAACTTAGGCTCAATCATGACAAACCGACAACTATTGATGAAGAAAGGTGGGATGCCTACCGGGGTATCCCCAAGCTTAGATACTTGAGACTTCTTGGAACATTAACTTGGGATGCCTTGGGAATCCCCAAGCTTGAGCTCTTGTGTCCACTTAATTCCTGTCATATCACGGTTTCCCTAATCCTTAAAAACTCCATCCACACAAAACTCAACAAGAACTCATGAGATAAGTTTGTAATAGTCAATGCAAAACCTTATCATTCTCTACTATAACAAATCACTAAAATTATTATTAAACATTGCATACAAAATGTCTCTGGATATTTAATACTCCTATCCTCAAATAGAATCATTAAACAAGCAAACATATGCAAACAATGCAAATATAACAGCAATCTTTCTAAACAGGACAGTCTGTAAAGGATGAAGAAGGATCCATACTTATTTAACTCGAAAAATTCTGAAATTTTACCACACTGTAGAAAATTTATAATAGCTTACTGGTTCAAAATTTCAACATTTTATCACATTCTGACTTTTCTGGAAAATTCAAGCAATAAGACAAAACTTTCTGTTTTGAAACAGCAACTCATGAACGTGCAAACTAAGCATGGTAAAGGCTATCCTTGACACATTTATTGAAATAAAAGATACAAAACATTATTCTTAATAACAGCAAGCAAATACAAATAAAAGAAAATGATGCTCCAAGCAAAACACATATCATGTGACAAATAAAAATATAGTCCCAAGTAAGGTTACCGATAATATTGAAGACGAAAGAGGGGTTGCCTTCCGGGGCATCCCCAGGCTTAGTTGCTTGGGTCTTCCTTTAATATCGATATCTCATATCCAAAACTTGAAAACTTCAATCACACAAAACCTAACGGAACTTCGTGAGATCGGTTAGTATGATAATGGATAAATCATTCACTTTGGTACTGTCTAGACAAGATTCATAATTGTTCTCACATAATTCCTACTGTACTCTATCTTTTCCACAATTTATATTGACCAATATAAGCAATAAAAACTATAAGACAAGCAAACTATGCATCGAAAACAGAATCTGTCAAAAACAGAACAGTCTGCAATGATCTGGACAAACACCATACTTCTGCAACTCCAAAAATTCTGAAAAAATAGGAAAACGTAGGAAATTTGTATATCAATCATGTGTAAAAATTTCATAAGGTTTTCACGCTCCAGTAAATTATAGGAATTTATGCACTGGATGCAAAAGTTTCTATTTTTGCACAGAATCAAGTCAACTATCGTCCACACTATCCCAAAGGCTATACTTGGCACATTATTGAAACAAAAGTTATAAAACATGATTACTACAGTAGATTAATAATGTGAACACACAAAAACAGTAGGTATAAATATTGGGTTGTCTCCCAACAAGCGCTTTTCTTTAATGCATTTTTAGCTAGGCATGATGATTTCAATGATGCTCTCATAAAAGTAAAGAATTGAAACATAACGGGAGCATCATGAAGCATATGACTAGCATATTTAAGCCTAGCCCACTTCCTATGCATAGGGATTTTGTGAACAAACAATTTATGGGAGCAAGAATCAACTAGCATAGGAAGGCAAAACAAGCATAACTTCAAAACTTTCAACACATAGAGAGGAAACTTGATATTATTGAGATATGTAAAAGCATATGTTCCTCTCTCATAATAATTTTCAGTAGCATCATGAATGAATTCAACAATATAACTATCACATAAAGCATTCTTCTCATGATCTACAAGCATAAAAAATTTGTTACTCTCCACATAAGCAAATTTATTCTCATCAATAGTAGTCGGAGCAAACTCAACAAAATAACTATCATTAGATACTTGATTGACATAATAAAATTGAACATTCAAATCATGATGACAAGTTTCATGGTTATCATTACTCTTTATAGCATATATGTCATCACCATAATCATCATTGATAGCAACTTTGTTGTCATAATCAATTGAAACCTCTTCCGAAATAGTGGAGTCGTTATTAAATAAAGTCATGACCTCTCCAAATCCACTTTCATGATTATTACAATAAGATTCAACACCCTCCAAAATAGTTGGATCATTAGTACCTAGATTTGACACTCTTCCAAACCCACTTTCATCAATGTAATCATCATAAATAGGAGGCATGCTTTAATCATAATAAATTTACACATCAAAACTTGGGGGACTAAAAATATCATATTCATCAAACATAGCATCCCCAAGCTTATGGCTTTGCATATCATTAGTATCATGGATATTCATAGAAAGCATACTAACAACATTGCATTCATGCTGTTCATTCAAAGGACTGACATTAAACATTTTATTAAATTCTACCTCTAACAATTGAGCACAATTATCGGAATCCATATTTTCAAGAAAGACATCATAAAGGTGAAGCATTTGATGCAACTTCAATTCCATTTTTTGTAGTTTTCTTTTTATAAACCAAACTAGTGATAAAACAAGAAACTAAAAGATTCAATTGCAAGGTCTAAAGATATACCTTCGAGCACTCACCTCCCTGGTAACGGCGCCAGAAAAGAGCTTGATGTCTACTATGCAACTTTATTCTTGTAGACTCTGTTGGGCCTCCAAGCGCAGAGTTTTGTAGGACAGTAGCAAATTTCCCTCAAGTGGATGACCTAAGGTTTATCAATCCGTGGGAGGCGTAGGATGAAGATGGTCTCTCTCAAACCACCCTGTAATCAAATACAAGCAATCTCTTGTGTCCCCAACACACCCAATACAATGGAAAATTGTATAGGAGCACTAGTTCGGCGAAGAGATAGTGATACAAGTGTAGTATGGATAGTAGAAACAGGTTCTTGTAATCTGAAATAATAAAAAATAGCAAGGTAGCAAGTAACAAAAGTGAGCACAAACAGTATTGCAATGTTTAGAAACAAGGCCTAGGGTTCATACTCTCACTACACTAGTAGAAAAAGGGCCATTTGTCCCGGTTCGTAAGGGCCTTTAGTCCCGGTTCTGGAACCGGGACTAAAGGGTCAGGACTAATACCCAAAACCTTTAGTCCCGGTTTGCTTACGAACCGGGACCAAAGGCCCTCCACGTGGCGCTGCCTGGGGCGGGGGAGGGAGGACCTTTAGTCCCGGTTGGTGTTACCAACCGGGACTAAAGGCTCCACCTTTGGTCCCGGTTGGTAACACCAACCGGGACCAAAAGGCGGCCACGCGTCAGCAGCTCGCAGTCGCTGGGTTTTGTTTTTTTTGGAAGGGTGGGGTTTGGGGTTTTGGAGGGTTAATTTAGGGGTTTCATATTGTGTTAGCTAATAGAGAGAAGTGACCTCTCTTTTTCCGTGCTTGGTCGACGCTAGCTACTACACATATAGAGAGAACTCGACGCTAGCTAGTAAGCAAATAAAGGAAACCATTAATTACCCAAGCTCGTCATGAACATATATAGAGAGAAGTGACATCTCTTTCTTCGTGCTTGGTCGAACAACAAGTTTTCATATATCTATCCGATGCTGCTACATATGTACAATATATAACATCCCTTACAACAATTTCAATTTCACATGGTATTCTCCTTATTCAGGTATGACGTGGTCAAGAAAGAATCCCGCCAATTCCTCTTGAATTGCTCGTATGCGATCATGTGGTAGGAGTTCATCCCGCATCTGCCAGATCTAATTTAAAGAAGGGGTCAATACATATATATGAATGAAACTCAACACAATTGATGGTAATATATAAAATAAAATTGTGAATATTGTTTACGTACTTCAAATTGTTTCTCATAGGAGGCCCGTTCAGACGTATAGTAGCGAATGAACTCGCATACGTAGTATCCACATAAATGAGTGTTGGGTGCCTGCAACAAGCACTTTACGAGAATAGAGTTCAATCAAACTGATAAGCAAGCATGATAATGGTATTGATGAAACTAGAATCAATGAGAGATGCGCGGAACTAGCTAGTACTACTTACTTTGGGGTGTGTAAATCGCAGCTCCTTCTTCAGACCCGGAACCTTAGCGGTGAACGTTTTCCAAACCCTGTCAGGCAAAGAAAATGATTACTTGATATCAGGAAATGAACGAAAGTTGCCGAGATGGTCCCGGTATTGATTGAACTTACTTCTGGAGCATTGCAGTCATGTCTGCATAATACTTGGGATCTTTACGGAGCGAGTCTAAGACAGTTACTAATGCCCCGTCAAGGTTAATGGATAGCAGAATATAGTGGAAGCTGCGCACGCATAACTCATCAATTACATTACTTAACCACGAGTAAGCGGAACCGAATATGCAGAAGACAGTAACACTCACTTGAAGTTGTAAGGAAAGAGTATTTCCCTTTTTTTTGATGTTTAAGGAACGTTTGTAGTAAGTTGTTCTCGGTATCTTCAGCCGCCTTTCGTACCGACCATTCATTTACGGTATTTGGGCTAATGAACCCAACGTCGAAGATTCCTATTTTTTGGCATTCGACCATCTTCAATCTGCATAATATAGTGAGGATAATTATATATACATGCAATGAACGAGCTGAGCTAGAGACTTAATTATAGAAGTAATACTTACAGACAGTAGCAAGTCATGAGTTGTTTGTCAAGGGCCTTTTGATTGTATAATTGAAATAACTCCACAAATTCAACAGGCAGCAGGTCGACTCCAGGGAAGTCATGCACTTTTTTAATTCCGACTAACAAACTGTCTTTCCCAGACTTCCTGCAGGTTTCCATGTACCAGTCATGCAATTTTTGCATCATCGTTGTTAGATGAGGATGATCAGGTTTGACGAGAGGCTTCCTGTGCTCGTATCTAAAGACGTCTACTACCTCAGCCATTTCAAACTGTACATCATCGGGCAGGTAATCATCAAGAGTGGTACCGGGCAGTAGCACCGGATGATTAGCGATATCGCTAGACACCTTGAGCGGGGGGCACGATTGCTTCTCCTGTTCGCCGAGCTGGGGAATTGTTTTCCCTCTTCTTCATTTTTTCGCTCTTGCAGCACTGGAAGTACTTCCCGACTGCTGCGCTTTAGCATGTGTCTTAGTAATTATGCGGTCATAGTTGGAATCCGGCGGAGGCGGTGGTGGTCGCTTCAGGGCATCGATAGTGCGCTTCACTTTCACCGGATCTAGCTTCTCCTTCGGAGATGGAGTTTTCTTTGCAAAATGGTCCCTCACTTGGGCACGACATATGTCCTCATTTTCCTGCTCGGTCCTCTCATATGGTAACTTTTCCACAGGCTTGAGAGATGGACCGTATCTGAATTGCCTCCCGCATCTGCTTGTACTGCTAGCCGCCGGAGCGGCGGCGTCTCTCTTCCGTCGTTGCTGACGAGGCGGAGAAGGAGGCGGAGTGCTCTGACGCGCCGGAGTAGGCGAAGGAGGAGGCGGAGTGCCCTCATGCGTCGGAGGAGCCGGAGAAGGAGGCGGAGTGCCCTGATCACTCGCCGGAGGAGGAGGAGGAGGAGGAGGCGGAGTGCCCTGACTCGCCAGAGGAGGAGGAGGAGGCGGAGGCGTCCAGTTTGGAAGCTTGATGTACTCCTTCTGCCATAGACATGTACTCCTCAGAGCACGAACCAGCTGATTCTCCCCTTCACCTGTAGAGTGGTAAAGCTCGAGCTCCTCAAATCCCTCCATTACTTCATCCACCATCACAACAGCATAGCCATGTGGAATCGGAAGGCAGTCAAAAGTTCCGTTGGGTTGAGGAGGTGCAACAGAGCCGAGAGCCGCCTTGAAAGTGATGTTATGGCATTTCGTCATAAGCTCGCAATTTTGAGCCTCCGTGATAGTATCCACGGGGTAGATAGGCTCCGTGAAGTCAGTCTGAACGGGCTCCGTGGAAGCCACGCTGCTTCTCCGCTGACCTGGTGGGGTAGCTTCTGGGGTAGCTTCGTGCCGCTGAGATAGTTGGCCGGCAGCTCGCTGGCTCTCAGCTTCCTCTAGCTTTTGTAGTCTTGCACTCATCTTCTGCATGTCGCTGAGCTCCGCTTTCCTCTTTCTCTCCCGACTTCTGTAACCGCCTGCATCGGGAAACCCAAACTTCCACGGAACGGAGCCTGGTATGCCTCGTGTTCGTCCAGGGTGCTCAGCATTCCCTAGGGCCTCAGTCAGCTCGTCCTTCTCTCTGTCGGGAATGAACGTCCCTTCCTGCGCTGCGGTGATATACTTCTGATGTCTTGTAGGCCACAAATGCGGGCCAGTGATCTCTTATCTTATCAAATCGGCCGATGAATTCTGGAGTCTCACCTTTGTCGACAAACTTTGATTTCAACTCCTTCTTCCACCTCCTGAATAGATCTGCCATCTTCTTAAGAGCACACGCCTTGACCAGTGGCTCTATAACGGGCTTATTCGGATCCTCCTCTGGCGGTAGGGTGAAATTTGCCTTCAGCAAGGTCCAAAGATCATCTTTCTGTCTATCGGTGACATAATCACCTTCAGGGGCGTCGTCCTTAGGCTTATTCCATTGCTTGATGCTGATCGGGATGTTGTACATAATCACCAAAGGTCTCTTTTCGTCAGCCCAAAGGGCGGGAAGCAGAGACCTTTGGTCCCGGTTGGTGGCACCAACCGGGACTAAAGGGTGGCATTGGTCCCGGTTGGTGCCACCAACCGGGACCAAAGGTGGGCCTTGGTCCCGGTTGGTGCCACCAACCGGGACTAAAGGGTGGTGCTGCCCGGGGCCAAAAGTTTAGTCCCACCTCGCTAGCTGAGAGGGCTCGAGAGTGGTTTATAAGCGCTGCTGCGCCAACCCTCTCGAGCTCCTCTCAACAGCAGGCTTACGGGCCTAATCGCACACACCTCTGCCTGTGGACCTTGTGGGCCTTCTGCGGGCCTGAATCCTGGCCCAACTAGATGGTTGGGTTTCTAGTCGTATTCAGGCCGTGGTGGCCCACTAGGCGGCATTTTTTTTTATTTTTTTCTACTTTTTTTGTTTTCTTTTTTTCTTTATTTATTTTCTTTTGTTTCTACTTATAGTTTTTCAGTGATTCTTTTTGCTTTTAGGTCACAAAAATTATAAACTTTCTGTTAGTGCCATTAGTTTCCAAATTTGAATAGTTTAAATTTGAATTCTTTTAAATTGGTGTGAATCACTAGTTTGTGAATAACTTTACTATAAAAATAGATTTTCGAGTGATTCTTTTTCCTGCTATTTAATATTACTGTGTTTTATCATTATATTCAATTTGGTAATTTTTTGGTAATTTTAAATGTCTGTTTTAACCAAAAACAGATTTTGTTATTTTAGTTTGCTATTAAAGTTTCTAAAAAAATTCTTTATGAAAATTCTTTTTGCTATTAATGTTTTGAACAAAAAATACTTTGATAACTTTAGTTGCATAAATTTTATATAATTTTAGTTTCATAAATACTAGAGGTTTATAAAATATTTTTAGTTGATTCCTTTTGCTATTAGAGTTTTATAAAAGCTTTTTAGTTGATTCTTTTTGCTATTGAAGAATATTATAGTTTTATTTTAGTTGATCATAACAGAATTTTTTAATTAATTATTTTTAGTTCATTATTTTTGCTATTAGAGTTTCATAAAGGTTTTCTAGTTCATTCTTTTTGCTATTAGTTCATTCTTTGAGCTAAATGACCCTGAAATAGAAAAGCACTTCAAATGAACTCTGAAAAGGTTGAAAGTTGGCATGGTATCATCATTACACCCACATAGCATGTTCTAAAAAGTTGAGAGGGTTACGGCAAAAACTGGATGCACTTCATGAACAAAATGGACAATCTCTTTCGAAGTATCAGGGTTTCGGACGAAAACTCATCTGTTACAAAGGGATTTCATTTTTTTGAACTTATTTGAAGTCCAGACTTTTTGTGTGTTCAAAATGCACCATTCAAAGCCACATCATCAATTTTCAACCCTTTCTGACTTCATTTCCAAATTTTCATGCATTTACTGATTTTTTTAAGCTAAATGACCCTGAAATTGAAAAGCACTACAAATGAACTCTGAACAGGTTAAAAGTTGGCATGGTATCATCATTTCACCCACATAGCATGTGCTAAAAAGTTGAGAGGGTTACGGCAAAAACTGGATGCACTTCGTGTACAAAACGGACAATCTCTTTCGAAGTATCAGGGTTTCGGACGAAAACTCATCTGTTACAAAAGGCATTTAATTTCTTCACATGTAACTGCAATGATATAGTTGTGGAGAGAAAGTCTTCACTTTTTCTTCGCTTGTGTCCTTTGCTTATTGCGCCGTAACCATGGATAATCTTCATCGTTTAACAGGGTGCTTGGGTCAGCCTTGACTTTGAAGGGAGGAATTTTATGAAACTTTTCATAATCTTCAGACATGTCTGTCTTGCCCTCCAATCCCACGATGTCTCTTTTTCCTGAAAGAACTATGTGGCGCTTTGGCTCATCGTATGATGTATTCGCTTCCTTATCTTTTCTTTTTCTCGGTTTGGTAGACATGTCCTTCACATAGAAAACCTGCGCCACATCATTAGCTAGGACGAATGGTTCGTCTGTGTACCCAAGATTGTTGAGATCCACTGTTGTCATTCCGTACTGTGGGTCTACCTGTACCCCGCCTCCTGACAGATTGACCCATTTGCACTGAAACAAAGGGACCTTGAAATCATGTCCATGGTCAAGTTCCCATATGTCCACTATGTAACCATAATATGTGTCCTTTCCCCTCTTGGTTGCTGCATCAAAGCGGACACCGCTGTTTTGGTTGGTGCTCTTTTGATCTTGGGCGATCGTGTAAAATGTATTCCCATTTATCTCGTACCCTTTGTAAGTCAATACAGTCGAAGATGGTCCCCTGGCCAACGAGTACAGCTCATCAGAAACAGTGTTGTCACCCATGAGACGTGTTTGCAACCAACTGCCGAAAGTCCTGATGTGTTCATATGTAATCCAGTCATCACACTGCTCCGGGTGTTTGGAGCGCAGAATATTCTTGTGTTCATCGACATACGGGGTCACCAAGGTAGAATTCTGTAGAACTGTGTAGTGTGCTTGAGACCAAGAATGCCCGTCCCTACATATTATTGAGTCCGCTCCTAGCATGCCTTTTCCAGTAAGTCTCCCCTCATACCGCGATTGAGGGAGACCAATCTTCTTAAGGTCAGGAATGAATTCAACATAAAACCCAATGACATCCTCTGTTTGATGGCCCATGGAGATGCTTGCTTCTGGCCTAGCGCGGTTACGAACATATTTCTTTAAGACTCCCATGAACCTCTCAAAGGGGAACATATTATGTAGAAATACAGGGCCCAGAACGACAATCTCGTCGACTAGATGAACTAGGACGTGCGCCATGATATTGAAGAAAGATGGTGGGAACACCAGCTCGAAACTAACAAGACATTGCACCAAATCACTACTTAACCTTGACAGGATTTCTGGATCGATCACCTTCTGAGAGATTGCATTGAGGAATGCACATAGCTTCACAATGGCTAATCGAACGTTTTCCGGTAGAAGCCCCCTCGGTGCAACCGGAAGCAGTTGCGTCATAATCACGTGGCAGTCATGAGACTTTAGGTTCTGGAACTTTTTCTCTGCCATATTTATTATTCCCTTTATATTCGACGAGAAGCCAGACGGGACCTTCATACTGAGCAGGCATTCAAAGAAGATTTCCTTCTCTTCTTTGGTAAGAGCGTAGCTGGCAGGACCTTCATACTGCTTTGGATGCATGCCGTCTTTTTCATGCACACGTTGTTGTTCCTCCCGTGCCTCCGGTGTATCTTTTGTCTTCCCATACACTCCCAAGAAGCCTAGCAGGTTCACGCAAATATTCTTCGTCACGTGCATCACGTCGATTGCAGAGCGGACCTCTAGGTCTTTCCAATAGGGTAGGTCCCAAAATATAGATTTCTTCTTCCACATGGGTGCGCGTCCCGCATCGTCAGTCGGAACAGATAGTCCGCCAGGACCCTTTCCAAAGATTACTTGTAAATCATTGACCATATCAAGTATGTGATCACCAGTACGGAGGGCGGGCTTCTTCCGGTGATCTGCCTCACCTTTGAAATGCTTTCCTTTCTTTCGACATTGATGGTTGGTCGGAAGAAATCGAAGATGCCCCAAGTACACATTCTTCCTGCATTTGTCCAAATATATACTGTCGGTGTCATCTAAACAGTGTGTGCATGCGTGGTATCCCTTGTTTGTCTGTCCTGAAAGGTTACTGAGAGCAGGCCAATCGTTGATGGTTACAAACAGCAACGCATGTAGGTCAAATTCCTCCTGTTTGTGCTCATCCCACACACGTACACCTTCTCCATTCCACAGCTGTAAAAGTTCTTCAACTAATGGCCTTAGGTACACATCAATGTCATTGCCGGGTTGCTTAGGGCCTTGGATGAGCACTGGCATCATAATGAACTTCCGCTTCATGCACAACCAAGGAGGAAGGTTATAGATACATAGAGTCACGGGCCAGGTGCTATGATTGCTGCTCTGCTCCCCAAAAGGATTAATGCCATCTGCACTTAAACCAAACCATACGTTCCTTGCGTCACCTGCAAAGTCCCCCCACCTTCTCTTGATTTTTCTCCACTGCGACCCGTCAGCGGGTGCTCTCAACTTCCCGTCTTTCTTACGGTCTTCTTTGTGCCATTGCATCAACTTGGCATGCTCTTTGTTTCTGAACAGACGTTTCAGCCGTGGTATTATAGGAGCATACCACATCACCTTGACAGGAACCCTCTTCCTGGGGCGCTCGCCCTCAACATCACCAGGGTCATCTCGTCTGATCTTATACCGCAATGCACCGCATACCGGGCATGCGTTCAAATCCTCGTACTCACCGCGGTAGAGGATGCAGTCATTAGGGCATGCATGTATCTTCTGCACCTCCAATCCTAGAGGGCATAGAACCTTCTTTGCTTCGTACGTACTGCCGGGCAATTCGTTATCCTTTGGAAGCTTCTTCTTCATTATTTTCAGCAGCGAACTAAATCCCTTGTCAGATACACCATTGTCTGCCTTCCATTCCAGCAATTCCAGTGTGGTACCGAGCTTTCTGTTGTCATCTTCGCAATTTGGGTACAACCCTTTTTTGTGATCCTCTAACATGCGATCGAACTTCAACTTCCCCCTTTCACTTTCGCATTCTCTCTGTGCATCAACAATGACCCGGCGAAGATCATCATCGGGCACATCGTCTGGTTCCTCTTGATCTTCAGCTTCCCCCATTGTAGCATCACCGTATTCAGGGGGCGGGTAGTTGTCATCATCCTCTTCTTCTTTGTTGTCTTCCATCATAACCCCTCTTTCTCCGTGCTTGGTCCAAACATTACAGTGTGGCATAAAACCCTTCTCAAGCAGGTGGAAGTGAAGGGTTTTAGAGTTGGAGAAAGCCTTCGTATTCTCACAGACAGTACATGGACAATGCATAAAACCATTCTGCTTGTTTGCCTCAGCCGCTTCGAGAAAATTATGCAGGCCCTTAATATACTCGGAGGTGCGTCGGTCACCGTACATCCATTGCCGGTTCATCTGTGTGCGTTATATAGTTCTTATTATTTAACAACATATAACTCTCTAGAGCATCTAATTAAAACACACAAATAAGAACTTTTTTCTTTTAGAAAGAAGATAAGAAGAAGAGGCTAACCACGGTGTTGCCGGCGCCGAGATGGGCGCAGGCGATCGACGGCGGTGAGGATGGGGACGGGACAGGACGGACCGCCAAACCTAGACAAATCTTGAGGAAAATGGAGCTTGGACAAGGAGCTTCGAGAGGAGAAAGCTTAAGTGTGACTCGGGCATTTCATCGAACACCTCATGTGCATAGGAGGTGAGCTAGAGCACCACAAAAGCTCTCCCACGGCCGGGCAAAAAAACAGAGCAATGCATTGCTCTGCTCGCGGGCGGGGGCTATATATAGGCCAACCATTGGTCCCGGTTCCAGCCACAAACCGGGACCAGTGGTTGTGGGCCAGGAGCGAGGCGCATTGGTCCCGGTTCGTGGCTGGAACCGGGACAAAAGGGGTCACCTTTAGTCCTGGTTCCAGCCACAAACCGGGACCAATGGTTGTGGGCCAGGAGCGAGGCGCATTGGTCCCGGTTCGTGTCTAGAACCGGGACAGAAGGGGTCAGACGAACCGGGACCAATGCCCCACGAGGCCCGGCCGGCGCCCTGGCCTCACGAACCGGGACCGATGCCCCCATGGGTCCCAGTTCGTGAGTGAACCGGGACTAATGGGCTTCTCAGGGGTGGACCGATGCCCTGTTTTGTACTAGTGCTAGTGCAATCTCTCAACAACGCTAACATAATTGAATCATAAAACAATCCCTCAACGTGCGACAAAGAATCACTCCAAAGTTCTTATCTAGCGGAGAACATAAGACGAAATTGTTGTAGGGTACGAAACCACCTCAAAGTTAACCTTTCCGATCAATCTATTGAGCTATCCCTATAAGTGTCACGAACAGCCCTAGAGTTCGTACTAAAATAACACCATATGATACGCATCAACCAACTCTAATGTCACCTAGATACTCCAATGTCACCAAAAATATCCTTGAGTTGATTATTCGATATGCATTAAACAACTTCAGATTCATAATATTCTATCCACACAAAGAACTTCAAAGAGTACCCCAAAGTTTCTATCGAAGAAAGGAAGATGAAAACGTGTATCAACCCATATACCTAGATCCCCCAAGGTCACGAGAATCCGCAAGTTGATTACCAAAACATACATCAAGTGACTCAATAGAATACCCCATTGTCACCACGGGTATCCACATGCAAGACATACATCAAGTGTTCTCAAATCCAAAGTATTCAATCAGATAACGATGAAACTTAAAAGGGAAAGATTCAATTCATCACAAGAAGATAGAGAGGGAAGAAACACCATAGGATCCAACTATATTAACAAAGCTCGTGGTACATTAAGATCGTGCCAAATCAAGAACATGAGAGAGAGAGAGAGAGATCAAACACATAGCTACTGGTACATACCCTCAGCCCCGAGGGTGAACTACTCCCTCCTCGTCATGGTGGCCGCCGGGATGAAGAAGATGGCCTCCGATGATGATTTCCCCCTCCGGCAGGGTGCCGGAACAGGGCTCACAGGGCTCCGGATGAGATCGCTTCTGTACAGAGGCATGCGGCGGCGGAACAACTCATCTAGGTTAACTTCTGGGGGTTTCTCTATATATAGGAATTTTCAGCGTTGGAATCACGCGAAAAGGAGTTACGAGGGGCCCACACGGCACTTGGCCACGGCCACCCCCCTGGCCGCATGCAAGTGGCTTGTGGATGCCTCGTGGCTCTTCTGGTCCTCCCACGAAGCTTCGAGGGTCTCTTTTGTTCCAAAAAAATCATCAAAAATTTTGGGGTCAATCTGAGAACTTTTATTTCTACACAAAAAACAGCACCACGGTAGTTCTGCTGAAAACAGCGTCAGTCTGGGTTAGTTCCATTAAAATCATACCAAAACCATATAAAATTGTTGTAAACATGGCATGAATACTTCATAAATTATAGATACGTTGGAGACGTACTAATGATGAGTGGTGGTGTTGTTGATGTTGAATCATCCCTAATTAGCCGAAACACCTTAGGAAATGGAAACCGCAGGTCAAAATCTCAAGATGATGTGGGCTCGGGATGAACACGAAATTTTGGGGAGAATTATTTTTGGGGTGGATTTCGTGGTGGGAAAGGTGGGGGATGGTATGGGGAATTTTTGAAATTGGGGATAAAATTTCGAACTAAAGCAAGAAAAGTGGGGGGATAGGGCTCCAAATTCGTCGTAACTTATTCTTTGATCCAAGATCAAGAGCAAGAGCTAGCTCTGATACCAAGATGATGTAGGGTGAAACCCTAGGTGGTGATCTTCTTCACACTTGGAGGTGGGAAAGGGGAAAATCAAGAGGAACACTCAATTGACAAGATCCAAAGTCACACATCCACTAAATCCACAAATCACACACAAGGTTCAAGATCCAAATCCAACAAGAGAAAGTAAAAGAGGTAGATAGTTCTTCCCAAATCTCTACGAGAGAAGGGTCCTTGAATTCAAGATGGATCTTCCCTTAGAGGGGCCTTGAATCCTCTAGGGATCTTCTCACATGGAGATCTTGATCTCCATGGGACAGGTAGGTAAGGAGCAAAGCCAACTAGTTCATCTCATATGCTTTGCTAACCCTAATAGAGAGGAGGGGGTCGTCTATTTAAAGTCTAGGGTGGAATAGAGAGGTAGGTGGGGAGATACAAGGCCACATGGCCGAATTGCGCGCTGGCAAGGCCGGACGTCCAGGTGGGTACCCGGATGATCCGGGCATTAGCCGGATGATCCGGTTTGTCACCCGGATGGTCCGGCTAAGGTTGAAGTGGATGGGAATAGTCGGACGTCTAGGACGACGTCTGGATGTCTGGGCATCTTCCGGATGATCCGGACGGGATCCTGGATGATCCAGCTTCGAGGATCGCCTTCGGGTGCATTCTGTTGCTATAGCCGGATCGTCCGGGAAGGGAGCCGGATTGTCCGGGCGTCTGTCGGATCATCTAGGAGGAGGTCCGGATCATCCGGGTAATTGCTGACTTATCTGATTTGCTCTTCTCCTTCACATTCTTCTTCCACCATTGCTTGACCTTGTTCCGTAGCTTCTCCATGGTTGATTCATTGGTACCTGAGCACACAGAGTGTCTCCATTTGAGGTAGTAGCCATGTCTCATGTGAATCGAAGGGAAGTTCAACAAGGAGCGAGTTAACCTCAGTTTCGATAGCTCTTGCACGAGCCCTTGTCATTGGCCCTCTTGGTGTTTGGGGTGACGATGGCATGTCCATGGGGATGACCGTAGGAATCATCTCAAAAGATATAAATGAAGCATAAAGAGAATTTTTCTAAAAATTCTGACCATTCTGTGTCTCTCAAGGTGTGTAACTAGAACATAATGATTGTGAAGACCAGCAAACAAAATGAAAACAAAAGCAATAGCAAACGATGCTCCATGCAAAGCACATAATATGTGAACAAATAAAAACTTATGTCCTGTAACATCCCCAGAGCCTAACCTTGTCATTAAGCTAATTAATTCCCATGTCATCATGATCATCTTAATTGAATTGCATTTAGGAAATAGTCCAACTCAAATTCAAATTTAAAATGCAAGTCAAATTATTATTTATTCAAAAATAAAAGTAAAAGTGTTCATAATTTTGTAAATAATCAGCAAGTAATTGTCAAGAAGAAACTAATAATATTTGAATTATTAAAATGCCCCTAACCTATTTAAAACAGTACCAATTCAGCCTTTTTAAATCCTGTTTCATTAAAGCAAAATTCAAATGAAAATTTTTAATCCTCAAACTTTCTCTGGCAGCGCAGAATATTGCCTAACAATTGTTGAGACAAGTTCCATATTTTGCAAAAGTCTTTTGGAGCGAAGAGAAATGCAAAACAGAGGGGAATTAGTAAAAGAGAAAACAATAAAGAAAAATGACGAAACCTCATTGCCGGAATGGGCCCAAGTGAACTATAGAGTGGCCCGGCCCAAACCGGCCGGCCTTTCATCCACCTCCAGCCGCGCATTGGAGGTAGAGGCGCCATGGCCGCACGCGCACTCGATGCCGCACGTGGCGTGCATCCCGTGGTCGATGGACTAGGTTAAGAGCAGCCCTGCGCCCCCTCTTCCTCCGGCGAAACCTAGCACGTTTTTCCTCTTCCCCCTTTCCTCGTTTCCGATCTGGAGCTCGTACCGAGCTCGGCAATGGCGCGTCCCCGTCGATCCCGCGGACACAAGCCTCCCCATGCTACCCCACCTTGTACAGAAGGTCCGCCTGTGTTGTCTACGTCCGCTGCTCAGACCGGCTAGTGGCGGGAAACTCTGGATCGTCGGGTTCGTCGCCATCTTCTCCGTCACGGCCGCCGACATCCGCCGTCGTTTCCCGCCGCCTCGGTCCACCCCGGCTTCCTCGACCGTGCCTCTGGGCTCGTTGTGAGCTTCTCCCTCGAACCCCTTTGCCCATGTCCCGATTACGTCGCCGTTGACGCCATCCATCGCCGCCGCCCGAGCTCGCGCAAGCCGCGCTCACCGCCCCGCGACCGCGCTCCTGTGCACCTCTGGCCACGCCCAGGGCTCTCCTGCTCGCGCCCCATGCGCGCCCTGGCTGCACCCGCGCCTCCCTGGCCACGCGCTGGCTGCCCATCGCCCTGGCTGCACGCTGCTCGCTCTGCTGCTGCGCGCGCTGCTGCTTGCTACTACTGCTGCGCTCCCGGCCGCGCCCGCCTCCGGCCGCCGCTGCTGGCCGCTTCCCGTGCTCGGTCGCCCTAGCCGCGCCTACGCCCGCGCGTGCCCGCGCCCGAGCCGCTCCGCTGCCCACCGCTACTACTGCCGCTGCTAAGCTGCTCTGCGTATTGCCGCTGCTCTGCTGCAGCTACAGTAGCTCCTAGCTACTGTAGCGGTAGCTAGCTTTTGCAGCCGCTGCTCCACCACCTCTTTTGGCAACAACAAAAGAGCAATCAAATTAGATTTAATATGGGAGAAATTCATATTAACTGAAAATAGATGTAATGAGCTTCATTTTATTCCATTGGACCAGATTCAGATAGTGCATGGATTAAATCCTGTGAAAATCACAAAGTGCTTTGTTCTGTTAGCTGAAAAACAGAAAAACAGAGATACTGCCATAGCTACTTTAGAGCTGAAGATGAACAAGCTACAGGAGTCTTTCATGGCATCAGAGGGCATATACGGATAGTACTCTTAATGTAGAGTAAGACACTTATAGGAAGTGTCTCCATTAGAACTATAGATCAATGGCAATCATCAAACAAATATTGTAAATTGTAACAGATTCTGGAATTAACATCAAGTGGCACTTTCTCAAACAAAGTTTTGATCAAGCTAATGAACTCTAACAGGGAGGTAATTGGTACTATCTTGTAGATCACAGAAAAATGATCAATATTGATATAAGCCACAAAGTCATAGGATGTATAGGACAATAGTTGTAGCCTTTTCAAACCAGCTAAGTGATGTTTAAAAAAACTGAGGAGTTCTCAGACTTAGCAGAATTTCAGAGAAATCCAGAAAATAATTAAAACTTTGGAAAATCATAGAAAAATAATCGTAACTCGGATGAAAATAATATATATATGAAAAATGATCAGAAAAATATGACGAATCCGGATATGCCACCCACTTAACTGCCACACCCCTCTAACATGATGAACATGGAACTTTCCCCTCTGGATCGACTGACCGATAATCACCCGGAGCTGGGAGAACACCCCCGAATATTTTTCCTCTCCGCCTCAAATACTTAGCGATGCATTAGAGCCCGTAATAAACCTCATACCGTCATGTCATGCATATGTGCTGCATTTGTTGCCATGTATTTACTGTTTCTACCCCCTCCTTCTCTCCCGATAGACCCCGGGACTGCCGACGACACTGCTGAGTACGACTACATCGTCGACGACCCGACCCCTTCAGCAGAGCTTCCAGGCAAGCAAAACCCCCTTGATCATCCAGATATCGCCTACTCTTTCTCTCTATTGCTTGCATTAGAATTGCTTCTGTTGATATTCACTCATGGGCCACTTCGGGCCGCCCATGACGCATACAAGGAAGATTGCACAAAGCTTGGTGATCAAGACAAGGACTCCTCTCCACCGACGTAGCCGACTAGGACTCTTGTTATCCTAGGCCTCTGGTGCATATATAAACCGAGGCCAGGCTAGTCGATAGATCATCTCATATTCATTAGAACAATCTCGTGGTAGATACATGTACTCTGTACTACACCCCATATGAATACAATCAAAAGCAGGACGTAGGGTATTATCTCTTCGAGAGAGCCCGAACCTGGGTAAAATCCTGTGACCACGTTACCATCGCTCCAAGACGCCTAGCTTAGGACCCCTACTACGAGATATGCGGGATTTAGAACTGACACTGGTGCTTTCATTGAGAGCCTGCTGACAGTCGCTGTGGTGAGATGGGAATTCAGATCGTCTCCGGCGCTATCTACGCGTCGGAACCGAGCTTTATTGTCGATGTCGGCATCTTTGTCGCCGGCTCGACTGGTCACCTCGGCTGGACCGAGGACTGCGCTCCACGTCGGATCATCAAGATCGGACGGATACTTTCATCATCATCAACTCCGATCTCTATCAAGATCATGGGGGAATCATCCACGGAGCTCGGGGGCTCAAGATCAACATTGCCCTCGGGCGACCGTGCAGTTTTTCTGGACAGCGGGTTCGCGTTCACCGTCACTGCCTCCTCGAGCGTCGTTTTGACGAATCCTTTGGTGGAATTGTGCGGAATTGAGTCTATAAAGACCCCGTAAAATTTCGTCGTATTCCGATGGAGGAAACTCCGGTGATCTACGATATACCGGAGCCCTGTCAAATCTGGACGTCAATCTGGACAAGTTTAGGGTGGGGAGTCCAGCGTCCAGCTCGGACATCCTTTGGAAGATCCAACTGTTGATCAGCTGCGGAATTCCTGTATCTACCATCCCTCAAAATTTCAGCTCGATCCGACCGTTCAAACTCTAGGAACAGCCCGAGGAGTGCGTCAATTTCTGGATCTGTTTTCTGCGCGAAAACGAATCCGACCCGAGTTCATCTTTTTCATGAACAGATTATCAGACATCCTTTTTGAAGGGAATTTCTTATAGGGTATTGTGTTTTGTTTTCAAGCACGTGCGTGCAAATTTTAAAAGTCTTTTCCAAGGTAATCTTCACAGTCGCGTTGGTGTCAAACCGGTCTGACAACGTTGCTCCACGGCTGCCGACCTGCGCTAGACAGTTCATTGCTTCATCGAGCCGAGGTCAACCTCATCAGATCATCACTCCGGCGAGCCGACCTAGAGTCCGGCATCGCCACGCGGTCACTTCATCAAGGCGGCATTGACCTGTACCGACCTGCGTCGACACCTCGGCTGGCATGCGGCTGGAATGTCACCTTACCGACCTGCTCCGTAACCTCGGCTAGACCGGGGACTTCGCCATCTCTTCATCAACCTACTTTGGGGACTTCGGCGTCACCAGCCGACCAGCTTCGTCACGTTAGCTGGACCGGGGGCTTCGTCATCGCTTCATCGACCTACTCCGGCGTCACTCTGCCGACCTACTCTGTCTCCTCGGCTGGACCAGGAGCTTCGCCTCGGCACATCGGCAGTGTTGTGCTGCCACTTCATCAGCCGAGCTCTTCGCTCGGCCACCTCAGGACAGGCTTGGGGGCTGGGACCTTGACCCACCGCAAGCTCGGCCCGCGTCATCAACACCGAGCACATTAACCAGCTAAGTCGCATTCATGCTCAACTTTTTTCAATTTTTTATTTTTGTTCGGTTCGACCAAGCATTATATTTGCGTTAAACAAAAAAGTTGTTTGTTAAAAACACCTTTTTCCCATGTTAACTGGGGGCTCTTAAATTTATATGAGCCGTATTATAATAAATATTTTTCTTCTAAGTCGTTGCAATGTCTTTTTCTAACAATCCTTTTTCAACTCGAGTGTATGGTCAATAGCTGGATAGCCTGGTTTCTCTCTAAAGCCGCTCGAGTTTAGTTCACTAAATTGGCCTCTGAGAAGCACTCCCCCTTCGGGATATGGAGGTTGAAGCCGAAGGCTGACCTACTTGAAGTTTAGAGATCGGATGTGTCATGTTAAAGCACGATGGAAGGAAAAAATTATTTTAAGACCAATTTTCGGATTGGCACCAAAAAACTTGATTTCGTTCGGACGTCAAGCTTTTACATAAGTTTTTTGGCTTTTCGAGCTTATGGCACTTTTAAGCTATTTGTATGTTTTTCTTTTAGGAGGCGGGACATCCTCATGACCGAGGTGCCCTGCGTAATAAGTCAGCTCGGGAGATCTTTTCCGACCCGCAGCTCGGCATCTTTCCTGCCGACCTACACCTCGGCATTGGCGAAACGCACATGACATCTGGACTAGTTCCCGAGGAGATTCGATCCTCAGGTTGGTCGGCCTCACCCAACCTGAGTCTCGGGGGATACTGTGTGTCTCCAGCATAACTCTCGCAGTACAACGTCGAATGCCTTTAAAATATCGGCAATATCAACGGGGGGCTGCGGCTAGAGCCGAACCCACCAAAAGCCAAGGTACTCCGAGGAGTCCTCGGCAAAACATTCTCGGATATTGCTTTATATGCATCAGTTTCGAATTATGTCTTCGGTCAATAGTTGGGTTGCCCGGCTCCTGTGCTTGCCTCCTACGTTCCGCTTTATTCGGTGAGGTGTGCAAAGGGAGAACCACTGCGATTGTACTTCCGATTTAACTGGTTAAGTACCTCAGTGGAGAAAGCCGAAAACTGACTGTCACAATGAGCGCAAACTGGTCAGCGATCCGATGACTATGTCAAACTATAGATCGATAGAGGTTACCCCGTGGGCCTTTCATAAAATTGGCCGAAGTGTTAATGGCTTGACCTCGGCTAACACCGAACACTAACCGGGGGCTAGTAACTGGCCTCCCAATTTTAAGCTCCTATGAATAAGTGACAGTTATAAAGCCTAGATATCTGATTGCCTCGTTTCCCCTAACACAACCGCCTCTGGGCCCTGAGATGTCGGCTAAGGGTTGTCTTGTTATTGCGGAAACACCCTGCGTAGCATCTACAAAGGGGTGGAAGCCAACGATGGGCCACTTTCAAATTATAAATAGTCGCAACGGAGTCAAAATAATATATAGCATAAAGCTGCAAAATACAGCTTAAAAGCTGACTACCACAAACATGCGCAAATTCAATCGGCCGATCAGCTTGCTTTCATAAAAGTGTTCGGCTTGTCCGAGGTCACTAATAGAAAGGCAGTTCGTCCGTCTTTGAAAAAACTGTGCAATTCTAAGCCTCGAGTTTTTGGTATAAAACACTTCGGACATATAAGAGAGTCCAATAAACCGTACCAGGGGCTCCTTGAGGCACCTCGGCGCGGTTACTTTGGGACTCCTGGAGAGTTCGACGTATTCTCAGCATTTGTATTCAATATGCGAGCACTGCCTTCCCATAAATCGTTATAAAGCCACAATATGCATCAATTTGACTTAAGATTTTGGCCAAGCTGGGTTGCCTGGCTCCCGTGCTTACCCCTTACGTTCCCGATTGTTCGGCTAGGGGGTAAAGGGAGCACCTCTGTGATTTTTACTTCCGGGTCATCCGGTCTACTACGTGAGACTGGGTGAAGCCGAAAGCTAGCCATCTTAAGAATATAATTGGTCGGCGATGATGGAAGTGAAAATTTTGGTTCATTAAAGACCACAGAGTTCGGGAACTTTTCCCACACTCAATCCTCAATATTTTTCTCCCACATTGATCGTAGTTGAGGTTTCACGATCATGGTCAACATGATAGCCTGGGAAAAGGAACTTATAAAGGAACTATTTTTCCCAAAAGATGTTTCTTACGTTAAATAGTAATATAACATATCTCTCCACGTACCTTTGTTTATAAAACCGTATGCCCGGATTGACTTGTTTTCCGTAAATCTTTGCCCTTATAAAGGCTTTATAAAGTAGGAAAACACTCCTTGGCTACTGGCCGAGGAGGTTGAAGCCGATGGTCGGTGAACAAAGTTTTGTACAATGCGGATCCGAGCAGTAATGATGTAAAGTACTTGGATACATAGAATCATTACACATAAATTGTGATTAAAATCAATTTACTCTGGATATCGATCCTTAACTCGGCCACCCTTGCCCAAATTAAGGCTCGGGGGCTACTGGGCTTTGCGCTTCTCACTTAAAAGCCATTAACGGGTTACATCGATCCCCTGATATGGTGTTGCCACCCGACCAGTGGCTCGGGGGCTACTGCATTAACGATTCAATGCAGACAATTTACAAACTGCAAAATAGTTTCCGAGAAGATTACAATCCTCAGGTTGGTCTGCCGCACCCAGCCTGAGTCTCGGGAACTGCTGCACACCGTGTTTTCATTCCTAAGTATGCTGCCGAGCTAGGAGTTGATCCTCAGGCTGATTTCGCGAATCGACCTGAGTCTCAGGGGCTACTGGGATCAGCGGTTTTATGTTTTCCTTCAGGTGCATCTCGGATTTTTGGCCGATACACACCTTGAGGGCTACTGGCTATATATCTCGGCAGAGAAGAAATTGCACCAATTGAAAAAAATATATCCACAAAAATCAGCCCACGGCCGAGGTGGTGCACCACCTCGGAAGCAGTCCGGCATAGAGCTCGGAAGCAAGTGGCTGGCTCCCTAGAGGACATTCCCGGCATTAAGCTTGGCTGAACTCCTTCAAACTTTTTTAAAACAAAGGTAATCTACGACACCTCGGATGCAGAGCATCGTAGGAGCTCGGCTGCAAAAAGACACCTTGGATGCAGACCGGCGTCGGAGCTCGGCTGCAAAAAGACACCTCGGATGCTGTCCGACATTGGAGCTTGCTTGCAAGAGGACACCACCACCCGGGAAAAACTTCGAACCCGATGTGTGGCGTAAAAAATAACAAGGCATTGATAAAGGCCAACAACCTAAAGGGGCTCCTCGGATGCCCAACATGTCAACTTTTCAAATACACCTCAGCGATCCTCGAGATCGGAGATGAGAATATTTGTTGAACCAGTTTTCAAGACCAACGACCGAAGACGAAGAACAATTCGGAAGAACCGAGGAGCATCCCCAACTTGAAGACCGGTTCAGGGGGCTACTGACGGTGTCCTGGACTAGGGGGTACTCATCACGTCGTCTCCCGACCAGGTGGATCGGGCCGAGGACCCCCATGGCGGTTCACTCATGGGGCACTTCGGGCAGCCCATGACGCATACAAGGAAGATTCCACAAAGCTTGGTGATCAAGACAAGGACTCCTCTCCACCGACGTAGCCGACTAGGACTCTTGTTATCATAGGCCTCTGGTGCATATATAAACCGAGGCCAGGCTAGTCGATAGATCATCTCATATTCATTAGAACAATCTCCTGGTAGATACATGTACTCTGTACTACACCCCATATGAATACACTCAAAAGCAGGACATAGGGTATTATCTCTTCGAGAGAGCCCGAACCTGGGTAAAATCATGTGTCCATGTTACCATCGCTCCAAGATGCCTAGCTTAGGATCCCTACTACAAGATATGCCGGATTTAGAACCGACAACAGGGCAGGCGGAGACCACCTAGGAGAGAGGTGGGCCTGGTCCCTGATCGGGTCTGCGTGTTACCAAGTCGGAGCGACAGGAATCCTGTTCGTCTCTGCGAGTTACTAAAACACGCCTAACGGATTTGGGTATTTGATCTGAGTTGGCTACGTGCCTTTATGCACTAACCACCACGCGGGATAATGGTTTAATGGGGCCCTCTACGTCGTACGTTCCTTTCGAAAGCGATCCAGATGTCACAACTCAGAGATGCGGGCTGATCGTTGGGGTGGGCTGGTTACGTCACTTGTGTATACAGTGTCACGCCTGGGCCCCGACCAGCCACGCAACGTGCAGGAGTGCAGAGGGCGATGGGCCCAAGACCCCTTCGCACTTAGGATTTAGATCGGCGTGTTGACCTCTCTGGAGAGTCTACGTTCGTCTACGGCGTGTCGATTACCCGAGGCCGGGCATTACCCGGCAAGTGTGTCCGGCCAGATGTAATCGAGCGTGTTGGGTAACAGTAGTGCACCCCTGCAGGGAAGTAATCTATTCGAATAGCCATGTCCATGGTAACAGGACGCTCGGAGTTTTATCCTGATCCACTACAACTATGAATGGATACTGTGACAATGTTAACTGTTACTACTGTTCTCGGGATCACTTTCTGGCCGGCAGGGTAGTCGAGGAAGGATCTCAGGGCATTGCTAATATATACTTATTATTATATGTTGTTGTGTTCTATTCTCTTCTGATGCTGCAAGATTGCTTCAAGATGCTAGTCTTCGATAGGCTAGGCCTTTCCCCCTCTGCTCCGGCATTTCTGCAGTTTAGTCCAAAGATATAGCCCATTCCATTGATACCGATGCATACTTAGAATAGTTCTGATGTAAGTCTTGTGAGTACTTTGGATGAGTACTCACGGTTGCTTTGCTACTTCTTTTTCCCCTACCCGGTTGCTGCGATCAAACGACGGAGTCCAGGAGCAGGAGATCCCTGGAGGCACCTACTACTACGTTGAGCCCGCCGACCAGGAGTAGTTCGGAGGCCCTAGGCAGGAGGCCTGCGCCTTTTCGATCAGTGTCGCTGTTATGCTAGCCTTCTTAAGGCAAAGTTGACTAACTATGTCTGTGCCTAGATAATATTTGTTTGTATGACTTATGTATTCGGGTCCTCGTGACCCCTGGTTTGTAATCTGAAGATTTATGCTTAAATTTGTATTTTAGAGTTGTGTTGTGATATCTTCCCGTGAGTCTCTGATCTCGATCGTGCACGTTTGTGTGTATGATTAGTGCATGGTCGAGCAGGGGCGTCACAAGCTGGTATCAGAGCCGACTGCCTGTAGGAAGCCCCCTTCCGATTCCTTGGTCGAAGTTGAGTCTAGTCTTTGAAAAACTATTTTACTAACATTGTTGTGTGGCTTATGGGCCCACATCGCAAATGGATGGGATTAGGATCTTTTATTCCTCTTCTATACTCTGGGATTCTGATCTCTCTTCTTTTCGGGTTAAAGATTTTACTAACTCTAACTTTAGGATCTCGTGACCATATTCTCCCGGAGAGCCACTCGATACAGATGAATGCCTGTTTCACGAGAAGATCCCGAAGATACTCTCCGATAAATTTCCGAGACCCTATGTCCCCACCGCTTTTGCAATTCCTTACCACCGGTAAATCCTGATGGATAACTACATACACTTGTCGTACATATATTCTTGTTCCATCCGACATATCAAAATACTCTCCGATATTTTGAGAATCCTTTGTCCCTACTGCCTTGCAGTCCTTTGTCGCATGAATTCATTTACGAATAATTCCTCACACTTATCTGGGATTCGTTCATCCCCAGTTGTTCATGTGATTCACAATATACTTCAAAATGATATCCGATCTTCTGGAAATCCTCTGTAGCCTACTGCTTCTAAGATTCCTCTTACCTGCTTGTATTATGGTTAATTCCATATGCCTAGTAATTTTCATTGACATCCCTTGTCATTGCCATTCTGATCCTATTGATTCCACATGCGTGTGAATACTTGCAATCATCAGTTGATTCCTGTGAATTCATCCTTCCGGCTCAGACGCCATTCCGGACATGAGTTGTTTCTCGGTAAATCAAACCTTGGTTGATTGTCCATCTAATTCTATTCAACTTACTTATCTTTGATCAGAGCGTCTGCCTCTGATCCCCCGATTTGGAAATCATAATTCCTTTGTAAATAAGCTTCAAATTATTCAGATGTTCCTATACTCTGATGCCCTTATATTCTTTCTTCTTCTGGTTGAGTACCGATACTCGCTTCAGATCCTTTGCGGACCACCTGATCTTTTGGTGGATTTCTAACCGACAGTTCCCTTGTAATTTTCACTCATTGATGAGTTTCCCCTGATACAAAAGGCCTTTTGCGGATTGTATCATCTGCTCTGTGTCGTCAGCCCTCTGCTTTCGAGCTTGTATCCATTGCTTTTATAATTGTGTTGTATAGGTTTCTAAAATATCCCGATGGGTTGAACCTATGCTTTCCCTAATCTGTGTGAACCTGGAAACTTCTATGAGTTATACTCTACTGGTGTTTCGGCAGATATATTTTCAGCACTACAACTTCATCGAAAGCTAGAAGTGAATGAAAGGTTATGCGTTTCAGAAGTGGGAGTCGACCGTAGACTTTCTGTTCATGCCCATGGAAACGATGTAGAACTTATCGTGGAAGCTTCTCGTAAAAATAATTATCCCCTTGGTATAAATTCACCTTTTATCCGTGCTTTGATCCTTTGCAATCGTGGTTCTGACCATGTTGTTCTCCTTTGATTCCATTTCTCAGACAAGTTAAAACACTTGTCTTCAGTAGATCAATACACCACTCTAACTTCTACTTGTTCTACCTTCGAGTATTACCCTCTGGTATCTCAAGGATATCGTGCTGATGCACTACATCTTATGAAGTTTGATGAAGTAACACCTTTCCCCATCTTTTTCATTTCACGGGCTCTGGGTTGTTTGTCAACCGAGAACACCGATAAGTAAATCGAATCCACACTATGATTTAGTACTCCTAGTAAATTGTTGATGGGAAGTTTAATACTCCGTCATGTCATTCCTAGCCTGATTGTCTGCATCATTATCATTCTAATTTTAACTGTGCTACCTGGTCTTCCCGGAGCACCATTTTCGACGATGAGCTAAGTTTACGTCGGGCTTCCTTGTCATACCGTTTCGTCTTGAACGGCAAGGTTAATTCCGAGATCGTGTCATATCCGTGGTTCCGTTGAACTTTAGCTTCACCACTCCTTTTGCTTGATGTCGTCGCTGCTCGATTACATCTTCATGAAACCTCCCGACAAAATTAGTCGTGATCATCATTAACCTTTTGATTTCTTTAAAATCGTGGATTGAATCCATGATGAGTAATACCACCCTTGCCCCTATATAATTTGAGTTGTCATCGACAACATCCTTGCCTTCCTTCCATCACAGTCTTGGTCATGTTTTGGTTATACCTTGAGTTCCTTGCTATTCCTGGAATTGTTCCTTGAATATTTCTTGTGATCCTCAAATCCAATGTTTTCTTGAAACACCATATCATCGCTACCCCGAAGCATGACTGTGGTACTCCTAGTATCAACAAGAACATTGGAAGCGTAATGCTAAATGATTCTTGATCTATTATCCAAACACCGTTGTATGGGTAAACATCATCATTCTTCTTGCCCCTTTTACCTAAAATGACATGCCCTTGCTGACTTGTCTTGGACATCATGCTCTGTTTGTTCATGCGAAGGATAATTCTTAATACTTGTGTATAAACACATTTTCCTTTCCATTGGTTTGTTTAACCTTTCTTATGATCTATATGATCTAAGAAGTAATAACTCCCTGCTTATGGAAACAACTCGGTGTACAACTCAGTCAGAAAAAAAAACATGTTACTATTGTTGTTTACATTTCGGTAACCATCGATGGACGAGAACTTTGCCTATTGGTCCGCCTGGTTTCAACGAGCAGGAAAATGGTTCTCTTCGTCCCTCGCCCTAGGTACCGACCCTGTTGCCAACATAGTGGACAAGTTGTTCTCTGACAAGCCTTGTATCGTGATTGTACAAGATGTCACCAGCCTTCCTATTTTTGATCCACCCTAACTACAGTTCCACAGGACCGAAACCTGACTCTCCTGTACCTCCCTGTTTCCAAAGTTATTCCTCACGCTTGGCTTCGTATGTAATTCACGAGCCACATTCCTAGAGATGGTCTATTCTGGTATCAGACGCAATACTTATTCCCGTTGCTCTGAACCCCTTTCACCATCTAATTAGTCATCGAACGATTGCCTACCCACTTGAAACTTCTTATTGTACCTTCTTACTTTGCTCTCGACATTTTTCTTAAGTACCAACTCAAGAGATATCATGTACCTCATTCCCTGAGTCAACTTTGATTGATTAACTTTGAACAGATCCGACCCCCTTAAGTTTCCCCTCTTACCCTAATCGTAAGTACGATGAAGACCCAGAAGGAAGAATGACAACTTCGTCATGATGCACTGACGCAGATAAATGAAGACGTCAACGCAATGGAACAACCTCTTTGAGAAGAGTAACAAGAATGAGAAGACTCGTTAGAAGTTCGTAACTAAATCTCGGGACGAGATTTCTTCGAGTGGAGGAGATTTGTAACATCCCTAGAACCTAACCTTGTCATTACTCTAATTAATGTAGGGGAAAGCAGCAGAAAACAAAAATTTCCCGACCTACGCACCAGCCCAGGACCACTATGGAGACTGCATACAAGGTTTGATCTTTTCGTTACCGACTCGTAGCGCAGCGGAAGTAGAGTCGATGATGATCGGCGGTGCAGATCCCCGCAGCTAGGATTTACAACCTCCCAACCACGAGGATGTACTCCCTCGTCTGCCCCTTGGACAGCCCTCCGGGAGGCGGTCGGACAGTCCCTCGGACGGTGTCGCGGACAGCCCTTCGGGAGGACCCTCGAAACTCAGACGGTCACTCGGACAGCCCTTCGGGAGGCACTCTCGAACTAAGACCAAAACTACGATCTCTGTACAGAGTTGCACACATACGGTGTCATCTATCCGGCAGGGCTTCCTCGTCCAGAACTAGTTCCCACCGGAACCCACACAGCCTTTCGGCTCTACGAAACTCTTTTCGTGGGAGGGAGAGAGAGAGAGAGCTAGACGACCATGGCATGTGTATGAGAGCAAGGGATGAGTGTGGAGAGCTCCTCTCAACCTCTATTTATAAGAAATCCCAAGGGGTAGGGTGCCATTCCAAAAACCCAAAATGCCCTTGTATGGAGTCCTCCACAAGGGCATAAAGGGGAAGTAATGTAGCAAGTGGGGCTCCATGAAGGAGCCCCTCATCTGGCCGGCCAACCCCACATGGGGGCCCCTCAAGGGGGGTTTCTTAGCCCCCAAGTCCTTCTAGAAGCCTTTTTGTAAAAGCCCTAAAAGGTGGCTTTCCATAAAGTTACCAACAAACACTTTTACTATTCACGGAAACATTTTTCCGCGACCGTTAAATCTGAAAATATTTCTGTGGGTCTTAGAATAATTCCTGTACCTACTAAAATGATTTTGGATTCATTCCGAAACAATTTCGGATTAGTGATTTTCATATGCGAAAAACAACCAAACCGGTTCCGGCAGCTCCGGAACATTTCCGGTTTTTGTCCCGGAAAAATCCCAGAAGTTACCAGAACAATTCTGGCACCCTCCAAGAATTTCCAGGCGTGTGCCGAAACCAAATTGACTTAATGGTATACCCCGAAACAACTTTTCAGTTTTACCGGAACTATTCCGGTGTCCTCTCCGGAACGTTTCCGTTGCGTCTGAAACTTTTCCGGTGATTTTCTCTCAGACTCCCTGTATAGTATTCAGCAGATAGATGACCCTTAAGCGTGTGACCCTATAGGTTCGGTGAAGTATAGACATGACCGAAACACTTTCTGATCAATGATCAACATCGGAGCCGTGGACACCCATATTGACCCCTATACCCACACAAATGAATATTCGAGTGAACCTCCAGTTGCCGTGTGCTATTCCTGTTGCTTCGCGATATGCTACAAAAACCCGAGGTGAGAATCATCGGCATCCCCGTGGATCAACACTTGTCCACAATGCCAGTTACCTCGTTATCGGTTTTGTTCTCTTTTCTCGTTTCCGTGTTCTGGCATCCCTGTGATCAAATCACAATGTGTCTGGCCAGACGATGGTGGATACCGTAACACCGAGAGGGCCCAGAGATATCTCTCCATCGTCGGAGGAGCAAATCCCAATCTTGAGCTATCAAGTTACTTGATATACTTTTCCATGAACCCGTAAGCCGCTGTAATAGCCACCCAGTTACGGATGACATTTAACAAACCCCAAAGTTCATGAACCAAGCATGAAGAAACCCGACACTCTCATGGTCCAAGGAATTATGCAAACATTAACTTTCTTTGGGTTATTAACCATTAACTTGTGACGAATGAATCTCATAGCATAACATCAATTCGGGTCGATTCAAGACAAGTGTTCCCCTAACAATGTGCCCTCAAAGTTGCCGGCATATCCATGCCCATGATTTGGAAAATAGAACCATCATGCAACACTTGAGCTAGTCTTAGAGGCCAGACTAGGAATACATTTTACCGTTTATTATTCCACACGTGCATATGAGTCTTCCTCCGAGCCTCGTGGTTATTGCAGACTCGAGAACCATAGCAGTTATAGCACGGAATATAAACTTAACTACAAACATGGAGATAAATAATAACATTTATTATTGCCTCTAGGGCATATCTCCTACAGACTCCCACTTGCACTAGAGTTAATAATCTAGTCCATGCTGATGCACTTTACACCTATGGCATACCGGTGTAAAACATACTTCGCTTGTGGTATAGTCTGATGTCCAACGGATCTGACAACTTCAGTTCCGTGTGTATCTCTGCATATCCTCACATTTTCACGCTTTCACAAAATTCAAATTTTGTGTGGACTTGGCTTCGTATATATGTGAATCACTGGTCAAACCTTGATTCCTCAGACTGAGCTATGGAGCAACTATCTTCAATAGTGTTCCATTGACCAAAGCCATCTTGGAACCATACTAAGTTCATGAATGAACTATATGATTCAACATCTTCTTTGTCGCTTCCAAAGTGTCAACATACTTAGCCTTTGTTATAGAATTCGCCACAGTAACATGTTTGGAACATTTTCCAACTACCGTGCCACTATATTGTGTATTACACAAAAACCCTGAACTTAAATAAAAAATTGCATGGAGCATTGATGAAGACTGTATCGATGTAATTACTTACAACGAGCACTTCATAATCTCTGCTTGCGAGAAAACATGTCTTCAGTGCTACTTTAGTACTCAATGACATTTTTCACTGATGTCCCATGATCAGTACTTTGCTCACTTTGGTATCTATACTCGCAACAGCTTTGGGAGTATCGGACATATCTGGTTGTTTTACATACCATGGAATACATGCTTAATCCAAACACAAGAGTGTGTGGAATCTCCATCATGTATTTTGCTCATCAGTATTTTGGGACACCGAGTCTTGCAAAAACCCTTTCCATGTGACTTCAGCAAGAATCACTCCTTGGCGTTTTAATGCTAAACTGTTTTAGCATCTTGTCAATATGTACTTTTGGCTTAGCCTATTAGACAATTCTATCTCGTAGATAATTATGCCTAATATCGAGGCCATCTAGCCCAAGCACTTCATCGAAAAACTATTTTCAATGAAGTCCTAATTCGTGTCAACAAATTTATATTATTTCCAATCAACAATGTGTTAATCACACAAGGTTTCTAGAAATATTATTATGCTCCCACTTACTTTCTTGAAACCACAAGCATCTTCGTTATCCATTGATGAAATCAAACTCTTCTGACTATTTCATCAAAACGAAGATTCCAACTCCATTTTGCTCCCTTCTGTCCATTGCTGGAACTCTGAAGTTTGCATACTTACTAGCATCCTCTGGATTGACAAAATACTTCGGACTGTATCACATGCAAGTCCTAGGTGGCATTTCCATCACATGGAAATCCTTTTGGCATCCATGTATCATATCTCAAGATTGAAATATGTATTAATTGCTAGTTTAACCCGATCTGACTTTAAGCATCGCTACGGTGAGACAACCTCATCGTAGTCGACTCCTTGAACTTGTTATTGCAACAAGTCGATCTTTATGGATAAAACATTTTATCCACATCAGTTTATAGTTGCATTAATGTTCGTTAGACTCTAAGTCTTCCAAAGGGTTTATCAAGATATAATCTTGAATCTTCCATCAACGCTTCCTTGTGTATCGTAGGTATACTGTTGTCTAACAACAATATCTCGCTTGCGCACCTGAGAGGTTTGCACGAGTTTTGCCTACGTGGTTCAGTTGCAAGTTCAACCGAAGTCCATACATCTTATGTAGAGGCTTCCGAATTAGTCGCAGTAGGAAACTCTGGAATCACTTCCAAGGTTCCTTTCCTTTGATCTGATGACAAAGATACTGTTATCTCGTCGAGTTGCACTGTTCTCCCACTCACCTTTTTGCAAGAACCATTTTCTTTAAAAGCATACCGTTCTTGGTAGCAAACCCTTTTGCCTCGGTATAGTGGTGGAGGAATTCCCAATTACTTGGGATAACCTACAAAGTAGTACTTGTCTGATTTGGAATAGGTTTGTAAATATTTTACACAAGCCCCATATTCCAAATGTTAAGAAAAGACAAAGCATGGTTGGGCGTACCATACCATGGCGTCATTTCAACAGACCTGATGGCGCTCTTTTCAGTGTAAAAGCCGCAGTCTCTAAAGCATTACTTTAAAAGGAATAATGGCAAATTGATTTATGTCATCTTTGATCTTACCATGTGTTGACACCGGATTTTGGCACAATACAGAATGCAATAGAGGTGACCTCAAATGACAAGATATTCGACATGAGAAACTTCACATTGCCGAATGGAACAACTTTGATGTTTGGATCATAATCATTCAGTATCATATCAAAGACCAAAACTACACTCGGATTGTCATGTTTAGGTGTTCTGAGTGCTTTTTGGTCGATTACGCCTCCAAGACAATCTCGGATGAAGGAATGCTCTACATGAATTGTATTCGTCTCGTCGAATCGGTTGATTTTCATATAAAAATCGTCTCAAACCGGGTTCGTATGCAAAAGTTAGAGCTATTTGAATGCAGCCATGTCAAGAGGCAAAATATGGCGCGCCCCATCAGACACATGCCTGATGGGTGTCTGATGCAATGCGTGAGAAATTAGCCCTTCAAGATGGCCTCAGATCGAAAAACGTTCAACATGAAAGTTGTTCGTCTCGTCGAAACGGTCAAAATTGCTTTTGGGCACATTTTCATCCGAGGTCGTTTACTGCCTCAAAAAGGACCCGCAAGGTGCAGCCAGAAAGTTCGCCGTGAACAGTAACCTTGCCGGGGGAAGCTTGCCGCCGTGAACAGTAACCTTGCCGCCGGGGAAAGCTTGCCGTCGTGAACAGTACCTTACCGGGGAAAGCTTGCCGCCGTGAACAGTAAAACCTGTCAAGGCCAATCCGACGAGATGCTGAAGATAGGCTCAAATACTTATCTATATGGCCTCAGATCAAAAAGTGTTCAACACCAAAGTTGTTCGTCTCGTCGAAACGGGTAAAATTGCTTTTGGTCTCATTTTCATCTGAGGTCATTTACTATCGCAAAAAGGGCCCGCAAGGTGCAGAAAGTTTGCCGGGCCAAGGGCTTGCCGGGTGAAGATCTTGCCGCATGAAAAGAGGATGGCCTCGGATGAAAAAGTGTTCAACATGAAAGTTGTTCGTCTCGTCGAAACGGTCAACTTTTCTTTTGGAGTCATCATCATCCGACGTAGTATATGACCTGCAGAGACGCTACAAGAGTCGGATGGTCCAGTCAGCTACACGAACGAGTCTGACTCGAAATTAAAGATGACCCCGTGGAGTATTCAAGATGGCCTTATTTGGAAAAGTGATCAACATACGGATTGTTGGCCTCGTCGAAGCGCACAAAATTGGTATTTGAACTGTCTCCATCGGAAGTAATATGCAGATTCCACGGCCCACGCAAGGAGCAAGACAGAAGATTGGACCAGATTCAGGCTGAATCCGAGTGGGACCAGAACTAGGACTCTAGGACGTGAATTGATGTAATTTTCTTGTAAGGAAAGCCTAGATGAATCCTTTGCTTGTACGGGAAGTCCAGCCGCCTCTTATATATGTTTGGGGTGACGGCCGATTGAACAACACACAATCGAACAATCAATATACTATTTTTTCATCTACATTTTATCTCTCCATCGTTTTTCTCTCTCGTTCTTCGTTGTTCTTCGTGTTGGAGAGCTGCGAGTACAGAGGCTCTAGGGGCGAGTGAATCGACCTAGGGCAGCCCATAGCCGCCGCACTCCCTGACGAGGTCCCTCCCGGGCGTGCGGGGCTTCGGGTCTTCAAAAGCGTCTGTTGGCTGTCCTGCGTATCGCGCTGCCGGACGGACCTCCTTCGACGTGAGCTGCGGTGCATCACCCCCGGCGTCGAGAGTACACGGTGACGTGTTCGTGTGTCAACACCATGTCATAAATGGTTTTATTACATCTTCACGGATATTCCACTCACCGTGGTGCTCCGTGAGGTGTAAGTTATGAAACTCTTTTCACAACTCATCAGACATTCGCTAAACTTGTAACTCAAATATTCCTTTCCACAATCCAATTGCAGAAACATAATTTTCTTGTTACAATAATTTCTACTTCAATTTGAAAACCTTATGAATGATTTCAAAAGATCCAGACTTACGTCTCATCAAGTAAATATTCATATATCTACTTGAGTCATTTCTGAAGATAGATAAATCCACTGCTAGCAACAACATTTATCGGACTACATACATCAAAATGTATGATCAGCAATAAGTTCGTTGCTCATTCCTTATGGCCTGTGAACGGTATTTTAGTCACTTCACTTTTCGGAGGAAAGATGCAAGTGTCAGATGATTCATAATCAAACGACTTAAAAATCCATCATTATGGAATTTCTCCATGCGGGTTTCTCCAATGTGACTAATTGCAGTGCCACACATGTGTGGTATTCTCTTAGTCTTGCGACATTTAGCGTCAGTGTTATGGATGTATCATATTACCATTAATATTCAAAACATACATCCCATCCACGATGGAAGCATGGCCCTTATGTTATTCATAACACTGAACAACAATTGTTCTTTTATGAACAACCCTTTTGCAACAAACATTATGCAATGGGCTAGAGTGTGTAAAACTCTAAAATGAATTATGAAAGTAAATACAGAGGTAATATATTATTATAAATATTCATAACATACATCTCATCCATGATGGAAGCATGGCCCTTATGTTATTCATAACACCGAACATCAAAAGTTCTCTTATGAACAACCTTCTTGCAAGATACATTATGCAATGGGCTAGAGTGTGTAAAACTCTAAAATGAATTATGAAAAAAAAATACATAGGTAATGTACCGAGTATAGCAACTTTTACTATGTTCCCAGCGCATATCTAAACCTCACTCCGGCAAGTCTTTTAGGCCGTAGTAGTTCTTGCATTGAATTGCAATGGAAAGCAATCGAGCGGGTATCTCTGTGATCAACTCACAATACCCAAGAATCAGTGATTAACATGTTTAATCATAATTCCCAAGAACTATTTCTTTGACCAGCCTTCTATACATCAATAGCTTGTATGACTTTCATACATGAGCTGGATATTCCAGTCTTCTCTCTTTTTGCCTTTATACTTCTAATAGTTTTACTTCCAATAATTCTCCTACTCTCAGAAGAAGCACCAACTTGAAGAGTGGCGTCAGCCCCGGACTTCCTAGGTGTGTAAGTCACACTAACACCCTTCGGACATTTCCTATCTCTTAAGTTGTTGTTTTATTCAACATAATCATGTGACAGGCGTTCTACTGGATCCCTCTGTTATTAGTCAAATGCATAGTAAACACTTTTACTATTAGTTTGCAAAACAAACATTGCTTTGGATATCACATATCTTTTAGCCTTTGTTTGTGTCTGAAAATGATTTTTAGTTCCATGAATATCACATAGCTATTCCAAACATTTGAAGTTCGGGTCTCATGGAAGCAAACATATTGCACTTGACCGTAACGGAATTCTAGCTTTTGGATCGAAGGATGAGAGTCACATTATCCATAGCATTAGCGGGAGAATACCAAAAGCATGCGATAGGACAAAGTCCTTCTTGGCACTTTTGAGGACAATCCTCATATTACGTTACCAACCGTAAAGTTTTAACCAGATATTTAACAGCTATTCAATTTTAACAGGGAAGGTGGAAACGCGAGCCATAATTCTATAACTATTATGCAAATTTCACTTTAGACAAAGTTCATAATTAATTGCACTGAGAATTAAGCAAGTTAATTCTATAGTCCACTCCCACTCAAATCAATATCTCTCATAATTGATTGTGAGTGATGCAAGACCCGCATTTCAATTCAATGCCATTGATGTGGACATCACTGATGACGAGAATTTCAATCAGTAGGCCAACTTGCCAATCACATCTCTATGTGATTCTTCTTCATCTTTCGATGGGCGTGTTCCGAGCTCAGGACGATCAAGCTAGAACGTCAAGACAACCAAGTGATCTCATTGTGAGGTCTGACCTCACCCGCCTCACACTTCCCTAATCGTTTGTACTCATGGAGACATGACGCACTCCGAGAAGATAGGTGCCGTGACGGTGCTACACTTGGGAGAACACTAACTACTTGATATTTTTGTGAGAGATCACCCTAATAAAAAGCGACTACCGCGCAATCAAAAAGGGTGCATCATAAGGGATAAACATCTCAGGCAATTCATAATAGCATGATATGGTATAGCCCTTTCTGACGGAGAAGTCTTGTATTTTTCGTCTTCGGCATTCGCGTCGGTGTTCACCTTCGTGAAGATTGCCACCACCTTGTCGATGCACCAGATAATATTGTTATCCCTATAGCTAATAAAATAAGTACAATACTTAAGGTTGACACGCAGGTCATTAAAGTGACAATCATATGGCTCCAGCCATCATGCCGAATCATGACACGCAGGTCATGTTAATTTACATTGTATGGTCATCTCATACATAATAAAATTAATGTGAGCACTGCTATACCACATCACATGCACATCTTATGTCATCCTGCAAAACCAAGTTAGACGCCTCTAATCGGTTCATACAAGATTTCATTTTACGTGGCTTCTAAGGTTTCGAAGCAAACCGAAGCTACCAACGTCCATCATCAAGTATGATTATTCAAGTCGCTAGATTAACTTTGCGGGGTGTATGAAACACGAGATAATAAAATCTCGAGCCCCATACTGAACTTCGTCATACGCATGACCCCCGTGCAGATCATATCTGCATTGCCCTTTTGTCTGCGAAATTTCATCTTTCTTTCTAACTATGGTGCAATTCAATGAACTGTTAGCACTTCGTTGATCAATCAAGATCGCAGATTGCCAGAACTTTGAAACTCCACCATACAGTTGTCAAGATCAGAAATATGCAAATTCCAGGGAAGCAACAAGAACATCGGGTAACAGATTTCATCTGCTACCCACACAAATAATTTTCAGTAATAGAACTCATCTACTACAAATTATATTGTGCAACACCCATACATCTCTATGTATTCTAGATCATAACCTGCATCTACGCATAGCACGGCTCATGATGCCACTGTAGGGGAACGCAGCAGAAAACAAAAATTTCCCGACCTACGCACCAGCCCAGGACCACTATGGAGACTACATACAATGTTTGATCTTTTCGTTACCGACTCGTAGCGCAGCGGAAGTAGAGTCGATGACGATCGGCGGTGCAGATCCCCGCAGCTAGGATTTACAACCTCCCAACTGCGAGGATGTACTCCCTCGTCTGCCCCTTGGACAGCCCTCCGGGAGGTGGTCGGACAGTCCCTCGGACGGTGTCGCGGACAGCCCTTCGGGAGGACCCTCGAAACTCGGACGGTCACTCGGACAGCCCTTCGGGAGGACCCTCGAAACTCGGACGGTCACTCCGACAGCCCTTCGGGAGGTACTCTCGAACTAAGACCGAAACTACGATCTCTCTACAGAGTTGCACACATACGGTGTCATCTATCCGGCAGGGCTTTGCCGTCCAGAACTAGTTCCCACCGGAACCCAGACAGCCTTTCGTCTCTACAAAACTCTTTTCGTGGGAGGGAGAGAGAGAGCTAGACGAGCATGGCATGTGTATGAGAGCAAGGGCTGAGTGTGGAGAGCTCCTCTCCACCTCTATTTATAGGAAATCCCAAGGGGTAGGGTGCCATTCCAAAAACCCAAAATGCCCATGTATGGAGTCCTCCACAAGGGCATTGTAACATCCCCATGTAATAGCTACAGTGATCACCTTTTGATAATGCGAATTTAGCATGATTAACTAGTCTTGATCATCATTTGCATTATATCTCATTTCAAATTCCAAATCAAATTCAAATTCAAATTAAAGTGAAAGTAAAAGTTGTTCCAAATTTAAAACTAAAATGTTCATTAAATAGCAAATAATTCATAACTAATTATGTTCAGGAAAACAACATCACTAAAATTGCCTAAGTAACTCCATCAACCTAAAACAGTAGCTTACAACAACATTTTAATACCGTTTTATTTAATAGATTTGCAAATGAAATTATATTTTAGCCAAAACAATTTCTGGTGATAGAGAATATTGCATTGTAATATCTGGACCAAGTCACACATTTTACAAAACTCAGTTGGAGGCCTAGCAATTACAGAACAGAAACTAGAATAGAAATTAGAAAAAGAAAAAGAAAACGGTTAGGGGCTGACTCGCGCACTGGGCCGTGAGTGTACAGTGCGGCCAGGCCCAGCCCACCGCGGTCATTGCCCTCCTCGCGCGCTGGGCCGTGAGTGTACAGTGTACAGTGCGGCCAGGCCGACACGACGACGACGACCTCGCTGTCGTCCATCCGAGCACTCCCCCGTGTCGATAAGGGTTGCCCTGAGCACCTCTCGTCCTCTCCCGTAACCCTAGCTACCCCATTCGCCCCCATCGCCTCTCCTTCGCCCGTTCTTCTCCTCGCCGAGACACCGTCGCCGCCACCGATCGATCCCGCGGCTGCCGTGCCTCCCTCGCCTCCCCGAACAGTTCATCAGCTCCGCCGTCGTCTCGTTCTTCTTCCCCGACCACGCGTTCAAGCCTGAGGCCGCCTCATTGCGCGAATCGAGCCGCCTCCCACTTCGGCATCGCCGGCGATCCCCGTCGTCCCTGGCCTCCTCTGCTGCTTCATAACCATCGAGGGCTTTTCTTAGCCGCACGGTGAGCCTCTCCTCCCTCTGCCTTCTTCCCCGAGCCGCCGCGTTTCCCCTAGCTGCCTCGCCGCTAAGCCGAGCTCCGGCGGCCGCCTGCCTCGCCGTTCCGGCCACTTTTGGTCGCCCCCGAGGCCTCGTTTTAGCTTAGATCGATGCGGCGTTGTGCTCTCATTCGAATGAGCCCGAGAACGCGCGCGAATACTCACCGCAGCCGCGTGCCCGATCTCCACCCAAAAACCGCCGCCGCCGTCGTCGACGCCCTGCTCCACTCCGACCACCCCCGCACCTGAGGCTACCCCAGATCGACGCGGCATGCTTCCCTCGTTCGAACTCGCGTCGCGGCACTCGATTTGGTGCCTCGTAGCTCAATCCCGAGCTTCTTCGGCGATCGGCCGTCACGGAGGAGCTCGCCGGAGCGTTCTCCGGTGCCGGCGTCGACGAGGCCGACGTGGCCTGACGCGTGGACCCCCCCCCCCTGTGTAGCTGACGGGTGGGTCCCGTTGACCAGTTGACCCGGTCAACGCTGACTGGGCTGACCAGTGAGACGGACATGTGGGTCCCGCCGGATTAAAATGTTTTTAATTTAAATAAACGGTTAATTAAATTGTTAATTAAATTAATTAGCTAATCAGCCACTGACAGGCTGGGCCCACCAGTTAATTAGATTAATTAGTTAGATTAAACCCTGTTTAGTCAGATGAGTCACTGACAAGTGGGACCCACTGGTCAGGTTTGACTCTGGTCAGCGGACTGTTGACTGCTGACGTCAGCAATACGTCATGCTGACGTCACCCTACACTATTCTAGATAATTCGGTATTAAATAATTTAAATAATTCCAGAAAATCAATAAACTTTAGAAAATCATATAAAATAAACCATAACTCGGATTAAAATAATTTATATATGTAAAACGATCAGAAACATATGAAGGTTCTGAATATGCAATCAAAATGCCTGTCCAACACTCCTAGCTAGGTGAACATGGAACTTTTTGCCCGGATTCGATAAATGAATAGTGCTCGACTTTAATAAAATAAATCCAAATAAATTCCTAAATTAACTAAAACATTTAGATAGGCAATATATCGCATCTGCATACATTTAGGCATGTCATGCATAGTGATTGCATTTTTGCCATGAATTTATTGTTTCTTCCCCCCTCCTTCTCTCTCGATAGACGCCGAGACCGACGCCGACACAGCAGAGTTCGACTACACCCCGGACGAGCAGCCTTCTGACGATAAGCCACTTTCAGCAGAGCTTCCAGGCGAGCAACCCCCCTTGACGCATGCCTATATCACCTATTCTCTCTTCCTCCTGCTTGCATTAGAATTTACTACTGCTTTTGTTTTATCCTATTCTGATGCATAGCCTGTCCTTGTAACCGTTGTTGATACCTGCCTGTTATCCAAACTGCTTAGTATAGGTTGGTTGGTAAACCATCTGTGGCCTCTCTCCCTTGCTGTAGTTGCTCCACTTTAGTACCCGTGACCCGATCGATGTGATCGACCGGGCCGAGAACAGCACATCACCGCACACCCCTAAGTGGCTCGACCCTGCTGAGCTGGCATCGAGTGCCGAGGGTGATACCTCTTATCCCACTTTCGATGATGCCTCTATAGAATAGCTATCCGGACGTGTGTTACTGAGGGTGATTCCTCTCTCATCACTTCCGATAAAGCTCCCGTCGTGCAACTCCTCGCGTGGGAATCCATCGAGGGTGATTCCTCGGATTCCTTCTCGATACTTTGGACACACTGTTACTTTGACCTTTGTTACTTGTCGGTCGACCCCGAGGGGTACCCGTGGGGAAATATGAAGTCGGGCTTGCCAGGAGGACACCCGCGAGTGATACTGTGGCGGAACGACAGGGCAGGCGGAGACCACCCTGTTCGTGATCCGTGTGTTACTAAGTCGGAGCAACAGGTAGTCTGATCGTCTCTGCGAGTTACTAAATACGCCTAACGGATTTGGGTATTTGATCTGAGTGGGTCGTTGGCCCTATACGCACTACCACCACGTAGGATAATGGGTATGGGCCCCTCTACGTCGTACGTTTCTCCCGAAAGCTCTTCAGACCTCACAGCTCAGAGATGCGGGCTGATTGTTGGGGTGGGCTGCTTACATCACTTGTGTATACAGTGTCGCGTCTCGGCCCCGGCCAGTCTTGCAACGTGCAGGAGTGCAAAGGGCGATGGCCCAAGACCCCTTCGCACTTAGGATTTAGACCGGCGTGCTGACCTCTCTGCTGAGCTTAGGTAGGATGCCACTTCGTGTCGATTACCCGAGGCTGGGCATTACCCAGCAAGTGTGTCCGGCCAGATGTAATCGAGCGTGCTGGGTAACAGTAGTGCACCCCTGCAGGGAAGTTATTTATTTGAATAGCCGTGTCCACGGTAACAGGACGCTCAGTGTTGTATCCTAATCTAATACTACTTGAACTGGACACCTGTTAATTAATTGTAAGCTCCGGGATCACTTTCTCGCAGGGAGTCGAGGAAGGATCTCTGGGCTTTGCTTCAACATGCTTGTTAAATTATAATATGCTAATCTGCTCTCTTCTTCTGCAGCAAGACCCTGAAGATGCTAGTCATCGATAGGCTAGGCTTCTCTCTCTATTCTGGCTTTGCTGCTATATAGTCCACAGATACAGCCTCTTTACTTGATACCAATGCATAAATAGAATAGTTCTGATGTCAGTCTTGCGAGTACTTTGGATGAGTACTCACGGTTGCTCTGCTTCCCCCTTTTCCCCATACCCATTTGATGATACTTCAGACGATGGAGTCGAGGAGCCAGACACCACCGCAGATGCTTACTACAAGGAGAGTCCCAGAGGCACGTACTACTGGGTTGAGCCAGCCGACCAGGAGTAGTTCGGAGGCTCCCAGGCAGGAGGCCTGCGCCTTTTCGATCGTATGTCATTGTTTGTGCTAGCCTTCTTAAGGCAAAACTTGACTAACTATGTCTGTACTCAGATATTATTTGTTTGTATGACTTTGTATTCGGGTCCTCATGACCCCTGGTTTGTAATATGATGATTTATGTTTAAATTTGAGTTTAGAGTTGTGTTGTGATATCTTCCCGTGAGTCACTGTGCTTGATCGTGCGCATTTGCGTGTATGATTACTGCATGATTAAGTCGGGGGCGTCACAAGTTGGTATCAGATCCGACTGCCTGTAGGAAGCCCCCTTCCGATTCCTTGGTCGAAGTTGAGTCTAGATATCGAAAAACTATTTTACTAAGTTGGCTGTGTGGCTTACGGGCCGACGTCGCCAAATGGGTGGTATTAGGATCTTTTATTCCTCTTCTATACTCTGGGACTCTGAATTCTCTTCTTTTTGGGTTAAATGAATTTGCTAACTACGACACTAGGTTCTTGTGATCTCGTCCACCCGGAGAGCTGGATTATCTGTGATTATTCCTTCACATTGATCTGATTAGTCTGATAATCACATTTTCTTTTCCATTGGTTTGTTTAACCTTTCTCTCCAAATTATATTATACTTCTCACTGTCATATGACAATCTTGAATTTCCTCTGTTTCAGATGGATCGTTTGCTCCCGCCGCGCCCTGCGACGCGGCTTGTGCTTCGCACTTGGCTCGTGATGCGACTGGTTTTCCAGCTGTCCTGATCGCCCTCCTGACCAGACTGGGCTACCGATGGTACCCCGAGTACATGGTTTATGATGATTACCGCGAGTTCAACCAGGAGCAGTACCATGCTGATGTCCGTATCTTTGATCAGAGGGACAACTCTGACACTGAGCTGCACCTTTTCCACGGTATCGGCGTGACGATTGAGATGGCAGTCCATGATGCTGCCTACTCTGCTGTCACACGTCTTCGTGGCGAGCATAATCACTTGGACGCCTCAGAGTTTCGATACATCCCGGATGCCCCTGCTGGAGATGCTACCGAATACTACACAGCTATCTGTGCCCCTATCGAGCGACGTCGATATGACCCGCAGGTTTTGATTCAGTGCACTCAGGCTCTGGATCGCACTGCCCGGGCTCTCGCCGTCGAGTTGTTTGCCACTCGAGCACGTCTCTACGATGCTATGACACAGTTGCTGCCAGCTGTTCATGCAGGGATACATCCAGAGTACATCCTCTACCCGTGCAGGACTCAGATGCCTGCAGGTATTGATTGGCCTGCTGTTGGAGGACACAGACCTGCACGTGGACCTCTTCTTCCAGTTCGAGACCGGGTTCTGCATCAGAGTGCTCACGGAGCGCAGGACTTTCCTGCCTTAGAGACTCATCGTCGCACTTGCAGTTACCCCGTTTCAGCGGTTTTCCCTGACATTGATGTATCCTTTGCTATGTCTCGTTCCGTATTCCTCACCGCGTGCCTGCGCGCCGCCTAGTATGTATAGCTTTTTAAATGAGCGCCGTTATGCTGTCCGCAAGTAACTGACTCTGTGTATGGATCTGTATGTCTTAAGTGACTACTGTTATGTATTTATTGCACTACTTAATCGTGCTCGTGTTACATCATGTTCGTTTCTAAACACTTGCAGTTGCTTTTACTAAACTACCCCCTGTTAAAATTTTAGCAGGTTGGTTAGGCTAGGTGCTCGTGGTCGTGGTCCTGGTCATGCTCCCGAGCAGCCACCACCGCCCGACTACATGGCCGCAATGATGCAACAGTTCGAAGTGAACCATCAATTCATACAAGGCATCATGGCCCAGTTTCCGCATCAAAACCAGAATCAGAATCAGCAGCCTCCCCCAATAACTCTGCATGAGTTTGTGCGTCTCAACCCAACTATTTACCGCAACTCGGAACAGCCACTGGATGCTGATGATTGGCTTCACGACATCGCCTTCGAGATGGAATCTGCCAATGTCGCCCCTGAAAGCCTTGTCGCCTTCCTGTCTTACTTCTTGAAGGGCCCCGCTGCCCAATGGTGGCACACCCACAGGAATTCATTACCTGTTGGGACAGTCATTACCTGGGCCGAGTTCCAGACTGCTTTCCGTGCCCGTTACATTCCTCAGGGAATCGTGGAGTGGAAGAAGACAGAGTTTCGCAACCTTACTCAGGGCAACAAGACTGTCGAAGCTTATCAGCGGGAGTTTCTTAACCTGTCCCGCTATGCCGAAGAAGACATTCCAACTGATGCTCGTAGACAGGAGAAATTCCGTAGTGGACTCCACCCAGACCTCAAGCTTGCACTTGCTGCTCAAGACTTCACCGACTATGCCACCCTTGTGAACAAGGCTATCCTGATGGAGACTGCTCAGATGGAGCACAAAGAGTCACAGAAATGCCACCGTGACATTGGCTCATCTTCGAGCTCAGGACAAAGGCGTAAGATCTGGATTCCCAACAGCATGTACCGTCCAACTGCCCCTGCGCCAAGGTCCTCCTATGCTGCACCCCGTCTGCCTCCTCCACCACCGAGGCAGCCGAGAGTTCAAGCTGCTCCACCACGTGCTGCTCCTCTTCGTTCTGAAGATGGTCCGTGCTTCAAGTGTCGCAAACCAGGTCACCATGCCAAGGACTGCCGCCAGAGTCAGAATCAGTTGGCACTTCCTTATGCTGGCCGTGGCAATGTTCGTGGCAACAATCAGACCCGCAACTATAATACTGGGTCTTCTGCTTATGGTCGTGGACATGCTTACAACATTGATGTCGAAGAGGTTCAGGATCACCCTGCTACTGTGATGGGTACCCTTCTCTTTAACTCAGTACCCGCTTCTATTTTATTTGATTCAGTAGCATCGCATTCATTCATGTCAGGAAAATTTGCATTCATGCATGGCATACAATATGAGAAGATGCATACTCCGCTAGTCATTAAAACTCCCAGTGGCCATTGTCATACTGACTTCATCGCACCTGACGTCACCGTCGAAATTGGGGGATTGGAATTCCTTGCCTCTCCCATTGTTCTGAAGTCTTCCACCATAGATCTCATTCTGAGAATGGATTGGTTGAAAGCTCACATTGCTTCAATCAATTTTGCTACCAAAGTCGTCCAGCTCCTTCACCCCTCCGACGAGATAGTGAACTACACCGCTCGAATTACTCGGAATGCCGAAGCTCATATATATGCTCTGAATGCATTGAACGCTTCGCCTCTTGAGGGAATTGAGAACATTTCGGTCGTTCGCGATTTTCCGGACGTCTTTCCAGAAGAACTTCCTCGAATACCCCCGGTTAGGGCTGTCGAGTTCGTCATCGACTTGAAGCCTGGCACCACCCCTATTGCTAAACGCCCATACAAGATGCCGCCGCATGAACTCCTTGAGCTTAAGGAGGAAATCGACAAGTCACTGAAAAAGGGTTTTATACGCCCCAGTTCTTCTGCTTGGGGAGCACCTTCTCTCTTTGTTAAGAAGAAGGATGGAACTAACCGATTGGTCCAGGACTATAGGCCTATTAACCAAGCAACAATCCAGAACAAATATCCACTGCCCCGGATCAATGATCTTTATGATCAACTTGCTGGATCCTCTGTGTTCTCTAAACTCGACTTAAGGTTGGGTTATCATCAGATCCGAGTTCGCAAAGAGGATATTCCGAAGACCGCTTTCGTTACTCGCTATGGATCATATGAGTACACCGTCATGTCCTTCAGATTGACTAATGCTCCAGCAACCTTCTCCCGATTGATGAATAATATCTTCATGGACTACCTCGACAAATTCGTCATGGTTTATTTGGATGATATCCTTATATTTTCCAAAAATGAAGAAGAACACGCCGTGCATCTTCGGCTTGTATTGGAGAAACTTCGAGAACATCAACTATATGCCAAATTCTCCAAGTGTGAATTCTGGTTATCTGAGGTGACTTATCTTGGTCACGTGATTTCCAAAGATGGCATTGCCGTCAACCCAGAGCGAGTTCAGGCTATTCTTGACTGGACTCCCCCGAAGAATGTCAAACAAGTTAGGAGTTTTCTTGGCCTTGAAAGCTATTGCCGCCGATTCGTCGAGAACTTCTCCAAGATTGCTAAGCCATTGACTGATCTGCTCCACAAAGGTGTTAAATTTGAGTGGACAGAAAAATGTCAGGAAAGCTTTCAGACACTCAAAGATAAATTGACATCTGCTCCAGTGCTAGCACCCCCAGATACTCGCAAGGACTTTGTGATATATTGCGACGCATCCCGTCAAGGATTAGGCTGTGTCCTAATGCAAGAGCGTAAAGTGATTGCTTATGGCTCTCATCAATTGTGTCCTCACGAGGAAAATTATCCAGTACATGATCTCGAGCTTGCTGCAGTAATTTATGCTCTGAAGCTGTGGCGACATTACCTTCTCGGTAATCGTTGCGAGATATACACGGATCATCAAAGCCTCAAGTATCTGTATACCCAACCAGACTTGAACCTCCGACAACAGAGATGGCTTGAGACAGTAGCTGACTATGACATGGATATCTCTTATACCCCTGGCAAGGCTAATGTAATGGCCGATGCTTTGAGTCGCAAGGCCTACTGTAATAACCTCATGGTTCAGGAAGCGCAACCTATGCTTTATGAAGAACTTCGTAAGTTGAACCTTCACATTGTTCCACAGGGTCATCTCAATACCCTGGTTGTTGAATCAGAGCTCGATGACCTCATCAAGCATATACAGAAAGCTGACTCTGAGGTCGAGAAAATTAAGCGAGATATCAAAGGAGGAAAGCCCTTATTCTTCACTATTGCTACTGATGGCGCCTTGTTCTTCAAAAACCGCTTAGTGGTTCCTAGAACGGGACACCTAAACCTGACCCCACGCGTCATGAAAGAAGCTCATGATACGCCTCTTTCAATTCACCCTGGTAGCACCAAGATGTACCAAGACATTCGTCAGCGGTACTGGTGGCCTGATATGAAGCGAGACATTGCCCAATATGTTGTTGAGTGTGACGTTTGCCGTCGCATCAAAGCAGAACATCAAAGGCCTGCTGGACTTCTGCAACCACTTGAAATTCCTGAATGGAAATGGGACAAAGTTGAAATGGACTTCATTACTGGTTTTCCCAGATCACAGAAGGGTCATGATGCTATCTTTGTCGTCATCGACCGATTCTCAAAGGTTGCTCACTTTCTGCCAGTCAAGGAGATAATCACTGCTAGCCAGTTAGCAGACTTGTATATTTCCAGGATCGTGTCACTTCACGGTATTCCGCTGGAGATCAGTTCTGATCGTGGCAGCCTCTTTACCTCAAGATTCTGGGAAAGTTTCCAACAAGCTATGGGAACTCATCTGTCCTTTAGCACCGCTTATCACCCCCTGTCCCAGGGACAAGTTGAACGAGTCAATCAAGTGCTTGAAGATATGCTTCGAGCTTGTGTCATCTCATTCGGTAAGAAATGGGAGGAATCTCTCCCGTATGCCGAATTCTCATACAACAATAACTATCAGGCTAGTTTGAAGATGGCACCGTTCGAAGTTCTCTATGGACGTAAGTGTCGAACCCCTCTGAATTGGTCAGAAACTGGGGAACGCTCACTCGTTGGTCCGGACATTATTCAGCAAGCTGAAGAACAAGTATGCATTGTTCGTGAACATTTGAAAACTGCTCAGTCTCGTCAGAAGAGCAATTATGACCGAAAACACCAGGTAATGGTCTACCAGCCTGGCGAGCAGGCTTACCTTCGTGTCACTCCGATGAAAGGCACTCATCGATTTGGGATCAAGGGCAAGTTAGCTCCTCGCTATATAGGCCCGTTCTGAATTCTCGCAAGACGAGGAGAAGTGGCATACCAACTGGAATTGCCGCCGAATCTTTCTCAGGTGCATGATGTCTTTCATGTATCGCAACTCCGACGCTGCTTCAAGGATCCTATCCGAGCAGTCGATCATGAAGTGCTTGAATTGCGAGAGGATCTATCTTATCAAGAGCATCCAATCCGCATTCTCGATCAAGCCGAGCGTCGAACCCGTCAAAAGTCGATCAAGTTCCTTAAAGTTCAGTGGTCGAATAATTCTGAAGATGAAGCCACTTGGGAACGAGAGGATCGTCTTCGTGAAGAGTACCCCACTTTCTTTCAGCCTACCTCCTAATTCTCGGGACGAGAATTTCTTTAAGAGGAGGACAATTGTAACATCCCCATGTAATAGCTACAGTGATCACCTTTTGATAATGCCAATTCAGCATGATTAACTAGTCTTGATCATCATTTGCATTGTATCTCATTTCAAATTCCAAATCAAATTCAAATTCAAATTAAAGTGAAAGTAAAAGTTGTTCCAAATTTAAAACTAAAATGTTCATTAAATAGCAAATAATTCATAACTAATTATGTTCAGGAAAACAACATCACTAAAATTGCCTAAGTAACTCCATCAACCTAAAACAGTAGCTTACAACAACATTTTAATACCGTTTTATTTAATAGATTTGCAAATGAAATTATATTTTAGCCAAACCAATTTCTGGTGATAGAGAATATTGCATTGTAATATTTGGACCAAGTCACACATTTTACAAAACTCAGTAGGAGGCCTAGCAATTGTAAAACAGAAACTAGAACAGAAATTAGAAAAAGAAAAAGAAAACGGTTAGGGGCTGACTGGCGCACTAGGCCGTGAGTGTACAGTGCGGCCAGGCCCAGCCCACCGCGGTCATCGTCCTCCTCGCGCGCTGTCGCGCGCGCGTGCCGACACGACGACGACGACCTCGCTGTCGTCCATCCGAGCACTCCCCCGTGCCGATAAGGGTTGCCCCGAGCCCCTCTCGTCCTCTCCCGTAACCCTAGCTACCCCATTCGCCCCCATCGCCTTTCCTTCGCCCGTTCTTCTCCTCGCCGAGACACCATCGCCGCCACCGATCGATCCCGCGGCTGCCGTTCCTCCCTCGCCTCCCCGAACGGTTCATCAGCTCCACCATCGTCTCGTTCTTCTTCCCCGACCACGCGTTCAAGCCCGAGGCCGCCTCATTGCACGAATCGAGCCGCCTCCCACTTCGGCATCTCCGGTGATCCCCGTCGTCCCCGGCCTCCTCTGCTGCTTCAAAACCGTCGAGGGCTTTTCTTAGCCGCACGGTGAGCCTCTCCTCCCTCTGCCTTCTTCCCCGAGCCGCCGCGTTTCCCCTAGCTGCCTCGCCGCTAAGCCAATCTCCGGCCGCCGCCTGCCTCGCCGTTCCGACCACTTTTGGTCGCCCCCGAGGCCTCGTTTTAGCTCTCGTTCGAATGAGCCCGAGAACGCGCGCAAATACTCACCGCAGCCGCGTGCTTGATCTCCACCCGAAAACCGCCGCCGCCGTCGTCGACGCCCTGCTCCACTCCGACCACCCCCGCACCTGAGGCTACCCCAGATCGATGCGGCGTGCTTCCCTCGTTCGAACGCGCGTCGCGGCACCCGATTTGGTGCCTCGTAGCTCAATCCCGAGCTTCTTCGGCAATCGGCCGCCGCGGAGGAGCTCGCCGGCGCCGACGAGGCCGACGTGGCCTGACGCGTGGACCCCCCTGTGTAGCTGATGGGTGGGTCCCGTTGACCAGTTGACCCGGTCAACGCTGACTGGGCTGACCAGTGAGACTGACATGTGGGTCCCGCCGGATTAAAACGTTTTTAATTTAAATAAACGGTTAATTGAATTGTTAATTAAATTAATTAGCTAATCAGCCACTGACAGGCTGGGCCCACCAGTTAATTAGATTAATTAGTTAGATTAAACCCTGTTTAGTCAGATGAGTCACTGACCAGTGGGACCCACTGGTCAGGTTTGACTCTGGTCAGCGGACTCTTCACTGCTGACGTCAGCAATACGTCATGCTGTCGTCACCCTGCACTATTCTGGATAATTCGGTATTAAATAATTTAAATAATTCCAGAAAATCAATAAAACTTTAGAAAATCATATAAAATAAACCGTAACTCGGATTAAAATAATTTATATATGTAAAACGATCAGAAAAATATGAAGATTCTGAATATGCAATCAAAATGCCTATCCAACACTCCTAGCTAGGTGAACATGGAACTTTTTGCCCGGATTCGATAAATGAATAGTGCTCGACTTTAATAAAATAAATCCAAATAAATTCCTAAATTAACTAAAACACTTAGATAGGCAATATATTGCATCTGCATAGCATTTAGGCATGTCATGCATAGTGATTGCATTTTTGCCGTGAATTTATAGTTTCTTCCCCCCTCCTTCTCTCTCGATAGACGCCGAGACCGACGCCGACACAGCAGAGTTCGACTACGCCCCGGATGAGCAGCGTTCTGACGATCAGCCACTTTCAGCAGAGCTTCCAGGCAAGCAACCCCCCTTGACGCATGCCTATATCACCTATTCTCTCTTCCTCCTACTTGCATTAGAATTTACTACTGCTTTTGTTTTATCCTATTCTGATGCATAGCCTGTCCTTGTAACCGTTGTTGATACCTGCCTGTTATCCAAACTGCTTAGTATAGGTTGGATGGTAAACCATTTGTGGCCTCTCTCCCTTGCTGTAGATGCTCCGCTTTAGTACCCGTGCCCCGATCGATGTGATCGACCGGGCCGAGAACAGCACATCACCGCACACCCCCTAAGTTGCTCGACCCTGCTGAGCTGGCATCGAGTGCCGATGGTGATGCCTCTTATCCCACTTTCGATGATGCCTCTGTAGAATAGCTATCCAGACGTGTGTTACTGAGGGTGATTCCTCTCTCATCACTTCCGATAAAGCTCCCGTCGTGCAACTCCTCGCATGGGAATCCATCGAGTGTGATTCCTCGGATTCCTTCTTGATACTTTGGACACACTGTTACTTTGACCTTTGTTACAGGAGGGTCGACCCCGAGGGGTACCCGCGGGGAAATATGAAGTCGGGCTTGCCAGGAGGGCACCCACGAGTGATACTGTGGCGGAACGACAGGGCAGGCGGAGACCACCCTGTTCGTGATCTGTGTGTTACTAAGTCGGAGCGACAGGTAGTCTGATCGTCTCTGCGAGTTACTAAATACGCCTAACGGATTTGGGTATTTGATCTGAGTGGGTCGTTGGCCCTATACGCACTACCACCACGTGGGATAATGGGTATGGGCCCCTCTACATCGTACGTTTCTCCCGAAAGCTCTTCAGACGTCACAGCTCAGAGATGCGGGCTGATTGTTGGGGTCGGCTGCTTAGGTCACTTGTGTATACAGTGTCGCGCCTGGGCCCCGGCCCGTCTCGCAACGTGCAGGAGTGCAAAGGGCGATGGCCCAAGACCCCTTCGCACTTAGGATTTAGACCGGCGTGTTGACCTCTCTGCTGAGCTTAGGTAGGACGCTGCTTCGTGTCGATTACCCGAGGCCGGGCATTACCCAGCAAGTGTGTCCGGCCAGATGTAATCGAGCGTGCTGGGTAACAGTAGTGCACCCCTGCAGGGAAGTTATCTATTCGAATAGCCGTGTCCACGGTAACAGGACGCTCAGTGTTGTATCCCGATCTAATACTACTTGAACTGGACACCTGTTAATTAATTGTAAGTTCCGGGATCGCTTTCTCGCAGGGAGTCGAGGAAGGATCTCTGGGCTTTGCTTCAACATGCTTGTTAAATTATAATATGCTAATCTGCTCTCTTCTTCTGCTGCAAGACCCTAAAGATGCTAGTCTTCGATAGGCTAGGCTTCTCTCTCTATTCTGGCTTTGCTGCTATATAGTCCACAGATACAGCCTCTTTACTTGATACCAATGCATAAATAGAATAGTTCTGATGTCAGTCTTGCGAGTACTTTGGATGAGTACTCACGGTTGCTCTGCTTCCCCCTTTTCCCCATACCCATTTGATGATACTTCAAACGATGGAGTACAGGAGCCAGACGCCACCGCAGATGCTTACTACCAGGAGAGTCCCGGAGGCACGTACTACTGGGTTGAGCCAGCCGACCAGGAGTAGTTTGGAGGCTCCCAGGCAGGAGGCCTGCCCCTTTTCGATCGTATGTCGTTGTTTGTGCTAGCATTCTTAAGGCAAAACTTGACTAACTATGTCTGTACTCAGATATTATTTGTGTGTATGACTTTGTATTCGGGTCCTCGTGACCCCTGGTTTGTAATATGATGATTTATGTTTAAATTTGAATTTAGAGTTGTGTTGTGATATCTTCCCGTGAGTCCCTGTGCTTGATCGTGCGCATTTGCGTGTATGATTAGTGCACGATTAAGTCGGGGGCGTCACAGGCATAAAGTGGAAGTAATGGAGCAAGTGGGGCTCCATGGAGGAGCCCCTCATGTGGCCGGCCAACCCCTCATGGGGGCCCCCCAAGGGGGGTTTCTTAGCCCCCAAGTCCTTCTAGAAGCCATTTTGTAAAAGCCCTAAAAGGTGGCTTTCCATAAAGTAACCAAAAAGCACTTTCACTATTCACGGAAACATTTTTCCGCGACCGTTAAATCCAAAAATATTTCTGTGGGTCTTAGAATAATTCCAGTACCCACTAAAATGATTTTGGATTCGTTCTGAAACAATTTCGGATTAGTGATTTTCACCTGCGAAAAGCAACCAAACCAGTTCCGGCAGCTCCGGAACATTTCCGGTTTTTGTCCCGGAAAAATCTCAGAAGTTACCAGAACAATTCTGGCACCCTCCAAGAATTTCCAGGCGTGTGCCGAAACCAATTTGACTTAATGGTATACCCCGAACAACTTTTCAGTTTTACCGGAACTATTCCGGTGGCCTCTCCGGAACATTTCCGTTGCGTCCGAAACTTTTCCGGTGATTTTCTCTCAGACTCCCTGTCTAGTATTCAGCAGAGAGATGACCCTTAAGCGTGCGACCCTATAGGTTTGGTGAAGTATAGACATGACCGGAACACTTTCCGATCAATGATCAACATCGGAGCCGTGGACACCCATATTGACCCCTATACCCACACGAATGAATATTCGAGTGAACCTCCAGTTGCCGTGTGCTATTCCTGTTGCTTCGCGATATGTTACAAAAACCCGAGGTGAGAATCATCGACATCCCCGTGGATCAACACTTGTCCACAATGCCAGTTACCTCGTTACCGGTTTTGTTCTCTTTTCTCGTTTCCGTGTTCCGGCATCCCTGTGATCAAATCAAAATGTGTCTGGCCAGACGATGGTGGATACCGTAACACCGAGAAGGCCCAGAGATATCTCTCCATCGCCGGAGGAGCAAATCCCAATCTTGAGTATCAAGTTACTTGACATACTTTTCAATGAACCCGTAATAGCCACCCAGTTACGGATGACGTTTAACAAACCCCAAAGTTCATGAAGCAAGCATGAAGAAACCCGACACTCTCATGGTCTAAGGAATTATGCAAACATTAACTTTCTCTGTGTTATTAACCATTAACTTGTGACGAATGCATCTCATAGCATAACATCAATTCGGGTCGATTCAACACAAGTGTTCTCCTAACATTGTGCCCTCAAAGTTGCCGGCAAATCCATGCCCATGATCAGGAAAACAGAACAATCATGCAACACTTGAGCTAGTCTTAGAGGCCAGACTAGGAATACATTTTACCGTTTATTATTCCACACGTGCATATGAGTCTTCGTCCGAGCCTCGTGGTTATTGCAGACTCGAGAACCATAGCAGTTATAGCACGGAATATAAACTTAACTACAAACATGGAGATAAATAATAACATTTATTATTGCCTCTAGGGCATATCTCCTACAATTAATTGCCATGTCATCATGATCATCTTAATTGAATTACATTTAGGAAATAGTCCAACTCAAATTCAAATTTAAAATGCAAGTCCAATTATTATTTCTTCAAAAATAAAAGTAAAAGTGTTCATAATTGTGTAAATAATCAGCAAGTAATTGTCATGAAGAAACTAATAATATTTGAATTATTAAAATGCCCCTAACCTATTTAAAACAGTACCAATTCAGCCTTTTTAAATGCTCTTTCATTAAAGCAAAATTTAAAATTAATTTTTTTAATCCTCAAACTTTCTGTGGCAGTGCAGAATATTGCCTAACAATTGTTGAGACAAGTTCCATATTTTACAAAAGTCTTTTGGAGCGAAGAGAAATGCAAAACAGAGGGGAATTAGTAAAAGAGAAAACAATAAAGAAAAATGACGAAACCTCACTGCCGGAATGGGCCCAAGTGAACTACAGAGTGGCCCGGCCCAAACTGGCCGGCCTTTCATCCACCTCCAGCCGCGCACTGGATGCAGAGGCGCCATGGCTGCACGCGCACTCGATGCCGCACGTGGCGTGCATCTCGTGGTCGATGGACTAGGTTAAGAGCAGCCCTGCGCCCCCTCTCCTTCCCGGCGAAACCTAGCACGTTTTTCCTCTTCCCTCTTTCCTCGTTTCCGATCTGGAGCTCGTACCAAGCTCGGCAATGGCGCGTCCCCGTTGATCCCGCGGCCACAAGCCTCCCCACGCTGCCCCACCTTGTACAGAAGGTCCGCCTGCGTCGTCTACGTCTGCTGCTCGGACCGGCTCATGACGGGAAGCTCTGCATCGTCGGGTTCGTCGCCATCTTCTCCATCACGGCCGCCGACATCCGCCGTCGTTTCCCGCCGCCTCGGTCCACCCTGGCTTCCGCGACCGCGCCTCTGGGCTCGCTATGAGCTTCTCCCTTGAACCCCTTTGCCCATGTCCCGATTACGTCGCCGTAGACGCCATCCATCGCCGCGCTCACCGCCCCGCGACCGCGCCCAGGGCTCGTGCAAGCCGCGCTCACCGCCCCGCGACCGCGCCCAGGGCTCCCCAACTCGCGCCCCGTGCGCGCCCTGGCCGCATCCGCGTCTCCCTGGCCACGCGCTCGCTGCCCATCGCCCTGGCTGTGCGCTGCACGCTGCTGCGTGCGTTGCTGCTTGCTACTACTGCTGCGCTTCCGGCCGCCGCTGCCCGCCGCTTCCCGTGCTCGGTCACCCCACGCCGCGCCTGCGCCCGCGCATGCCCGCGCCCAAGCCGCGCCGCTGCCCACCGCTACTACTGCCGCTGCTAACCTGCTCTGCGTACTGCCGCTGCTCTGCTGCAGCTACCATAGCTGCTAGCTACTGCAGCGGTAGGTGGCTTTTGCTGCCGCTGCTCCACCACCTCTTTTGGCAGCAACAAAAGAGCAATCAAATTAGCTTTAATATGGGAGAAATTCATATTAACTAAAAGTAGATGTAAAGAGTTTCATTTTATTCCATTGGACCAGATTCAGATAGTGCATGGATTAAATCCTGTGCAAATCACAAAGTGCTATGTTCTGTTAGCTGAAAAACAGAAAAACAGAGAAACTGCCATAGCTACTTTAGAGCTGAAAATGAACAAGCTAAAGGAGTCTTTCACGGCATCAGAGGGCATATCCGGATAGTACTCTTATTGTAGAGTAAAACACTTATAGGAAGTGTCTCCATTAGAACTATAGATCAATGGCAATCATCAAACAAATATTGTAAAGTGTATCAGCTTCTGGAATTAACATCAAGTGGCACTTTTTCAAACAAAGTTTTGATCAAGCTAATGAACTCTCACAGGGAGGCAATTGATACTATCTTTTAGATCACAGAAAAGTGATCAATATTGATATAAGCCACAAAGTCTTAGGATGTACAGGACAATAGTTGTAGCCTTTTCAAACAGCTAAGTGATGTTTAAAAAAACTGAGGTGTTCTCAGACTTAGCAGAATTTCAGAGAAATCCAGAAAATAATTAAAACTTTGGAAAATCATAGAAAAATAACCGTAACTTGGATGAAAATAATATATATATGAAAAATGATCAGAAAAATATGACGAATCCGGATATGCCACCCACTTAACTGCCACACCCCTCTAACATGATGAACATGGAACTTTCCCCTCCGGGTCGACTGACCGATAATCACCCGGAGCTGGGAGAACACTCCTGGATATATTTCCTCTCCGCCTAAAATACTTAGCGATGCATTAGAGCACGTAATAAACCTCATACCATCATGTCATGCATATGTGCTGCATTTGTTGCCATGTATTTACTGTTTCTTCCCCCTCCTTCTCTCCCGATAGACCCCGAGCCTGCCGACGACACTGCTGAGTACGACTACGTCGTCGACGACCCGACCCCTTTAGCAGAGCTTCCAGGCAAGCAAAACCCCCTTGATCATCCAGATATCGCCTACTCTTTCTCTCTATTGCTTGCATTAGAATTGCTTCTGTTGATATTCCGATAGCTCCTATTCTGATGCATAGCCTGATTTCGTCGCCTGCTATTGATACCTTACCTGCTAGCCTATGATGCTTAGTTAGGTATGCTATGTTTCATCAGCTGGCCCTTCACCCTTGTCCGTTTTCCAGGCTTGTTATCGGGCCGTGATCACTCTGGGTGATGATCACGGAAATATTACATTACTGCAATACTTTTAAACTGTTAAAGTCAGGCCGGCTCCAAGAGTGCCCGCGAGATAATGAAACAAGACGGGTTGAACCCAAGGTACCCGCGAGTGATATTGTGGTGGAACGACAGGGCAGGCGAGACCACCTAGGAGGGAGGTTGGCCTGGTCCCTGGTCGGGTCCGCGTGTTACCAAGTCGGAGCGACAGGAATCCTGTTCGTCTCTGCGAGTTACTAAAACACGCCTAACGGATTTGGGTATTTAATCTGAGTTGGCTACGTGCCTTTACGCACTAACCACCACACGGGATAATGATTTAATGGGGCCCTCTACGTCGTACGTTCCTTCCGAAAGCGATCCAGATGTCACAGCTCAGAGATGTTGGCCGATCGTTGGGGTGGCCTGGTTACGTCACTTGTGTATACAGTGTCGCGCCTGGGCCCCGACCAGCCACGCAACGTGCAGGAGTGCAGAGGGCGATGGGCCCAAGACCCCTTCGCACTTAGGATTTAGACCGGCGTGTTGACCTCTCTAGAGAGTCTAGGTTGGTCTACGACGTGTCGATTACCCGAGGCCGGGCATTACCCAGCAAGTGTGTTCGGCCAGATGTAATCGAGCGTGTTGGGTAACAGTAGTTCACCCCTGTAGGGAAGTAATCTATTCGAATAGCCGTGTCCACGGTAACAGGACGCTCGGAGTTGTATCCTGATCTACTACAACTATGAATGGATACTGTGACAATGTTAACTGTTACTACTGCTCTCGGTATCACTTTCTCGCAGGGTAGTCGAGGAAGGATCTCAGGGCGTTGCTAATAAATACTTATTATTATATGCTGTTGTGTTCTATTCTCTTCTGATGCTGCAAGATTGCTTCAAGATGCTAGTCTTCGATAGGCTAGGCCTTTCCCCCTCTGTTCCGGCATTTCTGCAGTTTAGTCCAAAGATATCGCCCCATTTCTTTGATACTGATGCATACTTAGAATAGTTCTGATGTAAGTCTTGCGAGTACTTTGGATGAGTACTCACGGTTGCTTTGCTACCTCTTTTTCCCCTACCCGGTTGTTGCGATCAGACGACGTAGTCCAGGAGCAGGAGATCCCCGGAGGCACCTACTACTACGTTGAACCCGCCGACCAGGAGTAGTTCAGAGGCCCTAGGCAGGAGGCCTTCGCCTTTTCGATTAGTGTCGCTGTTATGCTTGCCTTCTTAAGGCAAACTTGACTAACTATGTCTGTACCCAGATAATATTTGTTTGTATGACTTATGTATTCGGGTCCTCGTGACCCCTGGTTTGTAATATGAAGATTTAGGCTTAAATTTGTATTTTAGAGTTGTGTTGTGATATCTTCCCGTGAGTCTCTGATCTCGATCGTGAACGTTTGCGTGTATGATTAGTGCACGGTCGAGCAGGGGCGTCACACGTCCAACCAAAAGATACCTGATTAGTCCCTTTAGTGATCTGGTAAAGAAGCAGAAAGGATTCTTGCCTTTTTCCTGAGTTATCGAACCCACGAGAGGACGGTGCCCTTGAAGTCAAAGGCTTCTACCAAGCTTTTGCGAGAGAATTAATTCCAGCTTTTGACCGGATCAAAATCAAGTTGCAACTAGGAACACTTATAATAAAAATAGGCATGGGTATGAGGACTTATTCTTACAACCATATATATGAGGTCGGTATCATTATGATCTTAATTTGTGCCCTGGAAGTCATTCATCGAGATCTGCTTGCTATGTATCGAAGTGGGGGATGTGTCCAAATTACGTCTTGACCGGCACGCATCCTGCATCAAGAGTCAGTTGTCCAACCGAAGGCCCTATCCGTCGCGCGGGGTTACCTCGGGAATTGAGATAACAACAATTGTACAAAAGCATTGGGCGTTTAATGACTACACATCTTGTATCCCCAGAGACAAGATCCGTGTTACCGTACTAAACCTTTCTGTCACTGGTGTTCAGAATAACACATCACGGTCTCCCTGCCCTTAGCCTCTCTGTGGCTCGCTCCCCATGATACTGTGTACCTTCAGGCGAACGAGACAAAAGACAACTATGAAGTAATTTTATGTTACACAAACGGGACGTTAATTCATAGTAATTCCATCGATCCTTCCAACAAATACATCAGGTTGCAGGGCTATGCATCAACCCATGACCTTACTGAAGTACTCACACATGGAGATCATATCACACGAAGAAACCATGGCAGAACACATCATGAAGATTGATTGATTGATAATATGTCTTACAATGGATGCCGGATGTGATATCCGATTACAAAGTATGGTTAGATGGCTGAGTACTATGGTGAAGATGGTGGTGGCTATGGAGATGTAGATGGGAAATGGCGATGGCTAGGGTTGATGGAGATGACTGCTGCGAAGATGGTGATGTGTGGCGTCCCCTGTTGCTCTTCTGGATTGGGCCTTTTATAAATGTTGTTCAGGTGGATGAGACGGCGCTGTTGGCAGTCCATACGACCATCCATATGAGCGGAGATGGTCGTATGGAAGGCCATCTTCTGCTCTGGCTCCTCTGCTGCGCCTCCCATTTGATCTCCTCTATCTCCACTTTACTCCTTTCCATGTATCGGCTTGATTTCGTGCATAAATAGCCCATTTCCTGTGAAAACAAAATAAAGATCAGATATTTGGAATCCTTTGCATTCATTAGTCATTAGTAGCAATATCGGAGTGAATATCTCTATTTTTATAAAATATCACTACAAGGATATCCCCTATAAAGCAACACAAATCCTATAACATTTTCACTATATGTTGCAAAATTCACAGTAGATACATACGCATATAAGCGGTGCAACAAAGGCGTAGTAGATTTGCAGGTCATAACCCTATCGTGGTACATATATGAAAAAATAAACCAAGGAGAGAAAAAGACGCGCGAGAAACAGGGCACCCAATTCCCCTCGTCTCTCCCAAATCGCCACCACCGACCGCCTCGTCTGCCCGCTCCGACCCACCTCGCCGTCGGCCCTACCACTCCCCTCCTCCCACCTCGCAGCTCCGGAGGCTACCGGATCCGTCGCATCCACCACCCACCCATCCCTCTCTCCTCCCATCTCTCTCTCTCTCTTCATGCGGCTTCTCAATGCGCCACCTGCAGTGGCTGATTCACGCGATGGCCGGCGAATCCCGCCACCGCGAAGCACAGCTCGAGGCCCCCTCACACAGCGGAGCCCCCCAACCGGCTAGGTCCAGCGCTTGCAGCCACCAAAGACCACCGACGAGCCTCGCCCCATGGCTAGGGCATAGTTGCCGGGAACGGAGAACGGTGCCACGTTCCACGAACCGGGAACGTCGACCCGGATCGAGGGTCGGGGCCGACACAGGGGACGATACGATTCGGTGGTAGGAACGTGACCCCAGAATACAAGGGAACGAGATGATTCGCAGAGTGGTTCGAGACATACCAGGCTACTGTAGCGTCCGCCCTCCTCTGTCGACTATAGCAACGAGAGGATCGAAAACTCCGGCGGATTCACGTGATCAGGTCGCCGTCCATGCATCTGTGGCGGCGCCACGGCGGCCTCTGCAGTACGCACCTTCCGGCGGACACGGCGGCATGGACTCCGCACTCCGCAGTCCTCCACGGCGCCGCGGCGACTTCACGTCGCCGTCCATGCATCCGCGGGATCCAGCACCTATGGCAGAGCCACGACTGTCTCGGCTTTCATTTTGTCCGGCGGCTGCAACTCCGTGCGTTTTGGGGTTGATTGAGATATTCTCCGTGAGTTTTGGGGCTGAGGAAAAACAGGAAGAGTGCATGGAACAAGACCCATAACAATCAAGGCCCATAGACGTTATTACAAGTATTTCGAGCTAAAAAAATCCACGAAGACATGATCGCAGTAACAGGCGTTCCTCGAGACCCACGGTGTCGTTCCCGATAATCGTCCCAAACTTGTCGGGGTCGTGTCCCCTCGATCGATCGATCGACAGAAAGATGTATACCCCTGTCGTTCCCTATTATTAGCCGGCAGCGATTCTCGACCCTCCTTCCCATCCCTCGACCCTATCGACCCGGAAACTTGGCAACTATGGTCTGTCCCATATAAGATCATATCTGAAGCTCTTCGGCCCACTTCTCTGCACATCCGCCTCCATGAGTGAGAGGATAATGGGTCCATGGTCGCTAGTAGCTGCAGTACCGTTCTCCACTTCAGCCAAAGGAAACAAAGAACTCCATGAAGAATCAGCCACTGCCCGGTCCAGACGAACTCTGGTGTAAGCACTGGAAAAAGTAGCGCGCTATAGCGCCGCTAATAGCACGCTATAGCGTGTATAGAATTGTCTCGCTAAATTGATCAGTGTACAATGTTTCGCTAATAGCACGCTATAGCGCGCTATAGCACGCTAATAGCATATTTTCGGGGGCGACGCTATTTTGTGTAGCGTGCTATTTTTTTCCTTGGGTGTAAGACCCGCCTGACACTCTCTTCTCAAAGGTCCACATCCTACCCTTGTAGCCCAGATCTGCAAGCCCGCATATATCAAGCGCGTCTCTAAATCCGTCCATCTGACCTTGAGCCCTCGGATTTGTGCCATCATGCTATGCCTGAATGAGAACTTCGCTGAAATCACCCAACACCAACCATGGCAGGTCAGACGTGCTTGCGATGGAACACAGGGTATCCCACGTCCTATATCTCTCCGCCACCTGAGCTTCGCCATATACACATGTGAGCCTTCACGGAGAAGGCCCTAAATTTGAAATAGTTGCATCGATGTGGTATCTAGAGTAGCCGATAACCTCTAGTTTTATTGCATCATTCCAAAATATTACAAGACCACCACTTCTACGGTTCTACCTGAACTTCCAACAGCATATGATCTATCAAAACCAAAAGATTGAGCCAAGAACTCGGCCCGTGCTCTAGGGATTTGCGTTTCTACAAGACATAGCACGGTCGGGGCAAATTTTGCCGTGAGATCACGGACTTCACGAACTGTCGCGGGATTGCACAAACCATGACAGTTCCAGCATAGCGTATTCATTGGGCCTGGCGGTCCTCCTCGAGGGAGGCCGCCGTATTCATCGGATTTTCCACTTCCTCGCCATCTACCCCCTGTCGCCTTCTCTTAACAACACTAGTAGAAAACAGGGCTTTGGTCTAGGCCAGATAAGAGCATTAGTCCCGGTTCTGCTACGAACCGGGATCAATGGGTGCATCAGTCCCGGTTCGTGAGGCCAGGACGCCGGCCGGGCCTCGGCAGGACCCCTTTGGTCCCAGTTCCAGACACGAACCGGGACTAAAGGGCCTCGCTCCTGGCGCAGCCCCTTTAGTCCCGGTTGGTGGCTGGAACCGGGACTAAAGGTTGGCCTTTAGTCCCGGTTTTAGACACAAACCGGGGCTAAAGTTTTGCCTATATATATCCAGCCCCCCCCCCCCCATCTCCTCAGTTTTTTGGCCGTGGAAGGGTGGGAGGTTTGTGCTACTCTGTTCTCACCTCCTATGCACATGAGGTGTTTGATGAAATGCCCGAGCCACACTTAAGCTTTCTCCTCTCCAAGCTCGACCTCCAAGCTACATTTTCCCCAAGATCTGTCTAGGTTTGGCGGTGCACCAACTACACAAGCGTTCTAAAAGGTTAGCAACTTCATCGTTTCATCTCTCACTGCTAGTTTAGCTCATTTCAAATGTTGTAGAAGTAGAGTGGTTTGTGGGTTTTAGTGGAGGAGTGTATGTGGGAGTTCTTTTGATTTAGATGCACAATTTGAGCTGAAATTAACTTCTTAGAGTCTGCACATGTGTAGGGTGCCGTCCCCGTCCCCGTCCTCACCGCCGTCGATCGCCCGCGCCGATCTCGTCGCCGGCACCACCGTGGTGAGCCTCTTGTTCTTATCTTCTTTTTAAAAGAAAAAAATTCTTACTTGTATGATTTAGATAGATACTTGTATAATTTTCTTACTTTTATTATTGTTTGTTATTATATAGTGCCATGACTTTGGTATCCTCCCCCGTCGGCCCTCGTTCTGTCTATGATTCGGATGTGGTATATTATCTTTTATTACTATTTGTTTCATTTAGTGTTTATGACAATTATGCCGACCAACGTGACATAGATGTTTTTATTTAGGAGGTATGTGAATCGGAAATTCCAACCGACCCTTTTGTCGAGAGGTTAAATTTAGTTGAAAAATAAAACAATTACTTGAAGAAAAAATTGAAAAGAATTGAGGAGGAGAAGATGGAATTGGAGTTGCATGTTGCCGATGTCGTCGATGATCACAAGATCCAGATGGATGCAATGCGCTTGAAGATTAGAAAGATTAGAAAATATGCCATTGATAATGAGGCTTGGTATCATTATGCTGTTGGATCAATTGTTACCTTAGTTGCGATTATGATCGCATTTGTTGTTGCATTTAAATGTTTTACATAGTTGTATGTTAGTTTCAATGTATGTTTTAATTAGATGCTCTAGAGAGCTATATGTTGTTCTATGAGAACTATATATGTATGAACTTTATGTATTTATTTTTTCAGTAATAACATTTGATCACTACTGTACTTTGGTTTTAATGTGATGATGAACTTGTATTAATTTGGTCACTTCTCTATTCATGATGCTCTGTAATGGTTTTTGATACACTTAATTATATAATGCACGCAGATGAACCGGCAATGGATGTACGGTGACCGACGCACCTCCGAGTATCTTGAGGGCCTGCATAAATTTCTCGAAGTGGCTGAGGCAAACAAGCAGAATGGTTTTATGTATTGTCCATGCCCTGTCAGTGAGAATACGAAGGATTACTCTAACTTGAAAACCCTTCACGTCCACCTGCTTGAGAAGGGTTTCATGCCACACTATAATGTTTGGACCAAGCACGGAGAAAGAGGGGTTATGATGGAAGACAACGAAGCAGAAGAGGATGATGACAACTATCCCCCTGAATACGGTGATACTGCAACGGGGGAATCTGAAGATCAAGAGGAACTAGACGATGTGCCCGATGATGATCTTCGCCGGGTTATACCGAATAGGGAGAAGTTGAAGTTCGATCGCATGTTAGAGGATCACAAAAAAGGGTTGTACCCAAATTGCGAAGATGACAACACAAAGCTCGGTACCACACTGGAATTGCTGCAATGGAAGGCAGACAATGGTGTATCTGACAACGGATATGGGAAGCTACTGAAAATAATGAAGAAGAAGCTTCCAAAGGATAACGAATTGCCCGACAGTACGTACGAAGCAAAGAAGGTTCTATGACCTCTAGGATTGGAGGTGCAGAAGATACATGCATGCCCTAATGACTGCATCCTCTACCGCGGTGTGTACGAGGATTTGAACGCATGCCCGGTATGCGGTGCATTGCGGTATAAGATCAGACGAGATGACCCTGGTGATGTTGAGCGCGAGCGCCCCAGGAAGAGGGTTCCTGCCAAGGTGATGTGGTATGCTCCTATAATACCACGGTTGAAACGTCTGTTCAGAAACAAAGAGCATGCCAAGTTGATGCGATGGCACAAAGAAGACCGTAAGAAAGACGGGAAGTTGAGAGCACCCGCTGACGGGTCGCAGTGGAGAAAAATCGAGAGAAGGTGGGGGGACTTTGCAGGTGACGCAAGGAACATATGGTTTGGGTCAAGCGCAGATGGCATTAATCCTTTTGGGGAGCAGAGCAGCAATGATAGCACCTGGCCCGTGACTCTATGTATCTATAACCTCCTCCTTGGTTGTGCATGAAGCGGATGTTCATTATGATGCCAGTGCTCATCCAAGGCCCTAAGCAACCCGGCAACGACATTGATGTGTACCTAAGGCCATTAGTTGAAGAACTTTTACAGCTGTGGAATGGAAAAGGTGTATGTGTGTAGGATGACCACAAACAGCAGGAATTTGACCTACATGCGTTGCTGTTTGTAACCATCAATAATTGGCTTGCTCTCAGTAACCTTTCTGGACAGACAAACAAGGGATACCACGCATGCACGCACTGTCTAGATGACACCGAAAGTATTTATTTGGAGAAATGCAGGAAGAATGTGTACCTGGGACATCGTCGATTTCTTCCGACCAACCATCAATGTCGAAAGAAAGGCAAGCATTTCAAAGGAGAGGCAGATCACCGGAAGAAGCCCGCCCTCCGTACTGGTGATCACATACTTGATATGGTCAAGGATTTACAAGTAATCTTTGGAAAGGGTCCTGGCGGACAATCTGTTCCGAATGACGCTGAGGGACGCGCACCCATGTGGAAGAAGAAATCTATATTTTGGGACCTACCCTATTGGAAAGACCTAGAGGTCCGCTCTGCAATCGACGTGATGCACGTGACGAAGAATCTTTGCGTGAACCTGCTAGGCTTCTTGGGCGTGTATGGGAAGACAAAAGATACACCGGAGGCACGGGAGGACCAGCAACGTGTGCACGAAAAAGACGGCATGCATCCAAAGCAGTATGAAGGTCCTGCCAGCTACGCTCTTACCAAAGAAGAGAAGGAAATCTTCTTTGAATGCCTGCTCAGTATGAAGGTCCCGTCTGGCTTCTCGTCCAATATAAAGGGAATAATAAATGTCCCAGAGAAAAGTTCCAGAACCTAAAGTCTCATGACTGCCACGTGATTATGACGCAACTGCTTCCGATTGCATTGAGGGGGCTTCTACCGGAAAACGTTCGATTAGCCATTGTGAAGCTATGTGCATTCCTCAATGCAATCTCTCAGAAGGTAATCGATCCAGAAATCCTACCAAGGTTAAAGAATGATTTGGTGCAATGTCTTGTCAGTTTCGAGCTGGTCTTCCCACCATCCTTCTTCAATATCATGACGCACGTCCTAGTTCATCTAGTCGACGAGATTGCCATTCTAGGCCCTGTATTTCTACACAATATGTTCCCCTTTGAGAGGTTCATGGGAGTCTTAAAGAAATATGTTCGTAACCGTGCTAGGCCAGAAGGAAGCATCTCCACGGGCCATCAAACAGAGGAGGTCATTGGGTTTTGTGTTGACTTCATTCCTGACCTTAAGAAGATTGGTCTCCCTCAATCGCGGTATGAGGAGAGACTAACTGGAAAAGGCACGCTAGGAGCGGACTCAATAATATGTAGGGACGGGCATTCTTGGGCTCAAGCACACTACACAGTTCTACAGAATTCTACCTTGGTGACCCCGTATGTCAATGAACACAAGAATATTCTGCGCTCCAAACACCCAGAGCAGTGTGACGACTGGATTACATGTGAACACATCAGGACTTTCGGCAGTTGGTTGCAAACACATCTCATGGGTAACACCACTGTTGGAGATGAGCTGTACTCGTTCGCCAGGACACCATCTTCGACTGTATTGACTTACAAAGGGTATGAGATAAATGGGAATACATTTTACACGATCGCCCAAGATCAAAAGAGCACCAACCAAAACAGTGGTGTCCGCTTTGATGCAGCAACCAACAGGGGAAAGGACACATATTATGGTTACATAGTGGACATATGGGAACTTGACTATGGACATGATTTTAAGGTCCCTTTGTTTCGGTGCAAATGGGTCAATCTGTCAGGAGGCGGGGTACAGGTAGACCCATAGTACGGAATGACAACAGTGGATCTGAACAATCTTGGGTACACACACGAACCATTCGTCCTAGCCAATGATGTGGCGCAGGTTTTCTATGTGAAGGACATGTCTACCAAACCGAGAAAAAGAAAAGATAAGGAAGCGAATACATCATACGATGAGCCAAAGCGCCACATAGTTCTTTCAGGGAAAAGAGACATCGTGGGAGTGGAGGGCAAGACAGACATGTCTGAAGATTATGAAAAGTTTCACCAAATTCCTCCCTTCAAAGTGGAGGCTGACCCAAGCACCCTGTTAAACGATGAAGATTATCCATGGTTACGGCGCAATAAGCAAGGGAAACACACGAAGAAAAAGTGAAGGAGGATACGATGATGGCTCTGATTACGCGAAGAAAAAATGAAATGCCTTTTGTAACAGATGAGTTTTCGTCCGAAACGCTGATACTTCAAAAGAGATTGTCCATTTTGTACACGAAGTGCATCCAGCTTTTGTCGTAACCCTCTCAACTTTTTAGCACATGCTATGTGGGTGAAATGATGATACCATGCCAACTTTCAACCTTTTCAGAGTTCATTTGTAGTGCTTTTCAATTTCAGGGTCATTTAGCTAAAAAAACTCTAATAGCAAAAAGAATGAACTAAAAAGAATCAATTAAAATATTTTGTTATGATCAACTAAAACAAAACTATAATATTCTTCAATAGCAAAAAGAATCAACTAAAAAGCTTTTATAAACCTCTAGTTATTATCAAAATAATATTAACTTAAAATTATATAAAATTTATGCAACTAAAATTATCAAAGTATTTTTTGTTAAAAACTTTAATAGCAAAAAGATTTTTCATAAAGTATTTTATGTTAAAAACTTTAATAGCAAACTAAAATGACATAAAAAATAAAAAAATATTATCAAAATAATATTAACTTAAAATTATATAAAATTTATGCAACTAAAATTATCAAAGTATTTTTTGTTAAAAACTTTAATAGCAAAAAGAATTTTCATAAAGTATTTTATGTAAAAAACTTTAATAGCAAACTAAAATAACATAAAAAATAAAAAAAATGCCGCCTACTGGGCCACCACGGCCTGCATACGACTAGAAACCCATCTGTACATGGGCCAGGATGCAGGCCCGCGGGCCCAACAGCCCCAACACACTAGTAGAAAAAGGGCCATTTGTCCCGGTTCGTAAGGGCCTTTAGTCCCGGTTCTGGAACCGGGACTAAAGGGTCGGGACTAATACCCAAAACCTTTAGTCCCGGTTTGCTTACGAACCGGGACCAAAGGCCCTCCACGTGGCGCTGCCTGGGGCGGGGGAGGGAGGACCTTTAGTCCCGGTTGGTGTTACCAACCGGGACTAAAGGCTCCACCTTTGGTCCCGGTTGGTAACACCAACCGGGACCAAAAGGCGGCCACGCGTCAGCAGCTCGCAGTCGCTGGGTTTTGTTTTTTTTTTGGAAGGGGGGGTTTTGGGGTTTTGGAGGGTTAATTTAGGGGTTTCATATTGTGTTAGCGAGCTAATAGAGAGAAGTGACCTCTCTTTTTCCGTGCTTGGTCGACGCTAGCTACTACACATATAGAGAGAACTCGACGCTAGCTAGTAAGTAAATAAAGGAAACCATTAATTACACAAGATCGTCATGAACATATATAGAGAGAAGTGACATCTCTTTCTTCGTGCTTGGTCGAACAACAATTTTCGTATATCTATCCGACGCTGCTACATATGTACAATATATAACATCCCTTACAGCAATTTCAATTTCACATGGTATTCTCCTTGTTCAGGTATGACGTGGTCAAGAAAGAATCCCGCCAATTCCTCTTGAATTGCTCGTATGCGATCATGTGGTAGGAGTTCATCCCGCATCTGCCAGATCTAATTTAAAGAAGGGGTCAATACATATATATGAATGAAACTCAACACAATTGATGGTAATATATAAAATAAAATTGTGAATATTGTTTACGTACTTCAAATTGTTTCTCAGAGGAGGCCCGTTCAGAGGTATAGTAGCGAATGAACTCGCATACGTAGTATCCACATAAATGAGTGTTGGGTGCCTGCAACAAGCACTTTACGAGAATAGAGTTCAATCAAACTGATAAGCAAGCATGATAATGGTATTGATGAAACTAGAATCAATGAGAGATGCGCGGAACTAGCTAGTACTATTTACTTTGGGGTGTGTAAATCGCAGCTCCTTCTTCAGACCCGGAACCTTAGCGGTGAACGTTTTCCAAACCCTGGCAGGCAAAGAAAATGATTACTTGATATCAGGAAATGAACGAAAGTTGCCGATATGGTCCCGGTATTGATTGAACTTACTTCTGGAGCATTGCGGTCATGTTCGCATAATACTTGGGATCTTTACGATGCGAGTCTAAGACAGTTACTAATGCCCCGTCAAGGTTAATGGATAGCAGAATATAGTGGAAGCTGCGCACGCATAACTCATCAATTACATTACTTAACCACGAGTAAGCGGAACCGAATATGCAGAAGACAGTAACACTCACTTGAAGTTGTAAGGAAAGAGTATTTCCCTTTTGTTTTGATGTTTAAGGAACGTTTGTAGTAAGTTGTTCTCGGTATCTTCAGCCGCCTCTCGTACCGACCATTCATTTACGGTATTTGGGCTAATGAACCCAACGTTGAAGATTCCTATTTTTTGGCATTCGACCATCTTCAATCTGCATAATATAGTGAGGATAATTATATATACATGCAATGAACGAGCTGAGCTAGAGACTTAATTATAGAAGTAATACTTACAGACAGTAGTAAGTCATGAGTTGTTTGTCGAGGGCCTTTTGATTGTACAATTGAAATAACTCCACAAATTCAACAGGCAGCAGGTCGACTCCAGGGAAGTCATGCTCTTTTTTAATTCCGACTAACAAACTGTCTTTCCCAGACTTCCTGCAGGTTTCCATGTACCAGTCATGCAATTTTTGCATCATCGTTGTTAGATGAGGATGATCAGGTTTGACGAGAGGCTTCCCGTGCTCGTATCTAAAGACGTCTACTACCTCAGCCGTTTCAAACTGTACATCATCGGGCAGGTAATCATCAAGAGTGGTACCGGGCAGTAGCACCGGATGATTAGCGATATCGCTAGACACCTTGAGCGGGGGGCACGATTGCTTCTCCTGTTCACCGAGCTGGGGAATTGTTTTCCCACTTCTTCGTTTTTTCGCTCTTGCAGCACTGGAAGTACTTCCCGACTGCTGCGCTTTAGCATGTGTCTTAGTAATTATGCGGTCATAGTTGGAATCCGGCGGAGGCGGTGGTGGTCGCATCAGGGCATCGATAGTGCGCTTCACTTTCACCGGATCTAGCTTCTCCTTCGGAGATGGAGTTTTCTTTGCAAAATGGTCCCTCACTTGGGCACGACATATGTCCTCGTTTTCCTGCTCGGTCCTCTCATATGGTAACTTTTCCACAGGCTTGAGAGATGGACCGTATCTGAATTGCCTCCCGCCTCTGCTTGTACTGCTAGCCGCCGGAGCGGCGGCGTCTCTCTTCCGTCGTTGCTGACGAGGCGGAGAAGGAGGCGGAGTGCTCCGACGCGCCGGAGTAGGTGAAGGAGGAGGCGGAGTGCCCTCACGCGTCGGAGGAGCCGGAGAAGGAGGCGGAGTGCCCTGATCACTCGCCGAAGGAGGAGGAGGAGGAGGAGGCAGGGTGCCCTGACTCGCCGGAGGAGGAGGAGGAGGCGGAGGCGTCCAGTTTGGAAGCTTGATGTACACCTTCTGCCATAGACATGTACTCCTCAGAGCATGAACCAGCTGATTCTCCCCTTCACCTATAGAGTGGTAAAGCTCGAGCTCCTCAAATCCCTCCATTACTTCATCCACCATCACAACAGCATAGCCATGTGGAATCGGAAGGCAGTGAAAAGTTCCGTTGGGTTGAGGAGGTGCAACAGAGCCGAGAGCCGCCTTGAAAGTGAGGTTATGGCATTTCGTCATAAGCTCGCAATTTTGAGCCTCCGTGATAGTATCCACGGGGTAGATAGGCTCCGTGAACTCAGTCTGAACGGGCTCTGTGGAAGCCACGCTGCTTCTCCGCTGAGATGGCGGGGTAGCTTCTGGGGTAGCTTCGTGCCGCTGAGATAGTTGGCCGGCAGCTCGCTGGCTCTCAGCTTCCTCTAGCTTTTGTAGTCTTGCACTCATCTTCTGCATGTCGCTCAGCTCCGCTTTCCTCTTTCTCTCCCGGCTTCTGTAACCGCCTGCGTCGGGAAACCCAAACTTCCACGGAACGGAGCCTGGTGTGCCTCGTGTTCGTCTAGGGTGCTCAGCATTCCCTAGGGCCTCAGTCAGCTCGTCCTTCTCTCTGTCGGGAATGAACGTCCCTTCCTGCGCTGCGGTGATATACTTCTGAAGCTTCGTGACGGGTATTGCAAGTTTCTCGTCCGTCCAACGGCACTTCCCTGTTTCAGGGTCCAAAGTTCCCCCAACCCCGAAGAACCAAGTACTTGAACGGTCTGGCCAGTTCAATGTCTCTGGTTCGACCCCTTTAGCAATCAGGTCATTCTCAGCTTTGTCCCACAACGGCCGGGCTTTGAGGTAGCAACCTGACCCCGTGTGATGGTGATACTGCTTCTTTGCAGCGTTGTTCTTGTTTGTCTCTGACATTTTCTTACTCTTGTCTGATGTCTTGTAGGCCACAAATGCGGGCCAGTGATCTCTTATCTTCTCAAATCGGCCGATGAATTCTGGAGTCTCACCTTTGTCGACAAACTTTGATTTCAAATCCTTCTTCCACCTCCTGAATAGATCTGCCATCTTCTTAAGAGCACACGCCTTAACCAGTGGCTCTATAACGGGCTTATTCGGATCCTCCTCTGGCGGTAGGGTGAAATTTGCCTTCAGCAAGGTCCAAAGATCATCTTTCTGTCTATCGGTGACATAATCACCTTCAGGGGCGTCGTCCTTAGGCTTATTCCATTGCTTGATGCTGATCGGGATGTTGTCCCTAACAATAGCTCCGCACTGAGCAGAAAATGCGTCCTTGGTCCGCTTGGGTTCAATCGGTAGGCCATCGTCCGCGAGTGCTGTGATCGTGAACCTTTCATCCTTGCGCAACCTCTTCTTCGGGCCTCGTCTCGTTACCGAAGTTTGGCTCGATCCGGAGGGCTATAAAGAAGAAAGAAGAGTTAATATATATATGTACATACCAAAACAATTAATGCATCAATTAGCTAGTCAGCACCTCCGGAGCCAACATGAGCATGTCACCGGAGCCATCATGATCATGTCCTTCCTCCTCCATTGTTCCATCGGTGTCATTGAGAAACGACAAGACAGCATCACCTCCGGCGAGGATTATCTCCCCCAACAACTGTTCTTGTTCCAAGTCTCTTTGATCCATAGGTTCTGCAAATATTACAACATGGCAATTAATATACAAACATGAATGTCCGACGTCCGGAATGGCAATTAATATACAACATAGCAAATTATTCTATCCGGAACTCCGTTCCAAAACAACTTTGAAGAGCTTCATAGCATCATACGCATGTTACTTCCGGCTAATGATGAAGCCATGGATTTCTTCAATACTTTGACAGACAACGTGACATATAAAAGAATATATATAGATGAGATCAAAAAAAATTGGATCAACTTGTGCACATCCATAATGGGGGCATTCTTGATAAATCTATGTTACCGGAGTTATCTATGTTACCGGAGGGGGTAGACGACAATGACGCTCACCCCTCATGTCATGTCCGACGTCCCCCCTCATGTCGAAGTTATCGGGGAGGGGGTAGACAACAACGACGCTCACCCCTCATGTCCGACGTCCAACGTCCCCCCTCATGTCATGTCGGACGTCCCCCTCATGTCGATGTTATCGGGGAGGTGGCCTCGACAACGCTCTTTTAACTTGGTAAATTTGGGTGGCCTCGACAACTCTTCTAGGGTTTGGGGTGGCCTCAACAACGCTCTTTTAACTCATTTAACTCATTTAACTTGGTAAATTTGGTTGGCCTCGACAACGCTTCTAGGGTTTGGGGTGGCCTCGACAACGATTTTTCAGTCCCGGTTTGGCGAGAGGGGGTTGATCGATCGACGTCCCCCCTCATGTTGGAGAGTTATCGGAGTTTTCTATGAACAAAAAAAATACTACCTATCACATCTCAGTCCCGGTTTGGGTGGACTCGAGTGTTTGGTCGGGCGAGAGGGGGTTGATCGACGTCCCCCCTCATGTCGAAGTTACCGGAGTTTTCTTCTAGGGGTTTGGCTGACCTCGAGAGTTTGTCAGGTAGGGGAGGGGGGGTAGGAGATCGACAACGCTTTTTTTCTAGGGTTTGCGTGGCCTCGAGAGTTGGTCGCCCGATATGTCCGACGTCCCCCCTCATGTCGATCTCCTCTCGAGAGATCGAGGGCGACGGCGACATACATACATATAGCCACATACATACATGGAAAAAAATGCTATGAACAAAAAAATGCTATGAACAAAAAAATACATATAGCCACATATATGAAAAAAATACATATATGAACAAAAACATGCTATGAACAAAAAAACATCATATATACATCCATCCATACATACATATAGCCACATACATATATACATTATATATGAACAAAAACATTCATCATATAAAAAAAATCAACATATATATAAAAAAAATTGCACAGAGCAGGAGCGGCGGCGGCTCACAGCGGGGGCGGCGGCGGCTCACAGTGGGGGCGGCCGGCGAAGGTGACGGCGACGGCGGGGGCGGCGAGGGCACCGGCGACGGCGACGGCGGGGGCGGGCCTGGGCAGGGGCGCGGCCGGGCGCGCTCGGGGGCGGGGCAGGGGCGTGGGCTCGGGGGCGGGGCAGGGCCGCGGGCTTGGGGACGACGACGGCGACAGCGACGGCGACGACGGGGCAGGGACGTGGGCTCGGGGGCGGGGCAGGGCCGCGGGCTCGGGGACGACGACGGCGACGACGGGGCAGGGGCGTGGGCTCCGGGGCGGGGCAGGGCCACGGGCTCGGGGACGACGACGGCGACGGCGACGGCGACGACGGGGCAGGGGCCTGGCGATGGCGACGGCGTGGGCGGTGGACGGCGTCGGGGCAGGCTGGCGGCGTCGAGGAGGTCGGCGTCGTCGGGCGAAGTGGCGATGAAAACTGTGAAATTTCACAAGTGCTGGTTATATACACTCAGCATTGGTCCCGGTTGGTGGCACCAACCGGGACCAATGCCACCCTTTAGTCCCGGTTGGTGGCACCAACCGGGACTAAAGGGTGGCACCAACCGGGACTAAAGGGGGCAGGTTTCTCGAGGTTGATCATCATCCTCTTCTTCTTCGTTGTCTTCCATCATAACCCCTCTTTCTCCGTGCTTGGTCCAAACATTATAGTGTGGCCTAAAACCCTTCTCAAGCAGGTGGAAGTGAAGGGTTTTAGAGTTGGAGAAAGCCTTCGTATTCTCACAGACAGTACATGGACAATGCATAAAACCATTCTGCTTAATATACTCGGAGGTGCGTCGGTCACCGTACATCCATTGCCGGTTCATCTGCGTGCGTTATATAGTTCTTATTATTGAACAACATATAACTCTCTAGAGCATCTAATTAAAACACACAAATAAGAACTTTTTTCTTTTAGAAAGAAGATAAGAAGAAGAGGCTAACCACGGTGTTGCCGGCACCGAGATGGGCGCGGGCGATCGACGGCGGTGAGGACGGGGACGGGACAGGACGGACCGCCAAACCTAGACAAATCTTGAGGAAAATGGAGCTTGGACATGGAGCTTCGAGAGAAGAAAGCTTAAGTGTGGCTCGGGCATTTCATCGAACACCTCATGTGCATAGGAGGTGAGCTAGAGCACCACAAAAGCTCTCCCACGGCCGGGCAAAAAAACAGAGCAATGCATTGCTCTGCTCGCGGGCGGGGGCTATATATAGGCCAACCATTGGTCCCGGTTCCAGCCACAAACCGGGACCAATGGTTGTGGGCCAGGAGTGAGGCGCATTGGTCCCGGTTCGTGGCTGGAACCGGGACAAAAGGGGTCACCTTTAGTCCCGGTTCCAGCCACAAACCGGGACCAATGGTTGTGGGCCAGGAGCGAGGCGCATTGGTCCCGGTTCGTGTCTAGAACCGGGACAGAAGGGGTCAGACGAACCGGGACCAATGCCCCACGAGGCCCGGCCGGCGCCCTGGCCTCACGAACCGGGACCGATGCCCCCATGGGTCCCAGTTCGTGAGTGAACCGGGACTAATGGGCTTCTCAGGGGTGGACCGATGCCCTGTTTTGTACTAGTGACATGGCACTGACAAAGGTTAGGCAAGTACTGCCTGCATTAGAGAGGAGCTCGAAAGCTCAGCCGCAGCGCGCCTTATAAACCAGTGCTGCCCTCTCTCAACTAGCGAGGTGGGACTAAACTCCCACCACACCGCTGTGCCAGGCTATTGGTCCCGGTAGGTGGCTCGAACCGGGACAAAAGGGTGCCTTTGGTCCCGGTTCGAGCCACCAACCGGGACCAATGCCCCCCTTTCGTGCCGGTTGGAGCCACCAACCGGGACTAAAGGTCTCTGCTTCCCGCCCTTTGGGCTGCTGAAATTTACCTTTAGTCCCGGTTGGTGGCTCCAACCGGGACGAAAGGTGGCCTTTCGTCCCGGTTGGTGTCACCAACCGGGACTAAATGTTGGGGTATATAAGCCCACACTTACGAAATTTTCATAGTTCATCCGCAGTTTCCCCCGACGACGCCGAGCACATCGACGCCGCCAGACTGCCCTGACGCCGTCCGCCGCCCCCGCCGTCGCCGTCGCCGCGCCCCTGCCCTATCGTCGCCGTCGCCGCGCCCCTGCACCGTCGTCGCCCCCGAGCCCGCGCCCCTGCCCCGCCCCCGAGCCCGCGCCCCTGCCCCGCCCCCGAGCCCGCGCCGCTGCCCCGGCCCGCCCCCGCCGTCGTCGTCGCCGCGCCCCTGCCCCGTCGTCGCCGTCGCCGTTGCCATCGTCTCCCTCCTCCCCAAGCCCTCGCCGCCCCCGCTGTGAGCCGCCGCCGCCCCGGCCCGCTGTGCATTTTTTTTTATTAGATGAATTTTTTTTGTTCATATATAATGTATATATAGATGTTTAGTGTTTATTAATCATGTGTATGTATATATGTGTATGTATATGTAAATATTGATATGATGAATTTTTTTTTGTTCATATATAATGTATATGTAGATGCTTAGTGTTTATTAATCATGTGTATGTATGTATGTGTATGTATATGTAAATATTAATTTAGTGTTTATATGTAATCATGCTTAGTGTTTTTTTTTTGTTCATATATAATTGTTCATATATAATGTAGATGTATATGTATGTATGGATGGATATCGATGGATGTATGTATATAGAAAATTCGTAGAAAATTAACCGTAACTCCGATGAAAATAATTTATATATGAAAATCGATCAGAAAAATATGACGAATCCAAATATGCCAGCCGTTCGTCTGTCACAAGCAGCTAGCATAGCGAACCTGGAACCGTCCCCCCCCCCCCCCGGTTCATTTGTCCGAAATTAATGCAGACTTGGGGAAAACATTCCCGGATGTTATCCCCCTTCACCTATATCGTGTAGTGCCGCGTTAGAACACCCCTAGCTCTCTCGGGAATTCAACATATCCCCGATAACTTCGACATGAGGGGGGGGGGGGTCCGCAAGTATCCTCGATGACCATGAGAGAGGCGGTCCGCAAAGTATCCTCTCTCGAAAGATACGACGACTCATCAGACATGAGGGGGGGGGGTAGTCCTCGACGATCGTCTGAAACTGACTGTTATAAAACTTGTCAACTTTGCATGATGTTTGCCACTAATCCATTGCTCATATGCATATGATTCCTTGTTGTGATATTAATTCCATGTTTGCCACTAATCCATCTCTCATGGTTGTATATTGCCATGTTGTAATGTTTGCAGAAACTATGGACAGAGACTTAGAAAAAGAAGAGTTGTTGGGGGATATAATCCTTCAAGGAGGTGATATCACCTTGTCGTTTCTCAACGACACCGATGGTGAGGAAGGAGATCATGACGGCTCCGTGATCCAACAATGGAGGAGGAAGGAGATCATGACGGCTCCGGTGATCCAACAATGGAGGAGGAAGGAGATCATGACGGCTCCGGTGACCGAACGGAGGAGGGAGCCTTAACTGTTGCAAAGTCCGGCGAGGTATATATATATATTAATTAAGCCTATGCTGACTTGATGCATTAATTGTTTTGTATGTACATATATTAACGCTTCTTTCTTCTTTTAGCCCTCCGGATCGAGCCAAACTTCCGTAAGGAGACGAGGCCCGAAGAAAAGGTTGCGCCAGGATGAAAGGTTCACGATCACAGAAGTCGCTCGAGATGGCCAACCGATTGCTCCCAAGCGGACCAAGGACGCATTTGTACATCAGTGCGGAGTTGTTGTTAGGGACAGCGTCCCGATCAACATCCAAGAATGGAATAAGAAGAAGGACCCTGAAGTTTCTTATGTCCAGGATAGACTCAAAGATGATCTTTGGACCTCGCTGATGACAAATTTCAGCCTACCGCCAGAGGAGAATCCGAATAACCCAGTCATAGAGCGAAAGGTCAAGGCGTTTTCTCTTAAGAAGATGGCGGAACTATTCAGGAACTGGAAGAAAGATTTGAACAAAAAGTTTGTCCAGAAAGACGAGACTCCAGAATTCATCGGTCAATATGAGAAGATAAGAGATCACTGGCCCGCATTTGTGGCCTACAAGAAATCGGACAAGGGTAAGCAAAGGTCACTGACAAACAAGCAAAATGCTGCAAAGAAGAAGTATCACCATACCACGGGGTCAGGTGGCTACAGCAAAGCCCGGCCGTTGTGGGACAAAGCTGAGCAAGACCTGCTTGCTAAAGGGGTCCAACCAGCGACATTGCACTGGCCAGATCGGGCAAGGACTTGGTTCTTCGGGGTTGGGGGAACTTTGGACCCAGAAACAGGGAAGTGTGTTTGGACGAACGAGCAACTTGCAATACCCATCCGGAAGCTTGAGGCAGCAATCAAGGCAGCGCAGGAAGGGACGTTCATTCCCGACAGAGAGAAGGACGAGCTGACAGAGGCCCTCGGGAATCCTGAACACCCTGGACGAACACGATGCACATCAGGCTCCGTTCCGTGGGTGCATGGGTTTCCCGACAACGGTGGTTATAGAAGCCGAGAGAGAAAGAAGAAAGAGGAAGCAAGCGAAATGCAGAAGCTCGGTGCAAGATTAGCGAAACTAGAGGAACTTGAGAGCCAGCGAGCTACCGGCCAACCATCTCAGCGGCACGAAGATCCTTCCTTCGACACTGCCCCAGAAGCTACCCCACCATCTCAGCGGAGAAGCAGCGTGGCTTCCACGGAGCTCATTCAGCCTGATTTCACGGCTCCTCGCTACCCCGTGGATAGTATCACGGAGGCTGAACATTGTGTGCTAATGGCGAAATTCCAGAACCTGACCTTGAAGGCGGCGGTCGGCTCTGTTTTACCTCCTCGAGCTGAGGGAACTTTCCATTGCTGTCCGATTCCACATGGCTATGCTATTGTCACGGTGGATGAAATAATGGAGGGATTTGAGGGGCTGGAGCTTGACTACCCTACAGGTGAAGGGGATAATCTTTTGGAAAATGCCTTAAGGAGTACCTGTCTATGGAGAAAGGAGAACATCAAGCTTCCAAACTGGACGCCGCCTCAGCAGACGCAGCCGGATGAGGCCCCTCAGCAGACTCCTCACAGTCCAGCTCAGCCGGATGAGGCCCCTCCGCAGACTCAGCCGGATGAGGCCCCTCAGCAGAGTCCTCTTCCGCCTCAGCTGTCTCCGGCGCGTCAGCGGACTCCGCCTCCTCCTCCGCCTCCTCCAGCGCGTCAGCGGACTCCGCCTCCTCCTCCGCCTCCTCCGGCGCGTCAGCGGACTCCGCCGCCTCAGCAACAGCGGAAGAGAGCCGCCGCCGCTCCGGCGGCTAGCAGTACAAAAGGCGGGAAGAAATTCAAATTTGGTCCAAGCCTCAGGGTTCCTCCAAAGTTACCATATGAGAGAAGTGACAAGGAAACCGATGACATCGTGGAAGCCGAATTGCAGGCCCATTTTGAACGGAAACGTCCACCTCCGAAGGAAACAATAGATCCGGTGAAAGCAAAGCGCACTCTGGATGCCCTTAAGCGACCACCACCGCCTCCGCCGCAATCCAACTATGACCGCTGTATTGAAAAGACATAAGATGAAGCGCGGCGGTCGGGAAGTACTGCCAGTGCTTCAAGACGAAGAAGTGGGAAAACAATTCCCCAGCTTGGCGAACAGGAGAAGCAATCGTGCCCCCCGCTCAAGGTGTCTAGCGATATCGCTAATCATCCGGGGCTACTGCCCGGTACCACTCTTGGTGATTACGTGGGCGATGATGTACAGTTTGAAACGGCTGAGGTAGTAGAGATCTTTAGATACGAGCACGGGAAGCCTCTCGTCAAACCTGATCATCCTCATCTAACAACGATGATGCGAAGATTGCATGAGTGGTACTTGGAAAGCTGCAGGAAGAATGGGTCCGATAGTTTGATGGTGAGAATTAAAGATGAGAACGACCTCATTGGAGTCGACCTGATGCCTGTTGAATTTGTGGAGTTATTTCAGTTATTCAATCAAGAGGCCCTCGACAAACAACTTATGACTTGCTACTGTCTGTAAGTATTACTTCTGTAATTAAGTCTCTAGCTCAGCTCGTTCATTGCATGTATATATAATTATCCTCACTATATTATGCAGATTGAAGATCGTCGAATGCCCAAAAAGACAAATCTATGACATTGGGTTCATTAGCCCAAATACCGTAAATGAATGGGCGGTACAAAACAGAGTTAAAGATACCGAGGAAAACTTGCTAAAAACTCTTTCCTTACAACTTCAAGTGAGTGTTACTGTCTTGTGCATATTCGGGTTCGCTTACTCGAGGTTAAGTATTGTAATTGATGAGTTATGCATGCGCAGGTTCCACTTTATTCTGCTGTCCATTAAGCTTGACGGGGGAGTAGTAACTTTCTTAGACTCGAGACGTAAAGATCCCAAGGATTATGCGGACATGACTGCAATGCTCCAGAAGTAAGTTCAATCAATACCGGGACCATATCGGCAACTTTCGTTCATTTCCTGATATCAAGTAATCATTTTCATTGCCTGGCAGGGTTTGGAAACAGCTCACCGGAATGGTTCCGGGTCTGAAGAACGAGCTGCGATTTAGACACCCCAAAGTAAGTAGTACTAGCTAGTTCCGCGCATCTCTCATTGATTCTAGTTTCATCAATACCATTATCATGCTTGATTATCAGTTTGATTGAACTCTATTCTCGTAAAGTGCTTGTGGCAGGCAGGCGGGAATAATTTATGTGGATACTACGTTTGCGAGTTCATTCGCCACTCGACCACTGAGCGGGGCTTCTTCTCTGACAAACAATTTGAAGTACGTAAACAATATTCACAATTTTATTTTATTACCATCAATTGTGTTGAGTTTCATTCATATATATGTATTGACCCCCTTCTTTAAATTAGATCTGGCAGATGCGGGATGAAATCCTACCACATGATCGCATACGAGCAATTCAAGAGAAATTGGCGGGATTCTTTCTTGACCACGTCATACATGAAAAGGGAGAATACCATACGGAAATTCAATGGGAGTTTGGTGCTTGATGATGTCAGGAATGTTATATTGTATATATGTAGTAGCGGCGGATAGATATACGAAAACTTGTTGTTCGACCAAGCAAGGAGAAAGAGAGGTCACTTCTCTCTATATATGTTCATGACGATCTTGTGTAATTAATGGTTTCCTTCATTTGCTTACTAGCTAGCGTCGAGTTCTCTCTATATGTAGTAGCTAGCGTCGACCAACCACGGAGAAAGAGAGGTCACTTCTCTCTATTAGCTAGCTAACACAATATGAAACCCCTAAACCCTCCAAAACCCCTAAACCCCCCTTTCAAAAAAAAAAACCAAAAACCCCAGCGCCTGCGAGCTGGTGACGCGTGGCTGCCTTTTGGTCCCGGTTGGTGTTACCAACCGGGACTAAAGGTCCTCCTGCCTGGGCGCCCCCCAGCGCATACGAGCTGCTGACGCGTGGCTGCCTTTTGGTCCCGATTGGTGTCACCAACCGGGACTAAAGGTCCTCCTGCCTGGGCGCCCCACAGCGGCCACGTGGAGCTCCTTTGGTCCCGGTTCGTAGGCCAACCGGGACTAAAGGTTTTGGGTATTAGTCCCGTTTGTTTTGTCCCGGTTTCAGAACTGGGACTAAAGGTCCTCTGGAACCGGACCATAGCCCTGTTTTCCACTAGTGCAATTGGCACTTTTCCTGATCACGGACACAACAGCATATGAAGGATGTCTATACAGTCAAAACGGACGAGCTAGCTATCTCTGTACTCCTCTATATCATCGTCTCATCCTCACCCGAATCGCCTAATCAAACTCCGGCGGCAAACTTGACGAATCCAGCAGATTAACATGAAGGATGTCTATACAGTCAAAAGGGACGAGCTAGCTATCTCTGTACTCTATATATCACTACCTCCAAACAATCCTGATCCGAACTGCAAGTGAAACAAGAAATAAATTGATGATACAAGAAGGGATCCCATGAAGAAAGGGCAGAGAAGAAATAAGGAACGATGGGGGGAGATAAGACAAAGGTTACTGAGACTTTAATACAATTTTGTTCATTTTATTAGAACAATGAACAGGTGGGTCAGCATAGCTATCACACACCCATTCAAAAAGAGACACCTATTTAGAAGTAGGATAAAATAGACATTAGAAAATACTCCCTCCTTGCTTGAAAGAGTGTACTTCCAACTTTGTTGGAGGGTCAAACTATCTCAAAGTTTGATCGAGTTTATGCTAAAATATATCAATGTTTGTGAAACCAATAGGTATATGATGAAAATATATTGTATCATGAATCTAATACTACTAATTCGATGGCATAAATGTTGGTGTATTATTATATAAATACGGTCAAATATAAAAAAGTTTGACTTTCCAACAAAGTTGGAAGTACAGAGGGAGTATATGAGTACTATTGACACAGCAGAGTTAATATGTGAGAACCAAGTTGACATTCGAGTGCTTACCGGAGGTGGCGTGCTGTACCAAATAAGCATTGCAATACTAGCTAGGTTTAACATATTCAGTGTCCATAGGGTATGGACACTTCAATTATCATCAAGATTGACGACTTCTCGATTCAGCAAAGGACAAACTCATGTGTCTGTTGTCTGTTTACGTCTTGAGGTCGGCATTTCTAAATAAATGTAAATAAAATGCTACTTAAATTTCCTGGAAATTTGTCATTAAAATATATTTAGTTCCTAAAATAATAGATTCTAGGAATTATAAAGCAAAGCACAAAATTTGAGCGTACAAAAAAGAGATAAAGAAGTAAAAATGTTATGATATTTAATAAATCATATAAAGAATTTCTTGAATACAGTCTAAACCACTAAAGTTTTGAAAAACTTTGAACAAGCAACACAAATTACGCGTAGGTGAACCCTGCTAGTTTTACTGAAATCAAACTGTATCGACAAATATAGTGTTTGAGAGACTAATATTTTTCCAATTTATGCCCTCCAAAAAAAAAAAATATCTTCACAACTTGGTTCAAGAGGGCGGCGGCCCCCACCTCTACATAGCTCCGCCACTGCTACCAGACAGGTGCGTATCTATCTGCAGACGGTAGCAAAGATATGGATCGCGTGTGCACTGTAGAGCATGGTGGCGACGACGGATGAAACAAACGGATAACTACGAATTGCGTTAAAATATGGCTGCGTGTGGCGGAAGCCACTGATCTTATACAAGATTAACAAATTGATGAGAGCGTTAAAATAAGATTTTTGCGCCAGCGACGGAAAGAACGCCCTAACGATGTGATGTGGTCACCTGGTTGAACATGCAAGTGCAGTGGATAACTATCCTTACTATTATATATTGATGTATAGTATGTTTAGTTGGCTGGCAGCATGTGCCATGAGGAAACAAACTGTTCTTTGTTCTCTTGTCCGAGGACACGTAGACCGTATGTTTTTTCTATCAATCAAATCTGGCGTATTAGTTAAATATAACAACAGATACTACCAGATAACTGGGTAACTAAAATCATAGACATAGAAACGACTCTAAATAAAGTTAAAATTATAATCAACACCAAAGGCCTAAAAAATTTCGCTGAAGCAGCAGCCAAACTTATCGTCGTTGCGCTATCGTTATAGCTTTTTTTTTTGCGCATATTATAGCTTTTGTTGGTGATGGAAAACATCGAGAAATTTAGCCACCGAAGTACCTGCAAAGTGGGGTAGAGGACCAAATCTCGACCGTCTTTTACGACCGTGATGGACTTGTCGAGTCAACATGAGCGACGTCATCTCCATCGCGTGTCCTAGCATCGGTGTCCCGGGTGGCTAGCGGGGACCAGAAAGATGCAATCGTAGATGCCACAGGTGGAACACGGTGGTACAGTTCACTATATTATAATACATATTATATATAAAAACCACCGAACCGGAACAGCAGGCGAACGGTGGACCGGGAGAGATTGCAAGATAATCTCATGCAGGCTCGGTTCTTTCCAGGCACCGGAACAGAACATGCTTAACATTTCTTTTTTTCACGAATACACAAATCTTGCGTATCTTTTCATTGATAGAAAAAAAATAGAATGAGTACAAAGAAGACTACAACACATGGCACGAACGCAAGGAGGCGTGAACATGATACCCGGAGAAGAGGGACAAGGGATGCTCGGCCCGAACAGAGCATACAACACAGCTAAACCCACCAAGCCCGGACCAAGAGGCAGGCCGAACCAGCATGATGTCCAACATCGTCAAAGCCAATACTGGGGATGCCGCGAGCGAGATAGCGCTTTCATGAAGGAGAACGACGACGTGACGCCATCGCCATCTGATCCGGAGTACCGGACCTAGGGTTTCCCCTGAGCTCGAAGAGGGGCGCAGATGAAGGCCATGACAGCGCCTCCAAGAAGGGAAAACGACACCCGCAAGTGTCGCCGCTGCCAGTACCGGCAAGCCGAGCAGCGATTTCTCCCTGGTCTGAGTCTGAGCAATCCCATAACCGCCGGATCTATAATCGGAGATGAGGAAGCCGCCGCCGGTCGGAACCGCCACGTCGGTAAGGGGGTTGGTGGGACTGCACCTGCCGCCGGAGGGTGGCAACGGGTGCTGCCAGACACATGAGCATATGATTTGGCACAAGCTGGAGGCTAGGAGGTGTACAACGTCAAGGATGCGGAGAGAGAGAATCGGCGCAGGGGAAGCGGAGGCGACCGGCGACGCCGAGGAGCTAGGAACTGGCGGAATGCAGATCAGACCTGCTAGGGCCATAGCCGTTAGGACACCGGCGTGCCGAGTGAGCTGGAAGGGACGTCGCTAGCAGATCGCCAGGGCCAGAGCCGCTCCAGCATAGGACGACGGCAAGCCGCGGACACTGGAGAACACAGGTCCAGGGCCGCCAGGGCCGGAGCAGCGCCAGCAAAGGCCTGCTGCGAGGCACCACACGCCCACCACACCACCAGGCCGGCGCGCCGCCAAAGCCAGCTGCCGCTAGGGAAACTACCACTATTGCCTCAACAAGGAACCACGCCGGAGCTGCCACCGCAACTCGCGGGGGAGGGGGGCGCCGCCGGAGACGAGGAGATCCGCCTGCACGTCGCAGGCCCGCAACTGGCCGCAATGCCCGCGTCTAGCTCCCTTGCCAGCAACAATACTAGGAGCATGGCTGGACTGTGCCGCCAGGGGGGGCGGGGGCTGCACGGAAGGGGCCTCCATGGCCATGGCCAAGGCACACTGCAACACTCGCCGCACTGGGGGGGGGAGGGAGGGGGGGCTGCCGAGGAGATGGTGGGGAAGGGGGGGAGGGGCCACGCAGCGCACGACGGAGAAGAATTCGCCCCGCCGCCACCATCCCGCGGCACGGCACGGCTTCGCTGGCGAACCCTCCGATGGCGGCGATGCGGGGCTGGGCGGAGGAATGGGTTCCCGACGATGGCGGCTAGGGTTTTCCCGTGTCGCCACGGGAGGGCGACGTGGGGGACCTTTTTACTCACGAAGAAACTCAACATGTTTAGCATCCTCTGCAGCTTGGGTCAAATCGGGCACTGTCCAGTATTGCCAATGTGGCGATTGGCCAAGATCGCCTTTGATGTATAAAGAAGTCACGACCCATATCAATACCAGTTGGAGTTGGTACTTCATTATTATTTTTTGAACAAAGTACAGACGCAAGCGCTCATACATACGCACATACACTCACTCCTATAAAGGCACACACGCACATCCTATCCCTATGAACACCTTCGAAAGACTGAGCCGACATATCATCTTGAGATTTACGAAATCATCGTAGGCGCCTCGTCGTCGACGGGAACGTCTCCTCCCACTGAAAGCGCATCGTCGAAAATCCTGAAATAAATACAGCAATAATGCAAGCATCAGGATTTAAATCCTGATGGACTGGAGATAACACTGTCTCTCTAATCATCCAACCACAGGTTGGTTCGTGGTACTCCATTATTTACATGGTGCCCGTCAACGGCTTGGCGCAGCAACCTGGACATATCACGTACGTAAATCGTTGTACAAACTGATAGACTCAAACAGACTAGTATCACACGAACAACCTTAGGACGGGCCCACGACACCGACCCAGGACGCCTGCCGCGCCACGTCCTCCTACGTACGTACCTCTCTCAGAGCCAGAAGGCTAGCTCTTGGTGGGGCTCCCTCTGCGCTGCTACTTGACCCGGCAGTGTCAACTTCCCTCTGCTAGCTGCCTCGCCGCCCGTCGCTCCGTGCGTAGCATCTCGAGCTCCATGGCTTCCTCCGCCGTTATCGCCACGGCATCGGCCGGCAGCGGCTTCTCGAGGTTGGCTCGGCACAGGGGGCAGGTTTCCCGTGCCTGGAGCCAGGGGTCGATGCACTCCGGGTGGAACACGTGCGAGCAGTGCGGCAGCAGCCGGAGGTTGTCGTCTTCCTCGAACGCTGTCAGGCACACGGGGCAGCACTCCTCCTTCATCACCCTCTTCTCCTTTTTGTTGTGGTCCCTCCACGGCAAGATCGGGAACGTCGCCACCACCGACTGGTCCAGCCCGCGCTTGCCCCTCCCTGACGATGCCCTGCCTCCCCCTGGCGCTGCGCTGCCGTCGTCGACGCGGCGGCAGTGCCCGTGGATGTACCCGCAGAGGCAGACCAGGAGGAACAAGGCGCAGATCACCACCGAGATGATGGTCGACTTGGCGATGCTGGTGCCCCCCGATGGCGTCGGCGTCGGCGGCTCGCTAGCGACCACGTCTCTGCCGACGGCGACGAGATGTTCGACCATCGACATCGCCATCTCAAAGCACGTACAGGGCTAGCCAGGTTGGCAAACTAGCTTTGCTAGCTATACGCTACGTACCTTGTGCTGGTTTCAGTGGGAAACAACTAGGGTTCCGACCAGTGGCGAGTTCAGTAGGTGGGATTCATAGGGCTCTAGCCTACTCTCTAAAAAAATGATTTTTTTACTATACTACTACTCTTCTCTGCTTAGCCTATCAGCGCAACAACAGGCAACAGCCCACACGCAGGACTGCCCAACCAAAGCAACAAAGCACGTAACGCATGCATCCAGGCTTCCATGCATGCCGCACGCACTGCTCACGCTCCAGGTCCATGGCTCCAGACCTAGCGTTGGTCGGCGTTGTGGCGGCCAGCGGCAGACCACGTTGCAGAAAAGTTCCAGTAAATACTACATGTTTTCAGTAGTATTCTGCGAAAGTTTGAGCATATTTGGACAAGGAGATTGCAGTCTTTACTGGAATTTTCCATAAATACTACCGTAACATTGTCCCAAGGCTATTTAGCTAGGCAGATTCAAAATTTGGTTCAAAATTTAATATTTTTCATAAATTCCAGAAAAATCCCAGTGAATACTACATGTTTCTAGTAGTAATATGGGAAAATCTTAGCTTATTTGGACAAAAGAAGTACGAGATGATGTAGTTTTTCTTCAAGCGATCATTTCGTTTTTTTTCACCGTTAACTTTGAGCCCAAATTCCAATTTCGTCCTGGATTTGCCACTGGTTCCGACCACGACGGAGAGAAGCTGGCTATAGCTAGCTAGCTTCTCCACCTCCTTTTTTTTTTGGCAATAGCTTCTCCTCCGCGTTGGAACAACTATACTCGTCGTACTCGTATGGTGTGCATGGTGGTTGCTTTAAATTTTGCACTTCTTCTGTACCCTATTGATCTCTGATTGATCATTTTACTTATTTTACGTACAGTATTATATCCGTACACAGCTTACAGCGGTTTAGGTGTAGACATTTCAATGATGTCCGCTATGACGCAATATGGAAGACATTATTAATCCTGCCTAGGTTTCGTACTTGGACGATGCCATGCATTGCGCATCTCCAACAGTCGTATAATCATCGTTGGTAAAATTGCCACCTAAACTATTTTGATGACATGTCACATAATAAAAGAAGAGAGAGAATGGAATCGTATGAACCTGAAGCAATGCTCTAGGCACAAGCTCCGAGGCAAGCCTATGTTGGAAAATTAGGCAAGTTCATGATTAATTCAGTAAATAATTCATGACTAGAACAGAGACTAGCATGTAACAATCTAGCAAACTAGAAGAACAGCAAAACATGCACAACAGCAGCACACACGAAACAACAGCTGTAGAGAGAGACATGAACAGATGACGATGAACGTACTGTTCGTTAGCTGTTGTAGAGGCGACGGTGTTGATGACGATGTTGGCGATGATCTGCTGCTGACGGCGATGAAGACGACGATGAGTAGCACCACCCGACTTGGACGGAAGACGACCCGTGATGACGAACTTGAGCAGTCGCGCAGAGTGCTTCCCAAAAACCTAATTCGTCCTCTCCCGGTACAGTATCGTAAGGACGAACGGTTCCGGAGACCTGCTCTCCCGCACGCCGATGCACGCCGGCGTTTGGGATGGAGTAGACTATGGTGGCGGCGCAAGTTGCGAGATGAGGCAAAACCCTAGGTGTTTTCGGTGTGTCTTTTGGCCGCAATCGGTAGCAGTATATATATATATATATATATATATATATATATATATATATATATATATATATATATATATTAGGACCAGAGGTCCAACTCTTCCTCAACTAGCGGTATGGGACTAAAATTTAGCACCACCTCTTGCTATTTTATTCATAGGCCACTATTTGAGATTTCAGAAATTGTTATGGGCCTAGCCCATTAATTCTAACAACCCCCCACCAGATCTCAAATACCCATTTAGAGATTTGCCTTCTCTCACTACTTGTTTAATATACCAGTGTTTCAGCAGAGACTGTTAAGTTGAACTTCTGCCTAGAACTTTAAGCTACATCCGTCCACAACTTGACAATGTACTATGCCTTGAATTGCTAGTTTTGTGTGAACATGTTTCACTCAAAGTCTTAACCAGTACCTGGCTGCCAGTAGGCTACCCCGCGGTTTCGAGCATATACGTCGTACTCCCTGGTCTCTTCGTGAGCTTACTAGAGATCACCCAAGTCTCATAGACTGCGACGTTTACAATCGGAGCTCATATAGGTGCGTTCTTTCAAGACTGCTCTGTAGGACAGCATCTTTGCTAATCATAGCCAATAGAACCACATGAAGGCATGTTGCCAACCTGCCTTACAGCTCTGAGAGTTTTGCATCTTCACTTAGAGACGGTCACTAGTTACTCTCCTTTGTTAACCAATGGCTTGTTCTTCCCAGGCCCTAATTCACGGGATCTCCGATCACAAAGGTTGGGTTACTACTATGGTATAACATCTATGGGTCTCATACCCATCTCCCTCGATGCAATATCTATCACATTTCGTGATAGTGCCTTTGTAAAGGGATCTGCCAGGTTTTTGTCTGTTTGAATATACGTAACAGTTATTACTCCGGAGTTTCTCAATTTTCTGACAGACTTCAAACGTCTCTTCACATGTCTTGATGACTTCGCATTATCTTTAGAATTGTTCACTTTATCGATAACCGTTTGGTTGTCACAATTCATAAGAATAGCCGGTACAGGTTTTTCAACCACAGGCAAGTCCATCAAGAGCTCACGCAGCCATTCTGCCTCAACAGTGGCTGTGTCTAAAGCAGTTAGTTCTGCTTCCATAGTTGACCTCGTCAATATGGTTTGTTTACATGACCTCCATGACACTGCGCCACCTCCATGAGTAAATACATACCCACTTGTGGCGTAGAGTACATCAACATCGGAAATCCAATTCGAATCACTAAATCCTTCTAGCACAGCAGGATGCCCTGAATAGTGAATTCCGTAACTCATAGTAGCTCTCAGATAGCGCAAGACCCTTTCTAGTGCATGCCAATGATCATCACCCGGGTTGGACATGAACCTACTCAGTTTGCTCACAGCAAAAGAGATATCTGGTCTTGTAGCGCTGGCTAAGTACATGAGTGAACCAACAATTTGAGAGTATCTTAATTGATCTCTCGTTTCTTTCTTGTTCTTTCTGAGTGTCACGCTGGGATCGTAAGGTGTTGGAGAAGGCTTGCTATCCATAAAGCCGAACCGGCTCAAGACCTTCTCAATATAGTGAGATTGCGTTAGAGTAATCCCACTCTCATCCTTAATAAGTTTGATGTTTAGTATCACATCAGCTTCTCCCAGATCTTTCATATCAAAACTCTTTGATAGAAAAGACTTGACCTCATTGATCGCATCAATGTTTGTACCAAAGATCAGTATGTCATCCACATACAAACATAATATGACACTATTGCCCCCACCATGGCGATAGTAAACACACCTATCAGCCTCATTAATGACAAATCCTGCAGAAGTTAGAGTTCTTTCAAACTTCTCATGCCATTGCTTAGGTGCTTGTTTTAGACCATACAAAGATTTTAACAACTTGCACACCTTTCTCTCTTCACCCTTTACCACAAACCCATCAGGCCGATCCATATAGATTTCCTCTTCCAACTCTCCATTTAGGAAACCTGTCTTTACATCCATTTGATGAATGATAAGACCATAAGAGGCAGCCAAGGAAAGTAGCACCCGAATGGTGGTCATTGTAGCAACAGGTGAATAGGTGTCAAAGTAATCTTCGCCTTCTTTCTGAGTGTAGCCCTTGGCCACAAGACGCGCCGTGTACTTATCAATAGTACCATCAGGCCTTAGCTTCTTTTTTGAATACCCACTTACAGCCCACAGGTTTACAACCATATGGTCTATCAGTTAGTTCCCAAGTTCCATTAGAAAGAATTGAGTCCATCTCATTATGAACAGCTTCTTTCCAATCATCTACATCCGGAGATGCATATGCCTCTGCAATAGACTTGGGAGTATCGTCCACAAGGTATACAATGAAATCATCACCAAAGGATTTTGCAACCCTTTGTCTCTTACTCCTCACAGGAGCTTCATTGTTATCCTTCTCAAGGACTTCCTCATGTGATTGTTCGAAATATTCATCATATGTACTAGATTCAGGAATTATCTCAGAAGAAAATCTAGCAATGCTATGCATATCTTTCATAGGAAATATATTCTCAAAAAATGTTGCATCACGAGATTCCATTATAGTATCAACATGCATATCAGGTACCTCAGATTTAACCACTAAAAATCTATACGCAATGCTCCGTTGAGCATAACCTAGAAAGACACAATCCACCTTTGGTCCGAGTTTGCGTTTCTTAGGAATAGGAATATTGAACTTTGCCAAGCATCCCCAAGTGCGCAAGTAAGAAAGTGATGGTTTTCTCCCAACCCACTCCTCATAAGGGGTTTTCTCTTTATTCTTGTTAGTAACTCTATTCAGGACATGACATGAAGTCAATAGAGCCTCCCCCCACCATGCCTTAGATAAACCAGCAGTGTCTAACATGGCATTCACCAAATCAGTCAGCGTACGATTTTTCCTCTCGGCAACCCCATTTGATTGGGGTGAATAGGGAGGCGTCCTCTCATGAATAATACCATGTTCCTCACAAAATTCATCAAATAATTTGGGAAAATACTCTCCATCATGATTGGACCTAAGACGCTTGATCTTTCTCTCTAATTGATTTTCAACTTCAGCTTTATAGATTTTAAAGTAGTCTAAAGCTTCATCTTTAGTTTGCAACAAATAAACATAGCAAAATCTAGTCGCATCATCAATCAACGTCATGAAATATCTCTTTCCACCTTTTGTCAACACACCATTCATCTCACAAAGATCAGAATGTATGAGTTCTAGAGGTGCCAAGTTTCTCTCTTCGGCAGCCGTGTGAGGCTTTTGAGGTTGCTTTGATTGCACACAACTACGGCACTTAGAACCTTTGGCAACAGTGAAATTTGGAATTAAACTCATATTGGATAGCCGAGATATTAAACCAAAATTAATATGACATAAACGAGAGTGCCAAACACTTGCATCATCATTAACACTAGCACAAATTTGGTTTACCGACTTATTGCAAAAATCTGAAAGAGAAAACCGGAACAAGCCTCCGCACTCATAGCCTTTGCCTATAAATTGTCCAAATCTTGACACAATCACTTTATTCGACTCTAAAACTACCTTAAACCCATCTCGACATAGAAGGGAGCCGCTAACTAGATTCTTGTTCATAGTAGGGACATGTTGCACGTTCCTTAGTTGCACGATCTTTCCCGAAGTAAACTTCAGATCCACCGTGCCAATGCCACAAACAGAAGCATGTGACCCATTCCCCATTAGGACGGAAGAATCCCTTGCGACCTGATAAGAAGTAAACAAGGAGACGTCAGCACATATATGAACGTTAGCACCCGAATCAATCCACCATGAAGATGATTGAAATACTAAAAGCACAATAGGTAAATTACCATACACATCAGTATTGCTAGCGGTCACCATGTTGACAGTCTTGGAGCTCGTTTTCCCTCTGCGGTCTTCACGTTCTGGGCATTCCTTGGAAAAGTGTTCGGGCTTCCCACAGGCGTAGCACTCTAGCTCAGCCTTGTTAAACTTCTTCTTCTTGAAGGTAGTAGTCTTGGTAGGCTTGTTGAAAATAGCCTTGTTCTTCCCTTTGTTCTTGTTCTGTGGGTACCTTTGCACCATATTGGCGCTAGGCTGAACCTCACCTTCTTTCTCAGTAGTGTCTTTAGCCCGATCTTTCTCTTCAACATCAAGAGATGCAATCAGATTTTCAACTGATATCTCCTGTCTCTTATGTTTCAGAGTTGTGGCGAAATTCCTCCTTGAAGGAGGCAACTTTGCAATCGTGCACCCAGGCATGAATTTGTCAGGTAGAACACACTTAAGGAGTTTCAGTTCCTTCACAATGCACTATATCTCATGAGCTTGTTCAACCACAGAACGGTTATTCACCATCTTGTAGTCATGGAAACTCTCCATGATGTACAGTTCACTGCCTGCATCTGTTGCACCGAATTTAACATTCAGTGCATCCCACAGAGTCTTTCCATCATCTATATGCATGTACACATCACACAGACGGTCAGCAAGAACACTCAGAATGCATCCCACAAACATAGTATTGGCTTCCTGGAATTTTCTCTGATCTTCGTCAGACATTCCCTCTGGAGCACCAACACTAACGTGGAAAACTTTCAGAGCAGTAAGCCAGAGCGTGGTCTTCACCTGCCACCTCTTAAAGTGCACACCGGTAAACTTATCCGGCCTCAGTGCATCAGCGAATCCAGCCATAGTTAACTCAGGAAATTGCCCACAATTAGGTTTTTAAATTGTTGGAAAATTAGGCAAGTTCATGATTAATTCCAGTAAATAATTCATGACTAGAACAGAGACTAGCATGTAACAATCTAGCAAACTAGAAGAACAGCAAAACATGCACAACAGCATCACACACGAAACAGCAGCTGTAGAGAGAGACATGCACAGATGACGATGAATGTACTGTTCGTTAGCTGTTGTAGAGGCGACGGTGTTGATGACGATGTTGGCGATGATCTGCTGCTGACGGCGATGAAGACGACGATGAGTAGCATCGCCCGACTTGGACGGAAGACGACCCGTGATGACGAACTTGAGCAGTCGCGCAGAGTGCTTCCCAAAAATCTAATTCGTCCTCTCCCGGTGCAGGATTGCAAGGACGAACGGTTCCGGAGACCTGCTCTGCCGCACGCCGATGCACGCCGGCGTTTGAGATGGAGTAGACTACGGTGGCGGCGCAAGTTGCGAGATGAGGCAAAACCCTAGGTGTTTTCGGTGTGTCTTTTGGCCGCAACCGATAGCAGTATATATATTAGGACCAGAGGTACAACTCTTCCTCAACTAGCGGTATGGGACTAAACTTTAGCACCACCTCTTGCTATTTTATTCATGAGCCACTATTTGAGATTTCAGAAATTATTATGGGCCTAGCCTATTAATTCTAACAGCCTGTTCATTTCTCAACATTTAGTGGACCCGCTTGGTTGTTTAACATGCGCTTAACATATGCCTCATTAAAGAGCCTGTATGATGTGCTGTTGGCTGCTGACGTGGACACTTATACCAATGATTGAACATACAGAATGTTGCAGATGCTGTAACCAACGCACCACCGCCGTAATGAGGATTGATGAGTGTGTGGGACAGCTGTCCCTTCTGTATCCTTCTCTGGCCGTATCCTGCGTGTGGGGTGTGTGATCCTGTACTCTGCTCGTTGGAATGAAATGCGCGGTGAATCTAAAAAAAAGTGTTCGTTGCAACACGCCGACCTTTCTGCGTTGACATTTCGATGATGTCTGCAATGATGCAATGCAAGACATTATTAATTCTGCTGAGGTTTCGTACTTAGATTTTTTTTTCATACGACCAACATTGGCCGGGTTCCACTATGAGCAGATAACGGAATAGAAGTTCAGTGCAGAGAAATAAAAGATGTATCTAACAACTAGGTGAGGCCTACTGCCAACCGCTAAAAAAAAGGTTTCTGGGAAATAGGGCAGAAAAAGCTAGTTACAGAGCTTCATCATTATCAACATAGTTTAGGGCTGCACCACCCGTCATTCAGACCGGGGCAAAAGGATAGCCAGAAACTGTTGAGTATATAAGCAATTTTCCAATTAAATTAATCCAGGAAAAAAACATGAGCATGGCATTGACAGAATTAACGACATACTGATTACGATCCAGATAAGCACATGCTACGCAAACAGTAGACACATCTACACATAATGCGTATGGCTAACACAAAAATAAACAGTAGCGGAATAAGCGAGTTATACCCTTCAGTAGGCCATGACGAAGCCGCGGCGGTGGCGGCGGCGGCGTCCTCGGCGGCCTTCTTCTCGGCTTCAAGTTTCTCGGTGGCGAGTCGGTCAGCTTCGGTGGCCATGGTGGTGACAAAGGTGACGTGGACGTAGACGAACGGAGGCGAGCAGTTTCGTAGGAGACGCTCCCCAAAAACCTAATCGCCCCTCTCCCGTATAGGATCCAGAGAGGCGGGGTTTCGGAGGCCTGCTCTCCCATCAACCGAGTACGCGGCGGACGGGATAGGATCGCCAGCGGCTGCAGCAGCAAAACGGAACGACAGAGGGCGGTGTGCGTGGAAGCAGATGCGATTTGTTCTTCGTGGCGGCTCGGGTTGGCCAACGCCTCAGTTATATAGGCGCGGCCGGGTGGAGAGACGTGGGCTGGACCCATGTCCAAGTTGGTAACAGCCCACGATCCAACGTCTCAGATCGTGGCTCGTCTGTTAAGGACTCTCCGTTCCTGACCGGCAAAAATAAGCGCATAGGTGTGAGCTCGGCCCGCCTCCTTCCCGCAGCGCGTGCGCGGTGTGACGAGGCGAGGCGGGCGGCGTAGGAGGAGCGCGCGAGAGCCACTTCTCTTCTCAAGCTCCAATAGCATATGGAAGAGAATTCCTTATAAGGAGGTCCAACTCCTCTTCCACTAGCGGTATGGGACTAAACTTCTCACCACACCCATGTCATATAACTCACATGCGCCCTTAGAGATTTTTCTGAAATTGTTAGATGGGCCCAAGGCCCACCCTATATTTCAACATTCCCCCACCAGATCTCAAGGGCCCATTCTCTCCGTTGTTCCAAACACTATTTTGATATACCAGTATTTTAGTGGAGACCTGTTAAGGTTGAACTCCACCTAGAGCAAGTAACTATGCTCCTTCACAACTGTACAATGGACTATGCCTTGAATTGTCAGTTTGGCATAAAGAAATTTCACCACAAGTCTGACCCCTCGGGTGGAGCATATTAGTCACACTCCTGGCCTATTCATGAGCTTGCTAGAGATCACCCCAATCTCATAGACTGTGACCAGCAGTCGGTCTCATATAGGTGTGTTCCTCCAAAGATCTCTCTGTAGGATAGCATCTTGCTTATATAAGCTTTGGAGCACATTAAGACAGTAGTCAACCTACCATACAGTTTCCGAGAGTATTGCATCTCCAACGGAGTGGGTTAGTAAAGTTACTCTCCTCAGTTCACGACTGGCTTGTTTTTCCCAGGTCCTACTTCACGGGATCTCCGATCACATAGGTTGGGTTGCCTCCATGGCAACTCATGTGAGTCTCATACCCATCTCCCTCAATGCATTTTCTATCACAACACGTGATAGCCCTTTAGTAAAGTGATCTGCCAGATTTTTAGCCGTCTGGATATAATCCAACGCTATCTCTCCGAAGCTTCTTAAACGCCTGATAGCTTTTAGTCTCATTCTTATGTATTTGTTGGACTGCATGTTGTCCTTTGAACTCTTCACCTTGACAATGGCTGTCTAATTGTCACAGTTCATAAGAATAGCCGATACTGGCTTTTCAACCACTGGCAAGTCCATCAAAAGATCTCGAAGCTATTCTGCTTTGACACCAGATCCGTCTAATGTTGTTAGTTCTGCTTCCATTGTCGATCTCGTTAGAATCGTTTGCTTGCATGACGTCCAGGAAACAGTGCCACCTCCAAGAGTAAACATATACCCAGTTGTGGCCTTCATCTCATCAGCATCAGAGATCCAATTCGCATCACTATACACTTCAAGTACTGACGGGTATCCGGTATAGTGAAGTCCATAGTTCGCATTACCTTTCAGATAGCGCATAATTCTTTCAACAGCTTGCCAATGTACATCACCCGGATTGGAAACAAATCGACTTAGTTTGCTCACAGAAAACGCGATGTCAGGCCTCGTAGCGCTCGCTAGGTACACGAGTGAACCTATAATTTGAGAGTATCTCAACTGATCTTTAGTTGTGCCTTCGAACTTTCGAATCCGCACATTAGGATCATATGGTGTTTGACAAATTTTGCAGTCCAAATATCCAAAACGACTCAAAATCTTCTCAACATAATGGGATTGCAGAAGTGTAATCGCACCCTTATCATCTCTCAATAACTTGATGTTCAAGATAACATCAGCCACACCAAGGTCCTTCATCTCAAAGTTCTGAGATAGAAATGACTTAACCTCCTTAATTACTTTGAGGTTGGTTCCAAATATCAGTATGTCATCAACATATAAGCACAGTATAACTCCTTCGCCCCCACCATGGTGATAGTATACACATTTGTCAGCTTCATTAACAACAAAGCCAACAGATGTCAAAGTTGTATTAAACTTCTCATGCCATTGCTTAGGTGCTTGTCTCAAGCCATTCAAAGATTTCAGCAACTTACACACCTATCCTTCCTGACCATCTATTACATAGCCATCTGGCTGTTGCATGTAGATTTCCTCGTCTAGCTCTCCGTTCAGGAAAGCCGTCTTAACATCCATCTAGTGGACGAGAAGACCATGCGAGGCCGCCAAAGTGAGTAATACTCGAATGGTGGCCAGTCTGGCCACAGGTGAATAAGTATCGAAGAAATCTTCTTCTTCTTTCTGGGCATAACCGTTGGCCACAAGCCTAGCCTTGTACTTTTCAATCGTACCGTCAGGCCTAAGCTTCTTTTTGAACACCCACTTACATCCCAATGGTTTACAACCGTAGGGACGTTCAGTGATTTCCCATGTCCCGTTAGCCATGATGGAATCCATCTTGCTACGGACCACTTCTTTCCAGTAGTCAGCATCTGGAGATGCATAAGCTTCTGAAATAGAAGTGGGAGTATCATCCACGAGGTACACAAGGAAATCATCACCAAAGGTCTTTGCAGTCCTTTGTCTCTTATCCCTACCAAGGGTTTCCTCGTCATCCTCCTCGCGATCTTCATCATGTGTTGTTCATAATATTACATAGGAATGGCAGGCTCAGAAGTCTCATTAGATTCCTCTCTAGAAGTGCTTTTCATATCTCTAATCGAAAAAATATCATCAAAGAATGTAGCATCCTTAGACTCCATAATTGTACCGACCTTCACGTCAGGTACCTCAGATTTCAGTACTAGAAATCTATAGCCAATGCTATTCTTAGTGTAGCCCAAATTAACACAGTCCACAGTCTTTGATCCAAGCTTACGCTTTTTGGGGATCGGTACATTGACTTTCGCCAAACAGCCCCAAGTACGTAAGTACGAGAGTGTCGTCCTTCTCTTCTCCCATTGCTCATAGGGAGTGACCTCATTATCTTTTGTTGGAACTTTATTCAGGACATGACACGACGTCCATATAGACTCCCCCCACCATGCCTTGGATAAATCCGATGTATCTAACATGGCGTTAACCAAATTAGTTAGAGTACGGTTTTTCCGTTTGGCAACCCCGTTTGACTGGGATAAATAGGGAGGCACCCTCTCATGAATAATACCATGTTCCGCACAAACAGAATCAAACTCATTCGAGAAGTACTCTCCACCACGATCTGACCGGACTCGTTTAATTTTTTTTTCAAGTTAATTCTCAACTTCTACCTTATAGATTTTAAAGTAGTGTAGAGCCTCTTCTTTAGTATTTAACAGATATACATAGCAATATCTAGTGGAATCATCTATCAATGTCATGAAATATTTCTTTCCACCTTTAGTCAACACACCATTCATCTCACAGAGATCAGAATGTATGAGTTCTAATGGCGCCAAGTGTCTCTCCTCCGCAGCCTTGTGGGGCTTGTGAGGTTGCTTTGCTTGCACAAACGAATGGCACTTAGAACCTTGGCTAAAGTGAAACTCGGGATTAAATTCAACTCTGCTAGCCGCGTCATTACACCGAAACTAATGTGACAAAGACGTGAATGCCAAACTTCAGATTCATTAACACTCGAATGAATATTGTTCATGACTTTATTACAAAAATCCGCGAGGGAAAGGCGGAACAGACCTCCGCATTCATAACCTTTTCCAACAAATAGTCCATATTTCATAACAACTACTTTATTAGACTCGAAGACCAACTTAAATCCTTCTCTACACAGAAGGGAGCCACTAACGAGATTCTTTTTGATGGCAGGACATGATGCACGTTCTTCAGCTGCACGATCCTGCCCGAAGTAAACTTTAGATCGACCTTGCGAACACCATGAACAGAAGCACTCGTGCCATTCCCCATCAATACGGACCTGTAACCTATGGCCTGATAAGAAGAGAGCAATGAAATGTCAGCACACACATGAATATTTGCACCTATATCTACCCACCAATCGGTGGACTGGCAAAATGAAAATACAGTAAAGAGATTACCATATCCAGATGCACCACTCTCATTGTTGCTCACAATCATATTGGCAGACTTAGAGTCTGGCCCTGGCTTCTTTTACTTGTTAGGGCACTTGTTGGCCCAATGTTCCTCCAAACCACAAGTGAAGCAGCCATCTCCCTTCTTGTTCTTCTTGAGGGTCTTCTTACCCTTCTTCTTAAAGTCGCTATTCTGTTAGACAGAATTCTTTCCCTTGGGCTTGTGGGAATTGAAGTTCCTCTGTACCATATTGGCTACAAAAGTTCCTTCATTTCCTTTTCCGTGCGAGTCCTTTGCTCATGAGTTCTACTCAACACTCAGATGACCGAAGACATCCTCAACTGAGAATTCTCGTCTCTGATGTTCAGAGTAGTAGCAAAGTTCTTCCAGGAATTAGGGAGCTTAGCGATTATGCATCCCGCAACAAATTTGCCCGGTAAATTACATTTAAGAAGCTCGAGCTCCTTAATGATGCACTTTTCTCATGAGCCTGTTCCAATAAAGAACGGTTCTCGACCATTCTGTAATCGTGGAACTGCTAGATGGCATACATCTCGCTACCAGCATCGGTTGCACCGAATTTAGATTCAAGCGCCTCCCACAAGTCCTTGGCAACCTGCATATGTAAAGATGCATCAACCAACTTATCTCCGATCACACATAGAACTGCTCCGAGAAAGACGATGGTGGCCTCCCTGAACGCCTTCTCTTGATCAGGAGCAATCGTGCCCGTGGGAGTAACACCGGCGACCCAGAACACGTTCATAGCTGTGAGCCATAAGATGGTTTTGGTCTGCCAATGCTTAAAATATGTCCCCGTAAATGGGGCTGGTTTCAATGCAACAGCAAAGCCTTGGATCGAAAATTGCCTACACATATTAGGTTTTTGGATTGTTGAGTATATAAGGAATTTTTTGATTAAATTAATCCAGGAAATAAACATGAGCATGGCATTGACAGAATTAACGACATACTGATTACGATCCAGATAAGCACATACTACACAAACAGTAGACACATCCACACGTAATGCTAGTACAGCTAACACAGAAATAAACAGGAGTGGGATAAGCGAGTTATACCCTCCAGCAGGCCATGACGAAGCCGTGGAGGTGGTGGCGGCAGCGTCCTTCTTCTCGGCTTCAAGTTTCTCGGTGGCAAGTCGGTCGGCTTCGGTGGCCATGGCGGTGACGAAGGCGATGCGGACGCGGACAAACGAAGGTGAGCAGTCGCGTAGGAGACGCTCCCCAAAAACCTAATCGCCCCTCTCCCGTACAGGATCTAGAGAGGTGGGATTTTGGAGGCCTGCTCTCCTGTCAACCGTGTACGTGGCGGACGGGATGGGATCACCGGCAGCAGCAGCAGCAAAATGGAACGACAGCGGGTGGTGCGCGTGGAGGCAGATGGGATCTGTTCTTCGTGGCGACTAGGGTTGGACAATGCCTTAGTTATATAGGCGCGGCCGGGTGGAGAGACGTGGGCTAGACCCACGTCTAGGTCAGTAACAGCCCACGATCCAAGGTCTCAGATCATGGCTCGTCAGTTAAGGACACTCCATTCCTGACCGGTAAAAATAAGCGCATAGGTGTGTGATGTCTACTACACAACTTATTCTTGTAGACTCGTGTTGGGCCTGCAAGCGCAGAGTTTTGTAGGACAGTAGCAACTTTCCCTCAAGTGGATGACCTAAGGTTTATCAATCCGTGGGAGGCATAGGATGAAGATGGTCTCTTTCAAACAACCCTGCAATCAAATACAAGAAATCTCTTGTGTCCCCAACACACCCAATACAATGGTAAATTGTATAGGTGCACTAGTTCGGCGAAGAGATGGTGATACAAGTGTAGTATGGATAGTAGATATAGGTTTTTGTAATCTGAAAATAAAAAAACAGCAATGTAGCAAGTAACAAAAGTGAGCACAAACGGTATTGCAATGCTTGAAAACAAGGCCTAGGGTTCATACTTTCACTAGTGCAATCTCTCAACAATGCTAACATAATTGGATCATATAACAATCCCTCAATGTGTGACAAAGAATCACTCCAAAGTTCCTATTAGCGGAGAACATAAGATAGAAATTGTTTTAGGGTACGAAACCACCTCAAAGTTATCTTTTCCGATCAATCTATTGAGCCATCCCTATAAGTGTCACAAATAGCCCTAGAGTTCGTACTAAAATAACACCATATGATACGCATCAACCAACTCTAATGTCACCTAGATACTCCAATGTCACCACAAGTATCCGTGAGTTGATTATTCGATATGCATCAAACAACGTCAGATTCATAATATTCAATCCAACACAAAGAACTTCAAAGAGTGCCCCAAGATTTCTACCGGAGAAAGTAAGACGAAAACGTGCATCAACCCCTATGCATAGATTACCCCAATGTCACCTCGGGAATCCGCGAGTTGAGTGCCAAAACATATATCAAGTGAATCAATATAATACCCCATTGTCACCACAGGTATTCAAATGCAAGACATACATCAAGTGTTCTCAAATCCATAAAAATATTCAATCCGATAATAGTGAAACCTCAAAGGTAAAAACTCAATTCATCATAACAAGATAGAGAGGGAGAAACACCATATGACCCAACTATATTAACAAAGCTCGCGGTACATCAAGATCGTGCCAAATCAAGAACACGAGAGAGAGAGATCAAACACATAGCTACTAGTACATACCCTCAGCCCCGAGGGTGAACTACTCCCTCCTCGACATGGAGACCGCGGGGATGATGAAGATGGCCTCCGGTGATGATTTCCCCCTCCGGCAGGGTGCCGGAACAGGGCTTCAGATGGTATTTCGAAGGTACAGAGGCTTGCGGCGGCGTAGTCCAAAATCTAGGGTTATTTCTGGGGGCTTCTCCATTTATAGGATTTTTTGGCGTTGGAATCACGCGAAGATGGGCTAAGATGGGCCCACAAGGCACCACGGCGCCATACCCCCCTGGCGCGCCCTGGTGCCTCATGGGCACCTCGTGGCTCTTCTGGTCCTCCCACGAAGCTTCCTAGTCCTCCTTTGTTCCAAAAAAATTGTCAAAAAGTTTCGCTGCATTTGGAGAACTTTTATTTCTGCACAAAAAACAACACCACGGTAGTTCTGCTGAAAACAGCGTCAGTCCGGGTTAGTTCTAATCAAATCATACCACAACCATATAGAATTGTTATAAACATGGCATGAATACTTCATAAATTATAGATACGTTGGAGACGTATCAGCATCCCCAAGCTTAATTCCTGCTCGTCCTCGAGTAGGTAAATGATAAAAGAAATAATTTATGAAGTGTGAATGCTAGCATAGTGTATAAGTTTGCTCAATGATGATTTCAATCACTTTTCCTAGCATCATAACAGAAACTCTTTCTCATAAAGCTCATCATGATAAAGTAGCAATCCATTCACATGTGTAACACCCCCAAGTATTAGCTACAGTAATCCCCCATGATCCATGCCAAGTCATCATGCTTAACAGTGCTTGATCACCTTTGATCTCATATCTCATTTCAAATTCCACTTTGAAATGGAATTTAAATTTAAAGTGAATTTAAAAGTTGTTCAAATCCAGGAACTAAATAGTTCATATTTTTGCAAATAATCAGTAGGTAATTGCCATGAAGGAACCAACATTAATTGAAATATTTAAGTGACCTTAATTAGCTAAAACAGTACCAAAACAGCTCCATTTAATCCATTCTCATTTAAATAAATTTCAAATGAAAACATCTGGACTCCAAAGCTTTTTATGGCAGTGCAGTATATTGCCTAGTATTTATGTGGCCAAGTCCATATTTTACAAAATCCATTTGGGCAGCTCAAAATATTTCAACTCTTCTCTGTAAAAGAAAAACAGAAAAAGGAAAAGAGAAAAAGAGAAAGGCTACTGTGCCTGGGTATAAGTCAAACAGGCAGGCCTAGCCCACCACCTGTCCTCTCCCACCTCCCGCGCTCTCTCTCTCTTCCACGCTGTCGCCTCTGCAGCACGCGGCGCGCGCCCGCGCCTGGCCCCTCCTCCCTCTAGTCGACAGCGCGACGCGCCTGGCCAATTAAGGGCAGCGCCCTGCCCTCCCCTGGCTCCTCCCCCGCATCATTCTCTCCCTCCCTCCCTCTCTGCCTCCTCTCTCGAGTGCCGCCATGACCGGCCTCGGCTAGAGCTCGCGGCCACCGTCCCCCTCTCGTCGCCGCAGTCTGTCCCGCCGCTCCGCCGTGCTTGACTACTTCCCCTGCGAAGACGGACGTGACCCGGAGAGCCCTGCCTCAACGCCCTTGGCCTTCTCCTTCCTCTGCGGCCGCCATGATCGCCGTCGCTGCGCCACCCTCTCCGACGCCTCCCCGAGCACGCTGCCATCCCCTACCACCTCGCAGTGAGCTTCTCCCCGTTTCCCCTCTCCTCTCGCCGTCGATTTCGACCCCTAGCACCGATCCCCATCGTGGCCGAGCCCGTCGCCGCTCGAGCTCGTCGCCGACGAGCTTCCGGCGACCAAATGGTCACGGGCTCGTGCCCGTTGAGCTCACCGCACTGCGTAGGCCCTCCCTAGCCGCTTCATTTGCTCGTTAGCACGCTGCATCGCCGATCCCGTGCTCTGCCCGAGAACGCCGCCGCCTGCCGTCGTCGTCGCGCGCCATTCCGGTCATCCTCGCCCGCGAGACCGCCACCGTTGGACGCGGCACTCGACGCCCGTTCGAACGGCACCGGCCGCGTCCGTTTTGACCCACCACAGCGAAATCCCAACATCGGCCGCCGCGCTCCGCCGCGTTCGAGCTCGCCGGAGCAACTCCGGCAGCCGGCGCTGACCTGGCGCCGACGTGGCACCGTCTGGGCCACAGACCAGTGGGCCCAGTGGGTCCGTTGACCCAGTTGACCAAGTCAACTTTGCTGACTGGACTGGCTTAGCCACTGACATGCAGGCCCCCACTTAATTTAAACATTTTTATAAATAATAAAATTGCTAATTAATCTGTTAATCCTAATTATGTTAATAAGTTAACTAATCTGACACTGACAGTAGGCCCCACTAACTAATTAACCTAAATAGTTAATTTTAACCCCTCTGTTAAAGCTACTGTGTATGACATGTGGGTCCCACTGGTCAGGTTTGACCCTGGCCAGCTGGGTTTGACCGATGACATCACCCTGACGTCATGATGACGTCACATATTACAGTTTCGGATAATTCGAATTTAAATAATTTAAACAATTCCAGAAATTCAGTAAAACTTTGAAAAATCATATAAAATAAACCGTAATTCGGATGAAAATAATTTATATATGAAAAATGATCAGAAAAATATGAGGAATCCGAATATCCTACCCACATACCTGCCACACCCCTCTAACATACTGAACATGGAACTTTCCCCTCCGGTTCCTTTGTCTGACAGATGACTAAAGCCGGGAAAATATCCCAGATATTTTCCCGCTCCGCCTGCAACGTGTAGTACTACGATAGGTCACCACCAGCACTGCATACTGCCATGCCATCCATCCGTGATTGCATTTGTTGCTTGTATTTATTGTTTCTTCCCCCCCCCCTCTTCTCTCCGCTAGACCCCGAGACTGACGCTGCTGCCGAATACAACTACGCACCTGACGACCAGCCCCTTTCAGCAGACCTTCCAGGCAAGCAAACCCCCTTGATCATCCCGATATCGCCTATTCTTTCTCTCCCATGCTTGCATTAGAATTTGCCACTGTAATTGATTGCTCCTATTCTCATACATAGCCTGTTTTTGTAACCTCCTGTTGTTACTTTACCTGTCATCCTAAACTGCTTAGTATAGGTTGGTAGGGAACCATCTGTGGCCCCTCATCCTTGTCCTAGTTGCCCCGCTTAGTTACCAGTGCCCCGATCGAGGTGAGCGATGGGCTGAGACCAGCACATCACCGCACACCCCCTTAGTTGTACGACACTGCAGGGCTACTATCGAGTGCCGAGGGTGATACCTCGTACTGCACTCCCGATGATATCTCTGCAGTATAGCACATCGGTGGTGATTGCAGAGGGTGATTCCTCGCTCTCCCCTTCCCGATGATGACTCTGTCGTGCAACCCCTCAAGTGTGGACCATCGAGGGTGATTCCTCCTGGTTCTCCTTGACGGATTACATCAAGTAGGATTCCAACGAGGGTGATTTCTCAGATTCCCCTTGATGTGATGAACACGCGGTTACCATGACTTTTACCTACAGTTACTTGATAAAGTCGGGTCGGCCCCGAGGGGTACCCACGAGTGATGTGGAATCGGGTTGACCATGTGGGTACCCATGTGATGATTACGTGGAACGGCCGGGCATTCCTAGCCCTTGCCGTAAGTCCACGAGACGGGGCGACGGGACCACAGATCGTGCATCGCTGATTGTCACCGCGAGCTCCCAGAGCATTAACGTGTTAGGATATGTGATCTGAGTAGGCCTCTGGCCTTTTCGTACTAACCACCACGCGGGAATAAGTATGGGCACTCGGCGTCGTATGTATCAGCCGAAGCTCTCCAGATGTCAGCAGTTGAGCGGCGCGCGCCAGGTTGGACCGTCAAAGCCTGCGCTTGTATTAAGGGGGCTAGGTCTGCTCACCGGCCGCGTACGCAACATGCAGGAGTGCAAAGGGCGATGGGCCCAAGACCCCTGAGTGCTTAGGATGTAGACCGGCATGCTGGCCTCTCTGTTGAGCCTAGGTAGGGCTGCGATGTGTCGATCAGCCGTTGCCGGGCATGACCCGATAAAAGTGTGTCCGGCCAGAGTTTATCGAGCGTGTTGGGTAAAGTTGGTGCACCCCTGCAGGGAAGTTATCTATTCGAATAGCCGTGTCCACGGTAATAGGACGCTCAGTGTTGTATCCCGATCTACTACAACTTGAACTGAATACATGTTACTTTAACTGTAAGCTCCGGGATCGCTTTCTCGCAGGGAGTCGAGGAAGGATCCCTGGGCTTTGCTATTACATGCTTGTTACTTTATATCATGCTAATCTGCACTCTTTCTAGTGCTGCAAAATTGCTTCAAGATGCTTGTCTTCGTTAGGCTAGGCCTCTCCCCCTCTGTTCCGGCATTTCTGCAGTTTAGTCCAAAGATATAGCCCCATTCCTTTGATACCGATGCATACTTAGCATAGTTCTGATGTCAGTCTTGCTAGTACTTTGGATGAGTACTCACGGTTGCTTTGCTACCTCTTTTTCCCCTATACCCGATTACTGCGATCAGATGACGGAGTCCAGGAGTTAGCTGCTACCGCCGACGACTACTACTACCCCACCGGTGGAGCTTACAACTACGTGGAGACCATCGATGACCAGGAGTAGATAGGAGGCACCCAGGCAGGAGGCCTGCGCCTTTTCGATCAGTGTCGTTGTTTTGCTCAGCCTTCTTAAGGCAAACTTGTTTCCCTTTTATGTCTGTACTCAGATATTATGTTGCTTCCGCTGACGCTTGATTGCGAGCGTATGTATTCGAGCCCTCGAGGCCCCTGGCTTGTAATATAAAGCTTGTATGACTTTTATTTGTGTTTAGAGTTGTGTTGTGATATCTTCAAGTGAGTCCTTAGGCTTGATCGTGTGCATTTGCGTGTATGATTAGTGCACGATTAAGTCGGGGGCGTCACAAGTTTGTATCAGAGTCGACTGCCTGTAGGGATCCCCCTTTCCAACTCCTTGGCCGAAGTTGAGTCTAGTCTTTGTAAAACTGTTTTACTAACATGGCTGTGTGGCTTACGGGACCATGTCGCCAATGGGTGGTATTAGGATCTTTTATTCCTCTTCCTTACTCTGGGACTCTGATCTCTCTTCTTTTCGGGTTAAAGGTTTTACTAACTCTGACATTAGGTTCTCGTGTTCACATTCAACCGGAGAGCTGAATTATCTGCAAAAATTTCCTTCCAATGCTATCAAATGCTTGTCACACTGTCTCATGACATTCTGCACTATCTTGTTTCAGATGCGTCCCGCAAGACAGCTTGTGCGCCAGACTATGGCTGTTGATGCGACTGGGTTTCCGGCCATTTTAGTCGATCTTTTGACCAGGCTGGGATATCGCTGGTACCACGAGTACACTGTTTACGAGGATTACCGCGAGTTCAACCAGGAGCAGTACCACGCTGTGGTCCGTATCTTTGATCGGCAGAACAACTCCATCACTGAGCTGCACACCTTTCATGGTGTTGGAATGACTGTTGACATGCCAGTCCATGACGCTGCCTATACTGCTATTGCCCGTCTCCGTGGAGAGCACAACAGTCGCTTGGACGAGACTGCTTTCAGATACATCCCATATGCCCCCGCTGGGGACGAGGCTGGATACTACACTACTGTCTATACTCCCGACGTGTCGCGTCGTTATGACCCGCAGGTTTTGGTTCAGTACACTCAGACTCTGGATCGCACTGCCCGAGCTCTTGCTGTCGAGTTGCATGCCACTCGTGCTCGTCTTTACGACGCTCTGACATAGTTGCTGCCAGCAGTCAGTGCACGGATGCAACCAGAGTACATTCCTAACCCACGAAGGACGGAATTGCCACCAGGTCTTGAATGGCCTGTTGTTGGAGGTTGTACTCCTCCACGTGGTCCTCTTCTTCCAGTTCGGGACCAGTTTCTGCACCAGAGTGTTCACGGAGTGCAGGATCCCTACATCGAGGGCACCGTACGTCGTCACTTGCAGTTGCCTGGCTGCAGTGGTCCTTTCCAGCGTTGATGTGGCTATCACTATGTCCCGTTGTTGTATCCCTCCACCGCGTGCCTGCGTGCCACCTAGTTTGTCTAGCTTTCCCTTACGTTGTCATAACGCTGGCTTGTAACCAAATCTATGTACCGATCTGTATGTCATGTTTGACGATGATATCGTATCTATTGCACTTCCTTTGTGGTACGTGTTACTTCATGAACGATTCCATACAACTGCAGTGCTCATTCCTAAACTACCCCCTGTTAATCGTTAGCAGGATGGTTAGACCAGCAGGTCGTGGTCGTGGCCGTGGTGCCAACAATCCACCGCCGCCCGACTATACGGTAGCTATGATGCAGCAATTCGAGCTGAACCGTCAGTTCATGACTGGAATCATGGCTCAGTTCCCAAACCCGAACCAGAATGCTCTGAATCAGCAACCTGCCCCAATAACTCTGCAAGAGTTTGTGCGCCTCAATCCGACCATTTTCCGCAACTCAGTTCAGCCGCTTGATGCTGATGACTGGCTCCGCGACATCGCTTTTGAGATGGAGTCAGCTAATGTGGCCGCTGCCAACTATGTCACTTTCGCCTCCTACTTTCTGAAGGGTCCCGCAGCCCAATGGTGGGACACTCACAGGCAGACCTTAGCTGCTGGAACCATCATCACCTGGGTGGAGTTCAAAGCTTTGTTCCGTGCCCGTTACATTCCGCAAGGAGTTATGGACCGGAAGAAGCGTGAGTTCCGCAACCTTACCCAGGGCAGCAAGACTGTGGAAGCCTATCAGCGAGAATTTCTGGAACTATCTCACTACGCTGAAGAGGATATTACTACTAATGCTCGCCGACAGGAGAAGTTCCGTGAAGGGCTCAACTCTGAAATCAAGATGGCACTCTTAGTCCATGACTTTGCCGACTTCGCCACCTTGGTGAACAAGGTCATACAGGTTGAGACTGGACTGAAGGAACACAAGAACGCTCTCAAGCGCACCCATGATGTGGGCTCATCTTCGGGCTCGTCATCGCAGAAGCGCCGTATCTAGATCCCTCACGGCATGTACCCTCCAGCTGCACCTCCTCCACCGCCGGGACAGCCAAGACCTCAGGCTCCACTACTTTGAGCTCCTGCTCTCCATCCCGAGGACGGGCTCTACTTCAAGTGTGGCCGTCCAGGTCACCATTCCAGAGACTGCACTCAGAACCAGAATCAGCTTGCACTTCCCCCTGCTGGCCGTGGATATGGCCGTGGCAACAACCAGCCCCGCAACAACAATGCCAGACCTTCCTATGGTCGTGGTCAAGCTTACCATGTTGATCTGAATGAAGCTCAAGATCAGCTTGCTACTGTGATCGGTACTATCCTTGTTCACTCAGTACCACCTCCTCTTTTAATTGATTCAGAAGTATCGTATTCATTCTTATCATAACCTTGTGCATACATGCATGGCATTAAATTTGAGGAGTTGAAACGTTCCAGTCGTTCGCGACTTTTAAGAGGTATTTCCAGAAAACTTCCCGGAATACCCCGACCTACTCCCTTCTACCTCCTAAATTCTCGGGACGAGAATTTCTTTTAGAGGAGGAGAATTGTAACACCCCAAAGTATTAGCTACAGTAATCCCCCATGATCAATGCCAAGTCATCATGCTTAACAGTGCTTGATCACCTTTGATCTCATATCTCATTTCAAATTTCACTTTGAAATGGAATTCAAATTTAAAGTGAATTTAAAAGTTGTTCAAATCCAGGAACAAAATAGTTCATATTTTTGCAAATAATCAGTAGGTAATTGCCATGAAGGAACCAACATTAATTGAAATATTTAAGTGACCTTAATTAGCTAAAACAGTACCAAAACAGCTCCATTTAATCCATTCTCATTTAAATAAATTTCAAATGAAAACATCTGGACTACAAACCTTTTTATGGCAGTGCAGTATATTGCCCAGTATTTATGTGGCCAAGTCACATATTTTACAAAATCCATTTGGGCAGCTCAAAATATTTCAACTCTTCTCTGTAAAAGAAAAATAGAAAAAGAGAAAGGCTACTGTGCCTGGGCCTAAGTCAAACAGGCAGGCCCAGCCCACCACCTGTCCTCTCCCACCTCCCGCGCTCTCTCTCTTCCCCGTTGTCACCTCTGCCACACGCGGCGAGCGCCCGCGTCTGCCCCCCCCCCTCTGGTCGACAGCGCGACGCGCCTGGCCTATTAAGGGGAGCGCCCTGCCCTCCCCTGGCTCCTCCCCCGCCTCATTCTCTCCCTCCCTCTCTCTCTGCCTCCTCTCCCGAGCGCCGCCATGACCGGCCTCGGCTAGAGCTCGCGGCCACCGTCTCCCTCTCGCCGCCGCAGTCTGTCCCGCCGCTCCGCCGTGCTCGACTACTTCTCCTGCGCAGACGGACGTGACCCGGAGAGCCCTGCCTGGACGCCCTCGGCCTTCTCCTTCCTCTGCGGCCGCCGTGATCGCCGTCGCTACGCCACCCTCTCCGACGCCTCCCCGAGCACGCTGCCATCCCCTACCGCCTCGCAGTGAGCTTCTCCCCGTTTCCCCTCTCTTCTCGCCGTCGATTTCGACACCTAGCACCGATCCCCGTCGTGGCCGAGCCCGTCGCCGCTCGAGCTCGTCGCCGGCGAGCTTCCGGCGACCAAATGGTCACGGGCTCGTGCCCATTGAGTTCACCGCACCGCATAGGCCATCCCTAGCCACTTCGTTTGCTCGTTAGCACGTAGCATCGCCGATCCCGAGCCCCGCCCGCGAGACCGCCACCATTGGACGCGGCGCTCGACGCCCGTTCGAACGGCACCGGCCGCGTCCGTTTTGACCCACCATAGCGAAATCCCGCGTTCGTGCTCGCCGGAGCAACTCCGGCAGCCGGCGCTGACCTGGCGCCGACGTGGCACCGTCTAGGCCACTGACTAGTGGGCCCAGTGGGTCCGTTGACCCAGTTGACCAAGTCAACTTTGCTGACTGGACTGGCTTAGCCACTGCCATGCGGGCCCCCACTTAATTTAAACATTTTTATAAATAATAAAATTGCTAATTAATCTATTAATCCAAATTACGTCAATTAGTTAACTAATTTGACACTAACAGTAGGCCCCACTAACTAATTAACCTAAATAGTTAATTTTAACCCCTCTGTTACAGCTACTACGTATGACATGTGGGTCCCACTGGTCAGGTCTGACCCTGGCCAGCTGGGTTTGACCGATGACGTCACCCTGACATCGTGAAGACGTCACATATTACTGTTTCAGATAATTCGAATTTAAATAATTAAAACAATTCCAGAAATTCAGTAAAACTTTGAAAAATCATATAAAATAAACCGTAACTCGGATGAAAATAATTTATATATGAAAAATGATCAGAAAAATATAAAGACTCCGAATATCCTACCCACATACCAGCCACACCCCTCTAACATACTAAACATGGAACCTTCCCCTCCGGTTCATCTGTCTGACAGATGACTAAAGCCGGGAAAATATCCTAGATATTTTCCCGCTCCGCCTGCAACGTGTAGTACTGTGATAGGTCACCACCAGCACTGCATACTACCATGCCATGCATCCGTGATTGCATTTGTTGCTTCTATTTATTGTTTCTTCCCCCCTCTTCTCTCCGGTAGACCCCGAGACTGACGCTGCTGCCGAGTATGACTACGCCCCTGACGACCAGCCCCTTTCAGCAGAGCTTCCAGGCAAGCAAACCCCCTTGATCATCCCGATATCGCCTAATCTTTCTCTCCCATGCTTGCATTAGAATTTGCTACTGTAATTGATTGCTCCTATTCTGATGCATAGCCTGTTTTTGTAACCTGCTGTTGTTACTTTACCTGTCATCCTAAACTACTTAGTATAGGTTGGTAGTGAACCATCTGTGGCCCCTCATCCTTGTCCTAGTTGCCCCGCTTAGTTACCAGTGCCCCGATCGAGGTGATCGATGGGCTGAGATCAGCACATCACCGTACACCCCCTTAGTTGTACGACAGTGCAGGGCTACTATCGAGTGCCGAGGGTGATACCTCGTACTGCACTCCCGATGATATCTCTGCAGTATAGCACATCGGTGGTGATTGCAGAGGGTGATTCCTCGCTCTCCCCTTCCCGATGATGACTCTGTCGTGCAACCCCTCAAGTGTGGACCATCGAGGGTGATTCCGCCTGGTTCTCCTTGACGGATTACATCGAGTAGGATTCCAACGAGGGTGACTCCTCGGATTCCCCTTGATGTGATGAACACACGGTTACCATGACTTTTACCTACAGTTACTTGATAAAGTCGGGTCGGCCCCAAGGGGTACCCGCGAGTGATGTGGAATTGGGTTGACCATGAGGGTACCCGTGTGATGATTACGTGGCACGGCCGGGCATTCCTAGCCCTTGTCGTAAGTCCACGAGACGGGGCGACGGGATAACAGATCGTGGATCGCTGATTGTCACCGCGAGCTCCCAGAGCATTAACGGGTTAGGATATGTGATCTGAGTAGGCCTCTGGCCTTTTCGCACTAACCACCACGCGGGAATAAGTATGGGCACTCGGCGTCGTATGTATCAGCAGAAGCTCTCCAGATGTCAGCAGTTGAGCGGCGCGCCCCGGGTTGGACCGTGAAAGCCTGCGCTTGTATTAAGGGGGCTAGGTCTGCTCACCGGCCGCGTACGCAACGTGTAGGAGTGCAAAGGGCGATGGGCCCAAGACCCCTGAGGGTTTAGGATGTAGACCGGCGTGCTGGCCTCTCTGTTGAGCCTAGGTAGGGCTGCGATGTGTTGATCAGCCGAGGCCGGGCATGACCCGATAAAAGTGTGTCCGACCAGAGTTTATCGAGCGTGTTGGGTAAAGTTGGTGCACCCCTGCAGGGAAGTTATCTATTCGAATAGCCGTGTCCACGGTAACAGGACGCTCAGTGTTGTATCCCGATCTACTACAACTTGAACTGAATACATGTTACTTTAACTGTAAGCTCCGGGATCGCTTTCTCGCAGGGAGTCGAGGAAGGATCCCTGGGCTTTGCTATTACATGCTAGTTACTTTATATCATGCTAATCTGCACTCTTCTAATGTTGCAAGATTGCTTCAAGATGCTAGTCTTCATTAGGCTAGGCCTCTCCCCCTCTGTTCCGGCATTTCTGCAGTTTAGTCCAAAGATATAGCCCCATTCCTTTGATACCGATGCATACTTAGCATAGTTCTGATGTCAGTCTTGCGAGTACTTTGGATGAGTACTCACGGTTGCTTTGCTACCTCTTTTTCCCCTATACCCGATTACTGTGATCAGATGACGGAGTCCAGGAGTCAGCTGCTGCCGCCGACGACTACTACTACCCCACCGGTGGAGCTTACTACTATGTGGAGACCATCGACGACCAGGAGTTGATAGGAGGCACCCAGGCAGGAGGCCTGCGCCTTTTCGATCAGTGTCGTTGTTTTGCTCAGCCTTCTTAAGGCAAACTTGTTTCCCTTTTATGTCTGTACTCAGATATTATGTTGCTTCCGCTGACGCTTGATCGCGAGCTTATGTATTCGAGCCCTCGAGGCCCCTGGATTGTAATATAAAGCTTGTATGACTTTTATTTGTGTTTAGAGTTGTGTTGTAATATCTTGAAGTGAGTCCTTAGGCTTGATCGTGTGCATTTGCGTGTATGATTAGTGCATGATTAAGTCGGGGGCGTCACAACATGTTATGGTTCAAACAATGCATTCTCTTGAAACTTAACAACCTATGTTCTTAGTCACCAAACAATTGCAATTCAATTTATCTTCAACAAAGTCTAAGTAAGAGCTCCACATACTCAATTATCATATAGTCTTCTATGATTGCTAGTACTCAAAGCATATTTTTAGAACAAATGGCATCCATCGAACACATAGAAAGATAGGGGCTTAATGTTTCGCCTCCCAACTTATTTATCATAGAGATAATTGTCAACAATAATAATTCATGATCAAATATATTTGACTGGCCATATGTGCCTGGATCTTTCCCCACCACATGATGCTTGCCAACTAGAGAATAATTAAGGTTGAAATGATAAGTAATACTATTGACTCTTGCATAAAAGTAAATACATAAAGTAGAAGATAGGCCCTTCGCAGAGGGAAGCAGAGGTTGTCATGCGCTTTTTATTTTTGGATGTGCAAGCTCTTAATGCAAAGGAATGTCACGTTATATTGCCCCTTGTGATAGCAACCTTTATTATGCAGTCTGTCGCTTTTATTTCTTTACCATCACAAGTTCGTACAACGCTTATTTTCCCTTGCAATAAAAGATCATACATATTTTAGGAGCAATTTTTATTGCTTTTTGCACCGATGACAACTTACTTGAAGGATCTTATTAAATCCATAGGTAGATATGGTGGACACTCATGGGAAGAAACTGGGTTTAAGGGTTTTTGGATGCACAAGTAGTATCTCTACTTAGTACGAATTTTTGGCTAGCAAAAGATCCTAAGCAAGCACCACATGTTGGAGGATCCATAACAATAGAACTTCTATGCAAATATACCCAAACATAACTCATTACGTTGTCTTCCTTGTCCAACTTCAACTAATTTGCTCAAGCTTAAAAATAATTAATGGGTATTCACAATCATAAAAGATGTCCAAGATAATATATTTATATGTGAAAGTTCTCTTCCTTATACTAATCATTCATGAATTGCTTGTATGACTAATATTGTGGTTGTCAAACTTCAATAGACTTTACTTTCTAAACCAAATGTGAAATTACTACTAGGCATGATACAAGCATATGAAGCACATATAATTTCAACTTTATGATATTCAATTCATTCAACAGTTTACTCATAGGATATAAGTGAAGCACAAGAGTAAATGACAAACTACTCCAAAAAGATATAAGTGAAGATCAAATGAGTAGTTAAGTAAATAGGTAGCTATGTGAGGACTCTCTCTCTCTCTCTCATTTAAAAAAATTCAAATCTTAAGTATTTTATTCAAACAGCAAAGAAAACAATATAAAATGACATTCCAAGAATAGCACATCTCATGTGAAGAAGCAAAAACTTAGGCTCAACCAAGACTAACCGATAATTGTTGATGCAGAAAGGTGGGATGCCTACCGGGGCATCCCCAAGCTTAGATGCTTGAGACTTCTTGAAATATTAACTTGGTATGCCTTGGGCATCCCCAAGCTTGAGCTCTTGTGTCTCCTTAATTCCTCTCATATCACGGTTTCTCTAAATCTTAAAAACTTCATCCACATAAAACTCAACAAGAACTCGTGAGATAGGTTAATATAAATCAATGCAAAACCTTATCATTCTCTACTGTAGAAAATCACTAAAATTATAATTTAGCATTGCATACTAAATGCCTCTGCATATTTAATACTCCTATCCTCAAATAGAATCATTAAACAAGCAAACATATGCAAACAATGCAACTATAACAGCAATCTGCCAAAACAGAACAGTCTGTAAAAGGGGATTTAAAATTCATAATTCCCTAACTCCAAAAATTCTGAAAAATTACCACGTGACAGATAACTCATGAATGCTTACTTTGTAAAAATTTCAGATTTTTATCATGTTCTAACTATTCAGGAATATTCTGGACATAACAGAAAACTTTCTGTTTTCAAACAGCAACACATAAACTTGCAAACTGTGCATGGTAAAGGCTATACTTAGCATTTTGTTGAAATAAAAGATACAGAACATTATTATAAATAACAGCAAGAAAATCCAACTAAAAGAAAATGACGCTCCAAGCAAAACACATATCATGTGACGAATCAAAATATAGCTCCAAGTAAGGTTACCGATAATGTTGAAGACGAAAGAGGGGATGCCTTCCGGGGCACCCCCAAGCTTAGTTGCTTGGTTCTTCCTTGAATATTACCTTGGAGTGCCTTGGGAATCCCCAATCTTAGGGTTTTGGCACTCCTTATTCTCCTCATATCGATATCTCACCTAAAACTTGAAAACTTCAATCACACAAAACTTAACGGAACTTGTGAGATAGGTTAGTATGATAAAAATAAATCATCCACTTAGGTACTGTCAAGACAAGATTCATAATTGTTCTCACATAATGCCTACTGTAGTCTATAATTTCCACAATTTATATTGCTCAATATAATCTATGGAAACACTAAAACAAGCAAACTATGCATCGAAAACAGAATCTGTCAAAAACAGAACAACATGTAGTGAGCGATTTAAAAACCATACTTCTGTACCTCAAAAAATTATGAAAACTTAGGAAAATGTAAAAAACTTGTAACCCATTGCTATGTAAAAATTTCATAATTTTCTCACGCTCCAGTACAGAATAGAAATTTCAGCACTGGACGTAAAAGTTTCTGTTTTTGCACAGAATCGAATCAACAAGTATCCACACTATCCCAAAGGCTTTACTTGGCACATTATTGAAAGAAAACATATAAAACATGATTACCACAGTAGCTTAATCATGTGAACACACAAAAACAGAAGGTATAAGTACTGGGTGGTCTCCCAACAAGCGCTTTTCTTTAATGCCTTTTTAGCTAGGCATGATGATTTCAATGATGCTCACATAAAAGTAAAGAATTGAAACACAAAAAGAGCATCATGAAGCACATGACTAGCACATTTAAGCCTAAGCCACTTCCTATGCATAGGGATTTTGTGAGAAAATAGTTTATGGGATAAAGAATCAACAAGCATAGGAAGGCAAAACAAGCATAACTTTAAAACGTTCAACACATAGAGAGAAACTTGATATTATTGCAACACCTACAAGCATATGATCCTCTCTCATAATAAGTTTCAGTTGCATCATGAAGAAATTCAACAATATATCCATCACACAAAGCATTCTTGTCATGATACATAAGCATAGACTTTTTACTACTCTCCACATAAGCAATTTTCTTCTCATCCATAATAGTGGGAGTATCGTATGAAACTCGAATACTATAAATTGTTTCCACATTAAAAGAGAGATGTTCAGTAAAAGGATTTTCATAATTATAACAAGTAGTATAATAATAATCATCATTATTTTTCATAACATAAGTATCATCACAATAGTCATCATAGATAGGAGGCATGTCATCATCATAATAAATTTGCTCGTCAAAAGTAGGGGGAATAAAAAGATCATTTTCATTAAGCATAGCATCCCCAAGCTTAGGGCAAACGTTATTTGCAGCAAATAAATTCTCAAACATATCATTCCAATCAAACATAGCATCCCCAAGCTTGTTGGTTTGCATATCATTAGCATTATCACTATTATCATCAATAGTATGAATAGCACCAATAGTATAACAATTATTATCATATTCCTCCAAGTTGGTGCCATAAAGATTTTCAAGATCATAAGTATCATTATCTTCCCAATCATAATCATCACAACAAACAATAGGCATAACAAAATCACCATCAAGTGTATAATCTTCCACAATTAGTTTTGATTCATTCTCATGAGGTACAACAATAATAGGAGCAACATTATTTGGGAGAGATACCTCTTTTCCTCTACTTTTCTGTCGGGGCCGAATTTCCGGGACATGATATCCCAGAAATTAACCCCTCGTGTCGTCACCAGCCCAGGATTACTATTACTGGTGGACACGTCCTTGTTACAGATTACCAAGCAATTACAAGAATTGGATACAAGACCATAAAGGTCTAATGATACAACAATGATTTCTAGTGACGGGTGACGAAAGCGACTCGTGGCTCTCCAACATCGATGGGGCTCCATTCCCACAGGAACAGCTGACCCGGATAACTCCTATCCCGTGTGGCTGCTATCCTAGGCTCCGCATGGACGTCGCTGTAGTACTCCTTGTGAAATCTTGACCTGGCCAATTAAATAGGCTGGGACAAGCCAGTGAGTACGTTTGAATGTACTCGCAAACATCATGAAGAAAAGATATACCGAATGCATATGATCATGATGAGTTAAATTATATGCATATGCTGAACGAAATTAAAGCATGGCATGATGAATATTACTACGGTGCTGAAGAATAAATATGAAGTGTTAGTGACAAACAAAGAAAGTTAAAAGTGGATAATCGGGCGAGACAGGACCGCCCGAGAATCCAAAAGAAAATATAAAGTGGAGAATAACGGGTGTCTAAAAGATAATCGGGCGAGACAGGACCGCCCGAGAACTCAAGCGACGCCCCGAGAGGTCTTGAAAAGAAATGCCAAACGGGTGTCTAAAAGCGGCGCCTCAAGAGGTCTTGAAAAGAAATGCCAAACGGGTGTCTAAAAGCGACGCCTCGAGAGGTCTTGAAAATAAATGAGTATCCCGGGTAGTCTAGCCATCCCATGAGATACTCAGAAATAAAAATAAAAACTGAGTGCCCGGGGAGTCTAGCCAGCCCATGAGACACTCAGAAAATTCGTATAAGAGAAACGGGTTAGTACACAATGATATGCACGACATCAGTAATATTCATGTTAACAATAATATTCACAATAGCATAAGTCGTGACCATAGTTATCCTGCAAAAAGGAATCATGCTCAAATTAATTAATTCCTCCGGAGACCGACATTAAGACCAACACTTGACCAACCCAGACTGTAGTCCTTAACCGCGGACACGGCTATTCGAATAGGTTTTAAAACTCTGCAGAGGGTGTACTCTTTACCCACAAGTAAAGGATTTCTTTAGTCAACACCGAGACGCTGACTAATTCCCATTACGGTCTTTGGGTTGAAAACACACCTAACCCGCACATACCAGCTTTAACTTACCAAAGCCAGGAATCACCCAAGGCAATGATAGATTAAAACTCTAAGTGGGAAGGCCTCATTCAACGGCCTCCAATATCATGGGATCACAATATTTATAACGGCGCGCAAACAGGGGTGCTACCCCTCTCCGGCTACAACCGGAGACACCCATGCCCCCGAACCAAGTGACATGCCTACCAGTGATCAGATGGTATCTTTCACTATGGCCTCTCTGTACGGTGTGTGCAGGAAAGGGGTTAACAACTTACTGAACCATACCCTACCTGTGGCAGGGACATGTGGCAGCACGGATCAAGTATGGGGGCTACCGGAACAAGACTTGATCTACGGTCGACTCAGGAGGCTTATGTATTTCCTGCAGTGGTTAGCACAATAAAGTATTCTTTCAACAGTAACACCAAAACAGGGCCACAGCCCTTGCATGTCCCAGCATGCATAACCAACAAGGCATGATCACGCTCCGACGTGATCACCCTTCTGCCGGTAACGGTATTTCTCTTATGCCTACTCCTGCAAGTTAGTAATGACAAGCACACGTTGCACGGTACGAGGAAACATGTCAACACTACATGCATGCAAATTTTATTTGAATTTGACATATGCATGATTCAATTATTCTTGCAAACATTTAACCATGCAATCACCATATCAAGTGTTCAAGATGCTTGCCTTGAGTATGCAGAAAGATTGGGTGCACTCCATAATTTTGAAAATTATATCTTCCCTCCATTTCCTATTTTCAAAAATATTTGAAATTACCTCATAAAGCAAAAATAGTACTAAAAAGTTGTTTGGAAAATTTTGCAATAAATACTAAAATAAACTAGAGGAAAAATGAGGAATATCAGAAAAAGAATCAATTGATTTAGAGTTCATATGATTTTCCTAGGGAATTTCTAAGCTGGAATAAATAAGGAAAAGGACTATTTAATAAATCCTGCATAAACAGAGCTTAGGAAAAATGTTCACCCTAGCTAGATTAATAGAGCATGATTTTAGGAGTATTTAGAAATTTTAATCATCAAATTTGGATTTGAAACGGTTGCTGTGGAAATATTTGAAACTTGCTGGAAAAAGAAAAGAGGAAAGGGTAGAAGCACGCCCTGAGCGTTGTATAGCCGTCTGGCGCTACTAGGCCAAGCCCAGTCGTTCGGCTGCGCGGGAGGCGGTCGGCGAAGAAGGTGCACTTATGCGAATACGCCTTTCGCGCGCGAAGCCGGATTGGGGGAAAGCCGTCTCCACTTAAATGGCGGGGCCCGCGGCTTGAGTGGCTGACGGGCGGGCCCCACTTGTCGGGTTTGTCTCCCATCTCCCTCGCGCGTCTGGACAGGGATAGAGGAGGATTCCGGCGATCCTCGCCGGCGAACGGCGGCACCCCTCAGTGAGCCGAGCCCACCGCTGAGTCCAGGAGACCGAGGCGGTTCTACCGGTACTCGACACGGCCAAAGAGGTGGATAAAATTGTCGGCGGCGAGCTCCCCGGCGGATGGCGGCGTCGGACGAAATGGGGGTTTCGTCTACGGCGGCTTCGGAGCAAAATTGAGAGGAGGGTTGGGTTGGTGGGGTCTAGGGTGATCTGTAGGTGAAGAGAGTGGAGGTGGGGAAGCTCTGGTGGCATGGGAATGATCGATGAAGTGACGGCGGCCGTGGTTGCCGGAGACGATGAAGACGGCCACCTCCGACTGTTTTGGCTACTCGGGAAGGTTCGTGGGAAGTGAATAAGTGGTGGTGATCAGCGAGACGAGCTCGGGTAACCTTTATATAGGCGGACGACGTCGGTTCCTCGTGGCTTCCTGGAGAAGACACGGCGGCGACCACCATAACTGCACCGGAAAGGTAGTTTTGGGCGGTGGCCGTGGTCAGCGCGGTAGGAGAGGTTGGTATGGTTGGTGGAGAGTGGATGAGCTCGGTTCGTTGGCGATTAATCCTGCCAGAGACGTGGCGGGGCGGTTTCGTCGGGCGGCGATGGGTGGTGGCGGTGAACGGTGATGGATGGCACTAGCGGCCAGGGAGGGTGTCGGCGAGGTTCTAGGGGGTCGCGGTGATCCAGGGGGAGAGCAGAACGAGCGAGAGGGGCAGCAGAAGGAGCGGCAGGAGCTCGATGCCAGCAGTGCAGTACACATGCGCCCAGTGCACGCACGCTATGTGCTTGACAGAATGCCATTGAGGCTACAGTGATCCAATTAAGCTGGTATTTGGCAGGGTGATGCTCCTGGAGATCCTAGAGACGATGGACATGAAGGTTTGGCCAAATGACCAAGTGTGCAGTGCATGTCTAAAACTTTGCCAAATTCTACCATGCACAACACCTGTTTGACAGAATGTTAGGGCTAGCTAGGAAACTTTGTTGGGTGTGAAATTTGGCAGGATGGTGTCTCCTTAGATGATAAAGATGATGGCAGGGTTGGTTTGACCAAAAGAAAAACTTGCAAATGCAAGTTTTACCAGAATTTCTGTTCTGGACAGAAACTTGGGGGTTTTATTTGGTGAACTAAAATGAGGCAATTGGAGCTAATATTCTGGACTTAAGGGTGTCTTAGGAAGGACTAGAGGTGGGAATAATTGCAGAATTTTGGAAGCAATAAAAATTGAGGTTGTAGTTAAAACCCAAGAATGGGACAGAATTAAAAAGAGGATGTTTTACTCAAAATTTTCAAAAGACCAAGTTGTGTTTTTGCATAAAAGTGATCTATAGGCATCACATGACTCCTCATAATTTTTGTGGAATTTCAAAAGAATTATTTAAAATGGTTGTAGTGCAACAGAAGCATTTATAGTATTGAAAATGCTGTTAAAAGAATTATTTTAGGGAAAATTTTATTATGAAAATATTTCCTACTGTTATTAAGAATATAAATGAAATGTTTTGAGAAAACTACCCAAGCTCATAATATTTAGCAAAAATTTCTATATGGAGGGAACAATTTTGGAAAATAGGAGACAGAAAATTACTCTGAAATTAATAAAACACCCAATATAATTCAAAATTTTATTTCTGGCCAATTTTTACTTAATAAAAATATGATTAAATTTTTGGGGTGTTACATTTTCCTTCTTTTCTTTTTCTTTACCACATTATGTGTGGGTTTATTTAATTCTTTCGAGCTTCTTATTGAAGAGATTGGTTGGATAGGAAGCTCCTCCTCGTTACCAGTTTCATCATGAGAGAAAATAGGAGGGAAAGGGGGAATCTTTACCCTTCCATTAGTATTTCTTTTATATTCTATATGTTTTCCCATTTATCTATAGTTGGCTATATAAGCATTCTCATTGCAATTTACCACACAAAACATATAGATTTCCTCTAAATTATTTTCAATGTCTTTTGTGAGAATGAATACTTCAAACCAACTATTTTTATGTGTCAATTCTTCACACTGCAAAAATAAACAAAGTTCATTGTAAAGTTCAAGGGTGATCAAGTTATTGCAATATTTGGACACTATTCGATCATGAAAAAGCATGCATTGGAAATTAAGGTGACCAACTGTGTTGCAAAGTTCACAAGTAATAGGATAAAGAGAACATAATTTTGTAGCAAATTCATCTATCACTTTGAGCAAAAAATTGGTTCTATCATGTTTATGCTTCTTACAAAATCTATCATCCCTATAAGGCATGTCTTCACAAACTTTATGCACTCCACAAAAATTGACATGCTTATAAGAAACATTTTTGTCATGACTAGTGCAATCATCTTTAGTATTTTAGATATTCATAGAATTCATAGTAACATCATTGCAATCATGCTCACCATTCAAAGATTTTATGCCAAATATTTTATTGAATTCTTCTTCTATCAAATGAGCACAATTTTCCGCTCCATAATTTTCAAGAAAAACATTATAAAGACGAATAATATGAGGCAACCTCAATTCCATTTTTTTGTAGTTTTCTTTTATAAAACGAACTAGTGATAAAACAAGAAACTAAAAGATTCAATTGCAAGATCTAAAGATATATCTTCAAGCAATCACCTCCCCGGCAACGGCGCCAGAAAAGAGCTTGATGTCTACTACACAACTTATTCTTGTAGACTCGTGTTGGGCCTCCAAGCGCAGAGTTTTGTAGGACAGTAGCAATTTTCTCTCATGTGGATGACCTAAGGTTTATCAATCCATTGGAGGCATAGGATGAAGATGGTCTCTCTCAAACAACCCTGCAATCAAATACAAGTAATCTCTTGTGTCCCCAACACACCCAATACAATGGTAAATTTTATAGGTGCACTAGTTCGGTGAAGAGATGGTGATACAAGTGTAGTATGGATAGTAGATATAGGTTTTTGTAATCTGAAAATAAAAAAACAGCAAGGTAGCATGTAACAAAAGTGAGCACAAATGGTACTGCAATGCTTGAAAACAAGGAATAGGGTTCGTACTTTCTCTAGTGCAATCGCTCAACAATGCTAACATAATTGGATCATATAACAATCCCCCAACGTGCGACAAAGAATCACTCCAAAGTTCCTATTAGCGGAGAACATAAGATAGAAATTGTTGTAGGGTATGAAACCGCCTCAAAGTTATCTTTTTCGATCAATCCATTGAGCCATCCCTATAAGTGTCACAAACAGCCCTAGAGTTCGTACTAAAATAACACCATATGATACGCATCAACCAACTCTAATGTCACCTAGATACTCCAATGGCACCACAAGTATCCGTTAGTTGATTATTCGATATGCATCAAACAACTTTAGATTCATAATATTCAATCCAACACAAAGAACTTCAAAGAGTGCCCCAAGCACTAGTGGAAAACGGGGCTTTAGTCCCGGTTGGCAACGGCCTTTAGTCCTGGGTCACCAATCGGGACAACGAAATTGGGACTAAAGGCCCCCACCCTTTAGTCCCGGTTGGCCACAACCCGGGACTAAAGTCCCTCCACGTGGCCGCGAGCGCGCGCTGGGGGCTGGAGGACCATTAGTCCCGGTTGGTGACACCAACCGGGACTATGGTCGCTCCACGTGGCCGCGAGCTAGCGCCGGGGGCTGGCGGACCTTTAGTCCCGGTTGGTGACACCAACCGGGACTAAGGATTTTGTGTTGGGGTTGAGGATTTTTGGGTTTAGGGTTTAGGGTTTATGGTTTATTTTTCCTTTTCATTTTGTGTTTTCCATTCAATTCTTTTTCATTTCAAACATATTTTACGCTACTACATATTGTACATGTTATGCATATATAATATAATTTCTCATACGACCATACATATATCATATAATTTCTCGTACGACCATACATATATATATATATATACAATTTATCCTACAATTTGGAGATCATTACATGCAGGCATTTGCGGCAATGGTATTCTCCGCTTTCAGATATGACCTCCGTAAGCAAAAATCCCGCAATTTCCTCTTGAATAGCTCGTATGCGGTTCTCTGGTACGAGCTTCTCCCGCCTCTCTTCCATCTTTAAAGAAGGGGATCAATATGAATATATTAGTTGTGTGTATATATATTAGATCATCATAAAAAAATTGTGAATAGTGTTTACGTACCTGAAGTTGTCTTACATCTCTACGCCATTCGGTCGTCATGCGAATGTTCTCGCAAACATAGTATGCACATAAATTAGTCCCCTGTTTCTGCCTCATGCACTTTGCGAGAATAGAATTCAATCAGATAATAATCAAGCATGATAATGATATTGAAACTAGAATTATCGAGATGCGCGGACCTAGCTAGTACTACTTAATTACCTTGGGCCGTAGCCAATGCAGCTCCAGTTTCCATTCACCGACAACATCATTGATGAACCGTTTCCAAACCCTGCCCGGCAAAGAAAATGAATAAAGGAGTTATTAATTACTTGATATCAGGAAATGAATGAAATAGGCCGATATAGTGCGATAATGATTGACATTACCTGTCGAGCATCCTAAACACGCTGGTGTATTCTTGAGGGTCTTTACCTAGTGAGTCCAGGGTTTCAACAGTTCCAGCGTCAACTTTAATGATTAGCAGGATCCAGTGGTACCTACGCACACGTTTATATAAGCAGGCATGCATAACTCATCAACTACACTTAACATCGAGTAAGCAAAATAGAATTTGGAGTACAAGATAGTAACACTCACTTGAAGTTGTAAGGAAAGAGTATTTCTGTTCTGGTATTTTGTGCCTTCATAAACCTTAGCAAGTTAGCCTCTGAGTCTTTGGGGTGGTCTTGTATCATTTTTTCATTAATGATATATGGGTCAACGAACCCAATGTCATAGATTCCATCTCTTTTGCATTCGAGAATCTTCATTCTACATAATAGCGTACAAAAGAATATAGTGAGGATAATTACAGGCAATGAACGAGCTGAGCAAGAGACTTAAATTACAGAAAGAAATCACTTACAGACAATAGCAACTGTCGACAGATTTGTCGAGTGAGTCTTGATTGGATAACTGAAAAATTTCTGGACACTCAATGCATAGCTCATTTTCATAGAAGTAATGCTCTTCCTTGACTTTCACCATGAGCATGTCTTGCCCGTTCTTTACTTCTTTCATGTACCACTCATGCAATCTTCGCATTTCTGTTGATAGATGCGGGACCTGCTCAGGTCTGACCAGAGTTTTCCCGGGGGCATATTGCCATGCTACATCAGCCATGGGGACTTCCTCGGTGCCTCGGAGATGATCAACACTGATACCAATGTCTCTAGCAGCGTAGGTTACCTTATCGGTAATCACCTTGAGCGGGGGGGTCGATTGCATTGCCTGTTCTCCGAGCTGGGGAACTGTTTTCCCGCTTTTATTACTACTTCTACGTCTCGACTGCTGCATTTGTTCATATGACTTCTTAATAGAGCGGTCATAGTCTGATGGCCTATTCTCCACATGTCCCGGTTGTCGCTCAAGAAAGTCCACAAAGTGCTTTACGTTTCCGTAGGTATTATCTCCTTTGGCGGCGGGGGCGGTTTTCGTGCAAAATGGGACTTCACTTCGAAAACCATGACCGTTTTGGTTTCCTCATCAGTCATATCGTAAGCTAACTTCTTTTTGGCAGGAGGCTCGTCGTTGGCTTTCTTCTTATCTTTCTTCCGCTTTTGGCCCTGCTGGGACATAGGGGGTGGAGTCGGCTGATGCGGCGGAGATCGATATGGACTCACGCTGGGCTCCCTCTCGAGGTGGGGTGGACTTAGAGGTGTATTGCTACTCGGAGGAGTCGGTGGCCTTGGCGCCGAGTTTGGAAACACAATGCATTCCTTTCTCCATACAATGACACCATGTATGACTTCTCCCAGTGTCTGCTCCCCTTCACCTCCAGGAATGTCAAGCTCTAGTGAGTCATATCCCGGCAGAACTTCATCTACCCCGACACGAGCATAGCCAGCTGGAATCGGATTGCCACGGATGGTTGCTTCAGGTGCATTCGGTAAAGCAACGCCGACCGCCAGCTTCATGGATATGTTCTTCATTTTCTGGTGTAGCTCACAATTTGTCCTCTCTTTGATATCATCCACGGGGTAGCGAGCCAGCAGTGCATCATCGGCCCGGACCCCCGTGGAACCCACGCTGCTTTTCCGCATAGATGGGACGGTACTATCCAATGCTGGATCTGCTTGCTCCTGCCGCGGAGATGCCCTTTGCTGGCTAATTGTGTCCAGTTGCTCCTGCTGCCGCTTTAACATGCGTTCCAACTCCTCGTTCTTTGTTTGTATGTTCTGAAGCCGGTCTGCATCCTGCTTCTTTTTTCTCTAACGACTTCTATAAGTGTCGTTCCACTCCGAAAACCCCTGAACCCACGGAGCTACACCTTTGCCTCGTGTTTGTCCTCCGTGTTCAGGATTCTTGAGGGCGCGTGTAAGCACATCGTTCTCTCTCTCGGGCTGGAACAACCCCTTTCGAGCATCTTCTATTGCTTGAAGTAAAGCGTCCGAGGCTGTTTTAAGATATGCCTTTTCAATAATCTGCCCTATCGCTGGGTCCAACTGTCGCCCATGCGCATAAAACCAATGCTTGGACCTCTAGGGCCAATCCGCTGTAGCTGGAATGACCCCTTCAGCAAGCATCTTGGCCTCAGCTGCTTCCCACTTAGGCACGGCTTTCTTGTAGCCACCTGTCCCCAGAACATGGTGATACTCTTTTTTCTCAGCATTTATCTTATTTTTTCTCGACCTTTCCAGAGCTTCATCCGATTCCTTGTACTCCACAAATGCGTCGCAGTGATCTTTTATCTTCTCTAGTGCTCCAGTGAATTCTGGAGTCTTCTTTTTTGCCTTGATGTAGTCGCTGTATAATCTTTTCTTCTAGCTCTGGAATTGTGTGGCCATCTTCCTAAGAGCAAACTGCTTGACTTTCAACCGTTTGCCATCTGTGAGACCCTTTGGTAGATTGAAATGTGACATGAGCGTATCCCAAAGCAAATTTTTTGATCTTTCGTCGACATAACTAACTCCTTGATCTACCTTTGGCTTACTCCATTCTCGAATGGTGATCGGGATGTTGTCCCTAACAATAACTCTGCATTGATTTATAAATTTACGGGCATTCTGTTCAGGAGCAATCGGTTCGCCATCTTCTGCGACTTCATCGATGTTGAACTTTATGTCATCGCCCAACTTTTTGGCCTGGCCTCATACCCTTCTAGGAGATTGGCTCGATCCGGAGGGCTAAAAGAAGAAAGATTCGTTAATATATATATATACAAATCAATTAATACATCTAATGATCACCAGAGGCCTAATATATATATATACCTCGCCGGACTTTGTTAATTGTCTAACATTTTCTTCACCATCATTGTTTGTTTGCCCTTCGTCTCTTGGTTCTTGCTCAAGTCCCTCAGCGGAGTCGTTCAGAAATTGTGAACCGTCATCTGGTTCATTCTCTTGGTTTTGGGAGGAACTTATGATGTCGAAGATATCCTCTTCATGGTATCTGCCGCTATCGTCCATAGCTTAACTAATCCAGAAGAAAGATAAAACAATTTAGTATTTAAATTAGAATGCATTCAATAAACAAAAACTGAATCATAGTATCGAGAAGAACAATACCGGAGATGCAATCAATACACAACAATGCAACAATATGATGCATGATCATGACATGGAGATATGATGTGGTTTGAGCTTATGCAACTAACATCAATTTGGATGAAGTCCATTTGAACCGAGAGGGAACAACCACCGGCAAATAAGAGGAAACACAATCAATGGAATGCAACAATATGATGCATGATCATGACATGGCAATATAATATGATTTGGGCTAATGTAGCTAGCAACAATTTAAATGGAGTTGGTTTGAACACAAGATTCAAATTCAAACTCCACATAAGGCATTTCAAATGCCATTTATTCAAATTGTCTTATACAGCAGTTTAAGTTGTTCAAACATGCATGGAAATGCCATAAACAGATTCTTCATATTTTTCTGATAATCTTTCATATATAATTTATTTCCATTGGAGTTATAGATTATTTTCTATGATTTTTAGAAGTTTAGGGATTTTTCTGAAAATGAACAAATCATTTAAGACTTATTTAAAATCCAGAAATCATTACTGCGTCAGCTGACATCATCAGTTAACTAGTCCAAGTCAAACCTGATAGTGGGGTTCCACATGTCATAGGCACGAGATTAACAGAGGGTTATTTAGTTTAAACCGCGCCATTAACGGTGGGGGTCCCACATGTCATACACCCAGGGGTTAGTCAAAGGGGTAATTAGCACTAAGCTAATCACCTGGCTAGCCGGGTCCACCGGTCAGTGACCCAAGCTGTCGAGCTCATCGCCGGTAGCGGCAGCAGAGGCTACCAATGCATAGCCCGCGCCGATGCGCATCCAGGGGAGGCAGCAACGGGTCGCGGGGTGGCCGGAGTCGATGGCAGCGACGACCAGCGCGGCAGCCAGCATTCGGCCCTCGACGGAAACGTCGCTACGGCGTGTGCGTGAGCGAACTAATGCGCTAGAGATGCTCCACTTGGCGCGGTGAACATAATGGGCACACGCACTGGACCAATCGGTCACCAGAGCTCGCCGGCGACAAGCTGGTGCGGCGGCAGGGATCACCCAGTACCGCAGACGGTATTGGATGAGACTCAGGAGAGGAAGTAAGGACAGCAGGGATCACCCAGTACCGCAGACGGTATTGGAATGCAATTGTTGGAATTTACCCATGAATCAGGTAAGTAGCCGGGATGGCAGTAAGTGATTGGATGGTAGTATGTTGATAGGATGGATACAGGATGGTACTTGCCTAAGGATCATGAGGAAAAGGATAGGTTAGTATCCGAGAGGATAATGGAATGCTATCTTTAAGGATGGTACGGACACGAAACTACCATAAGGAAGAGTATGACATAAGCGATGGTTCGAGCACCACCGGATTTACGAGGACAGTTGAACCACTGAGACAGGAAGAACAGGATACTTATCAGACCGGTAGATGATATCATAATTATAGAATCAGAAGAGACCCCACTGTCAACACCCAAGGAGAAAGAAGCTACAAGAGTCCCCAACCTTAATCTCTTTTAAGGGTGGTAGCCATCAGGAACACGAGGGACCGACAAATAGGGATAGTTCCGGAAGGCACCGCACACCCCAACCAGACCCCAGTAACCAGGAAGCCTTGAGGAATAGAGCTACCAGCCATAGAATTATCTTGGACGCAGTATGGACTTCTGAGGATTGGAGAACCAAGGACCCAGGGATACATGCGATATTGTATCTACCCAGACAAAAGACCCTTTGACTTGGAGAAGGAACTTAAGTGGAACCCCAAACCCTAACCTTTCTTTCTAGCCTCTCCAGATCTCGGGACGAGATCTCTTTTAAGGGTGGTAGTCTATCACATCCCAGATTTTCCCCAAATCTGGTATGTTAAAAATGTCACAGGGAATTAAAAAATTTCTAGGAAATAGCTATCATTGCCTAGGAATGCTTGTGTTTGACAGTGAATTGCTTGGTTGTTGCCTAGGAGGATGAAAATCCAAGTGCCACTAGTTAAAAACACTAGCAAGCCTTGATAGGACCCAAACATTTGGAAATCTTATTTGGGCAAAGGCTACCCTAAATAAGTCCCCAGTAATATCAAAGCCAAAATAGTTCTCTCAAAGAAATGAGTTGGAATCATTTTGAGATTCAATTCAAATCATTGGGAATTATTTTAAAATTGGCTTTGCAAATTATTTGGCAGGAAATGATATTTCATAAGTCCAAATAATAATCTTGACCCCCTGCCATTTTTCTAAAATGGATTTGAAACACATTTGGTTTTGGAACCAAATTCAAATTCAAAAAGAAAATGCAAGTGCAGGAAATATATGTGCATTTTGTTCAAACAAAATGTTCAAACATCTCTAAATATTCCATTTGGAATTTAGGAAGTGTTCTCTGTTGATGGGAAATTCAAATTCTAAATCATTTGAAAAAGACAAAACAGAAACAGAAGAAATAGGAAAACAGAAAAGGAAATAAAAAAAAGGGCCCAGCCAGCCAGGCCAGCCGCGCCCCACCTCTCTCTCTCCCACTACCAGGCCGCCCCCACCCATGTCGCCCCTAACCTCACGCATGCATGCACGCACGCACCCGTGCCCACACTGGCCACGATCCCCACTCCGGCCACCTCCCGTGCCCGCAGGCCCTTGCGCCCGTGCCGATAAAGAGCCCTCGACCCCCTCTCTCATTCCCCTCCACTCACCCCACACATGGCCGCCAGGCCGCTCGCCGGCAAGCCCCCGTTTCCGCCACTGACCTAAATTTTCTCCGACCAAATTCCGATGACACCGACCCCCACTTGTCCAACCATGGCCACCTCCTGAACAGCCACTCTCCGGCGAACCCCTAGATATCTTTAGCGCGCCCGAAGCCCCCTGGAGCACCTACTTCACCGAAGACCCGAGCCCTCCGCCGCCGGCGTCGAAGCTACGGCGCACTTTCGGTCCTCGACGAATCGACGGCTATGGCATGCGGTAGACGTGGGGAAGAGGGGGATTCAAGGCGGGGGCTCACTACGAGGTTGAGGCGATGCTCAGCGGGCTCGGGGAGGGGCCGGAGCGAGCGGGACGGCGTCGGTGATCTCGGCGGTCAGAGGTTGAAGAGGAGCTCGGTGGGGCGTTCAGGGGCGTCCGGCGTCGCACGCGTCGGCGAAGAGAGCGAGGCCGCGGACGTGTCGGAGACGGAGAAGACCGGCGATGGCGGTGAAATCCGGTAGCCTGGTGGCGCGTGGTTCTGTTCCTTCTCCCGGGCGGTGGCTGGCACCGGGACACCAGTTATATACCCGCGACCTTTAGTCCCGGCTCCAGCCACGAACCGGGACTAAAGGTCCTTTAGTCCCGGCTCCAGCCACGAACCGGGAGTAAAGGCCAACCTTTTCGGGGGCCAAAATTCCGCGCGGGAGCTGAAACCTTTAGTCCCGGTTGGTGGTTGCAACCGGGACTAAAGGTGTCTTTCAATTAATTTTCATTTTGAAGAAATTATTTGACAGATTCAATTTTACAGATTGAAATTAATTCTTGTAAACAATTTGAAAACTAAACCAAATGAGTTGATTCAAATTTCTGTGGATTCATCTTGAAGATTTCTATCAACTAGTATCATTTTGACAGGAAGTTGCATAATTAATTTTGGACTTATTAATTAAATACAGTAATTGAAGACATTATTTTTAACTTTAAAAATTCATATCTTCAGTTCTGTTAAGCCAAATGGAGCAAATAAGATGTCAAATTGTCTGTCTTAACATAACCTACACATTCATATTTTGTTTGGACATAATTGTATTGATTAACTCCTCTGTATAATTAAAATACTAAAAGGACAGGAATAATTGTAAATTCATAACTTAATAAATAATTATTCAAAAATCATGTTTCAAATGCCAAAATGCCCTAGCTTTTTGGTTGGATTCTGACGCTCCGGAGTCCACCAAGGAACACCCAAACCACATATATAACTCTTACAAAGATTCCCTCCGGTTTGTCCGAAGTGGGACTTTCCAGCTATAAGTCCGGAAACTCACTAGAGAGAAAGTGATGACGGTGAAGCCGGTCACATCCCAGAGTGGGATCTTGGGGTATAAAACTTTTTCTTCGCGTATGTCCCTTGCTTATGATTGCGCCGTAACCATGGAGAATCTTCATCATTTAACAGGATGCTTGCACTACTAGAAAAAACCCTATTAGTGGCGCACCTGTTTTCGTTAGTAATGGCGCACTATAGGTGCGCCACTATTAACACGCCACTAGTAACAGAAAGTAATGGCGCACCTCTGGTGCGCCATTAGTAATCCAGATAGTAGTGGCGCACCACCAGGAGAGCCACTACTAACCCTTAGGTGCTCCACTGGTATTCCCTCTAGGTGCGCCACTAATAGCCTTATAGGTGTGCCACTAGTAATAAAGGAAGGTGCGCCACTAATAAGGGCTGAAAAGCGCCACTAGTAATGTATTTGGAAAACCAAAAAAAATCAAAATTTACAGAAAACAACCTATAAGGAAAAATAATTTAAAAACAAAAAATGAAATAGAATCATAATTTTTATTATAGTAAGAATATTACAATGTCTTTACAAGTATCCAATAAAAGAAAAATTACAAGGAAATTTAAATCCCCATGCATAATTTGTATCCCACAGCAATCATGTAGATAGGCCACCCCGCGGGCTATCCCTAAAATTATTTTGAAGTGCTCAGACCAGTTGAGCAACACCCTTGTTCCTGTGCCAGTGAAATACTTATGGTCACAATCGTGTGAGAACAAACTAAGTGAAAAAGGTGCACAATAAACTATAAGAAAAAACTTAGAGAGGCATACCAGTTACCGCGTCAGACAAACTCCCATTTGGCATAGATTCATAGACTAAAAGTGCTTCTCCTCTTTCACTGCAACATCCAATGAGCTTAGCAACGTTTTTGTGTAGAGGCTTTGCATGAAAGTAGACTTCATTTTCAAATATGAGTGAAGAATGGGAATTATTTTGATGCAATCTTTTGATCATGACTTCAAGTCCACTGTCCAAGCGTCCCTGCAAGCATCAACACTAGGTTTAACTACAACATTTTTTCGGTATGTGGTTTAGTACTGCTGCAAAGATTTCCAAAAAAAAGGGGAGCATCTAGGTTGGATGTATGCCAAATAACCATTCGATTCTAGACATGTACATTTCGGCTCAATACAGTATTCAATTTTACATCCATGTTATATAGAAATGCTTTAAGATTGTGCTCCTTTTGCAGATAACAAAACAAAAGGTGACATACATATGTACATATCTTAATCCATGTTAAAACTAATTACAAGTAAGAATTTCTCTGGTAGAAATATGTCTAAATTGGCATATTAAAATCCATTGTTTTGGACATTTGCACCCCAATAATTCTTTTGGGCAAGAAGATCCTCATCTTTGAAAACATCATTGAAATCCATAAACTGCTCGCACACATCGAGACCGGCACTAGAATAAGAAAAAAGTATGAAACCACTCCAAAATAACATTGGAAATATGCGAAGTAAACATTATGGAACCAGCACACGAGAACCTATATGAGATCAGATAGCACTTTGCATCACATATATTAAGCAAAAGGGAATGAAGGAGCAACTAATGATTTAATACCTTTTGACACTAATAATATTTTAACCCCTGCTCGCAATCTCAGCACATCCAATAGATGTAAACAGCGCAATATAATTGGTCAGAAAACTAGCTACTTAGTGTTTAGTAATCACCAATATACGAATTCAAACTGATCGGCGGAATTCTAATGTAGGGCACACAAGAAAATGCATTACAAAAATTGATATTACAATTAACTGACAAAAAGGCTAGTTATCCATCTTTAAATCTACAATCTCACAACAATATATATTTTGTGAACACCGACCAACATTAAGATGAAACATTAATTAAATCTTCGAAACAGATTGTGCTTTACCATACATAGTAAGAAAAATAACATACCTAAACGCCGCCGAAGATTTTGCTTTTGGCGAGCTAAGCGGTCTGCTGGATTCTTGCCATTATCATTAGCAACATCGAATTCCTAGCAATCAAAATGGAGAGAACTCAAGTAGTCAGACCAAACTGTTTAGTTCATTGATGTGTTACGAAAGAATACAAAATATTTTAGTTGTGTTCATCAAATATTGAGGCACAAAAGATGCACCTGTCCACCCGATGACAACAAAGGAGACCCAAATTCCAGTACCCTGTTTATATCAAAGCTGTAACAAAAAGAACAGCATTATTAGTCTCTTCATTTTAAGAGACGGGATCAAGACAGAAAGAGGGAAGTAAACAAAACGTTGGGAAACATGCAAATCAAATCCATCAAACCTTTCAAAAGCAAGCTCAGATGTTGCAGTATTATCAGGACGTGGCAATGCTGACCCAACATCACCAGTTTCATCAGATAACCCAGAAGCATGTTTTTCTGCTTCCACGGCTGCAAACAAGTCTTTGACTGACGTGTGCTTGACATTCTCTGCTATGGAACCGATCGCCTGAGCTGCAGCAACCCTCGTGTCCCAATTCTTACAACGAAGGTACTGAGAAACCTAAAATTGGCACGTGAGAGCACAACGTTCAGCCACCATTATGTGCATAATGCATAGAGAATGAAAGCTGGCCGCTCTCCAGTAAACTATGCATAGCATATATGCTAACATGTTGATATCATATTATATGGGAACAGAAATGAGTCATAATTTAATCTGACTGAACATATGTGAGTACTTGGATTACTACATAAAAATACGAATCAGCATTCGAACATACATGCGTAGGTGAAGTCATATATATAGCCAACAGAATTGATATTTGACGGATCAACTTAGACATAACTGAAGATGTAACATATAAAAGAAGAAAAAAGTGTAGGACAAATTCTTGTGTTATCAAAGAAGAACAAGAATGAACTGATGCAGCTACAAAACCATGCATTCCTTCATACATCATGGCTTGAACACCAGAGCGTAGAGCATACTAGGCGAACAGTTGAAGGGTTCCTTCCAGGTTTGCAAATCTCGCAACATTAAAGTCTGTGGCATCGTGCGCATACCTTTTTCAACAGAGCATTTAGCTCCTGGGGATGTGTCTTTGCGATTTCTCCGATCTGGCGCGCGGCCGCGAACCTTGTCGCTTGTGTCGAACCGGCTAGGTCAGGTTAAAGGAAACTTTGCAGAAGAGATGGTGATGGTGATGAGGCATTGAACATCACATAACATTACATAGGTGGCTAAACCAAACAGTAGGGTTATATTATTAAGCATGGCAAACTTGACACTCCATTCCAACTGGTGTTTGTTTTGTTTTGTTTTGTTTTGTCCAGAGAGAGAATGGGCACAAACAAACAAACTAGAAGTGAAGGAACACAGCAGTCAGTTTGCATACATTCTGTAAACCCAAAAATAGCAATAGTGCAAATGCAGAGAGTGCAATTCCCTTGGAGTGAAATAATAATAATACTATGCAAGTAGGAAGGAAGGAAGGGGAGGATACTGTCGAGCAATGTGAGGAGGCGGTAAAGGCGGGAGGAGGTCTGCGCGGCCATGGGTAGCAGCCAGAGACCTTGCACTCATCCACCCACTCCACTCGGCGGTGCTTCACTCCGAATCAATCGCTCCGCAAGCCTGGTCAGCAAAAACAAGAGCAGCAGCAGACGGGTGAGGCCGGGCGCAGGAAGCAGACATGCGCGCGCACAGGGCGGGCGGGAGGAGCCGGCGCGCGGGGCCTCCCCAGGCGCTGCGGGGCAGGGCGTGGGAGCGGCGGCGGGGGCAGGTATTGGAAGGGCGCGGCGATCCAGCCTTATCCGTACGAGAGGACGCGCCGCGGCGAAAGAGAGGAAACAAATCGAGGGAGGGAGGGAGGGAAGGAAGAGGACGTGCCTGGGACGGGGTAGGGTCGCCGGTGATGGGGCGGGGGAGCGCGGCGGCAGGGACGGGGGATCTCGGGCGGGCCGGGGGAGATCTCGCGTGGTGGGAGAGGAGGAGCGGTGGGAGAGGATTGAGAAGAGAAAGTGAGAGCGCTGTGTTGGTGCGTGGTGCGGTGGGTGGCAGGGTGGGACCGAGCATGTGCGTGGTGCGGTGGGTGGCAGGGTGGGGCTCGGCATGTGCGAAAACTAGTAATGGCGCACCGTGGGTGTGGTGCGCCATTACTAGTTTTCACTAGTAATGGCGCACCACACCCACGGTGCGCCACTACTAACAATTTTTTTTTCAAAATGAAATTGTAAAAAAAAATTGTTAGTAGTGGCGCACCGTGGGTGTGGTGCGCCATTACTAGTTAAAACTAGTAATGGCGCACCACACCCACGGTGCGCCACTGGTAAGTCTGGGGAGGGGGTGTGCCCGGGAGAAACTTAGCAGTGGCGCACCACACACCAGGTGCGCCATTACTAATATAGACATTCGTGGCGCACCTATGTGTGGTGCGCCACTGCTATTTAGCAGTGGCGCACCACATATATGCTGCGCCACTAATGTCTATATTAGTTATAGCCCTTTTTCTAGTAGTGTTGGGTCAGTCTTCACTGTGAAGGGAGGAATTTCATCAAACTTATTATAATCTTCTGACATGTCTGTCTTGTCCTCCACTCCCACGATGTTTCTTTTCCCTGAAAGAACTATGTGGCGCTTTGGTTCATCGTATGATGTATTCGCTTCCTTATCTTTTCTTTTTCTCGGTTTGGTAGACATGTCCTTCACATAGAAAACCTGAGCCACGTCATTGGCTAGGATGAATGGTTCATCTGTGTACCCAAGATTGTTGAGATCCACTGTTGTCATTCCGTACTGCGTGTCTACCTTTACCCCGCATCCTGTCAGATTGACCCATTTGGACCGAAACAAAGGGACCTTAAAAGAAGGTCCATAGTCAAGTACCCATATCTCCTCTATGTAACCATAATATGTGTCCTTTTTCCTATTGTTGTTTGTTGCATCAAAGCGGACACCACTGTTTTGGTTGGTGCTCTTTTTATCTTGGGCGATCATGTAAAATGTATTCCCATTTATCTCGTGCCCTTTGAAAGTGAATATAGTCGAAGATGGTGACTTGGCCAACAAGTACAGCTCATCTCCAATAGTGGTGTTATTCATGAGATGTGTTTGCAACCAACCGCCGAAAGTCGCCATGTGTGTACGTTTAATCCAGGAGTCAAACTGCTCCGGGTTCTTGGAGCGTACAATATCCATGTGTTCCTCGATATACGGAGCCACCAAGGTCGAATTTTGTAGAACTGTGTAGTGTGCTTGAGTGAAAGAATGCCCGTCCATACTTATTACTGCTTTCTTTCCTAGCGTGCCTTTTCCACTCAGTCTCCCCTCATGCCGCGATTGAGGAACACCAATCGGCTTAAGGTCAGGAATAAAGTCAACACAAAACTCAATAACCTCCTCTGTTCCATAGCCCTTGGAGATGCTTCCTTCTGGCCTAGCACGGTTATGAACATATTTCTTTAAGACTCCCATGAACCTCTCAAAGGGGAACATATTGTGTAGAAATACAGGACCCAGAATGGTAGTCTCTTCGACTAGGTGAACTAGGACGTGCGTCATAATATTGAAGAAGGATGGTGGGAACACCAACTCGAAACTGACAAGACATTGGACCAAATCATTCTGTAACCTTGGTAGGATTTCTGGATCGATTACCTTCTGAGAAATTGCATTGAGGAATGCACATAGCTTCACAATGGCTAATCGAACATTTTCCGGTAGAAGCCCCCTCAATGCAACCGGAAGTAATTGCGTCATAATCACGTGGCAGTGATGAGACTTTAGGTTTTGGAATTTTTTTCTCTGCCATATTTATTATTCCCTTTATATTTGATGAGAAGCCAGACGGGACCTTCATACTGCTCAGGCATTCAAAAAAGATTCCCTTCTCTTCTTTGGTAAGAGCGTAGCTGGCAGGACCTTGATACTGCTTTGAATGCATGCCGTCTTTTTCGTTCATACGTTGCTGGTCCTCCCGTGCCTCCGGTGTATCTTTTGTCTTCCCATACACGCCCAAGAAGCCTAGCAGGTTCACGCAAAGATTCTTCGTCACGTGCATCACGTCGATTGTAGAGCAGACCTCTAGGACTTTCCAATAGGGTAGCTCCCAAAATATAGATTTCTTCTTCCACATGGGTGCGTGTCCGTTAGCGTCATTCGGAACAGATTGTCCGCCAGGATCCTTTCCAAAGATTACTTTTAAATCCTTGACCATATCAAATATAGCATCACCAGTACTGTGTCCAGGCTTCTTCCGGCGATCTGCCTCACCTTTGAAATGCTTGCCTTTCTTTCTTAAGAGATGCCTGATCGGAAGAAATCGACGATGTCCCAGGTACAGATTCTTCTTACATTTATCCAAATATATACTTTCAGTCTCATCTAAATAGTGCATGCATGCATTGTATCCCTTGTTTGTTTGTCCTAAAAGGTTACTAAGAGCAAGCCAATCATTGATGGTTACAAACAGCAAAGCTCGTAGGTCAAATTCCTCCTGTTTGTGCTCATCCCACACACGTACACCTTTTATATCCCACAACTGTAAAAGTTCTTCAACTAATGGCCTTAGGTACACATCAATGTCGTTGCCGGGTTGCTTAGGGCCTTGGATGAGCACTGGCATCATAATGAACTTCCGCTTCATGCACATCCATGGAGGAAGGTTATAGATACTGAGAGTCACAGACCAGGTGCTATGACTGCAGCTCTGCTCCCCAAAAGGATTCATGCCATCTGTACTTAGACCAAACCATAAGTTCCTTGCGTCATCTGCAAAGTCCGGCCACTTTCTCTCGATTGTTCTCCACTGCGACCCATCGGCGGGTTGTCTCAACATCGCGTCTTTCTTACGGTCTTCTTTGTGCCATCGTAACAACTTGGCATGCTCTTTGTTTTGGAACAAACGTTTCAACCGTGGTATTATAGGAGCGTACCACATCACCTTGGCAGGAACCCTCTTCCTGGGGCGCTCGCCCTCAACATCACCAGGGTCATCGCGGCTGATCTTATAGCACAATGCACCGCATACCGGGCATGCATTCAAATTCTCATACTCCTCACCGCGGTAGAGGATGCAGTCATTAGGGCATGCATGTATCTTCTGCACCTCTAATCCTAGAGGGCAGACAACCTTCTTTGCTTCGTACGTACTGTCGGGCAATTCGTTATCCTTTGGAAGCGTCTTCTTTATCATTTTCAGGAACTTTTCAAATGTCTTGTCAGATACACCATTCTCTGCCTTCCATTGCAGCAATTCCAGTGTGGTACCCAGCTTTTTCTTGTCATGTTCGCAATTTGGGTACAACAATTTTTTGTGATCCTCTAACATGCGCTCCAACTTCAACCTCTCCTTTTCACTTTCGCAGTTTCTCATCAACAATGGCCCGACCAAGATCATCAGGGGGCTCATCTGATGCCTCTTCTTCAGCTTCCCCCATTGTAGTACCATCGTATTCAGGGAACCTAGGATAGTTGTCATCATCCTCTTCTTCTTCATTGTCTTCCATTATAACCCCTCTTTCTCCGTGCTTGGTCCAACAGTTATAGCCGGACATGAAACCGTACTGAAGCAGGTGGCTGTGAAGGATTTTTGAGGTAGAGTAATCCTTATTATTCTTACAGACACCACATGGACAACACATAAAACCATTCCGCTTGTTTGCCTCAGCCACACACATAAAATTATGCAGGCCATTAATGAACTCGGGAGAGCGTCGGCCATCGTACATCCATTGCCGGCTCATCTTCATTACACAACATCGAAGTGACCAAATTAATACAAGTTCATCACATTAAAACCAAAGTAGAGTAGTGACCAAATGTTATTACTGCAAAAATATATACATAAAGTTCATACATACTTCTCATAAAACAACATACAACTATCTAAAGCATTTAAATGCAACAACAAATGCGATCAAAATCGCAACTAAGGTAATAATTGATCCAACAACATAATGATACCAAGCCTCTTTATTAATGGCATATTTTCTAATCTTTCTAATCTATAAGCGCATTGCATCCATCTTGATCTTGTGATCATCGACGACATCGGCAACATACAACTCCAATTTCATCTTCTCTTCTTCAATTCTTTTCAATTTTTCTTTCAAATAATCATTTTCTTTTTCAACTAAATTTAACTTCTCGACAAGAGGGTCGGTTGCAATTTCCGGTTCACATACCTCCTAGATAAAAATATCTATGTCAACTTGATGGGCATAATTGTCATAAACATGAAATGAAACAAATAGTTATAAAAGATAATATACCACATCCGAATCATAAACCGAACGAGGGCCGACGGGGATGGATATCAAAACCATGCCACTATATATAACAAACAATCATACAACTAAGAAAATTATACAAGTAACTATCTAAATCATACAAATAAGATTTTTTTTACAAAAAGGATAAGAACAAGAGGCTCACCAAGGTGGTGCCGGCGACGGGACGGCGCGGGCGATCGACAGCGGTGAGTACAGGGATGGGAAGGCACTAAGTAAACCACACCTACACATATGCAAACTAAGAAGTTAATTTGAGCTCAAATTGCATATAAATCAAATAAACTCCCACATAATTACTCCCAAACTAAAACCCATAAATCACTATACTTATAGAGCATGAAACGAGCTAAACTAGCAATGAGAGATGAAAGGATGAAGTTGCTAACCTTTTAGAACCCTTGGATAGATGGGGTGCCTCCAATCTTGACAAATCTTGGCAAAAATGGAGGATGAACTCGAGCTTGGGGAAGGAAACAAAGAGGAGAGAAAGCTTGGACTCGGGCTGGACGAAGCAGCTTTATATAGGGAAGACTTTAGTCCCGGTTGGTGATACCAACCGGGACTAAAGGTCTATCTTTAGTCCCGGTGGGTGATACCAACCGGGACTAAAGGGGCTCGCAGGGGCCCCATCCTGCCGCAACCCCTTTAGTCCCGGTTGGTATCACCAACCAGGACTAGAGGTCCCATTTGAACCGGGACTAATCCTGGCCGTGCCCCCGTCCGCTCCTAGCCGTTGGAACTGGGACTAATGCTCACATTAGTCCCGGGCCCAAACCCGGCCGGGACTAGTGCTCCGGATGAAAGGTCAGTTTTCTACTAGTGAAGATTTCTACCGGAGAAAGCAGGACAAAAACGTGCATCAACCCCTATGCATAGATTACCCCAATGTCACCTCGGGAATCCGCGAGTTGAGTGCCAAAACATATATCAAGTGAATCAATATAATACCCCATTGTCACCACTGGTATTCATATGCAAGACATACCTCAAGTGTTCTCAAATCCATAAAAATATTCAATCCGATAATAGTGAAACCATATAGAGAGGGAGAAACACCATATGATCCAACTATATTAACAAAGCTCGCGGTACATCAAGATCGTGCCAAATCAAGAACACGAGAGAGAGAGAGATCAAACACATACCTACTAGTACATACCCTCAGCCCCGAGGGTGAACTACTCCCTCCTCGTCATGGAGACCGCCGGGATGATGAAGATGGCCTCCGGTGATGATTTCCCCCTCCGGCAGGGTGCCAGAACAGGGCTCCAGATGGTATTTCAAAGGTACAGCGGCTTGCGGTGGCGTAGTCCAAAATCTAGTGTTCTATCTGGGGGTTTCTCTATTTATAGGATTTTTTGGCGTTCGAATCACGCGAAGATGGGCTAAGATGGGCCCACAAGGCACCACGGCGCCATACCCCCCTGGCGCGCCCTGGTGCCTCGTGTGCACCTCGTGGCTCTTCTGGTCCTCCCACGAAGCTTCCTGGTCCTCCTTTGTTCCAAAAAAAATTGTCAAAAAGTTTCGCTGCATTTGGAGAACTTTTATTTCTGCACAAAAAACAACACCACGGTAGTTCTGCTGAAAACAGCGTCAGTCCGGGTTAGTTCTAATCAAATCATACCAAAACCATATAGAATTGTTATAAACATGGCATGAATACTTCATAAATTATAGATACGTTGGAGACGTATCAGCGTGACACTCCATTCCCACAACCCGCGGCTCACGCGCGTGCCGCATCGTGACGAGGTGGGTAGTGGTCGAGGAGTGCGCGGGAACCACTTCTCTTCTCAAGCTCCAATAGCATGTAGAAGAGAATCCCTTATAAGGAGGTCCAACTCCTCTTCCACTAGCAGTATGGGACTAAACTTCGCACCACATCCATGTCATATAGCCCACATGGGCCCCTAGAGTTTTTTTTCTGAAATTGTTAGATGGGCCCAAGGCCCACCCTATATTTCAACAGAAACTATATCATCATTATCAACATAGGAGACTTCAGAAGGAGATTTCCATTACTTTGGGAGCCAAGACGCCAAAGAGCATAGCAGCTTCATCACTTCCAGTATGAGCACCAGGAGCTTCAATCCTTCGTTGTTCCATATCTGATCGGGTAGCCGAAGTATGACCACTCAATGCGAAACCCTGCAAAACATCAACTCGAGCCATTAGCGCGTCCTGATCCTATTTAGAATTTAAACGTGCCCAATATTTGATAAAGGCACATGCATAACTGATTAGTTCAGCTAGGGAATGAATTAACTTCCCTTTTAATCATGACTTGTTACGCACCTTCCATATCACCCAGCAGAGGCCAGTGAGTTCAACACTTCTGGCTGGAATGAACCGAGGGATCCACCAAAAGAACTGGGCGAAACAACCAGTCCTAGTCCTAGCCCAACAAACATGATGATGTCCCTCAAACATATAGGACCGCCACACATTCAAAAAACAAATGGTGAATAGTTTCCTCTTCAGAGCAAAGTCTACAAACAGTACTACCTACACATTTTCTTTTAACCATATTATCCTTGGCGGCTATTTTTAATGGAATATTAGCTTTCCACAAATACTTAAATGAACTATCAGAAGCAATATTAGCAATGTGGGAGTAAAGAGATTTGACGGTGAATTTACCAGATTTAGTCCATTTCCATTTAGGCTTATCTTTTTCATCATTTAAAGCAACACCCATCAGTTTGCTCTATATGGTATGCAAGGCAGATTGAAGATCCACATTCAGCCATCTTCTAAAACTCAACTGCCATCTTCTCCTTGCTATCTCAGCCACAGATAAACCAATGCCATTACTAATGTCATACAAACCAGGGAATTGCACTTGTAGTGGAGTAGATCCACACCAGGCATCACCCCAGAAATCAATAGATGTCCCATTACCCACCAACATTACTCTCCCCTGCAAATATATCTTTCTTAAGTGCCCAGAACTCCTCAAGTATTTGGCTCTCATTAAGATTTGCCAAGGTTCAGATTTAGCTTCTAAATGCTACCATCACTTGTAGATCAAACTAATATTCAATTTGGATACATTCTTAACACCTAGGCCACCTTTTTGCTTAGTCCTGCACACTAAAGCTCACTGCACCAAATGATATCTTCTCTTAGTAGCCCCCCTTGCCAAGCAAATGATCTCCTAATTTTATCAAACTTCTCAACAGTTGTTTTGTGCATGAGGAACATAGACATGTGATAAATGGGAGTATTGGTCAGGATAGCATTTATCAGGGCCAATCTCCCTCCAATTGACAGGGAGCTACCAATTCAACAATCCAACCCGCTTCTGGGCTTGTCGTCTATAGATTTCTATTCAGAGACTTTAATTCTATTAGCACTGACAAGCAACCCTGGATATTTGATGGGTTAATGCCCTTCTTAGCAGTTGCATAAAGTAGCATATTGATCTAATGCCTCATCATCGCCCAGGACTATAAGAACCTTAGTTTTTCTGAAAGTTAATCTTTAGCCTAGACATTGCTTCAAACAGATAAAGTAACAACTTGAAATTCCAGGCCACTTACATGCCATCACTGATGCTGAAGATAGTATCATCAGCATATTGCAATATAACAACCCCTTTATCAACTAAACGATCTGCCAGCACAGTAAATAAACCATTAGCCTTTGACATGTGTTCCATCTTGGCTAAACAATTGATGTCTACTACACAACTTATTCTTGTAGACTCGTGTTGGGCCTCCAAGCGTAGAGTTTTGTAGGACAGTAGCAATTTTCCCTAAAGTGGATGACCTAAGGTTTATCAATCCGTGGGAGGCGTAGGATGAAGATGATCTCTCTCAAACAACCCTGCAATCAAATACAAGAAATCTCTTGTGTCCCCAACACACCCAATACAATGGCTAATTATATAGGTGCACTAGTTCGGCGAAGAGATGGTGATACAAGTGTAGTATGGATAGTAGATATAGGTTTTCGTAATCTGAAAATAGAAAAACAGCAAGGTAGCAAGTGATACAACGGAGCACAAACGGCATTGCAATGCTTAGAAACAAGGCCTAGGGTTCATACTTTCACTAGTGCAATCTCTCAACAGTGCTAACATAGTTGAATCATATAGCAATCCCTCAACGTGCGACAAAGAATCACTCCAAAGTTCTTATCTAGCGGAGAACATAAGATGAAATTGTTGTAGGGTACGAAACCACCTCAAAGTTATCTTTTCCGATCAATCTATTGAGCCATCCCTATAAGTGTCACAAACAGCCCTAGAGTTCGTACTAAAATAACACCATATGATACGCATGAACCAACTCTAATGTCACCTAGATACTCCAATGTCACCACAAGTATCTGTGAGTTGATTATTCGATATGCATCAAACAACTTCAGATTCATAATATTCAATCCAACACAAAGAACTTCAAAGAGTGCCCCAAGATTTCTACCGGAGAAAGTAGGACGAAAACGTGCATCAACCCCTATGCATAGATTACCCCAATGTCACCTCGGGAATCCACAAGTTGAGTGCCAAAACATACATCAGGTGAATCAATATAATACCCCATTGTCACCACGAGTATTCATATGCAAGACATACATCAAGTGTTCTCAAATCCATAAAAGTATTCAATCCGATAATAGTGAAACCTCAAAGGTAAAAACTCAATTCATCACAACAAGATAGAGAGGGAGAAACACCATATGATCCAACTATATTAACAAAGCTTGCGGTACATCAAGATCGTGCCAAATCAAGAACACGAGAGAGAGAGATCAAACACATAGCTACTAGTACATACCCTCAGCCCCGAGGGTGAACTACTCCATCCTCGTCATGGAGACCGCCGGGATGATGAAGATGGCCTCCGGTGATGATTTCCCCCTCCGGCAGGGTGCCGGAAAAGGGATGTAGATGAGGTCATGGAGGTATAGAGGCTTTCGGTGGTGGAGTCAAAGTTCTAGGGTTATTTCTGGAGGTTTTGGTATTTATAAGAATTTTTGGCGTTGGAATCACGCGAATAGGGTCCACAGGGGGCCCACGAGGCACCGGGGCGCGCCCAGGGGGTGGGCGCGCCAGGTGGCTTGTGGGGCTCCTGTGGGTCTTCTGCTGCTCCCTCGAAGCTTCCTGGGTCTGTTTCCTTCCATAAAAAATCGTCAAAAGTTTCGCTGCAACTGGCACTGGGCACTAGGTCAATATGTTAGTCCATCAAAATCATATAAAAGCCATATAAAAGTGCACCAAAATCATACAAAACTATAATAAACATGGCATGAATACTTCATAAATTATAGATACGTTGGAGACGTATCAACAATCTACAGACAGGTTGAAGATGAAAGGAGACAAGGGGTCGCCATGTCTCACACCTTTTAAACTTCCAAAGTAGTTGCACACATCATCATTAACTTTGACACTCAAAGTACCTTGAGTAACCACACTCTTTGACCAACATAACCACTTCTATCTAAAGCCTTTTTTTCTCAACACAGTCAAAGAGAAATGTCCAATTTACCTCGTCATAATCATTTTCAAAATCTATCTTTGGAACCACACCCTTTTGTTTCTTCAACTTGGATTCTCTCAAAATCTCATGCAGGAGAAGCACCCCATCCATTATATTTCTACCTTGAATAAAGGCAGTCTGACAGTCACTTACAACTCTAGGCATGATTGGATCAGCCCCCACAATTAAATTTTTGGGGAAATTTTTGAACAATACTTGCAGCAGACAAATGGGTCTGAATTTCCGTATTATATCAGCATCTCCTCCCTTCGGAAGAAGAGTAATCACCCCAAAATTTATTCTGATCAAATCCAATTTATGATTATAGAAATCCTAAAAGAGCAGCATCACATCATCTTTAATAACAGGACATCAAGCCTGGTAGAATTCAATAGGAATCCCATCAGGGCTTGGGGCCGTTTTCTTTTCCATCTTGTCAATCACATTCTTAATTTCTTCTTGAGTGAAAGGCTCGTTGTAAGTGCATCAATGGTGCCCTGGTGAGGTTTGATGATTCATGACAACTAGATTAAAGGGACTAACTTTTGCTCTAAGTGATGATCGGCCTAGGTCCCAAAAAGATGCTATGTCTGGAAGATGATTTTTGATCACTCAATTATCAAGGATCAAGTATTGGCAAGATTAAGGACAATTTCATAGCTCTGTGTGATCAAAGATCACTTTGAGTCCTTAGGTATGACGATACTATCAAAAGGGGATATTGGTTTTGTGAGGTGAAGTGTCTCTTGCAAAGTGCTCAAAGATCAAACTCCAAAAATTCTCAAAAGCCCCATTCTTTCTTTTACTAGGTATCTATGTTTTTCTCTAGTTTGGATGCGCGAACCATTTTCTATATGGAGCCTCTGAGTCTTTCATGGAGTTAGCATTGCTACACTTTGTGCAAGTCAGACCCTCCGAGTGTGAGTAGTTCAGATCATCTAGGGATGCTATAGAAGCTTATGACACATGTTTGCTTCCTCCGAGTGACTTGTGTCCAGAGCATCCAAGTCAAGTAGTTTGATTTCAATGTTTCATTCGGTCCCTCCGAGTTTCACTCGGACACTCTATGATGCATCCAGTAGTGTAATCCCTATGTTCCTACATTCTTCGGACCCTCCAAACATGTTCCGGTCAGACCCTCTGAGCTAGTTCAAAGTTGCCACTTTTAGTTTGGTTCGGTTCCTCTGAGCTAAACACTTGGATCCTCCGAGCTGTACTGAAACGTGTGTAACGGTTACATTTCTGGGTCCAACCTATATATACCCCACCAATCCCATCACTCATCCCAAGTATTCCAAGCCAAATATTTCAAGTCTTGTGGTGAGTTTAAAAGGGCATTCTACTCCAACCCTCATGCCAAATCTTTCAACTATTCTCCTACTGGCTATCCAAGCTTATATTTCAAACACCCAATCTCTCCAACCAATTGATCTATCCTATGCGAGTTTGAGTGTGGAGGAGATTATCTTTTGAAGCATAAGCAAGGGATTCATCCCCAAGCAACATCTTGTTACTTTTGGAGGGTGTGCACCTCCTAAATTGGCAAGGTGTGCTTGAGAGCCTTCAATGTGTGAAGGGGCCAAGAAGTTTTTGAAGGCCGGAGATCACCTACTTTGTGTGAAGATCTACCCCGAGTGAGGCTTTGACCTTTGTGCTATCAAGCCATGCCTGCCGAGGTGTTTCTGTGTCTTAGGACTTTGTGTCCAAACCATCACTAACGAGGAGTATGATTGCACCAACAATCCGAACCTCGGGAAAAATCCTTGGTTTGCGATATCTTTCCCTTACTCCCTTTACTTTCATGCAAGTGTGTTTCCGCTCTTTAAATTCCAAGTCTTGCAAGTGTAGGGTGTTTTAGGCAACCGCTAGCTTAAGCTTAAAAGTTGCCATCAACTAAAATCGACTATTGTTAATTTTTTGTGGTAGTCTATTCACCCCCTCTAGACTCCAAACGATCCTACGAGTAGTGTGAGAGCTAGGTCTCCTTGTTTTGGCTTAACTGTCTAAGGAAAGTGATGGCGTCTAGTGAGGAAAGTTACCACCGCAAAGGTCCTTACTTTGATGGTTCTATTTTTGCTAGTTGGAAGCATAAAATAAGTAAGCATATTCTTGGACATAATCCAACCATTTGGGATATGATTGCTAATGGTGTGCACGGGGAAATCATTCATGATGCTCAAGAGCAACCGGCACATGAACCAACCATGGAAGAAATGAAGAAGATTCAACTCAACGCTCAGGCATGTGATATATTGTTCAACACCATTTGTCCCAACGAGTTCAACCAAATTAGCCGGCTCGACAATGCCAAAGAGACTTGGGATACACTTTTGGAAATCCATGATGGCACTTCATCCGTGAAGTAATCCAAGCTTGATATTCTCATCGGCGAACTCAACAAGTTATGTATGAAGGATGAAGGAGTGACCGAGATGTATTCAAGACTCTCTCTCATCACCAATGTGTTGGACTTGGTAGCACCGAGATGACCGATCACTTCATTGTCAAGAAAATCTTGAGAGCGATCAATGGCAAGTATGACACAGTTTGCACTCTCTTGCAAATGATGCCAAACTACAAGCATCTCAAACCTATGAAAGTTGTTGGAAGGATCATGGCACATGAGATGAGCTTTAAGGATAAAGAGGAGCTTCATTGTCAAACTCCTCGTCATACGAGTATAGGAGCTTACAAGGGCACTGGTGATTCTCACAAATCTACAAGTGAGGATAACCCCAAGAACAAACTCAAGACCAACGACCGCAACCACTCAAGATCAAGAAATGGGAGTTCAAGATCTAGCCTAATAGAGAGGCATTGCTACAATTGTGGGCAATCCGGACAATTCAGTGACAATTGTCCTGAGTCTCCAAAGAAGAAGAAACAAAATCCAAGAAGAGAAAGAAGGGACAAGGGTGATTGGAAAGAAAGAAGATACTAGAGAGACAAGGATACGGGGAAGAAAGGTAAATAACCCAAGAGATACTCCAAGCGCAAGTCACGTGTGACGGTGTCCTGTACCAGGGGTACCGTGAGCCACTGGAAGTCGGCCCGAGCAGGCCCGCCATGGGCCCATCCTGCTGCCCTGCCCCAGCCTGCATCCGGTCTGTAGGCCTCCCGCGTAAAGATGTCTCCTTACTTGTAATACAATACGTAATGGGTGGAAGGAGCTAGTGAAGAAGTACGACGTGGGAGTTGGAGACACATTGATGTTCATGCTCCACCATTGTGTAGAGGCTACAGGTGCTTTCCTATTTCTTACAACCATTGTATGAACATTGGTTCTTAATTACTGACATCTCGGTAGAGTCAAATTCCTTCGTGTTGAAAGTTTGTTTTATGGTAAAAATAATATGTATTGTTAATAGTAATTAATGTTTTGATGTCGTTTACTAGAAATGTGCCGAATATATTTAATAATTGGGGATATTTTTTAATACTAGACTATTAGTGGCATGTGCATGGTGTACACACCAATATTATATGTGCTACTAGTGGTGTGCCAGAATCAACATGCCACAAATAGAAAAATGCTGCCATGGCCGTGAAAAACACTGCCAAGGCAGCATTTTATGCTGTTGTGGCAACATTTTTTTGGGCACGGGAGAAGGCTATGAGTGGCGGGTAGGAACGCACGCCCACCATTGGTATAATACATACTAGTGGCAGGTTGGTTCCTGGGCCCGCAACTGATAAATAATTACCAGTGGTGGGTTGGTTGCTGGGCCCGCCTATGATAAATAATTACCAGTGGCGGCCAGGTACCTGCCACTGGTAACCTACTGGTAGTCAAATCTGCAGTAGTGTTGGGATCAGGTACTCATGACAAATATATCCCCATCTTCTTTTCTTGATTTTTCATCTATCTCCACTTGTTTCCTCTTTTGTGTTCTAGACTCCCACACATCCCGGGCCTAGGCATACTAGGCTGAGCCCCTTGCCCCACTTCCCCCTGTGTGAACACCCGCAAGGCCACACTCCCCACCCATTCCCCTCTCTCTCAACCAACACCCCCTCTCTCTCTCTCAACCAACCACGCACTCATCTCTCTCCCAAGCAGCCCTCCCTCTCTTCTCTCACCCCTCCCTCTCAGATATATCCTCCCATCCCCAACCCATCCAGCCACCCCTCCCCTTCCTCCTGTATCAGTAGCACCGCATGGGCAACCCCCTCTCATTCTTCCTTCTCTGCCTCCACGGCGCTCCGATGTGGGCTGTCGACCACACTCCGGTTGCAAGCAAGGGATAGGTGACGAGGAGCATGACTTGGCCACTTCTCTTCCTCACCGTGGTCGCGCACACCCTGTTTGCTATCACCTCCTTCCAACTATCCTCTGTGGCCTCCATGGAATAGCGAGGCAAGAAGAGAGATCGAGCGCGCGTCGTGGCTCTCGCCGTAGCTGCTCCCTCTAGACCGTCCCCTGCATGCCTCACCATCGGCCAGAAATGCATGGAGGAGGGCTAGCTTTTCTTCTCATTTTTGTTCAAGTAAGGGAGCTCCATGTCGAAGCTTCCCTCCCCCAGTAAGCGAGCATCGTGCTCCTCCAGCGATGCGAGGAGGAGGCCACCCTACCCCCTCATGGGACCCGTCGACGGAGTTGGGGATGTGGCTGACAGCACCATCTCCCCAGAGTGGCCGGCGTATGTCTAGGGACCCGTTCAGGACGCTGACAACGCATTCCTCTCCCATTTCGCTCCACGTCTCCATCGCCTCCACCGGCGAGCTGGAGGTCGTCGTCCACTGCATCGCCTCCACTAACCAATGACCACCGAGCATGGATCCAGCCTCCCTGGCCTTAGATCTGGTCTTCCCCACCATGGATATCGCCATCACTAATACTCCCCACATCCTCACCCCACTCTCCAGCCATATCAGGCACTCTGGATAGGAATGTGAAGAACCGGATGGGTAGATGCTTCGAAGTGTTAGTTTAGGGTGGAGAAATTTGTTCACTGTGCATGCACTCTTTTGTTGTAATTATTGAAGAACCTTTTGTTCCTCGTCTCGGAACCATTTTGTTTCGGGTGAGATTTTGCAGAGAAGTTATGTATGTATGGGATTGATGATCAAGTCTCATTTTTATCTAGGTGGAACTTCTAACCTCTTACTGAAGAACTTCTGTAAATAGGACAAAGAAGTTTTGTAAATGTTAAAAAAATCAAACAACTTTGATAGAACTCAAAAAAGAGCGTGCCGTAGACCAAGTTCTGAACAAAGTGCTCATGCAACTAAGGAACCCCGGGAATCACGGCTGTACACATTGCCATTTTTATCATGCCACGTATGTCAAAATAATTTTAGGTAAATGAAGAAAAGGAACCTTATTCCTAGGAATGGTACAGATCTCAAAGCACTTTGAACTGTAGTAGAGAGATCTCAGAACTGCATTAGTGAAACTTCCAAACTGCATGCAATTTTTGGTTGTGTTTCCAAGACAATTTGCAAACCATTTGTCGAAACGACGCATATGATATACCATTGGAAATCTATGGATTGTGCAAAACTTTTTCATGTATAACGATTTTTGAGATTCCTTACAGTTTAAGAGCAGTTTCGAAAATGGTGCGGATCCCATCGAGTGGCACAGAGCACATTTTCAATAAATTTTTCAAACCGCTCGTTGGAATGATGCAAATAATACACCATTCAAAAGATATCGATGAGGGCCAACTTTTTCATATAGAAAACTCTTCCTAATTTCTAATGGTTTAATAGCTGTTTTGAAAAACCGTTAATCTCAACTTGCATTTTTTCATACTTTTGGCTGGACCTCAATGTGAACTGCATCTGACGAGCAACCGAACTGCAATCTTAAAAGAGGTAACTCTACGTATTTTTTAGGTACTGTTTTGGAGATAATTTTCCAACCATTTGTCGAAACGATGCGTATGATACATCATTAGAAAGCTATGGATTGGGCGAAACTGTTTCTTATAGAACACTTTTTGAGATTCGTTATGGTTTTAAAGTAATTTCAAAAACGGTTTGACACCCATCCAGTGGCATAAAGGGTATTTTCATGAAATTTTTCAAACCGCTTGTCGGAATGATGTAAATAATAAACCGTTGGAAAGATATTGACGAGGCGATACTTTTCCTTATAGAACACTCTTCCTAGTTTCTTACAGTTTAAGAGCAGTTTCGAGAAAAAAAATCTCGAGTTGCATTTTGCATTTTTTGGTCGCACCCCATGTAAACTGCGTCCAACGAGCAACCGAACGGTAGCCGCCGATGCAGTTCACTGATCCTGAAATAAAGTGAACTGCATCCAACGAGCAACCGAACGGTAGCCGCCGATGGAGTTCACATATGATTGAAAGTAAACTGTGACACGAAACAAAGTGAATTGCAGGATTTTTTAGCCTTTTTCTAACTTTTTTTGTTAACACATCTGGACTGGAAGGACGAGGGAGAGTGAACTGCACTATTTTTTCAAATTGTTTTTTTTCTATCGCTGCACGGACAAAGTGAACTGCCTCGTCGTCTTTTTTACACAGTGAACCACCGTGTTTGTCACAGTGAACTACATCTGATTTCAATAAGTTACAAACCAGTCCTGGAAATTAACAAAACATACCCTCGAACAAGAAATAATGACTACATCTAGTTCCCTAGAAATTACAAGAGACAACCTAGAACAATTTTTTTTACATTCCGGCCCTGATGCACAACGCGTACTGGAGCATTGTACACTCTGCTCTGGCGAACCACACTACCCGTTCAGCCCCGCTCCGACGAACCACACAGCCGCTCCGATTAACTGCGCTACCCGCTCCCATGGTGCGACGATTAACTACACTACTGGGGGACCAGAACTGCACGCCGCGGCGAGCCGATACCACCGTACTCCACGCACAAGGACCGCACCTCACGGCGAGGTAGAATGCACCACACGTTGATGCGTACTGCACCAGGAAAACAAGCCCGTGCGGCCTGGGTACCGCGGCGCCGACAATACCTTGCATCATTTGTGAACCACACGGGCGCGGCATAGGCAACAGGGCAAGCACGCACACTTATGTGTGTGGCTTCACCGGCTTCCCCGCTCAAGCAGCCTGGTAGAGAGAGAGAGAGGGAAGGGGATCTGGGCATGCGACGGGCGTGCCAGATCTAGCGCCGAACAGCCCTGGCCGGGAAAGGTGGAGGCATGATGTCATGGACAGGGTCGATGGTGGTAGGGCTCGCCGAATCTCACCGGTTCCGACGTGAGGGAGATGCTGGACTTGGGTTGTGGAGCTGGGGTGCAGTATTGTCAGGGAGATCCTTGGCCACCGGGGCAAAATCGGGGAAGGATGCCGAGGGCAAGGTCAGGGGGAAGGACACCGGTGGGAGGCCGACGGTTGTAGGGGTCATGGTCGCCTGCGGAGAGAAGGGAGGGCAGGCTTCGGTAGCGGCATGGGGCTGGGTGGCGCTGCATCCCTGGTCGCCGTGGATCTGACCTCGGTATCCGGAGGTCATGCCATGGTCGTGCGTGCGAGCTGCGAGCTGGAGGTCAGATGCGGCAGGCGGCTGGGGCGGCGCGTGGTTGAGGAAGAAGGAGGTCAGTGGCGAGCGATTGGTCGTGGCGCGTGGTGTGAGGCAGGCCGGCGCGTCGAGATGTGGTGGCGTGTGGTGAGTGGCCGCGGTAGGGGGCGGGGTAGGCACGGGGCAGCGGGGGTAAGTGGAGCGTGGGGGAAGGAGGTTGGGCGGCGAGGTGAGGGAGAAGGATGTCAGGCGGCTAGGTGGCGCCGGCAGTGGCTTGCTGGGTCGGGTGGGCCCATGATGGGGGTGCGTGATGGTGCAAGGAAGGTAGATGTGGTGGGGCATGGTGCGTGCAGGGGAGGGAGAAGGTGGCGAGCGGAAGGTGGGGGTGGGAGCTTTTTTTCTATGTGCTGCGGTTTGAGTGTCGCTCAGGGTAGGTTCAGTTATGTGGTTTTTTGCAGTGCTAATGATGTATATAATAAGCCTAATAATGTATATAATAAAAGTTTTAAGGGCGCTTGTAGAATATATCCACCCTATATATATAAAGTCATTCGATCATCTCATTAGCAAGTTAAGTAGGAGTAGCATTTAGCAGAGCAAATCATTTTCATTTTGCTCTACTATACTACCGGATGCAGCATGCAAGCCAGCGTGAATGTCTTAAGTAAAACATGTTTGTCAACTCAAGGGCGTGGATGTAGCTACCTCAAACTGACTTTTTCCTGACGGCCAAAATCCGTCAGGAATGAGCCAATTCCATCAGGAATGAGCACATACCGTCAGGAAATTCCCGTCAGCAGCAGCTTGTCAGGAACATCCATCATTCCTGAAGGTAACCGTCAGGAACAACATTCCTGACGGCGTTTCCTGACGGGCTCCCTGAGCCAATGGAACTCCATGTCCTGACGGCGTTTCCTGACGGGCTCCCTGAGCCAATGGAACTCCATGTCCCGACGGCTGTGCCGTCAGGAATAGTTGTCAGGAAAAAGGCATGCTGCTGACAGTCTTGTAGCTGATCAGTGATCACCTTCAGGAATGACTATTCAACCCACAATTCAAAATTCAGTACGAAAGAATAGATAAAAAATAACAGATATGCTGTCACAGCCAGTCATATTAATGCACAAACAAATACGCCAAAGCCCAGTCATAGTTCACAAGATCACAATATATCTATTGACATCTCAATGTTCACAAGATCACATCCAATTCACAGTACACAAAACGCTTAACTTAACAGGAGCTGCCACTATACTTCATCATATGAAAGCAAGTTCAAAAGATACTCTAGTCGAGTGATACGTCTCCAACATATCTATAATTTTTTATTGTTCCATGCTATTATAGTATCGATCTTGGATGTTTTATATACATTTACAGCAATTATATATCATTTTTTGGGACTAACCTATTAACTTAGTGCCCAGTGCCAGTTGCTGTTTTTTTGCCTGTTTTTGGTTTTCCAGAATATCAGTACCAAACGAAGTCCAAATGCCACGAAACTTTTTAGAGATTTTTTTTGGACATAACAAACACTAGAAGCTTCGGGAGGGGACGAGAAGATGAACTAGTAGCCCACGAGGCACCACGGCGCGCCCCAGGGGGGGCGCGCCCTGGTACCTCATGGGGCCCACACAGCTCCGTTTGACCTAATTCCACCTCTATAAATTCTCTAAAATCGGGAAACGAACAGAGGAGTCCAAGAAATACTTCTTCCGCCGCCGCAATCTTCTGTTCTCGAGAGATCACATCTGGAGGCCTTTTCCGGTACTCCGCCGGAGGGGGAATCGATCACGGAGGGGCTCTACATCAACCTTGCTGCCCTTCCGATGATGCGTGAGTAGTTTACCACAGACCTTCGGGTCCACAGTTAGTAGCTAGATGGCTTCTTCTCTCTTTTTGATCTTCAATACAATGTTCTCCTCGATGTTCTTGGAGTTCTATCCGATGTAATCACTTTTGCGGTGTGTTTGTTGGGATCCGATGAATTGTGAGTTTATGATCAGATTATCCATGAATATTATTTGAATTTTCTCTGAACTCTTTTATGCATCATTATTATAGCTTCGTATTTCTCTTCGATCTATTGATTTGGTTTGGCCAACTACATTGATTTATCTTGCAATGGGAGAGGTGCTTTGTAATGGGTTCGATCTTGCGGTGCTCAATCCCAGTGACAGAAAGGGACATGACACATATGTATCATTGCTATTAAGGGTAAAAAGATGGGGTTTATTCATGCGTGAGTTTACTTTGTCTACATCATGTCATCTTGCTTAAGGCGTTACTCCGTTCTTCATGAACTTAATACACTAGATGCATGCTGGATAGCGGTCGTGTGTGGAGTAATAGTAGTAGATGCAGGCAGGAGTCGGTCTACTTGTCTCAGACGTGATGCCTATATACATGATCATTGCCTTGGATATCGTCATGATTATTTGCTTTTCTATCAATTGCCCAACAGTAATTTCTTCACCCACCGTATGCGATTTTCACGAGAGAAGCCTCTAGTGAAAACTATGGCCCCCGGGTCTATCTTAATTATATATTGAAAATCCTAAAAATACCTTGCTGCACTTTTAGTTTATTTATTTTATATTGTATTTTTGTTCGATCTATTTATCTATCACCATACAATTTAATCTTGTAATTAACCGCCAAGGGATTGACAACCCCTTGTTTGCGTTGCGTGCAAGGATTTGTTGTTTTGTGTGCAGGTACTGCTAACGAGTTGTTGTGTGATTCTCCTACTGGATTGATAACCTTGGTTTCATAAATGAGGGAAATACTTATCTCTACTGTACTCTATCATCCCCTCTTCTTCGGGGAAATCCCAACGCAGCTCATAAGTAGCAAGAAAAATTTCTGGCGCCGTTGCCGGGGAGACATCATCAACATCTACCAAGTACCTACGCATAAAACTTTCATCTCCTTGCATTTACTTTATTTGCCTTTGCCTCTCGTTTTCATCTCCCCCACTTCTAAAAAGTTTTTACAAAAATATTTTCCGTTTGCCTTTTTCTTGTTTGCTTGCTTGTTATCTTGTTTGCGTAGCCACGATGCCCCGAGAAAATTATCATGATACCTCTTATTATAAAATTTTGTCCGAAATCGAGCAAAATACTAAAGATTACATGACTACGCAATTTGAGCACAACAATTTTTTTACCGAAGAACTCAAAGAACACTCTACTTTGTTGGATGCTATTGCAAAACAACTTTATGATGTTAGTGAAGAAGTGGCTAATCTTCAATCTGAAAATTTGTTAGGAAAAATTTCTGATGCACAAGCTACGCTAGTAAATCAAATGGCTGCTAAGCCGGAATCATTAGCGCATTGTAATGATGAAGATATTAAAATGATTGGTGTTTCATCTATTGATTCCTTGTTTAGCAATATAAGTATTGATGAAAAGGGGACTGAAGAACAGTCAACTTTAGCTAGGAGGCATCCCCATAATTCAGAGGGTGAAAATCTTAATGAAAAAATTGATAAAAGTGGGTCTGGAGAGGTAAAAACTTTAACTAGCGATGTGCCCAGTCTCTTGGATTACAAAGATTTTAATTATGATAGTTGTTCCTTCATTGAGTGTATTTGTTTGTTACAATCCATGCTAAATTCACCCAACGCTTATGAACAAAATAAGGCTTTTACTAAGCACATTGTAGAAGCAATGATGAAAGCGTTAGAAGTAAACCTAGAACTAGAAATTTCAATTCCTAGAAAATTATATGATGAATGGGAACCCACCATTAAAGTTAAAATTAAAAATTATGAGTGCAATGCTTTATGTGATTTGGGTGCTAGTGTTTCCACAATTCCAAAATCCCTAGGTGATGTGCTAGGTTTTACCAATATAGATGAATGTTCTCTTAATTTGCACTTGGGGGATTTCACTATTAAAAAGCCATTGTGAAGAATTAATGATGTTCTTATTCTTGCAAATAGAAATTATGTGCCCGTTGATTTTATTGTACTTGACATTGAATGCAATCCTTCTTGCCCCATAATACTTGGTAAACCGTTCTTACGAACTATTGGTGCTATTATTGATATGAAAGAAGGTAATATAAGATTTCAATTTCCACTAAAGAAAGGCATGGAACACTTCCCTAGGAAAAGAATTAAAGCTCCCTATGAATCCATTATGAGGGCCACTTATGGAATCAACTTGAAGGATGACAATACTTGAAAGCCATGCATTATGCCTAGCTAGGGGCATAAAACAATAGCGCTTGTTGGGAGGCAACCCAATGAATAAAACAATTTTTTACTTTTTATTTCTATTCTTGTGTGTTTTCACAATTATGCTACTGTTATGATTGTGTTTTTATGTTTTAATTAGTGTTTGTGCCAAGTAATGCCTTTGGGATGATTTGGAAGATAGTATAATTGATGCTGTTTGGAAAACAGAAAGTTTTGCGTCCAGTGCTGGAATTTTAGTTCTGTAGTTGAGCGTTAGAAAAGTCTGAAATTTTTACACAGTATTGGTATATGAATTTCCCACGTTGTCCTAATTTTTCAGAATTTTTGGAGTTACAGAAGTATAGCTTTTAAATAGATCTTTACAGACTGTTCTGTTTTAGACAGATTCTATTTTTGTTGCATAGTTTGCTTATTTTGATGAATCTATGGATTGTATCGGGGGGTATAAGCCATGGAGAAGTTGGAGTACAGTAGCATTATGCCAATATTAAATATGAATCAATTTACTACAGTACTTAGAGTTAAGGATTTATTTTGTTATACTAACGGATCTCACGAAGGTTTTGTTGAGTTTTGTGTGATTGAAGTTTTCAAGTTTTGGGTGAGATCACGATAGATGAAGGAATAACGAGTGGCAAGAGCCTAAGCTTGGGGATGCCCAAGGCACCCCAAGACAATATTCAATGAATACTCAAGTGTCTAAGCTTGGGGATGCCCCGGAAGGCATCCCCTCTTTCTTCTACCAACTATCGGTAATTTTACTTTGAGCTATATTTTTATTCATCACATGATATGTGTTTTACTTGGAGCATCGTGTATTATATGAGTCTTTTCTTTGTTTGCTTTTTAGTTTGTCACAATCATCTTTGCTGGACACACCTATTTGAGAGAGCCACACGTTAATCATGATTTCTTAAAATACTCTATGGGCTTCACTTAAATTTTTTGAGCTAGGCAGTTGCTCTATTGCTTCACTTAAATCTTTTTGAGCACGGCAGTGGCTAAATTTTGAAGAAATATTTAAACTCTCATGCTTCACTTATATTATTTTGAGAGTAGATAAGATTGAAATTTTGAAGAAATATTTGAACTCTCATGCTTCACTTATATCATTTTGAGAGTTGATAAATTTTGAAGAAATACTTGAGCTCTCATGCTTCACTTATATCCTTTTGAGAGTTGATAATAGTAATGGTAATTTGCACAAGATATGAATTTGGTCCCAAAGTGATGAATATTCAAGAGGGATATAATAAAAACTTTCATATAGATCATTGGATATGATAATTTTGATTCTTTGCAATAGTTTTGCGATATGGAGATGATAATATCTGAGTCATGTTAGTGAGTAATTATGATTTAGTAAGAATATTGGTGTTAAGGTTTGTGATTCGCTATGCATGCACATTAAGTCAATAGCTATGCAACGAAATTATATCCTACTTATGGTGCATTATTCGGTGTTAGTTATGTTCAATACATGTTTTTGACCGTTTTCGCTTTTTGGTTGGTTGCTTCTCAATCTATTTGCTAGCCTTCATTTGTACTAAGCAGGAATACTGCTTGTGCATCCAAACTCCTTAAACCCAAGTTGTGCCAAATGAGTCCACCATATCTACCTATATGCGGTATTTCAATGCCGTTCCAAGTAAATTTGCATGTGCCAACTCTAAAATTTTCAAAATAATTTTCCGTTTTGTGTGCCCGTACCGCTCATGAAGCGGCAGGGGATGGCCAATATTTTCCATGCTAGGTGTGTTATTCTCACGATGAGTGTTTATTCACTTGTCATTGCACGAGAGAGTGGCAGGTGATAGGGATGCCCAGTCCCGAAATGAAAAAAAATTAATATGATAATAATAATAAATTCTTTGGAAAGTGTTGGTATGGAGGGCACCCGTGGATACGGCTAGCCATGGATTGTGAAAGAATGGTGGAAAGGAAATAAACTTTATTTTCTGTTTGGGAACCACCTATGATGTGTCTAGCATGGAAGATATTGGGAATTCTTGGTCGTTTTCGTTGACAGGAAAAGCATGCCTCTCAAAATAATTTTATCTCTCTAATTTAAGTTTTGAGCTCTGGCACATTTGCAAATCTCTGCTTCCCTCTGCGAAGGGCCTATCTATTTACTTTTATGCAATTTTTATTTTTATTTTGAGTCTCCATCTTCTCTTACAAAGAACCAACTAGAGAGCACTATTGTCATACATGTGCATTGTGTGTAGCTAATATTGAGTGTGTTTCATGAATGGATCAATGATTGAGCATAATGGGCTAGGGATAACTTTCTTTAGCGTTGATATTTTGAAAGACATGGTTGCTTGTTAGTATGCTTGAGTATTTATATCATCATGTCAAACTATATATAGACTATTGCTTTGAATCATTCAAGTCCAAATGTCCATGCTTCAAAAGAAAATAATATATGATGAATATCATAGGTAGCATTCTACATCAAAAATTCTGTTTTTATCATTTACCTACTCGAGGATGAGCAGGAATTAAGCTTGGGGATGCTTGATACGTCTCCAACGTATCTATAATTTTTGATTGTTCCATGCTATTATAGTATCGATCTTGGGTGTTTTTATATACATTTACAGCAATTATATATCATTTTTTGGGAGTAACCTATTAACTTAGTGCCCAGTGCCAGTTGCTGTTTTTTTGCCTGTTTTTCGTTTTCCAGAATATCAGTACCAAACAAAGTTCAAATGCCAAAAAACTTTTTGAAGATTTTTTTCTGGACATAACAAACACTAGAAGCTTCGGGAGGGGACGAGAAGATGAAGTAGTGGCCCACGAGGCACCACGGCGCGCCCCAGCGGGGGCGTGCCCTGGTACCTCGTTGGGCCCACACAGCTCCGTTTGACCTAATTCCACCTCTATAAATTCTCTAAAATCGGGAAACCAACAGAGGAATCCATGAAATACTTTTTCCGCCACCGCAAGCTTCTGTTCTCGAGAGATCCCATCTGGAGGCCTTTCCCGGTACTCCGCCGGAGGGGGAATCGATCACGGAGGGGCTCTACATCAACCTTGCTGCTCTTCCGATGATGCGTGGGTAGTTTACCACAGACCTTCGGGTCCATAGTTAGTAGCTAGATGGCTTCTTCTCTCTTTTTGATCTTCAATACAATGTTCTCCTCAATGTTCTTGGAGTTCTATCCGATGTAATCACTTTTTGCGGTGTGTTTGTTGGGATCCAATGAATTGTGAGTTTATGATCAGATTATCCATGAATATTATTTGTGTTTTCTCTGAACTCTTTTATGCATGATTATTATAGCTTCGTATTTCTCTCCGATCTATTGATTTGGTTTGGCCAACTAGATTGATTTATCTTGCAATGGGAGAGGTGCTTTGTAATGGGTTTGATCTTGCGGTGCTCAATCCCAGTGACAGAAAGAGACATGACACGTATGTATCGTTGCTATTAAGGGTAAAAAGATGAGGTTTATTCATGCGTGAGTTTACTTTGTTTACATCATGTCATCTTAAGGCGTTACTCCGTTCTTCATGAACTTAAAACACTAGATGCATGCTGGATAGCGATCGATGTGTGGAGTAATAGTAGTAGATGCAGGCAGGAGTCGGTCTACTTGTCTCGGACATGATGCCTATATACATGATCATTGCCTTGGATATCGTCATGATTATTTGCTTTTCTATCAATTTCCCAACAGTAATTTGTTCACCCACCGTATGTTATTTTCATGAGAGAAGCCTCTAGTGAAAACTATGGCCCCGGGTCTATCTTAATTATATATTGAAAATCCTAAAAATACCTTGCTGCACTTTTACTTTATTTATTTTATTTTGTATTTTTGTTTGATCTATTTATCTATCACCATACAATTTAATCTTGTAATTAACCGCCAAGGGATTGACAACCCCTTGTTTGCGTTGGGTGCAAGGATTTGTTGTTTTGTGTGCAGATACTGCTAACGAGTTGTTGCGTGATTCTCCTACTGGATTTATAACCTTGGTTTCTGTAGGAGATATGCCCTAGAGGCAATAATAAATGTTATTATTTATCTCCATGTTTGTAATTATGTTTATATTCCGTGCTATAACTGCTATGGTTCTCGAGTCTGCAACAACCACGAGGCTCGGAGGAAGACTCATATGCACGTGTGGAATAACAAACGGTAAAATGTATTCCTTGTCTGGCCTCTAAGACTAGCTCAAGTGTTGCATGCTGGTTCTGTTTTCCTGATCATGGGCATGACTATGCTGGCAACTTTGAGGGCACAATGTTAGGAGAACACTTGTGTTCAATCGACCCGAATTGATGTTATGCTATGAGATACACAGAGAAAGTTAACGCTTGCATAATTCCTTAGACCATGAGAATGTCGAGTTTCTTCATGCTTGCTTCATGAACTTTGGGGTTTGTTAAACGTCATCCGTAAATGGGTGGCTATTACGGCGGCTTACGGGTTCATGAAAAAGTGTGTCAAGGGACTTGATAGCTCAAGATTGGGATTTGCTCCTCCGACGATGGAGAGATATCTCTGGGCCCTCTCGGTGTTACGGTATCCACCATCCTCTGGCCAGACACAATGTGATTTGATCACAGGGATGCCGGAACACGGGAACGAGAAAAGAGAACCAAACCGGTAACAAGGTAGCTGGCATTGTGGACAAGTGTTGATCCACGGGGATGCCAAAAAATCTCACCTCAGGTATTTGTAACATATCGCGAAGCAACAGGTATAGCACACGGCAACTGGAGGTTCACTCGAATATTCATTCGTGTGGGTATAGGGGTCAATATGGGTGTCCACGGCTCCGATGTTGATCATTGATCGAAAAGTGTTCCGGGTCATGTCTATACTTCACCGAACCTATAGGGTCACACGCTTAAGGGTCATCTATCTGCTGAATTCTAGACAGGGAGTCTGAGAGAAAGTCACCGGAAAAGTTTCGGAGACAACGGAAAAGTTTCGGAGAGGGAACACCGGAATAGTTTCAGTAAAACTGAAAAGTTGTTTCAGGGTATACCATTAAGTCAAATTGGTTTTGGCACACGCCTGGAAATTCTTGGAGGGTGCCAGAATTGTTCTGGGAACTTCTGGGATTTTTCGGAGAAGAAAACCGGAAATGTTTCGGAGTTGCCGGAACCGCTTTGTTTGCTTTTCACAGATGAAAATCACTAATCCAAAATTGTTTCGGAACGCATCCAAAATCATTTTAGTGGGTACTGGAATTGTTTTAAGACCCACAGAAATATTTTCGGATTTAACGGTCGCGGAAAAATGTTTTCGTGAATAGTGAAAGTGCTTTTTGGGTTACTTTTTGGAAAGCCACCTTTTAGGGCTTTTGTCAAGCTTCTAGAAGGAAAGACTTAGGGACTAAGGAACCCCTTTTGGGAGGGTCCCACAAGGGGGTGGCCGGCCAAGGATGCTCCTCCATGGAGCTCCTTTGCCTCCCCATTATGCCCTTCATGTGTGACATTTGCATGGGCATTTTGGGTTTTTGTATGCCAATCCTACCCCTTGGTTTTCCTATAAATAGAGGTGGAGAGGTGCTCTCCACACTCACTCCTTTCTCACATACAAGTGCCATGCATGATCTGGCTTCTTCTCTCCCTCCCCACAAAATAGTTTTGTAGAGCCGAAAGGCTGTCTGGGTTCCGGTGGGAACTAGTTCTGGACGGCGAAGCCCTGCCGGATAGATGACACTGTATGTGTGCAAACCCCTACAGAGGTCATAGGTTCGATCTTTTTGCCTGAGGGGCTGTTCGAGAGTGCCTCCCGAAGGGCTGTCCGAGTGACCGTCCGAGTTTTAAGGGTCCTCCCGAAGGGCTGTCCGTGACACCGTCCGAGGGACTGTCCGACTGCCTCCCGGAAGGCTATCCGAGGGGCAGACGAGGGAGTACATCCTCGCGGTTGGGAGGTTGTAAATCCAAGCTGCGGGGATCTGCATCGCCGATCGTCATTGACTCTACTTCCGCTACGCTACGAGTCGGTAACGAAAAGATCAAACCTTGTATGCAGTCTTCATAGTGGTCCTGGGCTGGTGCGTGGGTCGGAAAATTTTTGTTTTCTGCTACGTTCCCCTACAGTGGCATCATGAGCCGTGCTATGCGTAGATGCAGGTTACGATCTAGAATACATAGAGATGTATGGGTGTTGCACAATATAATTTGTAGTAGATGAGTTCTACTGCTGATAATTATTTGTGCGGGTAGCAGATGAAATCTTGTTGCTTCCCTGGAATTTGCATATTTCTGATCTTGATAACGGCATGGTGGAATTTCAAAGTTCTGGCAATCCGCGATCCTGATTGATCAACGAAGTGCTAACAGTTCATTGAATTCCACCATAGTTAAAAGAAAGATGAAATTTCGCAGACGAAAGGGCAATGCAGATATGATCTGCACGGGGGTCATGCGTATGACGAAGTTCAATATGGGGCTCGAGATTTTATTATCTCGTGTTTCATACACCCCGTAAAGTTAATCTAGCGACTTGAATAATCATACTTGATGATGGACGTTGGTAGCTTCGGTTTGCTTCGAAACCTTAGAAGCCACGTAAAACAAATTTTGCATAAACCGATTAGAGGCGTCTAACTTGGTTTTGCAGGATGACATAAGATGTGCATGTGATGTGGTATAGCGGTTCTCATATTAATTTGATTATGTATGAGATGACTATATGATGTAACATTAACATGACCTGCATGTCATGATTCGGCATGATGGCTGGAGCCATATGATTGTCACTTTAATGACCTGCGTGTCAACCTTAAGTAATGCACTTATTTTATTAGCCATAGAGATAGCAATATTATCTGGTGCATCGACAAGGTGGTGGCAAAACTTCACGAAGGTGAACACCGACGCGAATGCCGAAGACGAAGAAATAAAGACTTCTCCGTCAGAAAGAGCTATACCATACCATGCCATTATGAATTGCCTGAGATGTTTATCCCTTATGATGCACCCTTCTTGATTGCGCGGTAGTCGCTTTTTATTAGGGTGATCTCTCACAAAAATATCAAGTAGTTAGTGTTCTCCCAAGTGTAGCACCGTCACGGCACCTATCTTCTCGGAGTGCGTCATGTTTCCATGAGTACAAATGATTAGAGAAGTGTGAGGTAGGTGAGTTGAGACCTCGCAGCGAGATCACTTGGTTGTCTTGACGTTCTGGCATGAAAGTCATGAGCTCGGAACACGCGCATCGGAAGATGAACAAGAGTCACATAGAGATGTGATCGGCAAGTTGGCCTACCAATTGAAGTTCCCGTCATCAGTGATGTTCCCATCAATGGCATTGAATTGAAATGCGGATCTTGAATCACTCAAAATCAATTATGAGAGATATTGATTTGAGTGGGAGCGCATTGTAGAATTAACTTGTTTAATTCTCAGTGCAATTAATTATGGACTTTGTCTAAAGTGAAATTTGCATAATAGTTATAGAATAATGGCTCACGTTTCCACCTTCCCTGTTAAAATTGAATAAGCTGTTAAATATCTGGTTAAAACTTTACGGTTGGTAACGTAATGTGATTATTGTCCTCAAAAGTGCCGAGAAGGACTTTGTCCTATCGCATGCTTTTGGTATTCTCCCGCTAATGCTATGGATAATGTGACTCTCGTCCTTCGATCCAAAAGCTAGAATTCCGTTACGGTCAAGTGCAATATGTTTTCTTCCATGAGACCCGAACTTCAAAAGTTTGGGATAGCTATGTGATATTCATGAAACTGAAAATCATTTTCAGACACAAACAAAGGCTAAAAGATATGTGATATCCAAAGAAATGTTTGTTTTGCAAGCTATTAGTAAAAGTGTTTACTATGCATTTGACTAATAACAGAGGGATCCAGTAGAATGCCTGTCATATGATGATGGTGAATAAAACAACAACTTAAGAGAAAGGAAATGTCCGAAGGGTGTTAGTATGACTTACACACCTAGGAAGTCCGGGGCTGACGCCACTCTTCAAGTTGGTGCTTCTTCTGAGAGTAGGAGAATTATTGGAAGTAAAACTGTTAGAAGTATAAAGGCAAAAATAGAGAAGACTGGAATATCCAGCTCATGTATGAAAGTCATACAAGCTATTGATGTATAGAAGGCTGGTCAAAGAAATAGTTCTTGGGAATTATGATTAAACATGTTAATCACTGATTCTTCGGTATTGTGAGTTGATCACAGAGATACCCGTTCGATTGCTTTCCGTTGCAATTCGATGCAAGAACTACTACGGCCTAAAAGACTGGACGGAGTGAGGTTCAGATACGCGCTGGGAACATAGTAAATGTTACTATACATTCCATCGGTGTATTACCTATGTATTTATTTTCATAATTCATTTTAGAGTTTTACACACTCTAGCCCATTGCATAAGGTATCTTGCAAGAAGGTTGTTCATAAGAGAACTTTTGATGTTCGATGTTATGAATAACATAAGGGCCATACTTTCATTATGAATGAGATGTATGTTATGAATATTGATAATAATACATTACCTCTGTATTTACTTTCATAATTCATTTTAGAGTTTTACACACTCTAGCCCATTGCATAATGTTTGTTGCAAAAGGGTTGTTCATAAAAGAACAATTGTTGTTCAGTGTCATGAATAACATAAGGGCGATGCTTCCATCGTGGATGGGATGTATGTTATGAATATTGATGTTAATATGATACATCCATAACACTGACGCTAAATGTCGCAAGACTAAGAGAATACCACACATGTGTGGCACTGCATTTGGTCACATTGGAGAAACCCGCATGGAGAAATTCCATAATGATGGATTTTGAAGTCGTTTGATTCTGAATCATTTGACACTTGCAACTTTCCTTCGAAAAGTGAAGTGACTGAAATACCGTTCACAGGCCATAAGGAACGAGCAACGAACTTATTGGTGATCATACATTTTGATGTATGTAGTCCGATAAATGTTGTTGCTAGCAGTGGATTTATCTATCTTCAGAAATGACTCAAGTAGATATATGGATATTTACTTGATGAGGCGTAAGTCTGGATCTTTTGAAATCATTCATAAGGTTTTCAATATGAAGTAGAAAGTATTGTAACAAGAAAATTATATTTCTGCAATTTAATTGCGGAAAGGAATATTTGAGTTACAAGTTTAGCAAATGTCTGATGAGTTGTGAAAAGAGTTTCATAACTTACACCTTACGGAGCACCACTGTGAGTGGAATATCCGCGAAGATGTAATCAAACCATTTATGACATGGTAAGATCAAAGATGACATAAATCAATTTGTCATTATCCCTTTTAAAAGTAATGCTTTAGAGACTGCGGCTTTTACACTGAAAAGAGCACCATCAGATCTGTTGAAATGACTCCATGGTATGGTACACCTAACAATGTTATGTCTTTTCTTAACATTTGGAATATGGGGCTTGTGTAAAATATTTACAAAGCTATTTCAAATCAGACAAGTGCTACTTTGTAGGTTATCCCAAGTTATTGGGTATTCCCCCACCACTGTACCGAGGCAAAAGGTTTTGCCATAAAGAATGGTATGCTTTTGAAGAAAATGGTTCTTGCAAAAAGGTGAGTGGGAGGACAGTGCGACTCGACGAGATAACAGTATCTTCGTCATCAGATCAAAGGAAAGAAACCTTGGAAGTAATTCCAGAGTTTCCTACTACGACTGATACGGAAGCCTCTACATGAGATGTATGGACTTCGGTCAAACTTGAAACTGAACCACGTAGGCAAAACTCGTGCAAACCTCTCAGGTGCACAAGCGAGATATTGTTGTTAGACAACAGTATACCTACGATACACAAGGAAGCGTTGATGGGCCCTGACTCCGGAATTGGCTAAATGCCAATATAATCTGAGATAGCTTCCATATAAATGATTCAAGATTTTATCTTGATAAACCCTTCGGAAGACTTGGAGTCTATCGAACATTAATGGAACTATAAACTGATGTGGATAAAATGTTTTATTCATAAAGCTCGACTTGTTGCAATAACAAATTCAAGGAGTTGACTACGATGAGATTGTCTCACCGTAGCGATGCTTAAAGTCAGATCGGGTTAAACTAGCAATTAAATACATATTTCAATCTTGAGATATGATACATGGATGCCAAAAAGATTTCCATGTGTTGGAAATGCAACCTAGGACTTGCATGTGATACAGTCCGAAGTATTTTGTCAATCCAGAGGATGCTAGTAAGTATGCAAACTTCAGAGTTCCAGCAATGGACAGAAGAGAGCAAAATGGAGTTGGAATCTTCATTTTGATGAAATAGTCAAAAGAGTTTGATTTCATCAATGGATAACGAAGATGCTTGTGGTTACAAGAAAGTAAGTGGGAGCATAATAGTTTTTTAAAAAACTTTGTGTGCTTGACACATTGTTGATTGGAAATAATATAAATTTCTTAACACGAATTAGGACTTCATTGAAAATAGTTTTTCGATGAAGTGCTTGGGCTAAATAGCCTTGATATTAGGCATATTTATCTACGAGATAGAATTGCCTAATAGGCTAACAAAAAATACATATTGACAAGATGCTAAAACAGTTTAGCATAAGAATGCCAAGGAGTGATTCTTTCCGAAGTCACATGGAAAGGGTTTTTGCAAGACTCGGTGTCCCAAAAACACTGATGAGCAAAATACATGATGGAGATTCCACACACTCTTGTGTTTGGATTAATCATGTATTCCATGGTATGTAAAACAACCAGCTATGTCCGATACTCCCAAGCTTGTGCGAGTATAGATACCAAAGTGATCAAAGTACTGATCATGGTACAACAATGAAAAATGTCATTGAGTACTAAAGTAGCACTGATGACATGTTTTGTCGCAAGCAGAGATTATGAAGTGCTCATTGTAAGTGATTACATCGATACAGTCTTCATCACTGCTCCATGCGATTTTCGATTTAAGTTAAGGATTTTGTGCAATACACGATATAGTGGCACGGTGTTTAGAAATCGTTCCAAACAGGTTACTGTGGCGAATTCTATAACAAAGGCTAAGTATGTTGCCACTTTCAAAGCGACATAGAAGATGTTGAATCGTACAGTTTGTTCATGAACTTGGTATGGTTCCAAGATGGCTTTGGTCAATGGAACTCTATTAAAGATAGTTCCTCCATAGCTCAGTCTGAGGAATCAAGGTTTGACCAGTGATTCACATATATATGAAGCCAAGTCCACACAAAATATGAATTTCGTGAAAGCGTAAAAACGCGAGGATATGCAGAGATACACACGGAACTGAAGTTGTCAGATCCGTTAGACATCAGACTATACCACAAGCGAAGCATATTTTACACCGATATGCCATAGGTGTAAAGTGTTTTAGCATTGACTAGATTATTGACTCTAGTGCAAGTGGGAGTCTGTAGGAGATATGCCCTAGAGGCAATAATAAATGTTATTATTTATCTCCATGTTTGTAATTATGTTTATATTCCTTGCTATAACTGCTATGGTTCTCGAGTCTGCAATAACCACGAGGCTCGAAGGAAGACTCGTATGCACGTGTGGAATAATAAACGCTAAATGTATTCCTAGTCTGGCCTCTAAGACTAGTTCAAGTGTTGCATGATGGTTCTGTTTTCCTCATCATGGGCATGACTATGCTGGCAACTTTGAGGGCACAATGTTAGGAGAACACTTGTGTTGAATCGACCCGAATTGATGTTATGCTATGAGATACATTCGTCACAAGTTAATGGTTAATAACACAGAGAAAGTTAATGTTTGCATAATTCCTTAGACCATGAGAGTGTCGAGTTTCTTCATGCTTGCTTCATGAACTTAGGGGTTTGTTAAACGTCATCCGTAAATGGGTGCCTATTACGGCGGCTTACGGGTTCATGGAAAAGTGTGTCAAGGGACTTGATAGCTCAAGATTGGGATTTGCTCCTCCGACGATGGAGAGATATCTCTGGGCCCATTCGGTGTTATGGTATCCACCATCGTCTGACCAGACACAATGTGATTTGATCACAGGGATGCCGGAACACGGGAACGAGAAAAGAGAACCAAACCGGTAACGAGGTAACTGGCATTGTGGACAAGTGTTGATCCACGGGGATGCCAATAAATCTCACCTCGGGTATTTGTAACATATCGCGAAGCAACAGGTATAGCACACGGCAACTGGTGGTTCACTCGAATATTCATTCATGTGGGTATAGGGGTCAATATGGGTGTCCACGGCTCCGAAGTTGATCATTGATCGAAAAGTGTTCCGGGTCATGTCTATTCTTCACCGAACCTATAGGGTCACACGCTTAAGGGTCATCTATCTACTGAATTCTAGACAGGGAGTCTGAAAGAAAGTCACCGGAAAAGTTTCGGAGACAACGGAAAAGTTCCGGAGAGAGTACACCGGAATAGTTTCGGTAAAACTGAAAAGTTGTTTCAGGGTATACCATTAAGTCAAATTAGTTTCGGCACACGCCTGAAAATTCTTGAAGGGTGACAGAATTGTTCTGCGAACTTCCGGGATTTTTCGGAGAAAAAACCCGGAAATGTTCCGGAGCTGCCGGAACCGCTTTGTTTGCGTTTTGCAGATGAAAATCACTAATTCGAAATTGTTTCGGAACGCGTCCAAAATCATTTTAGTGGGTACTGGAATTGTTTTAAGACCCACAGAAATATTTTCGGATTTAACGGTCGCGGAAAAATGTTTCCGTGAATAGTGAAAGTGCTTTTTGGGTTACTTTTTGGAAAGCCACATTTTAGGGCTTTTGTCAAGCTTCTAGAAGGAAAGACTTAGGGACTAATGAACCCCTTTTGGGAGGGTCCCACAAGGGGGTGGCCGGACAAGGATGCTCCTCCATGGAGCTCCTTTGCCTCCCCATTATGCCCTTCATGTGTGACATTTGCATGGGCATTTTGGGTTTTTTCTGTGCCAATCCTACCCCTTGATTTTCCTATAAATAGAGGTGGAGAGGTGCTCTCCACACTCACTCCTTTCTCACATACAAGTGCCATGCATGATCTGGCTCCTTCTCTCCCTCCCCGCAAAATAGTTTTATAGAGCCGAAAGGCTGTCTGGGTTCCGGTGGGAACTAGTTCTGGATGGCGAAGCCCTGCCGGATAGATGACACCGTACGTGTGCAACCCCGTAGAGAGGTCGTAGGTTCGATCTTTTTGCCTGAGGGGCTGTTCGAGAGTGCCTCCCGAAGGACTGTCCGAGTGACCGTCTGAGTTTTAAGGGTCCTCCCGAAGGGCTGTCCGTGACACCGTCCGAGGGACTGTCTGACTGTCTCCCAGAGGGCTGTCCGAGGGGCAGACGAGGGAGTACATCCTCGCGGTTGGGAGGTTGTAAATCCTACCTGCAGGGATCTGCATCGCCAATCGTCATCGACTCTACTTCCACTACGCTACGAGTCGGTAACGAAAAGATCAAACCTTGTATGCAGTCTTCATAGTGGTCCTGGGCTGGTGCGTAGGTCAAAAAATAATTGTTTTCTGCTGCGTTCCCCTACAGTTTCATAACTGGGGGAAATACTTATCTCTATTGTACTGCATCATCCTCTCCTCTTCGGGGAAATCTCAACGCAGCTCACAAGTAGCATCGAGTCCTATATTGACAACTGAAGCATTGACATCCCATCATAGCCTGAGAATAGCTTGGTTCAATCTGCACAATGGCAGCCTACACTTGAACCTGGATCCAGCAATGTGCCGATGGACGCAACAAAGTGAGAGGACACCAGCAAGGGCCGATCCTTGGCTACAAGGACGGTTGATGTCGCCTGGATGAGGATCCAGTTGTAAGTAACTTTTGGGGAGCGACACTTGTGCATGTGTGGAAAATGGTCCAGGAGCATATGGCATTCCCCACACAGCACCGGGGAACTGAAATAATTCAGTACAGATGAATCAGTAGATATGATAATAACTATAGGTGAAGGAAACACAACTAAAATGATGAACAAATGAAATATATGAAAGTACACAAAAATAAGATGACAAAAGTACAATATTATAGCATCCATTCTTTTAGAAAGTGCACATGAATCTCCCTTCGACATAAATTTTCTACCAGTAACTTGTACATTGTATATGCTAGCAGCAAGTAGGTGTATATGCTAGCAGGAAAGAAATCCATTATACACGCAATAAAAAAAGATGAGCTCGCACATTATAGAGTAAATGAATGAACTTGCTATGGTCTACAATTTGCTCAAGAGAAATGCAAAGGATGGCCACATTATAATTCAGCTTTACTCATCATGGAAGAAACAATTTGTTGAAGAATAAACAAACATGGTACATTTTAGAACATTTGTTGTAGTTTTGAATATGGAACAAAGGTGCAGGAACTTACAAGATGCTTCTGGACATTACATTACTGATGGGGCCACAACCTACACCCTCACCACATTTTGCAAACTTCCAACTTCATGAACTTATAAGTGTTCATCTTTGTTGCTGCTGGCCCATTCTGCTTTCCCTACATAAGAGAAAATGCTCTTTTAACAAACAGCCCACACTTAAACACTACTAGGAAAACGGCTATAGCTAATATGTACATTAATGGCGCACCATGTATGTGGTGCGCCACTGCTATATAGCAGTGGCGCACCAGATATGGGTGCGCCATTAATGTCCATATTACTAATGGCGCACCTGGTGTGTGGTGCGTCACTGCTAAGTTTGTCCTGTGCACACCCCCGTCCCCAGACTTACCAGTGGCGCACCGTGGTGTGGTGCGCCATTACTAGTTTTAACTAGTAATGGCGCACCACACCCCGGTGCGCCACTACTAAATTTTTTTTTTCAATTTTTTTTTCAAAACTAGTAATGGCGCACCGGGGTGTGGTGCGCCATTACTAGTTTTAACTAGTAATGGCGCACCGCTCCCCGGTGTGCCACTACTAACAATTTTTTTTTTCAATTTTTTTTTCAAAACTAGTAATGGCGCACCCACACTAGGTGCGCCATTAGTAACCCTGGTTACTAATGGCGCATTCTTAGGAAGTGCGCCATTACTAGCCTGAGAGCATCTAGATATTTTTGACAGCCACCTACCACACTCACTTTCCCCACTTCATTCTCTACACCTCTACCAAGCTTGGTCTCGGCTGCCTCCTCCTCCTCACCTCATTTGCACCATAGATTCACCCAAATTAAGTGGTTAAATTTCCTTTTTTGATAGGTAAGTAAGGGGAAAGCTTTCTTTATGTTCTAGATCTACTTTTTTCTCCCTCCAACGTACACACTTTTTATGGCCCAGATCTACACTTTTCTCATTGAGCTAGATCTACGTATGTATGTGGTGTTGCATATGTTTGTGTTTGCAGGTACCGGTATTTGAAATGCGATAGTTGCCAATATTTTGCCGGAATGTTGATTCATTTCCGTTTCGGCGAGAATTTGGCACTATGCATTTTTTTTGGTCCTATTTTTAGGCAAAGTCATGCCAAAAAAATTTTTGGTTCTAAAATATCGTTTTGCTCTACCCCGCAGGCGACCATGGTCCGCACGATGACCGAAGGCATCGTGAATAGGTTTTTGAGCTCCGCGAAGGCCGAGATGCTTCAAAAGAACGAGACGGAGATAAGATGTCCGTGTCGAAGATGCAAGCTGAAGAGCCTTATGGACCCGGATTCCAGACAGGTGCGGGACCACCTGCTCGTGCGTGGTTTCATGGATGGCTATCGGTGGCAAGGTGATGAAGATGATTATGAAGTCGTCCATGGGGGCCGGGCAAGAAATAAGGAAGGGCAGCAAGACAATAGCGGCGAGGGCGGGCGAGAAGACGAAGAATCTCCAGGACATGATCACGAAGTAGATGCAGGACACAGTCATCATGTGGAAGATGCCGGACATGATGATGAGGAAGATCAAGACGAAGGGCATGATCATGAAGATGAAGATGCCGGAGCAGACGACGATGGACCATCGATGGGCTGGGTGCAGGACCCTCATATTCAAGAGCTGCTTCTCAAGCAGACGGGTAACGCAAGAGCTGCCGCCCGAGAGAAAGCCAAGCTGGATCAACTGGAGATAGACGCGGTTACTCCATTGTATGAAGGATGCAGGCCCGAGGATACCCGCCTGAAAGTAACGCTCATGGCTCTGGAGATGAAGGTAAAACACAAAATGACCGACGCATGCTTCGACGAGAACATGTCATTCTGGCACGAACGTCTTCCCAAGGGGAACAAGTACCCGACCAGTTTCGAGGAGGCGAAGAAAATCGTGTGTCCTCTGGATTTACCGCACGTGAAATACCATGTGTGCATGAACGATTGCATCATTTATCGGGACGAGCATGCGGAGTCTACCATATGTCCGGTGTGCGGCGTCACTCGATACAAGAAGAGGAAGAAAGCTCCTCGAAAAGTGGTGTGGTACTTTCCGATCACTCCTCGTCTGCAGCGGTATTTCGCGGACCCTAAGCTAGCAGAGCTCCTGCGTTGGCACGCGGATAGGAAGGAGAAGAAGCGAGAAGATGACGGAAATGATCCGGAGATAAATAAAAAAGACAAGATGCTGAGTCACCCTAAGGATGCGAGCCAGTGGCAAGCGTTGAACTTCGAACACCCAGAATTTGGGGACGATCCAAGGAACATCATGCTGGGCGCGAGCACCGATGGAGTCAATCCGTTTGGCAGCCAGAGAAGCACACATAGCACCTGGCCTGTGTTTGTGTGGATGTACAACCTTCCCCCCTGGATGTGCATGAAGAGGAAGTACATTCACATGAGTATGCTAATTGAAGGGCCGAAACAACCAGGGAACGACATCAATCTGTATCTGGGGCTGCTGAAAGAGGAGCTAGACACGCTGTGGAAAACGCCAGCCAATACGTGGGACGCCGCAGCGAAAGAATATTTCCCTATGAGAGCCGCACTGCTCACGACGGTGCACGACTATCTCGGTTACGGATATGTCGCGGGGCAGGTGGTCCACGGATTTTGTGCATGCGTTAGGTGCATGGATGACACAACGTATCGCCAGCTAGATAGAGATCCCGGGTCTTCGAAAACCGTGTTCATGGGACATCGAAGGTGGCTTCACGACGATGACGCATGGAGAAAACGCAAGGATCTGTTCGATGGTGAAACCGAACCCCGAAGACCCCCCACGTACGAGGAGCGGCGAGGAAATAGACGAGCTGTTGAAAAATTGGAAAGAGTGCCCACCGCCGGGAAAGAAGCGAAAGGCGCCAGAGTCGCTGCTGAAGGTATGGAAAACGAGGTCTGTTTTCTGGGACTTGCCGTACTGGAAGATCCTCCGTGTGCCTCACAGCCTTGATGTCATGCATATCACGAAGAACGTGTGCGAGAGTCTGCTTGGTACCCTGCTCAACATGCCAGAGAGGACCAAAGATGGGCCGAAAGCAAGGGCAGACTTGCAATCAATGGGCATCAGGGAGGAGCTTCACGCAAAACGCCCTAATGATGATGATGATGATGATGATGATGATGATGAGGCGAATGACACGGAAAGTCGTCGCAAAGGCAAAAAGGCCAAGAAGATCGAATATGACTGCCCTCCCGCGTGCTTCACTCTAAGTCCGAAGGAGATCGAGCAGTTTTTCACCTGCCTCGTAGGAGTAAAACTTCCTTACGGTTACGCGGGGAAGATAAGCAGATACCTAGACTCAGCGAAGCAGAAGTTCAGCGGGATGAAGTCTCACGACTGTCACGTGCTGATGACGCAGATACTTCCAGTTGCAATCCGTGGGATCATGGACGCGCACGTCCGTGAAACGCTATTTGGCCTATGCAACTTTTTCAACGTCATCTCTCGGAAGTCGGTTGGCATGAGGCAACTCAGAAGGCTACAGGAAGAGATCGTGGTGATACTATGCGAGCTTGAGTTGTACTTCCCGCCCGCATTCTTCGACGTTATGGTGCATCTGCTGGTCCATATCGTGGAGGATATCATCCAACTCGGGCCGACGTTCCTGTACAGCATGATGCCGTTCGAAAGGATGAATGGTGTCATCAAAGGATACGTTCGCAACCGGGCACGTCCAGATGGAAGCATAGCCAAGGGCTTTCTGACCGAAGAGTGCATCTCCTTCTGCACGAATTATCTAGGCATCGAGAACCCCGTTGGTCTGCCCGTCAACAGGCACCTCGGCAGGCTTGCTGGATGGGGTCACCGCGAGGGTCGCCGCGAAATGCATGTCGACTTCGAGGGTCGACTCGCCGACTTTGAAAGAGCAAACCTAGTCGCGCTACAACACATAGACCACTACAACAAAACAGACTTTGAGTAACACAATCATGTAACAGATTGAAAAATGTGTGACAAAGGAAATTACTGTAACACATTATTTTGTGTCCAACGAAAGGCAGTAACACATACTATATAAGGCCTCAAAATGTGTTACATCGATATTGTAATAGTAACATAAAAATATGTGTTGGTCGAATGTGTTACATAGATTTTGACATGGTAACACATAAATATGTGCTACTGAAATGTGTTACGTGTTAGTAACACATAATCATGCTTGATACACAGTGTTACATGCTCTATTATAGGGGGAACTAGAGAAACCTAAAATTAACTGCATACATAGATCGGAAATACCTTGACACATGGGGCCCATGTGTCAACATGATCTTTTATAAATATGTTCTTATTTTGGTAATGTTTTCATTCTTTGGTAATATGGTATAAAAAACAGAATACATTTTGGTTGGTAAATACCGAACTATTTTTGATATGGTTGCAGTGAATATCTTATTAATCATATTTTAAGCCAATTTTAGGATGACTCGGTGACCATAAATGCGAAATGCACACTTTGAAATGATCATATGAAATTAATATTTGACGTCAATACTCACAAAGAAGTAGAATTTGTTTTAAGAACCGGACCGGCGGTCTGACCAGAAAAATAAGGAACCAAGGCCTGATCCGAGTTTTTAAGGTGTGTCGGTCTTTTAACGAAACAACTAGTAAATTGTAAAACAATTGTGCTTCTTTAGCGAAATAAAAAAAAAATGAAACTAGGAATCGGACCATTGACCTTGAGCCGCCGCCAGGGGCAGACCCGTGTAGAGCCAACCGGTCTCACAGGACACCGGGTAATTTTTCTGATTACACTATACATACATATAACACATATAAACGCGTGACACCGATAAAATTTGTTGTTCGACACCGGCAAAGCAACCACCAGCGACTAATGAGTGTTCGTGCAGACCATCTAACGGCGGAACGGCCCATGCAGTCACACACTCACGAGATCAGTTGATCAATCTGATTGATGGATCAGCTTTGTCTGTATCTGCCAATGTTGCCTGATGGATTTTCCGTTTCAAAAAATAAATGTTGCCTGATGGTCCTCCGCCCTGAATTCTCACGGCCTTGCCCTTGTCCTCGCATTGCGGCATGACGACTTTTTCTTCCAAGATCGCTGGAGAAAGTATTACGTCAATGTAACTCGCCTATGTATTTCAAGTCCAAACCTCTATTTTCTTTAATTCTTTCTTCGCCAAGAACCAAACCATACGGCTAAAGTTTTGAATCTCAAAGGAATTATAATTGAGAATTGGATATTGTAATTTTCCAGTTTTGGGTGGTTCACATCTGTTTGAGAATTGGATTATTGCGACTTCCAAAATTTTATTGATATGCACATCTATTTGATAATTGAATTACTGTAATTTTCCAGGTATTGGGGCTAATTTCCAATTTACCAATCATCTTTGTTTCCGTAGTTCAGAGTTTCCTACGTATATATTCAACTAGTATTTCTAGCGAAACAGTTCATTTTACTATTTTTGTAAACATTTTTACTGTCGACCATTTTAAATTATTGAGGTGTTATAACTATGCAAACCATGCACTACATGCACTATTTTAAATCGCCATGATCGCGCGCCGCTATTTTTGTTCGAGAGCCTCGGCGACCGTGGGGGCAGCAGGGGCGATGCGCCGTCGCCAGCAACCGTAACTACCATACGGCAAAGTGAGGCGATGCGCCGACAACCGTGGTCGCGACCACAACAGAGGCGTGGCGCCGGAGACCTGCAAATAAGCAGCTTCCTCACCTCCAGCATTCTCGGCTAGAGGCTCGCTTGAGTGGGCAGCATCTTGTTTGGTGTTGCGTGTGAAAACCGGCCAGATTACACTTGTATTTTTGGTTGTATATTCTTTACACTTGTATATCTCCCGTGCATAACAAAATACTCTTGTAAAGAACCACGGCGGAAAATGTATCCGATATCCCTAGCAGGGCCCAAAGATCACAAGATCAGAAGCCAACAAGATATCAGGCTTGGCCATCAGAAACAATATCACAAGAGAACATGATATCAGGCTTCGCCATCAGAAACAAGATCACAAGAGAACATGTAACAAGATATCATCAATCAAGAGACCAGATGCAATGATCAAAGAATCACTTGAGTGGCTACATTGGCCATCTGACTTGAATCTTGAGAACTCACTCATCGATATTATAAATATATATCAAGAAAAACCATGGTCGTTTGTACAAAACTGTTTGTATGTCAGAGTAACAGAATCTCAAATACGATGCGGACCTGCTGTGAACCTACTATGAATACGTATGTAAATTTTTTGTTGTCTGCCGCTGTTGTCGTCGCCACCACGGCGGCTTATTGTCCAAGTCTAGCACTCGTGTAAAAAATAGCTTCACGCACGCACCCTGGATGATGATGATGACGATGATGATGATCTGCTGTTGTTAAATCCTGGGGATCATCATTAGTAGATGGGTCAGAAGAAATTGAAAAGCAATAAAGAAAAATAAAAGTTGGGTTTATATGTTGAGTGGAACACCTCATTCCTTCGAATTTTCGGAAGGGTGTAAGCTCAGCCAATGATCTGCAAGAACATACAATGGTTCTTAATGTCATGCAAACTCAGCTTTGACTTCAGGTAAAACTACAGTGTAGATATAATCATGAAAATGTTGCTCGAACAGAGAAATACCTTTACATGATTAACCTCCACTATTCTTCATCGATCAAACCATTATCAGTAGCATCCACAATTGTTCCCTCAATATCGGATCGTACCCAATGTTGACCTTTCTTTTTTCTTTTTAAACATAACCGTGAGGTGAGAAACATGGAATGGCTCAGCTTCTACGTCTTGTGTGCATTCATCATTTCCAGTGTTACATCTATCTCTAGTTTATCCTGCATCACCACTGACCAACCTAGGTTCATGTTCAATCTTGTCTTCTTTGTGCATCAAATGTGAGAAGTTAACAAGTGTGTAGCCATACTTGTGCTTTTTAATTCCTTTTTCAGAAACATCAACCCATTCACACTTAAATAAATCCACCACAAATTGTCCAGAGTAGTTCAACTGAATATCCAGGTGAAATTCCGCTACAAACCAAGTGCTCATACACGTCCTCCCACTTCAATAACGATGCATTAACGCATATGAAGCACGGGCAACGGATCTTGGCGTCAGAAATTTTTCCAATGTACGCAAAGTCAAGAAAACCAGCTACACCAGCCAAGTATTCCTCACTTGGTCTAGGAGAAAACAATAGCTCATTTATAGATTCTAAATCCATCGATACACTGTGTAACAAAAAGAAATGCAGTTACTAGGCTGAGTGACAAGGGACAAAACTAACATGTCTTCATATAATGCCTTAAACGGACTTGGTTCATGGAGTGTCAATAGGAATCACCAAATACCAAATACCAATCTCTAATTATTTTCCCTAATATCAGTGCGCAACACAATCAAACAAATACAGTAGCAATTAGTAATAAATCTGTATAAAAAGGGCAAACCTTTGCTTTGCTCTGTTGTTACTTGTCTGACGAGCTGAGAAGAAGTTGGCTAGGCGGCGACCAGCACCCTGGCTCCGGCAATCCGGCCAGGCGGCGACAAGCGCCCGGCCGGCCAACGCACTCCAGTATGGCGAGGCGGCGACCAGCACCCTGCGTGTCGTGACGGCGTGACCTGCTCACTTGGGACGGGACGGGATCACGGGAAGAAGAGAGCGACTTGGGACGGACGGAATCCGGCGGCCGGCCACTAGAGGCGGCGACCAGCGGCTTGCTAGGGTTGGTGTACGCTGAGCAGTGCGGGGCGGCCGGCGGCGCAGCTACTGCCCGGCTCGATTGCCTCGCTGCGAGACGAGTGGCTTGTGCGGGGCAGTTGGGCTGGGCTACGTTGGTCAGTTAGTGGGCTGGTGAGGCACTAGTAAAAAAAACCTAAACAAACTAATCAAAAGACCAGCCCTAAAAAAACAAATCGAAATACCAGGTTTTTATGTTTTCTCCTATTTTTTTCGTTTTTGTTTGATTTTAAATTTCTTCACCGATTTTATTTTTTATTATACATTTTTTGTTTGGTTCTCTTTTTTATTCTCCATTTTTTGTTTTTATTTTGTTTTTTCTTATGTTTGTTCATAATTTTTAATAGTTATTCAAGATTTTTAAATATTTTTTCAACATTTTTGTACACTCGTACAACATTTTTTAATATTTATTCAATATTTCTAAATACTTTCTCAACATTTCAGTATTTATTTAACATCTACAAATACTTGTTCAACATTTTCCAAATTCTTAGTCAACATTTATTAATAATTATTCAACATTTTTCAAATACTTGTTTAACATTTTTTCAAATGTGTTTTTGAATGTTCTAATATATAATATATATGTGTGTGTGTGTGTGTGTGTGTGTGTGTGTGTGTGTGTGTGTGTGTGTGTGTGTGTGTGTGTGTGTGTGTGTGTGTGTGTGTGTGTGTATAGAATATTTGAAGTATAAACAAAAACAAAAAAAGAAAGCAAAAAAAAACCGTAAGAAAAACGAAACAGGAAACAGGCATGTGCTTCCCGCACACGTGGACCGGCCCATATACTCGCTCGCTTGAATGCGAGACATAGCCATGCCCATCATGGAAGGGGCGATTGTGCCTGATAATGGAAGCAAGAGCGGCGGCGGAAGGGGCAAAAGTGGATGGATGTCCACCCATTCGGGATAAACCCCTACCTTATTGATATGAATGAAAATTAATCAATCAATGGTCTTTTTCTGGAAACACCAGTTTATATTAAAACATATGTTTCAAACGAGACTTTTGGCTTGATTGCACTGCCAGTCCATGAAGCTTAGCCAACTGCCTAGGTTATCGGTTCTGGTTTTTCGAGTCATGTCGCCGGTTCGGGTCCTTTTTTGTAAACTAGGGTCTAACGTAATGGAGAGGTGGTTGCGATGACCCATAATCCTGACGGCTGCCTAACTTTCGTCCGTGGATTCGGTTGACCGATGCAAAGCCATAGAGGTGGAAGGAAGGAGGGGACTGGTTTGATGTGCCAACCTCTCAGATCTGTCGTTGCAGCACCGTCAGCGCTCGGTCCCACCTGACGCATCTCGTCGTCCAGGGGCGGAGCTTCATTGGGGCCGAACTGGGCCATGGCCCGCCCAGATTTTTGCAGTTTCTTTTACCTATGCCTAGGATCCTAGCCCATAGCCCAACACCTGTAGGCTGCAGCCTGAAGCACGAAGCACTGCACCTCATCCCCTTTCCAGTTTACACGATCATTTTAAGAATGAATGCTCTGTTCTCGCACTAGCAGCGCCGTAGCGGCACTAGGTTTAGCACTGCACCTAAAGTGTCTTGCGTCGCACCCTCCCCAGCTCCCCTGTTGACTCGCCGTCAGTGCATAGGTCACCGGCTGACCAGCCACGAGGTCCAACCATACATCAGCAAGCAGCAATGAGCACTATTGTCTGTTATGCTGCACAGGCACAATCGCACATGCATGGTTTTCTTTTCCCCCCAAAATTCCCATTTATAAGTCGATGCCAATTTTCTATCGTCCTTTTGGCTATAGCACTTTGAATAGGCTGAAATTCAATCATTTTACGAACGGAAGTCAAATTGTGCACTCAATAATGCCTACCAAACGTGTAGTATGACTGAAAATTTGAAAAAATTGGTTCTCTCCTTCATGGTGGCCCGCCCAGTTTTTCCATTGAAGCTCCGCCACTGTCGTCGTCGCCACTTTGTAGTACCACCGCATTTGCTCTTGGCAACCATCGAAAGTCGTCGGTCTTGTGGTCTCGGCTTTCTCCCACGTCAGTCGTAGCTTCCATGGGCAGTCTTGTGGGAATGAAGCAATCTTGGTCGAGGTGACCGATCAGGAGTGAGATCGATTGGCCAAATTACAATGTTTTTCTTTAACCAACCATCGAGGTAGCATGTTTTTTTTTCTGGTCTGACTGTGGGTGTGGTTGGTCTCTATTCCTTTATTCTCGGCCGCCGTGGAGGTGGAAGGAAGGAGGAGACTGGTTCGATGTGCCAACCTCTTAGATCTGTCTTTGCAACACCGTCGGCGCTCGGTCGCACCTGATGCATCTCGTCGTCGCCACTTTTTAGCACCACCGCATGTACTCTTAGGACCCATCGAAAGTCGCCGGCCTTGTGGTCGCAACTTTCTTCCATGCTGGTCGTAGCTTCCATGGGCAGTTGTATGGGAATGGTGTGATCTTTGTCGAGGCGACTGATCAGGAGCGAGATCGGTTGGCCAATTACAATGTTTTTCTTTAACCAACCGTCGAGGTCGCATGTTTTCCTTTTTCTGGTCTGATAAGTACGATAAGTTTTTAAAACTATGGGTGTAGTTGGTCTCCTCTTCATTTATTCTCTGTCGCCGTGAAGGTGGAAGGAAGGAGAACACTGGATCGATGTGCTAGCCTCTCAGATTTGTCGTTGCAGCACCGTCGGTGGTCGATCACAACTAATTCATCTCGTCATCGTCACTTTGTAGCACCACCGCATGCGCTCTATTTATAACATTGTGGGTGGTAACTTTCTCCCACGCCGATCGTAGCTTCCGTGGGCAGTTGTGTGGGAATGACCCGATTTCGACCGAGGCAATCGGTGAGGAGTAAGATCGGATGGTCGAATTATAATGTTTTTGTTTAACCAACTATTGCCGATGGTCATAACAACACACCCCGGCCAATCGTCACTACTATTTAGCTATATATAATTTCCCTCTCAATAATAAATAAAATAAAATATATTTTTCATGCAAAAAACACTTTCGGATAATTTCCATGTCAAACAAACAAATATATGTAACAATGTCCTTCTTCTTCCAAAACAATTTTCCTCCCGTTCTTTATGGATAAAAAAATTATAGATCCAAATTTACCTCCAGCCATCGATCGTGAAAAATTAAGTTTTTTCATGGCGCACAACCTCTAATTTCGCACTTACTTTTCCAATTACCTAAAAAATGCTAAATAAAGCACCATATATCAACTGCCTGACCGCCCAGCACGACCCTTCCATCGCCGCCCTTCAGCGCCGAGCCCGGCCGTCGCCTGCAATCCCCCTCCCCACCTCAATCCTAGCCCAGCCGCCACCTCACCGCCCGACCGCCCAGGACGCCCCCATTCTGGCGGCTACCTCGCCGCCCTCAAACGCCGAGCACGCCGCCCTTCAGCGCCGAGCCCGGCCGTCGGCTGCAACCGCCCCCATCCCCACCTCAACCACCGGATCGATCTGGCTTTTCCTCGACCTACCCCAGCGCCGTTTGGATCGGTGCGGCAACGGCTTCGTCGGTGTTCAACTCCGACACCTTTTGTGGCTGGTATTGATCCAAATGCCCGCCCCTTCTCTGATCTGAATATCCACCCCTTCTCTGATGAGATAAGTCCAGTTCTGGTGCCTCTAAAAATCTCAGTTATACTATATGTTTCGGTAGGCATTAATCAGTACACAATATGACTTTTGTTCGTCAAATGATTGAAATTCAGACTGTTCAGAGTGATATAGCCAACAGACTATAGAAAATTGGCATCGACTTATAAATGGGAAGTTTGGGGGAAAAGAAAACTATGCATGCGCGGTTGTGTCTGTGCAGCATAACAGACAATAGTGCTCATTGCTTGAGTCGTCACTTGCTAATCGTCGGGATAACACTGCGTGGTGCCGCATCGCTGCTGTATGGTTGGACCTCATGGCTGGTCAGCTGGTGCCCTACTGCAAGCAGGCACTGACGACGAGTCGCCAGGGCAGCTGGGGAGGGTGCGGCGCGAGACACTTAGGGTGGCGGCTGCTCCCTGCCATGTGCACGTGCAGCTGCCTTGCCGGCTGCCGGTGCTAAACCTAGTGCCACTACGGCACTGCTCGTGTGAGGACGGAGCCTTCGTGCTTGAAATGATCGTGTAAACTGGAAAGGGGTTGAGGTGGAGTGCTTCGTGCTTAAGGTTGTAGCCTACATGTGTTGGGCTATGGGCTGGGATCCTAGGCATAGATAAAAGAAACCGCAAAAACCTGGGCGGGCCATGGTCCAGTTCGGCCTCAAGGAAGATGCGCCCCTGCTGGTAGTTATCCACTTGCTCTCAAATTAATTCTAGTTGCAAGATAAACTCATCAAACTAGTTAAATGAGTGAGATGGCAAATAGGGGTAAACCATATTTTGATTCCGGATGCAGCCGGTGTACCGCACCATCACCTGACGATCCTATGTCCTTCTCTTTACCCTTCTGTTTAGGGAAGTAGACAACATCATCAGACTTCTTCTTGTAGGAGTATCTAGCTTCTTGGAATAGTTGGTGGAATCGTAGTGATGGATTATATATCGCTCTGTCCAGAAGATGTGGACAACGATCAATGGCGTGGGCTTGTTAAATATTGGAAGTCGAGAAAAGGAAGGGTAATGAATAAGATACTGTACTTTCATGTTTCGACATTTAAATGTGAGTTCTTGTGCTGATACTAAAAGTTGCACTTATGATATGATTGCATCTTAACAGGCCCTTGCTGAGAAGAACATAATTAGTCGTTTCCTCGTACAGAATTCACATAATGCTGGTTCAAAGAGTTATGCTTGTTGGGTTGAAGACACGGTGAGTAATCTTGATTCCTGAAGTGTTTTTCTTTGTCTCTTTTGTCACACTGGTGCTCTTTCTGTTTTGTAGAGACAAGTTGATCCTGAAAAAAATGACCGCACGGATCAAAGGTTTATTTAGCAACTCACAAGAAGGACGATGCTAATGCTAAAAATAAAGATAGAAATGAGCGCATGTTAGGAAATTAATACAGAAATGATCTAATTGTTCTTGGGATCAACTTACATTTCAATCTAACAAGTAGTATATGCATGACTCTTTTCTTATAAGATCGATTGGAGTATCTAATAACTGAAAGACCAGAGTTGACACAAAATTTGAATGGAAGATTCGCATGGGAAGGTGATGCCCTGCAGGAAGTGTTAGGGGAAGAAAAGATTGGACAAGTGCAATGGACCTGTTGAGGCACACTCATCTTTGCAACATGACATTTCTGAGGATACTAATTTATCACGTTCGCACGAAAAGGTATGCCTATAGTTACTCTTACTCATGTCACAAACATTGAATATAGAATAGTTACTTCCTTGCCATTGTTGTGTCATGTAACTAGGTTGGCGACCATGATGTCAATCAATTACAAATACAACAAAGTTCATCATCGCCACAAGACCTTGTTATTGATTCTATGCCAGAGGTAATTTTTGTGTGCTTTTGAGCTTTGAAGTTGCAGCTTTCTGTAGCTTCAACATATGAATATCATTCCATCTGATATTATTCTCTTGGTAGGTGAGGGAAACAAGGGATCTTATGCGTGAATCCTTTTCAAGATTGAACCAACAGGGGACTATAACTAAACACCCACACCCAGCTTGCATCAAAAGAAGGCGTACATCTTCCATTAAGGTAAAGATCTGCAATGGGCCATGGTTTACTACACCCAAATTCCCAACCCAAATCACATTATCATGCCTCCTTGAAAAATGGATTTTGTTACAAATTTTGCTCAATCTGTTATATGCAAGTAAAGGATGATTTTACCAAGCATGAGCAAGTGAGGTGACCTTGGGCATTAGAATTTGATGACGGGTCCAGTTTATTTTGTTTTTTGGGGCACCTATACTGGGCTGACATTCAAAAGAGCTCATATTGTTCATGCAAATTATGTTATCTTTGTCGTTCAGTGCTAATATTGATCATAATATAGGCTGATTCCAAAGTAGTTTTAAAGACATCAACATATCCCAACAAGCAGAATGTTGTGTATGGTACTATTCGGAGTACTTATCCAAGAACTAAGGCTGGTGGTATTGAGTTAGGTGCTGAATTTGCCCTTGTGCGCATAGATCAACCTATTCTTGATAGTGAGGAGTTGGTAAGGGGAGTTTCTGATTGCAAGACAATTGGTGAGGCTTTCTCTTCAGGATACTTAATTGCCTGGCCTTCAGCTTTTGTAAGTTAAAATCTTCTCTTCCACATTCTGAAAACATATTTGTGTACATTTAATCACATATATCTATGGTGTTATTTTCTTGTACAGATTCAAGAGAAGGATAATTGAGTTGTAGCTGAATTCTTGGATCACGAAGCAAATAAAACTTGAAGATTTTAGCTACCAATAGTCAGTAATTTTACATTGATATATTGAAAAATGTAATATCATCTACAAGATCTTTTTCTTTCTTCAAATTAATGCAAGTGCTATGCTGTAATATTCTCCATAGTTGTGTTTTCTATGCTCAAAATCATATGAATGATATATTTATTGTAATGCATATGTATCTGACATTATATATCCATAATAAATATCTTCGTATTTTGAATTTATATGTGTGTTGTGCTTCAATTTCTATATCATTTTGATGCTGCCAAGCATAATAATAAAATGATTTAACTATATGCACAATTGCATCGATTTTATTACATAAAATTATATTCCATAAAATGGGTATCGGATTTTGTGTTTTATAATAAACAAATACATTAATTATGTTACCATATTGATACAGTAGTGTTACCGATGGTGTTACTATAGTTACAAAATTTGGTACTAGACTAGTTGACAACAAAAACCTATAGTGTTACGATATTTGGATATTATGTTACTAGTTGTGTTCCAACGTTAAAGAAATTGTTTTACTATTGTGTTACTCTAGTTACAAAAACATGTTACCAGCAATGTTCTACGTCTATGAAAACATGTTACTATGGGTGTTACTACAATTACAAAAATGTGTTACTAGTATGTTTGGTAACACATAATCTGCATGTTACTATAATGTAATTGTAACACCGTTTCTAATATGCGGTAACAATTACTATGTGTGACAGTTGACACCACTTAGTAACACGGTCTAACGGAACACATTCCAAACTGTGTTACTGTATGGCTAGGTAACACACTTTTGGGCCTATAGTAACACAAGACGGTGTTACCAAAGCTCTGTCCTGTTGTAGTGGACGTGGTCGGTCCTTGGGTGGTAGAGCACAAAACCTTTATTGAGAAGACGTACAATGACCGAGGCCAACAGAGGACGGACGGAGATATAATCAAAGAGCACAACTCATGTTTCACGCGTTGGTTCAAGGACAAGCTTCTGTCGTACCCTTTACATGAGGATTCTTCCGCGGAAGAAAAACTCATATTCGCCTTGTCACAGGGCGCCGAGCACAACCTGATGACCTATCAGGCGTACGATATCAACGGCTACACATTCTACACCGAGGAAAAGGACATGAAGACCGATTATCAGAACTCCGGGGTAACGATGGAATCCTACACCGGTAACGACAAGGACAGATACTACGGAAGGATCGAGGAGATCTGGGAGCTGAGCTACGCTGGAGAGAAGGTCCCGATGTTCCGTGTCAGATGGGCCAAGAGCGTCTTAAAAGAAGACCGGTATTTCACCACCATGGTTATACCCGAAGCCAAATCCAAGAGTGCGGGCGCAAACGTCACCGCGAAAAATGAGCCATGGGTACTGGCTTGCCAAGTGGACCAATGCTTCTTCATTACCGACCCGTCAAAGCCCAGTCGTGTTGTCGTGAGGAGAGGCAAAAGGAACATCATCGGAATGGATGGAGTCGCCAATGAGCAAGACTTCGACAAGTACGGCGACCCGAAGATGGAAGATGACGACGACGATGAAGTACCACACACCACAAGAAGAAGCAGGACCACCCTACCTAAAGGACGTCCTTTCAAGAGAAGAAATCAAGGGGTTCCGGGGCTAAATTATTCAACCGCGAGAAAGAAGGGCAAGAAGATTGTGAAAAGATAGCTAAGATCGAATCACGACGTGTCGGCCGCGTGTGTATGTGGGCATATTATATTATGTATCATTTTTCTATGAAGATGGATATGGCATATTGTTAATCTACACATTTTAACGACCTTAATAGTCATATACTATATATTTTCTTTAGAGTATTTGGATATGGCGCATCTTATGTGTGCTTATTTATTTTAGAGTATTTGGATATTCAAAATAAAAAGAAAAAAAAATCAGAGTAGAAGAAAATTAGCAATTCTTAAAATTGAATATGAAGCTGCATCGCTTTATGTACTTGGGTGTAACGAAAAGCAGAGTCAGCCTTTCCTCAAAAAAAAAATAGTCAGCCAATTTGCACATTGTGAGATTCAGAGTTGTAGAGAAATGTAGGTTGCAAATTAATGAAAGTAAGATCTATATTTTTTTTTCTAACTAAAGTTCTATGTGGTTTTGATGTGTGTAACTAGCCAGTTTCAGTTGGATAAAAAAACAAAGTTTGAGATCGTCCCTTTTTCGCCAATGTGAGAAAAATATATACTCACAACAAAAATACAAATTTATATATATGTCGATTGTAAAATGGCTTGGAACTTATTCAGGTAGAGCTGGTAATAAAAATAAATCAAAAATTGACCCTGTATCACTAATGAAAATACATCAAAAAGAAAATACATCAAAAAGAAAATACATCAAAAAAAAATAACAATGGCGCACCTCTGTCTGGTGCGCCATAAATACCCATATAGCAATGGCGCACCAGGCAGTGGTGCGCCATTGCTATATGGGTATTTATGGCGCACCAGACAGAGGTGCGCCATTGCTATACGGGTGTGTATCGATAGGCCTGGGCTCACTCTCCCGACCGCCCGTTACCCCTCACTCACTCTCATCTCCTCCCCGGCCCTGACCCTCCCTCGACCGCCGCCCTCCCCTCCGTCGTCGCCCTCTGCGCCTCCACCGTCGCCCTCCCCTCCACCGCCCTCCCCCGACCGCCACCCTCCCTCCCCTTCCCGAGCGCAACAGCTAGGGTTCCTCGCCGCCGCCCTTCCTCCGTGGCGCGCCCAGCCGGCCGAGGCCCCCGCTGCCCCTCCGTCGGTGCAGGAGCCCAGCAGCGCCTCCACCGGCTCGCCCCCGACCGCGCTTGCTCACCCCTGACCGCCCCTGCTCGTCCCCGACCGAGCTGTGGACCACGACGCCGCCTCCCAATCTCGCCCTCTGCTACGTCCACCACGGCGCCGCCTCCAGCTTGGGAGAGCTACCTCAACGCTGCCGCCATCGTCGACGCCGCCCTCCGCATCGGTGCTAAGGTGAACTGAGCCAACATGGTACTCTGTAATCTGTACTGCTTGCACTGGAGTACTCTGTAATTTTGCAATATTGCTTGCAGTCAGTATTGATTTTAATCTGTGAAAATTGGAGTAGCAATACAGTCTGTTAATGTGAAATTTCAGTTCACTTTGTTAATGTCATGCTGCTGCTGTAGTACAGAAATTCAGTTTGGAGTATGTAAATTCAGTTTGGAGTACTGAAATTCAGTTTGGAGTAGGAGTAGTGTTGCACTAAAACAGGGAGTACACTGTAAAGAATTTTTGTACTGAATGGTGCATGATGTATATTTGGTGGTGTTGCTTGTACTCCAGCAGTAGTACTTGTATCTCTCCATGTTTAAGCAGTCGAGGAGTACTTAAAAATGGAGTAGTTTAATTCACTGAATTTGGTTGCAGTAGTTGATTCACTGAAAAAATTCAGTAAGTTTTGCAGTACTCCTGCCAAATTTTGTGTAGTTGAACTACTCCATTTTTCTGTCATCGTCTTCGTGTTTGTGGATTTTGTTCACGTAGGTAGGTTTATAAAGAGCTTAAAATAAGCGATGTCGCCACAGTGTACTTCCTATGTTAGTCTTACTATAATGGTGCACATACACTCCAGTGCAGCAACTCTGATGTGTTAAATGAGAGGTATTTCAACTTACTGTTGTGGCGTTTGCGTACTGGGATGATGTTCATTTTCCAGGAGATTCATGCTGAGAAGGTCATCATCGAAATTGATTGCCTTGAGCTGGTAAACCTTTGGAAAACTAGGACTTCGAACAATGCTGCAATCTTACCTGTTCTTATGCAAATTTAGCAGCTTAGTAGGGTGTGCCTGCTTGAATTTTGTCCTCTCTCTGACTGGAGTGCCCTGATGCCTTCATGCTTTTAAGTTTGCAGCAATGGTGGTTCATTCTGCGGGGATTGTCGTTGTTTCACTTGTGCAACCATTGTCTCACTTGTGCAAAGGCTGAGTTCAGTCAATGACTGTTAATCTATGTCATGATGATCAGTTGATAAAGTAATAGTAAATGTTTGATCTGTAGTACTTCAAAAACTGGGAATGATGCCTCTCACGTGCATGTGTGTTGCGTGGCGCGTGGCTGCTGCTATGAACTGTTTCTATGAGCTGTTATGGCATACTGCATTCTTTATTTGTGCAGGGATTTGTGCCCGTTATCGCCGAAATGTTGATTCATTTCCGTTTCGGCGAAAAACGGGCACTTCTAGGTCAAGAAAATAGCAAAAGTCATGCCGAATTTTTCCTAGAATTTATGTTTAGCTAAGTTATCCATTCGGCGAAAAACGGGCACTTCTAGATCACCATGGCACTAATTATTAGCCATTTTTTCCTATTTAGAGCGAACATGGCCAACAACGATGAGGCCGGCGGTTCGGGCAAGCCATTCTGGGAGCTGTCCCAGGAGATGGAGGAAGAACCTCACCGCTATGAGGACGCCGCGGAAGACACCGATCCTGACTACACAACCCCTAGTGGCGTCGGGGATGACACCACTGATGGTGCCGCCGGGGATGCCACCACTGATGATGGCAGCGAACGCACAGATGGCAGCCAACCGAAGAGGCAACGGAAGGACCGGTGCCCGAACGTGCTCGGCACCGTCAAGGAGGAATTTACTGAAGTGTCCTCCACTGGGCATCCAACGGCGCCCAAAGAATTAGTCGGTGGGTACGCGGGACAACTCGGGTGCATTCTCCGGAGCACCGTCTCGATCAACACCTTGAACCTAAGGCATCGTGACCGAGGGAATTTGCGCAACCTCCTCTTCACGAAGCTGCACGAACGATACAAGTTCCCCGGTGACTTCGCAAACACACGCCTCTCAGGGAATAAAGTGAACAGTGCCGCCCTCACGAAGATGAGCACGGCCCTGGCTACTTGGAGAGCCGCGGTGAAGAGAATGATTCTAAGAGGTGATAGTTATGAGAAGATCAAGGAGAAAAATCCTTCGATCAGCGAAGCTGACTACCTGGAGTTCAAGATCAAGTGCGAGAGCACCGCATCCGCGGAATCAAGTCAGTGGGGGAAAGATATGCGGGACTTGAACTTAGGGGTCCACAAACTCGGTCCCGGCGGTTACAGAGTGGCGGAACCTAAATGGGACAAGGAGGACGCGGAGCGTGCCGCGCAAGGCCTACCGCCCCTCTTCGATAAATACCATGAAAAGCAGACCAGAAACTATGTCAGGGCCCGGTACAAGGTGGACCCGGTAACAAAGGAGCTTACCACGGATCCGAAGGTGATGGATCTTGAGCGTGTTCTGGTAAGGAATACACCCCCGCGTAATTAGCTCCATATGGTTGCATTCTAATTAATGAAGCCAAATTTCTAAATGGTTCACGTTCCTTCCGCAGGAAACTGAAAGCAGTAGCGCGGGGCCTCAGAGCTCCCCGTCTGCCCCTTGGGACACCACTTTAAATAGGGCGTTGAACGTAATGAAACACAAGGATAAGTTCAGTAAGCCATCGTCAGCTGGTCGTGTGGCCGGCGAAGGCTTGTCCATGAAATGGTCGGAATACTATAAGGCTGGGCGAAAGGAGAAAAAGACCAGCTCGGAAAGCCAGGAGCGCGAGGTTAAAGAACTCAAGGCACAAGTGGCGCGGATTCCGGAGATAGTCCAAGAGCAAGTGCGAGACCAACTGGGAGCGACGATCACCGCCATTATGCCTACCTTGCTTGAGGGGCTGCGGGGGTGGATTGCGGGCGACCAACAGGGGCCGCCCCCGATTCCCAGCTTCACGGGCAGCAACTCGCACAACGCGCCGGCATTGGTCTCCGGCGGAGGCGGCATTGGTGTCTCCGGCGTCGGCGCCAGTATTGGAGCTTAATGCACCCGGGTGTGGGAAGAATACGCCGGCCGGCACCTCGGCAGCAAGCGGCCCCTCCGTCACTTGCACGCCCGCCGTTGGCGGTGCCTCGACATTAGCCGAGCTCGACGCCATCACGGTAACTAAGCCTCGGCCGATGACTTCATCTCCTTGCCTTTGACTGGGCATCCCTGACGCCCTACATGTTTTCGCAGGGCGCCGCCAACGTTCCATGCACTCTCCTGCACTTCGTGAACGGCGAGTTGATTGATGTCGCCAAGGCCAAAATCGTTGAACCGGACAACCACGTGTTCCACGGTAATCCGATGCCACCCACCGTGTATAGGGTTCAACTGGTTCGGGTGCTGCGGGGCTGCGACGACTTGTTACCTCCGCATCGACCCCATGGGGCCGACGAAGATGATGTGATGACCCTCAGCGCCTGCTTAAACTGGTCCATGCTTTGGCCGAAGAGCCAGATTCGTTTGGGGGCGGGGGACACCACCCCACAGACAACACCGCCAATCGTGCCGGCGCCAAGCCATGGCAAGACCGCCGCAACGCTACCGCCGTCAGCTGATCCGGACATGCATATGGCACAGGATCCGGACGGCGACGACGATACATTTTCCAACGTCAATAAGTACTTCAACAAACATGGGTACGGTGACGACTTCTTGGCGGGGCCTCCTTCTCAAGAACCCAACCCTGCAAAAGACGATCGCGATCTAGCTGGTACCGCGGGGAAACCCAATTGCAACAGGCGTCGTCTGTTCAGTTCTCAGGAGACGCCTCCAGATGCCGCCTTCACCGAGACTCAAACAGCCGAGGTGCGAAATATTATCAGCCCCAACACACTCAAGAAGGTGGTCTCTGAGCAGAACTCGATCCCATTACAGCAGAAGAAGGAGAAGGGACGGAAAAGAAAAAATAACAAGGGTGCGAGCCAGCCGGCACCGAGTACGATCCGTGCTCAGGACGGGCCACCAATATCCAAGGATATCTCGAGGAGGGTGCATGTGGCGGGTAGGCCGATGCTACCGACTAATCTGCTCAATGCTGCAACCGCTGCTATGCGGAGTCTGCATGACGGTGTTCTTACTATGGAGAAGCGGCGTCTCTCCGAGAATGATGTGGCATACCCGGTTTTCGTGGCCAAGGTGCCAGAGGGCAAGGGCTTTGTCGATAGCACCATGGGGCGTATGATCGTCCTGCGGTTTGATGACATCTTCGCTATGTTTAACCTTTATCCGCTGCACTACACCTTCATTCGGCTATTTTCGCTCAGTATGGAGATGCGGATCATTAGAGACAAGACCCCGGACATCGTGATAGTCAACCCCTTCTACATGCGTGCCAAGATCTTGGGCAGCGCTGGGGACCGGCAAGTCGCGAGTTCATACCTCGAAGGCGTCATCCTGGCGAACCAGGATAAGGATAACTTCCTCGTGCCTTACTTTTCCGAGTAAGTCATCCCCTCACCGCCCCGTAACATATGATTTCTTAGATTTCGATCGTTCTTTTTTTTTCTAACATTCCATGTTTTGTGCAGTGACACATTGCACACTCATCCTCTTAAGCCCGAAATATTCCACGGCCACGTATTTCGACTCGGACCGTCAGTCGAAGAAAGACTACACAAATATCAAGAAAGTTCTTGATGATGTTCTCCCCGGCTACGCCAAATCTGGAGGCACCTTCAGGAGGCCAATTTGTAGGTACGGCAAGCACGTGTTCACCCACACAACGACGTTCCCCTGCGTCAAGCAGCCGCCTGGCAGTCAGAAGGATGCCTACTACGCCCTCCATCACATGCGGGCGATCGTACGGAACCATCATCAGCGTATGCTACCAAATGAGCTCAAAGAATGGGCCGCACGCTTGTCGGCAATCCAGGACGAGGACATCAGACAAGAATTCTTTCGCATCCAGTCGGAGTTAGCGGAAATCATCTATGAAGATGTCCTTCGTACCTCGGGGCAGTTCTACCTCAACTATCAACCGTCCAACAGTGAAATAGAAACAACGCTACAAATGCAGGCTGACAACGACCGCACATTCATGACCATCACGAAAGACGGCGGCTTCATCCACGCTCCGGTCCCTGAGTCAAGTCGAAAGTATTGATGCTATGTAGTTCTGAAATATCGATTAGCTCATGTTGTAATTAAACTTTAATGAACTTGTATGTCTCTTCAGTTTGGACAGTCGTTCAACTTATATGTAATCGATGCTATTTATTAGTAGGACCATGAACCGTGCTATTAATGTGTTGCTTTTCTCTTCCGATCCTTTTGTTGCATACTCATATATTGCTTATATATTATCTGTGAATTGCTACTAACGTTTTGTTTGTCTAGTGCATAGAGATGACGTCGTATGTCGTGTACAAGGGTAAGGTTCCCGGAGTCTACGACGACTGGGAGGAGTGTCGGAAACAGGTTCACCGTTTCAGCGGGAACAGTTACAAAGGATACACCACTAGGACGGAGGCGGATGCTAGATACGCGCGCTATCTAGCGGGAAAGAGGAGGGAGCGGAGGAGGAACCAGATGAAGACCAGTTTCATCGCGATGATGCTCATCGTGACCGCAGCTCTCTTCTATGTGATGGTAGTTTAGATGATTGACTTTGTAATGTAACGACAAACTCGCTACTCGGTCTCAAGACCTAAACTTGTCTAATATTTGAACTTTGTTCGCTATTTCGAATTCGGAGACTAATGTGATGAATTGTATTATGTCCTGTTTATACTTCACTAATGGTAGTTTATACTGTATTGCAAACTGTATATTACGTGTTGTATTTTATTTTATAACCTGTGCAAATACCAGAAAAGCAAAAAAAATAATTCCTTGAATTAATAGTAGTGGCGCACCATCTTGCACATTAGTGGCGCACCCAGCTACATTACCAGTGGCGCACCCATATGGTTAGCAGTGGCGCACCAGTAGGGCACCCCTAATACAGTACCAGTGGCGCACCCGGGGGGATATCAATGGCGCACCAGGTAGTGCGCCACTGTTATTTGGATTAGTAATGGTGCACCAGAGGTGCGCCATAGTAATGGCGCACTAGAGGTGCGCCATTACTAACCATTACTAGTGGCGTGGTAATAGTGGCGCACCTATGGTGCGCCATTAATACCCATATGTGGTGCGCCACTAATGTGCTTTTTTCTAGTAGTGAAAACTCGGATGAAACTGAATACTACTTGCCAGAGCAAAACCTATGTAATATAGGTCATCAAGTTATTACAAATATCTATGTATTCTAGTGAATTATCTGCAACGAAAGAAAACATGACAGCAAATCATAGTTCTCAGGTGGTTAGTCAAAATATACATGAATGACATCTACGATTCTATTCTCAGATGATTAGTCAAAAGAAAACAAGCAAGATATTCAGGGATACTAGGATGATCCCGTGGTCTGAAAAGATGGACCTGCATTGATGAAATTTTTATTCATTGTTGTAACATGGAAACACTCAAACCCTATGTCAGAAATAGAGATGTATGGTATGCAAATGTTCAAAAAAGAGCAGCCAGATATGTATGTATACAGGATCACATGCACAAAAGGGATAAATGTGACAATCCATGGTTTAAGCATCTAACAGAAATCTCTGTGGCCAGTTCTTTGAATCATCTCCAGTAGGCTTCAGAATAAGATCAACAAAAGCTTTAATTGTATGTTTAATTGGTGAAGGCAGGAGAGGACAATCAATAGTTCTGGCTTGGATATATGTAATAATGACGAGCACCGTTGCGTAATATATAGCACAGCTAGCATGAACGGAAAAAAAATATAGTTGTTCAACTTCAACCGAGTGGTACAATAAGAAGCAATTAATTGACCAAAAGCATCCAGCCAGGAAAGAGACATACATAGATTTTCATAGGCTCTTAGGAAGCCACCCCTGACAGAACAGATGCAAACGAGATATTATGTGATTCCATTTCAAGTATTATATGATTGCATACTAGAGATATAAGGAAAGGAATATGCATCCCTAATATTTCCCTACAGAAATAACAGGATTTGGCTGGCTTGGGCCCCACAACACTGGGCTCTAACACAAGTGCCATGATACTCTGATAACCGATGAAGTAACCAACCTTGTTTATAAGAAAATTCAGCGCCCACAGACCAACTATATCAGCTTTTGCCTCCTCCAATGCTGAATGACATTCCTGAAGTTCCTGTACATTTATTAAAAAAAAGAAAGGAGAGTCAACTAGTGGCACCAGATAGGATATATCACTCTTTCCCTTTTCTGTCATAGCTCCTAATCGAGCAAGGATTTATCTACATCGCTACTTGCTTACATACCATTCTAACTGTGGACTTTTTACCACCAGGAAGGGTTATGGAATGAGGCCCAATTCCATGGCAGCACTCATGGCAAACAATGTGTGTATAGTAAGAAAAAGAACTAGGAATGCAGACATGACACCTATTTTGCAACGACTAAAAGCTAAAATCGTACTCCAATCAGGCGTAACAGCGACATAATAATGATGGCATGTGAAGCAAGGTGGTATTCACATGAATAATTGAGAGGTGCAAGGATGCTGCCAAACACACCGAGCATGATTTATTTAACATGTGCACATATGGTTACTCACAGAACAGTTGACACATGATATCACATACTCCCTCCGCCCCATAATATAAGAGCGTTTTTTGACACTAAGAAAAACGCTCTTATATTATGGGACGGAGGGAGTATGTTCTAAAGTCACTTGACCTCCAAAAAGACAGATTCATAGTTACTTGACCTCCAAAAAGATAGATCCATAGTTATTTGACCTCCAACAAGACAGATCTGAGAACAGAAAATACTTTAGTGATCCATACTCCACAGGGAACTCGGGAAACATGAGCAGATAAACGGACATGTAAGTTAAAACTGCATGATCCATACATCGACTTCTATTTCTTCCAGCAACTGATCCATAAACAAAAATAAGAAATCCTTCACAAAACAATTCAGAAGTAAATTTAAAATGTACAAGATATCACATCTGGACAAAGCAAACCCAGATCTTGACTTGATTCCCCTGTCTCGGGTTTCTTCTCCCTGACTCGATTCACCGGTACACCTGCAGATTCTAGGGCAGATGAGTATACAGGACGAGGACACTGGATGGGGGACCGCGGGGGGGTGGGGGTGGGGTGCGGGGTGGGGTGGCGGGGACTCGGCCAGGGTGGCGGCGCTGGTGTGACTGTGAGGAGGAAGAAGACGAATGCGCTGGATGGGGAAGGGAAGCGGCACTGGACGCCGAGAGATGCAACCTGGATGCGGAGGGATACGGCGCTGGTTGGGGAGGGAGGCGGCGCCGCGACGTCGGGTGTGCAGGCAAACGGCGTCGATGGACAGGGGGCGGCGCCGGAGGCGGCCATGGTGGAGATGAGATGAGGAGCGAGGAAAGAAGTGGGGATGGACTTGGTAGTTTAGGGATTTTGACCGGTCAAGCCAAAATATGGGGCTATTTCCCTCCACGAGCAGAAAAAATCGTGGCAAAGCTTCCGTGTCTCCTGAATTCACGTTCCTGAAGGCCTACACGTACTCAATCCTGAAGGATAGTGCGGGACCGCCACGAATGTCAATGACCGTCACGAAAAAATGAGTTTGGGGTCTCGCGTTGCTCTCCAGGGCCGGCTCGACCAAACCCTAGCGCCGCTGCCGCCACACCCCGCCCTCCTCTCCCATTCTTCTCTCCGCCATGGGGGGGCCCCTCTGGGCAAAGCCCACGGAACAGCCAGTGGTGGAAAGTCTTCTCACGCGGATACGGCCCGATGGCTCCGAACAGCATGGCGCACTTGGCGAGGCTTCGACGCCTGGGCGGCGGCCCTGGGATCCCTTAGCGGTGGAGGCGACCACGGTGGCTCCGTGGGCAGCGTGTCGGTCGGGGGTGGGAGAGCGGCGTCCGGTAGTCTGGCGATGCTTGGTCTGGGGCCCAACGATGTGCGGTCCTCGGCATTGGGCGGCTCCCCTTCTAGCCCTCGATGGTGCTTGTCAGCGCGTGGAGAGGCCTGGAGGTGGGTGGTGTCCGCTCGTGTGCCTGGACATTGATCCGATTGGGTGTGGCCTAATCTGGCATGTCGGTGGTCTTCGGTGTTGGGTGTGTTACATAATCAGCTGCTTTCAGTTTCTTCAGTTAGCTCAGTAAGTTCAGTTAGCTGAATAAAATTCAGTCTGTCAGCATGTGCTTATGCACGTACAGATTCAGTTAGTTTGTTAGTGTCTTTGTAGCTCGTCCGAGGGAGCGCCATGGGATGGCATGGATCACGCAACTCGTGGCGAGCATGTAGGGTTCGATCACGGCGAGCATCGTGGGATGGCACGATCTGTAGGCTCATTCGTGGGTGACCATTTCCTCCTTGTTTTCAGCAGCTCGATGGAGCTAGCTTAATAATAGAAACCCGCCGACTTGAGGGGAGGGTGCTCTGATTGCTTGGGGCAAAATCCTTGCTTCGGCTGGCTGGAGCCGATGATGGTGACGCCTACGTGCGCCGCTAACTTTCCTGGAGGCGTCGTGGCCCGAGGGCCTCTGCCCACCTGTCTCGGACTCCGGGGGAAACCCCTTGTTCCAGGTATTCCTGGAACGGGCGATGGTGGCGCATCCTTTTTCGCGGTCTTTCCTGAAGGCATCGTCTTGGTTTGCGGGTTCCATCGCTACTTGTTGCAGGGTTGCCGGGGCGGCGGTCTTGGATCAGTGTGGCATGGTCTCTTGTTCGGCAACAATGACGACATCGAGTAGAGTTGGGTCGCGGCTGGGATTTTGTAGTCGGTTTCATCCGGCGTGTTGGAGGGGCGCTCATCCCCAACCATGTATGCGTGACGTCGGAGCTGCTGAGGAGAAGCCTTGGCGGTGACGATGACACGAGATGGGTGGTCGGTTGCATGGGCCTCCACTAGTAGAAAAAGGGCCATTTGTCCCGGTTCGTAAGGGCCTTTAGTCCCGGTTCTGGAACCGGGACTAAAGGGTCGGGACTAAAGTCCAAAACCTTTAGTCCCGGTTTGCTTACGAACCGGGACCAAAGGCCCTCCACGTGGCGCTGCCCACCTTTAGTCCCGGTTGGTAACACCAACCGGGACTAAAGGTCCTTGCCGGGGGCTGCCTTGCCGGGGGGGAAAAAATTGAAAATTTTTTTTTGAATTTTTTTTTGATTTGTTTTTAAGTTTTATTCCGAATTTCAAATCTTTGAATTATTTGACAATTTAATCTCTAATCATCCCTCCTCACTGCTTCAGAATTTAATCTCTAGAGTCTCTAATCAGCACTCATTCCAAATCGTCTAACTTCAGCCCGAGCACGCTTAACTTTCAGGTTCTATCTCCCCTAGTTTCCAAGTCTGCACTTGTTGTTTTCCTGACAATCTTAAGCTATCAATCCTATTAACCCTTAGGTCTATATGTCACATGATTTAATTTTTTGAATTCTAAACAATTATTAAAATAAACAAAATAAGCACTAATAATATTGAATTTCAATGGAAATAAAATAAGTAATAATATTATTTTATTATTTTTTTGGCCATTTATTCATTTAATATGACATAATTAATATCTTTAAATCTGTAAATCAAAATTCGACAAATAATATATCCATTATTATCAGAAAAATGTGAGCAATCCAAATATGAAATCATTTATTTTTTTTAAATAAAATTAATTTTTAAAATTATTAAAATTATTATTTTTGATTTGAAATAACTTTTTTTACTTTTGGAATTTTGAGAATCTGAGAAAACTTCACCGGGTAAACCCAGGTGAAATCGAGTCCCAATTTTTCTCTAGGTTTTTTTGATATATTAAACTTTTTTTTTCGACGTCGTATGCAAAAGTTATGGCCGTTTTACATTTTTTTTCGTTTTTTTGCAAAAAAGGTCAAAATTCATATTTCAAAATTTCTATACCAACTAGACACTAAAACCTAACTACATCTCGAAGGATTTTATTTTTTGAAGATTTTATCATTTTTGTTTATTTTCTACAAAACTAAAAAAGGTGATCCACGGGGGGGGGGGGGGGGGTAGAGTTTGAAAATTTTAGAACCCCTTTAGTCCGAGTTGGTGTCCATCCAATCATACCGTCGACTACACATCTGCTAGCACCGTCCCAGCCAGAGTCACAGCTAAGGTTAACCAAGTCAGAAAGGTATGCGGCCGTCGGCTTCGAAGTATCAGGGTTTCAGACGAAAACTCGTCTGTTACAAATACCTTTCATTTTTTAAAACTTATTTCAACTACAGACTTTTTGTGTGTGCACCATTCGAAGCCACGCCATCACTTTTCAACCCTTTCTGACTTCATTTGCTATTTTTCATGCATTTACTGATTTTTTTAAGCTAAATGACCCTAAAATTGAAAAGCACTACAAATGAACTCTGGAAAGGTTGAAAGTTGGCATGGTATCATCATTTCACCCACATAGCATGTGCTAAAAAGTTGAGAGGGTTACGGCAAAAACTGGATGCACTTCGTGTACAAACTGGACCATCTCATTCGAAGTATCAAGGTTTCGGACGAAAACTCGTCTGTTACAAATGCATTTCATTTTTTTAAACTTATTTCAATTCCAGACTTTTTGTGCATTCAATATGCACCATACTACAACATTTTAAAATCTACAGAAAGAACTAACTAAAAAAAAAAAACAACAACAATTAAATGACTAAAACAACTATATAAGCAAAACAGTATTGTTTTAATTAAAATCCTAATTTAAATTATTGTAAAAATAACCAAATAAATCTTACTGTGACAACAATCTAACACGTGACTAGGAGTAAAAAGAATTAAATTAAAAACTATTTGTAAACTCAAGTTATTCACAATCTAGGGTTTGAAGCAAATTTGAACAAATTCAAATTTAAACCATTCAAATTTGAAAACTAATGGCACAAACAGAAACTAGACAAAATTTTGAATCTAATGCAAAAAGAATCACTCAAAAACATCAAATATCTTAAAAGATATAAGCAATTTAAAACAGAAACTAAAAACAGAAAAGAAATGTAAAAACAGGAAAAAAAAACTTTCAGAACCCCTTTAGTCCCGGTTGGTGTCTCCAACCGGGACTAAAGGTCCAACCTTTAGTCCCGGTTGGTAACACCAACCCCTTTAGTCCCGGTTGGTGTTACCAACCGGGACTAAAGCCTCACCATTTGGTCCCGGTTCCAGCCACAAACCGGGACCAATGGCCCACGAGGCGCATTGGTCCCGGTTCGTGTCTGGAACCGAGACCAAAGGGGTCAGACGAGGCCCGGCCAGCGCCCCGGCCTCACGAACCGGGACCGATGCTCCCATGGGTCCCGGTTCGTGAGTGAACCGGGACTAATGGGCTTTTCAGGGTGGACCAAAGCCCTGTTTTGTACTAGTGCTCGTCAGCACAGGCTCAACGTGTTTCTCCTGCAACGTTCTTCACCGGAGTCGGAGCTGTCTGGTCACCGATGCGGGTGGTCGATTGTTTGGCATAGGCCGGCATGGGTCTCGGCATCTGTTGCGGTGTGGGCTTCATTGGTGATCATTGATGGTGAAGTCGGATTCGATGGCTCGTGGAGGAGCGATGATGATGACGCTTGATGACAACCTCGACGGTGCTTTTTTTTCGAGGGCGTGTGTGTTTTAGTGTGGGTAGCCAAGTCAGCCGGTCTTGCCCTGCGCTGTTGCGGGCTGTTGTGATGTTTTCGCCCGGATTTTCGCTATTAACTTGACAATTCTACTTCTTAATTAATGAGATGTGGCAAATCTTTTGGCTCCGTTTAAAAAAATATAGTCTTAAGTAAAATCTTAAACATAGATCACAAGTTTTACTTTACAGAGCAGCTACAAAAACTAACATGTCCGAATACATTGGATCGACAGCGACGTAGATAAAAAAGCAGAGGTGGAAGAAAACGAAGCACGAGAACAATTCTACAAACCTAATTAATTAATTGCCAGCCGATAAATTACTAATTACTACTACCTAGCAACAGAAAATAAAAACAAAAATAGAACTAGAAGAGGAAAAAGATAAGCTAAGGCAAGAACGTGCCATCGCAGACACCGGTCGGCGCCGCCTCCTCACCGAACCTCCCGCACCTGCAGTTCGCCGCCACTACGACCGCCAGCGGCTGCGCGGGCGTGGGAACGACGGTGGCACGGCAGGAGGGGCAGGTGGCGCGCGTCCGGAGCCAGGTGTCAACACAGGCAACATGGTAGCGGTGGCCGCACTGCGGGAGCACGCGCAGGCCCTCCCGGTCCGCGAACTCCGCCAGGCATATTGCGCACTCCAACGACGAGGAGCATGCCCCCGCTGCTGATGACTGCGGTGAGGCAGCGGCGGCGAAGAACACCGTGGGGAGCGCGTCGATGGCCTCCTTCTTGAGGCCCTTCGGTGGAGGGTCGGATGGGGAGGCGGAGGAGGATGAGGCGGAGTGTCGTCGGCGCCGTGCGCAGCGGGAGACGAGGAGGACACAGATGAGCGCGCACAGCAGCAACGCCACGACGACCACCGTGTCCGAGTTCACGGCCATCACCGGCGCCGTCTGCTGCTCCGGAGGAGAAGGTGGTGGCGACAACGACAACGTCTGGCCGGGACCGGCGGCGTCGCGGTGCTGGAGGCTCGCCGGAAAGCGCATGGCATTGCTCTGGTCTGGCACACTAGCTAAGCTTAGCCTTGACTGCAGCGGATGTGTGCTTGCGTGCGTCCGATCCGAGCGCGTGGCATTTTATAGCGTGCGTGGACGGAAGGGGACAGTAGTGGAAGGGAGGTGGGCCCACGCGGCAGTGGAAGGCGCCTGTACAGTTCATGCCACTTTAGGTTATTTTGCCCTTAATTGGGTACTACTACGTACGTGGACAAATATGTATGTGTAGTAATCTCGTGTGACCCCGTAGGAGTAAAATGGCAGCGTTAGTAACTAAACCAGTGCATGCATGTGTGAAATCTCCTTTTTAATTGTGCATTTCTCAAAAGTGAAAATGAAGTGTTTCCTGCAAATAAAATAAAATTTGAAGTGCAACTGCATGCCAGGCATACTGCACGTGTGGACACTAGTTCTATCATCATCACCATATCTGTATGTATATCACTTTGAATTTTGGTTTAGATAAGACAGACACCCAACCTAGGCACCCAAATTTCACTGTGAGATCACTTGGTTGTCTTGACATTTGGGCAGGACAGTCCTGAGCTCGGAACACGCCCATCGATAGATGAACAAGAGTCACATAGAGATGTGATCGGCAAGTTGGCCTACCGATTGAAATTCATGTCATCAGTGATCATCCCGATCAACGGCGTTGAATTGAAATACGGGTCTTGAATCACTCACAATCAATTATGAGAGATATTGATTTGAGTGGGAGCGCACTTTAGAATTAAATTGTTTAATTCTCAGTGCAATCACTACCGAAATTAACCCCTATGCCGGCGTCGGCATAGGCCGTTTACCGTCGGCATACCCCTATGCCGACGGCTGCCGTCGGCATATCCCCGTCGACGTCGATCTTGACGGCGTAGTCTTGTCAGACCGTCGGCATAGAAGTGCCGTCGGCATAGACGTCTATGCCGACGGCATCCGTACGGCCGTCGGCACAAAAAATCCGCCAGACGTCCACTGACGGCGCCGTGACCTGGCGGCACCAATAAAAGGAGAACACATAGCGCATCTATGCCGACGGCCCTGCCGTCGGCTTAGTTGCGCCACGTGCCGCCTTACCCAATCTTCTGGCGGTGTCCTATGCCGACGGCCTGGCCGTCGGCATATACATGCCACGTGGCAACCACTGAGAGCTTCTAGCAGGAACATACGCCGACGGCCAGGCCGTCGGCGTATGTCTGCCACGTGGCAATCGCTGGGACATCTTGGTCGCCAGTCGGCATAGTTCTCCTCTGTTTTTTTAGAGCTGCTCTGTTTTTGCATTTCCAATTCAAATTCACAACACAATTTTGCATTTTGCATTCAAAATCACAGGAAGCAACATATACATACACAAAAATATATTCAATGTCCAAAACCTTATCTAGATAATATGAAAGATCATCATCATCTCAAGATCATCAACATCATCGTCGTCGAAACTTCATAAACATAAGTATGAGACATGGACATCATCATCGTCATCTAAAGAACACTAGGAAGAAGTATGGAACATGAAAGCATAGCAAAACATGGAAAACATCATCATCTAGCGAAGATTAGGATCATCGCCGCCAGCACCGCCAAGACCAGCACCACCTAGCTAGACCGGAGTGACTGGGCTCTCTGAACCGGGAGTCAAGCCACGAAATGATCCACCGGTTCCCTACATGTTTGAAAAGAGATTGTAAGGGTAAATATGATAGTGTTGAATCAACGAGAACTAGTTGGTGAATAGTTAGGCAATGTACTAACCGGAGTCCCACTGCCTAGTGCCACCCATTCATCGAACGTGGGCACGTATGGGGGTTCTCCAGAAGGTGGTGGTGCGGGTCCCATTGATGGTGGATCCGTGAGGTTTTGCATAGACGATCACATAGCCTGGATGTTAGTTAACCAAGCAAACACGAATGTCAGAAGAAATGAAAGTGCAAAATTTAGGTTGGTTCTAAGTGGGCAAAACTAACCGCCATCATCCGACGGTTGTAATCCTCGTTTGCCTGAACTCGTTGCAAGTAATCCCGCACCTCGACATGCTTAAGCTCGACAAAGGCCTTATATGCCTACAATATGACATGATGTAAATAATAAATCATGGCAATGCTGAAAATAAAGTGAGAAAGAAAGAAGATAAGGGGGGAAATACTTACAGCATGCTGGCTGGCTAAGCTAGGATGCGAACGGCTCGTACTGCCGCTCGGGCTCGGGTTGGTAGCTCGGAGCCGTGTGTAGGAGACAGAAGGAGTGATCACGCCATCGAGGCACGGGTAGCGGCCAAGATACTTCGGCTGGATGGCCACCACCGCCGTCTCGTCGTTCTGAGACAGGATGGAATCAGCAACATCCGAACTAGGATTTAACCTGGTAAACGACTCCGTGTAGGACTCTAGGTTCTTCTCGGTATTGCCGTAGTACTCGCTCTCGCCGTCCTTGCGCTTACTCCGCGCACGGGCCAGCTTCTACGACTCCATGTCTGAGAGCGGCTTCTTCAACTTGCCCTCCTGCAACGTCAAACACAAGATAGCCATACATAAGAACATGACGGTAAAAAGAAAAAAAAAGAATGTATCATGTATATAGATAAGAACATCACGGTAAAAAGAAGAAAAGGAATGTATCCTGGTAAACCTGGATGGCCTTGTAGCCCCAGTGGTTCCTGTTTCCTTGGCCGTGTGTTCCGTCGGTTCCACGATTAGCCTGGTTCTTTGTGCTCTTGGCAGCAAACTCTGCATCCTCACCGAGCCACCTATCCACCAAACTCGCCCATCCGTCATCCCTTCTGTAGCACCAAGTAGGAATAACCTAAATAACGGAAGCATGACATGTCATCACGAAACAATGAAATTGACTGTTTATACGTCAGAATGAAAAGTCTGTAATACTTACCATCATGTACTGCTCCCTGCTCAAGGTAAGCCGCTGCTTCTGCGCTTCTTTCTTGCTCATCTTTCGACCAAGGTAGTTGTGGTAGTAGTGCGAGATGGCAACCCAGCGCACCTCATACTGAATCTGGCGAGCTTTCTTCCTCGCAGCAGCCACCAAGACCACGTCGGCTCTGGCCTTGTGCTCCTCAAGAACCCTATAGAATTGCTACAATCATGGATAAAACCAGAATGAAACAAGGCATGAGTTAAGTGATTCGATGATAAACTATGAACGAAACTCAAGACGAGTGATTCTGAAGAGAACTTACCCAAAATTTATTGATCACGGCCTTAGCGGCCGTCCCGTACTCCGCGAGGCTGGCAGCCTCGTAGTGGTCCCAGGTCGTGGCCAAAACTCGCAGCTCCGGGTCCCTGTCTGGCCGCGGGCAGAATAGGCCCGACCAAAAATCCTTCAACATGATAGTGATAATGCCGTTCGGTTTACGGCCCTCTCCAAGAACTTTCCAATTGCTGCAAAAGAATCAAAAAATTAGCATGTGTACAATGAAAATGTTAGTATGTGTTCAAACTATGATTGAGAGGCACTTACTCTGTCCCCGCGGGTTCAATGAGCCACTTCTTCTCCTCGGTAGCAGGAGGTATAGGTAGTTCTGCAGCACCACGCAGCCACCCCTTTGGATCACCCGGCGGCAAGTTACCCCACACCTCGCCACCACCCTCCCCTCCAGAACCCTCCCCTCCACCACCCTCCCCTCCACAACCCTCCTCCTCCTCCTCCTCCTCCTGAACGAACTCCTCCTCGCCCTCCTCCTCCTCCTCCTCCTCCTCGCGAACCTCCTCCTCCTCAGACTCAGAGGGTGCCTCAGTATAGGAGGGCGTCGAAGATGACCCCCTATGTCGGACACGGACCGCAGTTTCTTGACCCGACCGCATCTCGACCCATCCCCTCCTCTTCTAGGGGCTCTCCCACCACCCCCTCCTCCTCTAGGGGCTCTTCCCCTGACTCCTCGACCTCCCTGTGAGGTGTCATCCTCAAGTAGTCGGGGGGGGGGGGGGGGGAGGCTGACGGGGTCGTCCACTCCTACTAAGACCTCCTTTTAATTTGCTTAGGAAACCCGCGCCGCTGGACTTGCCCATGATTAGCAAACCTGCATTGAGAAGAGAATAAACAGTTAGTAAGGATAACAAATAAATAAGCATACAAAAAAGCACATTAATAACAAAAAAGCACATTAAGCATACAGAAAAGAACATTAACAAAATATGCAATGTATAAGCATGCTATATATATATCTCTCTTTTTTGGCAAAGGAAGGAAGCATATTAATAAACCATACAAAAAAACTTACATTTCCTAGAACCCATATGAATCATCACTATTGTAATCTATTTGTCAACCGGTCTCACCATCACTATCACGCATATCGTCTTCGTTGTCTGATGGAGGTGGAGGCTCTTCCTCGTCGTCAGCGTCTTCATTTAACTTTTCAAGCATAATTATGTCTCTTTGATTCACAATTGCCTCACCATCATTTCGTGCATAGTCATCATCAACATAACCCAAGTCATCATCGTCCTTGTTTCGGACCACATCATCATGTTGCTCTTGAAAGAACACTCCCTCGTATGTCATGGGGTTTATGTTGTAGTAATCATCATCGTTCCGGTCCGGTAGCTTACCATGTGGCGACACCTTGAACACAACTTCCCAACCCTTTATATACTCTTTCTGGCATGGGTAGGGTAGATAATAAACTTGTGTGGCCTGGGTAGCCACAATAAAGAGATCAGCTCCGGCATAGACGGTTGATGGTTTAACTTTGACTAAACCAACGGAAGGTGTATGTCTCAGACCCTTATTGGGGTCGAACCATCGGCATTTGAACACAATGAGACTTAGGGTTTCGTGCCCATGGTTGAATGTAAGCTCGTATATTTTTCCTACCCTTCCATAGTACTCTACTTTAATATCTCCTTCGGTGAAGACTCCAGTATTTATAGTTTTGGGATCAGGCCGACTGTTCTGGTGCTCCTCTGTATGGAAGCGATATCCATTCACATCATACTTTTCGCATGTCATGACCCGACTGTTAAAACCCATGGAAACCCATCTCAATTCTTCATCCATTGATGTGTTCGGATCTTTTCCCTACAAGTTTAATTGAAATTGTAGGGTGCATTAGTTCCGATAACTAATAAATGTTGGGTGCACTAGGTAATAGGGAAGTTTGAAAATTTACTTTCTCCATGAACCAAGCAACAAATTTTTTCCTTCCATCGGCACCCTTTCGGAGAAGAGTAAGTGCCTCCGCTTCAGTAGGAGGCATCATTCCCGTCCACTCTTCTTCAGCGAATCGACTAAAAGAAGAAAAGCGGTATTAGACCGAGGCAAAGTGAACATAATGAATTGACTAAAAGAATGGTGCAACGGTATTACCTCATCCACTCATCCTCAACTTCCTTGATGTTCTGCAAGACATAGAACATGACGTCCTCCCACTCATGCTGTGGCATCATATAAGGTTTCGAGCATCCAGCCCTGCCACCTTGCCCGCTGAATAGAGGGAGCTTGGGTTTATACTTGGGCTCTTCTATATTGTATCGAGGCACCTTATTATGTAGAGTGGGAACGTGGTCCGGATAGTACGATGTCCTGAGATCTGCCACCTCCTCTAGGATAACTGCCTCAGCTATGGAAGCTTCAATCTTAGCTTTGTTTCCACATTTGTGTCGAAGATGCTTGTTCTGTCTCTCAGGGCCGTACTGCCAACGATTCTGCACAGGGCCCCCCAACAATATCTCGTTCGCGAGGTGCAAAATGAGATGTGTCATCGGAGTAAAGAAGCCTGGCGGAAAGATCTTCTCTAGCTTGCATATCAACTCCGGCGCCTTCTTATGCAATTCTTTTATCATCTTGGGACATACTTCTTTAGCACAAAGCGTGCGGAAGAAATGGCTTAGCTCCGCAAGCACACGCCAGACACGCTCGGGGACATAGCCTCGAACCATCACCGGCATAATTCGCTCAATCCATACATGATAGTCATGACTCTTGAGCCCGGTGACTTTGCCCGTTAAAAGATTGACTCCCTTACTTATATTCGATGCATAACCATCAGTGAACTTCACGACGTGTTTCAGCCACTTGAATGCCTCCATCTTATCATCCTTTTTAAGGATGAAGTCAGCATCTGGCTTGAACCAAGATTTTCGACCGCCTGTGGGAGGCCGCATGTTCAGACGTGGCCTATCACAAATATTCTGTTGATCGACTCTAGCAGTAACGTTATCCTTTGTCTTATCAGGAATGTTGAGGATCGTGCGAAAAAGGGCCTCTGCGACATTCTTTTCGGTGTGCATCACATCGATGTTATATGGAAATTTGATGTTCTTGAAATAGGGAAGCTGCGTGAAGGGGGTAATGTGAGTCCAGTTGTGCATCTCACCATATCCTTCAAAACCTTTGGCTTTTCCTTTGCCTTTCCCTTTCCCCTCGCCCTCACCTTCGCCTGTGGCTTTGGCTTTGGCTTTGGCTTTGCCTTTGCCTTTCCCTTCGCCGGCAGGCTTAAGAGCTTTCAGCTGAGCAAGCACATCCACACCCGAAAACGTTGGAATCTCGTTTACTTCGTGGACAACTAAGCCTTTCGTGAAGTTCTTCTTGTCTTCCCTGTCAGGATGGTCTGGAGGGACAAACTGTCGATGCAGGTCAAAGGCAACATACTTGCCACCCTTCTTCAGCCAAATGAAACGCAAGGCCTGCATGCACACTGGGCATGGCATCTTCCCACTTGTACACCATCCGCAGAATAGGGCATAGCCGGGAAAGTCATGCATGCAATACTGCAGCCAAACTTTCATCAAGAAATTTTTCTGCAGATGTCGATCGTATGTCAACCTCGGAAAGTACCAAGAATGGTGCAAATCATCCACCAACGGCTGCATAAACACACTCAAATTCTTCCCCGGATATTCAGGCCCCGGAATTATCAGTGACAGGAACATGGTCTTGCGTTGCATTATGGCGCCGGGAGGGAGATTGAGCGGAATAACAAACACGGGCGAGCAGTTGTATGGATTAGAAGACATACCATATGGATTGAACCCATCACCTGATATAGCAATTCTGACATTCCCAGCCTCGGCTGCTTCCTCAGGGTATTCTGTGTCGAATGACTTCCATGCTTCACCTTCCAATGGATGTACGATTTTATCTGCATGGTACCTTTTCCCTTCCTTGTGCCACTTCATCATTTTGGAAGACTCCTCGGTGATGAAAAGGCGCTGCAGTCTTTCTATGAAATGGAGATACCGAAGAACCTTTGCAGGGATGGCTAGCTGCTTCTTCTCACCCTGCTCATCGACCACCTCAATATACCGAGAGGAACCACACTTCCTACAGTAGTTGTCATTCGCATACTCGTGCCTAAACAAAAGGCAATTCTTTGGACAAACATGTATTTTCTCATAATCCATAGAGAGCGCCTTCATGATTTTCTTCGTAGCCTACATGCTTTTCGGCAGTTCATGGCCCTTAGGGAGGCTGTTAGCCCATACTCCCAGAAATGCTTCGAAGCAACCTCGGGTACAGCCGTACTCGGCCTTGACTGCCATCAGTTGCGAGATGGCATCCAGCTGAGAGAGCTTGGCACCCTCATAAAGAGGTTTCTTTGATGAGGCCAAGATATCCAGGAAGGCCTTTGCGGTTTCCTCCGGCTCCTCCGGTTCATTCGCTGAAAGTGTCGCAGGTGCCGTCTGTGCAGCACAGACATCATCTAGCATGTCTCTAACCCCATCGTCCTCATGAACAGCGATGCGTTGTCGTATCACCTCCTCTCTACCACGGTCTCGCTGGGCAAAGTTTATCGGCATGTTAAAGTTTGGCATAAATCCATTCGTGCAAAGGTGCAAAGTCATCTCCTCCTGATCTCTACGGATACGTCTCTTACATTTGGCACAGGGGCATTCTGGCACCATTCTCATTGGACGACGGAATATCTCCTTCAAAAACACATCGGTTCTCTCGGCCCACTCTGTTGTTACTTGATTCCGACGGAAAAAACCATTGTACATCCACTGATTATCTGCCATCTCTGCTTTATTGGGAGGCACACAACACAATTGAGGAATCATTTAAATTAATCACATCAATGTTTTATTTTCTACCGAGTTGACGAGAAACGACATTGAATCCACCTACATCTCTAATAGGTAAAGATGGGTCCTAATCCCACTCGAGGATGTGTAGATTGAGTACGTTCTCCATGCTCTACCCCATTCCGAGAGAAAATTTCGGCAGCACCTCCCCGCTGTTCTCCAGATACACGTCCCGGCAAAAACCCAAGAGAATGTGCATCCGGAGAACAACGGGGAGGTGCTGCCGAAATTTTGTCTCGGAATGGGGTAGAGCATGGAGAACGTACCCAATCTACACATCCTCGGGCTGTCCGTGGAAAACGCTGGACAATACGAATGAGTTACGATGATAAATATGCAATTGAATGCATATTTATCGATGCAACCCTTTCGGACGGGAGACGCCTAGGTTACGCGACTTGACGTGAAAATGAAATCTAGTGACATGAAAAAAAAGCGGAGGAGGAGATGGAATTGTACCTCACCCTCGGATGTAGAGGATGTAGTCGATCTGCGGAGGGACGATCGGGTACCAACAGCTCCAACATCGATGATCACTCCACGGAGATGCAACACCACAAATCCTGTAAATTCCACCGAGTGAAAAAAATTTAGGTCATCACATCTCGTATAGCAATCTTTGATGACAAAATGATAATGACATGAAAATAATTCACAAGATAACAAATGCCAGGTGAAGACTAACATAGCATCCATCCATCCATCGTGATCGTATCACATCTCATATAGCATCCATAAAAAAAATGTGATCGTATCACATCTCATATAGCATCCACACACAAAAAATGTGATCGTATCACATCACATATAGCATCCATCCATCCATCCAAAAAACATTCTTAACATTTAGCATATCACATATAGCATATAGCATCTCCTATACCATATCACATCTCATGTCAACAAAAAAACCTACAACACAAAACCCCCGAAACTATCCATCTATCCATTGTTCTAAAAATTACAAACCTACAAAACTATCCATCTATCCATTCTATCCATCTATCCATTTTATCCATCCATCCAGAGCAGCAGCAGCGGAAGCGGCGGCGAGCAGCAGAGCAGCAGCAGCAGCAACGGTAGCATAGCAGTGGCGAGCAGCACCGGGAGAGCAGCGGCAGCAGTAGCGGCACCTGCGATGGCGGATCAGGGGAGCGGCAGGGGGTGGGGAACCTCACCGAGGAGGCTGGGGTCGAGGCGGAGTACGGTGGCGGCCGGGGGTCGGGGCGGAGTGCGACGGCGGCCGGGGCGGACTAAGAGGCCAAGGTCGGGGCGGAGTGCGGTGGCGGTCGGGGGCGGACAGGAGGCCGGGGTCGGGGCGGAGTGCGGCGGTGGCCGAGGGCGGAGCAGCGCGGTGACGGCAGAGCAGGGGGAGTCGGGCGGCGGCGCGCAGAGCAGAGGGGAGGGTGGGATCGGGAATAGGGATCGGGGAGGCGGCGGTGCGACGAGGTGGTGGAGATGGTGGCGGCAGTGGCGGCGCGACGAGGGTGGCGGCGGCGGCGGGGCGGAGAGGGTGGCGGCGGCGGCTGGTCGGGATCGGGCATGTATGGGGGAGAGAGAGAGAAATGAGCGGAGGATATAGATTGGATGCCACATGTCCATCTATGCCGACGGCTTTGCCGTCGGCATAGATACTTCTCATTTTTTTATTCTTTCCATTTTTTATTTAACATGCACCTTCATTTTTAAAAAGAACATCTCCTAACACACACATTTATTTTACATGCATAGATACTTTGGTGGCATTGCTACCCTCCGAAGGCCCCCGACCGGTCTAACCCTAGCCCAGTTGACCCGCAGATCTACCCCTTTGACTTTCACCGGACGAACTTTGACCGATGGACCTTTCCATCTGGTTGTGATAGGCCAGCCCATAGCAACATCTTAGAACAAGGTCTGGGCCCAACCCACCACTAGATTCCCTCCGGGTCGACCCGACATGGCCATTTTCCGCCTCCAAGTGCCGGCGGCAGTGCCATCTGTGAAGGGGGTCACACTCCGGAGCCGCGTATTGCCTATTTAAATACCCCACCACACTTTCAGACATGTAAGAGGACCGAACGCAAGATTTGGTGGGATTGCTAACCGCCGAAGACTCCCCCACCCCACTCGTAGACATGCGATGCCGGAGCTGCGTGTTGCCTCTTTAAACATACCGCCATAGTTTAAGACATGCATGAGGACCCAGTGCGATGTTTTGGTGGCATTACTACCCCCTAAAGGCCCCCGACTGGCATAACCCTAGCCCCGTTGACCCGGAGATCTACGCCTTTGACTTTCGCCGGACGGCATTTGACCGATGGACCTTTCCACCTGGTTGTGGTAGGCCAGCTATGGCAACATCTCAGAACAAGGTCTGGGCCCAACCCACCACTAGATTCCCTCTGGGTCGACCCGACGTGGCCGTTCCCCCACCCGTCCAAGTGCCAGCGGCAGAGCCCTCCATGAAGGGGGCACACTCCGGAGCTGCGTGTCGCCTCTTTAAACATACCGCCACACTTTAAGACATGCATGAGGACCCAGTGCGATGTTTTGGTGGCATTGCTACCCCCTAAAGGCCCCCGACCAGCCTAACCCTAGCCCCGTTGACCCGGAGATCTACGCCTTTGACTTTCACCGGACGGGCTTTGACCAATGGACCTTTTCACCTGGTTGTGATAGGTCAGCCCATAGGAACACTTTAGAACAGGGTCCGGGCCCAACCCACCGCAAGATTACCTCCGCATAGACCCGATGTGGCCGTTTCCCCCCTCCAAGTGCCTGCGGCGCCACCGTCCGTGAAGGGGGTCACACTCCGGAGCCGCGTGCCAGGTGTTTGCACCCGCCACCACACTTCCAAACGTGTAAGAGGACCCAGCGCAAGATTTGGTCGCTTAGCTAGCTACCGAAGGCCCCCGGCCACACTCGTAGACATGAGAAGAACAACCTGTACCGGGGGATTTCTGCGCATACTACTGAATCTTTAAAAAATATAAGAAATTGCCACGCATCTTATATCACGTGTGCCCGTGCCATGTAAAAAATTCATGAGTTGATCATGCTCCGGGTGTTCAGGAATATTCACGCAACACCAAAACCTCAGAGGGATCACTTCGGTGTCATCGCCGTCCGTGAGGGGGGACCACACCCCGGAGCCGCGCATTGCCTCTTCGGACATGCCACCACAACTTAAGACATGAGTGAGGACCCAGTGCGAAGATCTGGTGGCGTAGCTACCCACCCAAGGCCCCCGTCCCGCCTAACCCTGGCCCCATTGACCCGCAGATCTACCCCTTTGACTTTCGCCGGACGGGCTTTGACCAATGGACCTTTTCACCTGGTTGTGATAGGTCAGCCCATAGGAACACTTCAGAACACGGTCCGGGCCCAACCCACCGCAAGATTACCTCCGCGTAGACCCGTCGTGGCCGTTTCCCCCCTCCAAGTGCCAGCGGCGGCACCGTCCGAGAAGGGGGTCACACTCCGGAGCCACGTGCCGGGTGTTTGCACCTGCCACCACACTTCCAGACATGTAAGAGGACCCAGCGCAAGATTTGGTCGCATAGCTAGCCACCGAAGGCCGCCGGCCACACTCGTAGACACGCGAAGAACAACCCGTACCGGGGGATTTTTGCGCATACTCCTGAATCTTTAAAAAATATAAGAATTTGCCACGCATCTTATATCACGTGTGCCCGTGCCATGTAAAAAATTCATGAGTTGATCACGCTCCGGGTGTTCAGGAATATTCACGCAACACCAAAACCTCAGGGGGATCACTTCGGTGTCATCGCCGTCCGTGAGGGGGGACCACACCCCGGAGCCGCGCATTGCCTCTTTGGACATGCCACCACAACTTAAGACATGAGTGAGGACCCAGTGCGAAGCTCTGGTGGCGTAGCTACCCACCCAAGGCCCCCATCCCGCCTAACCCTGGCCCATTGACCCGCAGATCTACCCCTTTGACTTTCGCCGGACGGGCTTTGACCAATGGACCTTTTCACCTGGTTGTGATAGGTCAGCCCATAGGAACACTTCAGAACAGGGTCCGGGCCCAACCCACCGCAAGATTACCTCCGCGTAGACCCGACCACTAGTAGAAAAACTACTTTACGTGAGATACATTAGTCCCGGTTTGTGAACGGACCGGCACTAATGTGACCATTAGTGCCGGTTCCAACGGCTAGGCGAGCGGGCATCATTAGTCCCGGTTCGTGTTGAACCTCTAGTACCGGTTCGTGCCACGAACCGGGACTAAAGAGGTGGTGGCAGGCTGGTGTCAGGCTGGGGCCCCACCAGTCCCTTTAGTCCCGGTTCGTGGCACGAACCGGTACTAGAAGCTCACATTTAGTCCCGGTTCGTGCCACGAACCGGGACTAAAGAGGTGGTGGCAGGCTGGTGTCAGGCTGGGGCCCCACCAGTCCCTTTAGTCCCGGTTCGTGGCACGAACCGGTACTAGAAGCTCACATTTAGTCCCGGTTTGTGTTATGAACCGGGACTAAAGGTTTTCCTATATAAACTCTTCGTCAAAGAGCTCTCTGTTCTTCCCCTTTTCCTCTCCTCTCTGTTCTTCCCCAAATCTCGAGCTAGCTCATCCTTCATTTTGCCCAAATTTTTTCAAGATTTGAAGGCCCCCCATCCATCCAAGTGATCACAAAGGTTAGTAACTTTGTCCTTTCATCTCTCATTCGTAGATTAGCTCTTGCAATGCTCTATAAGTATAGTGATTTGTGGGTTTTAGTTTGGGAGTAATTATATGTGGTAGTTTATTTGATTTATATGCAATTTGAGCTCAAATTAACTCTTAGTTTGCATATGTAGGTGTGGTTTACTTAGTGCCTTCCCGTCCCCGTCCTAACCACCGTCGATCGCCCGCACCGTCCCGTCGCCGGCACCACCTTGGTGAGCCTCTTGTTCTTATCTTTTTTATAAAAAAAAATCATGTTTCTGTGATTTAGATATATAGTTACTTGTATAATTTTCTTACCCGTACGTTGTTTGTTATACATTGTGCCATGACTTTGATATCCGTCCCCGTCGGCCCTCGTCCGGTTTATGATTCGGATGTGGTATATTCTCTTTTATAACTATTTGTTGCATTTCGTGTTTATGACAAATTATGCCCATCAAGTTGATATAGATATTTTTATCTAGGAGGTATGTGAACCGGAAATTGCAACCGACCCTCTTGTCGAGAGGTTAAATTTAGTTGAAAAAGAAAACGAGTATTTGAAAGAAAAATTGAAAAGAATTGAAGAAGAGAAGATGAAGCTGGAGTTGTATGTTGCCGATGTCGTCGATGATCACAAGATCAAGATGGATGCAATGCGCTTGAAGATTAGAAAATTTAAAAAATATGCCATTGATAGTGAGGCTTGGTATCACTATGCTGTTGGATCAATTGTTACCTTAGTTGCGATCTTGATCGCATTTGTTGTTGCATTTAAATGCTTTAGCTAGAGAGTTTGTATGTTGTTTGATGAGAACAAGTTTGTATGAACTTTATGTATGAACTTGTATTAATTTGGTCTTTTCGGTGTTGTGTAATGAAGATGAGCCGGCAATGGATGTACGATGACCGATGCTCTCCCCAGTTCATTAATGGCGTGCGTACTTTTCTGGTTGCGGCTGAGGCAAACAAGCGGGCGGATGGTTTTATGTATTGTCCATGTGCTGGCTGTAAGAATGATCGAAATTACTCTAACTCAAGAACCATTCACGTCCACCTGTTTGAGTCCGGTTTCATGTCCGGCTATAACTGTTGGACCAAGCACGGAGAAAGAGGGGTCCTAATGGAAGAGAATGAAGAAGAAGAGGATGACGACAGCTATCCTGGCGATGGGTTCCCTGAATACGATGGTACAACAATGGGGGAAGAAGCTGAGCTGGCAATGCGGGAAGAAGCTGAAGAAGAGGCATCAGATGAGCCCGCTGATGATCTTGGTCAGGCCATTGCCGATGCAAAGAGAAACTGCGCAAGTGAAAAGGAGAAGCTGAAGTTGCAGCGCATGTTAGAGGATCACAAGAAATTGTTGTACCCAAATTGCGAAGATGACAAGAAAAAGCTGGGTACCACACTGGAATTGCTGCAATGGAAGGCAGAGAATGGTGTATCTGACAAGGGATTTGAAAAGTTGCTGATAATGTTAAAGAAGATGCTTCCAAAGGACAACGAATTGCCCGACAGTACGTATGAAGCAAAGAAGGCTGTCTGCCCTCTAGGATTAGAGGTGCAGAAGATACATTCATGCCCTAATGACTGCATCCTCTACCGCGGTGAGTACGAGGATTTGAATGCATGCCCGGTATGCGGTGCATTGCGCTATAAGATCAGCCACGATGACCCTGGTGATGTTGAGGGCGAGCGCCCCAGGAAGAAGATTCCTGCCAAGGTGATGTGGTATGCTCCTATAATACCACGGTTGAAACGTTTGTTCCAAAACAAAGAGCATGCCAAGTTGATGCGATGGCACAAAGAAGACCGTAAGAAAGACGGGAAGTTGAGAGTACCCGCTGACGGATCGCAGTGGAGAAAAATCGAGAGAAAGTGGAAGGACTTTGCAGATGACGCAAGGAACGTATGGTTTGGTTTAAGTGCAGATGGCATTAATCCTTTTGGCGAGCAGAGCAGCAATCATAGCACATGGCCTGTGACTCTATGTATCTATAACCTTCCTCCTTGGTTGTGCATGAAGCGGAAGTTCATTATGATGCCAGTGCTCATCCAAGGCCCCAAGCAACCCGACAATGACATTGATGTGTACCTAAGGCCATTAGTTGAAGAACTTTTAGAGCTGTGGAGTATAGAAGGTGTACGTGCGTGGGATGAGCACAAACAGCAGGAATTTGACCTGCGAGCGTTGCTGTTTGTAACCATCAACGATTGGCCTGCTCTCAGTAACCTTTCAGGACAGACAAACAAGGGATACCACGCATGCACGCACTATTTAGATGATACCGACAGTATATATTTGGATAAATGTAAGAAGAATGTGTACCTGGGACATCGTCGATTTCTTCCGAGCAGGCATCCCGTAAGAAAGAAAGGCAAGCATTTCAAAGGTGAGGCAGATCACCGGAAGAAGCCTCGCCACCGTACTGGTGATGATATACTTGATATGGTCAAGGATTTAAAAGTAATCTTTGGAAAGGGTCCTGGCGGACAATCTGTTCCGAATGACGCTGACGGAGGCGCGCCCATGTGGAAGAAGAAATCTATATTTTGGGACCTACCCTATTGGAAAGACCTAGAGGTCCGCTCTACAATCGACGTGATGCACATGACGAAGAATCTTTGCGTGAACCTGCTAGGCTTCTTGGGCGTGTATGGGAAGACAAAAGATACACCGGAGGCACGGGAGGACCAGCAACGTATGCACGGAAAAAACGGCATGGATCCATAGCAGTATCAGGGTCATGGCAGCTACGCTGTTACCAAAGAAGAGAAGGAAATCTTCTTCGAATGCCTGCTCAGTATGAAGGTCCCGTCTGGCTTCTCGTCGAATATAAAGGGAATAATAAATATGGCAGAGAAAAAGTTCCAGAACCTAAAGTCTCATGACTGCCACGTGATTATGACGCAACTGCTTCCGGTTGCATTGAGGGGGCTTCTACCGGAAAACGTTCGATTAGCCATTGTGAAGCTATGTGCATTCCTCAATGCAATCTCTCAGAAGGTAATCGATCCAGAAATCATACCAAAGTTAGAGAATGATTTGGTGCAATGTCTTGTCAGTTTCGAGTTGGTGTTCCCACCATCCTTCTTCAATATCATGACGCACGTCCTAGTTCACCTAGTCGAAGAGATTGCCATTCTGGGTCCTGTGTTTCTACACAATATGTTCCCCTTTGAGAGGTTCATGGGAGTCTTAAAGAAATATGTTCATAACCGTGCTAGGCCAGAAGGAAGCATCTCCAAGGGCCATGAAACAGAGGAGGTCATTGAGTTTTGTGTTGACTTTATTCCTGACCTTAAGCCGATTGGTGTTCCTGAATCGCGGCATGAGGGCAGACTGGGTGGAAAAGGCACGCTAGGAAAGAATTCAGTAATATGCCATGACGGGCATTCTTGGGCGCAAGCACACTACACAGTTCTGCAAAGTTCCACCTTGGTGGCTCCGTATATCGAGGAACACAAGAATATTCTACGCTCCAAACACCCGGAGCAGTCTGACGACTGGATTACACATGAACAAACAGGGACTTTCGCCGGTTGGTTGCAGACACGTCTCATGCATGACGACACTGTTGCAGATGAGCTGTACTTGCTGTCCAAGTTACCATCTTCGACTATATTGACTTTCAAAGGGTACGAGATAAATGGGAATACATTTTACACGATCGCCCAAGATAAAAAGGGCACCAACCAAAACAGTGGTGTCCGCTTTGATGCAACAAACACCAATAGGCCAAAGGACACATATTATGGTTACATAGAGGAGATATGGGAACTTGACTATGGACGTGGTTTGAAGGTCCCTTTGTTTCGGTGCAAATGGGTCAATCTGACAGGAGGCGGGGTAAAGGAAGACCCGCAGTATGGAATGACAATAGTGGATCTCAACAATCTTGGGTACGCAGACGAACCATTCGTCCTAGCCAATGATGTGGCGCAGGTTTTCTATGTGAAGGACATGTCTACCAAGCCGAGAAAAAGAAAAGATAAGGAAGCGAATACATCATACGATGAGCCAAAGCGCCACATAGTTCTTTCAGGGAAAAGAAACATCGTGGGAGTGGAGGACAAGACAGACATGTCAGAAGATTATGAAAAGTTTCATGAAATTGCTCCCTTCACAGTGAATATTGACCCGAGCATCCAGTTAAACGATGAAGATTGTCCATGGTTACGGCGCAAAGGGACACACGCGAAGAAAAATTTTTATACCCAAAGATCCCACTCTGGGATGTGACCGGCTTCTCTAGTGAGTTTCCGGACTTATATATCTGGAAAGTCCCACTTCGGACAAACCGGAGGGAATCTTTGTAATAGTTAGGGTACTTATGTGTTTTGGCATTTGAAACGTGAAGAAATATTATGTCCAAAGCCACGTCATCAATTTTCAACCCTTTCTGACTTCATTTGCTATTTTTCATGTATTTACTAACTTTTTTGAGTTAAATGACCCTGAAATTGAAAAGCACTACAAATGAACTCTGAAAAGGTTGAAAGTTGGCATGGTATCATCATTTCACCCACATAGCATGTGCTAAAAAGTTGAGAGGGTTACGGCAAAAACTGGATGCATTTCGTGTACAAGATGGACAATCTCTTTCGAAGTATCAGGGTTTCAGACGAAAACTCATCTGTTACAAAGTCATTTCATTTTTTTAAACTTATTTCAACTCCAGACTTTTTGTGCATTCAGTATGCACCATTCGAATCGACGTCATCAATTTTCAACCCTTTCTGACTTCATTTGCTATTTTTCATGCATTTACTGATTTTTTTGAGCTAAATGACCCTGAAATTGAAAAGCACTACAAATGAACTCTGAAAAGGTTGAAAGTTGGCATGGTATCATCATTTCACCCACATAGCATGTGCTAAAAAGTTGAGAGGGTTACGGCCAAAACTGGATGCACTTCGTGTTCAAAATGGACAATCTCTTTCGAAGTATCAGGCTTTCGGACGAAAACTCATCTGTTACAAAGGCATTTTATTTTTTTAAATAACCTAAGAATTACCAAATTGAATATAATGATAAAACACACTAATATTAAACAGCGGAAAAAAGAATCACTGAAAAATCTATTTTTAAAGTAAAGTTATTCACAAACTAGTGATTCACACAAAATTCAAATAATTCAAATTTAAACTATCCAAATTTGAAAACTACTGGCACTAACAGAAAGTTTATAATTTTTTTTACCTAAAGCAAAAAGATTCACAAAGAAACTCTAAATAAAGCAAAAAACAACTCAGAAACAAAAGAAAAAAAATAGAGCAGAAAAAAATGAAAAATAAATAAATTAAAAAAATGCCCGCCCACTGGGCCACCACGGCCTGCATACGACTAGAAACCCAACCTCTAGTGGGCCAGGATGCAGGCCCGCAAGGCCCAGTAGGCCCAACAGGGCAGCGATGGTGCGCCATGGCCGGAAGGCCTGCTTTAGAGAGGAGCTCGAAGGAGTAGCCGCGATGGGGCTTATAAACCAATGCGGCTGCCCTTCGCTAGGCGAGGTGGGACTAAACTTCCTGCACCGCGGCTGTGGCAGCACGAGACCTTTAGTCGCGGTTGGTGGCTCCAACCGCGACTAAAGGGGGGCCTTTAGTCCCGGTTGGAGGCACCAACCGCGACTAAAGGTCTGGCTGACCTTTAGTCGCGGTTGGTGCCTCCAACCGGGACTAAAGGCCTCCGCATATATATACAACACTTCAATTTTTTTCAGTTTCTCTCTGCTTTCGACCACTACACAGAGGAGATCGCCGCCCCCGACGCGCCGCCTGCCCCGACGCCGTCGCCGCCCCCGATGCGCCGCCCACGCCTTCGCCGCCCCCGACGTGCCGCCCACGCCGTGCCCGCGCCCGCCTGCCCCGACGCCGTCGCCTCCCCCGACGCGCCGCCCACGCCTTCGCCGCCCCCGACGCGCCGCCCACGCCGCGCCCGCGCCCGCCTGCCCCGACACGCCGTCCCGCCGCCCCTCCTCGACCTCGTGCGCCGTCGCCGTCGCCGACGACTCGCCTCGCCTCGCCGGCCGCCGCCTCACTGTGAGCCCCTGCCGCCATGGCCGCCCCTCCGATCGAGCCCGCACACACACACACACACATGCATGAACACACACACACACACACATATTCTTATTTTCTGTTTTTCTATTTCTTAGTTTTTTATACTTTTAGTTATAGAAATGTTAGATGAAGTGTTAGATATATATATAAATGTTAGATGAATGTTTTTTAGTTTTTTATACTTTTAGTTATAGCTAGATAAATGCTAGATATAAAAACGTTGAGGAATTTTGACATTTGATCCAATGTATAGCAATTAGTATTTGCAAAAGTTGCATATTTTAATGTTGTATTTGCAAAAGTTTGTTATGTATTTTTTCTGATCTCATGCATCTACCCTTCTATATGTCACGTTTTGTCTAGTGTCAAAGTATTGAATAAATTCATGGCTTCATAATTAGCCGGAAGTAACAGGCGCATGATGGTACGAAGTTTTTCAAAGTTGTTTTGGAACGGAGTTCTTGATAGAATAATTAGCTTTTTGGTACGAAGTTCAGCAAAGGCCTTCCAAATAGCGATATTCGGAAGGCTCTTGCTGAACTTCGTACCAAAAAGCTAATTATCCTATCCGGGACTCCGTTCCAAAACAACTTTGGACAGGTTCGGACCATCATGCGCCTGTTACTTCCGGCTAATGATGAAGCCATGGTTTTCTTGAATCCTTTGACACTAGACAACGTGACATATAGAAGGGTAGATGAGATCAGGAAAAATATGGAACATTTTCTGCACATCCACAATGGCGCCATTTTGTTAAATCCCTTAAAGGTTAAGAGAATCCGTTATGATTCTGAAGGTTCCTCGTATATAAGAAATCACAATCAAGCATTTAAAAAATGTTAAATTTGCATAGAATTTGTTCTCGACGTCAACGATGCCCGGCCCGCATCCTCGTCGTCGACTCGTTCGCGACGACGTCCTGCTTCAGAGGCGCCACGTTCGGGACTGGGCTCCGCCGGGGTGGCACTGGGAGGTGCTACCTTCAGGGGCGCGCAGCTTGGTGAGGAACCCGGCCCCGGGTCCCGTCGTCGACCCGGAGCTTCTTTGGTGGCGTTCGCGTGGGCCACTTTCAGTGCGGAGGTGGTACCGCACCCGGAGCTTCTTGAGGCGCGGGCGGTCGACCCGGAGCTTCTTTGGTGGCGTTCGCGAACGCCCGCGCCTCAGGAACCGCGAGTGAACTAGATTCTTCGATAATATTCGATCTGTATTAGCTAGTGATGTTATATATATATATGATAATATTCAAGATGTATTAGTGATAATACTCGAGATGTATTCGAGATTATATTCGAGACGATGTATTCGAGATTATATTATTCGATAATATTCGAGACGATGTATTCGAGATTATATTCGATGATGCATATTATCTACTATGATTCAGTTTTTCCTTATTGATTGCATGCATTCTAATTTGAATACTAAATTGTTTTATCTTTCTTCTGGATTAGTTAAATAAAAGCTATGGACAATACTGGCAGAGAAGGAGAAGATGCTCTGTTCGACATCATACGCTCCCCGAGCCCAGATGATCATGATGACGGCTCACAATATCTGAACCCTTCGGGTGAGGGTATGATGTTTGATGAAGACGAACGAATAGATGAAGGCGACAACAATGATGACGAAGGAAATGTTCTTCAAATAACAAAGACCGGCGAGCTACAGGTATATTTATTATATAAGCCATCCGGTGATCATTACATGTATTAATTGATTTGTATATATTAACGAATCGATCTTTCTTCTTTTAGCCCTCCGGATCGAGCAAATCTTCTACAAGCGGCAGGGCAGTTCGAGGCCCGGCCAAAAGGTTGCAGGCTGGCGTAAAGTACAACATCGATGCCATCAAATCAAATGGCGAACCGCTTGAACCTAAGAAGAATGCGACCAAGTTCACTCGTCAATGCGGAGTTATTGTCAGGGACCAAATCCCGATCTCCGTTCAAGAATGGAAAAAGCCAGCAAAGGGAGATCCAGGAGTTACTTTTGTCGACGAAAGAGCAAAAGATCTGCTTTGGGAATCGCTCATGTCACATTTCACACTACCAGATCATTTGACAGATGCAGATCTGGCGAAAGTCAGGAAGAGTGCTCTTAAGAAGATGGCGATAGCATTCAACAACCACAAGAAAAATATATGGGCCGCGTACGTCAGAGCAGGAAAGCGGACTCCGGAATTCAATGGAACACTGGAGAAGGCAAAAGATCACTGGGACGATTTCGTGAAGTTCAAGGAATCATAACTAGCTCAGGAACGGTCGAGACAAAACAAGATTAATGCTGCGAAAAAGAAGTGGCACCATACTCTGGAGCCAGGTGGCTACCAGGTGGCCCTGCCTAAGTGGGATCTCACTGAGCAAAAGATGATGGATGCAGGGGTCACTCTAGTTACATTGGACTGGCCCCCCAGGTGCTGGACTTGGTTTTATGCGCATGGGGGGAAGTTGGACCCAGAGACAGGGCTGATTATGGAGCGGGCAAGTCTTAAAAAAGCTCAGGACGATTTACTTGTTGCAATAGAAGAAGCTCGAACGGGGGTGTACACGCCCAACAGAGAGAACGACGAGCTTACGCGCGTCCTGAAGAATCCTGAACACCCGGGAAGAACACGAGGCAAAGGCGTTGTTCCGTGGTTTGAGGGGTTTGCGGATTGGAACGCCGATTACAGAAGCCATGCGAGAAAGAAGCAGCAGGAGGAGCAGAAGAGGAAGCTGGAGGAGGAGAAGAGGAAGGAGGAAGCACTCTTCCTTCAAGGCCTATACTCTAGTTACTTGGAGTTGGAACGCGCTTTCAAGCGTCAGCAGGAGCAGCTCGACTCACTTAGCCAGGAAAGGGCGTCTCAGCGGCAGCAGGAGCAGATCGATCCAGCATTGGATAGCACCGTCCCATCTATGCCGAGAAGCAGCGTGGGTTCCACCCCGGCTGATGATGCACTGCTGGCTAGACACCCTGTGGATGATATCAAAGATAGGACTACTTGTGAGCTACACATGAAATTGAAGAACCTATCCATGAAGGTGGCGGACGACTATGCTTTAACAAATCCCCCTGAAGCAACCTTCCATTGCAATCCGATTCCAGCTGGCTATGCTCGTGTCGGGGTTGATGAAGTGATGTCAGGATATTACGAGCTACAGCTTGACATTCCTGGAGGTGACGAGGAGAGCACACTGGGAGATGCCATACATCGTATCATTCTATGGAAGAAGGATTGCATCGTCTTTCCAAGGCCACCGACTCCTGCTGCAACAAGTCCGCCGCCGCGTCAGTCGACTCCTCCTCCTCCAAGTCCGGCACCGCGTCAGCCGACTCCTCCTCCTCCTCCAAGTCCGGCACCGCGTCAGCCGACTCCTCCTCCAAGTCCGGCATCGCGTCAGCCGACTCCTCCGCCTCCAAGTGGTCCGGCACCGCGTCAGCCATCTCCGCCGCCTCAGCGGGCTCCGCCGCCTAGGCAAGAGCGGAAGAGAGGCGCCGCAGCTACGGCGGCTAGCGGTACAACAGGCAAGAAATACAAATATGGTCCAAGCTTCAAGCCTCTTCCGAAATTGCCTTACCACCTGACTGAGGAGGAAAGCAAAGCCGAAGTGGCTGCCCAATTGAAGGCCCATTTTGGACCGAAACCGCCCCCGCCGCCAAAGGAGAAAGTACCTGAGGATGTCATACAACACTTTATTGATAATGCTCAACCGGCTGTCAAGCATACGGACTCAGACTATGAGCGTTGTATCAATAAGTCATATCAGGCACAACAAAAGAAGGAGTCGAGCTCGAGCTCGGGCCAAGCAGTTGGCAAAAAAAGTGGTAAAATTGTTCCCCAGCTGGGAGAACAGGCAGTGCAATCGATCCCCCCGCTCATTGTACAAACACATGTGAGTACCGCCCATCAACTGGTAATAACCGACGATCATAAAAGGCAGGCTAAAGAGGCCGGTCTCACTGTTGAACAACTCCTAGGCACCGAGGAACTCCCCGTGTTTAAAGAGGAGGAACTAAAATGGAAATATGTCCGCGGCCAACCTCTGGTCAATCCTGAGCAGGTCCCGCTTCTACCAACGAGAATATACAATTTGCATAAGTGGTACATGCAAGAAGCAGCAAAGACCGATCGAGAGTCCCTCATGGTGAAAGTCAAGGAAAAGCATTACTTCCATGCAAAAGATTTGTGGGTTGAGTTTGAAGAGATGTTTCAGTTATTCAATCAAGACGCACTCGACAAATCTATCGTCAGTTGCTATTGTCTGTAAGTGATTTCTTTCTGTAATTTAAGTCTCTAGCTAGCTGTGCTTGTTCATTACCTGTAATTATCCTCACTATATTCTTTTCTGTGGTATTATGCAGAATGAAGATTGATGAAATGGAAAAAGCTGGACGCTATGGCATTGGGTTCATTGACCCAAATACGATTAATCAAAAGACATGGTCAATTCAATGGTCGAGAGAAGACACAGAGATCAGCTTGCTAGAGTTTTTGAAGCGACTAAACACCCAACCAGAAATACTACTTCCTTACAACTTCGGGTGAGTGTTACTATATCTTGTACTACAAATTCTATGTTTGCTTACTAGATGTTAATAAGTGTAGTTGATGAGTTATGCACATGCCCGCTTAATTATACAAACATGTGCGCATGCAGTTTCCACTGGATCTTGTTAATCATTGAAGTTGACAAGGCAAAAGTTCAAGTACTGGACTCACTATAAAGAGCCATCCGAATACGAAATCGTGAAGGGGATGTTCGACAGGTAATTTCAATCATTATCGCACTATGTCGGCCTCTTTAGTTCATTTCCTGATATCAACTAATTAATAACTCCTTTATTCATTTTCTTTGCCGGCGGGCAGGGCTTGGCAAAAGTTCATCAAAGAGGTCCCCGGCGAATGAAAAGAACGGCTGAAATGGGTGCGACCCAAGGTAATTAAGTAGTACGACGTACTAGCTTGCTTGATAAATTCTAGTTTCAATACCATTATCATGCTTGATTAATTATTATCTGATTGAATTTTATTCTCGTAAAGTGGCTGAGCCAGGCGCCGGGGAATAATTTATGCGCATACTACGTTTGCGAGACCATTCGCATGATGACGTCCGAAATGGGCAGATCTGAAAGAATACTTTGGGTACGTTTGCCAGAACACTATATATCCACAATTTTTTTATCATGATCTAATATATATACACACAACTAATATATTCATCTTGATCTCCTTCTTTAAAGCTGAAGGAGATGCGGGGCAAGCTCCTACCAACGGATCGCGTACGAGCAATTCAAGAGGAAATAGCGGGATTTTTGCTTGACCAGGTCATAGATCCCAAAGGAGACTTCCATTACAAGCTGTAATGCCTGCATGTAATGATCCGCAAATTGTAGGAGAAATTGTATATACCAAATTGTATATATATATGTGTATGTGAATGGTCGGACGAGAAATTCGATGATATATATATGATCGGTTCTACGTGAAATTCTATTTATATATATATGCATAACGTGTACAGTATGTAGTAGCGTAAAATATGTATGAAATGAAAAAGAATTAAATGGAAAACACAAAATTAAAAGGAAAAATAAACCATAAACCCCTAAACCCCTATACCTTTTAGTCCCGGTTGGTGTTACCAACCGGGACTAAAGGCCACCAAGCCCCCGGCGCGGGCTCGTGCCACGTGGTGCCTTTTAGTCCCGGTTGGTGTTACCAACCGGGACTAAAGGTCCCCCAGCTCCCGGCGCCGGCTGGTGCCACGTGGTGGGCCTTTAGTCCCGGGCCGTGTTGAACCGGGACTAAAGGGGGGGGGCCTTTAGTCCCCACCCTTTAGTGCCGGTTCCTGAACCGGGACTAAAAGCCCTTACGAACTGGCACTAAAGCCCCGTTTTCCACTAGTGGACGTGGCCGTTTCCCCCCTCCAAGTGTCGGCGGCGGCGCCGTCCGTGAAGGGGGTCACACTCTGGAGCCGCGTGCCGGGTGTTTGCACCCGCCACCACACTTCCAGACATGTAAGAGGACCCAGCGCAAGATTTGGTCGCTTAGCTAGCCACCGAAGGCCCCCGGCCACACTCGTAGACACGCGAAGAACAACCCGTACCGGGGGATTTTTGGGCATACTCCTAAATCTTTAAAAAAATATAAGAAATTGCCACGCATCTTATATCATGTGTGCCCGCGCCGTGTAAAATATTCACGAGTTGATCACGCTCCGGGTGTTCAGGAATATTCACGCAACACCAAAACCTCAGAGGGATCACTTCGGTGTCATCGCCGTCCGTGAGGGGGGACCACACCCCGGAGCCACGCATTGCCTCTTCGGACATGCCACCACAACTTAAGAGATGAGTGAGGACCCGGTGCGAAGCTCTGGTGGCGTAGCTAACCCCCCAAGGACCCAGTCCCGCCTAACCCTGGCTCAGTTGACCTGCAGATCTACCCCTTTGACTTTCACCGGACGGGCTTTGACCAATGGACCTTTTCACCTGGTTGTGATAGGTCAGCCCATAGGAACACTTCAGAATAGGGTCCGGGCCCAACCCAGCCAAGATTACCTCCGCGTAGACCAGACGTGGCTGTTCCCCCCCTCCAAGTGCCGGCGGCGGCGCCGTCCGTGAAGGGGGTCACACTCTGGAGCCGTGTGCCGGGTGCTTGCACCTTCCACCACACTTCCAGATGTGTAAGAGGACCCAGCCCAAGATTTGGTCGCATAGGTAGCCACCGAAGGCCCCCGGCCACACTCGTAGACACGCGAAGAACAACTCGTACCGGGGGATTTTTGCGCATACTCCTGAATCATTAAAAAAATATAAGAATTTCCCACGCATCTTATATCACGTGTGCCCACGCCGTGTAAAAAATTCATGAGTTGATCACGCTCCGGGTGTTCAGGAGTATTCACGCAACACCAAAACCTCAGAGGGATCACTTCGGTGTCATCGCCGTCCGTGAGGGGGGACCACACCCCGGAGCCGCGCATTGCCTCTTTGGACATGCCACCACAACTTAAGAGATGAGTGAGGACCCGGTGCGAAGCTCGGGTGGTGTAGCTACCCCCTCAAGGCCCCCGTCCCGCCTAACCCTGCCTCAGTTGACCCACAGATCTACCCCTTTGACTTTCGCCGGACGGGCTTTGACCAATGGACCTTTTCACCTGGTTGTGATAGGTCAGCCCATAGGAACACTTCAGAACAGGGTCCGGGCCCAACCCGCCACAAGATTACCTCCGCGTAGACCCGACGTGGCCGTTTCCCCCCTCCAAGTGCCGGCGGCGGCGCCGTCCGAGAAGGGGGTCACACTCCGGAGCCACGTGTCGGGTGTTTGCACCTGCCACCACACTTCCAGACGTGTAAGAGGACCCAGCGCAAGATTTGGTCGCATAGCTAGCCACCGAAGGCCCCCGGCCAAACTCGTAGACACGCGAAGAACAACACGTACAGGGGGATTTTTGCGCATACTCCAGAATCTTTAAAAAATATAAGAAATTGCCACGCATCTTATATCACGTGTGCCCGTGCCGTGCAAAAAATTCATGAGTTGATCACGCTCCGGGTGTTCAGGAATATTCATGCAACACCAAAACCTCAGAGGGATCACTTCGGTGTCATCGCCGTCCGTGAGGGGGGACCACACCCCGGAGCCGCGCATTGCCTCTTCGGACATGCCACCACAACTTAAGACATGAGTGAGGACCCGGTGCGAAGCTCTGGTGGCGTAGCTACCCCCCCAAGGCCCCCGTCCCGCCTAACCCTGGCTCAGTTGACCCGCAGATCTACCCCTTTGACTTTCACCGGACGCGCTTTGACCAATGGACCTTTTCACCTGGTTGTGATAGGTCAGCCCATAGGAACACTTCAGAACAGGGTCCGGGCCCAACCCACCGCAAAATTACCTCCGCGTCAACCTGACGTGGCCGTTTCCCCCTCCAAGTGCCGGCGGCGGCGCCGTCTGTGAAGGGGGTCACACTCCGGAGCCGCGTGCCGGGTGTTTGCACCTGCCACCACACTTCCAGACGTGTAAGAGGACCCAACGCAAGATTTGGCCGCATAGCTAGCCACCGAAGGCCCCCGGCCACACTCGTAGACACGCGAAGAACAACCCGTACCGGGGGATTTTTGCGCATACACCTGAATCTTTAAAAAATATAAGAAATTGCCACGCATCTTATATCACGTGTGTCCGCGCCGTGTAAAAAATTCATGAGTTGATCACGCTCCGGGTGTTCAGGAATATTCACGCAACACCAAAACCTCAGAGGGATCACTTCGGTGTCATCGCCGTCCGTGAGGGGGGACCACACCCCGGAGCCGCGCATTGCCTCTTCGGACATGCCACCACAACTTAAGACATGAGTAAGGACCCGGTGCGAAACTCTGGTGGCGTAGCTACCCCCCCCAAGGCCCCCGTCCCGCCTAACCCTGGCTTAGTTGACCCGCAGATCTACCCCTTTGACTTTCGCCGTACGGGCTTTAACCAATGGACCTTTTCACCTGGTTGTGATAGGTCAGCCCATAGGAACACTTCAGAACAGGGTCCAGGCCCATCCCACCGCAAGATTACCTCCGCGTAGACCCGACGTTGCCGTTTCCCCCCTCCAAGTGCCGGTGGTGGCGCCGTCCGTGAAGGGCGTCACACTCCGGAGCCGCGTGCCGGGTGTTTGCACCCGCCACCACACTTCCAGACGTGTAAGAGGACCCAGCGGCGGGTCCTTATACTTCGTATGGCCAAGGAATGAAAAATATACAAAAACTCAAAACAAAAGGGTGTTTTATGTAAATATGAAGCAAACATAATTGTTAGTTTATTCAAATTTGCAACATAGTATAGCAACTGAATCATTTCAAGATTCTGATAAAAAAACAATATAAAATTTGTCAAAATCAATGCAAGTATCAATTAGTTGTGATTTTAACAAAGTATAAGGACCTATATTCAAAAGTACATGATGTCACATTTCTAATATACTGAAAAACAGAAACATACTGGATATTCATATTATATGGAAAATTCTACTCCAAATCCATATATAATATGTTTATGTTAAGTATACACAAGTCAGATTCAAATTAATCAAATTTTAGCTTTTCAAAAATTATAATAAAACCTTAAAAAACAGATAACATATATGCCTACGGCAAGGCCATCGGCATAGATCCTCCACGTGGCACCTTCTGGGAAAAAGAACATATAATATCTATGCCGACGGCCGCCGTCAGGGCCGTCGGCATCGATTTGACGGCGTCAGCCTACCGTCTGAGTCCAAGTCGGCAGACTTACATATGTGCCGACGGCACATCTACACTGACGGCCGCCGTCGGCATAGCCGGATATATGCCGACGGCCTTTCTATGCCTACGGCTGCCGTGGCCGTCGGCATAGGCTGTTATTCCGGTAGTGAATTAATTACTGAACATTGTTTAAGTGTAATTTGCATTATAGTTATAGAATATTGACTCGGGTTTCCACCTTCCCTATTGAAATTGAATCTTGATTAAAACTTCCCTAACTGTTATTTATCTGATTAAAACTTTACGATTGGTAACGTAATGTGTGGATAGTCCTCAAGAGTGTCGAGAAGGATTTTGTCGTATTGCATGTCTTTGGTATTCTTCCGCTGATTCTATGGATGATGTGACTCACGTCCTTCGATCGAAAAGATAGAATTCCGTCACGGTCAAGTGCAGTATGCTTGCTTCCATTAGACCCGAACTTCAAAAATTTGGGATAATTATGTGATATTCATGGAACTGAAAATTAGTTTCAGATAGAAACAAAGGCTAACAGATATGAGATATCTAAAGCAATGTTTGTTTGCAAGTAGTGAAGTGTTTACTATGCATTAGACTGATAAAAGATGGGATCCAGAAGAACGTCAGTCATGTGATGATTGTGAATAAAACAACAACTTAAAGAGAAAGGACAAGTCCGAAGGGTGTTAGTGAGACTTATACGCCTAGGAAGTCCGGAGCTAACATCACTTTTAAAGTTGGGTGCTTCTTCTGTCAGTAGGAGAAATATTGGAAGTAAAACTGTTAGAAATATAAAGGCAAAAAGAAAGAAGACTGGAAGGTCCAGCTCAGGTATGAATGTCATACGAGTTATAGATGTATAAAAGGCTGGTCAAAGATGTAATTCTTGTGAATTAGGATTAAATAGTTAATCCCTGATTCATGGGTATTCTGATTAAATATTGATCACAAAAATACCCATTCAATTGCATCTTGTTGCAACTCGATGCAAGAAATACTACGGCCTAAACGACTAGCTGGTAATGAGGTTAAGATACGTGCTGGAAACTCTGTAAAAGTTACCATACTTTCCATCAGTGTATTAACTCTATATTTATTTTCGTAATTCATTTTAGAGTTTTATATACTCTAGCCTATTGTATAATGTTTGTTGCAAGAAGGTTGTTCATAAGAGAACAATTGTTGTTCGGTGTTATGAATAGCATAAGGGCCATGCTTCCATTATGAATGGGATGTATGTTATGAATATTGATGATAATATAATACATACATAACACTGTTGCTAAATGTCGCAAGACTAAAAGAATACCACATTTGTGTGACACTGCATTTGCTCACATTGGAGAAACCGCATGGAGAAATTTCATAGTGATGGAATTTGAAATCATTTTAATTATGAATCATCTGACATTTGCAACTTTAGTCCGAAAAGTGAAGTGACTAAAATATCGTTCACAGACAATAAGGAACGAGCAATGAACTTATTGGTAAACACACATACTGATGTCTGTAGTCCAATAAGTGATGTTGCTAGCAGTGGATTTGTCTATCTTCAGCGATGACTCAAGTTGATATGTGAATATTTGCTTAATGAGACATAAGTCTGGATCCTTTGAAATAGTTCAAAAGGTTTACAGAATGAATAAGAAATTATTGTAACAAGAAAATTATGTTTCTACAATTAGATTGCGGAAAGAAATATTTGAGTTACAAGTTTAGCGAATGTCTGATGAGTTGTGAAATAGTTTCACAACTTACACCTCCCGGAACACAACTGAGAGTCGAATGTCCGAGAAGATATAATCAAACCATATATGACATGGTAAGATCAAAGATGATATAAATCAATTTGCCATTATCCTTTTTGAAGTAATGCTTTAAAGACTGCGGCTTTTACACTGAAAAGAGCGCCATCGAATCTATTAAAATGACGCCTTGGTATGGTATGCCAAATCATGTTTTGTCTTTTCTGAACATTTGGAATTCAAGAAATGTGTAAAGTGTTTACAAACCTATTCCAAATCAGATAAGTGCTACTTTGTAGGTTATCCCAAATTGTTGGATATTCTCCAACACTATGTCGAGGCAAAAGGTTTGCCACAGAGAGGTATATTTTGAAGAAAATGTTTCTTGCAAAAGAGTGAGTGGGAGGACAGTGTAGCTAGACAAGATAACAGAGTCTTCAAAAACGCAGTCCGTGAAGAAGTTGAACTTCTGGGCATGTCTGTTTGAACTTCACTCTATTTTTCGCGTGCTCTTTTTTTTCGTAACTCCCCAACCACTCATCGAAATTGAGCAAATGATATACCGATGGAAAGCTGTTGAAAACGCGCAACTTTCCCGTGTTGATCATATTTTTCATATTCGTGATGATTCAGGAGATTTTTTTGAATACGCAAAAACTTGTTTTTAACGGTATACACAAAAATTTTAAACCATTTATCAGAATGAAGTATATAATATACCGTTGAAAAGCTTATGAATATGAGCAACTTTTTCATGTAGACAATTGTTGCAAATTCGTTGCCATTTGCGAGCAGTTTTAAAAATAGCAAAAAACAACGTCGTTTTTGCCCTTTTTTAAACATGTAAATGAATGACAGACGTCTCGCACTAGAATTTTTGAACTGTGCCGGGAGGAGCACGTGAACTTCTTGCAACAAACCTTTTAGGCTTTTAGTTTTGTATTCTTTTTTATTCTCATCTGAAGCGCATTCCGTGTAGTAGTTGAACTGCACGATGTTTTCACTTTGAACTTTTGTCAGGTATTTTTGTTCGTAATTCCTCACCCGTTCGTCGGAGTTGCACAAATGGTATACCTTTAGAAAGCTGTTGGAAAGACGCAACCTTTTCTAATATGGTTAAACTTTTGTTTTGAACAACATACACCAATTTCTTTTAACCGTTTATTTTGGAATAGACCATACGATATACCCTTGTAAAGTTGTTGAATAGGAGGAACTGTTTTCATGCAGAGTATTTTTGTTTTAAATTTGTAATGGATTGAGAGAATTATTTTAAAATACCAAAAAACAACATCTTTTTTTGTGTTTTTGATCATGTAAATACATGGTGAACCTCTCTCACAAGAACTTTTGAACTTTTCCGGGCCGAGCACTAGAACTTCTAGCAACAATATTTTTAGACTTTGCCTTTTTATTCTATTTTTCTCATATGAAACACACACCATGCAGTACGTGAACTTCTGGCTATTATCACTTTGAACTGTTCTCTGCTTTTTTGCCCTAACACCTAAAGAACTCATCACATAGCCTAGCAATCTAACTAACTAAATATCTATTGAAAGAACAAATAAAAAATGGATCTTACCGGAGAGGAAGGGGCGCACTAGAGGAGAGAGGAGGTGGCCGGACATGGCGGCGTCGGGGGCTGGAGGAGGGGCATGCTCGGGGGCGACGATGGTCGGGCATGGAGGAGACTGCGTCAGGCAAAGCCCAACATAGGCGGGGGGCATCTGGCACGACGGCATTGAGGGCTGGAGGAGGTGGACATACATGGCGGCACCGGGGGCCGAAGGAGCTAGGGCGCACTCGGGGGAGACGGTGGCCGAACTCGGAGGAGACGGTGTCAGGCGTGGTTGTGTGCATGCACGGTTGACGACGGTGGGTGAGGATGGAGGGGATCCGGAGATGCTGTGTGCTAGGGATTTGATAAGGGATTTTTACCTAAGTCCTGCATGGCGTCGGGGAGCGGGTGGTAAGAGGTGGTCGACTTACTAGTGGCAAGCATGCCCATGCACCCGCCATAGGTAAATGATTACCAATGGCAGGCGATAGCCAATTCCCGCCACTGGTAATTGATTACCAGTGCTGGGCGATAGAAAGCACCCACCACAGGTAAAAGTTAGTTCAGGCAGGTGATTTGCAGGGCGCGCCACTGATAATTTTTGTTGCAATTTTCTTATAATCTTAGTGTTTTATCATTTTAGAGACAGATTTAGGGTCCAATTTTTTGGGGGTTGAAGTTACACCATTAGAAGAGTCATGTCAAACTTTGGCACTTTCTTGGGTTGATTTGCTATTTTTAGGGCATTAAATGAATTTCTAGGTATTTAATTGAGGTAAATGGCTTTTCATTTTTAAAACAGTCTAAATGAAGTCTCAAAAAGATGAAACTTGGCATGGTGTGATGGCATGAACAATAGAGGGTGTGGTAAAATATTGAGAGAGTTACAGAAAAGTTGTGATGCATTTTGCTTACAAACTGAAGAGTCTCCGTGGAAGTATTATAGTTTTGAAGGGAAAGTGTCGAGTTTGAACGGGAACTCACTTTTTTTCAACATTTCCCTTTGAAACTTTTTCTGTGTTGAACATACAACATTTCAAGTTCTATGTTCAATTTTGGGACTTTTTTGGGTTAATATGATATATTTAGGGGATTTAATGTATTTCTAGCTATTTAATGGACATAATTCAAATTTGAACTACATGTACATTAAAAAATGACCACAAATTAGTGCAAAAATATCATTTAAGTTCTTGTGTATGTATTCAGGTCATATATGCAAGAAATAACTACACGTTCTTTAAGTTGATATGCGGTGTCCATGCCTCGAGGCCGTCTTCAGTTTCTAAACAACCTACATCATAGCCTTTTCAAATATTTTTCAAATTTTAACCACATACTCTACATGTCATGTAATGACACCATGCAAAATTTCATAGTTTTCAGACAACATTCAATTTTTTTGTAAATTCAAAAACCATTTTACATAATTAAAATTAAGTCTGTGTGTTTGTATTTTTACATATATACATATTTTAAAGTACCAAACTATTGTTTCATAAGACCTAAATATATGCAACCTACCTTATTTATGATCTTTCTTCTAATTTTTGGAAACTTTTAAATGTACTTGCATTTCAAATTTGAATTATATCCAATGAAATACAAATTTATTCATAAAATGCATAAAATATAGCAAATAATGAAACATACAAAGTTCAAACCATTTTTCATACAATACCATAAAAACATAAAACACTAAAACCCAAATAGAACCAGTAAAAAATACCTAAATATTATACCAGTGGCGGGCAGCTCGATGGGACCGCCACTGGTAAGACTTTCTCCACGGCTAATAGGGCCGAAGTGGGGCACATATTACCAGTGGCGGTCTCCTAATATGGCCCGCCACTGGTACTGCAGATACTAGTGGTGGTCCAGAACAAGAGCCTACCACTGGTAAGTTCAGCCCACGGGTACTCTGGGACCCGATTACCAGTGGCGGGTGGCACGAGACGCCCGCCACTGGTAACATGTTACTAGTGGCAGGCCACTTTGCTTGCCCGTCACTAATATCTGGCCAGATTACCCTTGGCGGGTACCACGGCCTGCCCGCCACTAATGAGATCCCACCTATAAGCAGTTTCCTAGTAGTGGAAACATGGTGCACGGTGTGCCAATACAAGCAGGTTTTCTCAGGTGGACTATGGATGAGGTTCTTCCTGGCTTCGACAAGGTCCTACTTTATCATGTAAGCGAGGATGCCGAGTAGTAGACCTTGAAAGAAGCAGAGTTGTCCATAGTGCTGTGGCCCAAGAAGGACATACAACTCATGGTGGAAATCAGATCACCGCCACCGACTACCCAAGCACGGATTACTGAATCTGAGCCAGTCTTCTCACCATAGCTACTCTTGAGTCGGTTGCCCGAGCCACCTTCCACTCAGTAGGCTAAGGCACCCCCCCTCCTGGTGAAGAATGGAATCAAGAGTAGAAGTCTGAGTGTGCCAAAGCCCAAGGCCAAGAAGATGGTAGGACAGCTAACCGATGAGGAGTTTAGCACATTGATCCACTATTGGATGAATTTTTCATGGACGTACAAGCATGGAGAGCCATTCCTTCTACCCAAAGACCTCAAGAAGGCAGGTCCCAATTGCTGGAAGTTACATGAATGCCGCGGGAAGAAAATTGTGGAATCCAATAACGGGAGTATTGGAGTCTACTTCAAGGACCATTTCCTTCATGAGGCGGGTGATTGTAGCGTAGGCTTCGAGGACATGTTCCTCCTCTTAAACCTCAATGAACTCGATGGGAGTCTTATGAGATGCTTCACATTGTAAGTAATTCATAACTCAAATCAACTTTTCTCTAAATGGCTCTAAATGATAAATGACAACTCTTTTGTTTTGTCTTAGGCACTTGATCAATGAATGCAAAATAAGGAAGGAACAGTTGGGCTTCATGGACCCACAGTTGGTATCCAGGAAGAAAATTGACACAGACAAGGAAATGGTCAAGACGTATGTCGTCAAGGCGCTGATGGATCAACAAACCAAGGAATTCATTCTACTTCCATACCACAAGGCGTAATATAAATATGCACACATGTCTACATTGATTGTCTTTATTCACATGGTCTGTAAGTCTTTTTTCTACTTGTGGAGCGCATTGGCTCTTGATTGTCATCGTACAAAAGTTAAACAAATCCTTCTACATTGATTCTCTCAAACCTCGAAAATACACAGTTATTCAACAATTCTGGGAAAGGTATTGGCAACTTCATTTGTAAAATTTGTATTCATATCTCATTTGATAATTGATTAGACAAGTTCATCTTATTTTTTAGTGTATTTGCCGAGTATGTGGGCTATGGAGGAAGATGCAAACTGAGGGAAATCCAACCTTTGCGTCACATATCCGATCTTTCGGTAAGATACCGAAATCTGTTTTTAAGTTTTTTATGTGCCATAGTTGATAAAAATTAGGTCATAAAATATTCATGTGTTCAAGTTGCTAGAGAAACACATTTTAAGAAGATTATGTGCTAAAGTTAATAAAAATAATTATATGTGAGAAAGTTGATAAAAATATATTATATGTGCTAAAGTTGATAGAAAACAGTTCTATGTGCTAAAGTTAATAAAAATATATTATATGTGCTAAAGTTGATAAAAAAGAATATATGTGATAAAGTTTATAAAAAAGGTTTCAAGATATTTATGTTCATGGTTTGATAAAAAAAGATCATATGTGATAAAGTTGAAGAAAAAACAGATCATAACTTAGGATTATAAGTTGTTCTTAGCCATTGTAATGCTAGGACTATTTTTCTTACCAAATGACTAATTTTAATAACAAATTTTCAGTGTCCTCAACAACCACGAGGGACCAACCTTTGTGGCTATTATGTTTGCAAAAGGATGTTTCAACTCATCCCAACTTCGAGGGTGAAAGATGCTGCTCAGGGCCTAGTATCGGTAACTGCACAATCTAAAACTTCACTATTTACTGTTCTTTTTAGCCTACAATCCACAATCTGAACTTAATTAAATACAAGCAGATGATAACATCGATGGACGACACTCCTATAAGCCAGGCCGACATTGTTGAGGTTAGAGCACAATGCACCCACTTCTTGGTCAACCAGGTCCGTGATATAGGAGGAGAATTCAGCTCGCCTTTTGTTGGATGTGTGAACTTGTTTGGCTGGTGCACTTGAGTTTTATGTTAGATGTTAGGCTAGATGTGATGTGTTTGATACATTTGCACTCGGAGTTTATGCATGTGATTTGTGAACTTGGTGCTGGAGACAATCTGTGTACTATTGGAGACTGATGAATGTGAAATATGTTGTGTGCCATCTGTGTATTATGTTCAAATTAAAATTCTGGCGAATTTACTTTTTTGCATGGCTTAAATTGTGAAAAATAAACCTGTTGTGCCGGTCATTACATTGCACATGGTTTAGAATCAAAAACCGTGTACGATGGACCCCCTCATCGCACATGTTTTTTAAGACACACCGTGTGCGATGGACCCCCAGAGCACACATGATTAAGCCTTTCAAACCGTGTGCTATGGACCCCCATCACACATGTTTTCTCCTACTCAACCATGTGCGATGGATCACTCATCGCACACAGTTTCCTTATTCCCGACCGTGGGCGATGGACTCCCCCATCGCACACGCTTCCTCCTTCTCGACCGTCTGCAATGACCAACCAATCACCTACCGTCGCGCAGTGATGGTTCGTGAAACCATGTGCGATGCACGTTTTCAACCATGTGCGAATGCCCGGTCTATAGTAGTGTATTGTATGAGGAGTAAGTCAAGTGGCATGGCTAGTAATTCCATGCTCCGACTCACACCGAGTGAAGCCAAGCCGAGTTAGGCGTGCGTCGAGCTTGGTGTTCCAGGCCGTGGGTGCCTGCTTCAGGCCGTAGAGTGCCTTGTCCAATTGCAGCACCAGGTGCTCCTTCCCGAGTGTTTTGAAATCGGGAGGCTGCATGACGTAGATCTCCTCTTCGAGCTCTCCGCTCAGGAAAGCCGACTTCACGTCCATGAGGTGGACCGCCCAGCCCGAGCAAGTAGCTAGAACCAACAACAGTTGGACTGACTCGAGGTGCACCACGGGGGCGAATACCTCGTTGTAGCCGATTCCGTCCTGCTGGACGTAGCCCTTTGTGACCAGGCACACCTTGTGCTTGAGGACCTCGCCTTGTGCATCCTTCTTCACCTTGTACACCCACTTGGGGACGATTGCTTGATGCCCAAGTGGGAGAGAGGTGAGATGCCACATGTGGTTTCCCTCGATAGCCTCCATTTCTTCCAGTATAGCATGCCTCCAACTGGCATGTTATTCTGCTTCGTTGAAAGAGTCGGGCTCTTCTGCTGTGAGGAAGTGGAGCTCTTCATCCGCCGGGCCGACGTCAAGCATGTTCTGCATTGTGCGGACCTAGTGCGTTAACTCGGTGTCGTCAGCCGAGTCAAAAGTTCCTGAGTAGATTGACGGTGGCGTGGCAAACTGCACAGTCGGGGTCCCAGAGGTTGGGCTTGGACCAGCCGCTATCGGAGTGAGAGGTGAGCCCAGTGAGGGTTCAGTCAGTTCCTTGAATGTGAGCCGACTGATCGCTCAGTCGGTATCCGCGATGGCCCGACTGATCCTTTAGTCGATGTCGGGGATGTTCCGACTGATCCTTCAGTCGGTTCAGGGACAGTTGGGCTCCTCGAGCTGACTGGGAGCACTCCTTGCTCCGTGTAGTCAATGACGAACTTGCTGTGGGCGTTGCCATCTGTCTGCCGCCACTCCCAGCACACAGACTCAGTGAACACAGCGTCACGCGTGGCGTGGATGTGCCGTGTCACTGGATCGAACACCTTGTAGGCCTTGGATCCAGTCACGTAGCCAAGGAATACCATCCGAGTGCTTATGTCTTCTAGCTTCTGGAGGTGTGGCCTTGTCGTCCTGAAATGGACCACGCACCTGAACACTCCGAGATGTTGCACCGCAGGTGCCTTGCAACGCCATGCTTCATACGGCATCTTGCCGTCCATGGAGCCTGTGTAGGAGCGGTTTAGCAGGTAGACCGCCGTGGTCACTGCCTCCCCACAGCCAGTTGGGGATGTTGCGGGCCTTCATGATGCAGCGCACCATGATGACAACTGACTGGTTTTGGAGCACGACCACCCTGTTTTCTTAGGTTGAGTAGGGAGGAGAGAAATTCCGCTGCACGCCGTTGTCAGCGCAGAATTTCTCGAAGGTCCTGGACTTGAACTCCCCTCCACGGTCCGTGGGCAGCGTCTGCAGTGTGCAACTACTTTGCACTTCTGCCCCTGCCTTGATGCACCAGATTACTAACTCAGCTTCACCTTTTGAAGCCAACAGCGCGAGCCACATGAACCGACTAAGGTCATCCACCATCAGTAGGAAGTACCTCTTCCCGCCTGGTGTCACCGGAGTGATTGGGCCGCAGAGATCCGCAGGGATCAGCTCGACCTTCTTGCTCGCTCGGTATGACGTCGCTTGCGGGAATGAGCCCCGTTGTTGCTTCCCGGCGAGGCAGGCATCGCAGAGCTAGCTTGCGTGGACAATCGGGCGAAGCCCACACACCAGCCCATCTGGCTGCATCTTCAGCGGTGCGCAAAAGTGCTGATGACCGAGTCGCTCGTGCCATAGCCACGCATCGTCTCCGCGTTGCGCGGACAGACACACGGGCTGCGTGATCTGCAGGTGCACTCGGTAGACATGGTGGAAAGATCCATCAGGCTCTCGATGGACCGTGCCAGTTGCATGTACTTCCAGGGGAGGACTCAGAGTAGCTTGAGCAGAACCCTCTTGTCGTTGATTGGGTCCCCGAGCGTGGATAGCTCATTGACGAGACCTTGCAAGCGCATGGTGAAGTCGTCGACTTGCTCACTCGGCTTGAACTTGATCTCCTCGTACTAGAGGCGAAGGATCTGCGCCTTTGACTCCCGCACGTGATCTGTGCCAATGCGCAAGATCTTGATGGTGTCCCACGCCTCCTTTGCGGTTTTCTTGGCCGCAAGGGTGGGCCGCATCTCCGGTGGGACGGAGCGCAGTATTGCCTCCGTCGCCAGCCGGTCCTCGGCGAACTCTACGTCGCCGGAGACCATGACTTTCCACAAGTGGCAAGCCTCCAGGATTACCTTCATCAGCAGCGACCAACTAGGGTAGTTGGTCCACGTGAGGAGGGGAAAAGAGGTGCTGGACATGCCCACATCGCTCACGGAGCGCGGTGTGCCCAGCTCACCTCCCGGCTTGCCCTGCAGCGCGAGCGCATTGGCCGTCTTGGAGCCGCTGCCGGCGACGCCGTAATTCAGCATATGCTTCGGCATAACCTGAGGCTCTGATACCAATTGTCAGCTCTCACAGGTCCCTTGTCTCCAGCCCGAGTGAAACAAGGGGAGGAAGAGGTAGAAGCGGAGAGCACACACGCACACACGCGAGAGTGATTTTCTAGTTGTGAGGCTGTCTCACTTTTTGCTTCTATTCATAGTTATTTATAGGCAGAGCTACAACAAATATCCTACCTACACTCAACAGTTCCCAACTGTCCTTACCTGCTCCTACCTACTTTCTGTCAGCGCAGGACAGTGATGCGACGGGAGCAGACGTGCTACCCACGTCCGAGTGAAAACCAGAACGGCATCCGACTGAGCTATCAGTCGGCATGCCCCTACCGAACCGACTAAACACATCCAGTCCGGTTGGTCACTAGACGGCATCCTAACCATGCCCTTGTACAAACTCCATCCGACTGACACTCCAGTCGGACTGCCTACCCGAGTGAACGGCAACAACAGCTTCACTCGGTTGATACAACCCGAGTGAACACTCTCAACCCGAGTGAACACAGGTTTATTACAACAGGAGTAAGTCAAGCGGCAGTGCTAGTAACTAATTAAACCAGGTGCATATGTGTGGAAGAAATCCCCTTTTAAATCGTGCTTTCCTCAAAAGTGATAGTGAAATGAATGCGAAAGAGCTATTGAGCCCGTTTCACCCTCAGGAGCAAGACAACGCACGGGGAAAACGACACAAAGTGTGCGCACCTACCTATCGCCTACCGGATATCTATATATCACTACTAATTAAGATATATACATGATCCATCCATCCAGTGTTAGTGCCACGACTCACTGTCAAGGATTATTTCACGTCAATTTTTTTTTAAAAAGATTCACTCTCAAGGATTATATATCTTAGCTTGCATGCATATATGGGCTGGTGGGTCGCCATTTCCGGCGCTAGACGATGAAGAGCTAAGAAGATGGAGAGGAACATGCAAGTCGCAATCTTCTTCTTCTTTATTTCCCTTTTTTTGTTTTGCGGCGAGCAATCTTGTTAGTTTGTGCTTGTATGATAGTGCATGCTAGTCTTAATTAATTAGTCTCCTCAGTGGACTGAGACATGATGCGTGATTAACTTAACAGCGCATATCTTGCAGGTCGTGGAAAGCAGTATCTATCTACGATGAGTGTCTGAGTGATCGTTTTATATATGATCGATCCCCTGTTATCTGTTTGGCTGTCTCTCCGTATGTGCTTCATTTATTGATTAGTCAACCAACTGAGTCAATTCCGCGGCTCCGGCCGGCCGGCCGGCTACTCCCACTCTATATTTCTCATGCATCAGTTTTCACCAGTGCGGCTGCATGTGACCGGAGACATGCTGCATGCCGCACGTACATGTGCGCTAACACTATGTATCTTCTGTATATGAGTACATCACTTGGGATTTTGGCTTTGCATCTTGGTCCTCCGGCTCCGGTTCCGACTGGCGAAGGTTGGCCAATCTCGGCTTTGTTGGGGAGCGTGTGAGGTTTGTATTCCCGGACTTCGTCTGGCCAAATCTGGGGCGTTCTACAGGCCCTCTCCGGCATTTTCTTCTCCGGGGCGGCGATTTGCTCCGAAGATCGTGGCCCCCGGCGTCTTTTAGTCTATATCGCCGACTTGCCGTTCACTGCTTTTGCAAGCTCCTAAGTTTTAAAAAGTTTTCTCCGCTAAGAGGGAGGCTCGGAGACGGCATCGAGCAGTGCTCACGGCACGCCGCCGGTTGATGCAGGAGGAAGAAGACTTCGGCACCCCCAAGGACTTAGATGTATTCTTCAATTTCTGTAAGAGTGTTTTTGTAAGGGTGTGTGCTGTTTAATATATGGCCTTTGGCCTTTCCGCAAAAAAAAAAAAAAAACACCATCATACACCTAATCCATACACCCTTTGACAACGCCGTGCGTTCATTTGGTGTCAAAATCTCGCAAAACCGGTCGTGACATGCTGCCATGGTGCTAATTTATCCTGTGAATATTCACCGTTGGATATCGATCAGACGGTCGCGCACGCGGTCTCACGTTTGAGCCTGCTCTCAACATGTCGTGTCGTTTGAATTTTTTTTTTTTGAGAAAAGTTTACCGCATCCATTAACATAAGCAGAAGATACATACATAGCAGAGAACACACGGCAGAAAGCAGAAATGATACGAGATCAACCCGAAAACAAAGAGGGCCCCAAAAAAACCAAAAATGCAAACTACACCCTCGGATCTTCTCTGACGAACAACACCATCACCTAGCTTGCACCTCATTGGACGCCGAAGCGCCCGTCAGAGGAGAAGTCGGAAGTCCTTCATGTCATGGACGGGAGAAGCTTCATCGTGTATCCACGCTTTGGAGACCTCTGCAGTGGCCCCGAAGAGCAGTCTTCGATGTGGATCGCCGGCCGGGGATAACCACGGTACTCACACCTCACATCCACCGTCGCCATCACCGAAACGCGGCTGCTACTTTGGATCTGTCGGCTATGTACCACAAACCCTGAACTGAACTGACATGCCGCCCATCTCACGCCATCACTGCCACCCTTAGGGGAGACCAGATCTAGCGCCCTCCTGAATATGAGTACTTCAACTTTCCACGTAAAAGAGAAGTCACCGCCGCCACCGCAAGCAGCTACTCCAAGGAAGTAATGTTAGGCAGTAGTTGTTGGGCCTTCAAGTGCAGAGGTTTGCAGCAAGTGGTAACTTTCCCCTTAGTTAAGAAACCAAGGTATCAATCAGTAGAGGTAACACCTCAAGACTCCTTCAAGCAGCACTGCAATACAATTAAAAGCCTGCTTGTGTTGCCAACATTTCTAGTGAGGTTGTCAATCTTACTAGTTTTGCTAGTTGCAACAAGTAATTAAAAGATACTGTGGTAGAAAGTGTTTTTTGTATTTCCGGATTAAATAATAACTCAAAATAAAAGTGCATGTAAAAGAGTTTTAGAGAGTTTTCTTATGGAGAAAATTGGATCGGGGTTCACAGGTTCAGTATTAGCATCTCTCAAGTAAGTGCTGACACATAAATATAAGTATAGGCATGTGGAATGATCAATCAAACATCCGTGATAAATTATGATATCAGAAGTAGTGTCAGGTGGGAAGGCAGCTTGGGAACATGCCACTTGCGGAGCATTCGAACGAGTAACTCGTTGAGATGTCGGTACTGTGGAAGGAGGTGCTGCAGCTGGTGGGGCAGGGGATACTGTGTTTGTAGATTTAGCCGGTGGACTTTGACCTTCTTCTGCACTATAAGTACCAGCAGAATCACGAGGGAAGCTCTTTTTCCGTTGCACCCGACGACTAACAGCATCCCCTACCATACTCTTTTCCTTACTCTTTTTTGACTTTGCCATGTCAAGCCGTACCCACAGCACAAAATAATAAAATTCGCTCTCCAGAACTCATTGATGTATAATACAGACGAGCAATACTTTGATGTAAGACAGCCGTATGAGGACGATGGAATATGCACGAAAAACAGGACAGCATGACATATTCACACCTATGATGTGTCAACTAAGCAGAAGGATTTTCAAGAAATTAGAAGCAATGCAAGCTAGACACAATATGAAAGATGCAACCAATATCACTCTGCCAAGTTAAAAGTGTCTCGTCATAAGTGGAATTTTGAAAAATTAGAAGCAGTACAAGCTAGAAATCAATGAAAGATGCAACCAATATCACACTGCCAAGTTAAAAGTGTCTCGTCATAAGGGATTGATGCAGGATACACAACATCAGTACTTTGAAGTAAGAACATGGTGTGATAGATAAATGCAGTGTATTCTAGATACAGAAAGGCATGTCATATTCACATGTATAACGTATAAACTCAGCAGGTGCAATTTAATCAAATTAGAAGAAATACAAGCTATACACCATATGCAACATGCAACCAATTATCACACTATCAAGTTAGAGCAAGCACCTGCGATGGTGGAGTAGGGGAGATGGAGTCATCATATAGACTTGGAACTTCAACTGCAGTAGCAGTAGCAGTGGCAAATCTAGAGAGCCTTCGTTTGCGTTGGTCCGGAGGACCACCAACATCCGCTAACTTACTCTTTTCATTCCTCTTTTTCGATATTGCCTTCTGAAGTCAAAACCACAAGAAAAGAAATAAAATTGGCTCTGCATAACTCATTGATGCATGATACAGATGAAGACTATTTTGATGTAAGGCAATCGCATGACAGGAGGATGGAGTATGTACGAAAAAAAGGACAGCATTGCATATTCACACCTATGATAGGAGGATGGAATATGTATGAAAAACACTAAGCAGAAGACATTTCAACAAATTAGAAGAAACTAGTCGCTAACCCGTGCATTCGCACGGGCTAGTTAATTAATTTTGCATTTGATACTATATTATTAACATAGAACGGTGTGTTGTGTACAATTATATTTGAAAGAGCCATCTTTTCATACCAAAGTTATTCGAAACATGAGGATTCATTCATATGCTTAACAAATGTTGTGTTTTCCTTAAAGATAAAGGGATTGTTACTCTTATAAACTCAATCCAGGAAGAAAAAAAATGAGAAGAATATTTTAATATACCTCATACGAATATATCATATGCTTAACACTTCATATAGCATTCAAAATAATTGAGTAAGGAAAACAGTAGATAAATAAAAAGCACACCTTATTCAAGTTAGTTAAGAAACTACGCAATGATACAACAAATAAGTTGTAATTAAAGAAACAACACTACTTAGTGTATCTGGAATTTGAAGAGCGTCACAACTTCAAGAAAGCCTTTGGTTGAACATCATAGCAAAGAACCATACATAAAACTATTTATTTTACTCGAGCAAAATATTCAACTATATGTGTAAAATTTAAATCACGATCGTAGATAGTGCAGATGATGTACACCATCGATGATAGTACTATGTGAAAAATTTACTTCCAAGTTTAGTTACAGACTACATGTCAATGATTCGCATTGTTATTAAAGAAATGTGTCTGGATGAGTGCTCTATTTTTCCTTTTGTATAAATTACCCTTGGTTGCTTTGTTACAGGGGATAACCTTTATGAGGGCTCGATCATTTCCATATTTTTGCAGCAGCCCAGTTAAAATTAAAATTTTGAATTAGGGACGGCGGAGCTGACATAGTGGCATTGGGGTCAGCCGACCCCAATGAAAGTTAGAAATCAAGCATAGAGCTGAGCCATAAAAACAATTAGAGCTTCGTCCATGTTGGTCTTTTATAACTACCGATCGTCATAAGCACCAATTTAATATAGACCAATTCCAATCATAGAAATTGTTCTATTCTTCATCTAGAAGAGAGAAAAAGCAAACTTACTAAAACACAGAATAATAATTTCCCTACTAACATTAAATACAAAAACATACCTCATCATTCATCGATGCTCACCACGTTCTATATTCGTCCTTGGCCATGACGTACCGCACCTGTGCAAGTAAAAACTTTGTGTGCGCCATCCCACATATATGGTCAAAGTGGATGATAGAAATTAAGAAGACAATCGAAAACACTGATTAGTAGCAGGCATGGTGCACATACAAATTAGAAATCTAGCATAATTGAAATTAAAGTTTTGAATACAACGAGGGCGGAGCTGACATCGTGGCATTGGGGTCAGCTGACCCGAATGGAACTTAGAAATCTAGCATAGAGCTGACCCATAATAAAATTCTTGCTTCGTCCATGTTGCTGACACCCATTTAATATAGCCAGTTCCAGTCAGAGAAATTGTTCTATTCTTCATCTAGTACAGAGACAAAGAAAACTTAGTAAAAAACAGAATAATAATATTCCCCCACTAACATTAAATACAAAAACTTATCCCGTCAGGCATCGGTCCTCACCATGCTCTATATTCAACCTTGGCCATGACGTAGCGCAACTGTGCAAGTAACAACTTTTTGTGCGCCATGACACATATATGCTGAAAGTGGAGGATAGAAATTACGGAGACACTGGAAAACATGGATTAGTAGCAGGCATGGTGCAGTCTCAATTAAGGGTAGCAATGGATATTAGGAGAGCGAATAAGAAAAACAAATATGTACGGATTGAATGATAACCAAAACAAAGCCACAGTGAAGGCGAATGCATCCCCATATGCTTATCATCATCTATGCAAAATAGCTAATTATATGTCTTTAAGTACCTACAGTTGGACACATGGGTCTCGAGTCCTCATCCATGTACGCGGCGAATCTGCAAGCATTGATTCATCCACCCTGGTGACTAAATTGAAAGTCCAAACTTAGTGACATGTTAGCTTGTTGTCGGAAAAACCATACATACTGGAAAGACAAATTGTTAACCAAAACTAATAATTTATATCAAAAAGGGAAACAAAATAAGACAATAGATTTGAAGTGCTGGATAACAATTAATCAATAGTGTTGGACAATACGATTAGCTTCACGTTCTGTTCAAGGCCATCAGATTGATGCGTCAATCCAGCATTAATGTACCGAGGAGAGGATACTGGAAACAGATTATCCATGAACCGAGGAGAGAAAACTGGAAACAAAATATGTTGCTGGATTGACGCATCAATGTACCGAGGAGAGGAAACTGGAAACTGGAAACAGATTGACACGTAATTAGTCAGATTATCCATAAACTGCCTGCCGCAATTAGTCAGATCATACGTCCACAACCAGTTCGCTCAGTATGACTACGATTCTTCTGAAGTTTACATACAGGACGAAGGCGGCCTCCTTGTCGTGGCGCCACTGCAGGCACTCCTCGACCTCCTCTTCCTTAAGGTACTCGTCAAGCGAGGAGCGCTCCCCTGGCCTCCACCGCATTCTTGCCTTCGAGTAGGTCGCCGAAGCTGTTGAGGATCACGCCGAAGTGCCCGCCGTGCGCTCCGTTTCCTTGATGACGTACCTCACCAGGAACTCGTCGCCTCATGCACATAGAAATAGGAGAAGAGGCAGTTACGCCGTATCATGGAGATTGAGCGATCCCTATTCGCTAGTTCAAATCAGATTAGATTTTTTTAGATAGAAAAGTAGGCCAGGTTAGTTAAGGGTCGGTTGGTGCAAACTAAGAGTTTGCAACTGTTACGTCTTGTAGGTTTCGTGTGAAAGTCAGCACATTGAAGAGAGATATTGTACGTGAAAGTCAGCACATTAAATCTGGACCGTTATAACTCGGTCCCAACAGATGGACGATTAGTATTTGGCGGCTACTACAAATCAGCCGACTGATTTCCTGAAGAAATCAGTCGGGTTGCGGGCCGTCGGATCCTTCCTCTCGTAACCGTTGGATCCATCGCATGCCATCCCCTGGATTCGGTCAACGTCGCCACGCAGGTCGTCCCCTCCTCCCATCGCAGCCGCAACAGGAGCACCCGAAGCACGTCGTCGTGGGTAGTATCGCCGCCCGGCTCGCAGCAGGAGCCGCACCTCCTCGCCGGCAGCGAAACGACTCCGCCGCCAGCCGCCGACGACGCTTCACTGCAGCGCCGACACCGTCACGGCGGTGCTTCATCGCTGCACCCGCCAGCCGCCGGTGATATTTCACTGCAGCGCAAGCGCCGGCACAGCGGTGCTCCATCGCAGCACCTCGACGACCGCCGCATGCTTCACTGCAGCGCCGTGATGTTTCACTGCACCGCCGACGCTGGCGCGGCGATGCTCCATCGCAGCACCTCGACGGCCGCCGCATGTTTCACTGCAGCGCCACCACCGCGCGGCGGTGCTCCATCGCAGCATCGGCTGCCGTCACACCTCCATCGCAGCACCCGATGGCCGCCGGCGAAGCTTCACTGCAGCGCCACCACCGGTGCGGCGGTGCTCTAGCGCAGCACCGGCTGACCCCCGTCACAGCTCCATCACAGCACCCACGACAAGCCGGCGGCTTCACTGCAACACTCCCCCTCAGCAACCGGCCTGATTTGTTGCTTGACGGTGGGGCACGAGCTGCCGGAGCGCAGAATCCATGAGTATTGTGGCAGAGATCCACGAGTGGGAGAAAGGTAGGGGGTGAAAAGCAGAGGCGGGGATGCAGCACGGCGACGAAGGGATGCAGCATGGCGGGCGACGGGATGCTGCGGCGGTGATGTGACGAAGCACGCGACGTCGCGATGGCGACGGTGCTGCGACGAAGCACGCGACGATGATGGCATACTGCGACGGGGATTTGATGTAAGAACATGGTGTGATAGACAAATTTAGTATATTCTAGAAACAGAAACACGTGTCATATTCACAAGTATAATGTGTAAACTAAGCAGATGCAAATCAACAAAATTAGAAGAAATACAAACTAGACATCATACGCAACATGCAACCACATATAACAGTGCCAGGTTAGAGCAAACACCTGTGATGGTGGAGTAGGGGAGATGTGTTCATCATCTACACAACTATGTTGACTGCGTTGTCTTGCGAATCTTGTTGGGACGATGGCTGAGTAGAATCTATAGAAACCCTCTGTTTCAGTTGCTCGGAAGGACCACCATCATCCACTGTCTTACTAATTTCCTTCCGCTGCATTGATTTTGCATTGTGAAGTCAAACCGACAAGAAAAAGAAATAAAATTCGCTCTTCAGAACTCATTCATGCATGAATGACTGACGAACAATACTTTGATGTAAGGCAAACACATGATACGAGGATAGAATATGTACGAAAACAGGACCGCATGACATATTCACATCTATGATGTGTCAACTAAGCAGAAGAATTTTCAACAAATTAGAAGCAATGCAAGCTAGACACCGTATGAAAGATGCACCAATATCACTCTGGCAAGTTAAAAGTGTGTCGTCATAAGTGGAATTTCGAAAAAATAGAAGCAGTATAAGCTAGAAATCAATGCAAAATGCAACCAATATCACACTGCCATGTTAAAGGTGTCTCATCATAAGTGATTGATGCAGGATACACAACAGCAGTACTTTGATGTAAGAACATGGTGTGATAAACAGATGCAGTGTATTCTAGATACAGAAAGGCATGTCATATTCACATGTATAACGTATAAACTCACCAGCTGCAATTTAATCAAATTAGAAGAAATACAAGCTATACACCATATGCAACATGCAACCAATTATCACACTGTCAAGTTAGAGCAAGCACCTGCGATGGTGGAGTAGGGGAGATGGAGTCATCATATAGACTTGGACTTCAACTACAGTAGCAGTAGCAGTGACAAATCTACAGAGCTTCCGTTTGCGTTGGTCCGGACGACCACCAACATCTCCTAACTTACTCTTTTCCTTCCTCTTTTTTGATACTGCCTTCTGAAGTCAAAACCACAATAAAAGGAATAAAATTGGCTCTGCATAACTCATTGGTGCATGATACAGAAGAAGACTACTTTAATGTAAGGCAAGCGCATGATAGGAGGACGGAGTATGTACGAAAAAAAGGACAGCATTGCATATTCACACCTATGATAGGAGGATGGAATATGTATGAAAAACATTAAGCAGAAGACATTTCAACAAATTAGAAGAAATGAAAGTTAGGCACCATATGAACATGCAACCAATATCACTCTTAAAAGTGTATCGTCATAAGTGCCATTTCAACAAATTAGAAGCAATACAAGCTAGAAGACAATGCAAGATGCAACGTATATCACACTCCCAAGTTAACTGTGTCTTATGGTAAGTGATTGTTCCAGGATAACCAACAATACTTTGATGTAAGAACATGGTGTGAAAGACAGATTTTGTATGTTCTAGAAACAGTGACATGTGTCATATTCACAAGTATAATGTGTAAACTAAGCGGATGCAAATCAAAAAAATGAGAAGCAATACAAACTAGACATCATACGCAACATGCAACCACATATAACAGTGCCAAGTTAGAGCAAGCACCTATGATGGTGGAGTAGGGGAGATGTGTTCATCATCTACACAACTACGTTGACTGTCTAGCCCTCTGTTATCTTGTGAATCTTGTTGGGAGGATGCCTGAGTAGAATCTGTAGAGACCCTCTGTTTCAGTTTCTCGGAAGGACCACCATCATCCACTGCCTTACTAATTTCCTTCCGCTGTATTGATTTTGCATTGTGAAGTCAAACCGACAAGAAAAAGGAATAAAATTCGCTCTTCAGAACTCATTCATGAATGAATGACTGACGAACAATACTTTGATGTAAGGCAAACACATGATACGAGGATGGAATATGTACGAAAACAGGACCGCATGACATATTCACACCTATGATGTGTCTACTAAGCAGAAGGATTTTCAAGAAATTATAAGCAATGCAAGCTAGACACCATATGAAAGATGCAACCAATATCACTCTGCCAAGTTAAAAGTGTCTCGTCATAAGTGGAATTTCAAAAAATTAGAAGCAGTACAAGCTAAAAATCAATGTAAGATGCAACCAATATCACACTGCCAAGTTAAACGTGTCTCATCGTAAGTGATTGATGCAGCATACACAACAGCAGTACTTTGATGTAAGAACATGGTGTGATAGACAGATATAGTATGGAGCAGAAACAGGAAGGCGTGTCATATTCACATGTATAATGTGTAAGCTAAGCAGATACATTTTACCCTAATTAGAAGCAATACAAGCTAGACACCATATGCAACATGCAACCAGATATCACACTGCCAAGTTAGAGCAAGCACCTGGGATGGTGGAGTAGGGGAGATGAGACTTGGAACTTGTAATGCACTAGAAGTACTAGGAGAATGTGTAGAGATGGTCCGTTTACGTTGCTGCAGAGAACCACCATCATCCCCTTCCTTCCTCTATTTTGATTTTGCATTGTAAAGTCAAACCCACAAGAAAAAGGAATAAAAATTGCTTTTCAGAACTCATTGATGCATGATACTGATGAACACTACTTTGATGTAAGGCAACCGCATGATAGGAGGATGAAATATGTACGAAAAAAGGACAGCATTGCATATTCACACCTATGATGTGTGAACTAAGCAGAAGGCATTTCTACTAATTAGAAGCAATGCAAGCTAGACACCATATGAAAGATGCAACCAATAACACTCTGCCAAATTAAAAGGGCGGGCTAATAAGGGTATTTCAACAAATTAGAAGCAATACATAGCTACATGCTAGAAATCATATGCAATATGCAACGAATAAGGGTGTCTCATCGTAAGTGATTGATGTGGGATACACAAGAACAGTTTCATGTAAGAACATGGTTAATAGATAGATGTAGTATGTACCAAAAACAGGAAGGCATGTCATATTCACAGGTATAATGTGTAAACTAAGCAGATGCAATTTACCCTAATTAGAAGCAATACAAGCTAGACACCATACTTAACATGGAACCACATATCACACTGCCAAGTTAGAGCAAGCACCTGTGATGCTGGTGTAGGGGAAATGTGGTCATCAACTATAGAGCTACATTGACTATCTTCATCTTGCCTTCCTGTTTCTTGAGAATCATGTGGGGAGCATGAAACTGCACTCTTTAAAAGAGTAGTGTGTCTCGCACTAACCGACGGGTGTGACGGTCCCATCATAAGTGATTGATGAGGGATACACAAGAACATTAGTTTGATGTAAGAACATGGTTAATAGACAGATGTGTTGGGGAACGTTGCATGGAAAACAAAAAAAATTCTACGCACACGCAAGATCTATCCATGGAGATGCATAGCTACGAGAGGGGGAGTGTGTCTACGTACCCTCGTAGACCGTAAGCGGAAGCGTTAGAACAACGCGGTTGATGTCGTCGAACAACTTCACGATCCAACCGACCGAGTACCGAACGTACGGCACCTCCGCGTTCAGCACACGTTCAGCTCGGTGACGTCCTCGACTTGTTGATCAGCAAGACGGCGAGGTAGTGGATGAGTTCTGGCAGCACGACGGCGTGGTGACGGTGATGTTAATGCTATCTCCGCAGGGCTTCGCCCAAGCACTGCGAAAATATGACCGAGGGACGGAACTGTGGAGGGGGGCGCCGCACACGGCTAAGACAATGTTGTGTCTCCTTTGGGGCGCCCCCTCTCCTCTATTTATATATGTGTAGGGGCTTGGAGTAGAAGGAATAGTGCCACGTGAACAGTAACCGTGAATAGTACACACGTGGACTTGGACTCCAAAGTCCAATCCTATTCTTACTAGGACTCTCCCTTTTTCCTTCCCTAGCTGCGTGGGCTTTTGAGGACTTGGTGCGCCTGGCCCAATAAGGCCAGGGCGCCTCCCCTTAGCCCATGCCAGCCCTTGGGACGTGGTGAACCCACTTGTGGACTTCCGGACCCCTCCGGAATCCTCCGAAACCTTCTGGAAGCTTCCCGGTACAATACCGAAAAAACTGCACTTTTTTCCGGAACCCAAAATATGACTTCCCATATATAAATATTTACCTCTCGACCATTCCGAGACTCCTCGTGACGTCCGAGATCTCATCCGGGACTCCGAACAATATTCGGTTACCAATTTACATAACTCATATAACACTATATCGTCAACGAACGTTAAGCGTGCGGACCCTACGGGTTCGGGAATGATGTAGACATGACCGAGACGCCTCTCCGGTCAATAAGCAATAGCGGAACCTGGATGCCTATATTGGTTCCTAGATATTCCACGAAGATCTTATCGGTCGAACCGCAATGACAACATACGTAATTCCCTTTGTCCGTCGGTATGTTACTTGCCCGAGATTCGATCGTCGGTATCTCCATACCTAGTTCAATCTCGTTACCGGCAAGTCTCTTTACTCGTTCCGTAATACATCATCCCATAACTAACTCCTTAGTCACTTTGCTTGCAAGCTTCTTATGATGGGCATTACCGAGAGGGCCCAGAGATACCTCTCCGAAACACGGAGTGACAAATCCCAGTCTCGATCCATGCCAACTCAACGGACACCTTCGGAGATACCTGTAGAGCATCTTTATGATCACCCAGTTACGTTGTGACGTTTGATAGCAAACAAGGTATTCCTCCGGTATCCGGGAGTTGCATGATCTCATGGTCTGAGGAACATGTATTTGACATTCAAGAAAGCAGTAGCAATAAACAGAACGATCATATGCTAAGCTAACGGATGGGTCTTGTCCATCACATCATTCTCCTAATGATGTGATCCCGTTATCAAATGACAACTCATGTCTATGGTTAGGAAACCTTAACCATCTTTGATCAACGAGCTAGTCTAGTAGAGGCTCACTAGGGACACGGTATTTGTTTATGTATTCACACATGTATTTAAGTTTCCGGTCAATACAATTCTAGCATGAATAATAAACGTTTATCACGAACAAGGAAATATAAAATAATAACAACTTTATTATTGCCTCTAGGGCATATTTCCATTAGTCTCCCACTTGCACTAGAGTCAATAATCTAGATTACATAGTAATGAATCTAACACCCATGGAGTCTTGGTGCTGATCATGTTTTGCTCGTGGAAGAGGCTTAGTCAATGGGTCTGCCACATTCAGATCCGTGTGTATTTTGCAAATTTCTATGTCTCCATCCTTGACATATTCACGAATGGAGTTGAAGCGTCTCTTGATGTGTTTGGTCTTCTTGTGAAACCCGGGCTCCTTGGCTATGGCAATTGCTCCAGTGTTGTCACAAAAGATTGTCATTGGACCCGATGCACTAGGTATTACACCTATATCAGATATGAACTCCTTCATCCAGACTCCTTCATGTGCTGCTTCCGAAGCAGCTATGTATTCCGCTTCACACATAGATCCCGCCATGACGCTCTGCTTAGAACTGCACCAACTGACGGCTCCACCATTTAATATAAATACGTATCCGGTTTGTGACTTAGAGTCATCCGGATCAGTGTCGAAGCTTGCATCGACGTAACCCTTTACGACGAGCTCTTCGTCACCTCCATAAACGAGAAACATGTCCTTGGTCCTTTTCAGGTACTTCAGGATATTCTTGACCGCTGTCCAGTGATCCACTCCTGGATTACTCTGGTACCTCCCTGCCAAACTTATGGCAAGGCACACATTAGGTCTGGTACACAGCATGGCATACATAATAGAACCTATGGCTAAGGCATAGGGAATGACTTTCATTTTCTCTATATCTTCTGCCGTGGTCGGGCATTGAGTCTGACTCAACTTCACACCTTGCAAGACAGGCAAGAACCCTTTCTTTGACTGATCCATTTTGAACTTCTTCAAATCTTTGTCAAGGTATGTGCTTTGTGAAAGTCCTATCAAGCGTCTTGATCTATCCCTATAGATCTTGATGCCCAATATATAAGCAGCTTCACCGAGGTCTTTCATTGAAAAATTCTTATTCAAGTATCCCTTTATGCCATCCAGAAATTCTATATCATTTCCAATCAACAATATGTCATCCACATATAATATTAGAAATGCTACAGAGCTCCCACTCACTTTCTTGTAAATACAGGCTTCACCGTAAGTCTGTACAAAACCATATGCTTTGATCACCTCATCAAAGCGTATATTCCAACTCCGAGATGCTTGCACCAGTCCATAGATGGATCGCTGGAGCTTGCACACTTTGTTAGCACCCTTAGGATCGACAAAACCTTCTGGTTGCATCATATACAACTCTTCTTTGAGAAAACCATTAAGGAATGCAGTTTTGACATCCATTTGCCAGATTTCATAATCATAAAATACGGCAATTGCTAACATGATTCGGACAGACTTAAGCATCGCTACGGGTGAGAAAGTCTCATCGTAGTCAACCCCTTGAACTTGTCGAAAACCTTTCGCGACAAGTTGAGCTTTGTAGACAGTGATATTACCATCAGCATCCGTCTTCCTCTTAAAAATCCATTTATTCTCAATGGCTTGCCGATCATCGGGCAAGTCCACCAAAGTCCATACTTTGTTCTCATACATGGATCCTATCTCGGATTTCATGGCCTCAAGCCATTTGTCGGAATCCGGGCTTATCATAGCTTCTTCATAGTTCGTAGGTTCGCCGTTGTCTAACAACATAACTTCCAGAACAGGATTACCGTACCACTCTGGTGCGGAACGTACTCTGGTCGACCTACAAAGTTCAGTAGTAACTTGATCTGAAGTTTCATGATCTTTATCATTATCTTCCTCTCTTATTGGTGTAGGCATCACGGGAACGGTTTTCTCTGATCAGCTACTTTCCAATTCGAGAGAAGGTACAATTACCTCATCAAGTTTTACTTTCCTCCCACTCAGTTCTTTCGAGAGAAACTCCTTCTCTAGAAAGGACCCATTCTTGGCAACAAAGACCTTGCCTTCGGATCTGTGGTAGAAGGTGTACCCAATTGTTTCTTTAGGGTATCCTATGAAGACGCACTTCTCCGCTTTGGGTTCGAGCTTATCAGGTTGAAGCTTTTTCACATAAGCATCGCATCCCCAAACTTTAAGAAACGACAGCTTAGGTTTCTTGCCAAACCATAGTTCATATGGTGTCATCTCAACGGATTTAGACGGTGCCCTATTTAACGTGAATGCAGTTGTCTCTAATGCATAACCCCAAAATGATAGTGGCAAATCGGTAAGAGACATCATAGAACGCACCATATCCAATAAAGTACGGTTACGACGTTCGGACACACCATTACGCTGTGGTGTTCCAGGTGGCGTGAGTTGTGAAACAATTCCACATTTTCTTAAATGAAGGCCAAACTCGTAACTCAAATATTCGCCTCCGCGATCAGATCGTAGAAACTTTATTTTCTTGTTACGATGATTCTCTACTTCACTCTGAAATTCTTTGAACTTTTCAAATGTTTCAGACTTGTGTTTCATCAAGTAGATATACCCATATCTACTCAAATCATCTGTGAAGGTTAGAAAATAACGATACCCGCCGCGTGCTTCAACATTCATCGGACCGCATACATCAGTATGTATTATTTCCAACAAATCAGTAGCTCGCTCCATTGTTCCGGAGAACGGAGTTTTAGTCATCTTGCCCATGAGGCATGGTTCGCAAGTATCAAATGATTCATAATCAAGAGATTCCAAAAGTCCATCCGCATGGAGTTTCTTCATGCGCTTTACACCAATATGACCTAAACGGCAGTGCCACAAGTATGTTGCACTATCATTATCAACTTTGCATCTTTTGGCATCAATATTATGAATATGTGTATCACTACGATCGACATTCAACAAGAATAGACCATTCACGAAAGGTGCGTGACCATAAAAGATGTTACTCATATAAATAGAACAACCATTATTCTCTGACTTAAATGAATAACCGTCTCGCAATAAACAAGATCCAGATATAATGTTCATGCTCAACGCTAGCACCAAATAACAATTATTGAGGTCTAAAACTAATCCCGAAGGTAGATGTAGAGGTAGCGTGCCGACGGCGGTCACATCAACCTTGGAACCATTCCCGACGCGCATCGTCACCTCGTCCTTAACTAATCTTCACTTATTCCGTAGCCCCTGTTTCGAGTTACAAATATGAGCAACCGAACCAGTATCAAATACCCAGGCGCTACTGCGAGCTTTAGTGAGGAACACATCAATAACATGTTTATCAAATATACCTTTGCTCACTTTGCCATCCTTCTTATCCGCCAAATACTTGGGGCAGTTCCGCTTCCAGTGACCAGTCCCTTTGCAGTAGAAGCACTCTGTTTCAGGCCTGGGTCCAGCTTTGGGTTTCTTCGTGGGAACGGCAACTTGCTTGCCGTTCTTCTTGAAGTTCCCCTTCTTTCCCTTGCCCTTTTTCTTGAAACTAGTGGTCTTGTTAACCATCAACACTTGATGCTCCTTCTTGATTTCTACCTCCGCTGATTTCAGCATCGCGAAGAGCTCGGGAATTGTCTTCTCCATCCCTTGCATATTATAGTTCATCACGAAGCCTTTATAGCTTGGTGGCAGTGACTGAAGAACTCTGTCAATAACACTCTCAACCGGAAGATCAATTCCCAGCTGAGTCAAGTGGTTGTGGTACCCAGACAGTCCGAGTATGTGTTCACTGACAGAACTGTTCTCCTCCATCTTACAGCTGAAGAACTTGTTGGAGACTTCATATCTCTCAACCCGGGCATTAGCTTGAAATATCAATTTCAGCTCTTGGAACATCTCATATGCTCCGTGGCGTTCAAAACGCTTTTGTAGTCCCGGTTCTAAGCCGTAGAGCATGGCACACTGAACTATCGAGTAGTCATCAGATCGAGCCTGCCAGGCGTTCACAACGTCTGCAGCAGCTCCTGCAGCAGGTCCATCACCTAGCGGTGCATCAAGGACATAATTCTTCTGTGCAGCAATGAGGATAATCCTCAAGTTATGGACCCAGTCCGTGTAGTTGCTACCATCATCTTTCAACTTAGCTTTCTCTAGGAACGCATTAAAATTCAACGGAACAGTAGCACGGGCCATTTATCTACAACATAGATATGCAAAAACTATCAAGACTAAGTTCATGATAAATTAAGTTCAATTAATCGAATTACTAATGAACTCCCACTTAAATTAACATCCCTCAAGTTAACTAAGTGATACATGATCCAAATCAACTAGCCCATGTCCGATCATCACGTGAGATGGGATAGTCATCAATGGTGAACATCTCCATGTTGATCATATCTACTATATGACTCATGTTCGACCTTTCGGTCTCCAGTGTTCCGAGACCATGTCTGTACATGCTAGGCTCGTCAAGTTTAACCCAAGTATTCTGCTTGTGTAAAACTGGCTTACACCCGTTGTATGTGAACGTAGAATCTATCACACCCGATCATCACGAGGTGCTTCGAAACGACGAACTTTAGCAACGGTGCATACTCGGGGAGAACACTTTTATCTTGAAATTTAGTGAAGGGATCATCTTATAATGCTACCGTCGTTCTAAGCAAAATAAGATGCATAAAGGATAAACATCACATGCAATCAAAATATGTGAAATGATATGGCCATCATCTTGTGCTTTTGATCTCCATCTCCAAAGCATCGTCATGATCTCCATCGTCACCGGCTCGACACCTTGATCTCCATCGTTGCGTCGTGGTCGTCTCGCCAACTATTGCTTCTACAACTATTGCTAACGCATAGCGATAAAGTAAAGCAATTACATGGCGCTTGCATTTCATACAATAAAGAGACAACCATAAGGCTCCTGCCGGTTGCCGATAAATTACAAAACATGATCATCTCATACAATAACGTATATCACATCATGTCTTGACCATATCACATCACGGCATACCCTGCAAAAACAAGTTAGACGTCCTCTACTTTGTTGTTGCAAGTTTTACGTGGCTGCTACGGGCTTCTAGCAAGAACCGTTCTTACCTACGGCACAAAACCACAACCGTGATTTATCAAGTTTGCTGTTTTAACCTTCAACAAGGACCGGCCGCAGTCAAATTCGATTCAACTAAAGTAGGAGAAACAGACACCCGCCAACCACCTTTATGCAAAACAAGCTGCATGTCTGTCGGTGGAACCGGTCTCATGTACGTGGACATGTAAGGTTGGTCCGGGCCGCTTCATCTTACAATACCGCCGAATCAAAATAAGACGTTGGTGGTAAGCAGTATGACGATTACCGCCCACAACTCTTTGTGTTCTACTCGTGCATATCATCTACGCATAGACCTGGCTCATGATGCCACTGTTGGGGAACGTTGCATGGAAAACAAAACATTTCTACGCACACGCAAGATCTATCCATGGAGATGCATAGCTACGAGAGGGGGAGTGTGTCTACGTACCCTCGTAGACCGTAAGCGGAACCGTTAGAACAACGCGGTTGATGTCGTCGAACAACTTCACGATCCAACCGACCGAGTACCGAACGTACGGCACCTCCGCGTTCAGCACACGTTCAGCTCGGTGATGTCCTCGACTTCTTGATCCAGCAAGACGGCGAGGTAGTGGATGAGTTCCGGCAGCACGACGGCGTGGTGACGGTGATGGTAATGCTATCTCCGCAGGGCTTCGCCCAAGCACTGCGAAAATATGACCGAGGGACGAAACTGTGGAGGGGGGCGCCGCACACGGCTAAGACAATGTTGTGTCTCCTTTGGGGCGCCCCCTCTCCTCTATTTATATATGTGTAGGGGCTTGGAGTAGAAGGAATAGTGCCATATGAACAGTAACCGTGAATAGTACACACGTGGACTTGGACTCCAAAGTCCAATCCTATTCCTACTAGGACTCTCCCTTTTTCCTTCCCTAGCTGCGTGGGCTTTTGAGGACTTGGTGCGCCTGGCCCAATAAGGCCAGGGCGCCTCCCCTTAGCCCATGCCAGCCCTTGGGACGTGGTGGACCCACTTGTGGACTTCCGGACCCCTCCGGAATCCTCCGGAACCTTCTGGAAGCTTCCCGGTACAATACCGAAAAAACTGCACTTTTTTCCGAAACCCAAAATATGACTTCCCATATATAAATATTTACCTCTCGACCATTCCGAGACTCCTCGTGACGTCCGGGATCTCATCCGGGACTCCGAACAATATTCGGTTACCAATTCACATAACTCATATAACACTATATCGTCAACGAACGTTAAGCGTGCGGACCCTACGGGTTCGGGAATGATGTAGACATGACCGAGACGCCTCTCCGGTCAATAACCAATAGCGGAACCTGGATGCCCATATTGGTTCCTACATATTCCACGAATATCTTATTGGTCGAACCGCAATGACAACATACGTAATTCCCTTTGTCCGTCGGTATGTTACTTGCCCGAGATTCGATCGTCGGTATCTCCATACCTAGTTCAATCTCGTTACCGGCAAGTCTCTTTACTCGTTCCGTAATACATCATCCCGTAACTAACACCTTAGTCACTTTGCTTGCAAGCTTCTTATGATGCGCATTACCGAGAGGGCCTAGAGATACCTCTCCGAAACACGGAGTGACAAATCCCAGTCTCGATCCATGCCAACTCAACGGACACCTTCGGAGATACCTGTAGAGCATCTTTATGATCACCCAGTTACGTTGTGACGTTTGATAGCACACAAGGTATTCCTCCGGTATCCGGGAGTTCCATGATCTCATGGTCTGAGGAACATGTATTTGACATTCAAGAAAGCAGTAGCAATAAACAGAACGGTCATATGCTAAGCTAACGGATGGGTCTTGTCCATCACATCATTCTTCTAATGATGTGATCCCGTTATCAAATGACAACTCATGTCTATGGTTAGGAAACCTTAACCATCTTTGATCAACGAGCTAGTCTAGTAGAGGCTCACTAGGTCTATGGTTAGGAAACCTTAACCATCTTTGATCAATGAGCTAGTCTAGTAGAGGCTCACTAGGGACACGGTATTTGTTTATGTATTCACACATGTATTTAAGTTTTCGGTCAATACAATTCTAGCATGAATAATAAACCTTTATCATGAACAAGGAAATATAAAATAATAACAACTTTATTATTGCCTCTAGGGCATATTTCCATCAAGATGCACTATGTACCAAAAACCGGAAGGCATGTCATATTCACAGCTATAATGTGTAAACTAAGTAGATGCAATTTAATCAAATTAGAAGAATTACAAGCTAGACACCATATGCAACATGCAACCACATATCACACTGCCAAGTTAGAGCAAGCACCTGCGATGGTGGTGTAGGGGAAATGCGGTCACCAACTACAGAGCTACGTTAACTATCTTCATCTAGCCTTGATGTTTGTTGAGAATCATGAGGGGAGGATGACACTGCACTTTTTAAAAGAGTAGCGCGTATCACACTAACCCACGGGTGTGCCTGTCTCATCATAAGTGATTGATGAGGGATACACAAGAACATTAGTTTGATGTAAGAACATGGTTAATAGACAGATGCGGTATGTACCAAAAACAGGAAGGCATGTCATATTCACAGTATATGGCTAAGCAGATGCAATTTAACCAATTTAGAAGCACTACAAGGTAGACACCATATGCAACATGCAACCACATATGACACCGAAGTTAAAGCAAGCACCTGTGATGCTGGTGTATGGCGAATGGAGTCATCCACTATAGAGCTACGTTGACAGTCTTCATCGAATGACACTACACCCTTCATTAGAGCGTCAAACCGCGTCTTTCCAATCCTCGATGCAGACTGGAGCGACTACTCTGTTTTCTTTTTATAATACTGTGCTTGAGATCCTGAAATACCCATGCGTAATAAAACAATAGTAAGAGAATATGGGTGTAGTTTGTGCACAAGTAGTACAGTGTAAAAGTATTAGATAGCTGGTGGGTCAAAAATAAATGACGACAGACATATGATAGCTCTACAACATGCATGGCACACAAAATTAGATTCTAGGCTTTTGAAATATGAGCACAGGGATGGCTGGGAAGTGCAGGTAATCCTCCAGCAAACCACCACATGTGGTCTATGAAAATAACAATCGACTGAAAACAAATAGGTCAGCCGATTTTTTCTGCACCATCCGATCTACAAGGAACGGGCAGATGGCCTTCATCTACCTCCCAACAGTCACCGTTGCCGATCTTCCTCGAACCACCAATGACCATCAGCCCAGACCCCTGCCTCCACCGCCACGGCCTCCCCTCGACCTCACCCCACCGCCGTGCTTGGCAGCGCCCCTCGGCCGTCCCTTTAAGCCCCGCAAACCTCCAGATCGGGCGCCAGCAGCTCCTGCGCCACCCACATCTCTAAGATAGACACCGAGGCGCTGCTTCCACGGCGAACAGGCGGACTAGGTGCTCCGCGCGCCTCCGCGGGTGGTGCTTCCTTTAATTGGGAATCAACTGACACTGAATTGAAATCCAGGCAGGCGACGAACGTCTAGCTAAAGTGAAATAGTAAATGGGGGGAAACCTTGTGCATCGTGAGTTACTTAGAACATCTAGTATCAGGAAGAATATGCAGTAAGAAGCGGTCAACTAGTTTCCTTCATGGGATGAATACCGTGCGAGAGATTTGCAAGAATAAGGGAAGAGGAGTACCAATATCGGCTGGCGATGTTGTGTCCTCCTTCTGTTTTTTCGAAGATCTTCTTGTGGTTCGCTGGAAACAAGATGGTGTGGAGGACGGTGGAGCCTTGGACGAACCCATGGCCAAGTAGTTGAGTGTGGTGCGGTGGCCCTCTGTCGGCGGCGGGGAAGCAGATCTGAGGCGGCGAATGACGACGTAGCGGGAACAGCTCCGGTGCGGTGGACGGTTGCGACGTTGGAGCGGCAGCGGTGAGGCGCAGGACGGAGGGGTTGAAGTGGCTCGGGTACGGCGCACGTCCGCGTCGTGGAGGTAGCTCTGCCTCGGCTTCAACTGCTAAGTCATGGAGGGCGCTGCGGTTGAGGTTGCGGTGGACAACGACGTCGGGGTATCGGCTCCGGCGTGATGGAGGAGGGCGGCGGTGGATCGGTGCGATGGGGTAGCGGACGGAGGAGGCTGGGGTTTTGCGGCTGGTGGAGAGGGAGTTTTGGCGCCCACGGAGTATGAATGGGGAATCGGACGGGGGAGGGGGGGGCTAAGGGGGAACCATGTTTCCGGGGCGCGCTTGTTTGAAATTTGGGGAAAGTTACAAACTTTGCCCCCATCTAAAATTTTGGACATGCTGTGGGTCAGGGGTAGGACTGTAATCTCACGTGTCCAAAAAAGTGGGCGGGAGTGATTTCGGCCGAGCGCATCGGCATTTAGGCACCCGCGGTATATGAATGTTTTTTGGAGGCGGTTGTGTGGCGTCTCGGTGAAGTTACAAACCTACCCCGGTTTAGACATGTGGACGTCGGGCCGATAGGCTTCACGGGTCAGAGTTAGGACGGTAATTTTCTTCTATCAAACATTGGTCTCGCGCGGTTTCAGGCAAGGAGAGGATCTTTTAGCGCTTCGTTCAAAATTTTGAACCAGAAGCATTCATGTTTACAGTACTCTTCAGTTGAACTTTCCTAATTAGACCTCATTATATTTGACCTTGTATGTTTAAAAACCTCATTAAATTATGCGATTCTTTTGAAATTTTTGACTCTTGAAAATCCTATAACTACGATTATTTTGGAATGGAGGAGGTAAACTCGAATCTATTTTGTACACGACTATGTATTATCAACAAAGATTGATGCCCCTTTTAGATGTGATTTACAAAAGTCATTATCTCGAATTCAAATAGTTGAATGCACTTCCTATGAATTCGAATATTTGAAACCACTTTTATGTTGAATTCAAAATGTATCCTAGTTCGTCGCTAGCAATTTGGAATGTATACCATGTATGTTTCTTATGTATAATGTGCTTGACACTGACCGCAGAGTGTACTCACATTTATATATGAATTGCAAGAGCCATGCATTGTCTGGATTTCAAAGTACTGACTACGGATCAATAATGTGAAATAATACCATACACATGCTCGAATTCGATAGAGTATGGATGTTTGCTAGACCAATGTTCGTTCATACGTGAATTGCAAATTTCATGATCTCATCCAATTTTTTAAATACAATTTATATTTTAATTTAATGGGTAGAACAGTTCTTTACGCGTAGATGCACTCTCCCTCGACCCCTCCTCACACGCGAGCTTTGTTTCTCTCTCACGCATACGCGCACTCCATCAGCCTTTCTCTCTCACAAATGCCCACCCTCTCTCCCGAAGTGTCTCACGCACACACACACTATATATCTCCCTCTCTCTCTTACTACTATCTACGACTTTTTTCACTAATCTCAGTCACAAACACTATTTTTCTCACATGCATGCGCACGCATGGTCTCCGCCGCCCCCTCTGTACATATCTCTGCCTCGTGTCTCCCGCACAAACACTCTCTTTAGTCCTTTCTCGCACGCATTGTCTCCACCTCTCTTACTAGTTGACAGATATGATTCCATCAGATCATTCAGTAGGATATCCCTGACGGTTAAAGTGGATGGTGATAAGAGGCAAAGATTTTTCCCAAGTCGGGGCCCTTGCGATCGAGGAAATACCCTACTCCTGGTCGTGTATACTTTGATTGGGGTATGTACAAAGTACATGTCAATACCAAGGGATCGTGTGTATATATTCTATCGACGAACTAGGCCCCCTGCCTATATAACATACCCGAGGCCTAGGGTTACAAATCGTAGTCCGCTTCGTCAGTGGAGATAGAGTCTTCCACAGCTCTGATATCTTCGTCTTGTACGTCAAGTCAGTCTTCGTATAACGCGTCTCGGGCCGACCTATGTGGTTCGGTGCCAACAAAAACAAGACGACGATCATTTGGCTCCAGCAATTGTCAGTGCGGTTGCAGCATCCCGGCGACCAGTTAAAGCAAAGTGACCCACCGGTTATCAGTGTTGGTTCCAGCAAATTGTCGGTGCGGCTGCAGCTTCCCGGCGACCGGTTCCAGCAAAGTGACACGCTCGTTGCAGCATCGGTGCCCCCAACAGCTGCTGGTCGTCGTCAAGGCATGCAACACGTGTAGCCGGTCAAAGGGACCATGGCCAGCCGTCGCATCTTCCATGTCTGCTCCACCGATGCTTTGAAGTGTGGCTGGTTGTCGCCGGTGTATGTGGCCTCCGCCGAGGCTACTGGAGAAAAAGAGAGCCGGCCATGGAGGACAACTCCTACGGGCAGGACGCACGCGCACTTGAAGCACCGCTGCAAGCAACTGAGAACAGCGGAGGAAGGGGAGGCGTTTAGGGCGGCATCGCGTGGGCATCCAGCAAATCCGCTCGTCGTCGCCGTCGCCGACGATGGCTACGACATCAGTTGCGTGAGGGAGGATAAGGAGTAATAAGATAAGGTAGGTGTGGAAGGCGATGCGACGGTTATGGCCGTAGGATCTCGGTGGATCAAGTGGCTCGCGCACGACCGACCAAAGTCTTAGCCGGTCGGCCGGCTTAGGTCGTTTGTGTTACCATTCTCGAACCAAACACCTACCTAGTTCTTTCGTGGCTGATACCCGAATTAGTATGGTGTATTTTCGTCCCCATTTTTTCACTAATTCACGTGCACATTTTTTTAGATCACGTGCAGCTTATTTATATATTGGAGCCGAGATAGTATCTCATACATGCACACAGAAATGGTAAGTAATATCTGGCATAGTGCATCTTTTGTAACTTATCTCGCAAGATCGAGTTGGTCACCACAAACAATAGATCGTAAACATTAATTTGTTGCAATATATAGTCGTATATGCGGATTTTGTGCCATATCCAATTTAACTTTTATGGCATGAAATTAACGTGGCATGGATTTCCATATTAATTGATCTGCTCGACCGCAAAAAATAAAATACTCATTAGCCTGCTATTCTTATCCCAGTTGATTTTTCCCATCTATATATTCCTACACAATTGACCTATCTGACAATCCGACTCTGAGGTAGTTCATTGGGCACCCCGTAATATCCAATATGAGAGGCTACGGATTGACTTACTCGTTGACAATGCTGCTCGTCGGATACCTTGTAGTTATAGCACAGTGTAAGCATATACGTACATCAAAATCTTGTATTTCTCAGCAATGCATGCATATAAGTATGTACAGTACAAACTTAACACGTAATATTTGATGCAAATAGGTCGTTTCGAGGCTGGAAGAAGAAGCTACCTAGAGGAAAATACCGAAGTTGTTACGATCAACGCGACATCATTAGATCAGAGCAAGCTTACCATATATTTCTGCATCAGCTGTATATGTCATGAACCTAGGAGAATCTGTTACTGCTGTCAGAATCTGCCAGGCAAACCGTCTTTCGATTCGAAAGATGAGTGCATAAACAAATGTCCTGCCTGTGACCCCAAGTGTCCCGGTCCACCTGTCACGGAATTGCATGCATGAACAAATGCTTCATTTTGAAACAAAAAATAAGTCATAGACATGATTATTATGTGAGAAACAATACACTGATGTGCCAGATCTTTACTAATAATATTGTCTTTTATATTGTGAGCCATTGTTTTTTCTTATATTTCCATGATATTTCACTTAATTCTTCTTTCGCTGAATGGTGCGCAGGTGATATTGTGATTGTATGCATTTATTTCTGTTTCCATTTATCTACTACCCCTATAAAAGCACGAAAGGGCAGATCCAAATCACCATCAGAGCCGTCTAATCACACCATCTAATGGTCTAAAATCTCTGTTAAAGAAATTGACCGCACTAACGAAACGCTAATCCCCTACGCTTCGTCTCTCCGCGCGTCCCATCTAAATCATCACGCACGTCCGCCGCTAACCGCTCAGCCCCGCCTCTCCTTCTCTCCCCCGCACCCGCCGCTCAGCCCTGCCGCCCCTTCTCGCCGCCAACTGCTCGGCCCCCGCCGCCCCTTCACTCCGCCACCCGCTCGCCCCCCGCCGCCCCATCACTCCGCAACCAGCTCGGCCCGGCCGCACCCACCGCGCAGCCCGCTCCTCGACACCGAGGAGGCGCACATCTACTATCTATCTATCTACTACCCCTATAAAAGCATGAAAGGGCAGATCCAAATCACCATCTGAGCCGTCTAATCACACCATGTAATGGTCTAAAATCTCTGTTAACGAAATTGACCGCACTAACGAAACGCTAATCCCCTACGCTTCGTCTCTCCGCGCGTCCCATCTAAATCATCACGCACGTCCGCCGCTAACCGCTCAGCCCCGCCTCTCCTTCTCTCCCCCGCACCCGCCGCTCAGCCCTGCCGCCCCTTCTCGCCGCCAACTGCTCGGCCCCCGCCGCCCCTTCACTCCGCCACCCGCTCGCCCCCCGCCGCCCCATCACTCCGCAATCCGCTCGGCCCGGCCGCACCCGCCGCGCAGCCCGCTCCTCGACGCCGAGGAGGCGCACAGCGAATGCAATGGCGACGCCGCGGTGAGCAGAGGCTGCACCCGCCCCCGACGCCGACCGACCAGGGCTTGCCGCCCTCTGATTTTCCGCTCCGCAGGGGAGCAGCAGCACGCCCCCGACGCCTCGGCCTGGGACTGCCGACGCGGACGCCTCCGGCGCTGGGGTTGCTGCCTGCCGACGCGGACCGGCGCTGGGGTTGCTGCCTGCCGGAGCGGACGCCTCCGCCGCTGGGGTTGCTGGCTGCTGCCTGCCGGCGCGGACGCCTCCGCCGCTGGGGTTGCTGACTGCCGAAACTGAATCCTCCCGTGAGCCACCTTCCTCTCTCTTTTCTGTTCATCTATAATCCCTACCGGTTTGTGATTCAAGAACAGACATTTCAAATTGGTACTTTAGGCTTTTTCGCATATATTGAGCAACCCCAGTTTCAGTTACATGTCTGACCAACAGTACACAGAGCTCACTCCTGAGATTGCTCGTGTGAAGCCTTCTAAAACAATCAGAAGGAAACCAATGCGGCAGTAATTAAAATTTGAGTGCCAACAATATGCTAAAAGTATATAACATGGAGTGAATCATTTCAAGTTTACAACCATAGTTTATACAGCCCATGAGCTGGAAATCCCTCTCAATTGTTTAGTATCTTCAATTGTTAGCTTAATACGATTCCTGATTGGATGAGCAAGCTCCCCCGGTATCTTCAAGAGGTTGAGAAGTGATTTCAAACACAGGGTCCCTATATATAGGATAAGGTCGAAAAATGAATTATTCTCTTATAAGTGCCGCAATAAAAAAAAATTGGGGCAACTATGTGTCACCTTCCACAAGGCCACCTTCCACAAGGCCAAGAAAAGTATACACCTTCGTAGATTGTATAGATGAAAATAGATCTATTAAGCGATGACTATTTATGATTAATTTTTAAACCTGCATAATAGTATGCATACACTATATATCTGTACTACTAGCATAGTGCTTTCTGCTTTATGGCTTCATCAGGGAGATAATTTGGATGATCATTTAGCAAAAAAAAAATTATTAGACCTGAAATAGTGGACGAATCATGAAGATAATTTGACTTCCTGAAATATAATTTATCATTTGGCTTTGGGAGAATTATCTTATCTTTTTACTTCATGTATATTTCATACTTGAAGATAATTTGAATGATCATGTAAGAAGAGCTGCCATCTTCTGCTGATGTTCCAAACATGAAAGTAGTCACAACTATAATTGAGAGTTTATCCAGACCTTCATTTATGTGCTCAGCTATACTGCGGAGAAGATGCACCCGACGCGGGATCTGGATGCCTTGGCTGTCGAGGTCGACGTCACCCTCGGCCGCAAGCGGAATATCCCTCAACAGCAAGCGCCTCGACGAGGACACTGAAATCCTCTCCTGTGAGCAATCATCAATCTCCCACTATGTTCTTATTCCTCCATTGTCAATGATATGCCACGGTTTTGAAATTTGATTGGTTCATGTACGGTGTAGCTGTGTTGTTGTGTATGACCAAAAGAAGAGTCTTAACCTTGTGAAATCCCTATAGACTTGCCTGTAAAACCTAATCGTTTCTAATTACCTGTTTCTGAAGTGCAAAACACAGGACATCCAAAGTTCAGTATTCTGAACTGAAACTCGATAGTTTTATTGGAAAGAAATTAACATATAATTATATAAAAACAAGTTATACAAAAGAAGTCACCAGCAAGATCAGCTACATTTTTTGTGAAAAGCATGCATTTGGGTATTATGGACAGAATTTTTCCTCTTTTCAAACGCAGGACATCCAAAGTTCCGTACTTGGCAGTGTAAATAAATAAATGGGTAAGCTTTGAGAAAGTTTCATACAATTGCAATGTGCAGATGCAGTGTTCAAGAAAAAGGGAACCCAACTGCCTATAGTTCAGGCCAGCCTCTGATATGTCTTTTTGCTTGAGTTAACTGGCGCCGGAATCTGGATGTCTTTCAAAGCGTTATGGTTGTCAGCTCATTCAGACATTGCGTTTCTCCTGTAGCAAACTTCCTATCTTCTGTACTTCCAAGCTCCTATATTTCTGAACTAGACAATTAGCTGCTAACTGTGCTGCACTTGCAATATTTATTCTCAAACTAAACTTCTACACCAATGCCATTTTGTGTTTTTTTTTTACAAATTCTGATGCTATTGTTTCAGCCATTAATATTGAAATTTGTTCCCCAAGCATATTTGTTATTTAACAGTGCTTTGGTAAGGTGCCAGGTGCTACTGGACAAGTAGATACAGAGATACTTATCAGTGGTGGTCAACAACAAGTAAGAGAATTGTTTCCATCTCATGCCATATATTTGTGTTGTATCAGTATCTAAACTGCTCCTTTGTGCAGGTAACAACAATTCAAGTATCGAAGGAACCTATGGCTTTTGGTATTCTGTTAGGAAAATTCTCTTTTGTAAGAAGGCCAAATCGTTCCCAGGATTTTCAAGTGACCATGTATTTCAGGTTTCTGTTCTGTCTCCATTTTTAGGCTTCCTTGAAGTTCTACTGTTAATGGTTATTTTGAGTGTCCGCTATCATTTCATGAACATATTGCCATCTCTTAGAAGATAGTTTCGAGATATATATTTCTATTTGACGATCCCTTTGCCTTTTAGTAAAAATCATAATAGGTGAACGTGCAGAAATGAACCATATATAGCGGAATGTGCTATGCAACACGAAATTTACTACTCCCTCTGATCCAAATTAATTGATGCAGCTTTAGTACAACTTTGTACTAAGTTGTACTAGAGCTGTGTCAATTAATTTGGATCGGAGGGAGTACGTATATTTTGAAAGTGCATTTAAAAAAAGTTAATGTATCAGAACAAATTTTGGTCTATGTCGCTAGGTCTGTCACTGTGTGCATCACTGCATCAGGTACCGCAAGCAGCATGGTGTGATGGTGGATGATGGCGGCGGCGAGATGGTTGGCAAGGACTTCCCACTGAGTACAAGAGGCCGACGACCAGCACTCCAAGATTCTTCCTCTCTTCCATGTGGGGATGACATGCAGCTCTCTGATGCATGGCAAGGCCTTCCCAGTGAGTACTTGAGTTCCCTCGAGAACCTCTTTCTTATGACAAGGTAAAGTTCAGTTTGTTGGTGACCATGTTTATTAAATTTCAGCATGCATTATTAATGATTATTTACAACATTCGAAGATCGTGAGCACATGCATTATGTATCTGAATCTGATATGTTGTGAAGCTTTTTAAGTGACCAAGCACATTTCTCATTTAGCTGCTCTATACACAAAACCACTCTGTGGGCATGTGCATTTCTAGCTCTGTTTGAGGTCAGCTCTCTGCAACCATTTCATTCTCCATCCAAATTGGATTCCTTGGTCACAGTACATACTTATTTTAAATTATCTTTTGAACAAAGTCAGTTCACTCTGGATGACAAGTACGTTTGTATTTTCACTACGAGTCACAAAGTTTTGTCGTGGTAACTGACAGGGCTACCGATGGCGGTGGCGCGTGGCTTTTGGGACGACGGCGTCGCTCGGTTGTGGTGCGGTATAGAAGGCGTGCCACGCCAAGAAGTGCTCTGTGCAGACATTGCACTCCAAATGTCCGACAAAATGTCCACACCAAAGATAGATTGAAATAAAAAGGAAAACATTCAGCATGGATCCTGCTTCAGCTGAGTCGAAGGACGAAACTTATTTGGTTTGAAAGGTTCAAGTTGCAAGTTGTCCTATTTTTAAGTTGAGGGACGGAATCTGCACTTCTCGATTAGTTGAAGGACTAAAAATAGACTTTATCTGGTGTTATTTTTATTTGGTCAAAGTTTGACGTGCGTTGCACGTACAAGCTTACTAGTTTAATACAAAAATGACACGTCCCATCCATTTTGTCTTAATTATTTAAATCTGATACAATATCATGGTATGGTGATTTTGTTTGGTATATATTGATTTTCCTACACGTTTTAAATAATCATTTTTTTGCGAAAGGCCAAGGGCTATCTATTAACACCCTTACCTAAATAGAAAAATAAATCCAAATCTTTGGCGGTGCCGAAGTTTTCTTCCTTGCACATCCATCAGTGGCGCGCCGTGAGAAAAGCTCGTTGTCGCCTCTGGGCCTCTATATCAGCGGAACAAACTTGTTTAAACTCAAGAGCTTGTAGCGAATAGCCGCCCTGAAGAAGAAAACTATTGAGACAACCCGTAGAACACTTTAGTTCCAGCTAGCGGAGTCAGAGAGCACAAACCTCACACACTCTCTGACGTGGCTGAGATTGGCCAACCTTTTTCGGTCGAAACGGGAGCCTGAGGACCAAGACATACAACCATGTTATCCGCTCAGCAGGACAGAGCGACCGAGACAAACATTCAGAAAAATGCCAGACCCAAAGAACTAGATCTAAGAACACATCATCTTCCACACTCCTCCCGGCAATACGAGGAAGAAGCACCAGAACGAGGGTAGGCCAAGGAGACATTATTCCAGGTCAACGATGAGAGAAACATCTCACCGCCCGCGAAGACCTATGTGATGCCCTACAAGGGGGGAAACTATGGCTCCCACTTGAAGAACGGCGCCTCCCCGCACACCCCCGTCGGTGGAGCTAGTGGAGGAGGAATAGGCCGGCAATCTACCGGCATAGGAGGACGGCGGCGCAGGGACCAGGGTCACGTCTGTACCTTTCCAACATGCTTTACCTAATCTCTCGGAGATAATATCTTTTTTTAAATATCACATAGAAAATATCTTAGAATATCTTAACTATGTCAGAAATCAACCTAAAAAAATATACATCATACGCGCACGCATAAAATGGTAAGTACGTAATATATCTACTCCTAAAGGGAGAGTTGGTAGCGTCGCCTCACCTCTGACCAACCATATATTATGCCCGCGAGCATCTTACAGTCGACCTTTTGCTAAAGCGCAACCAATTTGGGCCTATCCATTTGACAAGTGCATTAACTCAATCAAATCGGCAGTTTCCCCAAACAACATCATGCATTAATTCAAACTTTCATTGCCTTCCACTACTCATACCCAAATCAGATCATATCTTACCAAAACATCAACTATAATCAAGTTGGCCCGTATATTTGATCCGCGCGTGTTTTTTGTTTTGTTTTCTTCTATGTTTCGTTTTTTGGTGTCTTTTTTATGTTTCATTTTTTCTATGACCAACTTATTATTTTGTGCTCGCCATCTCTACTCCGAAAGGGAGAGTTGGTAGCCTCTCCTCACCGGTTTATTTTCGCTTTCACTCCTACACCCCCTCCCACTGGTTTATTTTTGTCTCACCTCCCACCACCCCTGCTCACTAGTTTATTTTTGTCTCACCTCCCACCACCCCTCCCAGTGGTTTATTTTCTATCTCCCATTAAAATACCAATTCTCATTAAAGGGGGAGATCTGATTTCATGCTTGTTGCTGATTCGATTCAATCACGTAAATAATAGGAAATTAAGAATTCAAAATCACACCATGTATGTGAGATCACCTTCTTAAATGATAGACATGAGATTTTTCTCGATAACCTTCCAAAACTAGTGGAGTTGGTAGCGTCGCCTCACCTCTCACCAACCCTATATTATGCCCGCAAGCGTCTTACAGGCGACATTTCGCTCAAGCGCAACCAATTTGGGCTGGCCCATTTGACGCGTGCATTAACTCAATCAAATCGTCACATTCCCAAAACAACGGCATGTATTAATTCAAACTTTCATTGCCTTCCACTACTCATACACAAATCAAATCAAATCTTACAAAAAATATCAACTATAATCAAGTTGGCCGGCCCATTTGTCGCATGCGCATGTTTTTGTTTCATTTTTTTGTTTTCATTTTTTATTTTGTTTTTTATATTTCATTTTTTTCTATGACCAACTTATTATTTTGGGCTCTGCATCTCTACTCCTAAAGAGGGAGTTGGTATCCTCTCCTCACCGGTTTATTTTTGCCTCTACTCGTCCACCCCTCCCACTGATTTATTTTCACCTCACCTCCCACTACCCCCGCCCACTAGTTTATTTTTACCTCACCTCCCACCACCTCTGCCACCGGTTTATTTTCTCGCTCCCATTCAAAAACTAATTCTCATTAAAGGGGGAGATCTGATTTCGTGCTTGTTGCTAATTTGATTCAATCATGTAAATAATAGGAAATTAAGAATCCAGAAATCGCACCATATCTGTGACATCACCTTCCTAAAAGACAAACGGAAGATTTTTCTAGATAACCTTCCAAAACAAAATCAGATATTCCTTAGTGTGTTTCCATTTATTTTTATCATTATCTCTAATATAAATTACACTCATAACTTTCCTAATAAAACAAAAATGTCATTTTCTTATCTTACCAAATCACATATATTTTCTTATCTTACCGAATCAGAGATATCTCTATTATTAAAGGGGAGTTAGTACGCCAGTACACACGGTTTATTTTCGCCTCCACAGTTTATTTCCGTCTTCACCCCCACCCCCTCCCCTCTGTAGGAAATATGCCCTCGAGTCAATAATAAATGTTATTATTTAATTCCATGTTCATAATTCTGTTTATGTTCTGTGCTATAACTGCTATGGTTTTCGAGTCTGCAATAACCAGGTTTATGGATTGCTGGATATATTGGAACTTTTCCATGGATTACCTTTTGCTGAGAGATGCATCGATCGATTTTTCTTTTTTTATACACATTCTCACAACTTTGTTTTAGTTGTAAAGTAAATATTGGCTCTGATCTGTGAATCATTGACATGCATAGGCATCTTTGTTGTACTTATTATGTCAATGTTATGAGTTTGTTCGAGTCTTGCAAGCTATGAAACACGACATTATGATGCAGGGGGCAGGAACCCTAACAAGCCATTCAAACTTGCTATGGTCCTTGTGAAAGTGCGGCAAATGATCTGATCGCGTGCATCCTGAGAACAATGCTAATTGTTTTGCATGTTGATCTTATGGCACTGATACAACGAGCCAATGCTTTGCATGTTTTAAGAATAAAATTTAAGTAAAGCGCCCACACTAACACTCATGATTGCAGTTCCCATGCATAAATACTATAGGAATTATAAGTTTTACATAGATGAAATAATATCATTGGAAACTAAATCAAATATGAATCCAACAATATAATCATAGGTGACATGCATTAACATATTGCTAGTCAAATATGCGGTCATACTTTGGCCCAAAATACGACAAAGACTAATCTACCAAGGCGAATGCAGTAGTGGTAAAACCTGACTGCTGCCGCCAACCAACTACGTACCTTTATGATTGCAGTTCCCCAAAAGGGAAAACACATAACTGCTGCCGCCACCTACCTAGTACGTTCACCGACGATTGCAGTTTTCCAAGAGTGAAAAAACTAACTGCTGCCACCGCCACCCACTACCCCACTACACACTGATCCCCAGTGTAAATAAGGAGCCCTCCGCTCTCCATATCTCCCCATTGTCTTCATCTCCCCCTGCCCCCAATCCCCACAAAACAAGAACCGCCACATCAACTCTGCATTAGAAGAGAGTCCAATGGCGATCCGAGGGGTGAGCCTGGATTTGGACTTTAGCAAGGAGTTCACCTTTGAGTTCGCTGGGTAGGCCCATGGCAGCACCATGGTGAAAGTGATGTACACCAACGATCCGGAATCGGTGAAGCGCTACCTCGCCAAGTTGAAGTAGAACCTATAGGAGGAGAAGCACAAGGTCACGGAACTAGACCTTGTGCCCATCCGTCCGTCTCCAAGCACGGACCAGCGAATCGCCGTCGCCCAGGTATAGGTGCGCGACCAGGCTCTTGTCTACTCCTAGTAGAAGTTGGACTCCTAGTCCCTTTCCACTTGTCCTAGCCACATGGGACTCTTAGGGGCTGGTGTGCCTGGCCCATGAAGGCCAGGGCTCCCCTCTTTAGCCCATGCTGGCCTATGGGACATGGTGGAACCCTTTGTGGACTTCTGGACTCCTCCGAAATCCTCTGGAACCTTCTGGAAGCTTCCCGGTACAATACCGAAAAAACTAAACTTTTTCCAAAACTCCGAAAACAACTTTCCAAATATAAATCTTTACCTCCCGACCATTCCGAAACTCCTCGTGCCATCCGGGATCTCATCCGGGACTCCGAACAACATTCGGTTGCCAACATCAAAATATCCCAATACTACACTAGCGTCATCGAACGTTAAGCGTGCGACCCTGCGGGTTCGGGAATCATGTAGTCATGACCAAGACACCTCTCCGGTCAATAACCAATAGCGGGACCTGAATGCCCATATTAGTTCCTACATATTCCTCGAAGATCTTCATTGGTTGAACCACGATGTCAAGACTTCATTAATCCTGTATGCAATTCTCTTTGTCCGGTGATATGTTACTTGCCCGAGATTCGATCGTCGGTATCTCCATACCTAGTTCAATCACGTTACCGGCAAGTCTCTTTACTCGTTCCGTAATACAATACCCCATGACCAAACACATTAGTCACATGCTTGCAAGCTTCTTGTGATGTTGTGTTACCGAGAGGGCCCAGAGATATCTCTCCGTCATACGGAGTGACAAATCACAGTCTCGATCCATGCCAACCCAATAGACACCTTCGGAGATACCTGTAGAGCACCTTTATGATCACCCAATTACGAAGTGACGTTTGGGAGCACACAAAGTATTCCTTCGGTATCCGGGAGTTGAATGATCTCATGGTCTAAGGAACAGATACTTGACAAGATGAAATCTATAGCAAATAAACTATACGATCTGATGCTAAGCTAACGGTTGGGTCTGTCCATCACATCATTCTCCTAATGATGTGATCCCGTTATCAAATGACAACTCATGTCTATGGTTAGGAAACCTTAACCATCTTTGATCAACGAGCTAGTCTAGTAGAGGCTCACTAGGGACACGGTGTTGTTTATGTATCCACACATGTATTTAAGTTTCTGGTCAATAAAATTCTAGCATGAATAATAAACATTTATCATTAACAAGGAAATATGATAATAACCAATTTATTATTGCCTCTAGGGCATATTTCCAACACCCCCTACCCGAGATCCACTGGTTTTAGCACCGACATTGGTGGCCCATACAGGTCCCGCTGTTCGGTCGCACCGGAATAATGGAGTCATCGATCAATGATCAAGCTCAAGACACCGCATCTTTTGCGCCAAACTCTCAAGTCATCGGATCAACCGATGAGACCACACACCTCGGACCGCCCCTCCGCCCTCGAGAACTGGAAGGTAACGACCTCGAAACCACATTTGAGCCTCGTGCTCAATCTCCTACCCAGACCGGGGATCCTCACATGCATATGGACCAAAACCCTTACCGATCGGAGGGAGCCTGGAGCTTGGACTCATGAGTCAGCCCTACTGGTTCAACTTCGGCACCGCATCATCGGGAGGAACACCTCGGGGTTGAGGTGCCACAACGGACTGGGGTCAACTTTTTGATCCCACCCACCCCCCACATCGAGTACTGCCCAAGTAACTCGGGTCCACCCGATGTCTGGGATCTAATCTGCGTCAAGCAAAAACCGCATGAGACAGTTCGGAAATTCTGGATGCGTTTCTTGTTCGTCAAGAACAAAATCCCAAATTGCTGCGATCTAGAAATCTTGGCGGTGTTCCGCCACAACTGCCACGACGAGGGTGTCCTGAACGCTCTCGCTCGACGATATGTTCAGACCTTTTCTGAGCTGTCAGACTTAGTATCAAGATTGTGCGCCATAGAAGTCTTGGAAATATGCCCTAGAGGTAATAATATTGTATTATTATATTTCTTGTTCATAATTAAGAGTTTATATTTCATGCTATAACTGCTATGATCTTGGAATATGCGATTCAGTGGAAAACTCATATGCACGTGTGGAATGATAAAAGGCTCTTATTTCAAATATATATGGCTCTAGTAATTGTTAGAAGGCTTTTATAATTAATTAAATATCAACGGGCCTTAAAAGGCCAAGAGGTGGAAGGCAACTTGGGCCACAAGGGCCCAAGTGGAGGAGGCGCCCCACCTTTCCTAAGGGGGATGCCGAATTGGAGTGGGGGAGGAGTCCAACTCCTCCCACCTTGGCCAGCACCCCAAGGAGGGTCTTTCCCTCCTTGGTGTCTGCCCCTCCTTGTCGGGGCGCGTGTGCAGAACACACGCATGACACCGTGGACTCGAGACGTCCTCTTGCTAGTTCGTCGTTGGGGAACGAAGGCACGGACCTACACTACTGAATCATGGACAATAGATACGGTGGTTTACCCAGGTTCGTGTCACATTGTGCGTAATACCCTACTCCTACTTTTTGGTGTGTTTGATGGGTGGATTAGAGCTACAAAAACATTCCCGAGAGTGGGGAGGACAGTGTATCCCTACTGGCATTCTACCAAGTGTCCAACCTCTCTCATTCTTTGCCCGGTCCTCCTTTTATATGTGAAGGGGTACCAAAATCGCGTAGTTGCTAAGGCACCGCCCTAAGAAGACAGGGTAGGTGAGCGCATTAATTGCTCGGTGAGGTGTTGCTACCTCCTTTTCTCCGGGAACGGACTCCGGTCGCATCACCACCGCCTGTGGTGATGCCCTAGCTTGAAGGAGCCACGCTGCATCACATGTGTCGCCTGCGCATGGAGCGAAGCGAGGATTCACCCCTGAAGGCAGATATTTTGCCACGCACAACCTGCATGTCAGTAACATGGCGACCCGACCCTGCTGTAGCAGGCCCAGCCCACCATGCACTAGGTGGTGGAGCAGTGGTGCCTTCGAGAGTAAGGAAACGGGCTGTTGTCAGGTGGTCTTCGTTCCCGTGCCTTGAATCTTCATGGCCCTCAGGCTCAGGGAGGAACTATCAGTGGTCCGCGCACGGCTGATCTATGAGCCGACCGTTCATGACACGGACACCCCCCTAACCTATATATACTTGAGGTATTGGCCCAATTGTCAAAACAAGTTTTGGAGCCTCCTCTAGTTCCTCTAGTTCTAAGTCTAGTTGATCCTAGTTGATCAATTAGAGCTTGAACTAGATCCTCTAATCCACATAATTGGAAGCCGAGTGTGGTTTTAATCTCCTCCCTCTAATTCTCCGGCAACGATTAGCTCTAGACGGCGAAGCGCTGCCGGATCATGAAGACCGTATGCTTGCAACCAAGTACAGAGGCCGTGCTTTTGGTCTTCCGTTCGAGGGATTGTTCGAGGGCGGTTCGCGGGATCGCCATCAACGGTTTGAGGAACTCCAAGTATGATCTACACCGACTCGTCTACTTCCCCTGCACTCCGGAGTCGGTAACGATCGTTGATCCAAACCCTATATGCATCTTCATATTGTTCCTGGGTGTTCGTAGGGTGAATTTCTTTTGTTTTCTACTACGTTACCCAACAGTGGCATCATGAGCGGTTCTATGAGTAGATGCAGGTTTCGATCTAGATCACATGTGGATGTGAGGGTTTGATGTTCTTGCTATGCTTCCTTCGAGTGTTGCTTCGGTTCAGTTCATTGACGGCATGATGTCGCTTTACAAGGTTCTGACAATCGATCGGCTCTGGCTGTCGACGATCTGCTAACAGTTCCTTGGGCTTCATCATAGTCAAGAATACTGAACCGTCGCGTACACAAGAGGGCGATGAAGATGAGCGATCTTCTAGGGGGTCATGCGTATTAGACGAAGTTTAGTACAGGGCTAGAGATTTTTAATTAAGTCTCTTCCCTCACACACCCCGAAAGTTAATCTAGCAACAAGAATTATCGCCTTGATTGTGCACGTAATTAAAATTTGCCAAACCGATTAGAGGATGTCTAACTTGGTTTTGTAGGTTTGCATATGATGTGGTATAGCCTTCTTCATGATAATGAGTTTATGTATGAGATGGTTATATGATGTAATGTTAAGTGGCCTGCGCGTGACGGCATGATGGATGGAGCAACGGGATTGCCACCTTAATGTAATAGATGTAGATGTAGCCTACATGTTACAGGTGATGGTGGCAAGTGTTCACGGAGAACCCGGAGCTTCACCATGCGTGGGAGGAGGTGCTGAAAATTTTGTGCCACGGCAACATTTTCTGAAATTGGTGCCATGGCAATGTTTTTGAAACGGTCGCCATGGCAACATTTTCTGAAATTGCCGCCATGGCAGCGCTTTTGAAACGGCTGCCACGACAACGATTTTCTACCAGCACAGCGACGTTTCAACTAAAGATTCAAAAAGACCGTGAAGACTTCCCGGCGCCCAGGGCTATACCATATCATGCTATTATGAATTGCATGTGATGTTTATCCCTTTGTTGTTTGCACCCCTTTGATTGCGCAGTAGTCAACTATTAGGGTGATCTCTCACAGTAAATATCAGCTAAAATGTGCTTTTCCCAGTGTTGCAACCGTCTATAACATCTAGCATTTCGGAGTACGTCATGTCCACATGAGTACAAACGGGATGAGAGATGTAAGACGGAGATGGTCAGACCATGTATGCAGATAGCACTCGGTTGTCTTGAAGTTCTGGAAGAATCGTCCTGAGCTCGGAGCACGAAGCATCGAACGATGAACAAGAGTCATATGAAGATATGATCGGCAACTTTGGGGGCAATTTCCGTGACGTACCGCCAGAAGCAATAGCCCCTTTATTATTAGGTATAGATAAGCTGGGCCTATGGGTCTTTTCCTCTTAATTACGCCAAATGTTATTTTCTTTTCTCAGCCAGGCACACTCAACATTACACTGCTCAGAAATTATGCTTTATCATGCATACACAAAACAGAATCCTATAAATACATATGTGCACTTTGTTCAAGTGCACTGCTGCTTAATATCTTGGTAATCCAAGTCTCACAGCTTGCTGTCCAGTCTGAAGCAAAACAGCATCACAACGCACTTGAACTTGCTCGCCAGCTGGAACTGAACTGCATTAACACTCTCCAGCCTTCTAAGTATAAGTATATACAAAAGCATGGAAGAATCGGGATAGTACTGACCAATACTGCAGAAACTTGCATCATTTTGCCAAGTTGTGGCCATGCTGATCGATCCCGTGGGTCGATCTGGGCTGAGGTGATGGGTGGTGGGAGGAGGAAACAAGGAGGAGCGTAAAGAGGCATTTATGAGAGACCGACTATTTGTATTTTTGGGAATAAGAGAAGTATTGGGGTTTGGCAAGGCAGCTACAGGTAACAAACTATGTAACGTGTGCACTAACAAGGAGGGAGGATAAAAGAAGTGGGCGTTGAGCGCCCAGGAACGTGCGTGGCCTTGGCGCCAAATGTGGCCAGAGCAGAGGAGATGACGCCGGGGCAGGAGCTAGTGGAGGAGGCACTGCACTGCTATCCTGTCTTGAATCATCAGGATTTGTATCTCGTCGACAGGGAGGGGATCAACAGGCCTGCCATATAAAATACATGAGACGAATCAGTACTGCCAAAAACCTGAATCGTCCATCATACCACACCCACAGTTTGAAATGTAACTTGTTTTAACCACCACTTGAAGTCATCAATTACCTCTGGCATGGTCAATTATGCACAACTGCGCAGCTCTCTGTACACTAACAAGGCCAAGACAGAGGCTCACTCCTATGTGGTTACTTCTGAATACCAACCAACTTCACTTGTAATAATTCACTGTTGGATGTGAATCCTTCTGCCGAAACCGAGTAACAAATCTAAGACACAGAAAATGATGAACAAGTTAATTGAAATAATTATCATGGATATAATTGCTCGGTCTACTTCGAGTCATCGGGTCAATGGATGAGCCTGCTAAACTGGAACCGAAACTGTGAAGTTGACAGTGAAACATTACCATGCATCAAATCTGCAAAAGATGTAGTCAGCGGTTGGGTGTAGCATGGACTGTGAGCAAATAATCAACCTGTTCCAATGTTGCACAAAACGTATTTTTAATTAGCATTCATATATATTAAGAAAGAAGGCTAAGTAAACATTCTTGATTTAAACCAACAAAAATGGAGAAAAGAAGGTGTGTTGCCTACACCATACAGTAAGTAAAATATAAACCTCTTATCATCCAAAACTACTCAGAGATGAACATACTAGAAGATGAATTGCTCCTCCGGTCTTATGATTTGTGAAAAACAAGATGTGCAACCACTGGGAAGCCAATGCATGCATGCATCATTGAATAGCTAGGGAGGGTATAACACCTTAACGATGGTATATGGTACAACTGACTTAGAAGTATATATATAGCCTGGGCACTCACTCCAGTATAGCTTATAATTGTACAATTATTCCATTAACTCGAAAAACAACATGGTATATGGTACAACTTAGAAGTATATCTTAGAATGACACCAGGTAATCAGTTCACATAGCGACCATCTGACCGTTAGCTTGCTTGTTGCTAGCAATCTGCACTGTTTTGACAGCTTGCTGCTGCAATCGTTGATCTCTAGCTCTTCCAGCGAAGGTGGGAGGCCCTCCTTCGGCAGCTCTGAGATGCGCTTACAATAGTTGATATTCAATGTCTTGAGGGAAGGAAGGCTGTGCAGCCCTGCAGGAATATCTAGGAGATGATCACAACATGCTATATGCAGTTTCTCCAGTGAAGGTGGGAGGGCCTCCTTCGGCAGCTCTGAGATGCCTGGACACCATCCGATCTCCAACGTCTTGAGCGAAGGAAGGTTGTGCAGCCCCGCTGGAAGATCTATGAGGTCCTCATCACAATTAAAAAAATTGAGATGCTGCAGGGACCTGTGGAGCAGAAGCGCTATCTCTTGCTCATCTGTTAGTCTCGCCTCTTTCACAAGATATAGCTGTAGTCGTTGGAGGCAGGTGAGGCCCTTGTAGAATGACATGGTAAGGCGAGACAAATCATCGATTTCAAGACTTTCCAGTCTAGGGAAAATTCCACCTATTAGCTCATAACTCTCTCCAAACGTGGTAGGGGATCTGACTACGTCCAAATGCTTGAGGTTCACGAGGGATCGCAAGCCCTCTAGTGTGACGAGCGAAGTATAGCTTACAATACGAAGATCTTCCAGCAGAATGAAGGATTCCAGCTGTAGAAATTCCAAACATGAGTTTGCATATAATGCCAAAGACCCGAGGGTTCCAAGCGATTCCATGCCGTGTAATGTGGCGAGCGATTTGCATACTCTAATTGTCAAATCTTCCAAAGACGTGCAGGAGTGCAACATTAGAGAATTCAAACTTTGGCTATAGGATACTTCTATTTTTTTAGGCAAGTATGGTTATTCAGAAAGCAGGGCTGCAGGGTTTCCTGGGAATACCCATTAATTGCAATTTCTTCAAGTGATTGCGGGAGGAGCAATCTTCCGTGCACCAAAGATGAGAACAGCCCGCGGCAGTCCCGAATATTTAGATACTTGAGGGAGGTAAATCCAGCGAAGCCTTTCCTGCTCCCATCAAATATTAGACAAGGGCATTCAAGAATAGTTATCTTTTTGAGAGAGGAGGTGACATTTAATGGAGCGCACCACAATCCATCTTGAGCCGAGCTTGCCGACAGATCATTTTGATATCCTGATGATGAAGCCTCCGAGGCTAGGATAAGATTTGACTGCTTGTTTCCTCCCCCTTCAATCCGCAACTCTGTCTGTAGGAGATATGCCCTAGAGGCAGTAATAACAGTTATTTTGTATCTCCGAGTTTGTAATGAATGTTTATGTTCCATGCTATAACTGCAATGATTCTCGAGTCTACAATAACCACGAGGCTCGGAGGGAAACTCATGTGCACGTGTGGTATAATAAACAGTAAAATGTATTCCTAGTCTTGCCTCTAAGACTGGCTCAAGTATTGCATGATGATCCTGTTTTCCTGATCATGGGCATGACTATGCCGGCAATTTTGAGGGCACAATGTTAGGAGAACACTTGTGTTGAATCGACCTGAATTGATGTTATGCTATGAGATACATTCGTCACAAGTTAATGGTTAATAACACAGAGATAGTTAATGTTTGCATAATTCTTTAGACCATGAGAGTATCGAGTTCTTTCGTACTTGCTTCATGAACTTTGGGGTTTGTTAAACGTCATCCGTAACTGGGTGGCTATTACGGCGGCTTACGGGTTCACGGAAAAGTATGACAAGTAACGAGATAGCTCAAGATTGGGATTTGCTCCTCCGACGATGGAGAGATATTCTCGGGCCCTTTTGGTGTTACAGTATCCATCATCGTCTGGCCAGACACATTGTGATTTGATCACTGGGATGCCGGAACGCGGAAACGAGAAAAGAGAACAAAACCGGTAACGAGGTAACTGGCATAGTGGACAAGTTGTTGATCTGCGGGGATGCCAATAAATCTCACCTCGGGTGTTTGTAATATATCGTGAAGCAACAGGAATAGCACACGGCAACTGCAGGTTCACTCGAATATTCATTCGTGTGGGTATAAGGGTCAATATGGGTGTCCACGGCTCCGATGTTGATCATTGATCGGAAAGTGTTCCGGGTCATGTCTATACTGCACCGAACCTATAGGGTCACACGCTTAAGGGTCATCTATCTGCTGAATACTAGACAAGGAGTCTGAGAGAAAATCACCGCAAAAGTTTCGGATGCAACGGAAACGTTCTGGAGAGGACACCGGAATAGTTCCGGTAAAACTGAATAGTTGTTTCAGGGGATACCATTAAGTCAAATTGGTTTCGACACATGCTTGGAAATTCTTGGAGGATGCCAGAAGTATTCTGGAAACTTCTGGGAATTTTCCAGGATAAAAACCGGAAACGTTCCGGAGCTGCCGGAACCGATTTGGTTGCTTTTCGCAGATGAAAATCACTAATCCGAAATTGTTTCAGAACGCGTCCAAAATCATTTGTGTGGGTACTGGAATTATTCTAAGACCCACAGAAATATTTTCGGATTTAGCGATTGCGGAAAATTGGTTCCGTGAATAGTGAAAATCACTTTATGGATATTTTTTTGGAAAGCACCTTTTGGGATATTTCCCAAAAGGCTTCTAGAAGGGCTTGGGGGGCCAAGGAAGCCCCTCATGGGGGGGGGCCCAAGGGGTGGCCGGCCAAAGGAGGTGGAGCTCCTTGGAGCTCCACATGCCATCCCTTTTTGTTTTATTCTTTTTATGTAAGACATAAAGTGGGGGTACTTTTGGTATTTTTGAATGCTAACTTTACCCCTTGGCTTTCCTATAAATAGAGGTGTAGGGGTGCTCTCCAAACCTCATCTTTGCTCTCATACACATGCCATGCTCGTCTGGCTCTCTCTCTCTCCCTCCCATGAAATAGTTTCGTAGAGCCGAAAGGCTGTCTGGGTTCCGGTAGGAACTAGTTCTGGACGGCGAAGCCCTGCCGGATAGCTGACACCGTATGTGTGCAACTCTGTAGAGAGATCATAGTTTCGGTCTTAGTTTGAGAGTGCCTCCCAAAGGGCTGTCCGAGTGACCGTCAGAGTTTCGAGGGTACTCCCCAAGGGCTGTCCGAGTGACCGTCAGAGTTTCGAGGGTACTCCCGAAGGGCTGTCCGAGTGACCGTCCGAGTTTCGTGGGTCCTCCCGAAGGGCTGTCCGCGACATCGTCCGAGGGACTGTGCAACCGCCTCCCGAAGGGCTGTCCGACGAGGGAGTACACCCTTGCGGTTGGGAGGTTGTAATTCCTAGCTGCGGGGATCTGCAACGACGATCTACACCGACTCCTCTTCCGCTACGCTACGAGTCGGTACGGATCAGATCAAACCCTGTATGACATCTCCATAGTGGTCCTGGGCGTGCTCGCTGTACCGAAAATTTTTGTTTTCTGTTGCGTTCCCCTACAGTGGCATCATGAGCCTTGCTATGCGTAGATGCAGGTTACGATCTAGAATACATGGAGATGTATGGGTATTGCATAATATAATTTTGGAGTAGATGAGATCTATTGTTGGAAATTATTTATGCGGGTGGCAGATGAAATCTGTTACCCGATGTTCTTGTTGCTTCCCTAGAATTTTCATATTTCTGATCTCTAGACAGCATGGTGGAATTTGACAAAGTTTTGGCAATCTGCGATCCTGATTGATGAACGAAGTGCTATCAGTTCTTTGGGTTCCGCCATAGTCAAAAGAAAGATGAAATTCGCAGATGAAAGTGCAATGCAGATATGATCTGCACGGGGGTCATGCGTATGACGAAGTTTAGTATGGGGCTCGAGATTTTATTATCTCGTGTTTCATACACCCCGCGATGTTAATCTAGCGACTTGAATAATCATACTTGATGATAAAACGTTGGTAGCTGCGGTTTAAGTCAAAACCTTAGAAGCCACGTAAAATAAAATTTTGCATAAACCGATTAGAGGCGTCTAACTTGGTTTTGCAGGATGTGCATGTGATGTGGTATAGCAATGCTCATATTAATTTGATTATGTATGAGATGACTATATGATGTAAATTTATTAACATGACCTGCGTGTCATGATTCGGCATGATGGCTGGAGCCATATGATTGTCACTTTAATGACCTACGTGTCAACCTTAAGTAATGCACTTATTTTATTAGCTATAGAGATAGCAATATTATCTGGTGCATCGACAAGGTGGTGGCAATCTTCGCGAAGGTGAACACCGACGCAAATGCCGAAGATGAAGAAATACTTGACTTCTCCGTCAGAAAGGGCTATACCATATCATGCTATTATGAATTGCCTGAGATGTTTATCCCTTATGATGCACCCTTTTGATTGCGCGGTAGTCGCTTTTTATTAGGGTGATCTCTCACTTAAAAATATCAAGTAGTTAGTGTTCTCCCAAGTGTAGCACCGTCACGACACCTATCTTTTCGGGGTACCACATGGATACATGGGTACGAACGATTAGTGAAGTGTGAGGCGGGTGAGTTGAGACCTCGCAGCGAGATCACTTGGTTGTCTTGACGTTCCGGAGGATCGTCCTGAGCTCGGAACACGCCCATCGAAAGATGAACAAGAGTCACATAGAGATGTGATTGGCAAGTTGGCCTACCAATTGAAATTCTCGTCACTTGAGATGGATACATCCTTGGCGTTGAATTACAATTTGGGTCTTGTATCACTCATAATCAATTTTGAGAGATATTGATTTGAGTGGGAGCGCACTTTAGAATAAAATTGTTTATTCACTAGTGCCAAAATCATTATGAACAATGTCTAAGTGAAACTTGTGTTTTCCGTTGTAGATCAAATGGCTCGCAACACCACGTTCAACTTAGGCCCGATGTTAGAGAAAGAGAAGTAACATGAGGATTGTCCTCAGGAGCGCTAAGAAAATATATGTGCTTGAAATTTCTCTTCCAGCTAAACCGGCGGCCGATGCCCCGGAAGATGAACAAAATGTCTGGGCCACTAAGGATGATGATCACAACTTAGTGCAGTGCCTCATGCTAGCTTGCATGAGTGCAGGGCTTCAAAAACGTTTTGAATTCCATAAACCCCGTGATATGATCCGGGAATTGGATGCTCTGTACAAGGAAACTGCAAGGTCTGAACGATTTGATATCATGAAGACCTTGATGGAATTCAAGATGGCTGAGGGCAGTTCAGTTGGCGAACACGTAGTCAAAATGATTGGCTATGCTGAAAGGCTTAAAACCCTAGAATTTCCAATTCCGCCTGGCCATATGATGGACATGATGCTTTCTTCGCTCCCCCCGTCTTACGACGGTTTTGTCATGAACTACAACATGAGTGGGATGGAGAAGACACCGGAAGAGGTGCTTGCCATGCTAAAAACTGCGGAAGGAGGACTGCGGAAAAATCGCAAGCAAGTGCTGCTTGTGAATAAAACCTCCAGTTTCAAAAAGAAAGGCAAGCCAAAGAAGGGCAAGGACGCCGGTAAGACCGGCTCCCAAAGCAACTGTAAGGGCGGAGCTAAGAATGAAACTGAGTGCTTCTACTGCAAGGGCACAGGACATTGGAAGAGAAACTGCAAGAAGTATCTAGAAGATAAGAAGTCCGGGAAAACCGAAAAAGGTATAATTGTTATTGTCGGGGGAATTACCCGCGGCTAGACCCGACTCATGAGGTTAAGTCATCTCTGGTCATCTCTGAGGATAAGTCATCTCTGGTCATCTCTGAGGAATGAGTCGCCCGGGAGATGAGTCCCGGAGATGAGTCGCCTGGAAGATGAGTCGCCCGGAAGAAGAGTCCCGGCGATAAGAAGCCCGCGGTGAGTCGCCCGCGATAAGAAGCCCGCGGTGAGTCGCCCGCGATAAAGAAGCCCGCGATAAGAAGCCCGCGGTGAGTCACCCGCGATAAAGAAGCCCGCGATAAGAAGCCCTCGGTGAGTCACCCGCGATAAGAAGCTAGAATAGACTAGTCCTAATCCTACTAGGACTCTACATGTAAGCCGACCCCTTCAACTTATATAAGGAGGGGCAGGGCACCCCAAGGGGGACAGGTCAAGATAGACAGAAATTTTAGATAACATCAAAGTAGAAGCTCTCAAGATATAGGTAGCGAAAGAGCACCCTTGTAATCATGAGCATCATCATCATCAATACAACCAAGCAGGATGTAGGCTTTTACCTCCACCGTGAGGGGCCGAACCTGGGTAAAAACTCGCATCTCTCGATTCCGACCAACCCCGTTCAAGCAATCACCTAGCAGTGATGGCCTCACGACTAAGTCATTTCACGAGGACATCTGCCGTGACAAAACCACGACAGTTGGCGCCCACCGTGGGGCCAATCGATAGTCGTGTTATGTTCTTGAAGGGATATCTCCCAGGGATCGAGAAGCTTACAACTCGCCGGATCAGCAAGAGCTGATACAGAAGGGTCTACGTCAATCCTAACCTCATCAATTGAGATTGAAGAAAAAATTTGGTCACACCACAACGGATGATCTCTACAATTTTTCTCCAATCTATGTTGGCCGTCAAGCGACGATACACAAGGCAGTGAAGCGCGCTGGATCCAAGATGCGTGTGATTCTGCCCACATGTACCTACGAAAGAAAACTGAAAGTCGCCGGCTACTTCCAGTCAAAAGACAGGCAGTCGGATTGGCCGCTACAGGTTCGATCCGATCTGCAGCGAAACCAAACTGGAAAGCATAAGGAATCAAGAAAAAAAACAAAGTAAAAAAGAGGGTAAAAGAAGCCCACGACCCGGAGCAAAATACGGACATGGATCGGTCAAGCCAACCGCAACCTGGAGGAGGACCCGGACGTGGATTGGACTCAGATTCCGCCGCCACGGCTTGCCTCGACGCCGCAGCCACCTCCACCGGCTTACCTCGCCTCCGTCGCCGCCTCTACCATGGCCCACCTCCGCCGGCTCACCTCGACACAGCGGCCAAACCTTGAGCTGGCCCGCTTCTGCCGCCACGGCTGGAGCTCGTCTTCCTTGGCGAGCAGCCCACCGAGCCGCCTGCATCAGTTACCGCTCACCACCTCCGTCACAGGCTTCTAGTCGGCCACGCGCCTCGCCCTGATAGGTCGCCACCGCCAAGTCGCCTGTTTTCCAAGTCGCCGTCGCGGCCTCGCTCGGCATCCGCGGAGCCGCCGCCGCCTCGAGCCGCTCCCGCGGCCTCACTCGCGGTCGCGCCCTTGTCGACGTTGCCCCGTCGCGGCTCACCTCTTCCATGAGCTGCCACCTCCGCGTTTGCGTCGAGCCGCCTCCGAGCCGCTACGGCCATGGCCACCCGCCTTCCGCCACTGCTACGGCCATGGCCTCGCCCTCGACTTCAAGTTGCCGCCGCGAGTCGCCGTCGCTTGCCGCCTTGCTGCCTCGCCGGCCGGCCGCCTCAGCCGCCTCGCCGGTTTCCGCCGGCCTCTGCCGCGTCGAGCCACCGCCCCCGCGCGTTCCTCGCCACCGCTGCATGCCTCCGCCCTCACAACAGCCTCAGAGCCGCCCTCGCATCAACCCGCCACCGTCGTTGCGGCTCCACCTCAAATCTCCGTCGCCGCCTCTCCAAGGCGCCGGCGCCCCTCTGCCACGTCCGCCTGCCTCAAAACTGCCTTGGCCTCGCACCGCCTCCGCCGTGGGCCGCCGCCGTGGCTCGCCTCTGCCTCATGCCAGGCCGCCTGACGAGCGTTGCCCTCGAGCCGCCGCCGCGGCCTCCGCAGCAGCTGCCCGCCTCGGCCTCGCTCCGCCTCCCCTCAATGACCTCGCCTGTGAGTCGCCCCCCGTTCGGCCCTACCTCGCCGCTCCGACCGTGCCGCCGAGCCGCCCCGGTCGGGCGGCCTCGCCCCGCTTCACCTTTGCCTCCGCCTCAAGCCGCCGCCCGCTTCACTGACGCGCCCCTGCCAGTGCGGCTTCGTCTCACCGATGCATACAAGGAAAAAAAAGGTGTTTAAGCCGGTGGAATGAGAAGGGGGCCTGGGCACTTATTGCAAAAAAAAAGGGGAGCTGTGGCAACATCTGAGACCGCTGATCGTCAGAGTACTATGTTTGCACTGGATGGGCCGTACCATTACCAGGTTATCTCCGGATGCTACATACGAATCATCTGTCGTCCGAATAAATTAGGTGAAATTCATCCAGTCGATTTTTATTGATACATTTTTATTCTTTCGAGAACAATTACTCTCGCCTGTGATATCTTTTACGCAGGACAATTATTCATTACAGAGGTGGCGTTATACCACGGATACGGAGCGCGCACCAGCATCATTCTACACTGGCGTTCGTCCGTGCCGCGCTGCTCGACGGACACGTGTTGTAAGCCGCCGCTTCCGCGGTTCAGTCTACATCAACACGCCAGGCGACTCCCTCGTCCGCGCCGGTTTACAACGCCGCGGCCGACTCGCGCGCCCACGCCGGCTTACAACGCCGCGGCTAACTCGCGCGCCCCCGCCGATCTACAACGCCGCGGCCGACTCGCGCGTCCGCGCCAGCTTACAGCGCCACGGCCGACTCTCGCGTCCAATTTACATCAACACACCGAAGCATGCCAGAGTCCACAATCGACTGGCCCACGCCAAGCTATCCGGCAAAACACACAGCCCACCATCCTGCGGTCTGATCAAATTCACCACATCAAAAGAAACTGAAGTCAGCCATGGAGGAAACGTCCCCGAAAGAGCAAAGAGAGCCAGTCTCAATAGAGCCAGCAATTCAAAAACCGGCAATTCAAAGCCAGCAAAGAAAAAAAATGGCCCTAGAGAAAACAGGAGAGGCGAACCAAGATAGAATAGCAAGGAATGGAAGGACACACGACGAGCATCACAAAGATCATCAACTCGGTCATTGAAGGGAAGACAACCCGGTCCCAGGGGCTGCTGCCGTATTGGCGAAAAATTAAAGGTTGCCAAAGAGAACTTGCTGCCACGATGCGCAGTTCAAACATGGGTATCCTGCCGTATTGGCGAAAAATTAAAAGGTTGCCAAAGAGAACTAGCTGCCACGATGCGCAGTTCAAACATGGGTATCCTGTCGTATTGGCGAAAAATTAAAAGGTTGCCAAAGAGAACTAGTTGCCACGATGCGCAGTTCAAACATAGGTATCCTGCCTTATTGGCGAAAAGTAAGGTTACCAAAGAAGACAAGTCGCCATGAGGCACAGTCTAAACATGGGTATCCTACTCAATTTCGATCATTGGTCACTTGGGGGCTTCCAACTCACCGAGTTTAGCTATCTCACCCTCTTGACCCGGCAAATAACGCCAAATTATCTTGGTTAAACCTGCATGTCTGCTTGATGCTACTCCGATTAGGTGACCCGGTGTACTCTTGACAAGTCAATCATCTCTATGACCCTGAACTTGTCTTGGTTAAAACATCAGATATGTCACGTGAGAGCCGGCTTACAGAGAGCGAGGATAAACCATGGGCTATCACGCCAGCTTCATTGAAGCAAGACTCGAGCCTTGAAAGCCGGTCTTTTTGTCGTGCCTCGAAAGCCGGCATTTTTATACCTTGTTATCATACACATACATCATCATGCATTGCATCATCATACAATGCATCATCATCAAATGCATATCTATATTCGTTTATGTTGCAGGAACCGGTCTTCCAAACCGGGTTACAATGTAATTATGCAGGAACAAGCAAATCCTTTATGGCCAAAATGGCCGGGTCTTCTTTATGGTTTATCATAACCAGTATTATTTTCAATGCCGGCTCAGAGAGATGGCTATTCTTTTTTAAATCCAAAATGCTGGCTTACAGTAAGGAGCAGGGTTTAATAAATTACCAGTGGCAATTCACAAATTTGGATTATTCTGATGCTGCGAAGGAGAACAAAATTCAAATAAGGCTATCATGGCAACCAGATTTATTAAAGGCAATGAAATATGAAGTGTTATGCAAGGCAGCACTCTTGATGGATTTAGCAACAAATTCAGCGTTGATATGCAAAGTACCCAGCAACATCATCCAAACAAACTGTCCCTCAGACTCAGGCAAGTTTTTCTCCACAATTGTCGAACGCCGAGTCTTCAAGACTTGGTTTGGCCGGCTTTGCTTGGTTTTCTCCTTGAGTCCTGGGGCTACAGTGGATCTGATTTTATTCTACAATGGAAGGAATAGTCCCGAGTCGCTGCAGGCACACGACCCGGCACTTGGGGGCTACATTATTCAAATCGGGATTACGTTAAGTATGAAAGTCCCATGTCGCTGCAACATTCACCACGGCACTTGGGGGCTAATGCATTGTCATTTTGAACTACTTTCATTGAAGACCCGGCTCACTATTAATAGTAACCCGGCCCTTGGGGGCTACAGTCATTGACTCTACATATAGCTCAAGTTCTAGGTTGATGAGGACAGCTGACCCGGCCCTTGGGGGCTACAGTCATTGACTCTACAGATAGCTCAAGTTCCAGGTTGATGAGGACAGCTGACCCATCCCTTGGGGGCTACACTCTTTGCAGCTATATATCTATAACATTGAAGATTAAGTTCATGTCCCAAGTTGCTGCAGGCAAGACAACCCGACACTTGGGGCTACCGTTTTATATCATTTTCTAAAGTCCCAGCCCAGTACTATCTTACTGAGCTGACACTTGGGGGCTACAGCATCTAGTTGTTTACCCAGATTATACGGTCCAAATTGAAGACCCGGCCCATCACATACTGATGAGCCGGCCCTTGGGGGCTACACATATGAAATGCAAAAATATTCAGTTTATAACTGGCGACTCAGATGAACAACCCGGATTTCTTCAAAGTTGCAACATTTATATTGAAGCAAGTCTTAAGCTATCACTACATTCCCCTCTTAAGACTTGGGGGCTACAGGTAATATGGATATAAGGGAGGTACACCTTCAAGTTCTCAGTTTTGAGCAAACCGGGTATCATATTCTTAGTGGAGAAATTTGCAAAGTTTATCTTTTCCAAGCTGTTCATAGAAAGGCCCGGAAAGCCGGTTCAACATCATACAGATTTCTTATTTCTAATATTTTCATCGAGCCAAAGGATTGAAAGCTGGATCAACATCGGACGGGTTTTTTATTCCCAATTTTTTTTTTCAAGTTGAAACACCAAAAATCGGCTCAACATCAGATGGATTATTTTTCTCTATATTTTTCTGCGAGGAGTCAGTCCCAGCAAGTTGATTGTGAAGCCAGAATATTGATATGAAAAGAATACCTGGATTTTTCCAGGAGTTGGTCCATTGAATAAGTCGGCCATTTGAATGAGCCGGTCCTTTCACATATTAGTTATTTCTTATTTCAGGAGCTTAGCATGAATAAATTGAAGCTAATCTGGGGGCTAATGTCGGGGGAATTACCTGCGGCTAGACCCGGCTCGTGAGGTTAAGTCATCTCTGGTCATCTCTGAGGATAAGTCATCTCTGGTCATCTCTGAGGAATGAGTCGCCCGGGAAATGAGTACCGGAGATGAGTCGCTTGGAAGATGAGTCGCCCGAAAGAAGAGTCCCGGCGATAAGAAGCCCGCGGTGAGTCGCCCGCGATAAGAAGCCCGCGGTGAGTCGCCCGCGATAAAGAAGCCCGCGATAAGAAGCCCGCGGTGAGTCGCCCGCGATAAGAAGCTAGAATAGACTAGTCCTAATCCTACTATGACTCTACATGTAAGCCGGCCCCTTCAACTTATATAAGGAGGGGCAGGGCACCCCAAGAGGGACAGGTCAAGATAGACAGAAATTTTAGATAACATCAAAGTAGAAGCTCTCAAGATATAGGTAGCGAAAGAGCACCCTTGTAATCATGAGCATCATCATCATCAATACAACCAAGCAGGATGTAGGCTTTTACCTCCACCGTGAGGGGCCGAACCTGGGTAAAAACTCGCATCTCTCGATTCCGACCAACCCCGTTCAAGCAATCACCTAGCAGCGATGGCCTCACGACTAAGTCCTTTCACGAGGACATCTGCCGTGACAAAACCACGACAGTTATACAAGTTAATGTCATTGACGTTTTGCTTGCTAGCGAAAATTCTAAGTCTTGGGTATTTGATACCGGATCGGTTGCTCACATTTGCAACTCGATACAGGGACTTCAGAAGGTGCGCAAGCTAGCAAAGAATGAAGTCGTGATGCGCGTCGGGAATGGCGCTGGGATCGCCGCTCAAGCCGTCGGCATTATGCCTCTACGTCTCCCTTCAGGATTTATCTTAGAACTAAATAACTGTTATTTTGTTCCACTATTGTGTAGAAACATTATCTCCGGATCATGTTTAGTACACGATGGGTATTCGTACAAGTCTGAGAACAATGGTTGTTCACTTTATTGTAAGGATATGTTTTATGGATTTGCACCCATTGTTGGGGGCCTTTTCATACTAAATCTTGAATGTGGAAATGATGTCTTTAACGTGAACGCTAAACGCCTTAAGAAGGCTGATACCACCACCACTTTCATGTGGCACTGTCGGCTTGGCCACATCGGAAAGAAACACATGCAAAGACTCCATAAAGATGGAGTTTTACCGTCCCTTGATTTTGAATCATTTGACACATGTGAAGCTTGCTTGATGGGGAAAATGACCAAGACGCCGTTCACGGGTCATCCTGAACGGGCAAGTGAATTGTTGGAAATAATACATAGTGATGTATGTGGTCCAATGAGCACAATCGCACGGGGTGGGTATTTCTACGTCATGACTTTTACTGATGATTTGAGTAGGTATGGATATATCTACTTAATGAAGCATAAGTTGAAAACCTTTGAAAAGTTCAAAGAATTTCAGAATGAGGTAGAAAATCATCGTAACAAAAGGATTAAGTTTCTGCGGTCTGATCGCGGGGGCGAATACCTTAGTCATGAGTTTGGCCAACATCTGAGTGACCGTGGAATCGTTTCACAGCTTACGCCTCCCGGAACTCCACAGCGAAACGGAGTGTCGGAATGACGTAACCGAACCCTGTTAGACATGGTAAGGTCGATGATGTCTCTTACAGATCTACCGATATCTTTTTGGGGTCACGCACTACTCACTGCAGCTTATACATTAAACAGAGCACCGTCTAAGTCTATTAAGATGACACCACATGAGATGTGGCATGGGAAGATTCCTAGTGTGTCGCATCTTAAAATTTGGGGTTGTGAGGCATACATAAAGCGTTTACAGCCAAGCAAACTCGATCCCAGATCAGACAAATGTTACTTTGTAGGTTATCCCAATAACACCATTGGGTATTCCTTCTACAACCAGTCCGAGGGCAAAGTGTTTGTCGCAAAAGTTGAACACTTTCTCGAGAAAGAATTTCTCGCTAAAGAAGTGAGTGGGAGGACAGTACAACTTGATGAGATTAGTGAATCTTCAGCAACCGTTGATATGGCTAAGGAACCGGAGGAAATTTCGCTAATTATCCCTACAACCGAGCCGGAAGTTGTCCCATGTGATGCGGAAACTTCAGACAATGTTGAAACTGAACCGCGCAGATCAGGTAGGGCTATCCAGCCACCTGAGTGGTTTCATAACGAAATCTTCTTTTTTGAAGATGATGAACCTACGCACTACAAGGAAGCGATGGCGGGGCCCAGCTCAAGGTAATGGCACAAGGCCATGAAATTCGAGATGGAATCCATGTACGAAAACCAAGTTTGGAACTTGGAAGAATTTCCAGAAGGCGTAAAGCCCATTGGTTGTAAATGGATTTTTAAAAGAAAGACAGACGCGGATGGTAACATTACTATCCACAAAGCTAGACTTGTCGCGAAAGGGTTCACGCAAGTTCCAGGAGTGGACTACGACGAGACTTTCTCACCCGTAGCTATGCTTAGGTCCGTTCGGATATTACTAGCAATTGCTGCTTATTTCGATTATGAAATATGGCAGATGGACGTCAAAATGGCTTTCCTAAATGGAAACCTCAAAGAGGATGTATACATGATACAGCCAGAAGGTTTTGTCGTTCATAAGGATGTTGGAAAGGTATGCAAACTTCAGAAAGCCATTTATGGTCTGAAGCAAGCGTAAAGGAGCTGGAACATTCGTTTTGATGAAGTGGTCAAACAGTTTGGCTTCATCAGGAATGACGAAGAATCTTGTGTTTACAAGAAGTTTAGTGGGAGCGCAAAAGCATTTCTAATCTTGTATGTGGATGACATATTGTTGATTGGAAATGACGTGAATTTTCTTAGCGAAATAAAAGACTCATTGAAGAAGAGTTTTTCAATGAAATACTTAGGCGAAGCGGCATATGTATTGGGCATCAGAATCTATAGAGATAGATCAAAACGCCTGATAGCGCTTAGCCAAAGCACGTACATTGACAAGGTGTTGAAAAGGTTCAACATGGAGAACTCCAAGAAAGGCCTACTCCCCATGTCACCTGGCACAGTACTTTGCAAGAATCAGTGTCCTCGGACTCTCGATGAGCGAGTACAGATGAATGATGTTCCATATGCCTCGGCAGTTGGTTCTATTATGTATGCCATGCTATGTACAAGACCGGATGTTTCCTATGCGCTAAGTGTTAGCAGCCGGTACCAAAGTGATCCAGGATTGGAACACTGGGCCGCAGTCAAGGGTATTCTTAAGTACCTCGGAAGGACCAAGGATTTACTCCTTGTGTACGGAGGTGATGAAGAGCTCATTGTAAGTGGTTACACTGATGCAGGCTTCATGACTGACCCAGATGACTTCAAATCTCAATCAGGCTATGTTTTCATATTGAACGGCGGCGCAGTTGATTGGAAAAGTTCCAAACAAAAGACTGTAGCGGATTCTACGACGAAAGCGGAATATGTTGCAGCTTCAGAAGCCTCCAAGGAGGCGGTATGGATCAAGCAATTTCTTGAAGACCTTGGTGTGGTTACAAGTGCTTTGGACCCGGTGGAGATCTATTGTGATAATAGTGGCGCCGTGGCTCAGGCAAGGGAGCCAAGTTCGCACCATAAGACAAGACATATTGAACGCAAATATAAACTCATTCGACATCATGTCAAAGTGGGTTTAGTGAAAGTACGCAAAGTTCACACGGATCTGAACGTGTCAGACCCGATGACAAAGCCTCTACCACGAGCAAAGCATGAGCGGCACCGGATAGCCATTGGTGTTAAGGAAGCCATGTAACTGGATTATGACTGTAGTGCAAGTGGGAGTCTATAGGAGATATGCCCTAGAGGCAGTAATAACAGTTATTTTGTATCTCCGAGTTTGTAATGAATGTTTATGTTCCATGCTATAACTGCAATGATTCTTGAGTCTACAATAACCACGAGGCTCGGAGGGAAACTCATGTGCACGTGTGGTATAATAAACGGTAAAATGTATTCCTAGTCTTGCCTCTAAGACTGGCTCAAGTATTGCATGATGAGCCTGTTTTCCTGATCATGGGCATGACTATGCCGGCAATTTTGAGGGCACAATATTAGGAGAACACTTGTGTTGAATCGACCCGAATTGATGTTATGCTATGAAATACATTTGTCACAAGTTAATGGTTAATAACACAGAGATAGTTAATGTTTGCATAATTCCTTAGACCATGAGAGTATCGAGTTCCTTCGTACTTGCTTCGTGAACTTTGGGGTTTGTTAAACGTCATCCGTAACTGGGTGGCTATTATGGCGCCTTACGGGTTCACGGAAAAGTATGACAAGTAACGAGATAGCTCAAGATTGGGATTTGCTCCTCCGACGATGGAGAGATATTCTCCGGCCCTCTCGGTGTTACGGTATCCATCATCGTCTGGCCAGACACATTGTGATTTGATCACTGGGATGCCGGAACGCGGAAACGAGAAAAGAGAACAAAACCGGTAACGAGGTAACTGGCATAGTGGACAAGTTGTTGATCCGCGGGGATGCCAATAAATCTCACCTCGGGTGTTTGTAATATATCGTGAAGCAACAGGAATAGCACACGGCAAGTGCAGGTTCACTCGAATATTCATTCGTGTGGGTATAGGGGTCAATATGGGTGTCCACGGCTCCGATGTTGATCATTGATCGGAAAGTGTTTCGGGTCATGTCTATACTTCACCGAACCTATAGGGTCACACGCTTAAGGGTCATCTATCTGCTGAATACTAGACAGGGAGTCTGAGACAAAATCACCGGAAAAGTTTCGGACGCAACGGAAACGTTCCGGAGAGGACACCGAAATAGTTCCGGTAAAACTGAAAGTTGTTTCAGGGGATACCATTAAGTCAAATTGGTTTTGGCACACGCCTGGAAATTCTTGGAGGATGCCAGAAGTATTCTGGGAACTTCTGGGAATTTTTCAGGATAAAAACCGGAAATGTTCCGGAGCTGCCGGAACCGATTTGGTTGCTTTTCGCAGATGAAAATCACTAATCCGAAATTGTTTCGGAACGCGTCCAAAATCATTTGTGTGGGTACTGGAATTATTCTAAGACCCACAGAAATATTTTTGGATTTAACGGTCGTGCAAAATTGGTTCCGTGAATAGTGAAAATCACTTTATGGATATTTTTTTGGAAAGTACCTTTTGGGATATTTCCCAAAAGGCTTCTAGAAGGGCTTGGGGGCCAAGGAAGCCCCTCATGGGGGGCCCCCAAGGGGTGGCCGGACAAAGGAGGTGGAGCTCCACATGCCATCCCTTTTTGCTTTATTCTTTTTACGTAAGACATAAAGTGGGGGTACTTTTGGTATTTTTGAATGCCAACTTTACCCCTTGGCGTTCCTATAAATAGAGGTGGAGGGGTGCTCTCCAAACCTCATCCTTGCTCTCATACACATGCCATGCTCGTCTGGCTCTCTCTCTCTCCCTCCCACGAAATAGTTTCGTAGAGCCGAAAGGCTGTCTGGGTTCTGATAGGAACTAGTTCTGGACGGCGAAGCCCTGCCGGCTGGCTGACACAGTATGTGTGCAACTCTATAGAGAGATCATAGTTTCGGTCTTAGTTCGAGAGTGCCTCCCGAAGGGCTATCCGAGTGACCGTCAGAGTTTCGAGGGTACTCCCGAAGGGCTGTCCGAGTGACCGTCAGAGTTTCGAGGGTACTCCCGAAGGGCTGTCCAAGTGACCGTCCGAGTTTCGAGGGTCCTCCCGAAGGGCTGTCCGCGACATCGTCCAAGGGACTGTCCGACCGCCTCCTGAAGGGCTGTCCGACGAGGGAGTACATCCTCGCGGTTGGGAGGTTGTAAATCCTAGCTGCGGGGATCTGCACTGATGATCTACACCGACTCTTCTTCCGCTGCGCTACGAGTCGGTACGGATCAGATCAAACCCTGTATGACATCTCCATAGTGGTCCTGGGCGTGCTCGCTGTACCGAATTTTTTTGTTATCTGTTGCGTTCCCCTACACTGTCAACTTTGGACAGTCCTTTATCACCAATTCCTTCATGGCCAGCGCATGTCGAAGCATCATAGATAGCCATTTCGCCGTTATTCCACATGAAACAATACTGAGACTTTCAAGGTATGGCAAGGCATTATAATCTGCAGCTATCACGTCTTCATGTGTGTGCGGTGACAGAATATCTGAAGAGAAGAGTTTTGTGCAGTTTTTTATGCTCAAACTCTCTAGAGATACCAGATGAGAAAAACTTATTAGTGAAATAGACACCAGATTCCGGCAGCCTTTTATTTCCAAGTGTTTGAGGTCCCTTAGATTATGGAATGCCAAGATTTTGTCATCCAGTCTCATCACACCAGAAGACTCACACAAAAGACTGTTTGGCCTAATTTCGAACGTTTCCATGGAAAAAGATTTCATAGTCAGAAACGTTGAAACTCTGCTGATTAAAAGTTCAGAAAATGTGGCTGAAGGCCGAAGAGGTCCCAATACTTGCAAGTGGGGACAATCGCAGATTACGAATTTCGTAAGACTGGGCAACCATGCATTCTTTTCCATTTTGAAGCTATGATGTTTCTCAAGCAAATCAAACATCTTAAGTGCAGGGCAACCTCGGATCTCCAGTACCCTTAAACTAGAGTTCATATCTCCCATAGAAGTGGAGACACTATTCTCCAACTCTGGCATCTCAACTAAAACTAGCTCCTCCAATGACGGAACCAATACTTCTCTTACTTCCCGCATGTTGCTCAACTTCAACCTTGTAAGAAACGGAAACCTTTCCAGACATGGAAGTATCCAGCCCTCTCCACAGTTCTCTAGATGAATTATCTGCAAAGAAGTAAGCTAACCATCTAATATTTGATGAGAAAACTTGCTCTTAACTTGAGACGGTGAACCCAACTCAACATGACCGTCCTCAAGTTTTAGATACCGGAGATGTGTATGATTTATCCAACCACACATGAAGGAATGAGAATCAGCAGATGTTGCAAACAAATGAAGCACTTGCAAATGATGTTCCTTTTGGAATACTTCTTTCAAGACTTTGAAGAAGGAGGAGTCAAATTGCCCAATTAACACCAGTGTCCTCAAGTTTTTCACTGATGTAAATGCAATTCGTACTTTTTCTTCAAACTTCTCACTACGAGATATGTTGTTGGTCTGATCATCCATAGGATATACATAATCAGTTAGAATTGACAAATGGTGTACAGTTGGCGATATTTCATTGCAATATATACCATCCAATGTTGCACACTCCATTCTGGAAACAACCCTTGCAAAATCATGCATAAGATCTCTAATGGCATAGGATGTCTGTCTGCCCGAAGAGAAGACTTCTTCATTTTCCTCAACCTGCTCAAAGAAGCCCAAGTTCACCAAGTCGGTTAGATAGGACCGTCCCATCTCCTCCAAACTGTCACTTGAATAATCAGGCTTCACAAATCCCTATGAAATCCACATACGAACTAACTCATCGGCATGAAACAGATAACTGTATGGGAATATAGAACAATATGAGAAGCACTGTTGTAAATGGAAGGGCAGCTCGTCATAGCAAAGCTTCAAAGCCGACATGATGCCGTTACATAGTTGTAGGGATTTCCAATATTCATTCTTCAGATTGTTAGTCCAATGTTCAACGGTAAGATGTTCCCTTAATAGTGCTCCTGCAGTTTGTGCTGCTAATGGGTTTCCCTTTAATTTTTGTGCCATTTTATGCGCTATGTCACTTAGACTTTCTTTCTCTTCGTAGTTCTCATCACCAAATGCACATGCTTTAAACAGTAACCAGAAATCCTGTTTTTCCAATACACCTAACTTAATTGGTTTAACCGTTCCTCTACTTTTTGCAATAGATGATTTTCTAGTTGTCATGATTATCAAATTGTTGTTTGAATTCTCAGACTTAAAAGGAGCCAATAGTTGGTCCCATCGGCTACCATTTCTATCATCCCAGACATCATCTAAAACAAGTAGAACCCTCTTCGATTTGATTTTAGTCTTCAAGACCTCCTGAAGCTTGGCAAAGCTGCAAAGCCCTTGATGTGTTTCCTCGGACAAAAAATCTAACATCTCCCTTGTGAGTCTGACTTCATCAAAGTTTTTAGATACCCAAATCCATATCATGTGGTCAAATTGATTTTCCACAGCAGGATCATTGTATACGAGTTGGGCAAAAGCTGTCTTCCCAACTCCTCCGATGCCTACAATAGGCAGAACAGTGGCACCAGCAGCTGATTTGTGTTCTCGTATCAAATTGATGATGAATTTCTTCTCTGCAGTTCTCCCGTACATTTTTCTTTGAACAAGACTTGATGTTCTTCGGCATGGATCGGATGTTGTACTCTGACGGTGATCTATAGTTGCAGCAGAATATAACCCTAGTATATCGAGAACCCCTCTCACATCCCCTTGGATGCCCTGCAATTGATGTTGAAATATGAGTTGGGCCTAGGGCCCATCTAACAATTTCAGAAAATCTACAAGGGCCCATGTGGGATTATATGACACTAGATGTGGTGGGAAGTTTAGTCCCATACCGCTAGTGGAGAAGGAGTTGGACCTCCTTATAAGGGATTCTCCTCCACATGCTATTGGACCTTGAGAAAAGAAGTGGTTCCCACGCGCTCCTCCTCCGCCGCCCGCCTCGCCGTGCCGCGGGATTGAGCCGAGCCGAGCTCACACCTATGCGCTTCTTTTTGCCGGTCAGGAACGGAGAGTCTTTGATAGCTGGGGCCACAATCTGAGACGTCAGATCGTGGGCTGTTACCGACTTGGACGTGGGTTCAGCCCACGTCTCTCCACGCGGCCGCGCCTATATATGTGAGGCGCTGCGAACCCTAGCCGCCACGCGAAACAGATCGCATCTCTGCCTCCACGCCCACTGCCGTTCCATTGCTGCTGCTGCCGCCGGTGATCCCATCCCCTCCGCCGCGTACACGGTCGACGGGAGAGCAGGCCTCCGAAACCCCGCCTCTCCGGATCCTGTATGGGAGAGGGGCGATTAGGTTTTTGGGGAGCGACTACGCGACTGCTTGCCTCCATTCGTCTGTTTCCCTACTTCGTCCACGTCCGCTGCATTGACTTCGTCGTCATCATGTCCACCGACGCCGAGAGAGCCGCCGCCGAGAAAGAGAAGGCTGCTGCTGACCAGAAGGCGGCCGAGGAGGCCGCCGTTGCTGCTACGGCCAACTGGCCAACTGGAGGGTATAACTCGCTTATCCCGCTCCTACTGTTTTCTGTTGTAGCCATGCTAGCGCTATACGTAGATGTATCTGCTGTTAGCGTAGTATGTGCTTGCATGATCGAATATCAGCATGTTATTAATTTTGTCAATGCCATGTTAGTGATTTATTCTTGGATTAAATTAATCGAAAAATTGCCTATTTACTCAGCAATCCAAAAACCTAATTTGTGTAGGAATTTTTCGAATCATGGTTTTGCTGCTGCACTAAAACCGGATAAGTTTACCGATACATATTTTAAGCGTTGGCAGACCAAAACCATCTTATGGCTCATTGTAATGAACGTGTTCTGGGTTGCCGGTGCGACTCCCACTGGAACGATTACTCCTGAACAGGAGAAGGCGTTCAGGGAGGCCACCGTCATCTTTCTCGGAGCAGTTCTGAGCGTGATCGGAGATAAGTTGGTTGACGCATATTTACATGTGCGGGTTGCCAAGGACTTGTGGAGTTGCCAAGGACTTGTGGGAGGCGCTCGAATCTAAATTCGGGGCCACCGATGCTGGGAGCGAGATGTATGTTATAGAGCAGTTCCACGATTACAAAATGGTCGAGAACCGTTCTGTATTGGAACACGCTCATGAGATAATATGCATCGCGAAGGAGCTTGAGCTTCTGAAGTGCAATTTACCGGGCAAATTTGTCGCGGGTTGTATAATCGCTAAGCTCCCTAATTCCTGGAGGAATTTTGCTACCACTCTGAAACATCAGAGGCGTGAATTCTCAGTAGAGGATGTCATCGGCCATCTGAGTGTTGCGCAGAACTCGAGAGCAAAAGACTCGCATGGAAAAGGGGTCGAAGGAACTTCTGTGGCCAATATGGTGCGTCAGAAGAACTTCAATTCCCACAAGCCCAAGGGAAAGAACGGTGTCCAACAGAATACCGACTTTAAGAAGAAAGGTAAGAAGACCTTCAAGAAGAACAAGAAGGGAGATGGCTGCTTTACTTGTGGTTCGGAGGAACATTGGGCCAACAACTGCCCAAACAAGTACAAGAAGCCAGGGCAGGACTCCAAGTCTGCCAATATGATTGTGGGCAACAATTAAAGTCGTGCATCTGGGTACGGTAATTTATTTACTGTATTTTCAGTTTGTCAGTCCACCAATTGGTGGGTGGATACAGGTGCAGGTGTTCATGTGTGTGCTGACATTTCATTGTTTTCTTCTTACCAGGCCACAGGTCACGGGTCCGTATTGATGGGGAATGGCGCGAGTGCTTCTGTTCATGGTGTTGGCACGGTCGATCTGAAGTTTACTTCGGGAAGGATCATGCAGCTGAAGAACGTGCAGCATGTCCCCGCCATCAAGAAGAACCTTGTTAGTGGCTCCCTTCTGTGTAGAGAAGGGTTTAAGTTGGTCTTCGAGTCTAATAAAGTCGTTGTTACGAAATATGGACTATTTGTTGGAAAGGGTTATGAATGCGGAGGAATGTTCCGCCTTTCTCTCGCTGATTTTTGTAATAAAGTCGTGAACAATATTCATTCGAGTGTTAATGAATCTGAAGTTTGGCATTCACGTCTTTGTCACATTAGTTTCGGTGTTATGACGCGGCTAGCAAAACTGAATTTAATCCCGAGTTTCACTTTAGCCAAAGGTTCTAAGTGCCTTACGTGTGTGCAAGCTAAGCAACCTCGCAAGCCTCACAAGGCTGCGGATGAGAGACACTTGGCGCCATTAGAACTCATACATTCTGATCTTTGTGAGATGAATGGTGTGTTGACTAAAGGTGGAAAGAAATACTTCATGACATTGATAGATGATTCCACTAGATATTGCTATGTGTATCTGTTAAATACTAAAGATGAGGCTCTACACTACTTTAAAATCTATAAGGCAGAAGTTGAGAATCAACTTGAAAAGAAAATTAAACGAGTTCGGTCAGATCGTGGTGGAGAGTACTTCTCGAGTGAGTTTGATTCCTTTTGTGCGGAACATGATATTATTCATGAGAGGACGCCTCCCTATTCACCCCAGTCAAACGGGGTTGCCGAACGGAAAAACCGTACTCTAACTGATTTGGTTAACGCCATGTTAGATACATCGGGTTTATCCAAGGCATGGTGGGGGGAGGCTATATTGACATCATGTCATGTCCTGAATAAAGTTCCGACAAAGGATAATGAGATCACTCCCTATGAGAAATGGGCGAAGAGAAGGACAACACTCTCGTACTTGCGTACTTGGGGCTGTTTGGCGTAAGTCAACGTGCCGATCCCCAAAAAGCGTAAGCTTGGACCAAAGACCGTGGACTGCGTTAATTTGGGCTACGCTAAGAATAGCGTTGGCTATAGATTTCTAGTAGTGAAATCTGAGGTACCTGACCAGAAGGTCGGTACAATTATGGAGTCTAAGGATGCTACATTCTTCGAGGATATTTTTCCTATGAGAGATATGCAAAGCACTTCTAGACAGGAATCTGAAGAGACTCCTGAACCTGCCATTCCGATGGAATATTATGAACAAACACATGATGAAAATCCTGAGGAGGATGATGAGAAAACCCTTGGTAGGGGCAAGAGACAAAGGACTGTAAAGACCTTTGGTGATGATTTTCTTGTGTACCTCGTGGATGATACTCCCACTTCTATTTCAGAAGCGTATGCATCTCCAGAAGCTGACTACTGGAAGGATGCGGTCCGTAGCGAGATGGATTCCATCATGGCTAATGGGACTTGGGAGATTACTGAACGTCCCTATGGTTGCAAACCATTGGGATGTAAGTGGCTGTTCAAGAAGAAGCTTAGACCCGACGGTACTATTGAAAAGTACAAGGCTAGGCTTATGGCCAAGGGTTATGCCTAGAAAGAAGAAGAAGATTTCTTCGACACTTATTCACCTGTGGCCAGACTGACCACCATTCGAGTATTACTCTCGTTGGCGGCCTCGCATGGTCTTCTCATCCACCAGATGGATATTAAGACGGCTTTCCTGAACGGAGAGCTAGAGGAGGAAATCTATATGCAACAGCCTGATGGCTTCATAATAGATGGTCAGGAAGGAAAGGTGTGTAAGTTGTTGAAATCTCTATATGGCCTGAGACAAGCACCTAAGCAGTGGCATGAGAAATTTAATACAACTTTGACATCTGTTGGCTTCTTTGTTAATGAAGCTGACACATGTGTATACTATCGCTATGGTGGGGGCGAAGGAGTTATATTGTGCTTGTATGTTGATGACATATTGATATTTGGAACCAACCTCAGAGTGATTGAGGAGGTTAAGTTCTTTTTATCTCAGAACTTTGAGATGAAGGATCTTGGTGTGGCTGATGTTATCTTGAACATAAAGCTACTGAGAGATGATGAGGGTGGGATTACGCTTCTGCAATCCCATTATGTTGAGAAGGTGTTGAGTCGTTTTGGATATTCGGACTGCAAACCATCTCAAACACCATATGATCCTAGTGTGCTGATTCAAAAGTTCGAAGGCATAGCTAAAGACCAATTGAGATACTCTCAAATTATTGGTTCACTCATGTATCTAGCGAGCACAACGAGGCCTGACATCGCGTTTGCTGTGAGCAAATTGAGCCGGTTTGTTTCCAAACCGGGTGATGTACATTGCCATGCTATTGAAAGAGTTATGCGCTATCTGAAAGGTACTATGAACTATGAACTTCACTATACCGGATACCCATTGGTACTTGAAGGGTATAGTGATGCGAATTGGATCTCTGATGCTGATGAGATGAAGGCCACAACTGGGTATATGTTTACTCTTGGAGGTGGTGCTGTTTCCTGGAAGTCTTGCAAGCAAACGATCTTAACGAGATTGACAATGGAAGCAGAATTAACAGCATTAGACACATCTGGTGGCGAAGCAGAATGGCTTCGAGATCTTTTGATGGACTTGCCAGTGGTTGAGAAGCCAGTTCCGGCCATCCTTATGAATTGTGACAATCAAACAGTTATTGTCAAGGTGAAGAGTTCAAAGGACAACATGAAGTCCAACAAACACATAAGAATGAGATTGAAAGCTGTCAGAAAATTAAGAAACTCCGGAGTGATAGCGTTGGATTATATCCAAACGGCTAAGAATCTGGCAGATCCCTTTACTAAAGGGCTATCACGTGTTGTGATAGATAGTGCATCGAGGGAGATGGGTATGAGACCCCCATGAGTTGCCATGGTAGTAACCCAACCTATGTGATTGGAGATCCCGTGAAGTAGGACCTGGGAAAACAAGCCAGTGGTGAACTGAGGAGAGTAACTTTACTAACCCACTCCGTTAGAGATGCAATACTCTCGGAAACTGTATGGTAGGTTAACTACTGTCTTAATGTGTTCCAAGGCTTATATATATATAAGCAAGATGCTGCCCTACAGAGCGATCTTTGGAGGAACACACCTATATGAGCCCGATTGCTGGTCACAGTCTATGAGATTGGCGTGATCTCTAGCAAGCTCATGAATAGGCCAGGAGTGTGACTAATATGCTCCACCCGAGGGGTCAGCCTTCGGCAGTCTAGTACTAGTAAGACCTGTGGTGAAACTTCTTTACCCCAAACTGACAATTCAATGCTTAGTCCATTGTTTAGTTGTGAAGGAGTGTAGCTACTTGCTCTAGGTGGAGTTCAACCTTAACCGGTCTCCACTGAAATACTGGTATATCAAAACAATGTTTGGAACAAAGGACAAAATGGGCCCTTGAGATCTGGTGGGGGATTGTTGAAATATGAGTTGGGCCTAGCGCCCATCTAACAATTTCAGAAAATCTACAAGGGCACATGTGGGATTATATGACACTAGGTGTAGTGGGAAGTTTAGTCCCATACCGCTAGTGGAGAAGGAGTTGGACCTCCTTATAAGGGATTCTCTTCCACATGCTATTGGAGCTTGAGAAGAGAAGTGGTTCCCGCGCGCTCCTCCTCCGCCGCCCGGCTCGCCACACCACGCCTCGTCACGACACGCCGCGCCGCGGGTTGAGGGATTGAGCCGAGCTCACACCTATGCGCTTCTTTTTGCCGGTCAGGAACGGATAGTCTTTGACAGATGGGGCCACGATCTGAGACGTCAGATCGTGGGCTGTTACCGACTTGGACGTGGGTTCAGCCCATGTCTCTCCACGCGGCCGCGCCTATATATGTGAGGCGATGCGAACCCTAGCCGCCACGCGAAACAGATCGCATCTCTGCCTCCACGCCCACTGCCGTTCCATTGCTGCTGCTACTGCCGCCGGTGATCCCATCCCGTCCGCCGCGTACACGGTCGACGGGAGAGCAGGCCTCCGAAACCCCGCCTCTCCGGATCCTGTACGGGAGAGGGGCGATTAGGTTTTTGGGGAGCGACTACGCGACTGCTCGCCTCCGTTCGTCTGTTTCCCTACTTCGTCCACGTCCGCTGCATCGACTTCGTCGTCATCATGTCCACCGACGCCGAGAGAGCCGCCGCCGAGAAAGAGAAGGCTGCTGCTGACCAGAAGGCGACCGAGGAGGCCGCCGCTGCTGCTACGGCCAACTGGCCAACTGGAGGGTATAACTCGCTTATCCCGCTCCTACTGTTTTCTGTTGTAGCCATGCTAGCGCTATACGTAGATGTATCTGCTATTAGCGTAGTATGTGCTTGCACGATCGAATATCAGCATGTTATTAATTCTGTCAATGCCATGTTAGTGATTTATTCTTGGATTAAATTAATCGAAAAATTGCCTATTTACTCAGCAATTGACTAATTATTTGTCGTAGCCTGTTGGAAAATCCATCCTTGTTCCACAGGCATGTGTTATCTGTTGTGACTTGTGTTGACTCATGATCAGTTCTCATCCTTTTCTTGTTGGATGAATTACCAACTGCAACATGCATAGCATTTCCGGTAGCATTGCCTATGCTACAATAAGAAAGAAAGGGTTCTTAAGCAAATCGTTTATATAAATGAATAACAAGAATGAGAAGGGATACACACGGAGTAAATTCTAGCCTTTATGAATTAATTAGACTGTATCCGAAAAGATAAAACAGGGTGATTGATATGTAGAAAGTCATGAATTGCCGTAGTCCGTAAATCGTACCTTGAGGAAGGGTCTTGCAGTTGGTTATTTGCCCTACAACCAGCACTCTTGATATTCCTGCTCAAAACTCCTGTCCCGTTTGTAGTCTTACACTGAACTATCGTTTGACAGTACTTACATTCTGCCTTCTCAGGGTTTCCATTACCATCTCTTATAACCACAAAATGGTCCCATGCCTTGGAGCGTTGCCTCTTCCCACGACTGCTACTTGTTGTCCGTATATCAGTATCGACCATTGACGTCGAAGTAGCTGGGCCAAAATAAGAGAAGTATTAGCATGATCCCATTAATCGCAAACTCGCTGCCTCCTTTATATTTAGGAACCAAGCCTTGCCAAAAGGTTATAGGTTCAGTGAAATAACACTCCCAGGCCTCAGAAGACCGGGCATTTTTTTTTTTAATTTCTTTTTGCAGGGGAAACTAAACAGGACATGAATAGTTTCAACAAAACGCTAGTAACTCCTACAAACTGACCAAAAAAATGAACAAAACTAGATTTCACAACGGCATCGGCATAGGCTATTTCTACACCAACACCACTACCTGAAGAAGGAAGCTAGGATAAATTCGAATTCCACCGTACATGAAGCGTTTCAGCAGAACACTAACTCGTACGAACTAACCAAATATTTCACAACGGCATCGGTTATTTCTAAACCACCACATGAAGAACTGAGGTCAGCTCAGATAAAATTTAATTTAACTGTATTTTGCAACAGAGACTCACAACTGAAGAAGGTAGGCTTACCGTGTTTGAGCCTGTAGTAGTCGAGTTCGTCGACCAGGTTGGCCGCATCATAGAGCACCTCCTTGAGATCAGCAAGAGATTCAGCCAGTGGCTTGTTGCCAAACTCCCTGCCCTCAACAGCAGAGACCACCACGCGGACTCCCTTGATTGCAGACTTGAGACCCTCGATTTCTTCCGCAAGCCCGGCCTCGCTGACCCAGGGATCAGGGGGCTTGCCGATCAGGGGGCTCGAGAGGATCTCTTGCGCTAGCCACCCAATTCCGGCGGCCTCCATTGGCAGATCCCACGGAAGAGAGCTAGCAGTTCGTGAGCGGCCGGCCGTGGAGTGAACGGACGGAGGAAGCAAAGCGAAATACTCTGCAGAGGGAGACGGCAGCTCATCTCCAGCTTGGTTTATACACAAAAACTGTAACGGGCTGGGCCCGAATGGGCTATCATCGACTTAGAGCTTGAAAGGCCGGCTCATCTGTGTAAATGGGCTGGGCTACGACCGTGAGCAAAAAAAAAAAAACCCTCAACAACAGCCGAATGAAGGTCCTCCTCATTTCAAAAAAATTAACGTCCTCTTTTATTTCATATTCAAGCACTCCATTCATTCACACAAATATGTCTCAAAAACAAAATTCATTCACACAAATACGTATAAATGCCAACAGAATTTTGATTCGTAATAATACCACTCAAAATTTTAAAATATACTACATAATAAATACCCAAAAGAACGTATAAAGGCGGGAACTATTTGGGGATGGCGGACGCAAAACCTCCGAGGCCCGCAACAAGGACGAGAGGCAGCATGGAGCACCACAGGACGGTCCTCCCGACGGCTCGCCGGTCGCGCGGATGTCGGTTCACCCAGAGGCCAGCCCAGGCCTCTCCGCACCCAAAGAGCACCAGAGCGACGAGAATGGCGTAGTAGGAGTAGAAGACCACCTTGCCACCATGGAGGAAGACGCCGCTGGGACCCCGGTAGACGAGCAGCCACAACGCACCGGCGGCCTCGAGGACGCCGCACAGGAGCAGCGCCGCCGGCAGCTTCTCCCCGTCGAGGCTGGCCTCCGCGATCGTGCCCACCACGCTGCTCTCCGGCTCCGGCCCCAGCCCCAGCTCCATGTATATTTTCCTTGCTTAGTTGGCTACTTGGTTTCTTGTGATCTATCTACGTGGGCCAGTTATTATATATGCAGCGGGAGGACAGACAGAAGCAACGATGATCCGGGAGTTAACATGCATTAGGACAACAGACGTACATAAAATATTAGTTGCGGAGGTTCCAAACTGATCTATTTTATTATTGTTAGCTTCCACACCACAAGCGGAGTTGAGTTGAGTGGACACTGGAATGGAATGGAATGGAATGTGGATAGATAACACGAACACGAAGGAACCCGAACTAGCATCTGCATCTCGGTAGTACTGTATGTGCTAGGTAGCCAACACATAGACGGACACGAAAGAAGAACACGAACACGAACACGAAGCCCGCCCGAGCGCATACACGCACAAGGAAGGAACCAGTCTAGCAGCAGGCTGCTCCTTTCTTCTTTTCCAAGGGCACGCCTGTGATTCGCCGGTTTAAAAAATGGACGTCTCTCTCTTGGGGCGTAAATGAACGATCTTTTTTTCTTCTTTTTTGAGGGGAACGTAAATGAACGATCTAACACACGCTCGCCTCAGGGCGCGCCCACGCGGGCCGGCCCCAGGCATATCGGTTTTCTTCGGCGTTACTCTGAGCAGATTTTAACGGTCGTTTTATTGAATTTGTTTACCTTTTCTCTGTTCTCTTTCTGCAGCGGGTTTCTTTGGGGTTTTCTTCTGTTTTTCAATTTTGCTTTTTATTTTTATTTTGTTTTTGTTTTTTCCCTCTTTATCTTTTTGGGGTTTTCTACCTTTTCTCTTTTACCTATTTTGTGCAAATAAAAATTTCAAAGATGTAAAAGTTTTAACGAATAATTTTTAACACATGATGAACAAGTTTATAAATGCACTCTGAACAAGTACTTAATACATGACAATCCTTTTTTCTAATACAAGATGAGCATTAAAATTCATGATGGACATGTTTTTAATACATGAAAAAATTCTTTTAATTGCATGAGCATTATTGAAAATGGGCGAAGACTTATGAAGAATGGATAACATTTAAAAATGCACGATCAACATGTTTTTAATACATGACAACATTTTTTAGTATCATGAACATGTTTTGAAATGCGTAGAGACATATAAAGAACTGGCTAATATTTTCAATATACACATGAGCAATCTTTGTATACACAATATGCACTTTAAATTACAATATAAACATTTTGTAGATATATAATTAACATTTTTTTAATACATGCTGGACATATTTAAAAGATTATGAACATTAAAAAAATAATACACGATAATTTTTCAATACATGCTAAACATTTTTTAACACAGTAAGAATATTTTTTTTAACAGAGTAAAACGTAAATGTTTTCAAAAATATAATTTTTTAACAGAGTAAAACGTAAACGTCAATAAATATATATATATATATATATATATATATATATATATATATATATAGAGAGAGAGAGAGAGAGAGAGAGAGAGAGAGAGAGAAAAGTAGGAAAGAAAACATCGCAATCACTACATTTTTATTGACGGGAGAGGTTGGTGATTCGCTTCCTACCATTGATTGCAAATTTTTGTTGGTCTCTTACCAAGCTGATCGATTGGTGTGGGTTGGCTTCCTACCAGTAAACCGGTTTTTTTTTTTTGAAACAACCAGTAAACCGGTCTTTGACACGCGTTGCTGCTTTTTTCCTTTCGAGAGAAGCATTGCCGGTTCCGTGAGTGAATCGCGCTCCTCGCTAGGAGTTCGTGTGTTGCTGGGCCTGGCCTAGTGCACACGCACTAGCATCTCCCTCTTTGAGTTGCTACAAGTGATATGTGTCGCTCCTTGTGCGCCAGGGATATATCTCGCCCGCTACAAGAGGACCATCCGTCATCTCTAGGGATCCTCCGTCTTAGTGGACCAGACCATTGAAACGGTTTTCGAAAGGTTCTACAGACCGGTATAGATCATTTTTAGAACCTTTGATGTGGTTCATTTTTTCCTTTTTCTGTGTGTTTTAGCGGTTTTCTTTGGTTTTATATTTTTTTCTTCTTTTCCAAATACATGCCTACCCGCAAGTTGTACATTTTCATATACATGTGAAATGTTTTTTCAATATACGTTGAATATTTTTAAAATAAATGATGAAAAGTTTTTAAAATACATGTTTGAACATTCTTTCAAATACACATTTCGAACACTTTTTTAATGGTAAGAATATTTTTTGTAAATCACGCAAATATTTTTTTAACTTTTTGAAAATTTCTTTTTTTGTGAGCATTTAAAAAAAAAATCAATACTTTCTCTAGTCTACTGCAAGAATTGAAGGAAAAACAGGCAAGCACACAAGCGTGAGCTGAAATACTGGTTCCGAGGGAGAGACGAGGTGTAGCGCAGTCTGGTCAGCGCATCTGTTTTGGTTACAGATGGCCACTCTGCTTTTTCATTGCTTATGAACTGGAACTTGTGGAATGATAGATCAGTTTGTCTTGCTCTACAACCTGAAGGAAATGGCTTCTTTTCCTAGTCGCTAAACTGGGCTGGCCCAGTACCTTATGAAATTATATATGCCCTTATGGATCATAAGCATAATCCAGAAATGGAATATTTGTTAAATTGTGCTACCGCTTAATACAAGCAATTTATATATCTGAACAAGACGCAGTGCTCCAGGTTCGTCTGAGTAGGATGTCGCAGCTAGCTGTCCAGTCCGAAGCAGCGGCTACAACACTAGAAACTTTTCCTGGGGTAATTGCTTGCTGGAACTAAATCGCAATCATTAAACTCTAGCCTTCTAATTAACTTTACATACAGCAAGAAGAATTGATGTATAGATCTTCCAAGGCCGTCGTGATCAGCATCGTCTCTCGTGTGGAATGCTGATCCCATGAGGAAGGAGTGTTTATGTACAGGATGCTACTTTGTTCAAAAAGACTGCAGGTTACGAAGTTGTCTATCTAGCTAGGTGCAGCTAACAAAAACTGCACCCTGCAATTCAGATCATGTACTCCAGTAACTAGCAAGTAGGAGGTGGCGAAAGATGAAACGGGTGGGGAGCTGGCTGGCGGCGACACAGTGCGCACGACGTGGTGGCGGAGCGAGCCAAATCTGGCGGCCAGGGTAGCAGGTGAGGGAGAGGAGAAGGCGGTGAGGCGCCGGGGCAGGAATATAGATGTGCCGGGGCAGGAAAAGACGGCGGGGGAGGAGGAAAAAGATGGTCGCCTGTGGAAGACCACGGAGGCACGGACACATGTCACATGTGGTCAGCGCGGCGGCACCAACCCATGGCTGGAGCAGATGCGTGGAGAGGAGAAGGCGGTCAGCCGCCCGGGCATGAAAACAGAGGAGGCCGAACGCCCTGTTTTGAAGCTTCTTCCTCAGGGTTCTGGAGTTCGTCAGAACCAGCACATTCATGAAACGGATCAGCACCGCAAATATGTACTGTAACTAACTTCCTCAAACGCGTAATGAGTCACCATGAACAACAAGTAATTAACTGACTACCTTTGAAATGGTCGATTACGCAGAACCAATGTTTTAAATAGCGGGCTATGGAAAATAGCGGCGGGCCTCCAAATCAGCTATAGCGGAGCTATAGCGGGCTATTTGTGAAGGCGACCATTTAGCGGCACCCTGCTGAAAAGGCTATAGCGGGCTATAGCGGAGCTATAGCCGGCTATTTAAAACTATGCGCAGAACCGCTCACAGATGCTTCCGTCGCAGCCGTTGTTTGGATGAAACAGCCAAGCGTTGCAAGTCTGAATGCCAACTTCCAGCTCCACTGTCGGATGCAGATTGTTTGTTCTGCGGGACAGGATCCAGTTAATGAATGTAAGGTCAGGAATTGAACAAGGTAAGAGAAATCGCCAACGAAAACGATTGAGTCATTACCTTTGAGTCGTCGGTCAACAGGTGTAAACTGAAACTCTGAACTCTGAAGGCTGACAGTGAAACACTACCATCTATCAAATTTGCACAGGATGTATGTAGTCGGGGGTTGTTGGGGCGGGGTTACAATGGAATTGGACTGTATGAACAAATAACAAACCTGTTCCAATATCGCACGAAACATAATTTAATTAGCAATCAAACACAAGCTGAGATATATTCAGATAAAAGGCAAAGGGAACATTGTTGCATTATACCAAGAAGAATGGAGCAATCACACTGAAAGATCAATCACCATGTACAGTAGCAATTGCACTTGTCATCTAGAACTGCTCAGATAGAAGAATATAGCAGAAGAAAAATTGATATTCCAAACTGTTAATCTCATAAAACACAATCTGTCCAATCAATAGGAAGGCCAGTCAAGGCGTACACAAGTGAAATGGTCAATATTCCAAGGAAGCAGCAATGCAGAGAACCCCTACATATGAGCTGACTGATGAAGTCTGCAATGGTCAATACTCCAAGAAAACCTGCAATGTTTCCATAAGTGAAGGTTAGCACAATCATCACACTCCTTATATCGGAAGAAAATGCTCAATTAATTTACAGCAAAATAATGCTCAATTGTTTACTTTGAGTTGGTCAACTGGGGAACCTGCTAAATATATAGGAACTGAAACTCTCTGACTGTTGAAAGTGAAACACCACCCTATGTATATATGCAATCTCCAAATCTGCACAAGATGTAGTTGGCAGTTGGTGATACCATGAACTCAATAACAAATCAGTTCATCAACCTGTTTAAGAATTCAGAAAAGTCTCAGGAAACATGGTTGCATTATGCCAAAAAGAATGGAGCAAAAAAAGGAGTTGCCTACACCATATATGTGCCAGATCGAGGATAAAATGCTCTTCCACACAGTTGGGCTAGAAATCTTTCACTGAGAGTTAGTAACTGCACATGAAGCTCCTTCAAGATAAACAAATCTCAAGACAGGTGCTTCCATCGTTGTTCTTGTCTGGATGGAACAACCAAATTCCTGAACGCCAAATCAAGTATCGGCGGTAATTATTCTACAGAACCAGAGTAATGAAAATTTGCGCATAAAAAAGAGAGTAATGACAACAAACCGGAAAGGAGGGAGTACAATAGAAGTCACAGAACCACCAGGCCATGCATAGAATCGAACTCGCCATGTTGTGAAAAAAATATAGCTATCGAAATTACCATCCAAGCTTTCTCGAAGACTCTACATGATAAAAGGTATGATTTGTAAGTCACAATAAATTAAGTGTTGTGATTTGTGAATATGGTCAGATGGAACATACTGATAGTGTGCTAAAGAAATGACGAGGCTTTCTAAGAGTTCATTTTGGTAAATGTTTGAATAATATTCTTATCATCAACTGACTTGAATAATTCTCCATGCCCTGACCTTAAAATTTGAACCCCAAGTCTATCCATCCCCAGATATAGATGGCCGGATCAGTTAGAAATCTGACCTAATCTGATTGCGAAGGAGTGCACCATTAGGCGAGGATCAAGCAGTTCATGCCTTCCCGTGTGCCTGGCCAAGGCCAGCTTCCGCTCGCCGCTGCTAGTCCGTCGTATGCAGCAGGACAAGCACCAGACGGGGAGGTGGAGAGATGAGCGAACATTTTTTTTTTTTTTGAGGCAAGAGAGATCAGCGAACATGAGCATCGATCAAGGGACAGCCGAGTGCGTTCCTCTCGCTTGCTAGGCCTAGCTCTAACGAAGCCCATAAAAAAAGAAGCTGACCCAAAACAATTCTGCCCGTGAAAGCATGATGCGTACGTGGATTTGCCCAGCTATGACAGGCCATTGTACACCGTACGTGGGGAAGTATCAGGTGATACCAACCCACAAATGCTCCATGGGACTGATTTGTTTTTCAAATTTAAACATTGCGAAAAATTCTGAAAAAAATCATGGCTGTTCACAGCACATGTTTATATAACCCCTAAAAAGTCCAGATGAAAATTCGAAATATACGTCGAGAAACAAAAAAGAGAAATCCATCATGAATAGTGTCAAAAGAAGACAAAAATGGAATGACACTATTCACATCTGAATTTGTCTTTTTGTTCTCCATGTGTATTTTCAATTTTGATCTGAATTTTTTAGGGGTTGTCGAAATATGTGTTGTGAACATCCATGATTTGTTTCAGAATTGTTTGGAATGTTTAAATTTGAATTTTTTGGAATGTCAAATTTGAATTTTTCAACTTTGTAGCACGGGAGCATGTGAGTGTTGGTATCACTGTATATTTTCCGCACCGGTACGCGTAGGCAGCGAGCCCGGGCATCTGCCCAGGGTGGCCGGGCGCGGGCTCTGCCACTGCTTCCCATGAAGCCCGCTCCCTAGCTAGGAAAATGATCGCTTACGCATTGTAGCAGGCACTTTAAGTGCACGGAAACACGACAATGCCTGAGGCACCAGGTACAGCGTAAATTTAATAGACGGTAGGTAGGCTCACCTCACATCTCGTGGATCGATGAAAATGACAGAGTAGGCCGGAGTCGGAGTCGGAGAAGACGAAGGCGGTCCATGTCCCGCGCGCCGACTGGCGACTGCTGCTATGACGCTAGTCCGTGTACGGAGGAAGCGGGGCAGGGGATGTGAAGTAGGCGGCGGGCGGTGGGCTCAAATCCCCAATCGAGGTTGAGGTAGAGTGGTGAGCGAGCCTGTCGGCTGTCGCCGCTGTCTATGACGAGATCGTCGTCGCCGTTGCCGTTGTCAGGGTGGAAGGCGGCCGACCACGGCGAACCAAAATGGATGGCGAGGGCCGATAGAGAGGCCTGGAAGGAATTTTTTGTGAAGGCACCGACAGGGCCAGTCCACGGCACAACCCCACACACTGGATTCTTGGGTTGCGTGGCCCAGCCCGGCCTGGAATTATTGTGTTGCAAATAACCATATGGTTTTCTTTCAGTCAGGACCTCCTATTTCGCGCGCTGCTCACTGGGAAGGAAGGAAAACCCTATTCGCCGCATTCTGCGGCAAAGTGTCGACCTCTCGCACACCCATCGATCGTTCGTGGGCCTGCCCATGACGGGTGCTTCCTACAGAGAAAATCCCCCCAAAAAAACGAAGAGAGCGAGGAATCGAACCTCAAACCTCGCACTCGTCGAGGTGCGTTGCTAGCCACTGGAGCTTAACAACGCTGGTGTCTTATAGGTGCAAGAGGTCGACTATTATTTGTTTCTTTTTTTCGCGTTTTTTCGTTTTCGTTTTTCTGTTTCTTTCTTTCTTTTATTTTTGTTTTAGAAAAACCGCAATTTCAGAAAAAGTTCAATATATTCAATACTTTGTTCGGCTTTTTAAAAAAAAGTTCGATTTTTTTTTGTTCAGGTTACAAAAAATATTTCGTTCTTTTCAAAAAATGTACAAAATTTGTTTGTGTTTTCAAAATTTGTTCGGTGTTTTCAAAAACTGTTCGCGTTTTCAAATTTGTTCAAATTTTCAAAAAAGTTTTGGAATTTCACATTTATTCCCATTTTTCAAAATTTGTTCATGATTTTCAAAAAATGTTCACGTTTTCAAATTTGCTCAAATTTTCAATTTTTTTTTGGAATTTCACATTTGTTCCCATTTTTCAAAAATTGTTCGTGTTTTTAAAAAAATTGTTCGCATTTTCAAAAAATGTTCACAGATTCAAAAAAAGTTCACGTTTTTAACTTTTGTTCAGAAATTTTCAAAAAATGTTCCTGTTTTTAAATTGTTCACATATTCAAAAAAATTGTTTGGAGTTTCAAAATTTGTTCGTGTTGTTTGACAAATGTTCGAACTTTGAAACATTTCTTACCTTTTAGAAAATTGTTTATAATTTCCAAGATTTGTTCGAATAAAATCAAAAAGTGTTAGAGTTCTGGCACTGTTGTTAGTTCTTAGATATTAGCGCTGCAAATCGGTCACTTAGAATCAGCAGCTCGCATGGCAATCAATATGACCTCGTTACTGAGAGGTCTGCAGTTCGATTCCTCTGGAGCGCACTTCTTTTTTCCTTAATTTTCCCTGTTGCGCTACAGTACCAGCGGTGTCTGCCATGGGCCGGCCCAATCGGTTCGTCCCCTGTGCGAAGGGGCGTCCTTTTGCCGCAAAGTGCGGCGTATAGGAGCTCCCGGGAAGGAACGAGGCGCAGCGCGCACCCCTCGTTCCTCCACGCTCGAACTTGGGCCGGCCCAGGAGCGGGGCGGGGCTCCCTTGTTTTTTTCGTTTATTTTTTATTTTTGTTTTTTTGCTTCTTTAAAATGTTCGGGATTTAAAAAAATGTTCCGCAGGCCCAGCGCGGGTGGTGAACTGCGGCCGCCAGCTGCGGGACGCCGTAGCACGCGAACCGCCCCCACCCGGAGCAAACCTGCAGCTCCGGTTAGCCTTGCTGCCCCCCGCCACGGCAGCGTGGGCAACAAATTCTTCGACGGTGAAGTCAGGCGGCGAAACTCTGGCGGCCGGCGACTGGATCTCGTCTTCCTCCTCAAACTCCTCCGCCGCAAGCGCCCAAAAGCGGCTCCCGCCAGTCACTGGTTTAGTTCTGCACGATGCCAACACACTACAAATGAAGATGGATTTTCACATACTCAGTTCTTGAACCAGATATGAATGCAAATTTCAACATCATAGAATTCAATACCAATCCATGAATTGCTGAAGATGCGTCAGATCCTGAGGCTTTATTGACTCTCTGAGAGAATCCAGGTAGTAAACTCTGTTCTGCTTTGAAACAATGACTACCAAGATCCAGTGAATGCTACAGATTAAGAAAACCATGAACTTACGAACTATGTCGAAATGTGAAAAAAGATCAATGTATGCAGGGTTGTTTATTTGACTTACCCTTCATGATATGGCCAGAGAAAGAGTTCTGCATGGGGCGTGCAATCCAAGATACTGGCGACCTTGCCAATGGCCCACTCCCGTTTATCTATGTCACCAAGTAATAATGTGCCATTTGCTACTTCAGGATCTATGAAATACGCGCGCTCATTTTTTCTTCTCTGCGTGATCAATCCCCTGAGAGGAATACAATACAATTAGCTTTTTTTTCGTTTACAGCCATGTATGGAGAAGTTGATCAGAGTTTGTGAAGTACTTACAACATCAAGCATTTAACAAGAGTGACAGCGAGCACATTGAAGTTGAAGAAGAGATGAAAGTCCTCGAATTCCACACTGATGGATCCCTGATCGCAACGGAAATGATCTGCGTCGTAGTGGACTAGCAGAACCTCATGACCTTTTGACATTTTATCCATGCAATATTTATGTAACTTGCGGCAACTGGAACTGCACTCCTCTAAGTACTCGTCAACAAGAAATAGCTGGCCATGGACGTACTTGCGTGCTTCAAGTACGTCTGCTTTATTTTTATCAAGTATCCTTTCGACTTCTTCATCGGGGAAGTTGTCAGAACCAGTATAACTCTCCGATTCGAACAACTTGCTGGTAATTTGGTTCTGGGCGATGAGTGCTTTTAGTAAGAGGCTATCGTTCTCATTCCTCCTCGGTATTGGGGGCCGCTTCCTCGCGGGTGCGGCCGTGGCCGCTTTCCTCTTGGTACTTGAAGCACTTCTGGTGCAAGGCCTGGATGGTTGAAAGACGGACTGCTGAGCAGGCGGTGAAGCTACGACGGACCGCTGAGCAGACGGTTTAGCTACGCCGGACTGCTGAGCTGGCAGTGCTGCTGTGACGGACTACTGGGCTGTAGGAGCAGATGCATCAGACAGCTGACCAGGCGGTGAAGCTATGTCGGGTTTCTGCGCAGGTGGTGCCAACGCGTCAGTGTGCTGAGGAGGCTGTGCCAACGCGTTGGTTTGCTGAGCAGGCAGTGCCGACGCATCGGTATCCTAATCACGCGGCTGCGAACCGACAGACTGATGAGCAGGCGGTTCTGGACCTTCTGACTGCTTAGCAGTCCGTTCCACTAGGTTGGTCTGCTGAGCATGCGGTGCCGCTGTGAAAGCGCAGGTTAACTCCCAGAGGGGGGGTGAATGGAAGATTTTTAGAAATTCATCAAACTCCAAAGACTTTGACGAAAATCAGAGTGAAGAGATAGAAACAGGATTGAAACTAAGTCTACACAGATATGGAAAGCATGCATACGAAGTACAAGTAAGTGAAGAACATGCAATTATACACACATATAAACATGTGGAAGATGAACTAAAGAAAAGCGAAACAGCATGATGACAGTCTTCAGTTCAAATTCTTCAGAAAGGTAAGACACAAGTTCTTCAGCAGTGGAATTGCAGAAAAGTAAAGGGTGAGGAATTTGAAACCAGGTTAGCTTGACGAAAACACAGTAATTTGGTAGACCAGTTCCAGTTGCTGTATCAACTGTACGTCTGGTTGAGGCGGCTGAGTTTTACCTCAGAGGACACTAAGTCCTCACCGTATTCCTCTTGAGCTAAGGTCGCTTAGTCCTCGCCCAATCACTCGTGTTAAGTCTTCAAGATAGACTTTCAAAACCTTCACAGACTTGTTCACTGGCACGCCACAATTACTCTTGGGTGCTCAGAACATGACGCCTAACCGTCTGGAGGAATGACAGTCTTCAAAGGTAAAAGGCGTCGGATCACACAGATCAACTTCTTCAGTGATGCTCAGTCACTTTGGCTCTGGTTGGGTTTTTCCTCACTTAGGTTCTCACAAAGTCGTCAGAGGAAGGGTTGCTCTCAAATGACAAGTGTCAAGTTCTCTCCAGAGCAGCCAACCAACTAGTGGTTGTAGGGGGCGGCTATTTATAGCCAGGAGGCAACCCGACATGAAATGTCATAAATGCCCTCTCTCAGATAAGACCGTTGTCAGGATAAGGATCCACTCGACAACTGGCACGCGGCGCAGCAACGATCGGAATTGAAGCTCTCAATTTTGTCGGGGCACTCAATTTCCCCACGATAGGCAGATCGCACTGGCGAAGTCCTAACTCCTCAGCCTGACCAAATTCGTCAGAGACCAGATGAACTTCATCACTGTCACTGGCAAATTTGTCAGTTGTTCCGGAGATTTCCAAAGGCTTCACTCGAAGCGGCTTGTGTATGTATAGGTTTGAGCATCACTTTGGAAATGTGATAAATGATTCACCTAGACCCCTTTAACAGTACGGTTTTTCCTATGACTCAAATAAGAAGAAAAGAAACTATGAAAACAAAGTCTTCAAGCTTCAAAGTCTTCACATCAATTTCCTCAAAGGCCGTACCAAATTCTTCACTTGAAGAAATACATTTTTAGGGGTCATCTTCCGTGGTTAAACCAAGTCTTCAGGGACTATATTCTCCTGTGTACACTCACAAACACATTAGTCCCTTAACCTATTTGTCTTCAATACTCCAAAACCGCTAAGGGGGCACTTGATGCACTTACACGCTATGTCTCCCCCTGCCGCTTCAATGGCCGGCATCTGAACCGGTGGTGCGTCTTCAGCAGTTGTAGGCCTTGCCACTGGCTGCTCAGGGGCGGACGATGACATGGCTTGTACGGCACGAAGTTGGGCGGGCTGATCACAGGTTGATGCATCAGCCGTCGGATTACGAGTATTAGGTTCCTCATGGGAAGCACGCGACAGCTGCTCTGGCAAGGAGAGAGTCACCGGTTGAAGGGCGACATTGATTGCTCTTGGCTGGGCTTGAGGGATCTCATCTATGAAGTCTATTTCCTTTCGTGGCCACTGGATATGATTTAACAGTGTTTCTCCCAAGGTTCTCTGCTCATCACAGTCCCCTCGGACATTCTTCAGGGCAAATTTACTGAATCCAGGCTTTACTTCAGTTACGTAGCACTTCACACAGCCCGACTTCAATGGCACATTGTCCAACAAGAGGCCCCCTTCCGAGTGGGGGGGGGGGGAAACTCAGGCTGTTGCACATTTTAACGTACCTTCATAATGTGTAAGCACGCCCCTCAGTCTGTCTCTCATTCCAGATAGATCAGATATAGCATCATCATGCGCAGTTGCAGTCTCAGTGTCGTTGGGTCAGCTGATGCACAACTACTATTGTGCGGTGTTGTCGCGCAATAAGCAGCATCGTCCATGCCCGCCTCCCCTCCCGTCTGCTGGCTATCTCTCAGTGTTAGATTCTTCTGCATCATCATTGACTCCTCAATTTCCTTTCGAACCGTCGGATACATGTCCAGCCTCAACATTTCAAACAATTCATTCTTCTTCTGTTCACTCCTCGCTTTTTTCATGGCGAGCCTCTCGTCTTTGCTGAGTGTGAAAGCCCTCTTGTGCGGGACATTGACACCTATACCCCTTGTGCTGCCGGGGGCTCTTTTGTTGCCAGAGCATCGGACAGAATGTCACATGGCCCTGAGTTCCTGTAGAACCTTTCAGGGTTGCTGGTGGAAGCCTTTAACATCACGAGATACAGTTCTTCATCATGTGAGTTTTCAAAGTAATAAGAACTGTCGTCACGCCTCCTTGCACGTGCCCGCAAGTAGTCTCTAGCGCGTTCGCCCCTGATTTCACTAAAGGCCGGTTTCCCACCCGCAGCTACTACTTCTTTGTCCTCCTGGTCCCATATCGGTTTCATGCCGTAGTATCCTGCCACACCCATATACACTAGTAGAAAACGGACCTTTTGTCCGCAGCTTTAGTCCCGGTCGGGTTTTGAACCGGCACTAATGTGACCATTAGTCCCGGTTCAGGACGGGCATCATTAGTCGCGGTTCGTTCCGGACCTTTAGTCCCGGTTCATAACACAAAACGGGACTAATGTGGTGGTGGCAGGCTGGTGTCAGCTGGGGCCCCCACGAGCCCCTTTAGTCCCGGTTGGTATCACCAACCGGGACTACATGGCCCCCCTTTAGTCCCGGTTCGTAACACGAACCGGGACTAAAGGGTGGTGGCAGGCTGGTGTCAGTTGGGGCCCCCACGAGCCCCTTTAGTCCCGGTTGGTATCACCAACCGGGACTAAAGGCCCCCCCTTTAGTCCCGGTTGGAGATACCAACCGGGACTAAAGATCCCCTATATGAATTCGGCCAGCCCGATCACAGTACTCCTCCCTTTTCCCCCCTTCTTCCCCTCCTTTGTTCTTCCCTCTTCCTCGAGCTCATCCTCCATTTTTGCCAAAATTTGTCAAGATTTGGAGGCACCCCATCCATCCAAGTGTTCACAAAGGTTAGCAACTTTGTCCTTTCATCTCTCATTGCTAGATTAGCTCTTGCAATGCTCTATAAGTATAGTGATTTGTGGGTTTTAGTTTGGGAGTATTTATATGTGGTAGTAGTTCATTTGATTTATATGCAATTTGAGCTCAAATTAACTTCTTACTTTGCATGTGTAGGTGTGGTTTACTTAGTGCCTTCCCGTCCCCGTCCTAACCACCGTTGATCGCCCGCACCGTCCCGTCGCCGTCACCACACCTTGGTGAGCCTCTTGTTCGTTCTTATCCTTTTTATTAAAAAAAAATCTTATTTGTATGATTTAGATAGTTAATTGTATAATTTTCTTACATGTATGATTGTTTGTTATACATAGTGCCATGACTTTGATATCCGTCCCCGTCGGCCCTCGTCCGGTTTATGATTCGGATGTGGTATATATATTCTCTTTTATAACTATTTGTTGCATTTCGCGTTTATGATAATTATGCCCATCAAGTTGACATAGATATTTTTATCTAGGAGGTATGTGAACCGGAAATTGCAACCGACATAGATATTCTTGTCAAGAAGTTAAATTTAGTTGAAAAAGAAAACGAGTATTTGAAAGAAAAATTGAAAAGAGTTGAAGAAGAGAAGATGAAACTGGAGTTGTATGTTGCCGATGTCGTCGATGATCACAAGATCAAGATGGATGCAATGCGCTTGAAGATTAGAAAATTTAAAAAATATGCCATTGATAGTGAGGCTTGGTATCACTATGCTGTTGGATCAATTGTTACCTTAGTTGCGATCTTGATCGCATTTGTTGTTGCATTTAAATGCTTTAGCTAGAGAGTTTGTATGTTGCTTTATGAGAACAAGTGTGTATGAACTTTATGTATGAACTTGTATTAATTTGGTCTTTTCGGTGTTGTGTAATGAAGATGAGCCGGCAATGGATGTACGATGACCGATGCTCTCCCCAGTTCATTAATGGCGTGCATACTTTTCTGGTTGCGGCTGAGGCAAACAAGCGGGCGGATGGTTTTATGTATTGTCCATGCGCTGGCTGTAAGAATGATCGAAATTACTCTAACTCAAGAACCATTCACGTCCACCTGTTTGAGTCTGGTTTCATGTCCGGCTATAACTGTTGGACCAAGCACGGAGAAAGAGGGGTCCTAATGGAAGAGAATGAAGAAGAAGAGGATGACGACAGCTATCCTGGCCATGGGTTCCATGAATACGATGGTACAACAATGGGGGAAGAAGCTGAGCCGGCAATGCAGGAAGGAGCTGAAGAAGAGGCATCAGATGAGCCCGCTGATGATCTTGGTCGGGCCATTGCCGATGCAAATAGAAACTGTGCAAGTGAAAAGGAGAAGCTGAAGTTGCAGCGCATGTTAGAGGATCACAAGAAATTGTTGTACCCAAATTGCGAAGATGACAAGAAAAAGCTGGGTACCACACTGGAATTGCTGCAATGGAAGGCAGAGAATGGTGTATCTGACAAGGCATTTGAAAAGTTGCTGAAAATAATGAAGAATAAGCTACCAAAGGACAACGAACTGCCCGACAGTACGTACGAAGCAAAAAAGGTCGTCTGCCCTCTAGGATTAGAGGTGCAGAAGATACATGCATGCCCTAATGACTGCATCCTCTACCGCGGTGAGTACGAGGATTTGAATGCATGCCCGGTATGCTGTGCATTGCGCTATAAGATTGGCCACGATGACCCTGGTGATGTTGCGGGCGAGCGCCCCAGGAAGAAGATTCCTGCCAAGGTGATGTGGTATGCTCCTATAATACCACGGTTGAAACGTTTGTTCCAAAACAAAGAGCATGCCAAGTTGATGCGATGGCACAAAGATGACCGTAAGAAAGACGGGAAGTTGAGAGTACCCGCTGACGGATCATAGTGGAGAAAAATCGAGAGAAAGTGGAAGGACTTTGCAGATGACGGAAGGAATGTATGGTTTGGTTTAAGTGCAGATGGCATCAATCCTTTTGGGGAGCAGAGCAGCAATCATAGCACCTGGCCTATGACTCTATGTATCTATAACCTTCCTCCTTGGTTGTGCATGAAGCGGAAGTTCATTATGATGCCAGTGCTCATCCAAGGCCCCAAGCAACCCGGCAACGACATTGATGTGTACCTAAGGCCATTAGTCGAAGAACTTTTAGAGCTGTGGAATGGAAAAGGTGTACGTGCGTGGGATGAGCACAAACAACAGGAATTTGACCTGCGAGCGTTGCTGTTTGTAACCATCAATGATTGGCCTGCTCTCAGTAACCTTTCAGGACAGACAAACAAGGGATACCACGCATGCACGCACTGTTTAGATGATACCGACAGTATATATTTGGATAAATGTAAGAAGAATGTGTACCTGTGGCATCGTCGATTTCTTCAGAGCAGGCATCCCGTAAGAAAGAAAGGCAAGCATTTCAAAGGTGAGGCAGATCACCGGAAGAAGCCTCGCCACCGTACTGGTGATGATATACTTGATATGGTCAAGGATTTAAAAGTAATCTTTGGAAAGGGTCCTGGCGGACAATCTGTTCCGAATGACGCTGACGGACGCGCACCCATGTGGAAGAAGAAATCTATATTTTGGGACCTACCCTATTGGAAAGACCTAGAGGTCCGCTCTGCAATCGATGTGATGCACGTGACGAAGAATCTTTGCGTGAACCTGCTAAGTTTCTTGGGCGTCTATGGGAAGACAAAAGATACACCGGAGGCACGGGAGGACCAGCAACGTATGCACGGAGAAGACGGCATGGATCCAAAGCAGTTTCAGGGTCATGCCAGCTACGCTCTTACCAAAGAAGAGAAGGAAATCTTCTTCGAATGCCTGCTTAGTATGAAGGTCCCGTCTGGTTTCTCGTCGAATATAAAGGGAATAATAAATATGGCAGAGAAAAAGTTCCAGAACCTAAAGTCTCATGACTGCCACGTGATTATGACGCAACTGCTTCCGGTTGCATTGAGGGGACTTCTACCGGAAAACGTTCGATTAGCCATTGTGAAGCTATGTGCTTTCCTCAATGCAATCTCTTAGAAGGTAATCGATCCAGAAATCTTACCAAGGTTAGAGAATGATTTGGTGCAATGTCTTGTCAGTTTCGAGTTGGTGTTCCCACCATCCTTCTTCAATATCATGACGCACGTCCTAGTTCACCTAGTCGAGGAGATTGCCATTCTGGGTCCTGTATTTCTACACAATATGTTCCCCTTTGAGAGGTTCATGGGAGTCTTAAAGAAATATGTTCGTAATCGTGCTAGGCCAGAAGGAAGCATCTCCAAGGGCCATGAAACAGAGGAGGTCATTGAGTTTTGTGTTGACTTTATTCCTGACATTAAGCCGATTGGTGTTCCTGAATCGCGGCATGAGGGCAGACTGGGTGGAAAAGGCACGCTAGGAAAGAATTCAGTAATATGCCGGGACGGGCATTCTTTGGCGCAAGCACACTACACAGTTCTACAAAGTTCCGCCTTGGTGGCTCCGTATATCGAGCAACACAAGAATATTCTACGCTCCAAACACCCGGAGCAGTCTGACGACTGGATTACACATGAACAAACTGTGACTTTCGCCGGTTGGTTGCAGACACGTCTCATGCATGACGACACTGTTGCAGATGACCTGTACTTGCTGTCCAAGTTACCATCTTCGACTATATTGACTTTCAAAGGGTACGAAATAAATGTGAATACATTTTACATGATCGCCCAAGATAAAAAGAGCGCCAACCAAAACAGTGGTGTCCGCTTTGATGCAGCAAACACCAATAGGCCAAAGGACACATATTATGGTTACATAGAGGAGATATGGGAACTTGACTATGGACTTGGTTTGAAGGTCCCTTTGTTTCGGTGCAAATGGGTCAATCTGAGAGGAGGCGGGGTAAAGGAAGACCCGCAGTATGGAATGACAACAGTGGATCTCAACAATCTTGGGTACGCAGACGAACCATTCGTCCTAGCCAATGATGTGGCGCAGGTTTTCTATGTGAAGGACATGTCTACCAAGCCGAGAAAAAGAAAAGATAAGGAAGCGAATACATCATACGATGAGCCAAAGCGTCACATAGTTCTTTCAGGGAAAAGAAACATTGTGGGAGTGGAGGACAAGACAAACATGTCAGAAGATTATGAAAAGTTTCATGAAATTGCTCCCTTCACAGTGAATGTTGACCCGAGCATCAAGTTAAACGATGAAGATTGTCCATGGTTACGGCACAAAGGGACACACGCGAAGAAAAAGTTTTATATCCAAAGATCCCACTCTGGGATGTGACCGGCTTCTCTAGTTAGTTTCCGGACTTATATATCTGGAAAGTCCCACTTCGGACAAACCGGAGGGAATCTTTGTAATAGAACTCCGACTTATGTGTTTTGGCATTTGAAACGCGAAGAAATATTATGTCCAAAGCCACGTCATCAATTTTCAACCCTTTCTGACTTCATTTGCTATTTTTCATGCATTTACTGATTTTTTTGAGCTAAATGACCCTGAAATTGAAAAGCACTACAAATCACAATCAGGAAAGGTTGAAAGTTGGCATGGTATCATCATTTCACCCACATAGCATGTGCTAAAAATTTGAGAGGGTTACGGCAAAAACTGGATGCACTTCGTGTACAAAATGGACAATCTCTTTCGAAGTATCACGCTTTCGGACGAAAACTCGTCTGTTACAAAGGCATTTCATTTTTTTTAAATAACCTAAGAATTACCAAATTGAATATGATGATAAAACACACTAATATTAAACAGCAGAAAAAAGAATCACTGAAAAATCTTTTTTTAAAATAAAGTTATTCACAAACTAGTGATTCACACAAATTTCAAATAATTCAAATTTGAAAACTACTGGCACTAACAGAAAGTTTATAATTTTTTTGACCTAAAGCAAAAAGATTCACTCAGAAACTCTAAATAAAGCAAAAAACAACCAAGAAACAAAAGAAAATAAATATAGAAGAAAACAAAAAAAAACTGAAAAGTAAAAAAAAAGCCCGCCTACTGGGCCGCCACGGCCTGCATACGACTAGACACCCACTAGTTGGGCCAGGATGCAGGCCCGCAAGGCCCAGTATGGCCCACAGGGCAGGAAAGACCGGTAGGCCTTTAGGCCTGGTTTAGAGAGGATCTCGAATGAGCTACCGCGCCGGGGTTTATAAACCAGTGCGAGCGCCTTCGCTGGGCGAGGTGGGACTAAACATCCACCACACTGCGCCGTGCCAGGAACAGGCCTTTAGTCGCGGTTGGATCCACCAACCGCGACTAAAGGGGGGCTTTTAGTCGCGGTTGGAGCCACCAACCGCGACTAAAGGTGAATTTCATCCAGTCCAAGCGGCGGGAAGCGAGACCTTTAGTCGCGGTTGGTGACTCCAACCGCGACTAAAGACCCCCTTTAGTCGCGGTTGGTGACTCCAACCGCGACTAAAGACCCCCTTTAGTCGCGGTTGGAGCCACCAACCGCGACTAAAGGGTCCTCTATATATACCACACTTACGAAATTTTCCCCAAATCCAACCTTTCGTCGTCCGCGCGCGCCCCTACCCTTGCCCCTCGTCGTCGCCGTCGTTCGTCCGTCCGTGCCCCGCCGCACCTCGACGCCGCCGTCCGTCCGTGCCGCCGCACCTCTACGCCGCCGTCCGTCCGCGCCGCCGCACCTTGACGTCGTGGCCGCCGCGCCGTGTACCTAGCCGTCGCCGTCCGTCCACGCACCTCGACGCCGCCGTCGCCGTCGCCGTCGCCGCCCCTGCACCTCGCCGTCGCCGTCGCCGCCCCTCCTCGACCTCGCGCGCCGTCGCCCCCTTGTGAGCCCTGCCGCCATTGCCGCCGCCCCCTCCCGTCGATCCCGCACACACACACACGCATGAACACACACACACACACATATGTTCTATTTTTTATATGCTTAATTAGTATATATGCTTAATTAGTGTTTCTTTATGTAATGTTGTTTTTCTGTTTTTTATATAATGTTGTTTTTCTATAATTAGTGTTTAATTAGTATATATGATTAATTAGATTTTTTGCTTAATTAGAAGTATATAATGTCCCTAACCTATTAAAATGTTGCTTAGAATTATATAATGTTGTATATCATATTACAGAAAAAATTTGCATACTAAAATGTTGCATAGGAAATTATAATTGAGAAATTTTTCAGAATTTTTTATTGAGAAAGGAATATTATTAGTGTAGTTATAATGTTGTATTTTTTATTGAGAAAGGAATTTGATCCAATGTATAGCAATTAGTATTTGCAAAAGTTGCATATTTTAATGTTGTATTTGCAATAGATTTTCTTAGTCCTTTAAGGGATTAAATATCAGGAATGCCCCCATTATGGATGTGCACAAGTTGATCCAATTTCTTTCTGATCTCATGCATCTACCTTTCGGATCTCTGAATACTAAATTGTTTTATCTTTCTTCTGGATTAGTTAAATAAAAGCTATGGACAATACCGGCAGAGAAGGAGAAGAGGCTGTGTTCGACATCATACGCTCCACGAGCCCAGATGATCATGATGACGGCTCGCAATATCTGAACCCTTCGGGTGAGGGTATGATGTTTGATGAAGACGAACGAATAGATGAAGGTGACGACAACGATGTTGACGAAGAAAATGTTCTTCAAATAACAATGACCGGCGAGGTATATTTAATATATAAGCCATCTGGTGATCATTACATGTCTTAATTGATTTGTATGTATTAACGAATTGATCTTTCTTCTTTTAGGCCTCCGGATCGAGCAAATCTTGTACAAGCGACAGGGTAGTTCGAGGCCCAGCCAAAAAGTTGGACAAAGGCGTAAAGTTCAACATCGATTCCATCAAAACATCAACTGGCGAACCGCTTGAACCTAAGAAAAATGCGACCACGTTCAAGAATCAATGCGGAGTTATTGTCAGGGACCAAATCCCGATCTCCGTTCAAGAATGGAGAAAGCCAGCAAAGGGAGATCGAGCAGGAGTTACTTTTGTCGACGAAAGAGCAAAAGATGTGCTTTGGACTACGCTCATGGAACATTTCACCCTACCAGATAATTTGACAGATGCAGATCTGAAGAAAGTCAGAAACTATGCTCTTAAAAAGATGGCGATCGCATTCAACACCTTCAAGAAAAATGCATGGGCTAAGTACGTCAAATCAAAAAAGAAGACTCCAGAATTCACGGGAGCACTGGTGAAGGCAAAAGATCACTGGGCGCTTTCGTGAAGTTCAAGGAATCGGAAGAAGCTAAGGAATTGTCGAGGAAAAACAGGATTAATGCTGCGAAAAAGAAGTGGCACCATCGTCTGGGGCCAGGTGGCTACCAGGTGGCCCTGCCTAAGTGGCATCAATCTGAGCAAGAGATGATTAGTAAACGGGTCAGTCCAGTTACATTGACATGGCCCCCCAGGTGCAGGACATGGTTTTATGCGCATGGGGGGATGTTGGACCCAGAGACAGGGCTGGTTATGGTGAAGGCAAGTCTTAAAGAAGCGACAGACGAAATACTTATTGCAATAGAAGAAGCTCGATCGGGGGTGTTCACGCCCAACAGAGATAACGACGAGCTTACGCGCGCCCTGAAGAATCCTGAACACCCGGGAAGAACACGAGGCAAAGGCGTTGTTCCGTGGTATGAGGGGTTTGCGGATTGGAACGACGACTATAGAAGCCGTGCGAGAAAGAAGAAGCATGAGGAGCAGAAGAAGAAGGAGGAAGCACTCCGCCTTGAAGGCCGAATATCCTCGCACCTGGAGTTGGAACGATTTGTCAGGCGACAGCAGGAGCAGATCGACTCACTCAGCCAGGAAAGGGCGTTTCAGCAGCAGCATGAGCAGATCGATCCAGCATTGGATAGCACCGTCCCATCTATGCCGAGAAGCAGCGTGGGTTCCGCCCCGGCCGATATCGATAATGCACTGCTAGCTAGCTACCCTGTGGATGATATCAAAGACAGGACTAACTGTGAGCTACACATGAAAGTGAAGAACTTATCCATGAAGGTGGCGGACGGCTATGCTTTAGCAAATCCCCCTGAAGCAACCTTCCATTGCAATCCCATTCCAGCTGGCTATGCTCGTGTCGGGGTTGATGAAGTGATGTCAGCATATCACGAGCTACAACTTGACATTCTTGGAGGTGACGAGGAGAGAACACTGGGAGAGGCCATACATCGTAACATTCTATGGAAAAAGGATTGCATCGTCTTTCCAAGGCCACCGACTCCTCCTCCTCCAAGTCCGCCGCCGCGTCAGTCGACTCCTCCTCCTCCAAGTCCGGCACCGCGTCAGCCGACTCCTCCTCCAAGTCCGCCGCCGCGTCAGTCGACTCCTCCTCCTCCAAGTCCGGCACCGCGTCAGCCGACTCCTCCTCCAAGTCCGGCACGGCGTCAACCAACTCCTCCTCCTCCAAGTCCTCCGCCGCTTCAGTCGACTCCTCCTCCTCCAAGTCTGGCACCACGTCAGCCGACTCCTCCTCCAAGTCCGGCACGACGTCAGCCAACTCCTCCTCCTCCAAGTCAGCCGACTCAGCGTGCTCCGCCTAAGCAACAACGGAAGAGAGAGGCCGTAGCTACGACGGCTAGCGGTACAACAAGCAAGAAATTCAAATATGGTCTAGACCTCAAGCCTCTTCCGAAGTTGTCTTACCACCTGACTCAGGAGGAACTCAACGACGCATGTGATGCCCAATTGAAGGCCCATTTTGCACCGAAACCGCCCGCGCCGCCAAAGGAGAAAGTACCTGAGCATGTATCACAACACTTTATTGATATTGCTCAACCGGCTGACAATCAGAAGGACTCCGACTATGTGCGGTCTATCAAGAAGTCATATTCTGCAGGGCAAAAGGAGTCGAGCTCGAGCTCGAGCCAAGCAGTTGGCAAAAAAAGCGGGAAAACTGTTCCCCAGTTGGGAGAACAAGCAGTGCAATCGATCCCCCCGCTCATTGTACAAACACATGTGAGTACCGCCGATCGGCCGGCAATAACCGACGATCTTAGAAGGCAAGCTAAAGAGGCCGGTGTCACTGTTGAACAACTCCTAGGCCTTGAGGAAATCCCCGGGATTACAGAGGAGGAAGTAAAATACCAATATGTCCGTGGCAAACCTCTGGTCAAGCCTGACGAAGTCAAGCTTCTACCAACGAGAATGTACGAGTTGCATACGTGGTACATGCAAAAAACAGCAAATACCAATGAAGAGTCCCTCATGGTGAAAGTCAGGAAAAGGCATTACTTCCATAAAAAAAGACGTGTGGATTCATTATTCAGAGTTGCTTTAGTTATTCAATCAAGACGCACTCGACAAATCTATCGTCAGTTGCTATTGTATGTAAGTGATTTCTTTCTGTAATTTAAGTCTCTAGCTAGCTAGCTAGATGTGCTCTCGTTCATTAACTGTAATTATCCTCACTATATTCTTTTCTGTGGTATTATGCAGAATGAAGATGTATGAAATGAAAAAAACTAGACGCTATGGAGTTGGGTTCATTGACCCAAATACGATTAATCAGGCGATATGGGAAGATCAATATTCGAGAGAAGACACAGAGAGATTCCTGCTAGAGTTTTTGAAGCAACTAAACACCCAACCAAAAATACTACTTCCTTACAACTTCGGGTGAGTGTTACTATATCTTGTACTACAAATTCTATTTTTTGCTTACTAGATGTTAATAAGTGTAGTTGATGAGTTATACACATGCCCGCTTATTTATAAAAAACGTGTGCGCATGCAAATTCCACTGGATCTTGTTAATCATTGAAGTTGACAAGGGAAAAGTTGAAGTACTGGACTCACTATATAAGGATCCATCCGAATACGCAACCGTGAAGGGGATGTTCGACAGGTAATTTCAATCATTATCGCACTATGTCTGCCTCTTTACTTCATTTCCTGATATCAACTAGTTAATAACTCCTTTATTCATTTTCTTTGCCGGCGGGCAGGGCTTGGAAAAAGTTCATCGAAGAGGTCCCCGGCCAATGGAAACAACAGCTGAAATGGGTGCGACCCAAGGTAATTAAGTAGTACTAGCTAGCTACATCCGTGTATCTCTTTAATTCTAGTTTCAATACCATTATCATGCTTGATTAATTATTACCTGATTGAATTTTATTCTCGTAAAGTGCATGAGGCAAGAGAAGGGGAATAGTTTATGCGCATACTACGTTTGCGAGAATATTCGCATGATCACGTCTGAAAGGAGCATAGATGAAAAAACTCTTTGGGTACGTTTGCCAGAACACTATCCATATTTTTTTTATCATGATCTAGCTAATATATATACACACAACTAATATATTCATCTTGATCTCCTGATTATAGATGATAGAGATGCGGGGCCAGCTCCTACCAACGGCTCGCGTACGAGCAATTCAAGAGGAAATAGCTGGATTTCTGGTCGACCAGGTCATAGATCCCAAAGGAGAATACCATTACAAGATCAAGCAGTAATGCCCTGCATATGTAATGATCCGCAAATTGTAGGAGAAATTGTATATACCAAATTGTATATATATATATGTATGTGAATGGTCGTCGTACGAGAAATTCGATTTATATATATATGCACAACGTGTACAGTATGTAGTAGCGTAATATATGTTTGAAATGAAAAATAATTAAATGGAAAACACAAAATTAAAAGGAAAAATAAACCAAAATTAAAAGAATTAAATACTTTTAGTCCCGGTTGGTGTTACCAACCGGGACTAAAGGCTCCACCTTTCGTCCCGGTTGGTAACACCAACCGGGACTAAAGGTCCCCCAGCGAACGGCCCCGGCAGGCGCCACGTGGTGGGCCTTTAGTGCCGGGCCGTGACGAACCGGGATTAAAGGCCCGTTTTCTACTAGTGATAGTGGGGGTGTGTGTTGCTCTTCAGAAGTTCTGATTGCTTGGCACTCTTCTCGGTAAACTCTGTAGTTGCCCTGGCCCATTTGAATTCTGCCCAGTCTGCCTTTGTAATTTGGAGGTATGCGGGGATTGGGTCCTTGCCTTCACTCAAGTACTTCTTGTACAACACGTGCTTCCAGTTTCTCCAAGCATCCCTGGCCTTCTTTAGTGCAGCATGTTCCACCTGCATTCTCCACTGCTCTGGAACGTTGAAGTGATCCATGATCTCCCGGACTATCCTGTGCCGCATTTCTTTGTCAGCCTTCCGAAACCCAGGCAGATTAATGTTGAGCTTTGCCCTGCCAACAAATCCACATACACTCCTGAACCTCGTGCGTGCTTTATCTGGTTTAGTTGGAGCCCAAGACTTTAAATCAATGTCGGTTACTTCATATACACCTTTAGGCTGGTGTGTGGGCTTTCTTGGAGCGTTCTTCCATGTCCTGACCGAAAGGGTAATTGAGGCAGCTCTATCCCGTTCCAGAGTACTTGATCCCTGGTCATCTGATTGAGACCTAGGGTTGTCGGACTCAGATGAAGATACATCGCCTGAAGCATGAGTGTTGTCGCTGCTACTCGGCATCTACAGAGAACACATGCGAAATTCAGAAAAGAGGGATAAGCATAAAGCTAACAACTTGATAGCAAGCTGTCTAAACATGTCATGTAATAATTTGAAAAATGTATGGCTAATTTGTTCATTCTGTGTGACTCGGGCGCCCACGATCTGTAAATCGACAATAACTAATTGGAACAAATACAGCTTATATGTACTAGTTAGGAAGGTAGATAATGAACATATATACGCTCTCCATTATTTTATAGCCAATTTGAGAACATACAGAACCAAATAGGAAGAGGGATCGCGAGGAAATATGCCTCACCGCAATCAAGAGCAGTAACTGACAGTTTCTTGTGCAAACCCAGCAGGAGAGGCGAGGGTTACAGGATCGATATGCTCGAGGGCGGCTGGTGAGCAAACGTAGACAGCGAACCACGGGCAGCCGCATGTTGGGAACGGCAGTGAAGGTAGGGTTGACGCCGAAGAGCGGGCAGACGGCCGGGTTGAGCACGCCGGTGTCAGAAAGGATACTGGTATGGATCTGGGGGAGGGGGAGCTGGCGATGAAGTTTCGGTAGAATATGCGGACTATTGAGTGAAACGGGGGCGGGCGGTGGGGGGATGTTGGCGGCTTCGGTGAAAAAAGAGCGCTGGTTCCCGCGCGGAAAGGCCTATGCAAACGGATGCATCTACGAGCCCGTGTGCACAAACTGTAGGAGATATGCCCTAGAGGCAATAATAAATGTTATTGATTATCTCCCTATTCGTAATTAGGTTTATGTTCCATGCTATAACTGCTATGGTTCTCGAGTCTACAATAACCACGAGGCTCGGAGGAAGACTCATATGCACGTGTGGGATAATAAACGGTAAAATGTATTCCTAGTCAAGCCTCTATGACTGGCTCAAGTATTGCATGATGATCCTGTTTTCCTGATCATGGGCATGGCTATGCCGGCAATTTTGAGGGCACAATTGTTGGTAGAACACTTGTGTTGAATCGACCCGATTGATGTTATGCTATGAGATACATTCGTCATAAGTTTATGGTTAATAACACAGAGAAGTTAATGTTTGCATAATTCCTTAGACCATGAGAGTGTCGAGTTTCTTCATGCTTGCTTCATGAACTTTGGGGTTTGTTAAACGTCATCCGTAAATGGGTGGCTATTACGGCGGCTTACGGGTTCATGGAAAAGTATGTCAAGTAACTTGATAGCTCAAGATTGGGATTTGCTCCTCCGACGATGGAGAGATATCTCTGGGCCCTCTCGGTGTTACGGTATCCATCATCGTCTGGCCAGACACAGGGTGATTTGATCACGGGGATGCCGGAACACGGGAACGAGAAAAGAGAACAATACCGGCAACGAGGTAACTGGCATTGTGGACAAGTTGTTGATCCACGAGGATGCCTACATGTCTCACCTCGGGTAATTGTAACATATCGCGAAGCAACAGGAATAGCACACGGCAACTGGAGGTTCACTCGAATATTCATTCGTGTGGGTATAGGGGTCAATATGGGTGTCCACGGCTCCGATGTTGATCATTGATCGGAAGGGGTTCCGGGTCATGTCTATACTTCACCGAACCTATAGGGTCACACGCTTAAGGGTCATCTATCTGCTGAATACTAGACGGGGAGTCTGAGAGAAAATCACCGAAAAAGTTTCGGACGAAACGGAAACGTTCCGGAGAGGATATCGGAATAGTTCCGGTGAAACTGAAAAGTTGTTTCAGGGTATTCCATAAAGTCAAATTGGTTTCGGCACATGCCTGGAAATTATTGGAAGGTACCAGAATTGTTCCGGTAACTTCTGAGATTTTTCAGAGACAAAAACCGGAAATGTTCCGGACTGCCGGAACCGCTTTAGTTGCTTTTTCACATATGAAAATCACTAAACCGAAAAGTTGTTTCGGAGTACACCATAAAGTCAAATTGGTTTCGGCACATGCCTGATAATTCTTGGAGGGTGCCAGAATCATTCTGGAAACTTTCTGGAATTTTCCGGAATGAAAACCGGAAATGTTCCGGAGCTGCCGAAACCGCTTCAGATGCTTTTCGCAGATGAAAATCACTAAACCGGAATTGTTCCGGCTCGCGTTGAAAATTATTTTGGTGGGTACTGGAAATGTTCTAAGCCCACATGAATATTTTCAGTTCGATCAGACGCTGAAAAATGTCGTCGTGAATAGTGAAATCAGATTTATGGATATGGTTGGAAGTTGGCTTTCCACAAATATCTTCCCAAGATATTTTGGGATGACATGGCATTTTGGATATGCCCATCCTACCCCTTGTTTTTCCTATAAATAGAGGGGAGGAGGCAGCCCCATATGCTTAATCCTTGCTCTCACATACACATGCCATGACATTTCTGGCTTCTCTCTCCCTCCCAGCGAAATAGTTTCGTAGAGCCGAAAGGCTGTCTGGGTTCCGGTGGGAACTAGTTCTGGACGGCGAAGCCCTGCCGGATAGATGGCACCGTATGTGTGCAACTCTGTAGAGAGATCGTAGTTTCGGTCTTAGTTCGAGAGTGCCTCCCGAAGGGCTGTCCGTGTGACCGTCCGAGTTTTGGAGGTCCTCCCGAAGGGCTGTCCGAGTGACTGTCCGAGTTTCGGAGGTCCTCCTGAAGGGCTGTCCGCGACACCGTCCGGGGGACTGTGCGACCGCCTCCCGGAGGGCTGTCCGCGGGGCAGATGAGGGTATACATCCTCGCGGTTGGGAGGTTGTAAAATCCTAGCTGCGGGGATCTGCACCGCCGTTCGTCATCGACTCTACTTCCGCTGCGCTACGAGTCGGTAATGAATAAGATCAAATCTTGTATGCAGTCTCCATAGTGGTCCTGGGCTGGTGCGTAGGTCGGAAAATTTTTGTTTTCTGCTGCGTTCCCCTACAGTGGCATCAAGAGCCGTGCTATGCGTAGATGCAGGTTACGATCTAGAATACATGAGATGTATGGGTGTTGCACAATATAATTAGGTAGTAGATGAGTTCTATTGCTGAAAATTATTTGTGCGGGTGACAGATGAAGTCTGTTACCCGATGTTCTTGTAGCTTCCCTAGAATTTGCGTTTGCTCAATCTCGAGACAGTATGGTGGAATTTCACAAAGTTCTGGCAATCCGCGATCCTGATTGATCAACGAAGTGCTTCAGTTCTTTGGGTTCCGCCATAGTCAAAAGAAAGATGAAATTCGCAGATGAAAGGGCATTGCAGATATGATCTGCACGGGGGTCATGCGTATGACGAAGTTTAGTATGGGGCTCGAGATTTAATTATCTCGTGTTTCATACACCCCGCGATGTTAATCTAGCGACTTGAATTATCATACTTGATGATAATACGTAGGTAGCTTCGGTTTGTTCGAAACCTTAGAAGCCACGTAAAATGAAATTTGCATAAACCAACTAGAGGCGTCTAACTTGGTTTTGCAGGATGGTTTGCATGTGCATATGATGTGGTATAGCAGTGCTCATATTAATTCGATTATGTATGAGATGACTATATGATGTAAATTAACTTGACCTGCGTGTCATGATTCGGCATGATGGCTGGAGCCATATGATTGCACTTTAATGACCTGCGTGTCAACCTTATGTAATGCACTTATTTTATTAGCTATAGAGATAGCAATATTATCTGGTGCACCGACAAGGTGGTGGCAATCTTCGCGAAGGTGAACACCAACGCGAATGCCGAAGACGAAGAAATGAAAGACTTCTCCGTCAGAAAGGGCTATACCATATCATGCTATTATGAATTGCCTGAGATGTTTATCCCTTATGATGCACCCTTCTTGATTGCGCGGTAGTCGCTTTTATTAGGGTGATCTCTCACAAAAAATATCAAGTAGATAGTGTTCTCCCAAGTGTAGCACCGTCACGACACCTAACTTTTCGGGGTACGCCATGGATGCATGGGTGCGAACGATTAGGGATGTGTGAGGCGGGTGAGTTGAGACCTCGCAGCGAGATCACTTGGTTGTCTTGACGTTCAGGCATGAGTGTCATGAGCTCGGAACACACGCATCGAAAGATGAACAAGAGTCACATGGAGATGTGATCGGCAAGTTGGCCTACCGATTAAAATTCCTGTCATGAGATGATGATTCTATGGCGATGAATTGAAGTCTGGATCTTGTATCACTCAAAATCAATTATGAGAGATATTGATTTGAGTGGGAGCGCACTATAGAATTAATTTGTTTAATTCTCAGTGCAATTAATTTTGAACACTGTCTAAGTGTGGTTTGCATAATAGTTGTAGAATAATGGCTCGCGTTTCCACCTTCCCTATTAAAATTGAATAGCTGTTAAACATCTGGTTAAAACTTTACGGTTGGTAACGTAATATGAGGATTGTCCTCAAGAGTGCCGAGAAGGACTTTGTCCTATCGCATGCTTTCGGTTTTCTCCCGCTAATGCTATGGATCATGTGACTCTCGTCCTTCGATCCAAAAGCTAGAATTCCTTTTCAGTCAAAGTGCAATATGTTTGCTTCCATGAGACCCGAACTTCGAAAGTTTGGATAGTTATGTGATATTCATGGAATCTGAAAATCATTTTCAGAGACAGACAAAAGCTAAAAGATATGAGATATCCAAAGCAATATTTGTTTGCAAACTGTTAGTAAAGGAGTTTACTATGCATTAGACTGATAAGAGAGGGATCCAGAAGAACGCCAGTCATATGATGATGGTGAATAAAACAACAACTTAAAGAGAAAGGAAGTGTCCGAAGGGTGTTAGTGATGCTTTCACGCCTAGGAAGTCCGGGGCTAACGCCACTCTTAAGTTGGGTGCTTCTTCTGAGAGTAGGAGAAATACTGAAAGTTAAACTGTTAGAAGTATAATGGCAAAAGGAAAGAAGACTGGAATATCCAGCTCATGTATGAATGTCATACAAGTTTTTGATGTATAGAAGGCTGGTCAAAGATATAGTTCTTGGGAATTATGGTTAAACATGTTAATCACTAATTCTTGGGTATTGTGAGTTAATCACAAAGATACCCGCTCGATTGCATTCTGTTGCAGCTCGATGTAAGAACTACTATGGCCTGAAAGACTAACCAGGAATGAGGTTCAGATACACGCAGGGAACATAGTAAATGTTACTATGCCTTCCATCGGTGTATTCCCTATGTATTTACTTTCATAATTCATTTTAGAGTTTTACACTCTAGCCCATTGCATAAAGTATCTTGCAAGAAGGTTATTCATAAGAGAACTTTTGATGTTCGATGTTATGAATAACATAAGGGCCATACTTTCATTATGAATGAGACGTATGTTATGAATATTGATAATAATACATTACCTCTGTATTTACTTTCATAATTCATTTAGAGTTTCATACACTCTAGCCCTTTGCATAAGGTATTTTGCAAGAAGGTTATTCATAAGAGAACTTTTGATGTTCGGTGTTATGAATAACATGAAGGGCCATGCTTCCGTACAGGATGGGATGTATGCTATGAATATTGATGGTAATATGATACATCCATAACACTGATGCTAAATGTCGCAAGACTAAAAGAATACCACACAAGTGTGGCACTGCATTTGGTCACATTGGAGAAACCCGCATGGAAAATTCCATTATGATGGATTTTGAAGTCATTTGATTTTGAATCATCTAACACTTGCAACTTTCCTCTGAAAGGTGAAGTGACTGAAATACCGTTCACAGGCCATAAGGAACGAGCAAAGAACATATTGGTAATCATACATTATGATGTGTGTAGTCCAATAAATGTTGTTGCAAGTAGTGGATTTATCTGTCTTCAGAAATGACTCAAGTAGATATATGGATATTTACTTGTTGAGACGTAAGTCTGGATCTTTTGAATTCATTCAGAAGGTTTTCAAAAATGAAGTAGAAGTTATTGTAACAAGAAAATTATGTTTCTGCAATTTGATTGCAGAAAGGAATATTTGAGTTACAAGTTTAGCGAATGTCTGATGAGTTGTGAAAGGGGTTTCATAACTTGCACCTCCCGGAACACCGCTGCAAGTGGAAAGTCCGTGAAGATGTAATCGAACCATTTATGACATGGTAAGATCAAAGATGACATAAATAAAATTGCCATTACCCCTTTTAAAGTGATGCTTTAGAGACTGCGGCTTTTACACTGAAAAGAGATCCATCAGGTCTGTTGAAATGATGCCATGGTATGGTACGCCCAACCATGTTATATCTTTTCTTAACATTTGGAATATGGGGCTTGTGTAAAAGGTTACAAACCTATTCCAAATCAGACAAGTGCTACTTTGTAAGGTTATCCCAAGTCATTGGGTATTCCCCACCACTATACCGAGGCAAAGGATTTTGCCGCAAAACGGTATGCTTTTAAAGAGAATAGTTCTTACAAAAGGCGAGTGGGAGGACAGTGCAACTCGACGAGATAACCAGTATCTTCGTCATCAGATCAAAGGAAAGAAACCTTGGAAGTGATTCCGGAGTTTCCTACTGCGACTGATATGGAAGTCTCTACAATAAAATGTATGGACTTCGGTCGAACTTGCAGCTGAACCACGTAGGCAAAGCTCGTGCAAACCTATCAGGTGCGCAAACGAGATATTGTTGTTAGACAACAGTATACCTACAATACACAAGGAAGCGTTGATGGGCCCTGACTCCGGAATTGGCTAAATGCCAATACAATCCGAGATAGTTTCCATATAAGTGATTCGAGATTAAAATCTTGATACACCTTTCGGAAGACTTAGAGTCTAACGAATATTTATGGAACTAAAAACTGATACGGATAAAATGTTTTATCCATAAAGTTCGACTTGTTGCCATAACAAGTTCAAGGAGTTGACTACGATGAGATTGTCTCACCGTAGCGATGCTTGAAGTCGGTTCGGGTTGCACTAGCAATTAATACATATTTCAATCATGAGATATGAAACATGGATGACAAAAGGATTTCCATCTGATGGAAATGAAACCTAGGACGTGTATGTGATACAGTCCAAAGTAATTTGTCGATCCAGAGGATGCTAGTAAGTATGCAAACTTCAGAGTTCCAGCGATGGACAGAAGAGAGCAAAGTGGAGTTGGAATCTTCGTTTTTGATGGAATGGTCAAAGGGGTTTGACTTCATCAAATGGGTAACGAAGATGCTTGTGATTCAAGAAAGTAAGTGGGAGCATAATAATATTTCTAAAAAAAACCTTGTGTGCTTGACACATTGTTAATTGGAAATAAAATTTCTTGACACGAATTATTACTTCATTTGAAAATAGTTTTTCGATGAAGTACTTAGGCTAAATAGCCTCAATATTAGGCATGATGATCTATGGAGATAGATTTACCTAATGGGGCTAAGCAATGAATACATATTGACAAGGTGCTAAAACTTTTTAGCATTGAAAAACCGTCAAGGAGTGATTCTTGCCGAAGTCACATGGAAAGAGTTTTTGCAAGACTCGGTGTCCCAAAACACTGATGAGCAAAATACATGATGGTGATTCCACACACTCTTGTGTTTGGATTAATCATGTATTCCATGGTATGTAAAACAACTAGATATGTCCAATACTCCAAAGTTGTTGCGAGTATAGATACCAAAGTGATCAAAGTACTGATCATGGGACAATAGTGAAAGATGTCATTGAGTACTAGAGCAGTACTGATGACATGCTTTCTCGCAAGCAGAGATTATGAAGTGCTCGTTGTAAGTAATTACATCGATACAGTCTTCATCAATGCTCCATGCGATTTTCGATTTAAGTTAAGGGTTTTGTGTAATACACAATATGGTGGCACGGTAGTTGGAAATTGTTCCAAACAAGATACTGTGGCGAATTCTATAACAAAGGCTAAGTATGTTGACGCTTGAGAAGCGACAAAGAAGTTGTTGAATCATATAGTTCATTCATGAACTTAGTATGGTTCCAAGATGGCTTTGGTCTATGGGACACTATGGCAGATAGTTGCTCCATAGCTCAGTCTGAGGAATCAGGTTTCGACCAATGATTCACACATATGCAAAGCCAAGTCCACACAAAATATGAATTTTGTGAAAGCGTGAAAACGCGAGGATATGCAGGGTTACACACGGAGCTGAAGTCGTCAGATCCGTTGGATATCAGGCTATACCACATGCGAAGCATATTTTACACCAGTATGCCATAGGTGTAAAGTGCATTAGCATTGACTAGATTATTGACTCTAGTGCAAGTGGGAGTCTGTAGGAGATATGCCCTAGAGGCAATAATAAATGTTATTGATTATCTCCCTATTCGTAATTAGGTTTATGTTCCATGCTATAACTGCTATGGTTCTCGAGTCTACAATAACCACGAGGCTCGGAGGAAGACTCATATGCACGTGTGGGATAATAAACGGTAAAATGTATTCCTAGTCAAGCCTCTATGACTGGCTCAAGTATTGCATGATGATCCTGTTTTCCTGATCATGGGCATGGCTATGCCGGCAATTTTGAGGGCACAATTGTTGGTAGAACACTTGTGTTGAATCGACCCGATTGATGTTATGCTATGAGATACATTCGTCATAAGTTTATGGTTAATAACACAGAGAAGTTAATGTTTGCATAATTCCTTAGACCATGAGAGTGTCGAGTTTCTTCATGCTTGCTTCATGAACTTTGGGGTTTGTTAAACGTCATCCGTAAATGGGTGGCTATTACGGCGGCTTACGGGTTCATGGAAAAGTATGTCAAGTAACTTGATAGCTCAAGATTGGGATTTGCTCCTCCGACGATGGAGAGATATCTCTGGGCCCTCTCGGTGTTACGGTATCCATCATCGTCTGGCCAGACACAGGGTGATTTGATCACGGGGATGCCGGAACACGGGAACGAGAAAAGAGAACAATACCGGCAACGAGGTAACTGGCATTGTGGACAAGTTGTTGATCCACGAGGATGCCTACATGTCTCACCTCGGGTAATTGTAACATATCGCGAAGCAACAGGAATAGCACACGGCAACTGGAGGTTCACTCGAATATTCATTCGTGTGGGTATAGGGGTCAATATGGGTGTCCACGGCTCCGATGTTGATCATTGATCGGAAGGGGTTCCGGGTCATGTCTATACTTCACCGAACCTATAGGGTCACACGCTTAAGGGTCATCTATCTGCTGAATACTAGACGGGGAGTCTGAGAGAAAATCACCGAAAAAGTTTCGGACGAAACGGAAACGTTCCGGAGAGGATATCGGAATAGTTCCGGTGAAACTGAAAAGTTGTTTCAGGGTATTCCATAAAGTCAAATTGGTTTCGGCACATGCCTGGAAATTATTGGAAGGTACCAGAATTGTTCCGGTAACTTCTGAGATTTTTCAGAGACAAAAACCGGAAATGTTCCGGACTGCCGGAACCGCTTTAGTTGCTTTTTCACATATGAAAATCACTAAACCGAAAAGTTGTTTCGGAGTACACCATAAAGTCAAATTGGTTTCGGCACATGCCTGATAATTCTTGGAGGGTGCCAGAATCATTCTGGAAACTTTCTGGAATTTTCCGGAATGAAAACCGGAAATGTTCCGGAGCTGCCGAAACCGCTTCAGATGCTTTTCGCAGATGAAAATCACTAAACCGGAATTGTTCCGGCTCGCGTTGAAAATTATTTTGGTGGGTACTGGAAATGTTCTAAGCCCACATGAATATTTTCAGTTCGATCAGACGCTGAAAAATGTCGTCGTGAATAGTGAAATCAGATTTATGGATATGGTTGGAAGTTGGCTTTCCACAAATATCTTCCCAAGATATTTTGGGATGACATGGCATTTTGGATATGCCCATCCTACCCCTTGTTTTTCCTATAAATAGAGGGGAGGAGGCAGCCCCATATGCTTAATCCTTGCTCTCACATACACATGCCATGACATTTCTGGCTTCTCTCTCCCTCCCAGCGAAATAGTTTCGTAGAGCCGAAAGGCTGTCTGGGTTCCGGTGGGAACTAGTTCTGGACGGCGAAGCCCTGCCGGATAGATGGCACCGTATGTGTGCAACTCTGTAGAGAGATCGTAGTTTCGGTCTTAGTTCGAGAGTGCCTCCCGAAGGGCTGTCCGTGTGACCGTCCGAGTTTTGGAGGTCCTCCCGAAGGGCTGTCCGAGTGACTGTCCGAGTTTCGGAGGTCCTCCTGAAGGGCTGTCCGCGACACCGTCCGGGGGACTGTGCGACCGCCTCCCGGAGGGCTGTCCGCGGGGCAGATGAGGGTATACATCCTCGCGGTTGGGAGGTTGTAAAATCCTAGCTGCGGGGATCTGCACCGCCGTTCGTCATCGACTCTACTTCCGCTGCGCTACGAGTCGGTAATGAATAAGATCAAATCTTGTATGCAGTCTCCATAGTGGTCCTGGGCTGGTGCGTAGGTCGGAAAATTTTTGTTTTCTGCTGCGTTCCCCTACACAAACAGCATAATTTCGTTTGAAATAAACACGTGCAATTTTGAAACTTAGACGTTGCCACATCGTTTCGCCTCGATTTTTTTTCCATGGTACGCAATCACCGTTATACCCTCGGTTTGATTTTCTGGGGCATTTCAGATCTCGTTTGCTATATTAAGCCATTTTTTCATTTACCATGCATTTAGTGCATATAAATCAAAACCCTACTACAAATACATGTGGGTGTTAGCAAAGAAGGTGTAAAAATCATTTCTGTATCGCTTTGCGAGTTTTCATTCATTGTCCGAGAAACGGGGAGAAATTTCAAACATTTCGGCCGCGAGATGCGGCCACCGGCGTAGGGCTTGTTGGTAATTTAATTGCAGGAAATGCGGATGGACTTCGAAAATCACGAAAATCGGTGTGTCACCGTGGCACGATCTCAAAACCTGGTGGAAAGTTTTTGGTAAAATTTGGCACAAGTTACGATGATCGCTCCTTGGTAACAGGGGCATCCCACAAGAAGGTTCATAGTTCCTAAAAGGATATGTGGCAATTCGGACTCCAATCATCGGTGACTTCATCGTTTGCCTCAAAAAAAAAATCCGTGATACGCAATCACCATTACACCCCCAGTATTGATTTTCTGGCGCATTTCGGGTCTCGTTTGCTATATTTAAGCCATTTTTTGCATTTACCGTGCATATTGTGCATATAAATCAAATCCCAACCGGAACTACATGTGGGTGTTTGCAAAGAAGGTCTAAAAAATCATTTGTGTGTCGCTTTGCGTGTTTTCATTCATTGTCCAAGGAATGGAAAGAATTTTCAAACATTTCGGATGCGAGATGCGGCCACCGGCGTAGGTCTTGTTGGTATTTTAATTACAGGAAATGCAGATGGAGTCCAAAAATCACGAAAATTGGTGTGTCGCCGTAGCGTGCTCTCAAGACCCCGTGGAAATTTTTTGGTAAAGTTTGGCGCAAGTTTGGATGATCGCTCCTTGGAAACCGGAGCATCTCACAAGAAGCATCATAGTTCCCAAAAGGAGACATGGCAATTCGAACTCCAGTCGCCGATGACTTCATCGTTTCGTCTCGATTTTTTTCCTCAGTATGCAATCACTATTATACCCTAGGTTTGATTTTCTGCCACATTTCGGGGTTCGTTTGCTATATTAAAACCATTTTTTGCATTTACCGGGCATTTAGTGCATATAAATCAAATCCCAACTGCAACTGTATGTGGTGATGAAAGGGATGAGGATTGCCGTTCGATCTGGGTGCATCCAACGGTGCAGACGTATGATCCGTGGGGTTTGGGTTCTGGCCAATCAACACGCACGACTCACATCGCGCGCACTAGTGGTCATCGGCCACGGTTTCGTAGGCACACGGCTTTCATCAATGAACCGTGTGCTATTTACAAACATTTGCATCAAGGAGCAGCATAATTTCTTTTGAAATGAAGACATGAGTTCATCATTTCACCTAAAAAAATATTCCATGGTACGCAATCACCATTATACCCCAGGTTTGATTTTCTGGCGCATTTCAGGTCTCATTTGCTATATTTAAGCCATTTTTTGTATTTACCATGCATTTAGCGAATATAAATCAAAAACCTAAATACATGTGGGTGTTAGCAAAGAAGGTGTAAAAATCATATCTGTGTCGCTTTGCGAGTTTTCATTCATTGTCCGAGAAACGGGAAGAATTTTCAAACATTTCGGCCGCGAGATGCGGCCACCGGCGTAGGGCTTGTTGGTATTTTAATTACAGGAAATCGGATGGACTTTGAAAATCATGAAAATCGGTGTGTCACCGTGGCGCGATCTCAAAACCCAGTGATTTTTTTTGGTAAAGTTTGGCACAAGTTACGATGATCGCTCCTTGGAAACCGGAGCATCTCACAAGAAGGTTCATAGTTTCCAAAGGGAGATGTGGCAAGTTAGACTCCAATCGTCGGTGACTTCATCGTTTCACCTAGAAAAAATTTCCACGGTACGCAATCACCATTACACCCAAGTATTGATTTTCTGGCGCATTTTGGGTCTTGTTTGCTATATTTAAGCCATTTTTTGCATTTACCGTGCATTTTATGCATATAAATCAGATCCCAACCGCAACTACATGTGGGTGTTGAAAAAGAAGGTCTAAAAAATCATTTGTGTGTCGCTTTGCGTGTTTTAATTCATTGTCCAAGGAATGAGAAGAATTTTCAAACATTTCGGACGCGAGATGCGGCCACCGGCGTAGATCTTGTTGGTATTTTAATTATAGAAAATGCAGATGGAGTCCAAAAATCACGAAAATCGGTGTGTCACCGTGGCGTGCTCTGAAGACCCCGTGGTAAATTTTTGGTAAAGTTTGGCGCAAGTTTGGATGATCGCTCCTTGAAAACCGGAGCATCTCACAAGAAGGATCATAGTTCTCAAAAGGAGACGTGGCAATTCGAACTCCAGTCGTCGATGACTTCATCGTTTCGTCTCGAATTTTTTTCCACAGTACGCAATCACTATTATACCCTAGGTTTGATTTTCTGGCGCATTTCGGGGCTCGTTTGCTATATTAAAGCCATTTTTGCATTTACCGGGCATTTAGTGCATATAAATCAAATCCCAATTGCAACTGTATATGGTGATGAAAGGGATGAGGATTGCTGTTCAATCTGGGTGCATCCAACAGTGCAGACGTACGATCCATGGGGTTTGGGTTCTGACCAATCAGAACGCACGACTCACATCACACGTAGTAGGGGTCATTGGCCACGGTTTCGTAGGCACACGGCTTTCATGAATGAACCGTGTGCTATTTGCAAACCAGATTGCATATGTTCTGTTCATCTACATACTGGAGTGAGATCAACTGAGTGTGCTAGCTCTAGGGTAAATAATCATAAATAGTTCAAATTCATTGCCTGGGCTGACAACATATCAAGGTCAACATATTAATCGTTTTTTAGATCAACAGAAGGCCGTGCGTAACTCACAATTCAGTACATGCGGCAGTTCTAATTGAACGAATTAAGTTACAGAATAGACATAATAAATAGTGTTACGTATTAATTCCCATGTACATGGGAACTGAGATCATTAGGTTGACCCCGAATGACTTAGGATTTCTGATGATTTTAAGCCTCTCTGTTTGTTTGGTGCATGATCCCTTGGCTGGCAACTCAGCAAATTCATCGTACTCGTCCTCACCAGCAACACCCTCGACGCCGAGTACCCTCCTCTTCCCATGCATCACTACATGGCAGTTCTTATGCAAGGGGTCTTTCATATAGAAAATCTGGGTAGCATCGCTGGCAAGAATGAACGGGTCCTTGTGATATGCCATCTTTGTCATGTTAACACAGGTCTTCCTGTAATCATCAATCTTTACCTGACTAAGAGGGACCCATTTGCACCTGAATAATGCCACCTTAACTTCCACATAGTTAAGCTCCCAAATCTCTTCGATGGTTCCATAGTATACCCTTTTATCAGCTTCATCTATAGTTATGCATTCTATTCGAATAGAGCTGTTCTGATATGAGGTCTTCTTATCACGTTCCTCAGTGTAGAACATGTAGCAATTTATGTCATACGCTTGGTACCTCAATACCGTAGGTGATGGCTTTTGTTCCAACCACGTTGCAATGTCATCCATGGATCCGCGTGACAAGCGATCCTTCAGCCATCTGACGTAGTCCTTATTGTGCGCCTTCATCACGACATCTAATGGATGCACCATGGGTAAGAAGCTTCGTCGTATCTCCGCCAAGTGTTCTTCAGCATAAGCGTCGAGAACCGGGCTGTTAAACAGTACCATCAAATGGGCTTGATCGGTCTCATCTCCGGGTGCAGCGTGTGGCGCGCCAGCAAGGACCGGCTTACCAGCCAGCCTTCCCTCGTGGCGAGAGAGGGGCAAACCTATAGGTCTTTGCTTCATGTATTCCATGCAAAACTCAACCACCTCCTTCGCGGTATAACCTTGTAGGATGCTTGTCTCTGGATGGCATCGGTTCCGACAATAGCGCTTCAATATTCCCATGTACCGCTCGAAGGGATACATGTTGCGAAGAAACACAGGACCACAATACTTTATCTCATCGACAACGTGCACAGTGAGATGGACCATGGCATCAAAGAATGACGGTGGGAAAAACATCTCTAGGTTGGACAATATTCTTGCAATATCCTCTTGCATATAATCCAGCTCTTCACGATCTACCACTTTCTGCCATAGTTTGTTGAAGAAATCACAGAGATCAATGAGTGTGTTTCTTATGTGTGTGTCCATCATATTCCTGATGGCCACCGGGAGGATTTGTGTCAACAGTACGTGGCAATCATGTGACTTCATGTGTGCCAACTTCATTTTACCTGAGCTCACATCCACGAGACTTTTGATGTTTGCGGAGTAGGAAGAGGGTGTCTTAATTGACACCTCATCGCGCCGCCGACCATCCGTGAAGAATCGACGACGGATTTGGGTCGGATCTAGATCTGTAGCCGCCACCATGCCCACCATCGCCAGTACCACCAGCCATGGGATCGTCGGTTGCTGCCGCACGGCCAGGGAGCCGCCCTGGCCGCGGTGCGAAGCCCCCAGCCCGAGGTGCCCCAACCGCCTCCTCCTGCCTCAGCGCCTTGGCACCGGGCGCCGGTGCAACCGCGACCAACGCCGGCAGCAGCGGCGGCAGGATCTTTCGCTGTGGGGTGGGGGGCCGGCGGCGCTGGGATCTGATCCCCCTGGCGCCGCCCTGGGGTGGCGGCGTGAGGGGTCGGGAGGGGGCGAGATCTTAGTCTAGGACTGGGAGTAACCATGCTCTCCGAAAGATGCACAATCCTGACTTACGTTTTTTTTTTTTTTAGAAAAGGAGGATGACCCCGGCCTCTGCATCTAGAAGATGCATGCAGCCATTTTATTAATTATTCACGAAGACCTTACAAAGTAGTACATCAATATGCCTGAATCCGCCATCTTGACAACATCTGTCACTACTCCTATCCATTTGATGAAGGGGTGCAGAAATGCTGAGCCGAATACCCAGACCTCTCACCTAAGCCTAACATCTATAGCCGGAGGCCCCAGCCAAGCCACATACCGGGTCTAGGGCACAAACCGGTCCGACGCACTCTCATGGGTCGTCGCCGCCGTCTTCCACCGATCCATCTTCAGAGCAGGTACTGATGCAACGGTCTTGCCAGGCCTGCCGTCGACGCCGCCACGGCGCCAAACAGCGCCACCACCCTGCGCTCGTCCATCTAGACACATCCGTCGTCGAGATCCAGCTGCACCATGCCGCCAATACTCGTCGTCATCGACGCGGTAGATCCAACGCCGCTCCTCATGCCAACCTCCACACCGTCGCCGCTGCAACTGTCACGCAGAGCCCACCACCCACAGTACCTCTCTCCCGAACACCCAAGCCTCCCAAGACAGCGCCTCCATGGAGGACACGACGCGCAAGGCGCCGTCGCCGCCCAATCCAAGACGGATTTTGGACTTTCGTCCGGGAGGGGTCAGAGGTGGATAGAAGGGACCTCGGCTTCGCCTCCAAGGAGGGTAACAACGCCAAAGCCGCCGCCGATGCCGGGTCGAGCTAGCCGACCAAAGTTTCCTCCGGTCCCCATCCTGTGCCACGAACCTCTTGTCTGCTCCGGATCCGGCAAAGAGCCGTCAACCCAAAACATACTGAGGCGAGAGTGCCATGTGTGCTCAACCCTTCAAAAAGGAGGATCGAGAAGGACACCCGGAACAGAGCAGCATCCCAGCCAGGCCGCCGGAGCACCCAAACCGGGCCGCCAAGCCGGATCTAGGAGGATCTGACCTGAACAACGACAGAAGCCACCACCCAGCGCTGGCGTCCGGCCTCGGAGCACTGGATCCAGAAGGATCCGACTTGAAGCCGTCAACGCACGCAGCCGCCAACTCTTGCACAAGACGCAGCCGCCATACCGCGCCGCGAGAGCGCCACCATGTCGTCGACGCGCCGACCGCACGCCGCTGCCAGGAGCGCCCGTCGCCACGCCGCCGTGCCCCACGCTAGCCCAGCGCCTTCAATCGATCGGACCGTCCCGTGCCAGCCAAACGACGAAGGGGAGAGGCGCCCCGCCGCCGCCCACGCCAGGCAGGCTTCGCCCGCCGGCGTGCCTGGGCGGCGGCGAGGGGAGAGGAGGAAGAGGAGGGACGGGGGCCGGCGGCGGCGGGAGGCCTCCCCTGTCGCCCGCGGGAGCAGCAGAGGAAGCGATCCACTTTTTTCGGGATTCAGTGGAAGCACAAGATAACGAACAGGGCCTCACAATCCTGACTTACGTGGCATTTTTTTTAAAATATTTCTTGGGAAGAAGGCATGGCTGGGCAATTCTCCGTCCTGAACTGCAAAAAGCATGAAATTTAAGACCCCTATATATGTTTGGTTGTGTGATCTATCGAACTGTGCTGGCTAGCTTATGTTTTACAAGTGCTTAGCTTATTTGGTTGGGTCTTTCCTTATGCGTCTGTAAGATGTATTCAAACTGGGTGTGCATGTGTGTGTACCTGACTTCAGTTTATAATGTAAATGAAGTTACATCACTGGCTTATAAAATGAAGACACAGCTAGCTAGCTATTATTAATTGGCTGGGATCACAACATGCAATGCTTTGGGGGACATCGATGATAGGCACATTTTATCTCGATGTTCGTTCGGCTGCTGTCTCTGCCTGGATGTATGGACGCTTTGCACGTCGCCCCAGAACAGAGATGGTTTTGTGGATCTCTGCCTAGGGGCTGCGTCTCAGATGAAAACCCTTTGAGATCTTTCTACTTGCTGTTACTTACTACTTACTGTGTTGTGTCCTTCGTGTTGCAGTGGCAGAAGCCGGTCACACGCACCAGGGGACGAAGCATGTCGTGGACAAGATTACCGCGGAGTTGAAAGTGATTGAATCCTGGAGTGCAGCCTGACAGACAGAGGCAGAGTTGGCTGATAGCCGTGTCCAGTTTTCCTCTGGTGTTGTGTGGGATGAGAAAATCCTTTTCATTTTCGCCGCCCTAGCTAGGTTTGGCTGGTGGTTTTCATTTTCTCGCTGTTTTTTTGTGTGTGATCAGTCTGCTGCTGTTGCAGAGGGTCGGTCGAAGAACTTGTAAAGCTTTCAGTAAAAGCTGGACCTTCGGGTCTCTCCTCTAAAACACACCAAATTTGTATTGTTTTACTTTGTCAGCCGTGCATGTACACTCATTTGGACACTCATTACTCAGAAATTATATATGCCCTTATCGATCATAAGCATAATCCAGAAATGGACAATTTGTTAAATTGTGGTACCGCTTAATACAAGCAGTTTACATATCTGAACAAGAAGCAATGCTCCAGGTTCGTCTGAGTAGGATGTCGCAGCTAGCTGTCCTGTCTGAAGCAGCAGTTCGTTACAACACTGGAAACTTTTCCTGGGGTAATTGCTTGCTGGAACTAAATTGCAATCATTAAACTATGTTGAAAAAAGACTGCAGGATACGAAGTTGTCTATCTAGCTAGGCGCAGCTAACAAACACCGCACAAGGATCAATTCAGATCATGTACTCCAGTAACTAGCAAGTAGGAGGTGGCGAAAGATGAAACGGGTGGGGAGCTGGCCGGCGGCGATACAGTGCGCACGACGTGGTGGCGGAGCGAGACAAATCTGGCCAGGGTAGCAGGTGAGGGAGAGGAGAAGGCGGTGAGGCGCCGGGGCAGGAATACAGATGTGCCGGCGCAGGAAAAGACGGCGGTGTGGGCAGGGGAGGAGGAAAAAGATGGTCGCCTGTGGAAGACCACGGACACATGTCACATGTGGTCTGCGCGGCGGCACCAAGTATGGCCGGAACAGAAGCGCGGAGAAGAGAGGGCGGTGAGGCACCGGGGCAGGAAAACAGAGGAGGCTGGAAAGAGACGGCGGTGTGGACAGGGGACGAAAACAGAGGAGGCGGTCGTGGAGGCCCAACACCCTGTTTCGAAGCTTCTTCGTCAGAACCTGCACATACATGGACCGGATCAGCACCGCAAATGTGTACTGTAACTAACTGCCTTTAAATGCCTAATGAGTCACCACGAACAGGAAGTGATTAACTGACTACCTTTGAAATGGTCGATTACGCAGAACCGCCAACAGATGCTTCCGTCACAGCCGTTGTTTGGATGGAACAGCCAAGCTTTGCAAGTTTGAATGCCAACTTCTAGATCCACTGTCGGATGCAGATTGTTTGTTCTGCAGGACAGGATCCAACTAATGAATGTAAGGTCAGGAATTGAATAAGGTAAGAGAAATCACCAACGAAAATGATCAAGTCATTACCTTTGAGTCGTCGGTCAACCGGTGTAAACTGAAACTCTGAACTCTGAAGGCTGACAGTGAAACACTACCATCTATCAACTCTGCACAAGATGTATGTAGTATGTAGTCGGCGGTTGTTGGGGCGGGGGTACAATGGAATTGGACTGTATGAACAAATAATCCACTTGTTCCAATATCGCACAAACATATTTTAATTAGCATTGACCAGTACTCAGAAAAAAGGGCAAGGAAAAAGAGTTGCATTATGCCAACAAGAATGGATCAATCACCCTATACACTTGCAACAAGAAATGAACACGGTATGGGAACCCAATGAATCCAAATGCTCAGGTCTTTACTTGGAGTTGGTCAACAGGTAAACCTGCCAAGTTGGGAACTGAAACTCTGAAGGACCAGCTAAGTGAAACATCCGCCTTTCTGCAATCTGCTTAAGGTGCACTAGGCAGCTAGTGAACAAATAATGTACCTGTTCCAAAGTTGCATGGAATGTATTTAGCACTCAGATTTTTTAGCAAAACGTAAGGCTAAGAAAACATTCTTGCTTTAAACCAAGAATGCTTTAAAACTTTTAGATGTATACTCAAACACAGAACTAATGTTTACAACATAACCTGTGCTGTTTAGGACTTATTCAAATATATGTTCCTTCAGAGCGACTGAAGAAAACAGGTGCTGACTATCTTGAATCAAGGCACCGATTTAATATCTTCTCTGCTATAATATATCAGGGGATCTAGGCTGCAGCCCCGCGGTCTGGAGGGATCGGCGGCGCGAGATCGCCCTTCGGTCTTCGTCTTTCCCGGCGGTTCGGCGCTGCTCCGGCGGCTTCGTGGGGAGGGCGGATCAGGAGGGGATGTGGCCATGGTGGATTGGTCGGCGGCGCCTCCGGTCAGATCAGATCTGGCTGGTGCCGCCGGCGGTGGTGCCCATCTCCTCCGTCGGAGGTGGTCGGCCTGAGGCTGGATGGTCAGATCTCGAGATCCGCCATCTAGTTCCGGCTGCGAGTCGGGAAGACATAGTTGCCGGTGAAAACCGAGCCGATGGCAGGCGATGGCGGCGTTCTGCGTCGTTACCTTGATGAAGGCATCGTCGTGTAACTACTGTCGACCCACTCGTGCTGCTCCGGGGGAAACCCTAGGATCTGGTCTTCCAGATCGGACGATGGCGGTACTGCGGTGTCGTTTTCTCTCTTGGGAGCATCGTTTGTGGAGCAGAGTCGGAAGACAGAGGCAGGAGGTGGAGCGGCTTCGTCTTGCATGGAGCTTTCGGTGGAGATGTCAAGTCATGCCTAGCCGACAGGTGCTACGCTGTGTCATGCCTGCTCGGCAGGTGCTACGCACGACAGATCTTCCAGAATCTTTGCGTCTGGACGGACGAGCGCGGGGCGGTGGCGCCGTTGGGCGCCGTGGTGGCGTCGACGGATGGACGGACTGGCAAGGATGATGCGGATCTCTCTCCTGAAGATGGGTCAGCGGTTCGATGATGATGGCGGCGTCTAAAACGTGTGCATGTGGTGTACACTTTAGGTCTGCTGCACCGGCTGTGGGTTCCGATACGTTATGTGGATGGATCGGCGACGGCACCGGTTTTAGATATGGGGAGTGAGAGCACTCCACATTATCAAGTTTTGTAGGTGTGAGTGGTGGCTTCGGGTAGCTTGATGTATGTTCTTGTTAGACCTATGTTGAATAATAAATAAAGATGACCGTATGCATCGATTGATGCAGAGGCCGGGGGTCTTAACCTCCTTTTCAAAAAAAATAAAAAATAAATAAATAAATAAATATATATTTATTTGTCTCGTCGTACATAACTGAAAATTCATATGAGAAGGTAATCAGCTGAAAGAATTTTATTTAAAAGGGATTGTGATTAATTGATGATTAAAAGATGGCCAACTAGAGCAGGACTACTTCCCGACCAGACATCGTTTTGAGGCCAGCATCTTATCGTTTGGGGAGTCACCTCACAAGCTTGTGACAAGTTTTTGGTGCAATCTCTATCATGCTTTGGTGTCTCGTCAAACACAGGAGGTAAAGGATGAAACTGCAAACAATAAAAAGGAAAACCACGTAAAAACAAGAAACCCAACAGCAGTTATGGGATTTCATTATTTCTATAAAGAACACCACTGTACCATGTGCTCAGCAGCCATAGTTTTGAGATCAACATCTCGAAGTTGTTTAAGGAAAACCCAGAGTCTTCTTCTCTTGAAGTATATCTGTTTGTATATTAATAACAAATGCATATATGAAGTTCTTCGTAATCAACAGAAAATAACTAATAGAAGCTAGCGACATCTTGAGGCCTCATTTACAAGAACCCCAGAAAAGATGTCATAAAGACTAAATCAGAGCTGGTCGCTTGAGTCACATAGTTCAGGTTAACACGTAGCACTTGTCTGTCAGAAAACTAAAAGGTATCACAAACTTTAATAATTGTGTTGGCTGTTCAGTTCACAAAAAAAAAGTGATCTAGAGCATCAATAATGTCCCTGTTGATGTTGTTCTTTGAGCTGTTAATGAAAACAAGCAAACAAAGGAAGCATTTAAAAAAACTTAATTTCATAATGCAAGGAAACTAGTACTTAAGAACTTAGACTCTTAGAAAACATAGCAGTAACCGAGTTCCATATGCACCATTCTAGGAAAATATGCACAAGAGGGGCCAAGACTACGGAATACAGGACAAAATGTTGCCAGTCACTAATACATGGAACCAAAATTGTATTTCCATACCTTAGATAAATGCTATCTGTCTTAAACCGCCCTCTCTCTTTCTCTCTCCGGGAGATAAATGGTATACATTTTCTCTTTTGCTGGAGTAACTACACGAGCCACTGATAAATTTTGGAATTATTTCGTTCTTTTCATGAATCTTCATAGCAATGTGTATGCAAAGGTGAAAGGATGAATGGACCTCTGCCATGTCAATAAGTTCCTTGAAAGAATCACATGGCCCATCGTACTTCCACCTACAGATGCAAAACAGACGACCCTTAATAATGGATGCTAGAATCTGACAAAATTGTAGGTCAAGCATTTATTAACAGAAGCATATATTCTTCATGGAACTTCCCAAGTTTACTCAACATTACATTTGATCAAATCAAAGCTAATGAAGACCTCAACTTATTCTAACCAAGTTTCAAACAACCGTGAAAGATATCGCGACATGGCAGAAATAAGTAAAGAGATCTGAGAGACAAGGACATGAAAGAGATCACATATATTCCCAGTAGAGGCTACAACACGAACACAAACAACAATGGTTAAACCATTGTTTGTAAAACAGAAACTAGAATAAATCAGTAAGAGTCGAAGTGGACAGAAATGCAGAAGTAATACTAATAACCCTATATCTTTTATGAACTGAAATATAAGAGGACAGAAGTTATATCTGGCTACAACTCACCTTTGAAAGACAATTCAAATGGGAGAATCCATTATAATCCATCCTGATTCTGCACCTACAAACCTGAGATACGTCGCATCTCAGTACTAGCTATAATGTTGGCTTCGTCTTCTTTGAGCAAAATTATTCTCTTCAAGCTAATATAAATCCCAAAACTAGTATCTGAAGCGAATTATCTTATAGCCTACGTTTTATTGCCTAATTCTATCGGTACGACCCAGAGACCTGAAACCTACATAGATTAATAATTAGACACAAATTACACTAATTATCTCCTATTTCTTAATCTAATAACTAACATTTGCTGGACCAAGGCAGACAGAAAATGCAGCATATGGGCACGTTAAACTGGGGAATAATTAGACACAAGCCACTGAACCTAAGGAGTCGTTAGACACAAAAGCGTTGGTAGCTCTATTTATGGAAGATAGGAGATTAGTAGGAGGACTGGAAGTAGCCGTAGGTCAGATCTGGAGAGAAGCTCTTCTTGATTTGTCCCCAACATCTAATCTACTATTTCGCGGATCAGATCACCACGACCATGCAATTTTTTTCCTGTCTTCGCTGGTATAGGAAGAAGGCGCACATTATCAAATCTGGTGAAGGCCGTACTAAAACTTGTGCACCCATATTGAACATTGAAACAAGTAAAACTTCAAAACCTAGCACAGGATGCATCAGTACGCGCCGAATCTGAGAAAGGCCACAACCCAGCACCATGGCAGCCGCCGCAGCCGGCAAGTCGTGCCCAGCCCACAATCATGCCTAAGTTCCTCGACAGATTGGGAGAGGGCGGGAGGAGAAATACAGGGGCATAAATCCTGGCACGAACCAAAGTGTCGAGAGCTCGACATGATGCCGTCGAAGCCCACGGATGGAGTAGCGCCGCCGTGGCCGGCGCAGCGCACGAAGCTGCCGCAGTCGATGTAGCCCCGCTGCTTTGCCCGTCACCAAGGAACCCAGAGATCTCAGCACACCGCCGAGGCCACCGTATGCCACCGAGCACCATGCCGCTGAGCCTGCACCGCCATCGCCAACCACGGCGCCGCCGAAGACCTAGCCAGATTAGAAAGGGACGGGGGAGGTGGGCTGTGTTCGAGACTTCGAGTCAACGCATAAAAGTTAAAATTACCTCGACTCCGATGTAATTTACAGCGAGGGGCGGTGGGTTTTTTTTCAATCGCAGAACGGTGGTGTCTTGGTTGAACGTACGGCCTTGCCGTCGGCACATCTGACACCTGACGGCTACTTACGGCGCCGTCGTCAACTGCTAAGCAATTAGGAGGAGCCACATGGCACATCTATGCCGACGGGGAGGCCGTCGGCATAGATTTGCGCGCTAAGAAGAGCCCAGTTGCCGCCACGTGTCAGATGTGCCGACGGCTAAGCCGTCGGCTTAGATGCACATCTATCCCGACGGCATAGCCGTCGGCATAACTACAAGCCAGGAGCTACCAGTGGGCGCCACGTGTCCCCTATGCCGACGGCAAGGCCGTCGGCGTATATATAAAGCTATGCCGACGGCCTTGCCGTCGGCATAGGGGACACGTGGCAGCCACTGGTAGCTCGGCCGTGCCCTATGCCGACGGCAAGGCCGTCGGCATATTTTCTTTCTGATTTTTTTTTCTTTTCTCTGTTTTAATTCAAATCAATTCAATTCAAATAGAAAGCAGATATATATGATGAAATAGACATACACAGCCATCTAGAGGAGCATAAATATCATCACAAACATAAACATCACATCCTCACAACCAACATCACAAGAACATAAATATCATCACAAACATAAGCATCATCGCAAACAACATAAGCATCATCGCAAGTCATCTAGAGGAGCATAAAAGACCAGAAGTCATCTAAAGACCCACATGCTTAAGCGCCAGGACGTCCACCACCACCGCCAAGTCCGCCAAAGCACCGGTCGTCACTGCTAGCGACAGCGCTACCGCCACCGCCACCTCCTCGGTGGATGGGAGTGACCGGGCTCCGTGACTCGGGAGTCATGCGAAGACCGGCACCACCACCAACGGAAGATCCACCGGTTGCCTGGATGTTTGAAAAGACATGTTCAGGGGATATATGATTGTGTTGAATAAACGGTAAGCGGTGGTTGAATAGTTTGGGGATATACTAACCCCCGTAGTCCCCGGGTGCTGTGCCAGAAACTCCTCGAAGGTAAGCAGCACTGGTTGTGGTCCAGCAGGTGGTGGTGGTGGTTCCATTACGGGAACCGTGCCTGCCGCCATGCTCTCAAAAACGAGCTGCATGTTAATTGACAAAGCAAACAAGAATGTCAGAAGAAATGAAAGTGCAAACACATCTATCTAACTATCATCTATCAATCAAGCATCTATCTAACTACCATCTATCTATCTAACTATCCTCTGCAAAATCATGAAAAAAAACAGAAAAAATATGCCTAAGGGAGGGGAAGGAGGGAGGAAGCCGTACCGAACGGGGAGTGGCCGGAGGACCGCAGGGGGGCGGGGGAGGTGGTGATGGAGGCGGTGTCGGAGGGGTCAGGCCGGCGACGAAGCGGGTGGCGGCGACAGAGGGCGCGGAGAGGGTTCGACCACAAAGCCTATAAATTCCACCGAGTGAAAATTTTAGAACCTCACATCTCATATAGCATTTTAACAACATCTCAAATTGCAGGATAGGATTCATGTAATCTACATTCAAAGTAAATAAAGTGAACAACTTAGATGATCATTATACTTCAAATTAATTTTTTACCGCATTGGTGATTTTTTTTCCGTCACAACTTAAATATATCTATCTATCTATCCATCCATTCATCTAGCTAGCTATTTATCTAGTTATCTATCCATTTCATCCAACTATCAAAAATTTAACATTTGTCTATTTATCTACTAAAATTGCACTAAACATACAAAATAAATCTATGTATCTATCTATCTATCCATTCTTTCATCTAGCACAGCAGTGGCAGGGGAGCAGCGGCAGCACAGCAGCGGCAGGGGAGCAGCGGCAGCGGCAGAGGAGCAGCAATGGGAGGGGAGCAGCAGCGGGAGGGGAGCGGCAGGGTGGCGGGGGAGCAGCGGCAGGGGAGCAGCAGCGGGAGGGGAGCAGGGGAGCAGCGACAGGAGAGCAGCAGCGGGAGGGGAGCGGCAGGGTGGCGGGGCGGCTCACCGAGGGGAGGCAGCAGGGGAGCGGCAGGACCGCAGGGGGGCGGGGGAGGTGGTGGCGGAGGCGGTGTCGGAGGGGCCGGCGACGGCCGGCGGAGCGCGGGCGGCCCGGACGCCGGCGGGACAAAGAGGGTGGCGGCGGCAGCGGCGATTGAGGGTCGGGAGAGGGTGGCGGCGGCGCGGGGAGGGTGGCGGCGGCAGCGACGAGTCGAGAGGACGGCCGCGGCGGGCGTGGGCGGCCTCGGCGGTGGTGGGCGGCGGCGCAACGAGGTGGCGGCGGCAGCGGCGCGGCTGGTCAGGGTCGGGAGAGGGTGGCGGCGGCGCGGAGAGAGATGGGGATGGGAGAGAGCGAGAGGAATGAGCGGTCGGGAGAAACCGCGGGTGGATAAGGTCACCCTATGCCGACGGCTTAGCCGTCGGCATAGGTATTTTCTTTTTTTTCTTTTTTTCTCACATTTTCTTTAGCACGGGCCACGTCATCGATCCGAGGCACCTATGCCGACGGCTTAGCCGTCGGCATAGGTATTTTTTTTTTTTCTCACAATTTCTTTAGCACGGGCCATGTCATCGATCCGGGGCGCCTATGCCGACGGCTAAGCCGTCGGCATAGGTATTTTCTTTTTTTTCATCATCCGGGGCATAGCCCGTAGGTACACTTCCGATCAAGGTCCGGGCACAACCCACCGCAATATTCCCTCCGTGTTTGCCCGACGTGGCCGTTTCCCCCCTCCGTGCCACGGCGGCAGCGACGTCCGTGAGGGGGGTCACAGTACGGAGCCGCGTGCCGGGTGCTTGCACCTGCCACCACACTTCCAAACGTGTAAGAGGGCCCAGCGCAAGACCTGGCGGCATAGCTACCCCCCCCCAAGTACCCCGTCCCGTCTAACCCAGGCACTGTTGACCGGGCGGATCTAGGCCTTTGACTTTCGCCGGACGGGGTTTGACCGACGGACATTTTCACCTGGCTGTGATACGCCAGCCCGTAGGTACACTTCGGATCAAGGTCCGGGCACAACCCACCGCAATATTCCCTCCGTGTCTGCCCGACGTGGCCGTTTCCCCCCTCCGTGCGACGGCGGCTGCGACGTCCGTGAGGGGGTCACAGTACGGAGCCGCGTGCCGGGTGCTTGCACCTGCCACCACACTTCCAGACGTGTAAGAGGGCCCAGCGCAAGACCTGGCGGCATAGCTACCCCCCAAGTACCCCGTCCCATCTAACCCAGGCACTGTTGACCGGGCAGATCTAGGCCTTTGACTTTCGCCGGACGGGGTTTGACCGACGTACATTTTCACCTGGCTGTGATAGGCCAGCCCGTAGGTACACTTCCGATCAAGGTCCGGGCACAACCCACCGCAATATTCCCTCCGTGTCTGCCCGACGTGGCCATTTCCCCCCTCTGTGCGACGGCGGCAGCGACGTCCGTGACGGCGGTCACACTACGAAGCCGCGTGCCGGGTGCTTGCACCTGCCACCACACTTCCAGACGTGTAAGAGGGCCCAGCGCAAGACCTGGCGGCATAGATACCCCCACAAGTACCCCGTCCCGTCTAAGCCAAGCATTGTTGATCGGGCGGATCTAGGCCTTTGACTTTCGCCGGACGGGGTTTGACCGACGGACATTTTCACCTGGCTGTGATACGCCAGCCCGTAGGTACACTTTCGATCAAGGTCTGGGCACAACCCACCGCAATATTCCCTCCGTGTCTGCTTTGCGAGTTTTCATTCATTGTCCGAGAAACGGGAAGAATTTTCAAACATTTCGGCCGCGAGATGCGGCCACCGGCGTAGGGCTTGTTGGTATTTTAATTACAGGAAATCGGATGGACTTTGAAAATCATGAAAATCGGTGTGTCACCGTGGCGCGATCTCAAAACCCAGTGATTTTTTTTGGTAAAGTTTGGCACAAGTTACGATGATCGCTCCTTGGAAACCGGAGCATCTCACAAGAAGGTTCATAGTTTCCAAAGGGAGATGTGGCAAGTTAGACTCCAATCGTCGGTGACTTCATCGTTTCACCTAGAAAAAATTTCCACGGTACGCAATCACCATTACACCCAAGTATTGATTTTCTGGCGCATTTTGGGTCTTGTTTGCTATATTTAAGCCATTTTTTGCATTTACCGTGCATTTTATGCATATAAATCAGATCCCAACCGCAACTACATGTGGGTGTTGAAAAAGAAGGTCTAAAAAATCATTTGTGTGTCGCTTTGCGTGTTTTAATTCATTGTCCAAGGAATGAGAAGAATTTTCAAACATTTCGGACGCGAGATGCGGCCACCGGCGTAGATCTTGTTGGTATTTTAATTATAGAAAATGCAGATGGAGTCCAAAAATCACGAAAATCGGTGTGTCACCGTGGCGTGCTCTGAAGACCCCGTGGTAAATTTTTGGTAAAGTTTGGCGCAAGTTTGGATGATCGCTCCTTGAAAACCGGAGCATCTCACAAGAAGGATCATAGTTCTCAAAAGGAGACGTGGCAATTCGAACTCCAGTCGTCGATGACTTCATCGTTTCGTCTCGAATTTTTTTCCACAGTACGCAATCACTATTATACCCTAGGTTTGATTTTCTGGCGCATTTCGGGGCTCGTTTGCTATATTAAAGCCATTTTTGCATTTACCGGGCATTTAGTGCATATAAATCAAATCCCAATTGCAACTGTATATGGTGATGAAAGGGATGAGGATTGCTGTTCAATCTGGGTGCATCCAACAGTGCAGACGTACGATCCATGGGGTTTGGGTTCTGACCAATCAGAACGCACGACTCACATCACACGTAGTAGGGGTCATTGGCCACGGTTTCGTAGGCACACGGCTTTCATGAATGAACCGTGTGCTATTTGCAAACCAGATTGCATATGTTCTGTTCATCTACATACTGGAGTGAGATCAACTGAGTGTGCTAGCTCTAGGGTAAATAATCATAAATAGTTCAAATTCATTGCCTGGGCTGACAACATATCAAGGTCAACATATTAATCGTTTTTAGATCAACAGAAGGCCGTGCGTAACTCACAATTCAGTACATGCGGCAGTTCTAATTGAACGAATTAAGTTACAGAATAGACATAATAAATAGTGTTACGTATTAATTCCCATGTACATGGGAACTGAGATCATTAGGTTGACCCCGAATGACTTAGGATTTCTGATGATTTTAAGCCTCTCTGTTTGTTTGGTGCATGATCCCTTGGCTGGCAACTCAGCAAATTCATCGTACTCGTCCTCACCAGCAACACCCTCGACGCCGAGTACCCTCCTCTTCCCATGCATCACTACATGGCAGTTCTTATGCAAGGGGTCTTTCATATAGAAAATCTGGGTAGCATCGCTGGCAAGAATGAACGGGTCCTTGTGATATGCCATCTTTGTCATGTTAACACAGGTCTTCCTGTAATCATCAATCTTTACCTGACTAAGAGGGACCCATTTGCACCTGAATAATGCCACCTTAACTTCCACATAGTTAAGCTCCCAAATCTCTTCGATGGTTCCATAGTATACCCTTTTATCAGCTTCATCTATAGTTATGCATTCTATTCGAATAGAGCTGTTCTGATATGAGGTCTTCTTATCACGTTCCTCAGTGTAGAACATGTAGCAATTTATGTCATACGCTTGGTACCTCAATACCGTAGGTGATGGCTTTTGTTCCAACCACGTTGCAATGTCATCCATGGATCCGCGTGACAAGCGATCCTTCAGCCATCTGACGTAGTCCTTATTGTGCGCCTTCATCACGACATCTAATGGATGCACCATGGGTAAGAAGCTTCGTCGTATCTCCGCCAAGTGTTCTTCAGCATAAGCGTCGAGAACCGGGCTGTTAAACAGTACCATCAAATGGGCTTGATCGGTCTCATCTCCGGGTGCAGCGTGTGGCGCGCCAGCAAGGACCGGCTTACCAGCCAGCCTTCCCTCGTGGCGAGAGAGGGGCAAACCTATAGGTCTTTGCTTCATGTATTCCATGCAAAACTCAACCACCTCCTTCGCGGTATAACCTTGTAGGATGCTTGTCTCTGGATGGCATCGGTTCCGACAATAGCGCTTCAATATTCCCATGTACCGCTCGAAGGGATACATGTTGCGAAGAAACACAGGACCACAATACTTTATCTCATCGACAACGTGCACAGTGAGATGGACCATGGCATCAAAGAATGACGGTGGGAAAAACATCTCTAGGTTGGACAATATTCTTGCAATATCCTCTTGCATATAATCCAGCTCTTCACGATCTACCACTTTCTGCCATAGTTTGTTGAAGAAATCACAGAGATCAATGAGTGTGTTTCTTATGTGTGTGTCCATCATATTCCTGATGGCCACCGGGAGGATTTGTGTCAACAGTACGTGGCAATCATGTGACTTCATGTGTGCCAACTTCATTTTACCTGAGCTCACATCCACGAGACTTTTGATGTTTGCGGAGTAGGAAGAGGGTGTCTTAATTGACACCTCATCGCGCCGCCGACCATCCGTGAAGAATCGACGACGGATTTGGGTCGGATCCAGATCTGTAGCCGCCACCATGCCCACCATCGCCAGTACCACCAGCCATGGGATCGTCGGTTGCTGCCGCACGGCCAGGGAGCCGCCCTGGCCACGGTGCGAAGCCCCCAGCCCGAGGTGCCCCAACCGCCTCCTCCTGCCTCAGCGCCTTGGCACCGGGCGCCGGTGCAACCGCGACCAACGCCGGCAGCAGCGGCGGCAGGATCTTTCGCTGTGGGGTGGGGGGCCGGCGGCGCTGGGATCTGATCCCCCTGGCGCCGCCCTGGGGTGGCGGCGTGAGGGGTCGGGAGGGGGCGAGATCTTAGTCTAGGACTGGGAGTAACCATGCTCTCCGAAAGATGCACAATCCTGACTTACGTTTTTTTTTTTTTTAGAAAAGGAGGATGACCCCCGGCCTCTGCATCTAGAAGATGCATGCAGCCATTTTATTAATTATTCACGAAGACCTTACAAAGTAGTACATCAATATGCCTGAATCCGCCATCTTGACAACATCTGTCACTACTCCTATCCATTTGATGAAGGGGTGCAGAAATGCTGAGCCGAATACCCAGACCTCTCACCTAAGCCTAACATCTATAGCCGGAGGCCCCAGCCAAGCCACATACCGGGTCTAGGGCACAAACCGGTCCGACGCACTCTCATGGGTCATCGCCGCCGTCTTCCACCGATCCATCTTCAGAGCAGGTACTGATGCAACGGTCTTGCCAGGCCTGCCGTCGACGCCGCCACGGCGCCAAACAGCGCCACCACCCTGCGCTCGTCCATCTAGACACATCCGTCGTCGAGATCCAGCTGCACCATGCCGCCAATACTCGTCGTCATCGACGCGGTAGATCCAACGCCGCTCCTCATGCCAACCTCCACACCGTCGCCGCTGCAACTGTCACGCAGAGCCCACCACCCACAGTACCTCTCTCCCGAACACCCAAGCCTCCCAAGACAGCGCCTCCATGGAGGACACGACGCGCAAGGCGCCGTCGCCGCCCAATCCAAGACGGATTTTGGACTTTCGTCCGGGAGGGGTCAGAGGTGGATAGAAGGGACCTCGGCTTCGCCTCCAAGGAGGGTAACAACGCCAAAGCCGCCGCCGATGCCGGGTCGAGCTAGCCGACCAAAGTTTCCTCCGGTCCCCATCCTGTGCCACGAACCTCTTGTCTGCTCCGGATCCGGCAAAGAGCCGTCAACCCAAAACATACTGAGGCGAGAGTGCCATGTGTGCTCAACCCTTCAAAAAGGAGGATCGAGAAGGACACCCGGAACAGAGCAGCATCCCAGCCAGGCCGCCGGAGCACCCAAACCGGGCCGCCAAGCCGGATCTAGGAGGATCTGACCTGAACAACGACAGAAGCCACCACCCAGCGCTGGCGTCCGGCCTCGGAGCACTGGATCCAGAAGGATCCGACTTGAAGCCGTCAACGCACGCAGCCGCCAACTCTTGCACAAGACGCAGCCGCCATACCGCGCCGCGAGAGCGCCACCATGTCGTCGACGCGCCGACCGCACGCCGCTGCCAGGAGCGCCCGTCGCCACGCCGCCGTGCCCCACGCTAGCCCAGCGCCTTCAATCGATCGGACCGTCCCGTGCCAGCCAAACGACGAAGGGGAGAGGCGCCCCGCCGCCGCCCACGCCAGGCAGGCTTCGCCCGCCGGCGTGCCTGGGCGGCGGCGAGGGGAGAGGAGGAAGAGGAGGGACGGGGGCCGGCGGCGGCGGGAGGCCTCCCCTGTCGCCCGCGGGAGCAGCAGAGGAAGCGATCCACTTTTTTCGGGATTCAGTGGAAGCACAAGATAACGAACAGGGCCTCACAATCCTGACTTACGTGGCATTTTTTTTAAAATATTTCTTGGGAAGAAGGCATGGCTGGGCAATTCTCCGTCCTGAACTGCAAAAAGCATGAAATTTAAGACCCCTATATATGTTTGGTTGTGTGATCTATCGAACTGTGCTGGCTAGCTTATGTTTTACAAGTGCTTAGCTTATTTGGTTGGGTCTTTCCTTATGCGTCTGTAAGATGTATTCAAACTGGGTGTGCATGTGTGTGTACCTGACTTCAGTTTATAATGTAAATGAAGTTACATCACTGGCTTATAAAATGAAGACACAGCTAGCTAGCTATTATTAATTGGCTGGGATCACAACATGCAATGCTTTGGGGGACATCGATGATAGGCACATTTTATCTCGATGTTCGTTCGGCTGCTGTCTCTGCCTGGATGTATGGACGCTTTGCACGTCGCCCCAGAACAGAGATGGTTTTGTGGATCTCTGCCTAGGGGCTGCGTCTCAGATGAAAACCCTTTGAGATCTTTCTACTTGCTGTTACTTACTACTTACTGTGTTGTGTCCTTCGTGTTGCAGTGGCAGAAGCCGGTCACACGCACCAGGGGACGAAGCATGTCGTGGACAAGATTACCGCGGAGTTGAAAGTGATTGAATCCTGGAGTGCAGCCTGACAGACAGAGGCAGAGTTGGCTGATAGCCGTGTCCAGTTTTCCTCTGGTGTTGTGTGGGATGAGAAAATCCTTTTCATTTTCGCCGCCCTAGCTAGGTTTGGCTGGTGGTTTTCATTTTCTCGCTGTTTTTTTGTGTGTGATCAGTCTGCTGCTGTTGCAGAGGGTCGGTCGAAGAACTTGTAAAGCTTTCAGTAAAAGCTGGACCTTCGGGTCTCTCCTCTAAAACACACCAAATTTGTATTGTTTTACTTTGTCAGCCGTGCATGTACACTCATTTGGACACTCATTACTCAGAAATTATATATGCCCTTATCGATCATAAGCATAATCCAGAAATGGACAATTTGTTAAATTGTGGTACCGCTTAATACAAGCAGTTTACATATCTGAACAAGAAGCAATGCTCCAGGTTCGTCTGAGTAGGATGTCGCAGCTAGCTGTCCTGTCTGAAGCAGCAGTTCGTTACAACACTGGAAACTTTTCCTGGGGTAATTGCTTGCTGGAACTAAATTGCAATCATTAAACTATGTTGAAAAAAGACTGCAGGATACGAAGTTGTCTATCTAGCTAGGCGCAGCTAACAAACACCGCACAAGGATCAATTCAGATCATGTACTCCAGTAACTAGCAAGTAGGAGGTGGCGAAAGATGAAACGGGTGGGGAGCTGGCCGGCGGCGATACAGTGCGCACGACGTGGTGGCGGAGCGAGACAAATCTGGCCAGGGTAGCAGGTGAGGGAGAGGAGAAGGCGGTGAGGCGCCGGGGCAGGAATACAGATGTGCCGGCGCAGGAAAAGACGGCGGTGTGGGCAGGGGAGGAGGAAAAAGATGGTCGCCTGTGGAAGACCACGGACACATGTCACATGTGGTCTGCGCGGCGGCACCAAGTATGGCCGGAACAGAAGCGCGGAGAAGAGAGGGCGGTGAGGCACCGGGGCAGGAAAACAGAGGAGGCTGGAAAGAGACGGCGGTGTGGACAGGGGACGAAAACAGAGGAGGCGGTCGTGGAGGCCCAACACCCTGTTTCGAAGCTTCTTCGTCAGAACCTGCACATACATGGACCGGATCAGCACCGCAAATGTGTACTGTAACTAACTGCCTTTAAATGCCTAATGAGTCACCACGAACAGGAAGTGATTAACTGACTACCTTTGAAATGGTCGATTACGCAGAACCGCCAACAGATGCTTCCGTCACAGCCGTTGTTTGGATGGAACAGCCAAGCTTTGCAAGTTTGAATGCCAACTTCTAGATCCACTGTCGGATGCAGATTGTTTGTTCTGCAGGACAGGATCCAACTAATGAATGTAAGGTCAGGAATTGAATAAGGTAAGAGAAATCACCAACGAAAATGATCAAGTCATTACCTTTGAGTCGTCGGTCAACCGGTGTAAACTGAAACTCTGAACTCTGAAGGCTGACAGTGAAACACTACCATCTATCAACTCTGCACAAGATGTATGTAGTATGTAGTCGGCGGTTGTTGGGGCGGGGGTACAATGGAATTGGACTGTATGAACAAATAATCCACTTGTTCCAATATCGCACAAACATATTTTAATTAGCATTGACCAGTACTCAGAAAAAAGGGCAAGGAAAAAGAGTTGCATTATGCCAACAAGAATGGATCAATCACCCTATACACTTGCAACAAGAAATGAACACGGTATGGGAACCCAATGAATCCAAATGCTCAGGTCTTTACTTGGAGTTGGTCAACAGGTAAACCTGCCAAGTTGGGAACTGAAACTCTGAAGGACCAGCTAAGTGAAACATCCGCCTTTCTGCAATCTGCTTAAGGTGCACTAGGCAGCTAGTGAACAAATAATGTACCTGTTCCAAAGTTGCATGGAATGTATTTAGCACTCAGATTTTTTAGCAAAACGTAAGGCTAAGAAAACATTCTTGCTTTAAACCAAGAATGCTTTAAAACTTTTAGATGTATACTCAAACACAGAACTAATGTTTACAACATAACCTGTGCTGTTTAGGACTTATTCAAATATATGTTCCTTCAGAGCGACTGAAGAAAACAGGTGCTGACTATCTTGAATCAAGGCACCGATTTAATATCTTCTCTGCTATAATATATCAGGGGATCTAGGCTGCAGCCCCGCGGTCTGGAGGGATCGGCGGCGCGAGATCGCCCTTCGGTCTTCGTCTTTCCCGGCGGTTCGGCGCTGCTCCGGCGGCTTCGTGGGGAGGGCGGATCAGGAGGGGATGTGGCCATGGTGGATTGGTCGGCGGCGCCTCCGGTCAGATCAGATCTGGCTGGTGCCGCCGGCGGTGGTGCCCATCTCCTCCGTCGGAGGTGGTCGGCCTGAGGCTGGATGGTCAGATCTCGAGATCCGCCATCTAGTTCCGGCTGCGAGTCGGGAAGACATAGTTGCCGGTGAAAACCGAGCCGATGGCAGGCGATGGCGGCGTTCTGCGTCGTTACCTTGATGAAGGCATCGTCGTGTAACTACTGTCGACCCACTCGTGCTGCTCCGGGGGAAACCCTAGGATCTGGTCTTCCAGATCGGACGATGGCGGTACTGCGGTGTCGTTTTCTCTCTTGGGAGCATCGTTTGTGGAGCAGAGTCGGAAGACAGAGGCAGGAGGTGGAGCGGCTTCGTCTTGCATGGAGCTTTCGGTGGAGATGTCAAGTCATGCCTAGCCGACAGGTGCTACGCTGTGTCATGCCTGCTCGGCAGGTGCTACGCACGACAGATCTTCCAGAATCTTTGCGTCTGGACGGACGAGCGCGGGGCGGTGGCGCCGTTGGGCGCCGTGGTGGCGTCGACGGATGGACGGACTGGCAAGGATGATGCGGATCTCTCTCCTGAAGATGGGTCAGCGGTTCGATGATGATGGCGGCGTCTAAAACGTGTGCATGTGGTGTACACTTTAGGTCTGCTGCACCGGCTGTGGGTTCCGATACGTTATGTGGATGGATCGGCGACGGCACCGGTTTTAGATATGGGGAGTGAGAGCACTCCACATTATCAAGTTTTGTAGGTGTGAGTGGTGGCTTCGGGTAGCTTGATGTATGTTCTTGTTAGACCTATGTTGAATAATAAATAAAGATGACCGTATGCATCGATTGATGCAGAGGCCGGGGGTCTTAACCTCCTTTTCAAAAAAAATAAAAAATAAATAAATAAATAAATATATATTTATTTGTCTCGTCGTACATAACTGAAAATTCATATGAGAAGGTAATCAGCTGAAAGAATTTTATTTAAAAGGGATTGTGATTAATTGATGATTAAAAGATGGCCAACTAGAGCAGGACTACTTCCCGACCAGACATCGTTTTGAGGCCAGCATCTTATCGTTTGGGGAGTCACCTCACAAGCTTGTGACAAGTTTTTGGTGCAATCTCTATCATGCTTTGGTGTCTCGTCAAACACAGGAGGTAAAGGATGAAACTGCAAACAATAAAAAGGAAAACCACGTAAAAACAAGAAACCCAACAGCAGTTATGGGATTTCATTATTTCTATAAAGAACACCACTGTACCATGTGCTCAGCAGCCATAGTTTTGAGATCAACATCTCGAAGTTGTTTAAGGAAAACCCAGAGTCTTCTTCTCTTGAAGTATATCTGTTTGTATATTAATAACAAATGCATATATGAAGTTCTTCGTAATCAACAGAAAATAACTAATAGAAGCTAGCGACATCTTGAGGCCTCATTTACAAGAACCCCAGAAAAGATGTCATAAAGACTAAATCAGAGCTGGTCGCTTGAGTCACATAGTTCAGGTTAACACGTAGCACTTGTCTGTCAGAAAACTAAAAGGTATCACAAACTTTAATAATTGTGTTGGCTGTTCAGTTCACAAAAAAAAAGTGATCTAGAGCATCAATAATGTCCCTGTTGATGTTGTTCTTTGAGCTGTTAATGAAAACAAGCAAACAAAGGAAGCATTTAAAAAAACTTAATTTCATAATGCAAGGAAACTAGTACTTAAGAACTTAGACTCTTAGAAAACATAGCAGTAACCGAGTTCCATATGCACCATTCTAGGAAAATATGCACAAGAGGGGCCAAGACTACGGAATACAGGACAAAATGTTGCCAGTCACTAATACATGGAACCAAAATTGTATTTCCATACCTTAGATAAATGCTATCTGTCTTAAACCGCCCTCTCTCTTTCTCTCTCCGGGAGATAAATGGTATACATTTTCTCTTTTGCTGGAGTAACTACACGAGCCACTGATAAATTTTGGAATTATTTCGTTCTTTTCATGAATCTTCATAGCAATGTGTATGCAAAGGTGAAAGGATGAATGGACCTCTGCCATGTCAATAAGTTCCTTGAAAGAATCACATGGCCCATCGTACTTCCACCTACAGATGCAAAACAGACGACCCTTAATAATGGATGCTAGAATCTGACAAAATTGTAGGTCAAGCATTTATTAACAGAAGCATATATTCTTCATGGAACTTCCCAAGTTTACTCAACATTACATTTGATCAAATCAAAGCTAATGAAGACCTCAACTTATTCTAACCAAGTTTCAAACAACCGTGAAAGATATCGCGACATGGCAGAAATAAGTAAAGAGATCTGAGAGACAAGGACATGAAAGAGATCACATATATTCCCAGTAGAGGCTACAACACGAACACAAACAACAATGGTTAAACCATTGTTTGTAAAACAGAAACTAGAATAAATCAGTAAGAGTCGAAGTGGACAGAAATGCAGAAGTAATACTAATAACCCTATATCTTTTATGAACTGAAATATAAGAGGACAGAAGTTATATCTGGCTACAACTCACCTTTGAAAGACAATTCAAATGGGAGAATCCATTATAATCCATCCTGATTCTGCACCTACAAACCTGAGATACGTCGCATCTCAGTACTAGCTATAATGTTGGCTTCGTCTTCTTTGAGCAAAATTATTCTCTTCAAGCTAATATAAATCCCAAAACTAGTATCTGAAGCGAATTATCTTATAGCCTACGTTTTATTGCCTAATTCTATCGGTACGACCCAGAGACCTGAAACCTACATAGATTAATAATTAGACACAAATTACACTAATTATCTCCTATTTCTTAATCTAATAACTAACATTTGCTGGACCAAGGCAGACAGAAAATGCAGCATATGGGCACGTTAAACTGGGGAATAATTAGACACAAGCCACTGAACCTAAGGAGTCGTTAGACACAAAAGCGTTGGTAGCTCTATTTATGGAAGATAGGAGATTAGTAGGAGGACTGGAAGTAGCCGTAGGTCAGATCTGGAGAGAAGCTCTTCTTGATTTGTCCCCAACATCTAATCTACTATTTCGCGGATCAGATCACCACGACCATGCAATTTTTTTCCTGTCTTCGCTGGTATAGGAAGAAGGCGCACATTATCAAATCTGGTGAAGGCCGTACTAAAACTTGTGCACCCATATTGAACATTGAAACAAGTAAAACTTCAAAACCTAGCACAGGATGCATCAGTACGCGCCGAATCTGAGAAAGGCCACAACCCAGCACCATGGCAGCCGCCGCAGCCGGCAAGTCGTGCCCAGCCCACAATCATGCCTAAGTTCCTCGACAGATTGGGAGAGGGCGGGAGGAGAAATACAGGGGCATAAATCCTGGCACGAACCAAAGTGTCGAGAGCTCGACATGATGCCGTCGAAGCCCACGGATGGAGTAGCGCCGCCGTGGCCGGCGCAGCGCACGAAGCTGCCGCAGTCGATGTAGCCCCGCTGCTTTGCCCGTCACCAAGGAACCCAGAGATCTCAGCACACCGCCGAGGCCACCGTATGCCACCGAGCACCATGCCGCTGAGCCTGCACCGCCATCGCCAACCACGGCGCCGCCGAAGACCTAGCCAGATTAGAAAGGGACGGGGGAGGTGGGCTGTGTTCGAGACTTCGAGTCAACGCATAAAAGTTAAAATTACCTCGACTCCGATGTAATTTACAGCGAGGGGCGGTGGGTTTTTTTTCAATCGCAGAACGGTGGTGTCTTGGTTGAACGTACGGCCTTGCCGTCGGCACATCTGACACCTGACGGCTACTTACGGCGCCGTCGTCAACTGCTAAGCAATTAGGAGGAGCCACATGGCACATCTATGCCGACGGGGAGGCCGTCGGCATAGATTTGCGCGCTAAGAAGAGCCCAGTTGCCGCCACGTGTCAGATGTGCCGACGGCTAAGCCGTCGGCTTAGATGCACATCTATCCCGACGGCATAGCCGTCGGCATAACTACAAGCCAGGAGCTACCAGTGGGCGCCACGTGTCCCCTATGCCGACGGCAAGGCCGTCGGCGTATATATAAAGCTATGCCGACGGCCTTGCCGTCGGCATAGGGGACACGTGGCAGCCACTGGTAGCTCGGCCGTGCCCTATGCCGACGGCAAGGCCGTCGGCATATTTTCTTTCTGATTTTTTTTTCTTTTCTCTGTTTTAATTCAAATCAATTCAATTCAAATAGAAAGCAGATATATATGATGAAATAGACATACACAGCCATCTAGAGGAGCATAAATATCATCACAAACATAAACATCACATCCTCACAACCAACATCACAAGAACATAAATATCATCACAAACATAAGCATCATCGCAAACAACATAAGCATCATCGCAAGTCATCTAGAGGAGCATAAAAGACCAGAAGTCATCTAAAGACCCACATGCTTAAGCGCCAGGACGTCCACCACCACCGCCAAGTCCGCCAAAGCACCGGTCGTCACTGCTAGCGACAGCGCTACCGCCACCGCCACCTCCTCGGTGGATGGGAGTGACCGGGCTCCGTGACTCGGGAGTCATGCGAAGACCGGCACCACCACCAACGGAAGATCCACCGGTTGCCTGGATGTTTGAAAAGACATGTTCAGGGGATATATGATTGTGTTGAATAAACGGTAAGCGGTGGTTGAATAGTTTGGGGATATACTAACCCCCGTAGTCCCCGGGTGCTGTGCCAGAAACTCCTCGAAGGTAAGCAGCACTGGTTGTGGTCCAGCAGGTGGTGGTGGTGGTTCCATTACGGGAACCGTGCCTGCCGCCATGCTCTCAAAAACGAGCTGCATGTTAATTGACAAAGCAAACAAGAATGTCAGAAGAAATGAAAGTGCAAACACATCTATCTAACTATCATCTATCAATCAAGCATCTATCTAACTACCATCTATCTATCTAACTATCCTCTGCAAAATCATGAAAAAAAACAGAAAAAATATGCCTAAGGGAGGGGAAGGAGGGAGGAAGCCGTACCGAACGGGGAGTGGCCGGAGGACCGCAGGGGGGCGGGGGAGGTGGTGATGGAGGCGGTGTCGGAGGGGTCAGGCCGGCGACGAAGCGGGTGGCGGCGACGGAGGGCGCGGAGAGGGTTCGACCACAAAGCCTATAAATTCCACCGAGTGAAAATTTTAGAACCTCACATCTCATATAGCATTTTAACAACATCTCAAATTGCAGGATAGGATTCATGTAATCTACATTCAAAGTAAATAAAGTGAACAACTTAGATGATCATTATACTTCAAATTAATTTTTTACCGCATTGGTGATTTTTTTTCCGTCACAACTTAAATATATCTATCTATCTATCCATCCATTCATCTAGCTAGCTATTTATCTAGTTATCTATCCATTTCATCCAACTATCAAAAATTTAACATTTGTCTATTTATCTACTAAAATTGCACTAAACATACAAAATAAATCTATGTATCTATCTATCTATCCATTCTTTCATCTAGCACAGCAGTGGCAGGGGAGCAGCGGCAGCACAGCAGCGGCAGGGGAGCAGCGGCAGCGGCAGAGGAGCAGCAATGGGAGGGGAGCAGCAGCGGGAGGGGAGCGGCAGGGTGGCGGGGGAGCAGCGGCAGGGGAGCAGCAGCGGGAGGGGAGCAGGGGAGCAGCGACAGGAGAGCAGCAGCGGGAGGGGAGCGGCAGGGTGGCGGGGCGGCTCACCGAGGGGAGGCAGCAGGGGAGCGGCAGGACCGCAGGGGGGCGGGGGAGGTGGTGGCGGAGGCGGTGTCGGAGGGGCCGGCGACGGCCGGCGGAGCGCGGGCGGCCCGGACGCCGGCGGGACAAAGAGGGTGGCGGCGGCAGCGGCGATTGAGGGTCGGGAGAGGGTGGCGGCGGCGCGGGGAGGGTGGCGGCGGCAGCGACGAGTCGAGAGGACGGCCGCGGCGGGCGTGGGCGGCCTCGGCGGTGGTGGGCGGCGGCGCAACGAGGTGGCGGCGGCAGCGGCGCGGCTGGTCAGGGTCGGGAGAGGGTGGCGGCGGCGCGGAGAGAGATGGGGATGGGAGAGAGCGAGAGGAATGAGCGGTCGGGAGAAACCGCGGGTGGATAAGGTCACCCTATGCCGACGGCTTAGCCGTCGGCATAGGTATTTTCTTTTTTTTCTTTTTTTCTCACATTTTCTTTAGCACGGGCCACGTCATCGATCCGAGGCACCTATGCCGACGGCTTAGCCGTCGGCATAGGTATTTTTTTTTTCTCACAATTTCTTTAGCACGGGCCATGTCATCGATCCGGGGCGCCTATGCCGACGGCTAAGCCGTCGGCATAGGTATTTTCTTTTTTTTCATCATCCGGGGCATAGCCCGTAGGTACACTTCCGATCAAGGTCCGGGCACAACCCACCGCAATATTCCCTCCGTGTTTGCCCGACGTGGCCGTTTCCCCCCTCCGTGCCACGGCGGCAGCGACGTCCGTGAGGGGGGTCACAGTACGGAGCCGCGTGCCGGGTGCTTGCACCTGCCACCACACTTCCAAACGTGTAAGAGGGCCCAGCGCAAGACCTGGCGGCATAGCTACCCCCCCCCCCCCCAAGTACCCCGTCCCGTCTAACCCAGGCACTGTTGACCGGGCGGATCTAGGCCTTTGACTTTCGCCGGACGGGGTTTGACCGACGGACATTTTCACCTGGCTGTGATACGCCAGCCCGTAGGTACACTTCGGATCAAGGTCCGGGCACAACCCACCGCAATATTCCCTCCGTGTCTGCCCGACGTGGCCGTTTCCCCCCTCCGTGCGACGGCGGCTGCGACGTCCGTGAGGGGGTCACAGTACGGAGCCGCGTGCCGGGTGCTTGCACCTGCCACCACACTTCCAGACGTGTAAGAGGGCCCAGCGCAAGACCTGGCGGCATAGCTACCCCCCAAGTACCCCGTCCCATCTAACCCAGGCACTGTTGACCGGGCAGATCTAGGCCTTTGACTTTCGCCGGACGGGGTTTGACCGACGTACATTTTCACCTGGCTGTGATAGGCCAGCCCGTAGGTACACTTCCGATCAAGGTCCGGGCACAACCCACCGCAATATTCCCTCCGTGTCTGCCCGACGTGGCCATTTCCCCCCTCTGTGCGACGGCGGCAGCGACGTCCGTGACGGCGGTCACACTACGAAGCCGCGTGCCGGGTGCTTGCACCTGCCACCACACTTCCAGACGTGTAAGAGGGCCCAGCGCAAGACCTGGCGGCATAGATACCCCCACAAGTACCCCGTCCCGTCTAACCCAAGCATTGTTGATCGGGCGGATCTAGGCCTTTGACTTTCGCCGGACGGGGTTTGACCGACGGACATTTTCACCTGGCTGTGATACGCCAGCCCGTAGGTACACTTTCGATCAAGGTCTGGGCACAACCCACCGCAATATTCCCTCCGTGTCTGCCCGACGTGGCCGTTTCCCCCCTCCGTGCGACGGCGGCAGCGACGTTCGTGAGGGGGGTCACACTACGGAGCCGCGTGCCGGGTGCTTGCACCTGCCACCACACTTCCAGATGTGTAAGAGGGCCCAGCGCAAGACCTGGCGGCATAGCTACCCCCACAAGTACCCCGTCCCGTCTAACCCAGGCACTGTTGACCGGGCGGATCTAGGCCTTTGACTTTCGCCGGACGGGGTTTGACCGACGGACATTTTCACCTGGCTGTGATAGGCCAACCCGTAGGTACACTTCCGATCAAGGTCCGGGCACAACCCACCGCAATATTCCCTCCATGTCTGCCTGACGTGGCCGTTTCCCCCCTCCGTGCGACGGCGCCAGCGACGTCCGTGAGGGGGGTCACACTACGGAGCCGCGTGCCGGGTGCTTGCACCTGCCATCACACTTCCAGACGTGTAAGAGGGCCCAGCGCAAGACCTGGCGGCATAGCTACCCCCCCAAGTACCCCGTCCCGTCTAACCCAGGCACTGTTGACCGGGCGGATCTAGGCCTTTGACTTTCGCCGGACGGGGTATGACCGATGGACATTTTCACCTGGCTGTGATAGGCCAGCCCGTAGGTACACTTCCGATCAAGGTCCGGGCACAACCCACCGCAATATTCCCTCCGTGTCTGCCCGACGTGGCCGTTTCCCCCCTCCGTGCGACGGCGGCTGCGACGTCCGTGAGGGGGGTCACACTACGGAGCCGCGTGCCGGGTGCTTGCACCTGCCACCACACTTCCAGACGTGTAAGAGGGCCCAGCGCAAGACCTGGCGGCATAGCTACCCCCCAAGTACCCCGTCCCGTCTAACCCAGGCACTGTTGACCGGGCGGCAAACTCGGCCCAACAGACACGCGTGGTGTATCTATGTATGTTTATGTTTAGATAAGGCAAATTTAAATTAATCATATTTCAATTTAGAAAAAAATAAAAAAAATAATAAAATAATACATAGATATGCCACGGATCGATGACGTGGCACGGTGCCGCGGATCGATGACGTGGCCAAATCTATGCCGACGGCCCCCGTTAGGGCCGTCGGCATATATTTGACGGCGTCAAACGGCAGTTAACCACCGGGTGGCCGGGCCCACATATATGCCGACGGCTTCGTTACGTCGACGGCCCCCGTCGGCATAGACGGTGGTATGCCGACGGCCGAACTACGCCGACGGTTTGCCTTAGGCCGTCGGCATACCTCCATCTATGCCGACGGCCCCCGTCGGCATAGTATGGGCCGTCGGGAACGTGACTTATTCTGCTAGTGAAAGCACATCGACGTTCACTCACCTCCAGGCCCATCGATCAGGTGTCGCCTTGGTCTTCAAAGTTCACCAGGCAGTTGTATAACATGCAAACAGTAATAGTCCATTTTCAATACCAGGTGTGACAGACCAACTCAGAGCTGCCAAAACTGTATACAGAAGGAAGCTGCATAAGAAATTATATGTAAGGCTGGGTAGCTAGCTGTATGCGTGAGATGAAGAAGCACACAGGAATGAAAAATCATGAATCAATGAGCACAAATACATACTTACCATAAAACCGGCAACGGCCAACAAAAATCATGAATGGATTGAGGTGCGCATGCGGCATGACTTGCATCCATGTGAAGATATACAGACATATCTCCTCTACAAGAATAGGTTGAAAGCATTCACAGCCTCTGTACACCTTGCAAGTTGAAACGGGCAAACGGCCAACTGTCAAATTGTGTACACACGGTAAGACATGGGTATGTTCCTTCTAATTCATTGACTTGCTCTGTTAGGTCTGCACTGCAACCGATTACTTCTAGCTTTCGCAGTGAAGTGGGGAAGCCCCCCTTGGGCAGCGCTCGGATTCCAAGACACTCATGGACTCGCAGTTCCCTGAGAGAAGGAAGGCTGTGCAGCCCTTCAGGGAGTGACGGCATATCTTCGCAATAACCAAATTTCAGTTCTTGCAGGGAGGTGAGGAGCTGGAGCGCACTCTCTTCCTCTTCTATGAAACTTTCCTTCCGCCGATCACAACTGATCCATAATGTGCGGAGAGTAGCGGCAAGGAGGGTGCAGATGGGAGCAACAAGCACCGCTGAGATGCTATCCACTTCAAGTGTTGTCAATCTGTGGAAGGAGCCTGCTGGCAGTTTCACTCTTGCCATCTCTGAGAGCAGATCAGCAGCTACAGAGTGGGCTTGATGAAAACCTTTGATACTATACTTACTATTATAGACAAACAATTGCTCGAGGTTGACTGTGATGAGAGGATTGAACCCTTCCACTGTTGTATTCTCGCAATCTTCTAGTCGTAGCCTTGCGAGAGACGTGAGGTTTGAGAGGAGAGCCAATGATTTCATGCTGGAGTCAGAGAGAATTGAAAGAGCCCTGAGGGAAGCATTGAAAACAGGATTGATGGTGCGAGCTCCTCCTCCTGATTCTTCTTTGGGCCACCCAAAGAAGTTGCCACAGTCATATACTGTAAATGATCGGAGCCAAGTGAGGTCCTGGAGTCCTTGGCACGTGATGCCGCATGACCAGACACTTAGTCTTATTAGGGGCCTGAGCTTGTTGAGCCGTGTCAACGAAATGTGTGATACACCACTAATGCTCACAATCTCTACTTTATCCAGGTTATGCAAGGCCAACTCACCATCATACTGATTAACTTCCAACTCTTTTCCAAGATAACGCAATTTTGTGCCATGTTGACATTGCACAGAGAAAGATGTTAATGTGGGAGTGTGAGGCATAGGCGGCAGGGACAACTTAGGGCAATCAGAAATTTCAAGTTGCGAGAGATGGGTATAAGAAGAGCCAGAGCACTCCTGGAGGAAGGGCAGCACACAGAGATTGGGACATTCTCTGCACTTGATGTATTCAAGCCTGGAGAAGGTATGAGCATTAGGAGCTCCAACCCACTCGGTAAGTTCTGGCAATGTATCAAGAACAATCCGCTTCAAGCGCATAAAGCTTTTGTCCATAGCACCACCAAAGCCAGGACTAATCTCACGAACATTATAAATGTGCCTCAGTGTGAGTGTCGTGAGAAGCGGAAGCTGACCAAAAGGTGGAAGAGTGCCCCATAACACACCATCTAAGTCGAGGGAGACAAGCATTTTTGTGCTAATGTCACCACAAAACCAACGAGGACAAGTTGTGCAAACATTATTTGTAATGGATAGTTCTTGAAGATTAGGGGGTGGTTCGAGACCATCAAGAACATCAGATTCTGTGATATGTTGGCCTGCGTCCCAATGCCATTCTAATCTCAAAATTTTCAAATCCCTTTTCCACACTAATTTGGCTTCCATAGCCTCTTTTTTGGTGGACACCTTTTCTAGATTATATATACACAGTTTTCCTCCAAGCTCTGTTAGTTCCCCCAACTCACTTAATTCAAACCCAATACTCTCTTTCTTGACATAGAACACTTCCAACTCCTTTAAACACTCCATCTTTCCAACCTCAGGAACAATGGACTGGAGTTCATGATATCTAACAAAAAAAACGACATAAATTTGATGTATCCAGACCTGATGTAACCAGTTTGTTGTATCCAGACCTGTTATATGCAGTATGTTGTGGTGTGAACCTATTATATGTGATTTTATGTGCAATGTGCACTTTCTGTGAAAGGACAGATGTTGTGCTGTCAACCTATATGCAGTATGCATTTGCTGTGAAAGAAAGTAGTTGACAGTATATGCCACTGAAATGAGAGAACAATACTTGCAGAGCACATACAAAAGAGAATCAGTTGTACCAGAACACAACACTAACAAAAGCACTTAATGTGTTTCAATCTTAAGATAGCACAAACCAAACTAGAAGTTCAGTCAAAGAAACAAGGACAACACTGAATTACAAAGCATGATATCAGTCTTGTGGTGCTGATTGTGTGTTGTTGATCTCCTCTTCCTCCTCTTCTGCCATGCTTCTTCCTCTTCCTCCTCTTCTGCCTCCTCTTCCTCCTCCTCTTCCTCCTCTTCTTCCTGCTCTTCCTCCTCTTTCTCCAAACAGAAGAAATTGAAAGCCTCCACCGCCTGAAGTTCCTACTACTGCACTGTTGCTAGTGCTGCCTCTTTCTCTTCTTTGATTTGCACCCCTCCTATTCACTGCATTAGCTGCAGCTCTAGCTGCTGTTCTTCTTCCAGACCTATCCCTTGCTTGACCTCTCAAAACATCAGCTGTAATTGTGCTTGTCCTTGGTGGTGGAATATTTGCTCTATATTGTGCAACAAAAGCAGGTTCCATAGGGAAAGGCTCAATATCTTCAAAGACAATTTTTGGTGCCTGCAATATATAAAAAACATAACTGATCAAAACATGAAATACATAACAAAAGCAGATTCTCAAGTATTGCATTTTATGAATTCACCTCATGGCCCAGCTGAGATATCATAGATTCTTTCACATTGGAAGGATCTTTCCTGGGATCTAGTTCTACCTGATCAATGTGCTGATCAAAACATTAAACACTATGTTAGTACTTCTTCTGCAAACTGATCAAAACATGAAATAGTGTGCTGCATATTACCTCTAGTATCTCAGGAATATCAGCATCTCCATTTTCATCAACCATTGTGGGACCTCTGTTTGGGTTTGGCATGGAGATTGGCATGCCCACTTGCTCTTGCACAGTTCTTCTTCTCTTTCTCTTTGGTCTTGCTTGATCTTGCACCTCTGTTGGTTCTTCTGCTGCTTGAGCTTGTGTTGATTCTGCTGCTTGTGCTGCTGGTGCTGCTTCTGCCCTTGCAATCTCTTTCAATCTAGGGCATCATTTCCTTTTATGACCTACATTTCCACAATATCCACAATGAATAGTGACCCCATGTTTGCTCAACTTTGTACCATCCTCATTTTCTTCAGGAGCTTTTCTTCTTTTTTTGCTTGATGGTCTACCAACAACCTTCTCATAGAAGGGTGGTTTCACTACAGGCAGTGGCGAATCTACCGGTGAGGCTTCGATAGGCTCGAGCCTACCCTGCAAAATTGCGAAATTGTTTTTTACTGGTATGCATCGGCAGGCCAGCCCAGAAAGAGCTGGCCAGCCCGCCCATGCGGCTCATCTAAGCGAATTAGGCAGCCACACGAGCAGACAGCAGCCACACCCGCACGAGCAGACAGCAGCCGCAGCCCGCACGGCCGCACGCTTCCCTGCTAATTTCTCTCTGGACTCTGTCTAGTTTCTTGCTTTCTTTTGATGCTTGTTCAGCGCGTGTGCTGCTCCGTTGTCAAATGTTGATAATTTATTTATTTGCTGTACGATTTAGCTAGTTTAGTTCCAGTGAGTAGCTACTAGCTAGCTCTAGTTATAATTAATTCATCAACTAATTTCTATCCTTGTTTCATTTTGTCAGTTTGACACATATTGTCTATTTAAATAGGTAAAACCTATTTTTTTTCAAATTTTGATAATTTTCAAAAAAAATCCAGAAAAAATACAGCAAATACTACATGTTTCCAGTAGTAGTCGGAATTTTTGAGCTTATTTGGGCAATAGGATTAGTAGATAATGTCTATTATATTGAACAGATTAAAATTTTGGTTCAAATTTGATATTTTTCAAAAAAATCCAGAAATACTCTAGTAAATAGTAAATGTTTCCAGTAGTAATCTGGGAAACTTGAGCTTATTTGACAAATGGATTTGGAGATAATGGCTATCTCGCTAAACAGATTCAGATTTTTGTTCAAAATTTGATATTTTTTTAGAAAATCCAAAAAAATTCTAGTAAATACTACATGTTTCCAATAGTAATCTGGGAAATTTTCAGTTTATTTGCACAAAAGGATTAGGGGATAATTTCTTCAAAAGAGCGTTCAGTTTTCTCGGTGTAAACTTTGAGCCCACCCTCCATTTTCTTTCTAAATTCGCCACTGACTACAGGGGTAATCGTCGCCGAGGAAGCGGTTTAGCGCATACGCGTGCGCCGGCATCAACCATGCCAGCGACGGCTTCACCACACTCACCGCTGCCGTCAGCGTCTGCAGATTCGTCGCCGCCGTCAGCCGGCGCGGCTACTGTAGGGGGTGCGGCTACCTCGCCATCCTCACCGCCGCCGCGCAACCTACGGAGGCAGCCAACGGGGTTGACGTTGCCGCCGACAGGCACCCAGCCGCCGTCATGTCGCACGGTCGGGGTTGGGGGGGGGGGGGGGGGAGCGGTCGGTCGGGGGTCGGTAATGAATATGTTATTCTTTCCAGGGGCTTTCTTGCGAATGTACATTGAGCCACCGCTGACTCACAATGCCACATGGGCGGCGCCAACGGCTAAAGAGACGGGAGTGACCCGTTTGCTCATAAAACAAACCAAACTCACCCGTTTTCCACGTTTTGACACTTGTGTGACCAATGTGCTCATCTCGCGGGAGTTCACTGACGAATGATGCGTTTATCTCAATTTTCACACATCGTGTTACTGGATTAAATTGGAAAACTATAGAAAATACATGTGGTACCTACGTACAAAAGCATGATAGCTTGTGTTTGTAGGAGATGCTTGATAAAAGTTGTTTCCTTTGCATCAAAATAGATTTCAGCGGAAACTTTCTCGGCTTAAAAATGCAAATTTAACAGGAAGATAATTATATTCAAATTCCAAGATCAATAGCATATCTACACTGTTGCTTTTATAGTATACGTCAAAGCTTCACCTTACCTTTTCTTTTAGAATACGCATAAGCATGTGTATCATTGCATTAAGGAAGTAATGCCAAAGAAGCTGGGTACAACGCCTTTTAGCCAATACAACGCGAATCTTGAGGATTAGCAGCCACATCCCCCACGCACGCCCACCACGGGAACTATCATACATGGTCCACCTATATCAACCTCATGCGAAAAGCAACGAGGCAAACCACAGAGCAATTAAGCCGCGTCCAAACCGATGTTGGAGACCTTAAAACATGACCAAGACCCGAGGACAGCACAGACCAACGTATCCCACCCACTGCACCAAGAGGAAGTCGGCAAGTGGACGGCGGGGTCTGGGCAAACCTAGAGAAGGCGTCGTCGAGAGAGCAACGACGATGGTGTATATTGCACCCCAGAGGCCCACGCATAGAGCAGTCGGGGACTCCTTGAGCAACAAGACGACGCCTTCAAGGAGGGAACGACGCCATGATGCTGCCGCCGCCGCCGCATGGTCGAGGCTCGCTGACAGCAGGAGCACTACCAACCTCTGCCACCCTCCCCCACCAGAGCCGCCCGTCCACCCCGCCACCATCGACCATCTTCTTGGAGCGGCGACCACCTCCAACCTGCAGCCGCGCCCACGGCGAGATGATCCACCGTCCCTGCTGATGCCAGATCCAGACGGAAGAATGCCTCGGATCCAGCCGCTGCCTCCACCTGGACCTCGGCTGGTACAACTCCTCCTCCCGTCCAAGCTCGCGTCTGGTGCCGGCGTGCGCAAACCCGCTGTTGCGCGAGCCTCCGCCGAATCTAGGGTCCCACGCCGCCCTATCCGATGCGAGAGAAAGAGATAACTGGCCTCGCCGCCGCCGCATGGGCTTTGCCCTGCTGCGGCGGAGGAGGGTTGCTGGGTGATGGGGACGGCTGAAGCGGCCGGCTAGGGTTTCATCCGGGAGCGACACGGGAGAGGGGAGGGATCCCTGTGTTGTTTCAGGTAAGAACCACTAGTGGAAAACGGGGCTTTAGTTCTGGTTGGAAATGGCCTTTAGTCCCGGGTCACCAACCGGGACAACGAAATTGGGACTAAAGGCCCCCACCCTTTAGTCCCGGTTGGCCACAACCCGGGACTAAAGTCCCTCCACGTGGCCGCGAGCTAGCGCCGGGGGCTGGAGGACCTTTAGTCCCGGTTGGTGACACCAACCGGGACTAAGGCCCCTCCACGTGGCCGCGAGTTAGCGCTGGGGGTTGGAGGACCTTTAGTCCCGGTTGGTGAAACCAACCGGGACTAAGGATTTTGTGTTGGGGTTTAGGGTTTATGGTTTATTTTTCCTTTTCATTTTGTGTTTTCCATTCAATTCTTTTTCATTTCAAACATATTTTACGCTACTACATACTGTACACGTTATGCATACATAATTAATATAATTTCTCATACAACCATACATATATCATATAATTTCTCGTACGACCATACATATATATATATACAATTTGGTATATATAATTTCTCCTACAATTTGGAGATCATTACATGCAGGCATTAGCGGCAATGGTATTCTCCGCTTTCAGATATGACCTCCTTAAGCAAAAATCCCGCAAATTCCTCTTGAATTGCTCGTATGCGGTTCTCTGGTAGGAGCTTCTCCCGCATCTCTTCCATCTTTAAAGAAGGAGATGAATATGAATATATTAGTTGTGTGTATATATATTAGATCATCATAAAAAAATTATGAATAGTGTTTACGTACCCGAAGTTGTCTTACATCTCTGCGCCATTCGGTTGTCATGCGAATGTTCTCGCAAACGTAGTATGCACATAAATTAGTCCCCTGTTCCTGCCTCATGCACTTTGCGAGAATATAATTCAATCAGATAATAATCAAGCATGATAATGGTATTGATACTAGAATTAAAGAGGTGCGCGGACCTAGCTAGTACTACTTAATTACCTTGGTCTGTCGCCATCGTAGCTCCCGTTTCCATTCACCGACAACATCATTGATGAACCGTTTCCAAACCCTGCCCGGCAAAGAAAATGAATAAAGAAGTTATTAATTACTTGATATCAGGAAATGAACGAAAGAGGCCGATATAGTGCGATAATGATTGAAATTACCTGTCGAGCATCAAAACCACGCTGGTGATTCTCGAGGGTCTTTACCTAGTGAGTCCAGGGTTTCAACAGTTCCAGCGTCAACTTTAATGATTAGTAGGATCCAGTGAAACCTGCGCACACGTTTATATAAGCAGGCATGCATAACTCATCAACTACACTTAACATCGAGTAAGCAAAATAGAATTTGTAGTACAAGATAGTAACACTCACTTGAAGTTGTAAGGAAATAGTATTTCTGTTTTGGTATTTTGTGCCTTCATAAACCTTAGCAAGTTAGCCTCTGTGTCTTTGGGGTAGTCTTCTATCATTTTTTCATTAATGATATATGGGTCAACGAACCCAATGTCATAGATTCCCTCTCTTTTGCATTCGAGAATCTTCATTCTGCATAATAGCGTACAAAAGAATACAGTGAGGATAATTACAGGCAATGAATGAGCTGAGCTAGAGACTTAGATTACAGAAAGAAATCACTTACAGACAATAGCAACTGACGATAGATTTGTCGAGTGCGTCTTGATTGTATAACTGGAAATTTTCTGAAAACTCAATGTATAGGTCGTTTTCATAGAAGTAATGCTCTTCCTTGACTTTCACCATGAGCATCTCTCGCCCGTTCTTTACTTCTTTCATGTACCACTCATGCAATCTTCGCATTTGTGTTGATAGATGCGGGACCTGCTCAGGTCTGACCAGAGTTTTCCCGGGGACATATTGCCATGCTACATCAGCCACGGGGACTTCCTCGGTGCCTAGGAGTTGATCAACACTGATACCAAACTCTCTAGCAGCGTTGGTTACCTTATCGGTAATCACCTTGAGCGGGGGGGTCGATTGCATTGCCTGTTCTCCGAGCTGGGGAACAGTTTTTCCGCTTTTATTACTACTTGTACGTCTCGACTGCTGCATTTGTTCCTCATATGACTTCCAAATAGAGCGGTCATAGTCTGATGGCCTATTCTGCACATGTTCCGGGTCCGCTCAAGAAGTTCCACAAAGTGCTTTACGGTTTTCGTAGGTATTTTCTCCTTTGGCGGCGGGGGCGGTTTCGGTGCAAAATGGGACTTCACTTCGGACTCCACAATCGCTCTGGTTTCCTCATCATTCATATCGTAAGCTAACTTCTTTTTGGCAGGAGGCTCGTCGTTGGCTTTATTCTTTCTAGCTTTCTTCCGCTTTTGGCCCTGCTGCTAGGACATAGGGGGTGGAGTCGGCTGACGCGGCGGATATCGATATGGTGGACTCGCGCTGGGATCCCTCTCGAGGTGGGGTGGACTTAGAGGTGTATTGCTACTCGGAGGAGTCGGTGGCCTTGGCGCCGAGTTTGGAAACACAATGCATTCCTTTCTCCATACAATGACACCATGTATGACTTCTCCCAGTGTCTGCTCCCCTTCACCTCCAGGAATGTCAAGCTCTAGTGAGTCATATCCCGGCAGAACTTCATCCACCCCGACATGAGCATAGCCAGCTGGAATCGGATTGCCATGGATGGTTGCTTCAGGTGCATTCGGTAAAGCAACGCCGACCGCCACCTTCATGGATATGTTCTTCATTTTCTGGTGTAGCTCACAATTTGTCCTCTCTTTGATATCATCGGCCCGGACCCCCGTGGAACCCACGCTGCTTTTCCGCATAGATGGGACGGTACTATCCAATGCTGGATCTGCTTGCTCCTGCCGCGGAGATGCCCTTTGCTGGCTAATTCTGTCCATTTGCTCCTGCTGCCACTTTAACATGCGTTCCAACTCCTCGTTCTTTGTTTCTATCTTCTGAAGCCGGTCTGCATCCTGCTTCTTTTTTCTCTGACGGCTTCTATAAGTGTCGTTCCACTCCGAAAAACCCTGAACCCACAGAACAACGCCTTTGCCTCGTGTTCGTCCTCCGTGTTCAGGATTCTTGAGGGCGCGTGTAAGCTCGTCGTTCTCTCTCTCGGGCTGGAACAACCCCTTTCGAGCAGCTTCTATTGCTTCAAGTAAAGCGTCCGAGGCTGTTTTAAGATCTGCCTTTTCAATAATCTGCCCTGTCGCTGGGTCCAACTGTCCCCCATGTGCATAAAACAAATTCTTGGACCTCTCGGGCCAATCCGCTGTAGCTGGAATGACCCCTTCAGCAAGCATCTTGGCCTCAGCTGCTTTCCACTTAGGCACGTCTCTCTTGTAGCCACCTGTCCCCAGAACATGGTGATACTCTTTTTTTGCAGCATTTATCTTATTTCTTCTTGACCTTTCCAGAGCTTCATCCGATTCCTTGTACTCCACAAATGCGTCCCAGTGATCTTTTATTTTCTCTAGTGCTCTAGTGAATTCTGGAGTCTTCTTTTTTGCCTTGATGTAGTCGATGTATAATCTTTTCTTCCAGCTCTGGAATTGTGTGGCCATCTTAAGAGCAAACTGCTTGACTTTCAACCGTTGGCCATCTGTGAGACCCTCTGATAGGTTGAAATGTGACATGAGCATATCCCAAAGCAAATTTTTCGATCTTTCATCGACATAACTAACTCCTCGATCTTCCTTTGGCTTATTCCATTCTCGAATGGTGATCGGGATGTTGTCCCTAACAATAACTCCGCATTGATTTATAAATTTACGGGCATTCTGTTCAGGAGCAATCGGTTCGCCATCTTCTGCGACTTCATTGATGTTGAACTTTATGTCATCGCCCAACTTTTTGGCCCGGCCTCGTACCCTTCTAGGAGGTTGGCTCGATCCGGAGGGCTAAAAGAAGAAAGATTTGTTAATATATATATACAAATCAATTAATACATCTAATGATCACCAGAGGCTTAATATATATATACCTCGCCGGACTTTGTTAATTGTCTAACATTTTCTTCGCCATCATTGTTTGTTTGCCCTTCGTCTCTTGGTTCTTGCTCAAGTCCCTCACCGGAGTCGTTCAGAAATTGTGAGCCGTCATCTTGTTCATGCTCTTGGTTTTGGGAGGAGCATATGATGTCGAATATGTCCTCTTCATGGTATCTGCCGCTATCGTCCATAGCTTAAATAATCCAGAAGAAAGATAAAACAATTTAGTATTTAAATTAGAATGCATTCAATAAGCAAAAACTGAATCATAATATCGAGAAGAACAATACCGGAGATGCAATCAATACACAGCAATGCAACAATATGATGCATGATCATGACATGGAGATATGATGTGGTTTGAGCTTATGCAACTAACATCCTGTAAACATGGCAAGTTTTAATTCAGGCAGTTTCAGACTTAGCAGATTTCATCAAGTGTAAATCAGCAACATCATATTGGCATGAAAACAAGCTTATAGCAGTCACCTCAGGGCATATCATGGCATGAACTAAATTCTACCAGCAAGATGACATGAAAATGCTCCACTCCATGCACAAAGTCTACTCATATGATGATTGCATAAAATCCCACAAAAATAACAAAATGGCAAGTTATGTAAAAAATGACATGCTCCAAACTTGCTCAAAAGCCATAACTAATGCTACCAAAATATTAACTATGTTTTTATTAAGTAAAATTTTGACAGAAATTAAATTTGGAATTATATTAGGTCTCTTATTAATTTCAGAATCTTTTCTGTTTTCAAAAAATCCTTCCCTCCATATAGAAACTTTTGAAAATATTATGGGTTTCAAAGTTTTTCTTAATAATTTAATTGAACTTTTAAAATTCAGAAGTAAATATTTTCATAATAAAAGTTTGCCCAAAACATATCTTTTAATAGTATTTTCAAACTCTGAAATGCTTCTGTTGCACTAAGACCCTTTTAAATAATTCTTTTAAAATGCCACAAAAAAAATTGAGAGGTCCTCTGATGCCTATAGATCACTTTCATGCAAAAACCCAACTTGGTCTTTTGGAAATATTAAGCAAAACATCTTCTTTTCAATTCTGTCCCATTCTTATGTTATAACTACAACCCCATTTTTCCTATCTCAATAAACTCTGAAATCTTTCCATCTTATAGTCCTTCCAGCTAAACTCTTAAGTTCAGAAGATCAGCTCCATTTGCATCTCTTAAGTTCACCAAATTATTCCCTGTAGTTTTGGTCCAGAACTGGATTTCACCAAAACTTGCACTTGCAAGTTGTTTATTCTTCCAAACTAAACATACCACCCTATCTATGATGCAATGAGGCATCATTCTGTAAATTTTGGTCATCAACAAAATTTCCTAGGCCACTATGGCATTTCACCAAACACCTTGTGTGCATGGCAGAAAGTATGCAACCCTCTAAACTACATATGGAACTTGTTTTCCTTGTCAATCCAGAATGTCCATCAACCTTTTCATAACCATTAACAACACCCTGACAAGTTATAGCTCGATTGGATCAATATGAATGCCATTAGCATTTCATCGAACACCCTGAGGGCATGCACAGAGCGCGGCCAGAGCGCCCATTTGGGACGCGGCCGGTCGTTTTCGAACGAGCGCTGCATCGCGCATCGCCCTGCGGTGTTGGTTTGGGCGGGGAGCGGCCGGAGCGGCGTCGGTGTCGAGCGCGGGCGGCGGCCGTAGGCAGGGCAGCGGCGAGCTCGGCCGTGTCGGCTACGGCGGCTAGAGGACGGAGCGGGGGAGCGAGGAAGGAGGAGCAGGGGGCTCACCGGGTGGCACACGGTGGCCGGTGGGTGACTTAGTAGCTGCAGTGGCGGCCGGGGAGGCTCGAATCGACGGCGATCTCCGGCAGCCTGGCGGCGTTGTGGTTCGATCTGTTCTCCCGGGCGGTGTCTGGCCCCGGGACACCACTTATATACGCGGGACCTTTAGTCCCGGCTCCTGCCACGAACCGGGACTAAAGGTCCTTTAGTCCCGGCTCGAGCGACGAACCGGGACTAAAGGCCAACCTCTTCGGCGGCCAAAATTCCGCGCGGGAGCTGAAACCTTTAGTCCCGGCTGGTGGTTGCAACCGGGACTAAAGGTGTCTTTTTAAAGTGATTCTTTTTGTGTAGAAAACTTTAGGTAAAACTCTTAGAATACTTAGAGTTTTTGAGTGAATCTATTCGCTTTAGGTTACAAAAATTATAAACTTTCTGTTAGTGCCAGTAATTTTCAAATTTGAATAGTTTAAATTTGAATTCTTTGAAATTTGTGTGAATCACTAGTTTGTGAATAACTTTAGTTTTAAAATAGATTTTTTAGTGATTCTTTTTCATGCTGTTTAATATTAGTGTGTTTTATCAGTATGTTCAATTTTAGAATTTTTAGGATATTTTAAATAGTTGTTTGGACATAATTGCATTGATTAACTCCTCTATATAATTAAAATACTAAAAGGACAGGAATAATTGAAAATTCATAACTTAATAAATAATTATTCAAAAATCATGTTTCAAATGCCAAAATGCCCTAGCTTTTTGGTTGGATTCCGACGCTCCGGAGTCCACTTAGGAACACCCAAAACACATATATACCCTAACTCTTACAAAGATTCCCTCCGGTTTGTCCGAAGTGGGACTTTTCAGCTATAAGTCCGGAAACTCACTAGAGAGAAAGTGATGACGGTGAAGCCGGTCACATCCCAGAGTAGGATCTTGGGGTATAAAACTTTTTCTTCGCGTATGTCCCTTGCTTATGATTGCGCCGTAACCATGGAGAATCTTCATCATTTAACAGGATGCTTGGGTCAGTGTTCACTATGAAGGGAGGAATTTCATCAAACTTATTATAATCTTCTGACATGTCTGTCTTGTCCTCCACTCCCACGATGTTTCTTTTCCCTGAAAGAACTATGTGGCGCTTTGGCTCATCGTATGATGTATTCGCTTCCTTATCTTTCCTTTTTCTCGGTTTGGTAGACATGTCCTTCACATAGAAAACCTGAGCCACATCATTCGCTAGGACGAATGGTTCGTCTGTGTACCCAAGATTGTTGAGATCCACTGTTGCCATTCCGTACTGCGGGTCTACCTTTACCCCGCCTCCTGTCAGATTGACCCATTTGCACCGAAACAAAGGGACCTTAAAAGAAGGTCTATAGTCAAGTTCCCATATCTCCTCTATGTAACCATAATATGTGTCATTTTTCCTATTGTTGTTTGTTGCATCAAAGCGGACACCACTGTTTTGGTTGGTGCTCTTTTTATCTTGGGCGATCGTGTAAAATGTATTCCCATTTATCTCGTACCCTTGGAAAGTCAATATAGTCGAAGATGGTGACTTGGCCAACAAGTACAGCTGATCTCCAACAGTGGTGTTATTGATGAGATGTGTTTGCAACCAACCGCCGAAAGTCGCCATGTGTGTACGTTTAATCCAGGAGTCAGACTGCTCCGGGTTCTTGGAGCGTACAATATCCATGTGTTCCTCGATATATGGAGCCACCAAGGTGGAATTTAATAGAACTGTGTAGCGTGCCTTTACCACTCAGTCTCCCCTCATGCCGCGATTGAGGGACACCAATCGGCTTAAGGTCAGGAATAAAGTCAACACAAACACCAATCGGCTTAAGGTCAGGAATAAAGTCAACACAAAACTCAATAACCTCCTCTGTTCCATAGCCCTTGGAGATACTTCCTTCTGGCCTAGCACGGTTATGAACATATTTCTTTAAGACTCCCATGAACCTCTCAAAGGGGAACATATTGTGTAGAAATACAGGACCCAGAATGGTAATCTCGTCGACTAGGTGAACTAGGACGTGCGTCATAATATTGAAGAAGGATCGTGGGAACACCAACTCGAAACTGACAAGACATTGAACCAAATCATTCTGTAACCTTGGTAGGATTTCTGGATCGATTACCTTCTGAGAAATTGCATTGAGGAATGCACATAACTTCACAATGGCTAATCGAACATTTTCCGGTAGAAGTCCCCTCAATGCAACCGGAAGTAATTGTGTCATAATCACGTGGCAGTCATGAGACTTTAGGTTTTGGAATTTTTTCTCTGCCATATTTATTATTCCCTTTATATTTGATGAGAAGCCAGACGGGACCTTCATACTGCTCAGGCATTCAAAAAAGATTTCCTTCTCTTCTTTGTTAAGAGCGTAGCTGGCAGGACCTTGATACTGCTTTGGATGCATGCCGTCTTTTTCGTTCATACGTTGCTGGTCCTCCCGTGCCTCCGGTGTATCTTTTGTCTTCCCATACACGCCCAAGAAGCCTAGCAGGTTCACGCAAAGATTCTTCGTCACGTGCATCACATCGATTGCAGAGTGGACCTCTAGGACTTTCCAATAGGGTAGCTCCCAAAATATATATTTCTTCTTCCACATGAGTGCGTGTCTGTTAGCGTCATTCGGAACAGATTGTCCGTCAGGACCCTTTCCAAAGATTACTTTTAAATCCTGGACCATATCAAATATATCATCACCAGTACGGTGGCCAGGCTTCTTCCGATGATCTGCCTCACCTTTGAAATGCTTACCTTTCTTTCTTAAGGGATGCCTGATCGGAAGAAATCGACGATGTCCCGGGTACATATTCTTCTTACATTTATCCAAATATATACTTTCAGTCTCATCTAAACAGTGAGTGCATGCATTGTATCCCTTGTTTGTCTGTCCTGAAAGGTTACTAAGAGCAGGCAAATCATTGATGGTTACAAACAGCAACGCTCGTAGGTCAAATTCCTCTTGTTTGTGCTCATCCCACACACGTACACCTTTTATATCCCACAACTGTAAAAGTTCTTCAACTAATGGCCTTAGGTAGACATCAATGTCGTTACCGGGTTGCTTAGGGCCTTGGATGAGCACTGGCATCATAATGAACTTTCGCTTCATGCACAACCAAGGAGGAAGGTTATAGATACATAGAGTCATAGGCCAGGTGCTATGACTGCAGCTCTGCTCCCCAAAAGGATTCATGCCATCTGTACTTAGACCAAACCATAAGTTCCTTGCGTCATCCGAAAAGCCCGGCCACTTTCTCTCGATTTTTCTTCACTGCGACCCATCAGCGGGTACTCTCAACATCGCGTCATTCTTACGGTCTTCTTTGTACCATCGCAACAACTTGGCATGCTCTTTGTTTTGGAACAAACGTTTCAACCGTGGTATTATAGGAGCATACCACATCACCTTGGCAAGAACCCTCTTCCTAGGGCGCTCGCCCTCAACATCACCAGGGTCATCGCGGCTGATCTTATAGCGCAATGCACCGCATACCGGACATGCATTCAAATTCTCGTACTCCTCACCGCGGTAGAGGATGCAGTCATTAGGGCATGCATGTATCTTCTGCACCTCTAATCCTAGAGGGCAAACAACCTTCTTTGCTTCGTACGTACTGTCGGGCAATTCATTATCCTTTGGAAGCGTCTTCTTTATCATTTTCAGCAACTTTTCAAATCCCTTGTCAGATACACCATTCTCTGCCTTCCATTGCAGCAATTCCAGTGTGGCACCCAGCTTTTTCTTGTCATCTTCGCAATTTGGGTACAACAATTTTTTGTGATCCTCTAACATGCGCTCCAACTTCAACCTCTCCTTTTCACTTTCGTAGTTTCTCTTTGCATCAACAATGGCCTGACCAAGATCATCAGCGGGCTCATCCGATGCATCTTCTTCAGCTTCCCCCATTGTAGTACCATCGTATTCAGGGAACCTAAGATAGTTGTCATCATCCTCTTCTTCTTCATTGCCTTCCATTATAACCCCTCTTTCTCCGTGCTTGGTCCAACAGTTATAGCCGGACATGAAACCGTACTGAAGCAGGTGGCTGTGAAGGATTTTTGAGCTAGAGTAATCCTTATTATTCTTACAGACACCACATGGACAACACATAAAACCATTCCGCTTGTTTGCCTCAGCCACACGCATAAAATTATGCAGGCCATTAATGAACTCGGGAGAGCGTCGGCCATCGTACATCCATTGCCGGCTCATCTTCGTTACACAACATCGAAGTGACCAAATTAATACAAGTTCATCACATTAAAACCAAAGTAGAGTAGTGACCAAATGTTATTACTGCAAAAATATATACATAAAATTCATACATACTTCTAATAAAACAACATACAACTATCTAAAGCATTTAAATGCAACAACAAATGCGATCAAAATCGCAACTAAGATAATAATTGATCCAACAGCATAATGATACCAAGCCTCTTTATTAATGGCATATTTTCTAATCTTTCTAATCTTCAAGCGCATTGCATCCATCTTGATCTTGTGATCATCGACGCCATCGGCAACATACAACTCCAATTTCATCTTCTCTTCTTCAATTCTTTTCAATTTTTCTTTCAAATAATCATTTTCTTTTTCAACTAAATTTAACCTCTCGACAAGAGGGTCGGTTGCAATTTCCGGTTCACATACCTCCTAGATAAAAATATCTATGTCAACTTGATGGGCATAATTGTCATAAACACGAAATGAAACAAATAGTTATAAAAGATAATATACCACATCCGAATCATAAACTGGACGAGGGCCGACGGGGACGGATATCAAAACCATGGCACTATATATAACAAACAATCATACAAGTAAGAAAATTATACAAGTAACTATCTAAATCATACAAATAAGATTTTTTTTTTTACAAAAAGGATAAGAACAAGAGGCTCACCAAGGTGGTGCCGGCGACGGGACGGCGCGGGCGATCGACGGCGGTGAGGACGGGGACGGGAAGGCACTAAGTAAACCACACCTACACATATGCAAACTAAGAAGTTAATTTGAGCTCAAATTGCATATAAATCAAATAAACTCCCACATAATTACTCCCAAACTAAAACCCACAAATCACTATACTTATAGAGCATGAAACGAGCTAAACTAGCAATGAGAGATGAAAGGATGAAGTTGCTAACCTTTTAGAACCCTTGGATAGATGGGGTGCCTCCAATCTTGGCAAAAATGGAGGATGAACTCGAGCTTGGAAGGAAATAGAGAGGAGAGAAAGCTTGGACTCGGCCTGGACGAAGCAGCTTTATATAGGGAAGACTTTAGTCCCGGTTGGTGATACCAACCGGGACTAAATGTCTATCTTTAGTCCCGGTGGGTGATACCAATCGGGACTAAAGGGGCTCGCAGGGGCCCCAGCCTGCCGCAACCCCTTTAGTCCCGGTTGGTATCACCAACCGGGACTAGAGGTCCCATTTGAACCGGGACTAATCCTGGCCGTGCCCCCGTTCGCTCCTAGCCGTTGGAACCGGGACTAATGCTCACATTAGTCCCGGGCCCAAACCCGGCCGGGACTAGTGCTCCGGACGAAAGGTCAGTTTTCTACTAGTGAACAGTGCAACCATATGCAGAAATTCTACCTCGGTAGTAAACTCCATTACTCCAAAGTTCATTAATCATTCAAAATAGTGAAATTGAAGGATATCCGACAGTAAACATGTCAGATATGGAACATGCTAACATTTTGCAACTGCTTGAAGTCTGACTTAGTATTTCGATCAAGATCAGGGGAAGAACACGACTACATGAGCACTACCTTGTTTCATGACTTGGAGCTGAACCAATGGTCAACTCAAGGTGCTTGTGCCCGAACAATTTTGCACAAATAAGATGGTTTGCTTCATACTCCTCTGTCCCAAGTTACTTGTTGCAAAAATGGATAGAAATGAATATATTTAGAACTAATTAAAAATACGTCTAGATATATTCATTTCTGCGAGAAGTAATTCGAGACCGAGGGAGTATATTCCTCCATGTTATAAGCTCATGTTTAAGGGTTCAATACTAGCAATCAATATCCAGATCACCCTTTTGTACGAAATGCTTGAACTTCTCTCGAGTGGTTATTATTACCCTTACCCTTACGTAGCTATGGGATGAGAAAATACACGGTACGGGAAAAAGTGGCACCGAGGCACCATACACTTACTGCGTGTAGAGCATCCCAGCCATCCATCAGTTGGGGATCTGAGCTGCTTAGATCTGATTTAAATTCGCCTAACCTTTTTTTTGCGATGTAAAATAGCGTAAACTAATTAGCACTAAACAAGTAAATAGACAAGATAGCACATTTGATGGTAGCAACAACCATCACGCTTAAGACTGTCTTGAGTAATCACATTCCACGCTTGCGCCAAAGAGATGAGCTGACAACAAAAAATCAAAAGCTGCCGTGTATCTGCATGTTAGCCGAGCGTAAAGATACGGGTGCTCGACTTATACGAGTGTAAGCCAAGTACGATAAGAAAAACACACAAAAACAAAAATGAACTCAGCTTACATGGACATAAGCCGAGAGGTGGCAGAAACTAATCTCCGCTTACATAAAATGATTGGCATATAATAAAAAGGTTCTCGGCTCACAATGGTTTCTCGGCAACGTTCCGTGCGACGTGGCCGCCGTCGGCGCGCTTAACGGCTGGCATGACGGCGGTCAGTATAATCCGAGTACGCTTCGTCGTAGCACGGCACACGGCTTACAGTGCTCTTTGCTTTTTTTTTTTTTTTTTTTGAGGGAAGCGTTGCTAATTTATTCAGAGTTCGTAGCCCCCTCAACTGTTACCTCCTAGCGAAAACACTCTGGAGGAACATGGAGACAAGTTTTACATAAAGAGTTACAGCAACCATTCCTAGCTAAGATATGTGCGACCTTATTTGCCGACCGTTGCACCCAAGCAACCTGAAAGTCTACAAAAGACCCAAGCAACACTTTGATCTCCTCAACTAGTTGTCCATTAGCTGAGAGATCTTTTTTTTTTTTTGCGGGTAGCTGAGAGATCTTTGTGATCAGAAACTATTTTCCTTGCCGCCACCTGCGAGTCCGTCTCTACAATCACCTTCTGGACATTGAGTTCTTGAGCAAGAGCAATGGCTCGTCTACACGCTAGGAGCTCGACCACTTCGGAATCAGCAGCAACCGGCAAAAAATGGCACACACATGCAAAATGAACTCGCCATAGCTGTCCCGGAGAACAACACCAGATGCTCCCGAACCTTGGTCTCTTGATAGTGCACCGTCTGCATTCGCCTTGATCCATCCCGTTGCCGGTTTAGACCAGATCTGCACCTCTCGCTGCACCGGCTACGTCGTCGCCGTCGTACGTATAGATTTCCACTCCTCTGGTAGCCTCAATACTCTATCTCTGATAGTGGCCGGATCATCTATCCTTCCGGCATCCCTTGCATTATTCCTTGACATCCATAGCTCGTAGCACGCTATGATCATAATCTCACGTTCATCTGAACATGTGCGCCCCAACCATTCCAGCATCCACGCCCGCATCCCTCTGAACGTTTCGATCTCCTTCGGTGGTCCCAGCAGCGACGCACCAATCGATTCATGCAACAGCTTCCAGAAGAACAGGGAATACGGACATCTCCAGGGACTGAGCTTCAGTGTCTTACTACACCTGCCTTTGGGTGCATGACATGTGGACCCAACAGTTGGCTGGCCCACATGTCATACACTCAAAGGCAGGTGCAATTAAGTCACCGAAGCTGCCTCCCTCCAGAACCTATGTACGAGCGACTCCTCTCGGCCACACGCGATGAAAACGCCCGGTTTAATTCTCCGCCTGTGCAACTCAAGTCCTACAGCAAGTCCATTTGAAATGATACGCCACGTATGGATCTTTATTTTGTTTGGCACATCCGCAGACCAAAGTTCCTTGAAACTTTTGTGATCTGCAGCCGGACTAGAGGAGTGAAATGCGCCACTGGTCCATGAACTCAAACTGATTGCACACTTTAGGCCAACAACTCCAGAAGTGATCGGATTTAGACCGCAAACTCGTTGATTTGATCAAATAAGGCCAAAACCGCCCCGAGAGGAAAAAAACCGGCCACGTGGATGCCATGTCAACATTCCTTTGACCCCTCATAAATTCACTATTTTTTACAGGGGTCTATTCATAAATTGGCTGATTTTTTTTTATCACAAACCATGCTAGGGGCGGACCGAGAGGGTTATGTGGCCATCACATCGATTTTGTGTTTCGTGTGTGTTCTCGCCAGGAGAGTTGATCTTGCCGAATCGATCCAATCGATCAGAGCTAGTGCAGGCGAGAGTCATGTACGTATAGCTACTATACGCGGCTAGACGTGCGTGCACTGTACAGCCGGAAGATCAATCAAGCTGTCTGCTTGCTTGCTTGTCTAGTAGCTTTGCACACGATATGTGTATTAGCTTCTGGGCAAATTGATCTAGAACACTGCAATGCGGTGGCTCACGAGCCTGCTAGGTATATCAGACATCATAGTTTTGGGCTGCAAGTTGGTGTGCAAACCTTGTGTTGTTTCGGTGGTCAGCGAGGCATGCCAACTCCCAACGGGCGTTAGGTTCAAGTCCTAGGCAACGCAAATTTTTATATATATATTTTCATTCCAAACGCCCTTAGCATGGTTTGTGATAAAAAAATCAGCCAATTTATGAATAGACCCCTGTAAAAAATAGTGAATTTATGAGGGGTCAAAGGAATGATGACATGCATCCACGTGGCCGGTTTTTTCCCTCTCGGGGCGGTTTTGGCCTTATTTGATCAAATCAACGAGTTTGCGGACTAAATCCGATCACTTCTCGAGTTGTTGGCCTAAAGTGTGCAATCAGTTTGAGTTCATGGACTAGTGGCGCATTTCACTCGGACTGGAGCTAGAGGCCAGTGCCTTGCTTGCTCGCTTGATGGATATACTAAGGTGTTACGCGGAGCGCACGGAAAAGACGCCGGACTTAGAATGTTTCCAAGCTCTGTAGTCCTCAGTTCCTGGCCCGCCCACAATGATCTGTTTAATCTCCATCACGTCATCATCTGAGAACGCTTGCTGCAGTTTTGTTTCATCCCAAGCACGCCCCTATTGATTCATAAGATCACACACCTTTAGCACATGTGGTACATATTCAGCGCCCAGTGGCACTAAACTACCACTACGGGGGATCCAATTATCATGATAGGCATTAACTTTAGAGCCATCCCCTATTCTCCAAATTAGTCCGTGCATTAGCAAATTTCTACCATGTATCAAACTTCTCCAAGTATAAGAGCAACCTTGAGGACACGCCGCAGCCATAATATCCGTGTCCGGAAAAAAGCGAGCCCTCAAGACCCGAGCACGTAGAGAGTTCGGGACTGTCGGGATCCGCCACACTTGTTTGGCCAGGAGAGCTTGATTGAACATCTCAAAATCTCAAAAACCCATGCCACCTTCGCGTTTCCTTGTGCACATTTTGTCCCATGCCACCCAATGGACTTTCTACTCGCCGTTGGCTGCTCCCCACCAGAATTTTGAAGAGATTGATTTCAGGTTCCGGCACATTTTCTTGGAGAGTTAGAAGACACTCATCGAATAAGTTGGTGTTGCCTGTAAGACCGACTTGACAAGTACCTCTCTTGCCACCTTTGACAAGCCCTGTCCTTTCCACCCTATGACTTTCCCACGTGACACTTCTCTGACATGTTTAAAAGATCCATCCTTCGACCGTCCCACCATCGTCGGCGGACCCAAATATTTCTCATTGAGGGCCTCCGACTACAAACCTAATATATTTTTGAGAGCCTCCTTACTCTCGTCGCTGCACCCTTTACCAAAAAAGATGGGAGGATTTTTCCATGTTTACTTTCTGACTCGAAGCATTCTCATAATCCTGCAATATGGCGCAGCCGTGTCATGTTACCACTTGAGGCCTCCAATAAAACAATACTATCATCTACAAAAAGAAGGTGTGTGACAGGGGCCAGTGCGCCCAAAAGACACCCCTTGGAGCTCTTTCTCATGTTGAGCCTGCTTCAGGAGAGATGAAAAACCTTCCACACAGAAAAGAAAAACATACGGTGACAATGGGTCTCCCTGCCGCAAACCTCTAGATGGAAGAAAACCCTGAGAATTATCTCCATGTAATTTGACCGAGAACCTGGCCGAGGTGACACATCTCATGACCATGGCCGTCCATGCATGAGAGAACCCAAACCTAGTCATCATACTTTCAAGAGACGTCCACTCAACTCGGTCGTATGCTTTTATCATGTCAAGCTTAACAGCACATAAAGGTTTCTTCCTCTTCCTCTTCCTAATAGCATGCACACACTCATAGGCCACCAAAACATTATTTGTGATTAACCTTCCTGGCACAAAAGCACTTTGTTCCTCAGATATTAAAATAGGAAGAGCCTTCTTCAACATGTTTGCTAGTACCCTCGCCGCAATTTTGTACAGGACATTACAGAGACTAATACATCTAAACTGCGAGAGAGACTCCGGTGCCTTAATCTTGGGGATCAAGACTAAAATCATGTCGTTGAAGCCCTCCGGTATTTCTCTCCCACTCAAGAATTCCTTGATTGCCTTGCACACCTCGTCTTTAACCAACAACCAGTGTCGTTTGTAGAAAAGCGCGGGCAGTCCATCGGGGCCAGGGGCCTTGGTCGGTCCCATCTAGAAAAGCGCTCTCTCAATTTCCTCATCTGTGACTGGAGCCTCCAGAACCAAATTCATATTATCCGATACACAGAAAGGAATATTATCAAGAACCTTCTGCATGTTTGTTGCACCCAGAGAAGCAAACAAAAGCGCGTAGAAATCTCTAGCCATAGCTCGCATACCCGCATCATTTGTACATTTAGAACCATCCGGCCGGGTCAAAAATTTCACCGTGTTTTTCCTTCTCCTGTGAGAGGCACGATTCTGAAAATACTTAGTATTTTGATCTCCGTACGTAGGCCAGTCTACCCGTGACCGCTGTCTTTGCATGATTTCTTCTCTTAAGTACACTTCATGCAGTCTGTTGCCAGTCTCGCGCAGGCCCTGGGGTTCGCACCTGCTCCTGTAGCCGCTGCATGTCCGCTTTCAATTTTTTAATTTGCAGCCGCACTGACCCGAACACAGTGCTCTTGGCTTATAGGGTTGCCACGCGTCGACGTATGCTTGGACAGTGGCTGAATAATTATATACCGAGCAGGGCACTCGGCTTACATGGCGCCACATGGCGCCTCTGTTTCTGGCCATTATGCATCAAGCCGTATGTAACTGGGACCGAGTACAAAAATAATATGTTAGAAACTGAGATTGCACTGTAAATTATTTGTCATGTTAAAAAATAAAAATGAAATGTACCTCACGACTTGATATCTAAATTCATGCATATCATGAATATTACAAAATAAAATGCCCTAGCTTTTTGGTTGGATTCCGACGCTCCGGAGTACACTTAGGAACACCCAAAACACATATATACCCTAACTCTTACAAAGATTCCCTCCGGTTTGTCCGAAGTGGGACTTTTCAGCTATAAGTCCGGAAACTCACTAGAGAGAAAGTGATGACGGTGAAGCCGGTCACATCCCAGAGTGGGATCTTGGGGTATAAAACTTTTTCTTCGCGTATGTCCCTTGCTTATGATTGCGCCGTAACCATGGAGAATCTTCATCATTTAACAGGATGCTTGGGTCAGTGTTCACTGTGAAGGGAGGAATTTCATCAAACTTATTATAATCTTCTGACATGTCTGTCTTGTCCTCCACTCCCACGATGTTTCTTTTCCCTGAAAGAACTATGTGGCGCTTTGGCTCATCGTATGATGTATTCGCTTCCTTATCTTTTCTTTTTCTCGGTTTGGTAGACATGTCCTTCACATAGAAAACCTGAGCCACATCATTCGCTAGGACGAATGGTTCGTCTGTGTACCCAAGATTGTTGAGATCCACTGTTGCCATTCCGTACTGCAGGTCTACCTTTACCCCGCCTCCTGTCAGATTGACCCATTTGCACCGAAACAAAGGGACCTTAAAAGAAGGTCTATAGTCAAGTTCCCATATCTCCTCTATGTAACCATAATATGTGTCATTTTTCCTATTGTTGTTTGTTGCATCAAAGCGGACACCACTGTTTTGGTTGGTGCTCTTTTTATCTTGGGCGATCGTGTAAAATGTATTCCCATTTATGTCGTACCCTTGGAAAGTCAATATAGTCGAAGATGGTGACTTGGCCAACAAGTACAGCTGATCTCCAACAGTGGTGTTATTGATGAGATGTGTTTGCAACCAACCGCCGAAAGTCGCCATGTGTGTACGTTTAATCCAGGAGTCAGACTGCTCCGGGTTCTTGGAGCGTACAATATCCATGTGTTCCTCGATATATGGAGCCACCAAGGTGGAATTTTATAGAACTGTAGCGTGCCTTTTCCACTCAGTCTCCCCTCATGCCGCGATTGAGGAACACCAATCGGCTTAAGGTCAGGAATAAAGTCAACACAAACACCAATCGGCTTAAGGTCAGGAATAAAGTCAACACAAAACTCAATAACCTCCTCTGTTCCATAGCCCTTGGAGATACTTCCTTCTGGCCTAGCACGGTTATGAACATATTTCTTTAAGATTCCCATGAACCTCTCAAAGGGGAACATATTGTGTAGAAATACAGGACCCAGAATGGTAATCTCGTTGACTAGGTGAACTAGGACGTGCGTCATAATATTGAAGAAGGATCGTGGGAACACCAACTCGAAACTGACAAGACATTGAACCAAATCATTCTGTAACCTTGGTAGGATTTCTGGATCGATTACCTTCTGAGAAATTGCATTGAGGAATGCACATAACTTCACAATGGCTAATCGAACATTTTCCGGTAGAAGCCCCCTCAATGCAACCGGAAGTAATTGTGTCATAATCACGTGGCAGTCATGAGACTTTAGGTTTTGGAATTTTTTCTCTGCCATATTTATTATTCCCTTTATATTTGATGAGAAGCCAGACGGGACCTTCATACTGCTCAGGCATTCAAAAAAGATTTCCTTCTCTTCTTTGGTAAGAGCGCAGCTGGCAGGACCTTGATACTGCTTTGGATGCATGCCGTCTTTTTCGTTCATACGTTGCTGGTCCTCCCGTGCCTCCGGTGTATCTTTTGTCTTCCCATACACGCCCAAGAAGCCTAGCAGGTTCACGCAAAGATTCTTCGTCACGTGCATCACATCGATTGCAGAGTGGACCTCTAGGACTTTCCAATAGGGTAGCTCCCAAAAAATATATTTCTTCTTCCACATGAGTGCGTGTCCGTTAGCGTCATTCGGAACAGATTGTCCGTCAGGACCCTTTCCAAAGATTACTTTTAAATCCTTGACCATATCAAATATATCATCACCAGTACGGTGGCCAGGCTTTTTCCGATGATCTGCCTCACCTTTGAAATGCTTACCTTTCTTTCTTAAGGGATGCCTGATCGGAAGAAATCGACGATGTCCCGGGTACATATTCTTCTTACATTTATCCAAATATATACTTTCAGTCTCATCTAAACAGTGAGTGCATGCATTGTATCCCTTGTTTGTCTGTCCTGAAAGGTTACTAAGAGCAGGCAAATCATTGATGGTTACAAACAGCAACACTCGTAGGTCAAATTCCTCCTGTTTGTGCTCATCCCACACACGTACACCTTTTATATCCCACAACTGTAAAAGTTCTTCAACTAATGGCCTTAGGTAGACATCAATGTCGTTGCCAGGTTGCTTAGAGCCTTGGATGAGCACTGGCATCATAATGAACTTTCGCTTCATGCACAACCAAGGAGGAAGGTTATAGATACATAGAGTCATAGGCCAGGTGCTATGACTGCAGCTCTGCTCCCCAAAAGGATTCATGCCATCTGTACTTAGACCAAACCATAAGTTCCTTGCGTCATCCGAAAAGCCCGGCCACTTTCTCTCGATTTTTCTTCACTGCAACCCATCAGCGGGTACTCTCAACATCGCGTCATTCTTACGGTCTTCTTTGTACCATCGCAACAACTTGGCATGCTCTTTGTTTTGGAACAAACGTTTCAACCGTGGTATTATAGGAGCATACCACATCACCTTGGCAAGAACCCTCTTCCTAGGGCGCTCGCCCTCAACATCACCAGGGTCATCGCGGCTGATCTTATAGCGCAATGCACCGCATACCGGACATGCATTCAAATTCTCGTCATGAATATGTAACTGGCGCCACATGGCGCCTCTGTTTCTGGCCATTATGCATCAAGCCGTATGTAACTGGGACCGAGTACAAAAATAATATGTTAGAAACTGAGATTGCACTGTAAATTATTTGTCATGTTAAAAAATAAAAATGAAATGTACCTCACGACTTGATATCTAAATTCATGCATATCATGAATATTACAAAAAAAAATGCCGTGGATGTCGAACTGAGGTAACATTGCTTTGTGTGTTGCGGCAATAGTTTGGACGCTGGGATTTGGACAAAGAGATGAGGGGCCTAGGGCATGCGTGCATTGCTAGAAACTTTATGGGCCCTTCCTACGAAAGCTATAGAAAAAAGAGCATCTGCTGATCAAGTCTTATCTCCTAACAGGGTTGTACCTACGAAATTGGAGGCCTTGTGCAAAATTTCAAATTAGTCCCTAGATAAAATATAATTTTGTTGTGGGTAATAAAATATAAGTTTTGTAGATATACCATAGTATTATTCTACTTGTGCAAAATTTCAAATTAGGCCCTAGATAAAATATTTTTTTTGTGGGTAATAAAATATAAGTTTTGTAGTTGTACCATAGTATTATTCTAATTTCTAAATAATTATATCTTATAAAAAAGAAAATCTTAAAACTCAGAATGCATAACTTCATTTTTCACATAAAAGTGGTATATCCTTCTAGCACTCATTGACACTAAATGCATCCATATCAAAATATCATACACATTATGCAGTCAAAGTTCTCCATCTTTGACAGCTAATAACTACTAAAAATTATTTAAAATTTGTTGAATAAATGTGCCAATATATTTGACATGAAATTTTTCCCCATTTTTCTATAATTAACTACTCCATGTGCAAAAAACAAATATAAAAAATTGTCATCTATTTTGAGCACAAAGAGTACATAATCTTCAATTGCTTTTTCATAAGCAACCTTATTTCAAATATTATTTCCAACTGCTAAATTTTTTTGTCCGCCGAATGGAAATTTATATTAGGTGGGAGGAAGTGTACAAATTGTTAGCTGTTGCTATTCAGTACCATCACAAGTACTACTAATGTAAAATTAACTCCAATTAGTACGAGCACTTTGCAAAATCTGGGGGCCCCCGCCCGTGACTTGGAGGCCCCCTCCAGGTGCACACCATGCACAGGCTTCCTGTACGGACATGTGTCCTAAAAATATATATGAAATACATAATTTTGATTTGTGACGTAAAAATGTCATTTTGTATTTAAGCAAAATATATTTTCTTTAATTAAAAAAATAAATTTGTGATTTCTGCATGGTATAAAACTTGGTTGGTAGACGACCATGAACCCCGTGCATATCCAAGATCTAACTCTTTTTCCAACACGCGTCAGATGGTCATGGATTGTGTGCTCAAGGAAGAGGTTGCCGTACGTATTCCCACATTTGATGCTCATCTGAGCGGTCTTGATGTTGACGCTATCCGATTCAGCGCTCATGCTAACATACTATTTATACTAAATATTTTTACTTCCTTAGAACTAATCATACCATTATTTTTTAAATGCACTTTCATTTGTACAACAATTATCATCCGTTTAAATCTGCTAAAAGATAAAACATGACAAATTCACATTCATTTACATAACAATTTGAGACACTTAGGTGTACCATAAAGTGTTTATATGTTTTTTTCCATTTAGTCATGTATTTAAAGCTGATTGGTTCACTGAGTCTCCAATAAATACCCTAAATGGAGATTTGGAGAGTACACTTGTGTGGCTTTGTTATAGCTAACGGTAATATCTAGAGTGTATGAGTTGTAAAAAGTGGTCCATCCTTGAATCTCTCTCTCTCTCTCTCTCTCTTCTCTCTCTCTCTCTCTCTCTCTCTCTCTCTCTCTTCTCTCTCTCTCTCTCTCTCTCTCTCTCTCTCTCTCTCTCTCTCTCTCTCTCTCTCTCTCTCTCTCTCTCTCTCTCTCCTCTCTCTCTCTCTCTCTCTCTCTCTCTCTCTCTCTCTCTCTCTCTCTCTCTCTCTCTCTCTCTCTCTCTCTCTCTCTCTCTCTCTCTCTCTCTCTCTCTCTCTCTCTCTCTCTCTCTCTCTCTCTCTCTCTCTCTCTCTCTCTCTCTCTCTCTCTCTCTCTCTCTCTCTCTCTCTCTCTCTCTCTCTCTCTCTCTCTCTCTCTCTCTCTCTCTCTCTCTCTCTCTCTCTCTCTCTCTCTCTCTCTCTCTCTCTCTAGTGTATGCGCCTACACACACAGGCAGGTGCTTGCAGCAGGATTGACATTGCTACCTTCTAAAAATTGTGGAATGGTCTGCATATATGTGGAACAACATATAAAGGGGATTTTTCTGGCATAGATGGTGATAGTTTTCACATACTTATTTAGTGCATCCGTTGGATGACAATCCCTACTCCTTGCATTAACTTCGATGATAAGGCCTCTCCTTTGCCTATTGGTCAACTACGTTGATGCAAGACTTTCTTTATTTTTTGACTTCGCATAAGCCACCATCCTTATTCTCTTTTCTATTCAAAGTGCCAAAGTGTACACATACACTCAAGTATTCATGAGGCGAGACGGAGTAGACAGAAAAGTCTTCTTTCGTCCCAAGCAGGCTTATAAACCGATAATATAATTGCTTCTTAGGAGTGCCTGCACTTTGTTTTTGTTTTCATTTTTCCATGTTTATCTTTTTGGGGTTTTCTGCCTTTTCTCTTTTACCTATTTTGTGCAAATAGTAAACTCAAATATTTTTTAATAAATACACAAACATTTTCAATACATGACGAACAATTTTTAACACATGATAAACAAGTTTTTAAATACACATTGGACATGTACTTAATACATGATAACCGTTTTTAATACAAGATGAACATTAAAATTCATGATGGACATGTTTTTAATACATGAAAACATTTTTGTAATTACATGCGCATTTTTTAAAATGGGCGAATACTTAAAAGGAATGGATAACATTTTAAAAATGCACGATAAACATGTTTTTAATACATGACAACATTTTTCAGTATCATGAACATTTTTTGAAATGCGTAGAGACATATAAAGAACTGGCTAACATTTTCAATATACACAATGAACAATGTTTGTATACACAATATGCACTTTAAATAACACTATAAGCATTTTGTAAATATATAATTAAAAATTTTCTAATACATGCTGGATATATTTAATACATGATGAATATTCTCGGAGCGTTTTCTTCTGTTTTTCAGTATAGATTTTTACGTTTATTTTGTTTTTATTTCGTTTTTTCCCCGTTTATCTTTTTGGGGTTTTCTACCTTTTCTATTTTATCTATTTTGTGCAAATAATAAATTCAAGTATATTTTTTAATAAATACACAAACATTTTCAATACATGACAAACAATATTTAACACATGATGAACAAGTTTTTAAATACACACTGGACATGTACTTAATACATGATAACCCTTTTTTTTAATACAAGATGAACATTAAAATTCATGATGGACATGTTTGTAACACATGAAAACTTTTTTTTATTACATGAGCATTTTTTAAAATGGGCGAAGACTTATAAAGAATGGATAACATTCAAAAAAGCATGATAAACATGTTTTTAATACATGACAACATTTTTAATATCATGAACATTTTTTTAAATGAGTAGACACATATAAAGAACTGGCTAACATTTTCAATATACACAAAGAACAATCTTTGTATACACAATATGCACTTTAAATTACACTATAAATTTTTTGTAAATATATAATTAACATTTTTCTAATACATGCTGGACATATTTAATACATGATGGACATTTGAAAAAAATAATACACAATAATTTTTCAATACATGCTAAAAAATTTAATATAGTAAGAATACATTTTTTACAAAATTAGTTAAACGTAAATGTTTTCAAATATATACTTTTTTTACTATTTTCAAAATATATATTTATGCATAAGGGGAAACAAGAAAAAAAAGTAGGAAAGAAAACCTCGCGATCACTGCATTTTTAAAAAACTTGTTACCATTGATTGCAAATTTTTGTTGGCCGATTACCAAGCTGACCGCTTGGTGGATTTGCTTCCTACCGGTAAACCGGTCTTTGACATCCTCAAAAAAAAAGTAAAGCTGTTTTTGACACATGTCGGTGCTTTTTTTTTTCTTCATGTCACACGTGTGGCACTTATCTGGGTTTTTCCTTTCGAGAGAAGCCCTGCTGGTTTTGTGATTGAATCGCCCTCCTCTCTAGGAGTTCGTGCGCTGCTGGGCCTGGCCAAGTGCAGGCGCACTAGCACCTCCCCCTCTGAGGTGCTATGAGTGATATGTGTCGCACCTTGCGCGCCAGGGATATATCTCGCCTGCTGCGAGAGGACTGTCCGTCATCTCTAGGGAACTCTCGTATTAGTGGACCAGCCCATCGAAATGGTTCTGGAAAGGCTCAATAGAGCTGTATAAATAATTTTTAGAACCTTGTTCCACTTTTCTATGTTTTGTTATCGGTTTTATTTGGTTTTATCTTTTTCCTTTTTTTCAGATACATTCCTACCCGCAAGTTGTACATTTTCATATATACGTGAAATATTTTTTAATATACCTTGAACATTTTTAAATACACGATGAACATTTTAAAAATACATATCTGAGCATTCTTTCAAATAAACGTTCAGACATTTTTATTAATGGTAAAAAATATTTTTTTTCTAAATCACGAGATCAGTTTTTTACTTTTTAAAAAATGTCTTTAAACATTTGAACATTTTTTTAAACATTCACATACTATTTTTTGCATAGTACGGAACATTTATTTTCCAAATTATGCAAAAATTTAAAAAAAAATTCTTAACATTTCTTATTTTTTGTGAGCATTTAAAAAACTCAATACTTTTTTCAGGTTACAGTTTTTTAACTTGTCTACTGTAGCAAGTTTTATTTGGTACTTTTCCTAGTCGCTAAAATGGGGCGGCCCAATACCTTCCCAGGTGCGATTCCTCGGCAATTTGCAGCAGAGAGCGACAGGAGAGAGCAACTAGTCAAGGAGTACACACTACGCGTATCCCCGCGGGGTCACTTTGGTGGGGTGAGAGCGCGTCAAGTGGTGCGTCCAGCCGTCACCACATGTCGCGTGCCTCAGGATTTTATTTTTATTTTTTTGTACGCATTTTCGGGTTTTACATGAGTTTTCTTTGGCCTTTCCTTTTTTGACCAGTTTCCCTAGGTTTCAGAGAAAAAAATCAGAAAAAAATATGCTTCCACGAGAATCACATATTTGCTTTTTCGTAGAGGCACATATTTGCTTCCGCGAGAAGCACAGCTGTGATTTTTCCAAACGGAAAAAAATCATGAATTCTTTTGAGAGATTTATTTTTGCTTTCACCAGAAGCACATATTTGCTTCTCGTGGAGGCACAGATTTGCTTCCGCGAGAAGCATAATTCTGCTTCCCGGAAAGGAAAAAACTTTTTTTTTTTGCTTCCAAGAGAAGCACATATTTGTTTGCTGGGTGTTCTTTTCGACGCGCTCGGCTTAGAGGAACATAAGCCGAGTCCCCGAAAAATAGCTCACGGCTTGTAGGCTCCCGCACGGCAAAACATGATTTTCCTGTGGTGGTTGTCGGCGTGTTGTTTGGATGGGACTGGAGGTCGCCCTGACTTGCAGGGCCTGTCACCCTGTTCACTTGCGTTGAGTGAAATGGTGTTCTCCACATAGGTGTCACCTGATTCGTCTTCAATTTCGTCAGCTAACTTCCTCATCCTACGCTGCTCTTCCTCTTCCTCTATTGTTGCGCCCTTAGCCATGGCGTGGTCTCGCCATTTCTCCTAGGGTCTTTGCATCCGGGGGGGTTACAGGAAGAAAAAAGGGTGTCTGTTCGTGTGTATTTTATGGATGGATTCCTTTGTAGTCCTGCACTTCAACCCTTTTCTTCTCCTTTTTGCCGATTAACAATGTTTATGTTTTTTTTTGAGACATACAATGTTTACGTTTCGATTAAAAAAAAACATTTACCTGTCTTTAAAGCCTGTTTCAAACTGGTCATGGAGGAGTAGGAGAAGCCTGCACAGTCCCACTCTCTCGCTCGTTTCAAACTCCAAAAAATGCAATACGACCCAACCTATTAATTCCAACCAGGTGACTGGGCTTATATCGCCCAGAAAGGTAGCACTAGAGTAGAGTAGAGGCCCACGCAGGCCCAGCTTCGAAAACCTGCTAAATCCCACTCACCCTCGCGCTCACACTCGCCGCGTTTCTTTCCTCCAACGGCGACACCGCTGGCTGATGCCAAAACCGGCAACCCGGCCGGAGCCCGCTGGTCATTTATAAGGATGCCCCGTTTCCCCTTGCCCTAGCCCACGCCTCCTCCCACCCTCAGCCGCCGCCCCACGAAATCCTTGGCCCCTTGCCCGCTCAGCCCTCCGACAGGTCGTCTACTCGCCACCATGGCCGCCCGCAACTCAGCCGACCCGATCCAGCCAGCCACCCCCAGTTCGTCCGTGTTCGCCGCCGACCAGATCCACCAGGACACCGTGGCTGCGTCGGCAGGGGCGTCTCGAGCTACTGGGCCGCTCCCAACCCAGCAAGGGTCACCCGTGATGGAGATGGCTCCACAGGCCGGATCCACGACGATGGAGCAGCCGCCGTTGCCTGCTGGCTCTGTACCCATGACAGCGCTGCAGCCTCCACATGCGGGATGCATGACGGCGCAGCCGCCGTTGCCCGTCGGCCCTCCGTCCATGACGGCGATGGAGCATCTACAGGCGGCCGTACATCTGATGGCAAAGCAGCCGTTGCCCACTCCCAAGCGTAAGCATCCTTCCTGAGTTTCCTGACTATTTTGGTTTGTGTATCTTCTGTTAGATTAATGTTTTGTCTTGTTCTTGCATATTCATAGGAAAGTTTAAGGTATAATGGTGGTACATGTGGTAGTTTACCATAGGGAGATGGAACTGTATTCGTTTTGTTGATGCTTGTGGTTGTAGTTTATACAACAATTTTTGGTCATGCCAACAGCTATAACTTATAAAAATGCTTTGTTGACTTTGTGTAGATTTAGGCATCGGTTATGTCTACAGAAAAGTATAGTGCTGTGCGGCGAGCAGTGTAGCAACATCTTTTATTTGCCCATCTTTCTGTAAAAGTATAACTTACACCCTGCAGTTATTTCTAGTTTATCATGTAGATATTTGAAATATTCATGGTTGATTATTTGTTTGTAGTTGTTTCAAGAATAACTGCATCAGGTTGGTAGACTAGATGGTGAGATTAGTTAAGGAGATTCTAGAACAGAAGCTATCTGCATAGCACAGTACTGTTTCATTAGCCTAAGTATTCTTGTTGAAGCTTCGAAGTAATAATAGGAAAAGTAGTAGTTGAAGATTTCTTACCATCGCAGGTCTATTGTTTCCTTAACCAAAGTTTTCTTGTTAAAGGTTTAAAGTAATCCTAGGAAAAGTAGTACTTCAAATTTTCTTAGCATAGCTAGCAGATTATTGTTTCCTTAGCCTAAGTTTTCTTGCATAGCAGGTTATGGCATGTAGTAGAGGATGAAGATCTGTGATTCTTTTATGGTCTTATCATGTAGTATTTTGACCTTTGGGTGTCGTGTTCCCTAGTTTTCTCTTTGTTGAAAACATTACCACATAGTTGTCGGCACACATTTCTACTATCGTTCTAAACAGCTTTGAAAGGGTTGTGTCTGACCAAATATATTGTAAATGTAAAAATAGAATTGCTCAACATTGCTTATGTGAATCTGTTTAACATAGCTTGGAACTTGCATGCTACTACGTCGTATGGCGCGATAATTTTTTATGCGACAATCAATAGTTCAATAAACCTGGTTTCATGTTTCCTTTTAATGCCCTTCCAATATTTTATGTGAGCATGACAAATTGCCATTTGGGCATTAATTGGGTATTTGTTATAGTTGTTGAGCTACACGATAGGTTAAATAACTATTTGTAGTTATCAATACTCTTGAATATCTTGTAAAGTGTTACGAGAAACCAACGTACATATCTCTATTTCAACCTCATAGATGACAAATGATGCCATCAATGGGCATACTATATTGAAACATTTATATGCTAGCCATATTCTTTAAATCACTCATTTTAACCCTTTCCACGATGGTAATAGTGAGATTGTCTTTTTTTTAAGTCTTGAGATGTTCTTTTCTTGATGTGTGGTCTTGATAGCCCAACATGTTAGTTTCAGTTGTCGTATTTCCTTTTATATTTGGCTTGCTTGTAAATGAAGGGTATACAATAATAATTTCGATCACAAGTTATGTGCGCTTGAATGTCTTATAAAATTTTATGCCGAGTAACACATACTTGAAAATAATTTTGTTTTGACACTCTTTCTGCAGACATGCATTTTGGTGAAACATCCACCAACCCACCCCAGGAGCGTGATCTAGCAGGGAGTAACATCGAGCGCCGTATGGTGGCACAACATAAACTCGTTCTCAGCTTGTTGGATGGTCTCGCAGACACCCGGCTTGACCTTGCTCTTGCCCGTGGGATCCAACCCCCGGTAACAAGCACGGACACACCAGCAGTAGCAGCGGCAGTGCTGTCTTTACCACTTCCTGCACCATTGTTCAGACATGGGCCCATTCTCCCAGGACCCCGTACCATGAGGGAAATCCCCACATGGAAGGCTGCTTACCAGTTCGCCTCCAAGTTTTACAGGTCCACTACTAGGCCTGAGCATCCTTCTCAGCGTCGTCGCACCGACGATTCCACTCCCATACTCGTAGAGAATACAGACGAGGAGGAGGAGGATCTCGAGGTGGCTTCCTACTCTGAGGAGGTGGATCTCGAGGAGGATTCTGTCACGCCTGCTACTCCCACATCCAGCACCGACCCAGGAGAGGCATCAGAACCAGGCGAGAAGCGCAAGAGGAAACGGAGCCAGTGGTTGGACTCAGACACCTGAGCCACTTAGAGCTCTTTCCCTTTATCCATCTCTCCTGGCTGGCGCTTGTGTATGGGTGTCTTGTATGACTTTAGAAGGATTTCCCTTTATCCGTCTCTCCTGGCTGGCGCTTGTGTATGGGTGTCTTGTATGACTTTAGAAGGATGTGTCTTCCTTTCCCTTCGTCTATATATCTCTCTCCATCCTGCTACTCCAATCCCAAATCCTACCTATGTACTCCTATGAATCCCAAATTTGAGTGACATATCAGAGGATTGGCTAGTTCGTGCATAACATATTTGTAGATGGCTTACGTGAAGGTTTTTAAGTTTTAAAACAAAACAATTTCGGACCTCATCGAAATATGAGGAAAATATGGAAATTTTGTATATTTTGGAAATTGTTTAGGAATTTAAGATTTCAAATTTCACTTAATTTTAATGAATTTTAACCTAATTTAAATTTATTTTGAAATAAGTTTGAATCTGGCTCGGAATTTCGGGGTTAAGAATATTTCAGACCCCACCAAAATATACAAATTTTTGGAAATTTCATTGAAATTTTTAACCCAAAAGACTTGGATACTGCCATTTCTCTTGCGTATTTGAAGCAAGAAGCTCTTGAAATTACCAAATGGCGTGAGTTCGTGGCGTGCGGAAACCAATTCACGCTCCCAAAAACATCTAAGTGGGGCCATGCCTCTTCCTCCTCCTCCTGGGCGCCCTCCAATACGAGTAGCGCCTGGCGAGGAGAAGCGTGGAAGCGATATCACGCGTGACATGCCCTCAACTAAAGACCGGCTCACGACCTTACGCGCGTATCACCGTGACAGGGGGTTATGCTATCTCTGCGACGAGAAGTGGGTGCGGGATCACAAAGGTGCTACTTCTGTTCAACTTCATGTTGTGAACTACACCATACAATTCAAATTTTTTTCTTTACTATATTAATTTCCATGTCTCTTCTGACCTTTTTCTCATTTCCTTTCTGGGACAACTTATGTATTGCGAGGGTCTTGACTCCTTATTACAAGGAATATTTCCTGTTTTCATCACATAATCTAGAGGAGGCAAGTGAGGATGGAATTACCGTACTTTTCTGCTTGCAAGATATTTACTCCCAGGTTTTTTCTCCCTTGAGTAACATTTTGCTTGAATTGGCATATGTGGATTTATTTTTTGTGTCTTCCGATTGCCATCAAAACTGACTTTGTTTCACGAAAATGTTCAAACCCTGAAGATGAATTTTTTCCTCGAAATGGTGGACAGCAGAACTGGGGAGGAGGTCCGTGAGGATGATACATTGGAAGATGAGCTTCATCTTTGGGCATCATATGTAGATGGTATTTTCTTACACCCCATTCGCATGCCGGCTCTTTGTGTCATGCTTAGTGATCCAGTTTTAAAATCGTTGCTGCTCTTTTTTAAACAGTAAGAGCGTTTATGTACTACCGAAAAGCTTTGGAGCTCAGGCTTTTCTTGATATGGCCAAAGATGATGGTATTTGCATTACTTAACCAATGATGTTGTTCTGAATGGGGCCTTAGGCAATTATAGTGACTTCTCACTTCTCTTTCTTTGTTTGTTAGATCTAATGAAAGGCTACAGAGCAAGCGAGTCTGAGGACTCTCCATTAATGACACAATGCAAAGCAATAGCTGACATGAGGTTTACATATGTTGTCTTATGCCAGTAGTATGGAATCCAGAAATGTTCCGGTGATCCTTGTGCACATGATATTTTGAGACTAATGACAACGTAAGCTTCAGTTTGAGACTCGGAAGTCCAGGATATATGTTGCTTTCAGTGGAATATGAATCTTACTTTAATTTGGTCCATTTCTTTGTCATCTATACGGTAAAGTTCCATGTAGCGGTGCCTTTGCATGTCTATGTGTGAGAAATGATAGTTGGGCTAGAAGAATGGCAGTTTGTTGATATTCTTAATAATTAGTAATCAATAATAAAAACTCTAAGTTTTGTTTATTTACTGCACCGATATCTATCCTAGTCGGTATTAGTGCATGGTGATGTTCCGTGGTCTATCAAATTTCATTATCATTGAAAACTAGTGCTTGAATTCTAGATAGTTACATTTATGAGGTCACATTATTCATAATACTGTCATTATTTGTATTTTACATGTCACATACTTGTATATACGATATATGATGGTACTTAATGTAGGGGAACGCAGCAGAAAACAAAAAATTTCCGACCTACGCACCAGCCCAGGACCACTATGGAGACTGCATACAAGGTTTGATCTTTTCGTTACCGACTCGTAGCGCAGCGGAAGTAGAGTCGATGACGATCGGTGGTGCAGATCCCCGCAGCTAGGATTTTACAACCTCCCAACCGTGAGGATGTACTCCCTCGTCAGCTCACCGGACGGATCTCCGGGCAGCCCTTCGGGAGGCCTTGGGACAGTCCCTCGGATAGTCCCACCGGACGGATCCTCGGACAGCCCTTCGGGAGGCCTCTGGACAGTCCCTCGGATAGTCCCACCGGACGGATCCTCGGACAGCCCTCCGGGAGGCCTCTGGACAGTCCTTCGGATAGTCCCACCGGACGGATCCTCGGACAGCCCTCCGGGAGGCCTCACGGACAGCCCTTCGGGCGGGTCACTCGGACAGCCCTTCGGGAGGACCCCCGAAACTCGGACAGTAACTCGGACAGCCCTTCGGGAGGACCCTCGAACAGCCCCTCGGGCAAAAAGATCAAACCTATCACCTCTCTACGGGGTTGCACACATACGGTGTCATCTATCCGGCAGGGCTTCACCGTCCAGAACTAGTTCCCACCGGAACCCAGACAGCCTTTCGGCTCTACGAAACTATTTCGCGGGGAGGGAGAGAAGAAGGCCAGATCATGCATGGCTTGTGTATATTGAGAAAGAGTGTGTCTTTAGGCAGCCCCCTCCACCCCTATTTATAGGCCAAGCCCAAGGGTGGCTTCTCCAAGAAGCCAAGGGGAAAAATACCAAAAAGCCCTCAAGGTGGCTTCTCCAAGAAGCCACCCAAAAAGCACTTTCACTATTCACGGAAACATTTTTCCGCGACCGTTAAATCCGAAAATATTTCTGTGGGTCTTAGAATAATTCCAGTACCCACTAAAATGATTTTGGACGCGTTCCGAAACAATTCCGGATTAGTGATTTTCATCTGCGAAAAACAACCAAAACGGTTCCGGCAGCTCCGGAACATTTCCGGGTTTTTTCTCTGAAAAATCCCAGAAGTTCCCAGAACAATTCTGGCACCCTCCAAGAATTTCCAGGCCTGTGCCGTAACCAATTTGACTTAATGGTATACCTTGAAACAACTTTTCAATTTTACCGAAACTATTCCGGTGCTCTCTCTCCGGAACATTTCCGTTGTCTCTGAAACTTTTCCGGTGTCTCCGAAACTTTTCCGGTGACTTTCTCTCAGACTCCCTGTCTAGTATTCAGCAGATAGATGAGCCTTAAGCATGTGACCCTATAGGTTCGGTGAAGTATAGACATGACCGGAACTCTTTCCGATCAATGATCAACATCGGAGCCGTGGACACCCATATTGATCCCTATACCCACACGAATAAATATTCGAGTGAACCTCCAGTTGCCGTGTGCTATTCCTGTTGCTTCGCGATATGTTACAAACACCCGAGGTGAGATTTTCTGCATCCCCGTGGATCAACAACTTGTCCACTATGCCAGTTACCTCGTTACCGGTTTTGTTCTCTTTTCTCGTTTCCGCGTTCCGGCATCCCTGTGATCAAATCACATTGTGTCTGGCCAGACGATGATGGATACCGTAACACCGAGAGGGCCCAGCGATATCTCTCCATCGTCGGAGGAGCAAATCCCAATCTTGAGCTATCAAGTTACTTGACATACTTTTCCATGAACCCGTAAGCCGCCGTAATAGCCACCCATTTACGGATGATGTTTAACAAACCCCAAAGTTCATGAAGCAAGCATGAAGAAACTCGATACTCTCATGGTCTAAGGAATTATGCAAACGTAAACCATCTCTGTGTTATTAACCATTAACTTGTGACGAATGTATCTCATAGCATAACATCAATTCGGGTCGATTCAACACAAGTGTTCTCCTAACATTGTGCCCTCAAAGTTGCCAGCATAGGCATGCCCATGATCAGGAAAACAGAACCATCATGCAACACTTGAGCTAGTCTTAGAGGCCAGACTAGGAATACATTTTACCGTTTATTATTCCACACGTGCATATGAGTCTTCCTCCGAGCCTCGTAGTTATTGCAGACTCGAGAACCATAGCAGTTATAGCATGGAACATAAACATAATTATGAACATGGAGATAAATAATAACATTTATTATTGCCTCTAGGGCATATCTCCTACAGAATCCCACTTGCACTAGAGTCAATAATCTAGTCAATGCTAATGCACATTACACCTATGGCATACCGGTGTAAAAATGCTTCGCATGTGGTATAGCCTGATGTCCAACGGATCTGACAACTTCAGTTCCGTGTGTATCTTTGCATGTCCTCGCGTTTTCACGCTTTCACAAAATTCATATTTTGTGTGGACTTGGCTTCGTATATATGTGAATCACTGGTCAAACCTTGATTCCTCAGACTGAGCTATGGAGCAACTATCTTCAATAGTGTTCCATTGACCAAAGCCATCTTGGAATCATACTAAGTTCATGAACGAACTGTATGATTCAACATCTTCTATGTCGCTTTGAAAGCGGCAACATACTTAGCCTTAGTTATAGAATTCGTCACAGTAACCTGTTTGGAACGATTTCCAAACACCGTGCCACCATATCGTGTATTACACAAAACCCTTAACTTAAATCGAAAATCGCATGGAGTAATGATGAAGACTGTATCGATGCAATTACTTACAACGAGCACTTCGTAGTCTCTGCTTGCGAGAAAACATGTCACCAGTGCTACTTTAGTACTTAATGACATTTTCCACTATTATCCCATGATCAGTACTTTGATCACTTTGGTATCTTTACTCGCAACTCCTTGGGAGTACTGGACATATCTGGTTGTTTTACATACCATGGAATACATGATTAATCCAAACATGAAAGTGTGTGGAATCTCCATCATGTATTTTGCTCATCAGTGTTTTGGGACACCGAGTCTTGCAAAAACCCTTTCCATGTGACTGGCAAGAATCACTCCTTGGCGTTTTAATGCTACACTGTTTTAGCATCTTGTCAATATGTATTTTTGGCTTTAGCCTATTAGGCAATTCTATCTCGTAGATAAATATGCCTAATGTCAAGGCTATTTAGCCCAAGCACTTCATCGAAAACTATTTTCAATGAAGTCCTAATTCGTGTCAAGAAATTTATATTATTTCCAATCAACAATGTGTTAAGCACACAAGGTTTTCAGAAATATTATTATGCTCCCACTTACTTTTTTGAAACCACAAGCATCTTCGTTATCCATTGATGAAAACAAACTCTTTTGACTATTTCATCAAAAACGAAGATTCCAACTCCATTTTGCTCTCTTCTGTCCATTGCTGGAACTCTGAAGTTTGCATACTTACTAGCATCCTCTGGATTGACAAAATACTTCGGACTGTATCACATGCAAGTCCTAGGTTGCATTTCCATCACATGGAAATCATTTTGGCATCCATGTATCATATCTCAAGATTGAAATATGTATTGATTGCTAGTTTAACCCGATCTGACTTTAAGCATCGCTATGGTGAGACAACCTCATCGTAGTCAACTCCTTGAACTTGTTATTGCAACAAGTCGAGCTTTATGGATAAAACATTTTATCCACATCAGTTTATAGTTCCATTAATGTTCGTTAGACTCTAAGTCTTCCGAAGGGTTTATCAAGATATAATCTTGAATCATTTATGGAAACTATCTCGGATTATGTTGGCATTTAGCCAATTTCAGAGTCAGGGCCCATCAACGCTTCCTTGTGTATCGTAGGTATACTGTTGTCTAACAACAATATCTCGCTTGCGCACCTGAGAGGTTTGCACAAGTTTTGCCTACGTGGTTCAGTTGCAAGTTCGACCGAAGTCCATACATCTCATGTAGAGGCTTCCGTATCAGTCACAGTAGGAAACTCTGGAATTACTTCCAAGGTTTCTTTCCTTTGATCTGATGACGAAGATACTGTTATCTCGTTGAGTTGCACTGTTCTCCCACTCACCTTTTTGCAAGAACCATTCTCCTTAAAAGCATACTGTTCTTGGTGGCAAACCTTTTTGCCTCGGTATAGTGGTGGAGGAATTCCCAATTACTTGGGATAACCAACAAAGTAGTACTTGTCTGATTTGGAATAGGTTTGTAAATATTTTACACAAGCCCCATATTCCAAATGTTAAGAAAAGACAAAGCATGGTTGGGCGTACCATACCATGACGTCATTTCAACAGACCTGATGGCGCTCTTTTCAGTGTAAAAGCCACAGTCTCTAAAGCATTACTTTAAAAGGGATAATGGCAAATTGATTTATGTCATCTTTGATCTTACCATGTCATAAATGGTTTGAATACATCTTCACAGACATTCCACTCACAGTGGTGTTCCGGGAGGTGTAAGTGATGAAACTCTTTTCACAACTCATCAGACATTCGCTAAACTTGTAACTCAAATATTTCTTTCTGCAATCAAATTGTAGAAACATAATTTTCTTGTTACAATAATTTCTATTTCATATTGAAAACCTTATGAATGATTTCAAAAGATCCAGACTTACGTCTCATCAAGTAAATATCCATATATCTACTTGAGTCATTTCTGAAGATAGAAAAATCCACTGCTAGCAACAACATTTATCGGACTACATACATCAAAATGTATGATCACCAATAAGTTCGTTGCTCGTTCCTTATGGCCTGTAAACGGTATTTCAGTCACTTCACTTTTCGGAGGAAAGTTGCAAGTGTCAGATGATTCATAATCAAACGACTTCAAAATCCATCATTATGGAATTTCTCCATGCGGGTTTCTCCAATGTGACCAAATGCAGTGCCACACATGTGTGGTATTCTCTTAGTCTTGCGACATTTAGCGTCAGTGTTATGGATGTATCATATTACCATCAATATTCATAATATACATCCCATCCCTGATGGAAGTATGGCCCTTATGTTTTTCATGATTCCGAACAACAATTGTTCTTTCATGAACAACACTCTTGCAACAAACATTATGCAAATGGGCTAGAGTGTGTAAAACTCTAAAATGAATTATGAAAGTAAATACAGAGGTAATGTATTATTATCAATATTCATAACATACATCTCATTCATAATGAAAGTATGGCCCTTATGTTATTCATAACACTGAACATCAAAAGTTCTCTTATGAACAACCTTCTTGCAAGATACCTTATGCAATGGGCTAGAGTGTGTAAAACTCTAAAATGAATTATGAAAAATAAATATAGACGGTAATACACTGATGGAAGGTATAGTAATATTTACTATATTCCCAGCGCGTATCTGAACCTCACTCCGGCAAGTCTTTTAGGCCGTAGTAGTTCTCGCATCGAGTCGCAACAGAATGCAATCGTGCGGGTATCTCTGTGATCAACTCACAATACCCAAGAATCAGTGATTAACATGTTTAATCATAATTCTTAAGAACTATTTCTTTTGACCAGCCTTTCTATACATCAATAGCTTGTATGACATTCATACATGAGCTGGACATTCCAGTCTTCTTTCTTTTTGCCTTTATACTTCTAACAGTTTAACTTTCAGTATTTCTCCTACTGTCAGAAGAAGCACCAACTTGAAGAGTGGCGTCAGCCCCGGACTTCCTAGGTGTGTAAGTCATACTAACACCCTTCGGACAATTCCTTTCTCTTAAGTTGTTGTTTTATTCACCATCATCATATGACAGGCGTTCTACTGGATCCCTCTGTTATTAGTCAAATGCATAGTAAACACTTTTACTAATAGTTTGCAAAACAAACATTGCTTTGGATATCCCATATCTTTTAGCCTTTGTTTGTGTCTGAAAATGATTTTCAGTTCCATGAATATCACATAACTATCCCAAACTTTTGAAGTTCGGGTCTCATGGAAGCAAACATATTGCACTTGACCGTAACGGAATTCTAGCTTTTGGATCGAAGGACGAGAGTCACATTATCCATAGCATTAGCGGGAGAACACCTAAAGCATGCGATAGGACAAAGTCCTTCTCGGCACTTTTGAGGACAATCCTCACATTACGTTACCAACCGTAAAGTTTTAACCAGATATTTAACAGCTTATTCAATTTTAACAGGGAAGGTGGAAACGCAAGCCATTATTCTACAACTATTTTGCAAATTACACTTTAGACAAAGTCCATAATTAATTGCACTGAGAATTAAGCAAGTTAATTCTACAATGCGCTCCCACTCAAATCAATATCTCTCATAATTGATTTTGAGTGATTCAAGATCCGCATTTCAATTCGACGCCATTGACGGGTTCATCACTGATGACGCGAATTTCAATCGGTAGGCCAACTTGCCGATCACATCTCTATGTGATTCTTGTTCATCTTTCGATGGGCGTGTTCCGAGCTCAGGACTCTCCTGCCTGAACGTCGAAGACAACCAAGTGATCTTGCTGCGAGGTCTGACCTCACCCGCCTCATTCCTCTCGATTCGTTCGTGCTCATGTGTACATGGCGCACCCCGAAAAGATACGAATTTCAGACGGTGCTACACTTGGGTGAATACTAACTATTTTGATATTTTAAGTGAGAGATCACCCTAATAAAAGCGACTACCGCGCAATCAAGAAGGGTGCATCATAAGGGATAAACATCTCAGGCAATTCATAATAGCATGATATGGTATAGCCCTTTCTGACAGAGAAGTCTTTAATTTCTTCGTCTTCGACATTCACGTCGGTGTTCACCTTCGCGAAGTTTGCCACCACCTTGTCGATGCACCAGATAATATTGCTATCTCTATAGCTAATAAAATAAGTGCATTACCTAAGGTTGACACGCAGGTCATTAAAGTGACAATCATATGGCTCCAGCCATCATGCCGAATCATGACACGCAGGTCATGTTAATTTACATTGTATAGTCATCTCATACATAATCGAATTAATATGAGAACTGCTATACCACATCACATGCACATCCTGCAAAACCAAGTTAGACGCCTCTAATCGGTTCATACAAAATTTCATTTTACATGGCTTCTAAGGTTTCGAAGCAAACCGAAGCTACCAACGTCCATCATCAAGTATGATTATTCAAGTCGCTAGATTAACTTTACAGGGTGTATGAAACACGAGATAATAAAATCTCGAGCCCCATACTGAACTTCGTCATACGCATGACCCCCGTGCAGATCATATCTGCATTGCCCTTTCGTCTGCTAAATTTCATCTTTCTTTTTAACTATGGTGGAATTCAACGAACTGTTAGCACTTCGTTGATCAATCAGGATCGCGGATTGCCAGAACTTTGAAAATTCACCATGCTGTTATCAAGATCAGAAATATGCAAATTCCAGGGAAGCAACAAGAACATCGGGTAACAGATTTCATCTGCTACCCGCACAAATAATTATCAGTAGTAGAACTCATCTACTGTAAATTATATTGTGCAACACCCATACATCTCATGTATTCTTGATCGTAACCTGCATCTACGCATAGCACGGCTCATGATGCCACTGTAGGGGAACGTAGCAGAAAACAAAAATTTTCCGACCTACGCACCAGCCCAGGACCACTATGGAGATTGCATACAAGGTTTGATCTTTTCATTACCGACTCGTAGCGCAGCGGAAGTAGAGTCGATGACGATCGGTGGTGCAGATCCCCGCAGCTAGGATTTTACAACCTCCCAACCGCGAGAATGTACTCCCTCGTCAGCTCACCGGACGGATCTCCGGGCAGCCCTTCGGGAGGCCTCGGGACAGTCCCTCGGATAGTCCCACCGGACGAATCCTCGGACAGCCCTTCGGGAGGCCTCTGGACAGTCCCTCGGATAGTCCCACCGGACGGATCCTCGGACAGCCCTCCGGGAGGCCTCTGGACAGTCCTTCGGATAGTCCCACCGAACGGATCCTCGGACAGCCCTCCGGGAGGCCTCACGGACAGCCCTTCGGGCGGGTCACTCGGACAGCCCTTCGGGAGGACCCCCGAAACTCGGACAGTAACTCGGACAGCCCTTCGGGAGGACCCTCGAATAGCCCCTCGGGCAAAAAGATCGAACCTACCACCTCTCTACGGGGTTGCACACATACGGTGTCATCTATCCGGCAGGGCTTCGCCGTCCAGAACTAGTTCCCACCGGAACCCAGACAGCCTTTCGGCTCTACGAAACTATTTCGCGGGGAGGGAGAGAAGAAGGCCAGATCATGCATGGCTTGTGTATGTTGAGAAAGAGTGTGTCTTTAGGCAGCCCCCTCCACCCCTATTTATAGGCCACGGTCATGGGTGGCTTCTCCAAGAAGCCAAGGGAAAAAATACCAAAAAGCCCTCAAGGTGGCTTCTTCAAGAAGCCACCCAAAAAGCACTTTCACTATTCATGGAAACATTTTTCCGCGACCGTTAAATCCGAAAATATTTCTGTGGGTCTTAGAATAATTCCAGTACACACTAAAATGATTTTGGACGCGTTCCGAAACAATTCCGGATTAGTGATTTTCATCTGCGAAAAGCAACCAAAACGGTTCCGGCAGCTCCGGAACATTTCCGGGTTTATTCTCTGAAAAATCCCAGAAGTTCCCAGAACAATTTTGGCACCCTCCAAGAATTTCCAGGCCTGTGCCGAAACCAATTTGACTTAATGGTATACCCTGAAACAACTTTTCAGTTTTACCGAAACTATTCCGGTGCTCTCTTTCTGGAACATTTCCGTTGTCTATGAAACTTTTCCGGTGACTTTCTCTCAGACTCCCTGTCTAGTATTCAGTAGATAGATGACCCTTAAGCGTGTGACCCTATAGGTTTGGTGAAGTATAGACATGACCGGAACTCTTTCCGATCAATGATCAACATCGGAGCCGTGGACACCCATATTGATCCCTATACCCGCACGAATAAATATTCGAGTGAACCTCCAGTTGCCGTGTGCTATTCCTGTTGCTTCGCGATATGTTACAAACACCCGAGTTGAGATTTTTTGCATCCCCGTGGATCAACAACTTGTCCACTATGCCTGTTACCTCGTTACCGGTTTTGTTCTCTTTTCTCGTTTCCGCGTTCCGGCATCCCTGTGATCAAATCACATTGTGTCTGGCCAGATGATGATGGATACCGTAACACTGAGAGGGCCCAAAGATATCTCTCCATCGTCGGAGGAGCAAATCCCAATCTTGCGCTATCAAGTTACTTGACATACTTTTCCATAAACCCGTAAGCCGCCGTAATAGCCACCCATTTACGGATGACGTTTAACAAACCCCAAAGTTCATGAAGCAAGCATGAAGAAACTCGATACTCTCATGGTCTAAGGAATTATGCAAACGTAAACCATCTCTGTGTTATTAACCATTAACTTGTGACAAATGTATCTCATAGCATAACATCAATTCGGGTCGATTCAACACAAGTGTTCTCCTAACATTGTGCCCTCAAAGTTGCCAGCATAGGCATGCCCATGATCAGGAAAACAGAACCATCATGCAACACTTGAGCTAGTCTTAGAGGCCAGACTAGGAATACATTTTACCGTTTATTATTCCACACGTGCATATGAGTCTTCCTCCGAGCCTCGTGGTTATTGCAGACTCGAGAACCATAGCAGTTATAGCATGAAACATAAACATAATTATGAACATGGAGATAAATAATAACATTTATTATTGCCTCTAGGGCATATCTCCTACACTTAAATAATAGAAATTCTCCTGCTATGTTTGTCATGATGTCGGCGAGAGTGGGCTTCGGCCCAGTTGTTTGAGGTTCTCAATGGGTTTGGCCCTAGTTGTACGCTTTTCGCCCGTTTTTTCATAATTAACTGGGCAACAACCTTCTACTTAACTAATAAAAAAGGCAAAGATTTTGCCTTGGTTTCAATTAGAAAGATAGAAATATATTTGCTGGGTAGACATCCATCTTTTGGTGTTGCCTATATTGATGAAGTTGAAGCACCTAGCCAAGATAGAAATATGAAGATTGACAAAGTTTACTACTCAGTTTTGGTGAAGGCTGCTGTTACAAAATCAGATGAAGCTAGACAGAGTCCTTACCAGGTACTGCAAAATGCTCTTTGAATTCATTATACCTTGGTTAAATTTGTTGTAAGTTATGTTGACGGTGTTTCTCTTTGTTAATCTTAACTATGTCCACTTGATGTGAAAAATGAGGAACAAATTTGAGGAGGCTTTATGTTATCTAGGCCAAATAGGCATCTCTAGAAAATAATTCTTGTTTTGACATGGTGAAATTTATTTGCGAGACTTGGTTAAAGGCATAGACATAAGCTATTGTTCATTTTCCATATTGTCCACTAAAGTTTACACTTACGAGTAATTTTTTCATGTGTGGAGAAGTCCATTTTATTCCTATCAAGTGTGAGTCCTCATAATCACATACATAGCAGTTTCGAGTCTGTGTTTTCGCAAAAAAAAAGCAGTTTCGAGTCTGTAAAAGATAGGATAAGTTTGAACCTCACTAGGAGTCGTTTTAGCGTCAAACTCTTCAAGATAAAAGTTGTTTTAAGCCGGATCGACATATGATCGGGGTAGCATCGTGTTGGGCAATTATCCTAGGCCGAGTGGGGTGTGGTGTCGGGACTTTGGCCCCTATATAATACGAAATAAAAAACCTCCAGAAGATGCGCGTTGGAGCAGCCCAAAACCCCTCTATCTTTTCAATCTTGTTTTGATCTCATGTGAGCCACCTCCCGATTCGATCTGAGAGCCAACAAGTGGTATTCAGATCCACGTTGGGAGACGCCCAGTGACCGGCGACGAAGGTGGACGACGACCTCAGCAAGGGGAGGACGACGGCGGAGGGATTCATGGCGGCTAAAGAATTTGCTATGCCTGGATCAAAGTACCCTCATTTTGATAGGGAAAACTTTGGGTCTTGGCAAGCATTGATGGGATGTACTCTTCGCGCCCCTGAATTATGGCATGGGGCGGCTGTGTCATCGCTGGGACGCAGGGGAGGAAGATCACGGGACGGTGGCGTGAGGCGGTTGCGTCGTCAGCTCGTCGCTGGGACGCTGGGAAAGAAGATCTGAGGGCAGCGACCGACGTTCGGCCCTGTGCGATCGAGGAGACGGATGTCAGGCGGCTGCTTCGAGTGATGAATGGCAACGAACTAAGATCTGTGTAGTCGAGATGGGTCAAATTGTGATTAATTGCTTTATTTAAGAATTGTGATTTGAATTACCGAAATGTCCTACCGCAAAAATTGGAGGGATTAATATTGACCATTGGATCAACAATATACTTTACTACCCACTATTTTGAGTAGTATGATGTACCGTAAAAATTCTCTTTTGATTGGCAAAACGTCAGGGTTTGGCAAGCGTTGATGGAGTGTACTCTTTGTGCCCCTGAATTATGGGATGTCGTGGATCCCGATGGCAACACGTTCAAGAAGAACAACGCTGATTACCGCATAGACTTGCAAGCGGCAACAGCCCTCTACTCGGTGATGCCCATTGAGGTGTTGCAGCATCTGATCATGAAGGAGACCGTGAAGGAAGTGTGGGATACACATTTTTGAGGACCACTCATGGGTGAAGTAAGCTAACCTGTAGACAATGTTGTGAACATATGAGACCCTGTCTATGAAAAATGATGAGTCGGTTGATGCTTTTGCATATAGGATTGTGACCCTTGTCAATGGAATTCACGCTTGGAGAGAACTTGACGGAAGCTTAGGTTGTACGGAGGTTTTTGCGCACCGCTCCACCTTAGTATATACAAATTGTGACAACCATCGAGCGGTGCGTTGATCTGACCGCTCTCACCATATGCTTGAAGGCACACGATGAACGAGTGCGGAACAGTTTTGGTGATGCCCATGGCGATGACCAGGTGATGCTCACTAGGGATCAATGGCAAGCGCTGAACTCCAAGGAGAAGAAGGGCAGCGAGGGATCGAACAGCGGCAACCGTCAGGAAAGAGCACCGATAGAACAAGGGAGGAAGCACTCGGGAGACGGAGTTCCTAAGAAAAAAAGTTTGATAAGAGAAAGATCAAGTACCACAATTGTGGGATCATGGGACACTTCAAGTCCGAGTGCAAGAAGCCCGCGAATCAGTAGGAGTACATCGCAAAGAAAGGCGGTGATGATGACGAGCAAGTGAATATGTTCCTTTGTGAAAGCAGCGACGAAGCAGAAATCGCTACCATGGTAGCAGAAATGGTTGCCATGGCAGCAGAAACGAACCTGTGTATCGCTGCCATGGCAGCCAAACCAAGTGCAGTGCAGCGTTGCCACGGGAGAGAAAAGCGCTGCCATGGCATAAAAAAAAGCTGCCATTCAGCCGTTGTGCAGGATCTTGTCAATATCATGGAGAACAAGGTGTTTTTTCACGAGGAGGAGAGAAACACTAGCGATGTATGGTACCTAGACACGGGTGCCAGCAACCACATGCACTAGTACAAAACAGGGCATCGGTCCACCCCTGAGAAGCCCATTAGTCCCGGTTCACTCACGAACCGGGACCCATGGGGGCATCGGTCCCGGTTCGTGAGGCCAGGGCGCCGGCCGGGCCTCGTGGGGCATTGGTCCCGGTTCGTCTGACCCCTTCTGTCCCGGTTCTAGACACGAACCGGGACCAATGCGCCTCGCTCCTGGCCCACAACCATTGGTCCCGGTTTGTGGCTGGAACCGGGACTAAAGGTGACCCCTTTTGTCCCGGTTCCAGCCACGAACCGGGACCAATGCGCCTCGCTCCTGGCCCACAACCATTGGTCCCGGTTTGTGGCTGGAACCGGGACCAATGGTTGGCCTATATATAGCCCCCGCCCGCGAGCAGAGCAATGCATTGCTCTGTTTTTTTGCCCGGCCGTAGGAGAGCTTTTGTGGTGCTCTAGCTCACCTCCTATGCACATGAGGTGTTCGATGAAATGCCTGAGCCACACTTAAGCTTTCTCCTCTCGAAGCTCCTTGTCCAAGCTCCATTTTCCTCAAGATTTGTCTAGGTTTGGCGGTCCGTCCTGTCCCGTCCCCGTCCTCACCGCCGTCGATCGCCCGCGCCCATCTCGGCGCCGGCAACACCGTCGTTAGCCTCTTCTTCTTATCTTCTTTCTAAAAGAAAAAAGTTCTTATTTGTGTGTTTTAATTAGATGCTCTAGAGAGTTATATGTTGTTCAATAATAAGAACTATATAACGCACGTAGATGAACCGGCAATGGATGTACGGTGACCGACGCACCTCCGAGTATATTAAGGGCCTGCATAATTTTCTCGAAGCGGCTGAGGCAAACAAGCAGAATGGTTTTATGCATTGTCCATGTACTGTCTGTGAGAATACGAAGGCTTTCTCCAACTCTAAAACCCTTCACTTCCACCTGCTTGAGAAGGGTTTTATGCCACACTATAATGTTTGGACCAAGCACGGAGAAAGAGGGGTTATGATGGAAGACAACAAAGAAGAAGAGGATGATGACAACTACCCGCCCCCTGAATACGGTGATGCTGCAATGGGGGAAGCTGAAGATCAAGAGGAACCAGACGATGTGCCCGATGATGATCTTCGCCGGGTCATTGTTGATGCACAGAGAGAATGCGAAAGTGAAAGGGAGAAGTTGAAGTTCGATCGCATGTTAGAGGATCACAAAAAAGGGTTGTACCCAAATTGCGAAGATGACAACAGAAAGCTCGGTACCACACTGGAATTGCTGCAATGGAAGGCAGACGATGGTGTATCTGACAAGGGATTTAGTTCGCTGCTGAAAATAATGAAGAAGAAGCTTCCAAAGGATAACGAATTGCCCGGCAGTATGTACGAAGCAAAGAAGGTTCTATGCCCTCTAGGATTGGAGGTGCAGAAGATACATGCATGCCCTAATGACCGCATCCTCTACCGCGGTGAGTACGAGGATTTGAACGCATGCCCGGTATGCGGTGCATTGCGGTATAAGATCAGACGAGATGACCCTGGTGATGTTGAGGGCGAGCGCCCCAGGAAGAGGGTTCCTGCCAAGGTGATGTGGTATGCTCCTATAATACCACGGCTGAAACGTCTGTTCAGAAACAAAGAGCATGCCAAGTTGATGCAATGGCACAAAGAAGACCGTAAGAAAGACAGGAAGTTGAGAGCACCCGCTGACGGGTCGCGGTGGAGAAAAATCGAGAGAAGGCGGGGGGACTTTGCAGGTGACGCAAGGAACGTATGGTTTGGTTTAAGTGCAGATGGCATTAATCCTTTTGGGGAGCAGAGCAGCAATCATAGCACCTGGCCCGTGACTCTATGTATCTATAACCTTCCTCCTTGGTTGTGCATGAAGCGGAAGTTCATTATGATGCCAATGCTCATCCAAGGCCCTAAGCAACCCAGCAATGACATTGATGTGTACCTAAGGCCATTAGTTGAAGAACTTTTACAGCTGTGGAATGGAGAAGGTGTACGTGTGTGGGATGAGCACAAACAGGAGGAATTTGACCTACATGCGTTGCTGTTTGTAACCATCAACGATTGGCCTGCTCTCAGTAACCTTTCAGGACAGACAAACAAGGGATACCACGCATGCACACACTGTTTAGATGACACCGACAGTATATATTTGGACAAATGCAGGAAGAATGTGTACCTAGGGCATCGTCGATTTCTTTCGACCAACCATCAATGTCGAAAGAAAGGAAAGCATTTCAAAGGTGAGGCAGATCACCGGAAGAAGCCCGCCCTCCGTACTGGTGATCACATACTTGATATGGTCAAGGATTTAAAAGTAATCTTTGGAAAGGGTCCTGGCGGACTATCTGTTCCGACTGACGATGCGGGACGCGCACCCATGTGGAAGAAGAAATCTATATTTTGGGACCTACCCTATTGGAAAGACCTAGAGGTCCGCTCTGCAATCGACGTGATGCACGTGACGAAGAATCTTTGCGTGAACCTGCTAGGCTTCTTGGGAGTGTATGGGAAGACAAAAGATACACCGGAGGCACGGGAGGAACAGCAACGTGTGCATGAAAAAGACGGCATGCATCCAAAGCAGTATGAAGGTCCTGCCAGCTACGCTCTTACCAAAGAAGAGAAGGAAATCTTCTTTGAATGCCTGCTCATTATGAAGGTCCCGTCTGGCTTCTCGTCGAATATAAAGGGAATAATAAATATGGCAGAGAAAAAGTTCCAGAACCTAAAGTCTCATGACTGCCACGTGATTAAGACGCAACTGCTTCCGGTTGCATTGAGGGGGCTTCTACCGGAAAACGTTCGGTTAGCCATTGTGAAGCTATGTGCATTCCTCAATGCAATCTCTCAGAAGGTGATCGATCCAGAAATCCTGTCAAGGTTAAGGAGTGATTTGGTGCAATGTCTTGTTAGTTTCGAGCTGGTGTTCCCACCATCTTTCTTCAATATCATGACGCACGTCCTAGTTCATCTAGTCGATGAGATTGTCGTTCTGGGCCCTGTATTTCTACACAATATGTTCCCCTTTGAGAGGTTCATGGGAGTCTTAAAGAAATATGTTCGTAACCGCGCTAGGCCAGAAGCAAGCATCTCCATGGGCCATCAAACAGAGGATGTCATTGGGTTTTGTGTTGACTTCATTCCTGACCTTAAGAAGATTGGTCTCCCTCAATCGCGGTATGAGGGGAGACTGACTGGAAAAGGCACGCTAGGAGCGGACTCAATAATATGTAGGGACGGGCATTCTTGGTCTCAAGCACACTACACAGTTCTACAGAATTCTACCTTGGTGACCCCGTATGTCGATGAACACAAGAATATTCTGCGCTCCAAACACCCGGAGCAGTGTGACGACTGGATTACATATGAACACATCAGGACTTTCGGCAGTTGGTTGCAAACACGTCTCATGGGTGACAACACTGTTTCTGATGAGCTGTACTCGTTGGCCAGGGGACCATCTTCGACTGTATTGACTTACAAAGGGTACGAGATAAATGGGAATACATTTTACACGATCGCCCAAGATCAAAAGAGCACCAACCAAAACAGCGGTGCCCGCTTTGATGCAGCAACCAAGAGGGGAAAGGACACATATTATGGTTACATAGTGGACATATGGGAACTTGACTATGGACATGATTTCAAGGTCCCTTTGTTTCAGTGCAAATGGGTCAATCTGTCAGGAGGCGGGGTACAGGTAGACCCACAGTACGGAATGACAACAGTGGATCTCAACAATCTTGGGTACACAGACGAACCATTCATCCTAGCCAATGATGTGGCGCAGGTTTTCTATGTGAAGGACATGTCTACCAAACCGAGAAAAAGAAAAGATAAGGAAGCGAATACATCATACGATGAGCCAAAGCGCCACATAGTTCTTTCAGGAAAAAGAGACATCGTGGGATTGGAGGGCAAGACAGACATGTCTGAAGATTATGAAAAGTTTCATGAAATTCCTCCCTTCAAAGTCAAGGCTGACCCAAGCACCCTGTTAAACGATGAAGATTATCCATGGTTACGGCGCAATAAGCAAAGGACACAAGCGAAGAAAAAGTGAAGACTTTCTCTCCACAACTATATCATTGCAGTTACATGTGAAGAAATTAAATGCCTTTTGTAACAGATGAGTTTTCGTCCGAAACCCTGATACTTCGAAAGAGATTGTCCGTTTTGTACACGAAGTGCATCCAGTTTTTGCCGTAACCCTCTCAACTTTTTAGCACATGCTATGTGGGTGAAATGATGATACCATGCCAACTTTCAACCTGTCCAGAGTTCATTTGTAGTGCTTTTCAATTTCAGGGTCATTTAGCTTAAAAAAATCAGTAAATGCATGAAAAATAGGAAATGAAGTCAGAAAGGGTTGAAAATTGATGATGTGGCTTTGAATGGTGCATTTTGAACACACAAAAAATTCTGGAGTTCAAATAAGTTCAAAAAAATGAAATCCCTTTGTAACAGATGAGTTTTCGTCCGAAACCCTGATACTTCGAAAGAGATTGTCCATTTTGTACATGAAGTGCATCCAGTTTTTGCCGTAACCCTCTCAACTTTTTAGAACATGCTATGTGGGTGTAATGATGATACCATGCCAACTTTCAACCTTTTCAGAGTTCATTTGAAGTGCTTTTCAATTTCAGGGTCATTTAGTTCAAAGAATGAACTAATAGCAAAAAGAATGAACTAGAAAACCTTTATGAAACTCTAATAGCAAAAATAATGAACTAAAAATAATTAATTAAAAAATTCTGTTATGATCAACTAAAATAAAACTATAATATTCTTCAATAGCAAAAAGAATCAACTAAAAAGCTTTTATAAAACTCTAATAGCAAAAGGAATCAACTAAAAATATTTTATAAACCTCTAGTATTTATGAAACTAAAATTATATAAAATTTATGCAACTAAATTTATCAAAGTATTTTTTGTTCAAAACATTAATAGCAAAAAGAATTTTCATAAAGAATTTTTTTAGAAACTTTAATAGCAAACTAAAATAACAAAATCAGTTTTTGGTTAAAACAGACATTTAAAATTACCTAAAAATTACCAAATTGAATATAATGATAAAACACAGTAATATTAAATAGCAGGAAAAAGAATCACTCAAAAATCTATTTTTATAGTAAAGTTATTCACAAACTAGTGATTCACACCAATTTAAAAGAATTCAAATTTAAACTATTCAAATTTGGAAACTAATGGCACTAACAGAAAGTTTATAATTTTTGTGACCTAAAAGCAAAAAGAATCACTGAAAAACTGTAAGTAGAAACAAAAGAAAATAAATAAGCAAAAAAGAAAACAAAAAAAGTAGAAAAAAATTAAAAAAAATGCCGCCTAGTGGGCCACCACGGCCTGAATACGACTAGAAACCCAACCATCTAGTTAGGCCAGGATTCAGGCCCGCAGAAGGCCCACAAGGTCCACAGGCAGAGGTGTGTGCGATTAGGCCCGTAAGCCTGCTGTTGAGAGGAGCTCGAGAGGGCTGGCGCAGCAGCGCTTATAAACCACTCTCGAGCCCTCTCAGCTAGCGAGGTGGGACTAAACTTTTGGCCCCGGGCAGCACCACCCTTTAGTCCCGGTTGGTGGCACCAACCGGGACCAATGCCCACCTTTGGTCCCGGTTGGTGGCACCAACCGGGACCAATGCCACCCTTTAGTCCCGGTTGGTGCCACCAACCGGGACCAAAGGTCTCTGCTTCCCGCCCTTTGGGCTGACGAAAAGAGACCTTTGGTCCCGGTTGGTGGCACCAACCGGGACTAAAGGGTGGCATTGGTCCTGGTTGGTGCCACCAACCGGGACCAATGCTGAGTGTATATAACCAGCACTTGTGAAATTTCACAGTTTTCATCGCCACTTCGCCCGACGACGCCGACCTCCTCGACGCCGCCAGACTGCCCCGACGCCGTCCACCGCCCACGCCGTCGCCATCGCCAGGCCCCTGCCCCGTCGTCGTCCCTGAGCCCGTGGCCCTGCCCCGCCCCGGAGCCCACGCCCCTGCCCCGTCGTCGCCGTCGTCGTCCCCGACCCCGCGGCCCTGCCCCGCCCCCAAGCCCACGCCCCTGCCCCGTCGTCGCCGTCGCCGTCGCCGTCGTCGTCCCCGAGCCCGCGACCCTGCCCCGCCCCCGAGCCCACGCCCCTGCCCCGACCCCGAGCGCGTCCGACCGCGCCCCTGCCCCGGCCCGCCCCCGCCGTCACCGTCGCCGGCGCCCTCGCCGCCCCCGCCGTCGTCGTCACCTTCGCCGGCCGCCCCCGCTGTGAGCCGCCGCCGCCCCTGCTCTGTGCAATTTTTTTTATATATATATGTTGATTTTTTTATATGATGAATGTTTTTGTTCATATATAATGTATATATGTATGTGGCTATATGTATGTATGTATGGATGTATATATGATGTTTTTTTGTTCATAGCGTTTTTTTGTTCATATATGTATTTTTTCATATATGTGGCTATATGTATTTTTTTGTTCATAGCATTTTTTCCATGTATGTATGTGGCTATATGTATGTATGTCGCCGTCGCCCTCGATCTCTCGAGAGGAGATTGACATGAGGGGGGACGTCGGACATATCGGGCGACCAACTCTCGAGGCCACGCAAACCCTAGAAAAAAAGCGTTGTCAATCTCCTACCCCCCCCCTCCCCTACCTGACAAACTCTCGAGGTCAGCCAAACCCCTAGAAGAAAACTCCGGTAACTTCGACATGAGGGGGGACGTCGATCAACCCCCTCTCGCCCGACCAAACACTCGAGTCCACCCAAACCGGGACTGAGATGTGATAGGTAGTATTTTTTTTGTTCATAGAAAACTCCGGTAACTCTCCAACATGAGGGGGGACGTCGATCGATCAACCCCCTCTCGCCAAACCGGGACTGAAAAAGCGTTGTCGAGGCCACCCCAAACCCTAGAAGTGTTGTCGAGGCCACCCCAAACCCTAGAAGCATTGTCGAGGCCAACCAAATTTACCAAGTTAAATGAGTTAAATGAGTTAAAAGAGCGTTGTTGAGGCCACCCCAAACCCTAGAAGAGTTGTCGAGGCCACCCAAATTTACCAAGTTAAAAGAGCGTTGTCGAGGCCACCTCCCCGATAACTTCGACATGAGGGGGACGTCCGACATGACATGAGGGGGGACGTCGGACGTCGGACATGAGGGGTGAGCGTCGTTGTCGTCTACCCCCTCCCCGATAACTTCGACATGAGGGGGGACGTCGGACATGACATGAGGGGTGAGCGTCGTTGTCGTCTACCCCCTCCGGTAACATAGATAACTCCGGTAACATAGATTTATCAAGAATGCCCCCATTATGGATGTGCACAAGTTGATCCAATTTTTTTTTGATCTCATCTATATATATTCTTTTATATGTCACGTTGTCTGTCAAAGTATTGAAGAAATCCATGGCTTCATCATTAGCCGGAAGTAACATGCGTATGATGCTATGAAGCTCTTCAAAGTTGTTTTGGAACGGAGTTCCGGATAGAATAATTTGCTTTTTGGTACGAATTTCAGCAAAGGCCTTCCAAATAGCGATATTCGGAAGGCTCTTGCTGAACTTCGTACCAAAAAGCTAATTAATTATCCTATCCGGGACTCCGTTCCAAAACAATTTTGGAGAGCTTCGTACCATTATGCGCCTGTTACTTCCGGCTAATGATGAAGCCTTGGTTTTCTTGAATCCTTTGACACTAGACAACGTGACATATAGAAGGGTAGATGAGATCAGGAAAAATATGGACCATTTTCTGCACATTCAGAATGGCGCCATTTTGTTAAATCCCTTAAAGGTTAAGAGAATCCCTTGTTTGACATTCATGAGAGAGGCGGTCCGGACGTCGGACATTCATGAGAGAGGCAGTCCGGACGTCGGACATTCATGTTTGTATATTAATTGCCATGTTGTAATATTTGCAGAAACTATGGATCAAAGAGACTTGGAACAAGAACAGTTGTTGGGGGAGATAATCCTCGCCGGAGGTGATGCTGTCTTGTCGTTTCTCAACGACACCGATGGAACAATGGAGGAGGAAGGACATGATCATGATGGCTCCGGTGACATGATCATGATGGCTGCGGAGGTGCTGACTAGCTAATTGATGCATTAATTGTTTTGGTATGTACATATATATATTAACTCTTCTTTCTTCTTTATAGCCCTCCGGATCGAGCCAAACTTCGGTAACGAGACGAGGCCCGAAGAAGAGGTTGCGCAAGGATGAAAGGTTCACGATCACAGCACTCGCGGACGATGGCCTACCGATTGAACCCAAGCGGACCAAGGACGCATTTTCTGCTCAGTGCGGAGCTATTGTTAGGGACAACATCCCGATCAGCATCAAGCAATGGAATAAGCCTAAGGACGACGCCCCTGAAGGTGATTATGTCACCGATAGACAGAAAGATGATCTTTGGACCTTGCTGAAGGCAAATTTCACCCTACCGCCAGAGGAGGATCCGAATAAGCCCGTTATAGAGCCACTGGTCAAGGCGTGTGCTCTTAAGAAGATGGCAGATCTATTCAGGAGGTGGAAGAAGGAGTTGAAATCAAAGTTTGTCGACAAAGGTGAGACTCCAGAATTCATCGGCCGATTTGAGAAGATAAGAGATCACTGGCCCGCATTTGTGGCCTACAAGACATCAGACAAGAGTAAGAAAATGTCAGAGACAAACAAGAACAACGCTGCAAAGAAGCAGTATCACCATCACACGGGGTCAGGTGGCTATCTCAAAGCCCGGCCGTTGTGGGACAAAGCTGAGAATGACCTGATTGCTCAAGGGGTCGAACCAGAGACATTGAACTGGCCAGACCGTTCAAGGACTTGGTTCTTCGGGGTTGGGGGAACTTTGGACCCTGAAACAGGGAAGTGCTGTTGGACGGACGAGCAACTTGCAATACCCGTCACGAAGCTTCAGAAGTATATCACCACAGCGCAGGAAGGGACGTTCATTCCCGACAGAGAGAAGGACGAGCTGACTGAGGCCCTAGGGAATGCTGAGCACCCTGGACGAACACGAGGCACACCAGGCTCCGTTCTGTGGAAGTTTGGGTTTCCCGACGCAGGCGGTTACAGAAGCCGGGAGAGAAAGAGGAAAGCGGAGCTGAGCGACATGCAGAAGATGAGTGCAAGATTACAAAAGCTAGAGGAAGCTGAGAGCCAGCGAGCTGCCGGCCAACTATCTCAGCGGCACGAAGCTACCCCAGAAGCTACCCCGCCATCTCAGCGGAGAAGCAGCGTGGCTTCCACGGAGCCCGTTCAGACTGACTTCACGGAGCCTATCTACCCCGTGGATACTATCACGGAGGCTCAAAATTGCGAGCTTATGACGAAATGCCATAACCTCACTTTCAAGGCGGCTCTCGGCTCTGTTGCACCTCCTCAACCCAACGGAACTTTTCACTGCCTTCCGATTCCACATGGCTATGCTGTTGTGATGGTGGATGAAGTAATGGAGGGATTTGAGGAGCTCGAGCTTTACCACTCTACAGGTGAAGGGGAGAATCAGCTGGTTCGTGCTCTGAGGAGTACATGTCTATGGCAGAAGGAGTACATCAAGCTTCCAAACTGGACGCCTCCGCCTCCTTCTCCGGCTCCTCCGGCGAGTCAGGGCACTCTGCCTCCTCCTTCGCCTACTCCGGCGCGTCGGAGCACTCCGCCTCCTTCTCCGCCTCGTCAGCAACGACGGAAGAGAGACGCCGCCGCTCCGGCGGCTAGCAGTACAAGCAGAGGCGGGAGGCAATTCAGATACGGTCCATCTCTCAAGCCTGTGGAAAAGTTACCATATGAGAGGACCGAGCAGGAAAACGAGGACATATGTCGTGCCCAAGTGAGGGACCATTTTGCAAAGAAAACTCCATCTCCGAAGGAGAAGCTAGATCCGGTGAAAGTGAAGCGCACTATCGATTCCCTGAAGCGACCACCACCGCCTCCGCCGGATTCCAACTATGACCGCATAATTACTAAGACACATGCTAAAGCGCAGCAGTCGGGAAGTACTTCCAGTGCTGCAAGAGCGAAAAAACGAAGAAGTGGGAAAACAATTCCCCAGCTCGGCGAACAGGAGAAGCAATCGTGCCCCCCGCTCAAGGTGTCTAGCGATATCGCTAATCATCCGGTGCTACTGCCCGGTACCACTCTTGATGATTACCTGCCCGATGATGTACAGTTTGAAACGGCTGAGGTAGTAGACGTCTTTAGATACGAGCACGGGAAGCCTCTCGTCAAACCTGATCATCCTCATCTAACAACGATGATGCAAAAATTGCATGACTGGTACATGGAAACCTGCAGGAAGTCTGGGAAAGACAGTTTGTTAGTCGGAATTAAAAAAGAGCATGACTTCCCTGGAGTCGACCTGCTGCCTGTTGAATTTGTGGAGTTATTTCAATTATACAATCAAAAGGCCCTCGACAAACAACTCATGACTTGCTACTGTCTGTAAGTATTACTTCTATAATTAAGTCTCTAGCTCAGCTCGTTCATTGCATGTATATATAATTATCCTCACTATATTATGCAGATTGAAGATGGTCGAATGCCAAAAAATAGGAATCTTCGACGTTGGGTTCATTAGCCCAAATACCGTAAATGAATGGTCGGTACGAAAGGCGGCTGAAGATACCGAGAACAACTTACTACAAACGTTCCTTAAACATCAAAACAAAAGGGAAATACTCTTTCCTTACAACTTCAAGTGAGTGTTACTGTCTTCTGCATATTCGGTTCCGCTTACTCGTGGTTAAGTAATGTAATTGATGAGTTATGCGTGCGCAGCTTCCACTATATTCTGCTATCCATTAACCTTGACGGGGCATTAGTAACTGTCTTAGACTCGTTCCGTAAAGATCCCAAGTATTATGCGGACATGACTGCAATGCTCCAGAAGTAAGTTCAATCAATACCGGGACCATATCGGCAATTTTCGTTCATTTCCTGATATCAAGTAATCATTTTCTTTGCCTGCCAGGGTTTGGAAAACGTTCACCGCTAAGGTTCCGGGTCTGAAGAAGGAGCTGCGATTTACACACCCCAAAGTAAGTAGTACTAGCTAGTTCCGCGCATCTCTCATTGATTCTAGTTTCATCAATACCATTATCATGCTTGCTTATCAGTTTGATTGAACTCTATTCTCGTAAAGTGCTTGTTGCAGGCACCCAACACTCATTTATGTGGATACTACGTATGCGAGTTCATTCGCTACTATACCTCTGAACGGGCCTCCTCTGAGAAACAATTTGAAGTACGTAAACAATATTCACAATTTTATTTTATATATTACCATCAATTGTGTTGAGTTTCATTCATATATATGTATTGACCCCTTCTTTAAATTAGATCTGGCAGATGCGAGATGAACTCCTACCACATGATCGCATACGAGCAATTCAAGAGGAATTGGCGGGATTCTTTCTTGACCACGTCATACCTGAACAAGGAGAATACCATGTGAAATTGAAATTGTTGTAAGGGATGTTATATATTGTACATATGTAGCAGCGTCGGATAGATATACGAAAACTTGTTGTTCGACCAAGCACGAAGAAAGAGATGTCACTTCTCTCTATATATGTTCATGACGATCTTCTGTAATTAATGGTTTCCTTTATTTGCTTACTAGCTAGCGTCGAGTTCTCTCTATATGTGTAGTAGCTAGCGTCGACCAAGCACGGAAAAAGAGAGGTCACTTCTCTCTATTAGCTCGCTAACACAATATGAAACCCCTAAATTAACCCTCCAAAACCCCAAAAACCCCCCTTCCAAAAAAAAAAACCCAGCGACTGCGAGCTGCTGACGCGTGGCCGCCTTTTGGTCCCGGTTGGTGTTACCAACCGGGACCAAAGGTGGAGCCTTTAGTCCCTGTTGGTAACACCAACCGGGACTAAAGGTCCTCCCTCCCCCGCCCCAGGCAGCGCCACGTGGAGGGCCTTTGGTCCCGGTTCGTAAGCAAACCGGTACTAAAGGTTTTGGGTATTAGTCCCGACCCTTTAGTCCCGGTTCCAGAACCGGGACTAAAGGCCCTTACGAACCGGGACAAATGGCCCTTTTTCTACTAGTGATGTTTGGTGGTAGGTCCCAGTTCACCGAGTAGCACATGACCATAGGTGGCACGATCAAGTTTGATGATGCCAAGACGGTTTCGATCATAGGAAGAGGAGCCGTGGTCTTCGTGGCTAAAGGAGGTGAGCACAAGATACTCTCCGATGGGTACTACATACCTATGATAAAGTCAATATAATTAGCTTGGGACAGCTCGAAGAATGTGGTTGCAAAATCGTACTTGAAGATGGTTATCGTTTGTGCTACGACCGTCAAAGTAAGTAAGTTGACAATGAAGGTCCAGAGATCAAGGAACAGGTTGTATACATTGAGTTTGAACCGTGCATTCTTGCTACGGTCACTAAAATTTCCATGCACTAAAGGAGCTAGGTCAGAAGCAAATGGTCAAAGGGCTGCCAAGTATTGATCACTTGGATCAAGTGCACAAGGGATGTCACATTGGTGGGAAGCAACGGTGAGCAGCGTTTCCGTGGGAGGCAAAGTATAGAGCCTCCAAAGTTCTTGAGCTGGTGCATGGAGGTCTTTGTGGTCCTATTACCCCGGCTACCCCCAATGGGAAGAAATATTTTTTGCTCATCATGGACGACTACAATAGGTATATGTGGTTGGCATTGCTAAAAAGCAAGGATGAAGCATTGGAGGCATTCAAGAAAATCAGGACTGCCGTAGAGATGGAATTGGAGGAGAAACTCAAAGCATTGAGAATGGACAGAGGAGGAGAATGTACCTTGTTCGAGGTCAAGTCATATTTTGAGAAGTTTGGGATCATACGTTTTCTTATAGCCCCTTACAACTCTGAGTACCAATTGTTACGATCCTACTGGGATATTCAGAGAAACATCATCAGCTTCATTTCTACTAGTGGTTGGGGCCGCCATTGTGGACCGCTTGAGAGGAAGTTGTGTGTGCGTTTCTTCATCTTAAAGAAAAAAAAAACCGCACCTTCATCTCAAACTTAAAAAAAAACTTTCTCACATCACATGGACATCACATCCATCTCAAACAAAAAGTCCAGAAAAACTTTTCTCAGAAAGAAAAAGAAAAAAAAGTCTCACTTCCATCTTCCAAAAAAAATCTCCATAAAAAAAAAAAAACTTTCTCACCGCGGCCAACTAGCATGTGCCACGTGGCCAGCCAGGCACCTGCTTGTTCCACCTAGGTATGTGCCAACCCACTGCCTCAAGGTCACCAGGTCGACGTCAACTGCCGCACCGCCCCAGCGGCTGTCTTTGCTCACTGATCTCCCTCTTCTTGACAGTGAAGACAAGCATATAGGTATCATGAAGCTTCCTCCTTTGATCCACCATTTCACTTTGTATTTTCAGCTCAATTTATGATTTGTATGGTGATATGGACGAAATCCTCATCCGTGTTTGCGCAGATTATACTTTATTTATGCATACAGGGTGTTTGATACTAATCCATCCTGGCTACAGAGGATGATTAATCTATGCAATATGCTCTTTATTGTTCGCTGAACAAATTTTCCATTGATGTATGATCCTAATGTGTTCTTCCTGTAGGTATTGAAGTCGCTATCACCCTCGTATCGTGGTGTCGCCGGCAAGCCACTCGTAGATACTCATGGATCTGATTTTCTGTTCGGGCCCTTGCTATGTGATTTATTTTGGACATGTATATGCATACTAGCTATATGGATGAATAGATATGTTGCACCTATGCATTGTGTATTACCTGGATGGATTAGTTTGTGTGGGCCGCAGAGAAGGTTTGCTCCGTCATGCTCAGGAGAGACAGAGGTCACTCAGCTAGCTCATGCAGGTATCATATCTATCTACCATATATATACACATAGTTAGCTCATGATCTTGGCATCTTCTCAGCTCGCTATCTTTCGTTGGTTCATGATTAGCCTGCGTTGGTTCATGATTAGCCTGCGTTGTTCTAGTTCGATACCCAATAGCATAATCCAACACGTTGGAGTGTGCATCTTTAAAAGATGCATATTACACAGCAGCAACCAACACTTATATTGTCTAAAATTCACCTACTCTTTTTGATAATAAAGGCATTGGCCTTGGTCAGTAGATCTCTCTTTTCAGAGGTGGATGGATTGTTTCTCTCTAGATGTTTAGTTTAGTTTTGGCCCAATTTTTCTTTTGGTTGTTGCTAACACACGTGAATTGTTTCAGCACCAAGGGTGATGGAGAAATGCAAGAACATGAGCTGATGAGAGGATGTACTAAATGTTATGTTGAAACTAAATCAATAACTTACCGCACTTTTGGTCAAGCTATATAGCATTTTGGGCCCAAAAAATAAGGTCACACACTGCTACTATCACCAAGGCCAGTTTCACCATACTTGAATATAATTATTAGGTACGAAAAAAAGAGGACAAGTTTGTCATTGGCATGTAAACATAACTGAAACTGAACAAGGACATACTGAATTGCCTAAAAAAAACATGCAAAGGGCTACGAGAGTTTGTCAAACAGAAAAATAATATTGCGCAAGCTTTGTATAGAATGATGAGATTGCTATTCAAATCATGATCATGTTTAGGTAAATGGGCAATCAATTTAAAAGTTTTAGTAATGCTAACCCCAACAGGAGATGGCTAGCTAGTTAAATCGAAAAAAGATGGCCGGAGTACATACATGCTAGCATATTTTACGCCAGGTGTCCAAGAAAGAAAGTATGACGAACTCGTCAATTGGTGGATCAAAAAAAACGAAGCAACAATCGTTAGGATCAGAATGACGGCCTTGGTTCGGGTCAGCAGTTTCATCAGACATGGGTTTAAGCTTTAGAGTCTTGATCCTGGCACACTTTGCTCGTAGTGCCTCGTCGGCGACGATGTTGTAGCAGTAGCACATGCAGATATGCTCAAGGTAAGGACAGCTATCAATGATGCTCACCAGTTCCGCGTTGTTGATGTCGACGCAGTCAAGACTACGGTGCCGCAGCTGTTTCATCGTAGCGATTCCAAGCACATCCCCATCATGGAAGCCATAGCTGCCGTCCGGCTGCAGAAAGTACCCCTGGTGGGCCAGCACAAAGAGCTTTAACTGCGAGCATGCTCTGCTAATGGCCTCATACACGTCACGGTTCTCCTTCTCATCATCAGAAATGTTGTGGCACTCAATAAGCGCTAGTTCTTCTAGCTGAGGGAACTTTACTGTTAGGTCCATGAATCCTTTCTCGGAGATGTCGTGGCATTGCATCAGGCCAAGGCTCTTCAGAGAGGGCGACCTGCAAGCAATGTGAAAATTTATATTACTTTCTGGTGCTAATTATACTATGCCAGCATATCATTGGAAAACGTACGAATAGACATGGTTGGTAACAGCTGTTTAGTTGGATGCACCAACCAAACTGCATGACGATCGTTCATAGACAGACAGAGAGGTATAGCAATGCAACATGGGTTGTCCAAAAGAAGCGGTGACAGTGGTACAACCAATATGAAGATATGGCACGGCCGGCCACAGCTTAGACGACACCTTGGCTATGGCGCACAAGAAGCGGTGACAGTGCTACAACCAATATGAAGATAATGCTATTAATGCTGTGGTTCTCACATGACCGGAGGTGCACAACTTTTCTGGGATGCAGCAAAAGAGCAGGGAAACGTGAAGATACCCAAGCTGCACCTGATACCTTGGGCCGGATGGGAGATGTTCTAACTAGAGATCTGTTTAAAAAAGGTAGTGGGTGTGGTTATCATGGTCATGTGCACAATTTGGACCAGTCAGAACGGGAACAGATTTGTTCATGCTGCTCTGGAGTTGCCACCCAAGATGAGGGAAGTGGACAAGACCAAAGTAACTTGAGTGCAGTCCTCCGTCGACCGGCTGGTTTGCAATCTATACTGATGGTGCTCTGCTCTGAATGCTGCGAACAAGTTGGCAGGCCCGGGGGTCAAGATCAGAGATGAACATGGGTCCTTGGTTGAAGCTGACAGTGTGAAACACAAGCTCATTGGCCACGATCCTTTTGCCTGCAGTAAGATCTAGACCTGCCCTGATGGTCTCAAGGTGATCAGCCAAACAGATTGTGCGGAACTGTGGAACCATAATAACAGTCCCAAACTGGACGGCGTTCAGTTTACTAAACTGGGCGGCGTAAGACGAATCTTGCCGCACACTTGCGTGCTACAGAAGCTCTCAGCAACTTGTGTTCTACAGAAGCTCTTAACGTTGATTTTTTCTTTAGAACATAGATTACCAGATAAATTCAGCAAAAATGCAGGGAGACAAAGGAGTCTGAAATCAACTTTGACAAAGGAGGAGTATTACTATTACCAAAGAAGAAGAAGAAGAAGAAGAAGAGTACCTGTCCGCTATGTATTCCAGGAGCTCATCGGACCCGAAATCCCTCGCCACAAACTTCTGTAGCCGCCCGCCGGAGCGGTCGACAGCCGCCTTGGCCATGGCACGCAAGGAGTCATCCACCTTGGCCATGGCGCACCAGGGGTCATCTATGCCCGTTACCGGCACGGCCGGCCACAGCTCAGACAACACCTTGGCTATGGCGCGCAAGAAGGCATCTGCTCCCTCCGGGGTGTCGGGTGGGCGCGTCATCACCACGGCCCGCCACAGCTCTGGCGCCTTGGAGGCCTGGAGCCAGGAGCGGCACACGAGCCCCGCGCCCATGAGTAGCTCGATGGCGCCGAGCTTGGCGAAGACGTAAGTGAGCGCGTCCAGGGGCATCTCGGACCAGTCCCTGGCGGATGGCCCCCGCGCGCACATTTCGTCGAACACCTGCCCTGCCTAGCAGTGAGTGCGATGGATGGCTTTATAGATGGGGAATCCGGGAGGACGGCAACGTCGGGTGGAATGGAAGGATGGGGGAGATGTATGTACAAGAAGAAGAAGAAGAATGGGATGATGGGGTGCTTACCTCGCCGGCGGCGGGCGGCGGGCGGCAGGGGAGGAGAGGCAGCCGTTCCGCGCTGCTCTCGCTTGGCGTCAGTTGACGGACCGTGTGGCTGAAGAATCTTGGACCGTCATTAGTAGTTCTCTGACCCCCTTCATCGACTCTTCAGCCCAGCCCAGCCCAGCCCACTCCTCCCCTCCAAAATCCAGCAAGCGGCCAAACCCCTGTCCAGCGGAATTCGTGTTGTTTTCCTTTTAGCGCTCGTACATATTGATTTTAAGATTTTTCATTGGATTTTAAGTAGACATTTCAAAATTTCATAACTGTTTTACAAAATTAACTAAATATTTTATAAAAAGGCATGAATTCTATAGAAAGTGGATGAACAAAAAAAGGTCGCTGTGTATTTAGAAAAATATTCATTGTGAATTGAAAAAAAATATTCACCATGTATTTAATAAATGTGTATATATACGCAAAAGTCAGATAGTTTTCTATCAAAAATTGAAAAATAAAGCAGAGAAGAAAAAAAATAAAAGAAAATTGAATATTTTCATTGGACAACGTTAAAAATACAAGAATATTTTAGTAACGACATGAATTTTATATTAAAATGGATGATCAAAAAAATGGTCACTGCGTTTTCTAAAAATTATTCACTGTGTAGTATTATATAAACTATTCACCATGCTTTAAAAATGTTCACCATGTATTCTAAAAAAATTCATAAACACACAAGTCAGTATTTTCTATCAAAAATAAAATTTAATGAGGCAAAGAAGAAAATAAAATAATAATAATAATAATATTTCTTTGGCAACATAACACATTTAGAATCTTAATTGATAATGAGTCTAAAAGTTTTTTTTTTGAAATATAATACATGTTTTGCTAGTTAAATTGACGACATAAAACTCGTGCCCGACTTATAAATCCAAACCGACATATTGCTCGAAGTGAGCGTGTCGCACAGGATGGAGTTATGTGCCGCTGGGATAGTTCGTGATGTTTTTTTTCGAGTGCTCATATAGGTTGGTTTTAGCGATTATTTCATCGGTGTTAATTACATTTCAAACCTGATTTTCTTCAAAATGTGGACACTTATTTAGGCTTTTTCGATGAGAAAGCTTTTTAGTTATGTGGGCATTTTTTTAAATTACACATTTTAGAGAAATACATGAACTTTATATAAAAATGCATGAACAAAGATTGGACACTATATAAAAAACATTAACCGTGTATTAGAAAGCATTCACTGCCTAATTAAAAAATATACATAAATACATGAACAAAAAAAGATCGCCGTGTATTTAGAAAATGTTTACATATATTAAAAAATGTTCACCTTGTTTAAATAAAGCGATCACTGTGTATCAAAAATATCACCGTATATTTAAAAAAATATTCCTACAAACACAAGACAATGTGTTTTTATTATAAAAATAAGAAGGTAATAAAGCTAAGTAGAAAATTTATAAAACAAAAATGAATATTTCCTTGGGACAACCCAATATAATCAAATTTTCATTTGATGACGAGTCTTAATTTTCTATGGAATATAACACATGTTTTGCTAGTTAAATTGACGACATAAAAATCGAGCCCGACTTATGAACCCAAGAAGACGGAGTACCAAATAAACACTTAATAACGTAAATGATAAATCACGAACGTTCTGGATTTAACCATGGCAAATCGAACGTTTTCGATGGCAATTTTAGTGACACGAGGATGGCAAGTTTAGTTGACACGCACGGCAATCTCCTGACTAAAAAATACACTGAGCACGGATTTGCAAACTAAACTTGCCATCCGCCCGTAACTAAAATTGCCATAAAAAACGTTTGATTTTCCATTGTCAAAAAACAAACATTCAGGCATTATCGGGTCCAAAAGACCCTTCTTAATTAAAATCTGAACGTTCTGGATCTATGTTTTAAGTGATAGGTCTGCACTAAAGTGAATTTTTTCTATGTTCCAGACCTTTTCTATTGCTGTTCCATCTTTTTTATGTAGCATTACTCGGACCCTTAATTTACTTTGGCCTTGTTATTAATCCAGATCGCCAAATCTCAAAAAAAAAAAAAAAAGAGTCCAGATCACCGGAGTCGTTGAGTCAACAGAAAATATTAAGTACCTCCTTTTAGTGAAATATTAGAAAAACAGAAAACTTGTCATGTACATCTTCATTGATATGTGAACTAACACTCTAGGAAAATGACACATGTACTTAATCGTGATTGATGACATATGGGGTGAAGAAGCATGGGAAATCATCAAGTGTGCTTTCCCTAAGAGCGGTCTCGGAAGTCGAGTAATGACGACAACCCGCATAACCAGTGTCGCTCAAGGATGTTGCCCATCTACCGGTGATCTTATTCATCAGATGAAATCTCTTACTGATGATGGCTCCAAAAGGCTCTTCACAAAAAGAATATTTCCTCAAGGAAGTGAATGTCCCGTTGAATTGGAGAAAGTATCTAGAGAAATTTTAAAGAAATGTGCTGGAGTACCACTTGCCATCATTACTATAGCCAGTCTTTTAGCCGGTAGTGATCAACAGATAAAGCAAAAGAATCAATGGGATAACATACTCCGTTCTATTGGCCGTGGACTTGTAGAAGGTGGTACCGCAAAGGATATGCAAAGAATACTCTCCTTTAGTTATTATGATCTACCTTCTCATCTAAAGACCTGTTTATTATATCTCAGTATATTCGCAGAAGATTATAAGATAAATAGAGACCGGTTGATATGGAGGTGGATAGCCGAAGGCTTTATTCAAGGCGGAGAACAGGAAATTAGACTATTTGATCTTGGAGATAGATACTTCAGTGACATGATAAACATAAACTTAATCCAGCCAGTAGATGTTGATGTTGAAGGTAGGGCGGAAGCTTGTCATGTACATGATATGGTACTTGATCTCATATGTTCTCTATCCCGTGAAGAAAATTTTGTTACTATATTGGATGGTACTAAGCAAAGGAAAAATAATCTAGATACCATGGTTCGCAGGTTATCCTTTCAGGATATCATGTCAGAGCACACTACCCATCGTGTCGATGCCACAAATATGTCAAGGTTGAGGTCTGTTACTCTCTTTAGTACTGATGTTGATCTGATCCAGGCTGTTTCAAGCTTCCTACTTCTGCGTGTATTGGATTTAGAAGGTTGTATGTTCAAGGAAAGTAGACACCAGATTGATCTTAGGTATGTTGAGAATTTGCTACACCTGAGATACCTAGGGCTACGAGGTACACATGTTGGCATTCTCCCCATAGAGATAGGAAAGTTACAATTTTTGCGAACACTAGACCTAAGGACAGGTGAATATATGGAGGTGCCATCAAGTGTTGTTCGGCTAGGACATTTGATGTGCCTAAAAGTTGATAGCAATATGAGATTGCCAGTTTGGATAGGGAACTTGGTGTCACTGGAAGAGCTGAATAGAGTGGAGGTGGGTGGTACTGATACGATTGAGAAAGAGCTAGGGAAGCTGATGGAGATGAGGGTGCTCGACCTTTGCTGGACGGGTGGCGATGAGAGTGTGTGCAATTCTTTGTTCGTGTCCCTGGACAATCTGCGGAAACTGCATAGTCTAGATATTTATAGTAGTGAGGATGCAAGGTTCGATGTCAGCTGGGATGGCTGGGTGCCCCCTCTGCACCTCCATAGCTTGAAGTTCCGTTGGTGCACTTCAACATTACCTAGATGGATTAATTCATCATTGTTTCCTGTCCTTTCCTACTTGTATATAATTGTGGATAGAGTGAGGCCGGAAGTCGACATTCAGATCCTTGGGAAATTGCCTTCCCTTCGATCTCTCCGGCTGGAAACCACCAAAACTCACCTCACTCCTGTCGAAAGGTTCATCACTGGCGATGATGCATTCCCTTGCCTGCGAGACTGCACATTCTATGATTATCTGATGGGGCCATCTATGTTTCCACAAGGATCTATGCCTAGGCTTGAACACCTTCAATTCTTTGCCCGAGCGTCACACATTGATGATGGAGAACTGGAGATGCGTCTCCTTGGCTATCGTCTTAATTTCCTGCTCTTGTTGCTGAATCCTGTAATGCTTATATAGAAGTATTTATTTTGTTTTATTTTCTCAGCCATGCAAGCTCGGAAGTTATGCACAATGCACATCTTAATTGGAATATCATGAATGTCTTTTTTTTGCAAATAATTGAAATTACATGTCTGAACAGCAAGCAATGCTACAGGTTGCTGGTGGAGTAAGCAAGCAATTTCAGTCTGAAGCAGCATTACAATTAACACACTTGAACGTTGTCTCAGGTTCTTGCTTGCTGGCCTGCAATTTTTTTTAGGGGAACTGGCAGGTGCTCTACCTTTGCATTAAAGATTAGGAATTTACAAGAGAGTGACAGCCCGAAGGCAAAAGGGAAAAAGAAAAACTACAGTGTGGTGCCAGCTGTTCAGGGGGGGTGGGGCCTTTCATAGGCATCAGCAAACTGCTTGAGGTCAGTTAGTGTTAGGGAAGCCACATTGTTCGTCGAAGAAGCTTGATTTTGGAAAATCCTACGGTTTCTCTCGTTCCAAATATTCCAAGCGAAGTAGGCTGCTGTAGAAGCAAGATGTTTTGGCCCCGAAGCGATCGGCTTCCACCAAGCCGCAATTGATGTTGGCCTGCTCAAGTTTGTTGCTGTTTGGGTTATCACGGGGCGTTGCAGTTTGTGCCACACTTCAACCGCAAACTGGCAATGGCAGATAAGGTGAGCTGCCGTTTCCAGAACCTGGCCGCAAAGTGAGCACGTATCATTATGATCGCAGCCCCGGGCTCGAAGCCTGTCAGCAGTTGGCAGACGGTTTTGAACAAGCAGCCACATAAAGAAGTTGATCTTTCCCTCAGTTTTGATGCGCCATGTAGCATTCAGCTGAGGCTGCTCAATGGTGCCTATGAATTGGGCGTTGTAAGCAGAGGAGGCAGTATATGTTTTTGCCGCGGTCCAGTTCCAACTGATCTCATCAGGCAGGTCAGAGGTGGTAAAATTCTGAATTTTGCTCCATAGAGAGATGAAAGAATCTAACTCCTCTGAGGTTGAGAGTCGCTCCAACCCTTTCATCCAGTGCCCCCCACAAGTGGCCTGTGCCACTGACAGATTTTTTCTTCTTGCAAGTTTAAATAGGCTGGGAGCAATGGATTCAGGGGCTTCCCCATTAAGCCATCTTGATGACCAGAATTTTGCAGTGTGACCATTCCCAAGGGTGATTGTAGTGGAGGCGTGAAATAGGGCAAGGTCTTGCTTGGAACAGGGTAAAGAGGAGCCAACCCACAGTCTGTTTGGAGATTTCCAACTATGCCATGCCCATCTTAGCCTGAGAGCTCTGCTATAGGCTATAAGGTTTTTTATGCCCAGTCCGCCATATTTTTTTGGGGAGCATACTCGCTGCCAATTGACTGCACAATGAGCTCCAGAAGCGACCTCGTCTCCTCTCCAGAGGAAACTACGACGAAGTTTGTCAATTCTTTTGATGATCCACTTGGAGGGTGCAAACATCGTCAGGTAGTATGTGGTGATGGAGGTGAGGGCCGAATTGATTAGCGTTAGTCTTCCTCGTCTGGATAGGAGCTTCCCTTTCCATGCAGCCAATTTGGCAGCAATCTTGTCAATCAGGATTTGAAGATCCACCCGCCTGGGCTTCTTGAGGCCCAAGGGTAATCCCAAATATTTGCATGGCAGGGAGCTGACCTCTCCGTCGAACTCACTAAGAATATCATCGACTACATTGTCATCGCATCCAATTGGGTAGGCCGAGGATTTTCTGAAGTTTGTGCAAAGCCCGGAGATTTTCCCAAATTCCGAGAGGATGGATTGAAGGGCTTGGATTTCAGCTTTGACAGGGTTGATAAAGAGAGCAGCATCATCGGCATAGAGACTCACTCGGACAGCAGCATTTTTGTGGTTAATGGGGCTCAAAATTCCATCATCAGTTGCACGGTTGAGGATGTGCTGTAGGGGATCAATGGCCATCAAGAAAAGCAGGGGGGATAGGGGATCTCCCTGTCTGAGATCCCTACGGTGGAGAAAAGGCACCCCAGGCTCACCATTAGGCAAAATTCTTGATGAGGTCGAGGCAAGAGACAAGGAGATGAGGTCTCTGAATCTTCGGCTGAAACCCATATGCTCAAGAACCTCCAGCAGATAGTCCCAGTTAACAGAGTCGAACGCCTTTGCAATGTCAAGCTTGAGGAAGATGGCCTGCCTTTTAGTTCTGTGCAAGCTCTGAATCAAATTCTGCACATACAGGAAGTTGTCTTGGATACTTCGACCTTTCAGGAAAGCGCTCTGGCTGATGGAGATGAGGTTTTGCAGTTCAGGAGCAATTCTGCTGGCAAGGAGCTTCCCAAGAATTTTGGCTACACTATGGGTGAGACTGATAGGCCTGTAGTCTTCAGGTCTGAGTGCATTTTCCTTTTTTGGGATTAGGGCAATGAAGGCTGTGTTGAGCAGGTTCCAATTTCTTCCATTGAGCGCGGACAATTGGTTGATAGCATTCAGAAGGTCTACTTTAATAGTATGCCAACATCTTTTGAAGAACATGCCAATGAAACCATCCGGGCCAGGTGCTTTTTCAGCCGCCATATCTTTTATAGCATTGTGCAGTTCCTCCAGCTCAAAAGGTTGGTCAAGAAGGCTGAGATTCGCTCTGGGTATATTGATGTGATCCCAATTCAGGGTGTGGGCAGCCCTGTCTCTTTTACCCAGTAGGTTGTTGAAATGATCGCGGAGGGTGTCGGCCTTGTCTTTGTGTTCAGATATAACAGTTCCAGCTTTGTGAAGGAAGGGGATGTGATTCTTTCTGCGGCGGCCATTGGCTCGAATGTGGAAGAGTCTGGTATTGGCGTCTCCAGCTCTAATCCAGACCAGCCGGGACTTCTGCCGCCATTTTATTTTTTCCACAGCTGCAAAAGCAAGCAACCTTGCTTTGAGGAAAGTTCTAAAGTTGAATTCCTCGGGGGTTAGGGTTCTGGACTCTTGCGCGACGTCCAGCTGGAAGATGACTTCAGAGGCAATAGCGGCCGTAAGTTTCCTGTCTTTGCTTATTTTCTTGCTCCACTTCCTCAGCGCCTTGGCAATTCTGGTGAGTTTGATGTGCAACTTTCGAATTGCGTCCGAACATGAGAAAGGTCTATTCCAAGCAGCAGCCACAATTTCAGGGAAATCGTCCATCGAAGGCCACCAAGCTTCAAATCGGAACCCAGGGAATCTCTGGTTGGAAATTCGCTTGAGTATAAGGGGGCAGTGATCAGACATCTCAGTGGAGCCAGCAAGAAGTTGAAAATCAGGGAATTGACTATCCCATTCATCAGTAAAGAGAGCTTTGTCAATCTTCGTCAGTGTAGTGTTGATTCTTTCATTTGACCAAGTGAAGCTCCTTCCGATGAGAGGAAGTTCTTTCAGATTCAGATCATCAATCACCGCCTTGAATCTTCTAATAATGCTGAGGTTCAGATTTTGGTTGCTTTTCTCACTGGCACGACTGATGAGGTTGAAATCTCCGAGCAGAAGCCATTTGGGGGGGGGGGGGGGGCACAGGGGTTTGAGAGAGCGGATCTCCATCATAAAAGCGAGCTTGTCAGTGTCATCTTGAGGCCCATAGACTCCAGTGAGCATCCATGAGGAGTTATTGTTCAGATCAGTCACCAAGACGGATAAGGAAAAAAGTCCAGTGAGGTGGGGCTGGGGCGTAATCTTGAAGTGGTCAGCAGAAGCAGCAATGAGGATTCCCCCCTTAGAGCAATCAGCCGGGAGGGAGGCAAAATTATCTCTGAACGAGCTACCCACAATTTCAGAAACAAGGTTGTTGTCGATTGAGTGTAGCTTGGTTTCTTGTAAGCATGCAATTTTGCAGTGGTGGTTATTGACTAGATTGCAAACAACTTTTCTTCTAGCAGGGTGATTGAGGCCTCTGACATTCCAGCTAATCATGGCGTAATCCATAAGGGAAACAAAGTAGCCACATAGACAGGGGAGCAAAGCAGAGATACACAGGGGAGGGAGCCATCCCAACATCACTGAGCCAGAGCCTAAGACAGGAATTCAACTGGCACCTCACGCAGGAGAACAGATAGCAGATACAGAGAAACTGAATCCAAACTATACTTGAAATGCAAACATATTCAGATAAACAGCTCATAGCATGCACCAGTTGCAGATCAGCGTTGGGCAGCAGCATCCAAGTACTAAGGCAGGGGATCAGTGGTTGAGCTATCATTGGAGACCTTGCTTGTTTCAACCAGCGGGGGCGCCGCAGTTAGCCAGTTACTGACCCGCGGCGGCAGCCAAGGGTGTCGCGACGGCCGCAGATTTGGGGGTGCAGCGACCATTCTTCCGGGTGGAGGAGACCAGGGAGGTGACCGCCTCCATGAAGCAGCTGCTAATCGGCTTCTTGTAGAGGTCCTTGTACCGCTGGAGATCGGCTTCGGTTGGATCCGCATCGACAGGGACTTGGCCAGTCTTTTTGAGCAGAACAGTTTGAACTTTTTCCATAGTGTGGAGGCCATAGGTGGGCTTCTGGGAGAGGCGGCCACTTCGGCGCGCCGCGGTGTCCTCCCCAGCAGCATGAGGTGGGCGAGATGGAGCTGGAGCTGCCGGAGGGGGAGGGGGAGGCGGTGGGAGGAGCGGAGCGCTGGTGGCTTTGGTGAAGGAGGAGATGAAGTCACGGAGTTGGATTTCTTCAGGGGAGGGCGGTGGGGATGACGGCCCAAAGGTGATCAGATCAGCAAGCGGGCTGGGCTGGGCTGGGCTGTCTCCCGTAGGCCCACCAAGAGGGGTTTCTACTTGCGTTTGGAGAAGGCCGATCCCAGGGGGGCGCACCCAATGCCCAGTGTGTCCACATGGTGCTGCTCGGTCTCCTTGCCCCTGTCTCCGGGTGCAGTCGCCACATGCACAGCAGTAGGTGACAGAACTCCTGTTCCCGCAGGAGACATGGAAGAGGAACCTGTGGCCTGCCCATGGGTGGAAAGTGGGGTGACAATGGGCACTTCTTGGCTGGTCGGCTGCAGACCATCAGACGCAGCCAGCGAGGCGGCATCAGCAAGCATGGATGGGGCGTCTGCGGTTTGTGGGGGGCGCTGCGCAACAGAGGCCACGTCCAAGGTCAAGGGAGCAGCTGGACTAACGACGTTAGATTCAGCGCTCGCCCCGTGACCCTCATGCGCGTCCACAGCGATGATGGAGGGAGTGTCAGTGACGTCGATGCTGCCGCCGTCAGGGTTGTGTTGACGCCGTCGATGCTGCTGTTGACCGCGGTTGTCGCCGTGTATGCCGCCGCCACCGCTCACGCCTTGTCGTCCTCGCGGTGCCGGATCGTGGCCAGCAGGGTGGTTGGAGCTGGCCGGAGGTGGGGCACCCCCAGATGAGCCCCCATGGTCGCCATGGCCGCTGAAGTTGAGACGGGAATGGACCGGCCCCCTCCCATGGCGGGGAGGGAACGTACCATCCTCGTAGTACAGCGTCCAGCGGTAGTGCCATTTGGCACAGTCGTCGAGCATTGGCGAGTCGTCGTCGGAGGGGATGCCGCTCTGGGAGCTCCGGCCGCTGTCATAGCCAAGCTCCCGCTGCACCGTGTAGTCGTGGACGCGGTCGAGGTGGATTAGGACGGGGGAGGCCAGCATGTCCACAGGATCAGGCCGCAAGACAGCGCCACTGCTGCTCCCCTCCATGAGCTGCCGATGGAAGGCAGCAGAGTCCTGCCCAGCTGGTTCTTCAATGGTGAGGGAGCCTCTCGTAGCAACCTTTGTGGGATCTTGCACCCACACCCAGGCACAGCAACAGGCAGACTCCTCATCACAGAAAGCTTCATCTTCAATGTGGTCAACTATTGCCGGCGCGGGGAAGAGCTGCTTCACAGCAGGGATCGACCAGGCATGCCGAGGCGGGCCTTCGAGACAGACGCGAACCTTGTACTGGAGCCTGATGAGGGTGGCGCCTGCTCGACGCGACCAGGCAGCCAGGCGGAGCAACGCATTGCCAATGCGGAGGGTGCCCTGCCCGGCGAGCGCCAAGTCGCGAACGCGGCGGTCAGTGAACCGGATCAGGAAATCACCGGGAGCGAAGACGGAGACCTGCATCTGGTTCCGCGCGATGTTGTACTGCATGGAGGCAGCAACCGAAACATCCTGCACCGTGAACTTGGGTCGGTTGCCAAGAACAGTGGCGATGACGGCGTGGCTCTCGAAGTCTCGGTTAGCAGCGGCAAGCTCGGGTGTCCAGGGAACGGAGGCCGAGACCATGCGAGGGCGCATGCCCACATCAGGAACAGGGTTCTCCATTGCCGCAGGCTTTGGAGCGGCTTGAGGTGGGTTGGCAGTGGTGCGTGGCGCGGTTGAGTGGGGAGCAGTCGGGGGGGCTGGTGCGGGCGGCGTGGGGCGGGGGGTGGAGGAGGCGGAGGCGGTGGCTGCGGTGGTTGGGGCGGCGGGGGAGTTTAGGTGGCAACTGCGGGAAGTGTGGCCGGAGACGGAGCACAGCAAGCAGCGAGGAGGGTTGTGGCAGTCAGCAACACGGTGCCGGGGGGAGAGGCAGCGAAAACAGCATCCAGCAGCTCTCGTAATGAAGAGGTGCTGTATGTGGGTGAGCGGGTGAGCAACGGAGGGGCGCTGGATTCGGCCATTAATGGCACGGCTTTGCTGCTTCTCATCCCTCCACCAATACCTCTTTCGAACCTGCTGCCACCCACCGTCTTGAAGTCCCTGACCACGACGGCCAGCATGGGAGCGCCGCGCCTCGTCCGCCAGACCAGCCTGAAGGCGCAGGGGGCCAAGAGGCGAAGAACCCACCGGATCTTGGCTTGAAGGCACCACGATAATGGAACAAAGTCTAGGCGAGGTAGGTGCGGTAGCTGCAGGAGCGCTTGATTGCGGAGCAGAGGGCGCAAGGGATCCAAGGGCGTCCCGGTAGGAGACGGGACAGAGCACAGCGGACGCCATGGGGGGCCGGCGAGATGCCGGCCATGGGGGAGGTGGACGCACCGCCGCGGGACGGAGCGGGAGCGCGACTATGCTAGCTCCTCTGAAAAATTGGCGCTCCCTGGTCGCTCCTGGCCTGCAATTCAACTGTTGCTATAACCCAATTATTCCAGCCTTATGCTTACACTAGGGAAGAATCGATGTGCAGATCTACACTGCATGAACATGCATGGTTATTCCCAAAGCCGCCGTCATCATCATCCAGGAACATGATGCTCTCGTCTCTCGTGTGCCAAGTTCTGCCGTCGATGATCTATTTGGCGTGGTGATCGGTGGGTGAAGAACGAATGGGAAATACACAACAGGAGAGGGTACTAACTAGCTCAGAGATGCTAGCCTAAGTTCAGCAGAGGGTGGGGAGCTGGCCGACGACGATGACAGGGGATGAGCTCGCAACGGGGCGTGTGGCGTCAGCACAAAATGTGGCCAGAGCAGATGCAGGGGGAAGGAGTGGAGGATGCGTCTTGACTGCAGGTTCGTCAAGAGTGTGGCAGGTTGACAGACACCTACCTGCATACACAATGATGCACCAAATCAGTACCAAAACATCCGAATCATCCATTGTGCAACACGCAACACATGTACTGTAACTGTAGTTTACCTTTGATAGGGTCGATCGATTATGCAGAACTGTGCAGCACTTCGTCAGACAGGGGCACACTTGTTACTTTTATTGTCCGGACCAACAACCGACTTCTGAATTACTTGTTACTTTTATTGTCCGGACCAACAACCGACTTCTGAATTCAGCGGTGACTGCAAATTGTTCTGCAGAATCCAAGTGTTGAATCTAAGGTCGGGAAATTGATTGAACAAGGTAAAGGGAACTCACATAATATAATTATAAATGCTCAATTCATTACTTTTAGTTGGCACCGGAGCTCTGACGGACGCCAGTGAAACATCACCACATATATGCAGTCTCTAAAACCTGCACAAGTGGTTTTCTTCTTTGATGTAACTAGCACAGTGGCCCTCGCAAATGCGAGGGCATCACCTTTAAAGTGTTGAGCAAAATGTGAGAGCATCATCTTTAGCATGGTGAGTGTTTAGAAATAAATAGAGTATTTCCTAGATAATAACGTTGGTTGTATTCATTTGGGTGTGATGATATATTAGTACATAAATAATCAAAGTTTAGATCCCAGGGTTAGGAGTTAGTTTGTGCGTGACATTGCATAGGTCTATGGAGATAGTCAGATAAATCCTCGCTTGTTCACAACAATTTTAATTGTTTTATTTAATGTCATGCAGTATAAAATGGTTGTTAATGACATATATAGAGACATGTAGCGTAATTTTCACATTTATAGTTTACTTTTAAAAATATCAAAAAGAAAAGGTTGCCTACTATGATATAAAATTGGAGTAATGGTGGTCAATTTAAGTTGAAAACAATGTATTTCCAAAATATATTTTTATGCATTCGGATCTTGCCTTTCACTTCTCTCATAATTCAACTCATGTACTTCTCTATGATTTTGCATGTTGATAAATAATAAATAGATATAAAAACATATATAGAATACACACATATTATGTTACCACTTCTTCTAGGGCTGGTGTGCCTTCGGCTCGCTCCAATGCTTGTAGTCGTCGCTAGGTGGTCCACGGACATGGTTGTAATTTTTATTAGCTCTGATGTTCTTTGTACTGCCATGATTGAAGATGAATAGATTGGAAGTTTCTCGCGAAAAAATAAAGACATGGTTGTTTTTTTCCTAAGTATGCCCAAAAGAGGAACCACCTATTGGTGATAAATATTCAACATAAAGTATAATTATACTGGATTTTTTGAATTTCTTCTATTTTCTATTTTACACAGTTCACCGGGTGTAGATGAGCCCGGACACCAAATTGAATTATTGATATTATGTTGTGTTTTGCATAGATAGATGAAGCAGTACAAAAACAAAATATACCTGTCACGTATCTAGCTTTGAGCCGTGTGTGCACGAGGCAAGTTCAAGGATCTCTCTTGTAGTTACTGTGTACGTACACATGAACGGAAGGCACAAGTCTTCATGGCTCATACGGTCATACCATTACATACCAAGCTTCTTGCTGTACGGACAGATGAAAGGCAAGGCAAGTCCTGATGCTGCTCCTCATTCTATGGATGCATGCATAATGCCTACTCGAAACCTGGGGTCCTTTTTGTGCACTTTGTGGTTGTGGACGCCCGATCGACCGGCCATAGGTACTGAGCGAACCTAGCTGGCTCACTGCGCGGCAGCGGCCTACACACACGAATGGCAAAAGTCCTCTTACTATCATGTACTTCCTCCGTTTCTAAATATAACACTAGTAGAAAACAGGCCTTTCGTCTGGAGCATTAGTCCCGGTCGGGATTTGGACCGGTACTAATGTGACCACTAGTCCCGGTTCCAACGGCTAGGCTTTAGTCCCGGTTCATTTGTGACCTCTAGTCCCGGTTGGTGTTACCAACCGGGACTAAAGGGGTGGTGGCAGGCTGGCGTCAGGCTGGGGCCCTGCGAGCCCCTTTAGTCCCGGTTGGTATCACTATATATAGTGCTTCGTCTAGCCCGAGCTCAAGCTCTCCTTTCTCTGTTTTCTCCTTTCTCTCCTCTGTTCTCTTCCCCTTGCTCGAGCTCATCCTCCATTTTTGCCAAAATTTGTCAAGATTTGAGGCACCCCATCTATCCAAGTGTTCACAAAGGTTAGCAACTTTGTCCTTTCATCTCTCATTGCTAGATTAGCTCGTGCAATGCTCTATAAGTATAGTAATTTGTGGGTTTTAGTTTGGGAGTAATTATGTGGGAGTTTATTTGATTTATTTGCAATTTGAGCTCAAATTAACTTCTTAGTTTGCATATGTGTAGGTGTGGTTTACTTAGTGCCTTCCTATCCTTTTTATAAAAAAAAATCTTATTTGTATGATTTAGATAGTTACTTGTATAATTTTCTTGTCGAGAAGTTAAATTTAGTTGAAAAAGAAAACGAGTATTTGAAAAAAAATTGAAAAGATTTGAAGAAGAGAAGATGAAATTGGAGTTGTATGTTGCCGATGTCGTCGATGATCACAAGATCAAGATGGATGCAATGCGCTTGAAGATTAGAAAGATTAAAAAATATGCCGTTAATAAAGAGGCTTGGTATCATTATGCTGTTGGATCAATTATTACCTTAGTTGCGATTTTGATCGCATTTGTTGTTGCATTTAAATGCTTTACCTAGATAGTTTTTTGTTGTTTTATGAGAATAAGTGTGTATGAACTTTATGTATGAATTTTTATTAATTTGGTCTTTTCGGTGTTGTGTAATGAAGATGAGTCGGCAATGGATGTACGATGACCGACGCTCTCCCCAGTTCATTAATGGCGTGCATAGTTTTCTGCGTGTGGCTGAGGCAAACAAGCGGAATGGTTTTATGTGTTGTCCATGTGGTGTCTGTAAGAATGATAGGAATTACTCTAGCTCAAAAGTCATTCACGTCCACCTGTTTACGTCCGGTTTCATGTCCGGCTATAACTGTTTACCAAGCACGGAGAAAGAGGGGTTCTAATGGAAGAGAATGAAGAAGAAGAGGATGATGACAACTATCCTGGGTTCCCTGAATACGATGGTACTACAATGGGGGAAGAGAATGAAGAAGAAGAAGCTGAAGAAGAGGCATCAGATGAGCCCGCTGATGATCTTGGTCGGGCCATTGCTGATGCAAAGAGAAACCGCGAAAGTGAAAAGGAGAAGTTGAAGTTGCAGCGCATGTTAGAGGATCACAAAAAATTGTTGTACCCAAATTGCGAAGATGACAAGAAAAAGCTGGGTACCACACTGGAATTGCTGCAATGGAAGGCAGAGAATGGTGTATCTGACAAGGGATTTGAAAAGTTGCTGAAAATGTTAAAGAAGATGCTTCCAAAGGACAACGAATTGCCCGACAGTACGTACGAAGCAAAGAAGGCTGTCTGCCCTATAGGATTAGAGGTGCAGAAGATACATGCATGCCCTAATGACTGCATCCTCTACCGTGGTGAGGAGTACGAGAATTTGAATGCATGCCCGGTATGCGGTGCATTGCGCTATAAGATCAGCCGCGATGACCCTGGTGATGATGTTGAGGGCGAGCACCCCAGGAAGAGGATTCCTGCCAAGGTGATGTGGTATGCTCCTATAATATCACGGTTGAAATGTTTATTCCAAAACAAAGAGCATGCCAAGTTGTTGCGATGGCACAAAGAAGACCGTAAGAAAGACGGGAAGTTGAGAGTACCCGCTGATGGGTCACAGTGGAGAAAAATCGAGAGAAAGTGGCCGGAGTTTGCAGGTGACGCAAGGAACTTATGGTTTGGTATAAGTGCAGATGGCATTAATCCTTTTGGGGAGCAGAGCAGCAATCATAGCACCTGGCCTGTGACTCTATGTATCTATAACCTTCCTCGGTTGTGCATGAAGCAGAAGTTCATTATGATGCCAGTGCTCATCCAAGGCCCTAAGCAACCTGGCAACGACATTGATGTGTACCTAAGGCCATTAGTTGAAGAACTTTTACAGCTGTGGGACATAAAAGGTGTACGTGTGTGGGATGAGCACAAACAGCAGGAATTTGACCTACGAGCGTTGCTGTTTGTAACCATCAATGATTGGCCTGCTCTTAGTAACCTTTCAGGACAGACAAACAAGGGATACCACGCATGCAGGCACTGTTTAGATGAGACCGAAAGTATATATTTGGATAAATGTAAGAAGAATGTGTACCTGTGACATCGTTGATTTCTTCCGATCAAGCAGCTCTTAAGAAAGAAAGGCAAGCATTTCAAAGGTGAGGCAGATCACCGGAAGAAGCCTGACCACCGTACTGGTGATCATATACTTGATATGGTCAAGGATTTAAAAGTAATCTTTGGAAAGGGTCCTGGCGGATAATCTGTTCCGAATGACGCTGACGGACACACACCCATGTGGAAGAAGAAATCTATATTTTGGGACCTACCCTATTGGAAAGTCCTAGAGGTCCGCACTGCAATCGACGTGATGCACGTGACGAAGAATCTTTGCGTGAACCTGCTAGGCTTCTTGGGCGTGTATGGAAAGACAAAAGATACACCGGAGGACCAGCAACGTATGCACGAAAAAGACGGCATGCATCCAAAGCAGTATCAAGGTCCTGCCAGCTATGCTCTTACCAAAGAAGAGAAGGAAATCTTCTTTGAATGCCTACTCAGTATGAAGGTCCCGTCTGGCTTCTCGTCAAATATAAAGGGAATAATAAATATGGCAGAGAAAAAATTCCAAAACCTAAAGTCTCATGACTGCCATGTGATTATGACGCAATTACTTCCGGTTGCATTGAGGGGGCTTCTACCGGAAAATGTTCGATTAGCCATTGTGAAGCTATGTGCATTCCTCAATGCAATTTCCCAGAAGGTAATCGATCCAGAAATCCTACCAAGGTTACAGAATGATTTGGTGCAATGTCTTATCAGTTTCGAGTTGGTGTTCCCACCATCCTTCTTCAATATCATGACGCACGTCCTAGTTCACCTAGTCGAAGAGATTGCCATTCTGGGTCCTGTATTTCTACACAATATGTTCCCCTTTGAGAGGTTCATGGGAGTCTTAAAGAAATATGTTCATAACCGTGCTATGCCAGAAGGAAGCATCTCCAAGGGCCATGAAACAGAGGAGGTTATTGAGTTTTGTGTTGACTTTATTCCTGACCTTAAGCCGATTGGTGTTCCTAAATCGCGGCATGAGGGGAGACTGAGTGGAAAAGGCACGCTAGGAAAGGATTCAGTAATATGTAGGGATGGGCATTCTTGGGCCCAAGCACACTACACAGTTCTACAAAATTCCACCTTGGTGGCTCCGTATATCAAGGAACACATCGATATTGTACGCTCCAAGAACCCGGAACAGTCTGACCCTTGGATTAAACGTACACACATGGCGACTTTCGGCGGTTGGTTGCAAACACATCTCATGAATGACGACAGTGTTGGAGATGAGCTGTACTTGTTGGCCAAGTCACCATCTTCGACTATATTGACTTTCAAAGGGTACGAGATTAATGGGAATACATTTTACACGATCGCCCAAGATAAAAAGAGCACCACCAAAACAGTGGTGTCCGCTTTGATGCAACAAACACCAATAGGGAAAAGGACACATATTATGGTTACATAGAGGAGATATGGGAACTTGACTATGGACGTGAGTTTAAGGTCCCTTTGTTTCGGTGCAAATGGGTCAATCTGACAGGAGGCGGGGTAAAGGTAGACCCGCAGTACGGAATGACAATAGTGGATCTCAACAATCTTGGGTACACAGACGAACCATTCGTCCTAGCCAATGATGTGGCGCAGGTTTTCTATGTGAAGGACATGTCTACCAAACCGAGAAAAAGGAAAGATAAGGAAGCGAATACATCATACGGTGAGCCAAAGCACCACATAGTTCTTTCAGGAAAAAGAAACATCGTGGGAGTGGAGGACAAGACAGACATGTCAGAAGATTATGAAAAGTTTCATGAAATTCCTCCCTTCAAAGTGAAGACTGACCCAAGCATCCTGTTAAATGATGAAGATTGTCCATGGTTACGGCGCAAAGGGACACACACGAAGAAAAAGTTTTATACCCCAAGATCCCACTCTCGGATGTGATCGGCTTCACCGTCATCACTTTCTTCTCTAGTGAGTAGCCGAGATAGGTCAGTTTGTACACGAAGTGCATCCAGTTTTTGCCGTAACCCTCTCAACTTTTTAGCACATGCTATGTGGGTGAAATGATGATACCATGCCAAGTTTCAACCTTTTCAGAGTTCATTTGTAGTGCTTTTCAATTTCAGGGTCATTTAGCTCAAAAAAATCATTAAATGCATGAAAATAGCAAATGAAGTTAGAAAGGGTTGAAATTTGAGGATGTGTCTTTGAATGGTGCATATTGAATGCACAAAAACTCTGGAGTTGAAATAAGTTTAAAAAAATGAAATGCCTTTGTAACAGATGAGTTTTTGTCCGAAACCTTGATACTTCGAAGGAGATGGTCCAGTTTGTACACGAAGTGCATCCAGTTTTTGCCGTAACCCTCTCAACTTTTTAGCACATGCTATGTGGGTGAAATGGTGATACCATGCCAAGTTTCAACCTTTTCAGAGTTCATTTGTAGTGCTTTTCAATTTCAGGGTCATTTAGCTCAAAAAAAATCATTAAATGCATGTAAAATAGCAAATGAAGTTAGAAAGGGTTGAAATTTGAGGATGTGGCTTTGAATGGTGCATATTGAATGCAAAAAAAGTCTGGAGTTGAAATAAGTTTAAAAAAATGAAATGCCTTTGTAACAGATGAGTTTTCATCCGAAACCTTGATACTTCGAAAGAGATGGTCGAGTTTGTACACGAAGTGCATCCGGTTTTGGCCGTAACCCTCTCAACTTTTTAGCACATGCTATGTGGGTGAAATGATGATACCATGCCAAGTTTCAACCTTTTTAGAGTTCATTTGTAGTGCTTTTCAATTTCAGGGTCATTTAACTTAAAAAAATCATTAAATGCATGAAAAATAACAAATGAAGTAAGTAAGGGTTGAAAATTAAAACTCCTCATGCTAACTAACGGAAACATAATATAATTCGGCAAAAGAATAACAAGAAAACATATAAACTAAAATATTTAAAACAAATGAAGGTATAAAACTAAAAGAGCTAAACAGAATCTGTTTTTGATTAAAACACCTATTTAAAATAACCTAAAAATTACCAAATTGAACATACTGATAAAACACACTAATATTAAACAGCAGGAAAAAGAATCACTCAAAAATCTATTTTTAAACTAAAGTTATTCACAAACGAGTGATTCACATAAATTTCAAAGAATTCAAATTTAAACTATTCAAATTTGAAAACTACTGGCACTAACAGAAAGTTTATAATTATTGTGACCTAAAGCAAAAAGATTCACTCAAAAACTCTAAATATTTGGCTGTAAGTAGAAACAAAAGAAAAATAAATAAAGCAAAAACAGAAAAAATGAAAAAAAAACCTTTAGTCCCGGTTGGCACAACCAGCCGGGACTCAAGGTCCTCCTCCCGTGGCTGCTACCGGGACTAAAAGGTTTGCAGCCACGAACCGGGACTAAAGGTACTTTAGTCCCGGGGCGTGGATTCAACCGGGACTAAAGGTCGATCCTATATAACTGTCACTTAGCGTTTTCCACCGCCCAGGAGACAGATCGAACACCACACGCTGCCAGGCCGCTCGTCTTCAACCTCCGACGCCGGAGATCGCCGACGCCGTCCCGCTCGCTCCGGCCCCTCCCCAAGCCCGCAGCCCGCTGCATCTTCCTCGACCACGGGAGCGAACGAAGAGCCCCACAGCGCCCGCACCATCGTCTTCCTCCTCGCCGGTCGCCGCCACTGCCTCGACCTTGCCCTCGAGCACCGATGCGTCCACGACCTCCCTGAGCCCTCCCCGAGCTCGACGACCTCGCTGTGAGCCACCCTTGTCTTCTCCCGCTCTCCCCTGGCCCGCGCACGGCCTCTAACTACCCCCCCGCACACCCCGAGCTCGGCCGCCGCCATGGACAACCAATGATCGATGAGATTGAAAATGTCCTTGTATTTTTCAAGTCATGTTAATGTTAATTATTAGTGTGAGCAGATGGTTAATTTTGATAACGACATTGTGGATGAGACATGAGATTTTGGGAGTATGTAATTTTTGTGTGTAGATGAATGTTAATTAGATGGATTTATTATGTATTTTTGTGTGTAGATGAATGTTAGATGGATATGTAGATGGATAGATGTTATATTGATGTATGTTAGAATGATGGATGAATAGAAATGTTAGATAGATGGATGTTAAATGGATGAATAGAAATGTTGTTCAAGTGTGGGTTCTCTATAAAAAGAATGGTTGGATCAATGATATAAAATGTTGTTCAAATTTGCTCATCTACTATAGTTGTAAAAGTTTATTAAATACGAGTAGCATAATAAAATGATAATTATTGCATAGGAATTTGTTTTCATAAGAATTTGTTCTCGACGTCGACGATGCCCGGCCCGCATCCTCGTCGTCGACTCGGCGGCGACAACCTGCTTGAGAGGCGCCATGTCCGGGACTGGGCTCCGCCGGGCTGGCACTGGGAGGTGCTACCTTCCGGGGCGCGCAGCTTGGTGAGGAATCGGGCTCCCGTCGTCGACCCGGAGCTTCTTTGGTGGCGGTCGCGTGGGCCACTATCGGTGCGGAGGCAGCCGGCCCCCGAGGAGGTGGTACGTCGCCGTGTCAGGGAGGAGGACGAGCACGTCCGTCGCTACATGGTTGCGTTGGACGTCAGGTTCTCCAATACCTGGCAGGTTCTTCAGGGATCTCACCCGAGCTATGATCCTGTGATGGTTCTTTCTCTTTGGGTGTCCACCGCCCGCGCCTCAGGAACCGCGAGTCAACTGGATTATTCGATAATATTCGAGCTGTATTAGTGATGTTATATGATAATATTCGAGATGTATTAGTGATAATATTCGATGATGCATTAACTGGATTATTCGAGATGTATTAGTTTTTGCTTATTGAATGCATTCTAATTTGAATACTAAATTGTTTTATCTTTCTTCTGGATTAATTAAGCTATGGACTATAGCGGCAGAGACGACCAAGATCAAGAGGATATCATGTTCGACATGATACGCTCCCAAAATCCAGAGATTGAACCAGATGACGGCTCACAATATCTGAACGAGTCCGGTGCGGGAATTGAGGAAGAACCAATAGACGAAGGGCACACAAACAATGATGGCGAAGGAAATGTTCTTCAATTAACAAATTCCGGCGAGGTATATATATATAAAAGGCCTCTGGTGATCATTACATGTATTAATTGATTTGTATATATATATATATATATATATATATATATATATATATATATATATATATATATATATATTAACGAATCTTTCTTCTTTTAGCCCTCCGGATCGAGCAAATCTTCTACAAGGGTAGTACGAGGCCCGGCCAAAAAGTTGCCCGATGGCATAAAGTACAACATCGATGAAATCAAAGAAGATGGCGAACCGATTGCTCCTAAAAAGAATGCGGACAAATTTATACGTCAATGCGGAGTTATTGTTAGGGACCAAATCCCGATCACCGTTCAAGAATGGAATAAGCCAAAGGAAGATCGAGGAGATAGTTTTGTCGATGAAAGAGCAAAAAATCTGCTTTGGGATATGCTCATGTCACATTTCACCCTATCAGAGGGTTTCACTGATCTCCAACGGGAGAAAGTCAAGAAGTGTGCTCTTAAGAAGATGGCCACACAATTCCAGACTTGGAACAAAATATTATGGGCCAACTACGTCAACGCAGAAAAGAAGACTCCAGAATTCACTGGACCACTAGAGAAGGTAAAAGATCACTGGGACTTATTTGTGGAGTTCAAGGAATCGGAAGCAGCTAAGGAACGGTCGAGGAAAAACAAGATAAATGCTGAGAAAAAAAAGTTTCACCATGTTCTGGGACCAGGTGGCTACAAGACTGGGTTGCCTAAGTGGGATGAATCTGAGGAAAAGATGATTGCTGCAGGGGTCACTCCAAAAACAGTGGGTTGGCTCGACAGGTGCAGGACTTGGTTTTATGCGCATGGGGGAAAGTTGGACCCAAAGACAGGGGAGATTATTGAACGGGCAAGTCTTAAAGAAGCCTCGGACGCTTTACTTGAAGCAATAGAAGAGGCTCGAACGCGGGCGTTCCAGCCCGAGAGAGAGAACGACGAGCTTACACGCGCCCTCAAGAATCCTGAACACCCGGGACGAACACGAGGCAAAGGCATTGTTCCGTGGGTTGAGGGGTTTGCGGAGTGGAACGACACTTACAGAAGCCGTGTGAGAAAGAAGAAGCAGGATGCAGACCAGAAGAAGCAGGATGCAGACCGGCTTCAAAAGTTAGAATCAAAGAACGCGGAGTTGGAACGTGCTTTCATGCGGCAGCAGGAGCAGATCGACACAATTAGCCAACAAAGGGCGTCTCAGCGGCAGGAGCAACCAGATCCAGCATTGGATAGTACCATCCCATCTATGCCGAAAAGCAGCGTGGGTTCCACGGGGGTCCTGGCCGATGATGCACTGCTGGCTCGCTACCCCGCGGATGATATCCAAGAGACGACAACTTGTGAGCTACACATGAAAATGAAGAACATATCCATGATGGTGGCGGACGGCTTTGCTTTACCGAATGCACCTGAAGCAACCATCCACGGCAATCCGATTCCACTTGGCTATGCTCGTGTCGGGGTGGACGAAGTTCTGTCAGGATATGACTCACTAAAGCTTGACTTTCCTGGAGGTCAAGGGGAGCAGACACTGGGAGAAGCCATACGTGGTCTCATTGTATGGAGAAAGGAATGCATCGTGTTTCCAAACTCGGTGCCAAGGCCACCGACTCCTCCTCCAAGTCCGCCGCGTCAGCCGACTCCAACCCACCTCGAGACGGAGCGCAGCGTGAGTCCGCCATATCGATCTCCGCCGCGTCAGCCGAATCCACCCCACATCGAAACGGAGCCCAGTGCGAGTACGCGATATCGATCTCCGCCGCGTGAGCCGACTCCAAAGCGGAAGAGAGCACCAAAGAAGAAACCCGAGCCTCCTGCCAAAAAGAAGTTAGCTTACGAGATGACTGAGGAGGAAAACAAAGGGGTTGTGGATGCCCAAGTGAAGGCCCATTTTGCACCGAAACCGCCCCCGCCGCCGAAGGAGAAAATACCTGAGAAAGTCGTACAACACTTTGTGGATCTTGCTAAACCGGCTGTGGAGAAAAGGCGATCAGACTATGAACGCTCTATTAGCAAGTCATATTATCAACAAAAAAAAATCAGCAGTCGAGCCTTACAGGTAGTAATAAAAGCGGGAAAACTGTTCCCCAGCTCGGAGAACATGCAGTGCAATCGATCCCCCCGCTCAAGGTGAGTACCGATAAGGCGGTAACCGACGCTGATAGAGAGATGGCTATAGAGATGGGTATCACTATTGAACAACTCCTAGGCATCGAGGAAGTCCCCAGGATGCATCCGAAGGAACTAGCATGGAAATATGTCTCCGGGAACCCTCTGGTCAGGCCTGACAAGGAGGAGCTTCTATCAACGCAAATGCACAGATTGCATGACTGGTACCTGAGAGAAATAAAGGCCGGGCGAGAGAGCCCCATGGTGAAAGTCAAGTCAGAGCATTACTTCCATGGAAAAGATGTGTGGATTAAATTTCCAGAAATTTTTCAGTTATTCAATCAAGACGCACTCGACAAATCTCTCGTCAGTTGCTATTGTCTGTAAGTGATTTCTTTCTGTAATTTAAGTCTCTAGCTCAGCTCGTTCATTGCCTGTAATTATCCTCACTATATTATTTTGTGTGGTATTATGCAGAATGAAGATTTTTGAATTGAAAAGAGATGGAGTCTATGGCATTGAGTTCATTGACCCAAATACCGTTAATGAAAATGTGTTAAATAACCACAAACAAGACACAGAGAATAGCTTGCTAATGTTTTTGAAGGAACTAAATACCAGACCAGAAATACTTTTTCCTTACAACTTCAGGTGAGTGTTACTGTCTTGTACTACAAATTCTATTTTTGCTTACTCGATGTTAAGTGTAGTTGATGAGTTATGCATGCCCGCTTATACAAACGTGTGCGCAGATTCCACTGGATCCTGCTAATCATTAGAGTTGACGAGCGAACTGTTGAAGTACTGGACTCACTAGGTAAAGACCCTGATGAATACAGGAGCCTGTTTTTGATGCTCGACGGGTAATTTCAATCATTATCGCACTATGTCGGCCTCTTTAGTTCATTTCCTGATATCAAGTAATTAATAACTCCTTTATTCATTTTCTTTGCCGGGCAGGGTTTGGAAAAAGTTCATCAAAGAGGTTGTAGGTGAATGGAAACCACAAATGAAATGACGACGGTCCAAGGTAATTAAGTAGTACTAGCTACGTCCGCGCATCTCTTTAATTCTAGTTTCAATACCATTATCATGCTTGATTATTATCTGATTGAATTCTATTCTCGTAAAGTGTATGAGGCAAGAAAAGGGGACTAATTTATGTGCATACTATATTTGCGAGAACATTCGCTTTATAACCGAAAGGAGCGGAGATGCAAGACATCTTTGGGTACGTAAACACTATTCACAATTTTTTTATCATGATCTAATATATATACACACAACTAATATATTCATATTGATATCCTTCTTTAAAGATGGTGGAGATGCGGGATAGGCTCCTACCAAAGGACCGCATACGAGCACTTCAAGAGGAAATGGCGGGATTTTTGCTTGAGCAGGTTATATCTCCCGACGGAGAATACCATTTCACCTAATGCCTGCATGTAATGATCTGCAAATTGTAGGAGAAATTGTATATACTAAATTGTATATATATGTGTGTGTATGCATGGTCGTACGAGAAATTCTATGATATATGATTGATTCTACGAGAAATTCTATTATATATGCATAACGTGTACAGTATGTAATAACGTAAAATATGTTTGAAATGAAAAAGAATTAAATGGAAAACACAAAATGAAAAGGAAAAATAAACAATAAACCTAAACCCCTAAACCTTTAGTCCCGGTTGGTGACGGTTGGTGTCACCAACCGGGACTAAAGGTCCCCAACCCCCGGCGCGCGCTGCCGGCCACGTGGCAGGGATTTAGTCCCGGTTGGTGTCACCAACCGGGACTAAAGGTCCCCAGCCCCGGGCGCGCGCTGCCGGCCACGTGGCAGGAATTTAGTCCCGGGTCGTGGCCAACCGGGACTAAAGGGTGGGGGCCTTTAGTCCCGATTTATTAGTCCTGGTTGGTGAACCGGGACTAAAGGCCCTTCCCAACCGGGACTAAAGGCCGTTTCTCCACTAGTGTAAGTCTTTTTAGAGATTTCAATATGGACTATATACGGATGAATATAGACGTATTTTAAAGTGTAGATTTACTCATTTTGCTCCATATGCAGTCTATATTGGAATCTCTAAAAAGACTTATATTTAGGAACGGATGGAGTGCTCTATATATGGTATGGCGGTATGGGTGTGCATGCAAGATGCAAGTTTGAAACCTGATATCTTCATGTGGACGTGGTGGATGCCCAATCGAGTGGCCGTAGGCGCGCGGTAGCATACACACGGACGGGAAGTAAGTCTTCATCAATCACGTACGTAGCTCCTAGATGGATGGAAAGCATGCACGAAGTAAGTATAAAATATGTGGTCCATTATCGTCTGCACGTGGCGATCTGATTAACCGGCCGCAAAGAAGCTAGCCGTGCATGGCGACGGGTAACCACATGTCAACGAAGGTATACCAGGACAATTAATCTAGGGCATAGGCAGGTAATTCTTTCAAACTTTTTTCTTGCGGGAGAATTCTTTCAAACTTTAGTGTCCGTGGTCTGTTTTAGATATCCGACTATTATCATCTGTGGGGGTTGGCGGCCAGAAAAACGGCAACGACGGATAGGGCTTAATAATCTAGCAAAAGCAATACGATCGAGCAGTTTAAAAAACGCTCCTGGCGAATCAACCTGTGGTTGGATGGTTAGAGGGACAGTGGTATCCCCAGCCCACCAGGGTTCAAGTCCTGGTGTTCGCATTATTCCTGGATTTATTTCAGGATTTCCGGCGATGCGCTTTCAGTGGGAGGAGACGTTCCCGTCGACGACGAGGCGCCTACGGTGACTTCGTAAATCTCAAGATGATATGTCGGCTCAGTCTCTCGAAGGTGCTCATAGGGGTAGGGTGTGCGTGTGTGCGTTCATAGGGGTGAGTGTATGCGCGTATGTATGAGCGCTTGCATCTATACTGTGTTAAAAAAAAAAAACGCTCCTGCCTATATGTGTTTTTCTTTGCGGGTGCGTGACGTCCTTTCCTTATAAAAAATGATGCGGGCCTCCTCAAGTAGATGGCCTCACGTTATTTTCACGTTTTCTTTAGGTTCACGTTCCTTTTTTTAGACGTGAGGCTTTAGGTCCACACAATTTCCTGGGATATCATTGAAAGTTACGTGACAGCTCCACCAAGTAGATTGGTACAATTACATAAATCTAAGGGTCATGGTTTATTTGTTTAATAGGGTCCATTAGATTAAGGGCTGGATGTTTCTGATTATTGTGAGATTTTTCTAGCTAATACCACTATTTTTCATCCGTATTTTCCTTTTAGTATATAATCTCTACCTAATAATAAAGCACGGAGTGCTTATGGTCGTACGTCGTCGGCGATTTTGCAAAAAAGCCCCTCTGTTTCTGTGAAATCAACCCGCAGTCCCTGTTTAAGTGGTACCCTGGGAAAACGTTTCGGTTTTGCACAAAACACCCTGTAATTTGGAGTATTCAACCCGCGGTCCGAGAAGATTTCTACAGAGAAAAAAAAACCACACAAGCAGCACGGGCTCGCCTCCTCTCCTTCTCGCCCACGAAGAAATCGCCGCCGCCACCACCCACGCCGGCCGCTTCCGGCGACCTTCGGCGCCGCGCAGCACGCCCCCGAGCTCCCCACGGTCCGCGCCTCCCTCCCCTCCGGCTAGATTCTCCGCTCCCGTCCTCTACCACCCGCTCGCAACCCCACCCCTGTGGCTAGGGTTTCGGGCAGGGCTTCGTCGCCGCCGCCGCACCTCCACACCGGCGGATATGGAGCGCGCCGGGGGTCCCTGCGGCAGGGGAGGGCGCGGCGGCGGCCACCCCGGTGGCAGGGGCAGGGGTGGTGAAGGGGAGGTCGTGCAAGGGCTGCCTCTTCTACTCGCTCTCGCCAGGGGTCCTGCTGTTGCTGCTCGCCGGCCATCGTTGTTCCCTAAAGGCCCGAGCTGCGCCGTCGGCACCGGCCTGGCCGGGAATGCGGGCTGCCTGGAGGTGCTCATCCCCATGCTCCTGAAGCCCCTCAAGCAGGTCCGTCCTCCGTCCCCGTTGCCCCTCCTCTCGAGCCGCCGGCTCGCGCTCTCCCTTCGCCGGAGGAGCCCCCCCCATCCTCCTCCTCCTCCTCCTCCGGAAGCTATTTGTGCCCAGGTTAGCTTCTTTTCTTTGCCGCTGCTCAGATTTCGTTCATGTTTTCATGAAACTAGCTTCGTTTTGAGGATAGCACAATATTTAGTTTTTGAGATGTGCGAAATCAATTTTGGCGATAAATTTCTTCTCCTGTTGGGCAGGATTCGTAGCTGTACATGTACGTTTTATGATTCGATTGTACTAGCAATTTTAGGCGTAGAACTATTATCGTTTGTGAGGTCGCGCTGCTGCTTTCCTCGCGGTGCTCAGCTGACCATGAGACTCATCTCTTTCTTACAAGAGACACTTTGCTCGATGTATACAACAACTGATGCTAGGAATTTCTGGTCCAATTCTGTGCAAGAGTACATGTTGTGACTCTCTCCTGCAATGTGAGATTATATTGGATGTTGATATACATGCTTCACTTGTGTAATCCTCAATGGTTTGTTCATTAATCGCTACATGGATTTTGCTCTCTACATAAATAAACTTGCTACTTCTCTTGAACTAATAATAATGCTTTTGTGTCGGTGGATGCTCACTTTATTTAAGACAATGACAGTTCTGCTCCTGATTTCTTGCTTAATCCTTAAGATGTCATCACAATTATAAGCATGATTTCTGATGTAGTTGTTCGGAGATGTTCGGAGATGGACACATCGCAGCGGAGGAAGAACTCACCGTCTCGATCGAGGAGTGGCGGGGGTAGAGGTGCAAGGCGAGGAGCGCTTGATGCGAAGCGCTCATGACAGCCACGTCCGCCATTACCGGCGAGGGCATCAAGGTTTGCCACCAACTTCTCTCTTTTTCTTCAGAGGATGAGAGGAACACTGCTGATTAGATACTCCCGTTAAAATTTCCCAACCGGACACTAGGTTTTGAATCTTAAATGCTGGCTGCTTGATAATTTGTCCAGGTTGAGATCCACCACTGACAGCATGAGTTTGCTACCCTGCTCTTGTGAAGGTAGCTGAAGGCCTGCACCTCCCACCGTAAGATCCTCTCTCATCTTGCACCTCTTCACGTGAGCTCCTCCTCCTAAGTTATTTCTTACTACAGTTTGAGTTGTATGATTCAGGTTCCTATTTTTTCGGCTGAATCAAGTGTCATTTAATGAGATGGATGTGTTGTTCAGGCTCTTTGAGAAGGTCAGCCGCTCCAGATGACGATGAACTCATCCAACTGGTACCTCCAAAATATATTATTACCTATGTGTTTTTAAGATCAAGTAATGTGCGACCAGTTTCAAGTGAGAGGCTGCCAGTTTCAGATTTTGTAGGATACACGCTGAATGCGTCGCTCCCCTGTCACTCGCCAGGAGGGGCGCAACATGCTACTCGCTCCGATGCTCCAGGTGCACTTACATGTTGTGATTTTTACTGTGTGATTAGAGAAAATCTTGGAGAAGGCTATATATGTAGATTAAACCTATTTTGTTTTCCCTGCCTACTAAGATCAAATATTTTCATTCTTTTGGCCATGTGAAAGCAACCAGATTGCTTGGATATTTTTTTTATTGTATCATGGTAGTTATTAAATAGATAATATATGCAGATAATGCTCCTGGATCACTTGGACTCCTATCTGAAGGACATGGCAATGCAGGTGTATAGCTACATGAACCTACACATGCTATCTGAGTTAAGTGAGCAGTTATGATACTAGCTAAAACTATTTCTTTTCATTCCCTTTCACTAGTACAAAACAGGGCTTTGGTCCACCCTGAAAAGCCCATTAGTCCCGGTTCACTCACGAACCGGGACCCATGGGGGCATCGGTCCCGGTTCGTGAGGCCAGGGCGCCGGCCGGGCCTCGTCTGACCCCTTTGGTCCCGGTTCCAGACACGAACCAGGACCAATGCGCCTCGTGGGCCATTGGTCCCGGTTTGTGGCTGGAACCGGGACCAAATGGTGAGGCTTTAGTCCCGGTTGGTAACACCAACCGGGACTAAAGGGGTTGAGGCTTTAGTCCCGGTTGTTGTTACCAACCGGGACTAAAGGTTGGACCTTTAGTCCCGGTTGGAGACACCAACCGGGACTAAAGGGGTTCTGAAAGTTTTTTTTTCCTGTTTTTACATTTGTTTTCTGTTTTCAGTTTCTGTTTTAAATTGCTTATATCTTTTAAGATATTTGATGTTTTTGAGTGATTCTTTTTGCATTAGATTCAAAATTTTTTTGCTCCTAGTCACGTGTTAGATTGTTGTCACAGTAAGATTTATTTGGTTATTTTTAGAATAATTTAAATTTGGATTTTAATTAAAACAATACTGTTTTGCTTATATAGTTGTTTTAGTCATTTAATTGTTGTTTTTTATTATTTTTAGTTAGTTCTTTCTGTAGATTTTAACATGTTGTAGTATGGTGCATATTGAATGCACAAAAAGTCTGGACTTGAAATAAGTTTAAAAAAATGAAATGCATTTGTAACAGACGAGTTTTCGTCCGAAACCTTGATACTTCGAATGAGATGGTACAGTTTGTACACGAAGTGCATCCAGTTTTTGCCGTAACCCTATCAACTTTTTAACACATGCTATGTGGGTGAAATGATGATACCATGCCAACTTTCAACCTTTTCAGAGTTCATTTGTAGTGCTTTTCAATTTCAGGGTCATTTAGCTCAAAAAAATCAGTAAATGCATGAAAAATAGCAAATGAAGTCAGAAAGGGTTGAAATTTGAGGATGTGTCTTTGAATGGTGCATAATGAACACACAAAAAGTCTGGAGTTGAAATAAGTTTAAAAAAATGAAATGCCTTTGTAACAGACGAGTTTTCGTCCGAAACCCTGATAATTCGAAAGAGATTGTCCATTTTGTACACGAAGTGCATCCAGTTTTTGCCGTAACCCTCTCACCTTTTTAGCACATGCTATGTCGGTGAAATGATGATACCATGCCAACTTTCAACCTTTTCAGAGTTCATTTGTAGTGCTTTTCAATTTCAGGGTCATTTAGCTCAAAAAAATCAGTAAATGCATGAAAAATAGCAAATGAAGTCAGAAACGGTTGAAATTTGAGGATGTGTCTTTGAATGGTGCATAATGAACACACAAAAAGTCTGGAGTTGAAATAAGTTTAAAAAAATGAGATGCCTTTGTAACAGACGAGTTTTCGTCTGAAACCCTGATACTTCGAAAGAGATTGTCCATTTTGTACACGAAGTGCATCCAGTTTTTGCCGTAACCCTCTCAACTTTTTAGCACATGCTATGTGGGTGAAATGATGATACCATGCCAACTTTCAACCTTTTGAGAGTTCATTTGTGGTGCTTTTCAATTTCAGGGTCATTTAGCTCAAAAAAATCAGTAAATGCATGAAAAATAGCAAATGAAGTCAGAAAGGGTTGAAAATTGATGGCGTGGCTTCGAATGGTGCACACACAAAAAGTCTGGAGTTGAAATAAGTTTAAAAAAATGAAATGTCCTTGTAACAGACGAGTTTTCGTCTGAAGGGGTTCTGAAATTTTCAAACTCTACCCCCCCCCCCCCCCCCCGTGGATCGCCTTTTTTAGTTTTGTAGAAAATAAACAAAAATGATAAAATCTTAAAAAAATAAAATCCTTCGAGATGTAGTTAGGTTTTAGTGTCTAGTTGCTATAGAAATTTTGAAATATGAATTTTGACCTTTTTTGCAAAAAAACGAAAAAAATGTAAAACGGCCATAACTTTTGCATACGACGTTGAAAAAAAAAGTTTAATATATAAAAAAAAACTAGAGAAAAATTGGGACTCGATTTCACCTGGGTTTACCCGGTGAAGTTTTCTCAGATTCTCAAAATTCCAAAAGGAAAAAAAGTTATTTCAAATCAAAAAAAAATATTTATAATAATTTTAAAAATTAATTTTATTTAAAATAAATAAATGATGTCATATTTGGATTCCTCACATTTTTCTGATAATAATGGATATATTATTTGTCGAATTTCGATTTACAGATTTAAAGATATTAATTATGTCATATTAAATGAATAAATGGCAAAAAATAATAATAAAATAATATTATTACTTTTTTTATTTTCATTGAAATTCAATATTATTATTACTTATTTTGTTTATTTTAATAATTGTTTAGAATTCAAAAAATTAAATCATGTGACATCAGGACCTAAGGGTTAACAGGATTGATAGCTTAAGATTGTTAGGAAAACAACAAGTGCAGACTTGGAAACTAGGGGAGATAGAACCTGAAAGTTAAGCGTGCTGGGGCTGGAGTAATGAGAGGATGGGTGACCGGCCGGGAAGTTAGACGATTTGGAATGAGTGCTGATTAGACACTAGAGATTAAATTCTGAAGCAGTGAGGAGGGGTGATTAGAGATTAAATTGTCAAATAATTCAAAGATTTGAAATTCGGAATAAAACTTAAAAACAAATCAAAAAAATAAAAAAAAAATTAAAAAAATTTAAAAAAAAATTCAATTTTTCCCCCCCGGCAAGGACCTTCCACCTTTAGTCCCGGTTGGTAACACCAACCGGGACTAAAGGTCCTCCCTCCCCTGCCCCAGGAAGCGCCACGTGGAGGGCCTTTGGTCCCGGTTCGTAAGCAAACCGGGACTAAAGGTTTTGGGCTTTAGTCCCGACCCTTTAGTCCCGGTTCCAGAACCGGGACTAAAGGCCCTTACGAACCGGGACAAATGGCCCTTTTTCTACTAGTGTTTGGACCCTGCAGCGTTGAGATAGCATGCCAAGCATTATGAATCCAGGTTTAGAAGCATCAGGTTCAGAAATTGCCAAGCATTAAGTAAGTCATAACCTTCCCTTTTTTTCTGCTCATTGGTATCATGGTTGCAACTATACTGATCATAAAAAAAGCATTAGTATGGTAGATTCTTTCATATTGGAATTAAAAAATGAACAGAAACAACTGGCTTAGAATTTAGGGTTGATTCTCAGTGATTTCACATGGATAATTGGATTTTGGGTACATATATAATTTCGGCGATGCCATGATTTTGGTTAAGTCCGACAAATCATGTCATTTAAATGCATGAAAATCAGTACCGGATTGTCTAAGTTACTGTCCAAGATTCAGTTTGTGCTTTATTTTACATGATATATGGTATGTAATGATCAGGCAGAATACGTATAAATTTCACTGCCAGCACTGGGAGACCACATTGTTTCTGCTTCAGATGGATGTTGTTTGATTATGTAGCAACTGGCCGTTGTTGTGCAATCTATTGAGCCTATTCATGCTGACTTTGATTTTGGATCCATTTTTGTTTCTGATCAGGCTTACCAATACTGCTGCCAAAGGCTTATGTATACAGCAGTCCTGATAGAAGCTTGACTGTTTATATTTTCAGAAAACTGGATCAAGCACGATGTTAAAGGACTATAAATTTCAAGCGGCTACAACAACCTCGACGTAGTCAAGGTACAAGCCCTACCCTTCTCGACGGAAATCGGTCGATGAACCTTGGTAGACTCTCGCCCCTCGTGCCTCTCCCTGTTTCTCATGCTCGCTCATGCACTTTCCCCTGCTTTCTTTTACCCGGTGTTTCTAAAACAGGAAAGAACCATGGGAAAGAAGCAGGGTGGGACGGTGTCGCCCGCATATGTGGTCACCGTCCATTGTGATTTGTTTCTTTCACCTATCTCCTCCCCCCTCCCACTCTTCCTCTGTTCGTCTCTCTTTCTCGTCCTCTCCCTTGCCGATTTTATATCTGATTGACCATGAGTAGCTAACATTGAGAGATATGCGAGCAGTAGATGGAGACCAGTCCAAATACAAAACAAATAATGCAGGTTTTTAACCCTAGCACCTGACACCATTGTATGGTGGCATGTAGGAAAAGCACGGCCTGCCGCCAGCGCATCACGTGAGACGGCGGTGGTTGTCCTCGGACATCCTCCTCTAGCTATGCTGATATCGATGGCTCCAGCTCGACCTACAGGTTCCTCTCTTTTCCCCATCATCTCTAAAACAAGAAAGGGCGATGGGAGGGAACTACACTACAATGGCGCCGCCCGCAGATGCAGCTGCCATCTATTCAGAATTTCAGACATGGTAGTGTTTTTTGTTTCTAACAATTCTCTACTCCCCTCCTATCCCCTTCTCTTTCTTTCTCTTTCTCTACCTTTCTCTACCTTTCCTTCCCTGTTTTTATCTTATTGACCACCAACAGACATTTCTGGACTGTAGAACCAATACATTGAAACCAATGCGAATATAGTTCACTATATACTGATGCGCTTCATATAGGAGGAAAGACATTTGCCCATGTAATTTTCCAGCTCATAGATATGCACATGGTTACAACTACTGTACTAATTGCATGGATAACTTAAAATTTGGTGAACATATATAGATTCAGTTCTGATGTACTACTCTTGGTTGACTCCGGATTGGGTTGTCAACGCGTTGTTGTATATCAGATTCGATTAAGGTAAACATGTGCACGAGTTCCACTAAATGTGACCGGTCATAATCAATTGTGTGTGAACTTATAAACTAAACTGATTTTTAGTTCTTTTTATTAAGACCTTTCTCTCTAAGCCTATGCTGATCACAATCTCTCGCATTTACACTTCCACTTTCACTAGAACTCTAGGAATAGACATGTTATGAAAGGGGCGAGGATTGACGAACCGATTTGCATCAGTGATGATATAACTCAGCAGATTGTTTTTCAAATGTTAAACTGAACTCTTACTCGATATGCAGGACCACGTGTGCACTATGGTACAACCTTTGAATGTGAGTGTTTCCATGGAAAAAAAACTCAAAATATCTTCATGTAAGCTTGATCAACTCGAACATTTAGTTGGTTCAACCAAGCCTGCCATCAAGTATTACATATGTGAGATGAACAAGACCTTCACTGCTCCTGACCAACGGATGGTAAGAGCTCTATCTATGCATTTTCCTTGAGGCAAATAAACTTCACTAATCAATGATCTTGACCATCGTATCCTCACCGCTTCCATTGTTTCTTGGTTCCGTTAACAAGGAGATATCTTTCTTAACACCTCAATCCATCGGTCGAGGAGATGTGGACCCAACTCACATGTGGATGCGCTGAGGAACGAGTCCGACTTACGAAAGTAGTTGATGGAAGACCCACCATAACGATTAATTGGTCGGACTTCGTGAAGACATCAGAGAATGGAAATCATCAGATGTGTGTCTTCGCATTGAAGACTAAAAAAGGCGAATTGCTGCTCACTATCTACCCGCTTTGACAAGGACAGTTACAAAATTGTAATCATGCTATCCATGAAAATATTTTTTGTCATTTAGTTGGCTAAACAATATAATCACAGCGAGTTCAGATGATATGGCATGTGAGGAATCAGGCGACGAGTAGCCGAACTATACGGTGTGTGAGGAGCTCTGGCTTGCTTTCGCTATCTAATAGCTGAACTATTGTTATCTACTTAATGAGATCCATCGTTGATCTGCTCAATTGACTAAACGTATCGTGCTTGCCTTGCTTTGACAAAATGCTCTGTACTGGACTCGGTCGTCCTTGGCAAAGGATGTAAACTTGCTGAATTGTGTTGATCCCTCCTGAACAATTGCTCTTATTCCTTTTGACAACAATAGATGCTTTGTTTTATAGCTGGGACAATACGGTGAGCCAGGCACTGTGCACCAAGGCGCACTTCCTAACTAGCTATATGTGTTAGCACATGCCTTTCCTCCTACTCGTGTTGTGGACAAGTCAACAAACGAGGCTCTCAATATTATTGAGGTGGTAGCTCATAATCTCAAAGACAGAAGCAACAGTCTTGAGAACAAGCTATATGTGTTGAGAAGGCAGAGTCAAGTGCGTGAGCATGAGGTATTTGCACCTGTGGCTTTCTTCAGAGAGGCACGAAAGCGCAAAGGTCGTGACGTGTAAGGATTTAATCAAGGAGACAACCCGGTCGAGCTATCAAGTATTAGGCTATAGCCTAACTAAGTAGGTAGGTTTATTATCTCGCATTGCATCTCGCTTGATCAAGACATGCCACGACCTGGTTATTGTATTTGTTATGTGACGATGAATTGTCTTGGCTTGCTTTTGGACTAAAGCCTTTTGTAGTTGCCTGGACCAATTGCTATGTACTAAATATATATAGCTTGCTTTTGGACTGAAGCCTTTTGTTGTTTCCTGGACCAATTGCTATGTACTGATGTGTATGTATCGATGTAATGCTTCTGATATAAACTTTATATATTAGATTCATAAACACAACTACATTATTCTATTTTTTTTATATTTGCAATGCTTCAATGACTGTATTACCGGATTGGATATGACTATACCCGGCAGCACCGCCTCTAACTAACGGGTACGATTGAAAGACCATTCCATGTACCACAACTCTTTCATTGGATGAAAGTGCGGACCTCAAGTAGGTCCTGACAAACGACATTACGATGGCTTCTTCACAACTTTATTTCCGACGTTTCCTAAAATTGGATATAAGAAGTGTTGTGTAATGGCATGCGGAGTAGGTTTTACTATTATTTTTCCATATGTCAATGGAAAAAGCCCAAACAACAATGCAAAAAAATTACAAATGAAATATAATATTCCAAAAAAAAAGATCATCGCCATAAAAAATGATACCATTTTAAAAAATATTCTAAAAATTTTAAAAAAACACCTTCTCAAAGTAAAAAAAAATCATGTTTTTCTGAACAACAAAAAATAAAATGGATTGATAAAAAAATTCGTGTTTTTCGGATGAAATGAAAGTGCGGAGCTGAAATAGGAAATGACGAACATTGTTAGGGTACGTCCAAATTACATCGTACAGAAAGAAATACTCAGTGCAACCTTATTTCTGACGTTTGCAAAAATTGGATTAAGAAAATGTTGCATAATGGCACGTCGAGAAGGTTATATTTCATTTTTCGCCCGGTGCAACGCACGGGCATTTGTACTAGTAGAATAGAATAGAATAGATAGATAGATAGATTGGCTCTCTCTGGTGTCATGTACTGTGTGCACAAATAATTAACCTGTTCTGATGATGTGCATGAATGAAACGTGTTGTTTCAGATTTTCGGAAAGAAGGGCTAAGCAAACATTCTTGATTTGAACCAATGTGAATGGAGAAAAGAAGGTGTGTTGCCTACACCATATATATATAGCACCCTTATCATCTAAAACTGCTCAGAGATGAACATACCAGAGGATAAATTACTCTTCCACCCAAAATGTTAATCTCGTGAAACACAAGCTGCCGAATCACTAGGAAGCCAGCCGGTGCGTGTGCCAGAGAAGTTTCTTTGGCCTAAACCTCAAACATCTATCATAATCCAAATCAGAAGAAAAAACTACAATTGCATCATATAGTTATAAAAAAATTCCAAAAATTGGTTTCTCATTGTTATTCTGTTAAAACCTTGAACTACAACAGGGACAGTTGATGCTTCTGACTACGCACTTGCAATGCATACAACAGCTGAATCATGAGAACTGCTCGATAGCCATCTCCATCAGCTTGCTCGGTCATTGAATTACAACTTCAGGCTCGATGTGTTGGTTCGTCAGTAGATAGGTAGGGGAACACCTAAAGGATGGTGTTGCCGCATGATGCAGGAAACAAGTCCAACACCTGAATCATCATGCCACACTGACATCAACAAAGAGGCTAATGCAAGCAACTGCTACATGCAAACTGCAATCCTTGAGAGAGGAACCAAGAGTACAAGTCCCATGATAGAGGAAAAGCTGTGTAACCCTTCAGGAAGGGGAGGAGCTGAAGCGCATTCTCTTCCTCTCCGATCAAGCTTTCCTCATTCCAAAACTCCAATGTTGTGGGGGCAGCTAAACTGTAGATGGGAGCAACAAGAACTGCTGAGATGCTAAACTAGGAATAATAATTAGAAAAAAAGAGAGGGAAAGAGCGATGGACTGACCTTTGAAATGGTCCTGGTATAATTGCACAGCTACTTCATGATGATACTTCTGTTACAGTTATTGTTTTGATGGAGCAACCAAGTACCTGTTGCGCAAAATCAGAGTAATGATTGAAAGGTCAGAAAACCAACATGTAAATGCTCAGTCAAATCCACTTTCTTGATGATACTACATCTAACCATGAATAAAAACTATGTATGCTTGCATTCACCTTCAGGTCCATCAATAGAGTGTCTTGGTCTTCAAAATTTACCATGCAGCTTTTGCTGCTAATTTAGCATGCATACTATGGTACACCTATTCCATCTCAAATGCTACATTTTGAGTTAATAAAAATGGTCTTTATAAAAAAAATACATATCAGATTTAACAAGTTATTAGTTAGCAATATAAAACAGAAGATAATCGTTGGATTGGTTTCCTTTCCTCTTAAGAAAAGAAGTAGGCGTGTTACCTTGTGCTATACTCACATCTACCAGAAGACCTGGGTATGTTCCTTTTAATACTTGCTCTTGTAGCTCGGAACCGAATAGAAACTGCACTGTAGTGGGGAAGGGCCCCATGGGTAGAGATCGGATCTGAGGACAACCAATGACATATTGTAGCATAAGAGAAGGAAAGTTGTGTAACCCTTGAGGAAGGGTCGACGGATTCGGGCAATTCACAAATCCAACGTGACCGAGGGAGGTGAGAAGTTGAAGAGCTCTATCTTCCTCTCATGTGATGCTTTCAGCCCGCTGACCATGCCTGAATTCTAAAGACTTGAGGGTAGCGTAGCGGCGAGGAGGCTAGCTGTAGATGGGAGCAACAAGCACCACCTAGATGTAATCCACCGTAAGTTCTCGCAATTGGACGGAGCCTGCAGGCAATGACAGGTTGGTCCTTGCTACCGCCAATTCCGAGAACACATCCGCTGATATAGAGCGACTAAGACAATGGAGGGTGAGCTGCTTCACCAGTCTCTGAGACAAGTGAGGTTTGAGAGCAGAGCCATTGACTCCATGCTAGTCTCTCCTTCAATCTCAAGTGTCGGGAGGGAAGCAGGCAAAGGATTGATGATGGTTTGAGCTGCTTCGATGGGCCACCGAAAGAAGTTGACACAGTCTTCTACTGTAACTGATCGGAGCCACGTGAGGTCCTGGAGTCCATGCCACGTGATGCCGCATCTTCTGACACATAGTCTTGTTAGGGATTTCAGATTGTTGAGCTCTGGCAATGGATTGTGTGACACATCTCTGAATGTCAGACTCTTAACTTTATGCAGGTTATGACAGGCCAGCTCGCCTTGCTCGCCTCGCCTAGACGGGCTCGGGCACGGGCACAGGCGAAGGGGGCGGGCGTGCGACATGCGCGCGAATGGTCCGCTGAAATCCGGTCTGTGACCTTGCAGTAGCGCAACTTCCTTTTGTCGTTTGATTTTTTGCTTTCTTGGCAAATAAGTTGATCATTTTCTTGTCCGATAAGTTTAAAACTTGGTCCAAGTGATCGCGACACGATACCGCCCGAATTCTCCTATATATACAACTTACCGGCCATGGCCAAAGATACACCAAAAACAATCTAGGGTTTTGCCTCATCTCGCAACTTGTGCCACCAATGTAGCCTACTACATCCTGAAAGCTGGTGTGTACCGGCAAACGGGGGAGCAGGTCTTGAGAACCTCTCTTCCTTGTCATCCTGCACCGGGAGAAGATGAATTAGATTTTTGGGAACCGCTTTGCGCGACTGCTCGTGTTCTTCACCACGGATCGTCTACCTCTATGGTCAGGTGCTGTTGCGCGCCGTCATCACCAACGTCCGCTTCGACCGGTATTCACCAACGTCATCGTCAACAACATCACCTCTGTAACAGCCACCGCTGCTTCTTCTGCAACCGATTAGTTCGTGTGCCATAATCTGATCCAATCGATTATTATGGCTTCTATTGCATGTGCGATGCTGCTGTACATGTTTTCCTGTTCATCTAGTGTGCTTGATTATTGCATGCTAATAATAGTTTTAATCATGATTTATATTCTAGAATTAAACATGAAATTGCCTAATTTTCCAACAGACTTATATGTCCAAGGAACTACAGTAGGGCATGAAATAACATGGTAAGCTATAAAGAACTAAAGTATATATAGATTTATACACATTTATAATAACCAAAATGACCAGTATAAAAATGACTATATCACTAAAGTAAAAGTGACAAAAGGTTTTACAACTATTTCATAATATATTTCCTTCAAGTTTACATGTATTTTTTGGATTTACTTATTAGCTAAGAAAATTAAAATGGTTCAGTGGTGGCGCCTCCTCATGTCTATGTGGGTAGCAAGGGGAGAGGTGGCGGGTGATCCTAGTGTTGACGTAGTTTCGGCGGTGGCGCCTCCCCGGTCTGGATCTAGAGGCCTCGAGTTGGCGGCGGCAGCCCTGCTCTCGGGTCAGGTCGGCAACCTTGGTACTGCATGTGGTATGGGTGAGACCTCAAGTGAAAGCTCCGCGCACTGGATCTGACGGCGACTATGCCTGTAGGTATCATTTCCCTCTTGAGGACGTCATTGTGGGTTCCCTTCCTGTGCCAGCGCTCCAAATGAAAACTCTAGTCTGTCTGCTTGTACTCGGCGGCGGCGGCACCGTGTTGCGTTGTCGCCCTCTTGGGGGCGTCGTCTTGGAGCTATGGTACCTTCCGGTTGTAGTTCGCCGGTGACTTCAGGCATGCTTTGATCCTAACCTGTAGCTTCATCGACTCTGGCCTGGGGCAGTCTCGTCTGTCCCCCTATCTTTTACATGTGTCCTCCTTGCCACCACCTTCGGTACTCTCTATCTCCCAGCAAAATCGGCATTCCATAGCCTGGAGCGAGAGGGCAATTGTCCCTCTCTGGCAATAGCTTGGTGTGTTCAGTGCAATGGTAACCGATGGTTTCCCAAGGTGGCATGGTTTCGTTCTGGTCAGGTAGTCTTGGTAGCTTCTTGTTAGGAGTGGCATCTTCTGCATTCTTGGTCAGTTTTGAGTTGGTGGCGTGTTGCTACTCTTTTGGAGGTCACTTTCCTTTTGATCCCTTGTATGAGGGTTTCCTCAGCACTTTGTATCAGTTTGGTCGTTTGGGATTTATTTATAAAGAAGGGCGCAAGTCTTTTTCAGGAATAGAGCAAGTGAGTGACCTGCATTGGCTCTGAATGAAATTGTAATAGTATATGTTTCATGCCCTACTTCTTTTCTACCACATAAGAGTATACCCAAATTATGTCGCATTTCCGCATTGCGAGAAAATTCCCACGAAATTCCTCCTCGGCATTGACACCAACTGGAACACGCCCTGCTATTGAGGTTGCTCTCCTATCGCGCCAATTGGCTCTCCTGTCGCATCTCCTGAATATTGCTCGTCCCGTCCTCTTGATCATTGCTACCCTGTCCCACCTTTTAGTAGGAGCTCCTTCATGTCTACTACGCACTTTTATCCTTGTAGACATTGTTGCACCTCCATGCACTGAGGATTGTAGGACAGCAACAATTTCCATCAAGTGGGTGAACAAAGATTTATAAATCCGTGGGAGGTGTTAGTTGAAACTATTCCCTCTCAAACAACTCTTCAATCAAGATACAAGTAGTCTATTGTGTCCCCAACACATCCAATACAGTTGTTAATTGTATAGGTGCACTAGTTCGGTAAAGAGATCGGTAATTTGAATGGTAGATTGATAGTTTGGATGATAATAATATTTTTGTATTTTTGGACTAAATGAGGACAACATGGTAACAAGTAGCAAAAGTGAGTAAAACGGTGTTTCAATACTTAGAAATAAGGCCTAGGGTTTATACTTTCACTAGTGCCAACTCTCAACATCATTAACATAGTTAAAAGACATGATATATACTCAAAAAGTGCGATAAAGAATCACTCCGAAGTTCCTATTTTTATTAGATCAAAGTGTGATGAGATGACGTAGGTATGGCTAGGCACACCTCTAAGTTTCTCTTTAATCCATAGGGCATGCTCCAATGTCACCTCAGGCAGCACTGAAAATTATACTAAAAAATCAACTCATGTTCTTTATCGTTCTAATATATTAATCCATAGACACTACAAGAAATATGTCAACTTGTGACCTTCTGTCAGTGACCCTGGAAGAAATGGTCGTAAATCTACGACCATTTGAGACCAATTGGTCATAAGCTGTTCGGGGGGCTCCAAACCCTAAACCATAACGACCATTTTGGTCAGAAAGGTCATAATTTCCTTACACGAAATGGTCGTAAAGCAGACAACATGGTCCGCTGCCTTATTTCTAGCTGATCATGACCAATATAGATGATCATAGCCTTGTAAATTGTGGTGCATTGCTATGACTAGGCGCCACCTCATCAGTTTTGCCTACGTGTTATGTCCATGTGTCAATTTTTGCCTATGTGTCATGTTCATGTGTCAAGTTTTGCCCTAGGTTGTGAAGCAGCCTACATTTCTGTCATTTCCAAAATTCCCAAAAAAAATTCATAAATTCTTTGGATCATATCTTCCTCAAATATGTCAAAAACCTTCCTTGCCTAGTTCAAAAATAATTCAGGAATATTCATTTTCATTCTGTTCAGAACAGCACTTTGTGAAAGAAGTGCTATTTATAATTTCTTGATTGCCCTCAAAATTTTTGGGCACTCTGTCCTATCAAATCATTGCCTCATGACAAAATCCAGCTCCATTTGCCTAGTAAATCTTCCTCAGCAAATTTCCAAAGTTTCTATTCAGCTAGAAGCTTTGTGAAGGAAGTACTAGCTAGGCATATCCTAATGATTTGAATTTTTGCCACATATTCTATACGCCCAAATCATAGCTCTCCACAAAATTTGAGCCCCATCTAACAATCCATGTGAGCTCACCATCCAATCTTTGTTTCTGGTAATATTTTCAGTTTGTGAAGCAACTATATTTTATGTTGCTTTATAATTGCTGAAAATTTGCCAGGACATGACCATGCCCATAGGACCTCCCTCCAAAAAAAATTAGCTCATTTAATTTAGCCAATTGCCCTCGATATTTTTCCCAATTTTTTGTTCAGTGGAGAGCATTGTGAAGGAAGTACCATTTTTATTTATCCAAATGGTATGCAATTTTTACAGTGCCTTCATATGCCCAAATTATCATTCTCCTCCAAATTGCAGCTCAATCCAATCATCTATGTGAGTCCAATTTCAATTTCTATTTTCTGGCCAGATTGACACATTGCAAAGCAAGTGCTATCTAGACCCCTCCTATTGCCCTCAAACTTTTTGGGAACTCTTCCGTATCCAAATAATTGCCACATGCCAATATTCAGATCCATTTGCCTAGTAAATCTTCCTCATCAAATTTCCAAAATTTCTATCCAGAGAGAAGCTTTGTGAAGGAAGTACTAGCTAGGTTTATCCAAATGATTTGAGATTTTTCCAAATCTTCCATATACTCAAATCATCACTATCCACAAAATTTGAGCTCTATCCAGCAATCCATGTGAGCTTATCATCCAATCTTATACTCTGGTCATATTTTCAGTTTGTGAAGCAACTATATTTTATATTGCTTAATTATTGCTGAAACTTTACCAGGGCATGTTCCTACCTATCTAACTTCCCTCCACCAAATTTGAGCTCATTTAATTTAGCCAATTTCTCTCACTAATTTTCCCAAGTTTCTGTCTAGAGAAGAGCATTGTGAAGGAAGTACCACTTTGGCATGTCCAACTGGTATCAAATTTTTACAGTGCTTTCCTATGCCCAAATGACCATACTCCACCAAATTTCAGCTCAAGCCATTCATTCATTTGTGCCCAACTTCAACATCCATATTTCTGTCCAGTGTGGTACTTTGCAAAGCAAGTGCCACCTAGGCTCCTCCATTTGAGGTGCAAATTTGCCAAGACAGTATCCTTAGTAGTTGATCATCCTCAGTCAAAACTCAGGACCATTGGCCATGTGAATTTCCCCCACCGCAAATCAAACACTTGGCTGCTAATTCATGTTTGAGCTTAGTTCAGTCTCCTCGCGAGATTCTTCTGTTGTATTCTTCTTCCTAACACCTACTGGGAGTGTGCCCAACCCACCAGACATGCCTAGGCCGCCCAGAAGGCGTGGCAACGCAACGGTCACGCGGTGACCATGCGGCTGGCATGCCAGTTTACACGCTCTGGAGTTGGGGCCCTCGACCACCGTCCAAACCTCGACGTCTCGCCACCACACCATGTATCTCTGATTAAATAGATACTTATGTACCTATAAATGATTTTTGGAAAAAATAAAGAGCAAACTATAAGGCAGCTGCAGTTCAAATTTGACCTACTTCCTACTAAATCGGCGGAAATTTGTCTTTTCCACGAGAGGTGGATCAAATCTTTTGACACGCAACTATTTGGTCAATTGTACATTAAATATGGCCTAATATTTTAGAAAATTGATTTGGTCTAATTTTGCAACAAATATATGGTAGGTCCTTCACAAAAAAACTCATTTTGGCCACTCAAAAAATGGAAAATGAAATTTTTGTCCAAAGAAAATGAAAACTTCCTTAGGCAACATTGTTTGCCATTCCAAGATGCACCCTTGTGCACAATATGAGATCATTTGAACAAACTATGCCATGAATGTGGCCATAAGATTGATCATTTGGCTTGAAAGCCATGAATCTTCACACATGATAGCTCATTTCTAAGAACACTTTTTTAAAATAATTGCCGTATTACAAGTTTATTATTTTTCCTGGTAACTTGGTCACATATAATGACTCAATTTTCTGATTTTTTTTTTAAATTTTCATGCCCATTTCAAAATGCGGTCAAAACGGCGGGCATGACCGTTCCTAGCTAGTGATTGAATCTTGGAAAGCTTTTGGTGTTTTTCTGATTAAATAGATACTTATGTACCTAGAAATTATTTTTGGAAAAAATAAAGAGCAAACTATGAGGCAGCTGTAGTTCAAATTTGACCCGCTTCCTCTTGAATCGGTGGAAATTTGTCTTTTTCACGAGAGGTGGATCAAAACCTTTTGACACCCAACCATTTGGTCAATTCTACATTAAATATGGCGTAATATTTTAGAAAATTGATTTGGTCCAATTTTCTAACAAATATTTGGTAGGTTCTTCACAAAAAAACTCATTTTGGGCACTCGAAAATTGGAAAATGAATTTTTTGTGCAAAGAAAATGAAAACTTCCTTAGGCAGCATTGTTTGTCATTCCAAGATGCAAACTTGTGCAAAATATGATGTCATTTGAACAAACTATGCCATGAATGTTGCCATAACATTGGCCATTTGCCTTGAAAGCCATGGATCTTCATACATGATAGCTCGTTTCTGAGAACACTTTTTTAAGACATTTGCTGTAGTCCAAGTTTGTTGTTTTTCCTGGAAACTAGGTCACAGATAATGACACAATGCGAAGGTTGTCAATTTTTTGTGTTTTTTGAATTTCTTATGCCCGTTTCAAAATGCGGCCACAATGACGGGCATGACCGTTCGTAGCTAGGGGTTGAATCTTGCAAAAAATTTGGAGTTTCTCTTATTAAATAGATAGTTATGTACCTAGAAATGATTTTTGGAAAAAAATAAAGAGCAAACTATGATGCAACTGCAGTTCAAATTTGACCCGCTTCCTCCTGAATCGGCGGAAATTTGTCTTTTTCACGAGAGGTGGATCAAAAGCTTTTGACACCCAACCATTTGGTCAATTGTATATTAAATATGGCCTAATATTTTATAAAATTGATTTGGTCCAATTTTGCAACAAATATTTGGTAGGTCCTTCACAAAAAAACTCATTTTGTGCACTCAAAAAATGGAAAATGAATTTTTCGTGCAAAGAAAGTGAAAACTTCCTTAGGCAACGTTGTTTGTCATTCCAATATGCATCCTTGTGCACAATAAGAGATCATTTGAACAAATTATGCCATGAATGTTGCCATAACATTGGTCATTTGCCTTGCAAGCCATGGATCTTCATACATGATAGCTCGTTTCTGAGAACACTTTTTTAAGACATTTGTTGTAGTCCAAGTTTGTTCTTTTTTCTGGAAACTAGGTCACATATAATGACACAATGCGAAGGTTTTCAATTTTTTTGATATTTTTTGAATTTTTTATGCCCATTTCAAAATGCGGTCAAAACGGCGGGCATGACCGTTCGTAACTAGGGGTTGAATCTTGCAAAACTTATGGAGTTTCTCTGATTAAATAGATACTTATGTACCTAGAAATGATTTTTGGAAAAAATAAAGAGCAAACTATGTTGCAGCTGCAGTTCAAATTTGACCCGCTTCCTACTGAATCGTCAGAAATTTGTCTTTTTCACGAGAGGTGCATCAAAAGCTTTTGACACCCAATCATTTGGTCAATTGTACATTAAATATGGCCTAATATTTTAGAAAATTGATTTGGTCCAATTTTGCAACAAATATTTGCTAAGATCTTCACAAAAAAATCTATTTTGGGCACTCGAAAAATGGAAAATGAATTTTCCGTGCAAAGAAAATGAAAACTTCCTAAGGCAACATTGTTTGCCATTCCAAGATGCAAACTTGTGCCAAATATGATATCATTTGAACAAACTATGCCATGAATGTTGCCATAACATTGGCCATTTGCCTTGGAAGTCATGGATTTTCATACATGATAGCTCGTTTTTTAGAACACTTTTTTAAGACATTTGCCGTAGTCCAAGTTTGTTATTTTTCCTGTAAACCAGGTCACATATAATGACACAATGCGAAGGTTTTCAAAACGCGATCAAAACGGCGGGTATGAACGTTCGTAACTAGGGGTTGAATCATGCAAAACTTTTGGAGTATCTCTGATTAAATAGATACTTGTGTACCTAGAAATAATTTTTGAAAAAAATTAAATAGCAAACTATAAGGTAGCTGTAGTTCAAATTTGACCCGCTTCCCGCTGAATCGGGCGAAATTTGTCTTTTTCACGAGATGTGGATGGAAAGCTTTTCACATGCAACCATTTGATTAATTGTACATAAAATGTGGTCTAATATTATTGAAAAATGGAGTAGTGCCATTTTGCAACAAATATTGGTAGGTTCTTCACAAAAAAAGTACCATTTTTGACACTCCGAAAATAGAAAATGATTTTTTTTTGCAAAAAAACTCATTTCTAGAACAATTTTTAAAGATATTTGTATTATTCCAAGTTTGTTATTTTTCTGAAAAATAGGTCTCATTTGGTGGCACAATGCGAAGATTTTATATTGTTCTTATTTTTTTCTAATTCTATCATGTGATAAAATAGCTGACATGATTTAGCACCTTATTTGATCGATTACGACCAATTTAGATGGTTATAAAGTCATCAAACTGTGTACTACGTTCTGATTGGTCCATGTGCATCTCACGCGGATCGTGCATCAAACACCGTTGGATGGTCCCGGATCCAACGGCAGCCCTCACCCCTCACCCTCTCACCCACGCAGCCCTAACACAGCCCACACTCCTCCTCTCGTCCCTTCTCTCCCACGCACCCACAACCGCCAGCCCCAACCCTCTCCCTCCCTCTGATCTCGATTCGCCGCCGCCGCCCCCACCCGCATCATAGACGAGGTCGAGGCTGACCCAAGATCGAGCCCATGCCCAGACTCGCGATGGACGCAGTGGGGATTCGCAGCCAATCCCACGCCAATCTGGACCTCGATCTGGATCGAGCAGGCGCTCTCCACCGGCGGGGCTTGGGTAGGCCGGCGTCCCCCATCGACGGCCTCTTCCCTCTCCTCCTGCGAGACGCCATGGATCTCCTCCTGGCCGCCCTCTTCGACCTCATCCTGGTAGCGGCTCATCGGCGGCGACCCCTGCCGAGGACCACAAGAACTGTGACACCGAGTTCTTCAAGGTCGACCAGGCCGCCCTCTTCGACCTCATCCTGGTAGCTACCCCCGTATCACTCCCCCTTTCCTTTTAGATTTATTTTCTGCTTGCAGCCCAATTTGATTCGATATTGGGACCCTGCCAGATTCGTTTCCATTCGATTCCATGAGGTCAAATTAGCTTGCGGTGCGATATGCTTGTTCACGATCCAAGTCAACTCCTAGATTTCCAATTGCCTTCGCTGCCTACTCATTTAATTAATTAAAACTGTGTGCGTGCGTGTAAGTATGCTTGCGAGAACTCGATCGATGCTGGCCTCCTCCAAATAGATCAAACTTTTAGTGCTTGCTACACATGCTTCTGTACCTAAACATTCTGTACATCTGCTGTTGTTGTTGACCATGCAGTCTAAAAAACAACACCCATTTAGTCTGATCCTTGTGTACCTGATCGTGTATGTGAGGTGAACAAAAATCATGCATTTGACCAGATTTATTATGTTCTTGTTCTGGTCGATCATGAGGAGGTTCTTACTGTTTGCTGACTCTATTCTGTTTTGGTGGTGGTATAACTTGGTTATGTGGAAAATGCCTCACCGGAACGTGGATGGAACTGACGGGAGGTGGATCCTTGCTCACCGACGCCAACCCCATCCAGATCATCGTTTGCGCCATCATTAACTGGTACTAGCCTATTTATTCCCTTCTCTCCCTCCATGAAATAGATGTTGTCAGTTGAATGGATGAGAGTGGCAGTAGGATATTGTTTTTCTTCAGGCGCTGTGGTGGGATTATTGCACTATTTGCTTGCTGCTGTACCATGGTACCTATAGGTTATTAGTATTGTTGATCCCGACCATGAGCTTGAATGGTCTAGTAGTAGAAGAGCATCCATTTAATTTGTAGCAGTGAGGTCACTGATTTTTTTTCTATGGCATGGTACGATTATGATTGGAATGGTAGCCACTTAACATGTTAGAATGTACTGATTGTTTGGGCTGATTCCTGGTCTGCATCAGGGGTACAAGTTTATTACTTTCTATCTAGGTTTATTACTTTCTATCTAGGTTTTCCTATTGTTGTTTCGCGTTGGGTTCTGATTCGCTTTGTTGCTATTGTTTTTGTGGCGATGCAGACTCGTGGTGAAGAAGAGCAAGACCGAGAAGGACTCCAACAAGCCCAAGTGCCCCCTGAGCGCCTTCTTAGTCTTCATGTGAGCCCTGGATTTGATTCTTTGTTGTGGTTCGATTCGCGTTGTTCCTGTGGCGTGGTGACGCATCCTGACATGGGCCCGTTTTGGTTCTGTATTCGCAGGGACAGCTTCAGGAATGACTCCAACATCAAGCAGGCCTCCATGGTAAGCATCTCGGTTCCCTTTGCTCCCGCCCCTGTCTCCTTGTTCTCATTCAAACTGGTGCTGTGATAGTTTTCCTTCGGAATCCTGTGTCCTGATTTGTGTTCAAATCGTAGGTTGGCAAGGCCGGTGGTGAGAAGTGGAAGTATCTTGAGTGCTGCTGTAAGTTACCCGCTCCTCATACCCTCGCTGTTACCGCTCTATTCGGTGCTGGTCTCTTCCGCTTGATCTCAGTGTTTGCTCGGTGATGCGATGTAATTTTGGCCGACCGTGTGTTGGTTTACATGTTTCTTTCTCGCTGCACCGTGTCATTTGGGTATTGTTCGACCCAGTTGGTCAGTGATATTTAGAATTCAGTCGCTATGCAATTGTTGATCTACTGCCTATTCTCAATTTGGTTGTTCAAACTTATGGTTTGCAGTGTTCAAATGCCTGTAGCCTCGTTAGAATTTGTTCAGTCTGTGCTCATCGATTCAAACTGTTGCTCGAATGTTAGTTTCCAAATTCGCCATGCCCATTTTGCTCGATTTGTTCAACTATTCTTCTGTTAATTGTTATCCAGGAATCTATCGCCTTGCACCACACTAACATTTCCTCTGTTTGCATGAATAGCAGGAGAAGTCTCCCTACGTTGCCAAGGCCGAGATGCTCAAGGGCGAGTACACCAAGAAGATCGATGCCTACAACAACCCATAGGTATAACATTCACGCCAAACACCTTCATCAGAATCGTAGCCCCGCGAGATTAACACAACATTGTGGTACTGATCCACGCTCTTTCGAGCCCATCCCCGTATCAGGCAGGAGAGGCGTCCAGCAAATCTGACAAGTCCAAGTCCGAGGTGAGCGACGAGGAAGACGGCAACGAGGTGAGACCATCCTGATCCACCCTCCCACTTCCTTCTCGTGATTCCCTAACCGCTCAACATGTTGATCTGTTCTGAACATCTGAAACTTGCTGTGTGCAGGGTGACTAGTGATGCGGCACGCCAAGCAGCAGTAGGGGAAGGGGGTCTTTGGAATGTCGCCGCTGCCACTCATTGCTAGTATCACCAATTTATGATGGATGGTCGCTGTTAGTTTAGCTCCTTGGTAGTCCCTCCCTCTTTTTTAGGCGGCTGCTGCTGCTGGTAGAAATGGTAGCTATAGTCCCATGTAGTTCATGTGCTTGGACTGCCCTTAGTTGCTTCATTTCTATGTTAATTCAGTCTCTGTTGCATGTACCTATTGTCGTGCTCGTGGCTGTTGAAAGAAATAAAATGGTCTTGATACATGCTTGTTTGAATTCCCTCTCTATTTCACTGTCGCTGGAATAACCCTCTGTCCTGCGAGGCCAAGTTTCTGAAAGTTTGTTATGGAGGCCCAAAATAGAAATGGACTATAAAATGGCTGAGGCCCAAAAAAAGAAATGGACTGTAGAAGGCCACGTCCTAGAAAATAAAAAGGCTGAATTCTTGGGCTTGGCCCATGTAGCTGACAAAAATTGACAAAATAATAATAATAAATGGGATCGGCCCATAAAGACGGCACAAATGGACCGGGCTGATTCTAATCTACGACCAATTCATTTGGTCGCAATTTTGCCACGTCAGCTAGCCACGTTGGATCTGACGTGGTGTGGGTAGACTGCCAATGACCAAAACAATTGGTCGTAAAAGCTACGACCTTTTGTTTTGGTCATAACCTTCTACGACCATATGACAAAGAAGGTCGTTAAGTTTCATTAAAGACGGTCATCTTTTGACCAACTGTTTTTGGTCACAAAAAGGTCACAAGTGAAGAACAACGACCATTCAGTGACCAATATTGATGATCGCAAGTTGCCATATTTCTTCTAGTGAGAGTCACCCCAATATCACTACGGGTATCTCCAAAAATTATACTAGACATGCATCACACAATCTCATTGACTCCCAAAAGATTCAATCCAAGATAAACAAACTCATAGCATGAGCAAGATTCAATTCACCACAAAGATAATATGGCATGATACATCATGTAGTTCAACTCCATTAACAAAGCCCGTAATCACAATCAAGATCGGAAACCTACATGATTATGGAACAGAGATAGAATACATAGCACAAACCCTCAGTCCCGAGAGTGGACTACTCGCGCATCATCATAGGAGGAGTACGTACTGATGGAGAGGTTGAAATTCCACCCACCGACAGAGCGCTGGAAAAGGGCTAAAATGAAGATTACCCCGGATTACATTGGAAAGTGGTAGCGGCGGGAAAATATGTCAGGTGTTTTTGAGCATATATAGAACCAGGGAGACGAAGAGGTGGCGGAGAGGTGGTCCAGGGCCACCACGGCCCTCCTCACACACTCCAACCCTAGGGTCCATGGTGGGGATGTGTGAAGGCATGGTGCCCCCCCTCCAGGTGAGCTTCTGGCCCAATGTCTGTTCGGACTTTAAACTTCTGTAAAAGATTTGTTATAGATTTTTTTGTGCTCCGAAATTTTTTATTTCCGTAAATTCCAAAAATAGGCAAAAAAAATCAACTAGCACTGGGAACAAGATTAATAGGTCAGTCCAATAAATTGATAAAAAATTATGCCAAAGTGATGCATATAAAAATAGCAAGAAACAAGAAAAATGTATAGATACATTTGAGATGTATCACCTCTTGTCGATATGATGTTGGCGGGGTCGGTGGACATTGATTCGCAGCATGATGATACTATGCTTGATTAAGTATTGGCGCCGACCCCTCATGTCTCGCATGTTGTCATCTGTCATGGAGGTTGCTCTGCTTGGTGTGATGTGGTGTGGTTGGCACATGTTGTTCTGTCGATGCAGAGCGAGGAGGTCATCAAAACAGTGTCCTCGGAGGCTACGATCTTGTTGTCCCGCCCTGATGGGTCCTCCCACTCTATGAATGTGCATTCCCTTGCACATCTGATTCTCAGTTTGGAGGAGCCGCTTGGTTTCAACAAGGAGCGCGTGATAGGGTCCTTCGGCACGCCTGGCATTGAGGTTGAGTATCTGGTTGAGGTGAGTAGTACTGTTGTGGATGTGACAAAATTTGATGCTTCACCATTATATTTGGATAATTTCTTAGAAATATTCTATTGTGGTCCCACGTCATCTGTGTGGGACCCCGACACCTTTGCACGGGGAAAAGAATGGGGCCTCTCTCTCTCTCTCTGACTTAGCGGGCATCTGGAAAAGATGAACATTGCGTGCAATATCCCGATTGCCAAGTGCACATAGCATAGGTTGTTGAGAATTTTTGGTGAGTTGACAGAGGCGAGCAATGTGAAAGGCGCTAAGAAAAAGAAGAAAGCCTACCTGGACATGTACAAAAAACCGCGTTTGCTGCAAGTGATCACGTCATCAAGCACTTTGGCGGGATGGTTGGTAATTCAAAGTTGGACCTTACGGGATGTATCCCACACGATAATGTTAGACCATAATGTTTCCATGTAGAGGCGATGGTGAGGCTGGGTATGGATGAGATCTGTTGGGCGAGTGGTGGTCAGTTCGGTTGCATTTGAGCCACGCCTAATAGCTTTGGGCCTTCGCGCTCTTGTGTCTGGCTCAGACATGGTCCCTTGATGTCGTGGGTGTCTTGTCCATATCCCAAAGCTCTAGTGTCTTTTTTTTTGGGTTTTCACTCTGTTTTCCCCCATTTAAGCGGGAATTTTTAGGTTTTTGGGTCCGGTTTTCCATGTAAATATGACCATCTCTCTTCTTCTTAATGAACTGAAAGAATCCCCTACCCTCGCGGTGAGGTTCTTAAATTATGTCGCTGCGATCCGCTTCTAATAGAAACATACATACAAATTCGAGGATCCGGTACATAACCAGTCTACACACATATTTCCTAGATGGTCTATTCTCTGGCATTTGAAATATAATGAGTAGGTGCTCGCTGTGGATCTTTGTCCGAGAGGCACTAGGGCCAGACTGGGAAGCTCAGGACCTGGCCAGCTTCCTCCAGGCTAGAGCTGTCCAAACAGGGAGGAAAAGGCTGCTTTTTGGCTAGTTTGTTCCCTATTAGCTTGGACCCTGGACGACGCGTAATAAGATGGTGATTGAGCGGGTCTTCCTTCGCATGGCCTCTGACTCGTACTTCAATTTTTTTGCCTTCATGTAGCACTGGCACCCGCTGGCTAGTGGCGGGACCGCAACCGGCTCGGGACGATGTTCGATACGCTTCACGGCACGTCTTGTCGCCTCGCTTCGCAGTCTTCCCCTTGATGGGGTGGCCACTTGGTGGTCTTTTTTCCTGTTTTCTCTTATGTTTTCTTTGGGCGTGCTTGTGCTGAGGCCCCAGGAGACTTTTTTATTGTGATTGTGTGCTACTCGTTATATGGACTGGTTGGTTGCTTTAGCTATAAAGAGGGCCGAAAGCCTAGTTCAAGAACTAGAGATGATCATCAGGGAGTTGTTTACCTAGCATGGGTGGCAGCAACACCTTGAGTTTGTGTTGTTCTCCGTGAATTATTATGTGTCCAAGAATCGTTAGCCTGGATGACCACCCTTGTATTAGTTTAACAATGTGCTCTTCGATTAGACAACGGTATTTGGACTCTTGTTCGGCGCGTCATCTGGATGTAATTGCAAAATCAATAAAAAACTTCCATAAGGAGAAACTATCTCATTTTTTGTGGCTATTTTCAACGGAAAATTATATATAGAAAAAATTAGCATAGTGTGGATCAATAGCCACAATCTAAGCCTATAATTTAGATCTTTTTATGAATAAAATAGTCCATATTTAATTTTCCAAAACACAGAAATAGAAAATTTTCATTTTAAGAAGTTGAAAGCCATGTCTCATGAGATATAAATTCATCGATATACAAGATATATGTCCATTTTTTTGCGGGTGAAAATATTGTATTACTCAATAACCATGCCTTTACAATCAGCAGTGTCCATTGATGATGCATAAGACACATATACTCACGATTCTCGATATAAGAAGCTTAAGAATTCATGCAAATCAAAGATTTTTAGGTTTGTTCACTACCAAAACACAAAAATAAATTTGATGTTACTAGATTGGTCATGGAATAAGGCCTGTTAGCATTTAATTGGCCTAATTAATAAGCACAACTGCCCCTTTCTCTCCCCCTAAATTAACTCCTGGCTGCACCCATGCATGGCCTAATTAATAGGAACTTTGCAGAGGGAAGGACACTGACCAATGCATTGCGCACTGTAGCGCGAGAGAAGCGCGCATGCATGCCTCGATGTCTGTTCGGCTTTCCTCCCTAATACGCTAATTAACACAAAGGCTTGTACTCTGTACGCTCATTGGAGGAAACGAAACCAAACAAGGTATGGCTCGTAGCCAGTAGTCTGCCACCTTGGTCGCGCTGCGATTTCCAATAAGCCCTACACACCGGACCGGAGGGAGTAGAAAAGTCGATGATGTCAGGGAAATTCATAGGGGCACACAGGTGCGGGTGCACTCACCTGTGCAGCCGCATGATTGGTGGGGGGGGGGGGGGGGGGGGGGGTCCATGCATGCAACTTTTTGGCAGACTGCATGCTCCACCCACCAACCCACCTCCCATGTTTTTTTCTTTTGACTTCCAAATTTGAATCTATTATATTTTTGAACCAAAAGTCCAATTCTTGTTTTGTTTGCATATTCGTGTTTCTTGCAACGAAGGCTTTGAAACAAGACCACTCTTGAAGTTTTGATTATTATCCAAGTTTCAAATATTGAAACTTGATATTCATAATACTAAGTTTTACCAAGTTTCATACGAATCAACTCAATTTTTAATATTATGTTTCCGTGTTAGGGTTTAGTGTTAGGGCTTAGGGTTTAAGTTTCCATGTTTGAAACTTTGGTGAATTTACCATTTGTTCCTATCGAATTTTAGTAGTTGAAACTTGGTAAAGTTTTGAAAGCTTGTCAAAACGAATTTAAGAGTAGTCTAGTTTCAAAGGGCTTGTCGCAAGGAACACAAATATGAAAACGAGACATAAATTGGACTTTTAGTTTAAAAGATATAATAGAAAAAGCATGGGAGGTGGGATGGGTGGAGCTGCCAAAAGCTGCATGCATGGACCCCATCTAAAATAATTAAGGGTAAAGCACATGTAAAGACCAAACAAATTTCCGAATCGCGAGGCAATCAGAAGGTCATAAATCTACGTGCTCCCACACCTTCGTGCCACAAATCCTCTTCCGATGCTATCACTATCAAATTATTGTTCGTTATATTGTCCACGCAACAAATTCTCAGCCAGAGGAGAGCCACATTATCTTTCTCCCCATCGCAATCGGTCTGGCTGGACCAAAGATATTATTTTTATGGCTAGGTAACCACCTTTAATTTTGTTGGTAGCCATGAAGGTAGTCCAGATTCCATCCACAACACTCCAAGCAAGCCGTTGTCAGTGGCATATGGATGTGGAATTCCTAGGAAACAAAGAAGAAAACAATGTCTGACAATGCTGCTTTGCCCTTGGGTTAGATCATTGTGAGTGTTTGAGACCTGACCCACAAGGCTCAATTATTTGTAGCATAGTAGAAGCCACGAGGACGGGCATCATCTTCTGATTCTGATCCGATCATGAACATGTTTTGCCATTGTCAAACTAAAGAGTTGTTGCAACTTGTTGTAACAACTTTATTGATAGCCTAATTTTGCTATATATGTCTCTTTTTCATGGTTTGGAATCCTTGAAATTTATTGCTTAACTTTTTGTGATCAGTTTGTATTGCTAGTTCAGCACAAGAAATATATTGCTAGTTTATCTTGAATGAGCAAGGTGACCCACGCATTTGCGTGGCTAGATTTCCTAAAGTCATTTTAGATTTTGATGCGATCTCAAGTACACAACTTTGATCATTTCTTTCCATACAAATATACTTGTGGAAAACATATAAACAATAATATCACCGAAAAACCAATGGAAAATTAAATATACTATTTTTATATGGGAAATGGAAATACTTTTGTATGCCAATAATCAATGATGAAAATGAATGTATTCTTCACAACTTCCTTTTCGATTCATTGTCGGGTAATTGAACACAGAAGGACAAAAGTCTTGTTGTGATGTTTTTCATTTAAAATTCGTCTACATAAGGTTTGGCCATGATTTTAATCTAAATATTGATGACTCATACATATCTAAAGATCGTGTTCCCTTCCTCTCCCTAAGTCATTAATAAGTGATATTACAAATTGTGTTGTTCCATTGGTGTAATGTCACGCATCCCACTGTTGAGGATATCGCTTATCGTTATCGTCTCGGTCAGCTGGGGATTAGAGATTAATCGGAAATCGGTCGATTAATCGATTTTATCGGTCGACTATTAATCGGATAATTTTTGCAAATCCCAGGTTCCCAACACTAAAATATGCTATATTCAACACCAAAACTATATTGGACAGATGTGTTACCTTGATTCCTAGCCTTTGAATCCTCGTATAACGACAAACAAAATAGGACAACAATACATATTGCGTAACAATTTCCACAAAACACAAATAAGCATAGTTTTTGCAAACATAGTGCTATGAATAGGTCCGATTTATCGGTAGATTCCCGATAAATCGCTTGTCAGAGCGATAAATCGGCCCAAAAGATAAACGGTGAAGATAAGGCATTATCTTATCGGTCACCCCCCGAGTAGTGATAAATCGGAAGATTAATCGCTGAATCGGAAGATTTTTGGAACAAGTGACGCATCCAAATGCTTTTGCGCATGCTTAGTTTACTCTAATATCTTGTGTTACGCGTCAGTCTAATGTAATGTATCCATCAGTGCATACTCACAACACACTATGGCTCTCATCATAGCATACCTTTTTTTTAATCTATTTGTGCCTATGTTGTTGCATCGAGTTGTATTGCTTACACATCTAAAAGAAGTTACTACATACTCCCTCCGTTCCATAATGTAGTGCATATAGGTTTTTCCAAAAGTCAAACCTTGCAAACTTTGACCGCCAATTCTGAGGCTAGACTCATCTGCACCCGGTGAACAGTAAATTAAAAAAAAAACTAGGAAAATTTTAAAAAATCAATTTTTTTTCTGCATGCAAAATGTTTGAGTGCGTGGGTTGCGTGCAAAATTTCAAAGCATTTTGACATCTGAGTATCTTCAGCAAAAAAAAAAATCGGGTCCAAACAGTAAACTTTTTCATAGACCCTAAATTTATTTTTTTTGCTGACAGCTAGTCAGACATCCAAATGCTCTGAAATTTGGCACGAACATCTCGCACTCAGTCATCTTTCATCACAAAAAAATAAGAATTATTTTGAATTTATTTCGTATTTTTAGCGATTTGTTTGGTCACTCTCGGGCTCATCTGAGCCCGGGAGCCAAAACGCCTCGTCCCTGTTTCATGTCCTACTTCGATTCTTGTTTAGCACAGATGAGCATATGCAAATTTTGGCGCTATGACCAGTGTGTAACAACAACGTGACTACAAATTTAAGGCTCCGGTGCATAGTAAATCTTCACACATATTTCCTATGTGGTCTGTTCTTTAGCATCTGAAATATTACGAGTAGGTCCTAGTGGCATGAAGCAACTAGAGATGATCGTCGGGGAGTTTCTTAGGGCATTTCTAATGGCTAAGTGTCACATATCCTTCTCTATATGTCCGCGGACATGTCTGGACATGTCAGCAGACAAACTTTTTTTTTTCCATAAAAATGGGTCATCCAGCGGCATCCCCCATTTCTCCACTCCCCATATGCTCGACATTTTTTCCCCGTATTTTACAATATTTTCATCATCTTCCACACATTCAACAATAAATATTGAGCACAAATAATTCATTGTTGAAATCTGAGTTGGGCCTAGGGCCCATCTAACAATTTCAGAAAAATCTCTAAGGGCCCATGTGGGTATATGGCACTAGGTGTGGTGGGAAGTTTAGTCCCATACCACTAGTGGAGAAGGAGTTGGACCTCCTTATAAGGGATTCTCTTCCACATGTTATTGGAGCTTGAGAAGAGAAGTGGTTCCCGCGCGCTCCTCCTTCGCCGCCCGCCACGCCTCGTCACGACGCGCCGCGGGTTGCGGGATTGAGCCGAGCTCACACCTATGCGCTTCTTTTTGCCGGTCAGGAACGGATAGTCTTTGACAGATGGGGCCACGATCTGAGACGTCAGATCGTGGGCTGTCACCGACTTGGACGTGGGTTCAGCCCATGTCTCTCCACGCGGCCGCGCATATATATGTGAGGCGCTGCGAACCCTAGCTGTCACGCGAAACAGATCGCATCTCTGCCTCCACGCCCACTGCCGCCGTTCCATTGCTGCTACTGCCGCCGGCGATCCCATCCCGTCCGCCGCGTACACGGTCGACGGGAGAGCAGGCCTCCGAAACCCCGCCTCTCCAGATCCTGTACGGGAGAGGGGCGATTAGGTTTTTGGGGAGCGACTACGCGACTGCTCGCCTCACTTCGTCCACGTCTGCTGCATCAACTTCGTCGTCATCATGTCCACCGAAGCCGAGAGAGCCGCCGCCGAGAAAGAGAAGGCTGCTGCTGACCAGAAGGCGGCCGAGGAGGCCGCCGCTGCTGCTGCGGCCAACTGGAGGGTATAACTCGCTTATCCCGCTTCTATTGTTTTCTGTTGTAGCCATGCTAGCGCTATACATAGATATATTTACTGTTAGCGTAGTATGTGCTTGCATGATTGAATATCAGCATGTTCTTAATTCTGTCAATGCCATGTTAGTGATTTATTCGATTAAATTAATCGAAAAATTGCCTATTTACTCAGCAATCCAAAAACCTAATTTGTGTAGGAATTTTTCGAATCATGGTTTTGCTGCTGCACTGAAACCGGATAAGTTTACCGGTACATATTTTAAGCGTTGGCAGACCAAAACCATCTTATGGCTCACGGCAATGAACGTGTTCTGGGTTGCCGGTGCGACTCCCACTGGAACGCTTAATCCTGAACAGGAGAAGGCGTTCAGGGAGGCCACCGTCATCTTTCTCGGAGCAGTTCTGAGCGTGATCAGAGATAAGTTGGTTGACGCATATTTACATGTGCGGGTTGCCAAGGACTTATGGGAGGCGCTCGAATCTAAATTCGGGGCCACCGATGCTGGGAGCGAGATGTATGTTATAGAGCAGTTCCACGATTACAAAATGGTTGAGAACCGTTCTGTATTGGAACAGGCTCATGAGATAATATGCATCGCTAAGGAGCTTGAGCTTCTGAAGTGCGATTTACTGGGCAAATTTGTCTTGGGCTGTATAATCGCTAAGCTCCCTAATTCCTGGAGGAATTTTGCTACCACTCTGAAACATCAGAGGCGTGAATTCTCAGTAGAGGATGTCATCGGCCATCTGAGTGTTGAGCAGAACTCGAGAGCAAAAGACTCGCATGGAAAAGGGGTCGAAGGAACTTTTGTGGCCAATATGGTGCGTCAGAAGAACTTCAATTCCCACAAGCCCAAGGGAAAGAACGGTGTCCAACAGAATACCGACTTTAAGAAGAAAGGTAAGAAGACCTTCAAGAAGAACAAGAAGGGAGATGGCTGCTTTACTTGTGGTTCGGAGGAACATTGGGCTAGCAGCTGCCCAAACAAGTACAAGAAGCCAGGGCAGGACTCCAAGTCTGCCAATATGATTGTGGGCAACAATGAAAGTGGTGCATCTGGGTACGGTAATTTATTTACTGTATTTTCAGTTTGTCAGTCCACCGATTGGTGGGTGGACACAGGTGCAGGTGTTCATGTGTGTGCTGACATTTCATTGTTTTCTTCTTATCAGGCCACAGGTCACGGGTCCGTATTGATGGGGAATGGCGCGAGTGCTTCTGTTCATGGTGTTGACACGGTCGATCTGAAGTTTACTTCGGGAAGGATCGTGCAGCTGAAGAACGTGCAGCATGTCCCCGCCATCAAGAAGAACCTTGTTAGTGGCTCCCTTCTGTGTAGAGAAGGGTTTAAGTTGGTCTTCGAGTCTAATAAAGTAGTTGTTACGAAATATGGACTATTTGTTGGAAAGGGTTATGAATGCGGAGGAATGTTCCGCCTTTCTCTCGCTGATTTTTGTAATAAAGTCGTGAACAATATTCATTCGAGTGTTAATGAATCTGAAGTTTGGCATTCACGTCTTTTTCACATTAGTTTTGGTGTTATGACGAGGCTAGCAAAACTGAATTTAATCCCGAGTTTCACTTTAGCCAAAGGTTCTAAGTGCCTTACGTGTGTGCAAGCTAACCAACCTCGCAAGCCTCACAAGACTGCGGAGGAGAGACACTTGGCGCCATTAGAACTCATACATTCTGATCTTTGTGAGATGAATGGTGTGTTGACTAAAGGTGAAAAGAAATACTTCATGACATTGATAGATGATTCCACTAGATATTGCTATGTGTATCTGTTAAATACTAAAGATGAGGCTCTACACTACTTTAAAATCTATAAGGCAGAAGTTGAGAATCAACTTGAAAAGAAAATTAAACGAGTCCGGTCAGATCGTGGTGGAGAGTACTTCTCGAGTGAGTTTGATTCCTTTTGTGCGGAACATGGTATTATTCATGAGAGGACGCCTCCCTATTCACCCCAGTCAAACGGGTTGCCGAACGGAAAAACCGTACTCTAACTGATTTGGTTAACGCCATGTTAGATACATCGGGTTTATCCAAGGCATGGTGGGGGGAGGCTATATTGACATCATGTCATGTCCTGAATAAAGTTCCGACAAAGGATAATGAGATCACTCCCTATGAGAAATGGGCGAAGAGAAGGACAACACTCTCGTACTTGCGTACTTGGGGCTGTTTGGCGAAAGTCAACGTGCCGATCCCCAAAAAGCGTAAGCTTGGACCAAAGACCGTGGACTGCGTTAATTTGGGCTACGCTAAGAATAGCGTTGGCTATAGATTTCTAGTAGTGAAATCTAAGGTACCTGACCAGAAGGTCGGTACAATTATGGAGTCTAAGGATGCTACATTCTTCGAGGATATTTTTCCTATGAGAGATATGCAAAGCACTTCTAGACAGGAATCTGAGGAGACTCCTGAGCCTGCCATTCCTATGGAATATTATGAACAAACACACGATGAAAATCCTGAGGAGGATGACGAGGAGACCCTTGGTAGGGGCAAGAGACAAAAGACTGTAAAGACCTTTGGTGATGATTTCCTTGTGTACCTCGTGGATGATACTCCCACTTCTATTTTAGAAGCGTACGCATCTCCAGAAGCTGACTACTGGAAGGATGCGGTCCGTAGCGTGATGGATTCCATCATGGCTAACGGGACTTGGAAGATTACTGAGCATCCCTATGGTTGCAAACCATTGGGATGTAAGTGGGTGTTCAAAAAGAAGCTTAGGCCCGACGGTACGATTGAAAAGTACAAGGCTAGGCTTGTGGCCAAGGGCTATGCCCAGAAAGAAGACGAAGATTTCTTCGACACTTATTCACCTGTGGCCAGACTGACCACCATTCGAGTATTACCCTCGTTGGCAGCCTCGCATGGTCTTCTCGTCCATCAGATGGATGTTAAGACGGCATTCCTGAACAGAGAGCTAAAGGAGGAAATCTACATGCAACAGCCTGATGGCTTTGTGTTAGATGGTCAGGAAGGAAAGGTGTGTAAGCAATGGCATGAGAAATTTAATGAAACTTTGACATCTGTTTGCTTCTTTGTTAATGAAGCTGACACATGTGTATACTATCGCTATGGTGGGGGCGAAGGAGTTATACTGTGCTTGTATGTTGATGACATACTGATATTTGGAACTAGCCTCAAAGTGATTGAGGAAGTTAAGTCCTTTTTATCTCAGAACTTTGAGATGAAGGACCTTGGGGTGGCTGATGTTATCTTGAACATCAAGCTATTGCGAGATGATGAGGGTGGGATTACACTTCTGCAATCCCATTATGTTGAGAAGGTGTTGAGTCGTTTTGGATATTCGGACTGCAAACCATCTCAAACACCATATGATCCTAGTGTGCTTATTCGAAAGTTCGAAGGCATACCTAAAGATCAATTGAGATACTCTCAAATTATTGGTTCACTCATGTATCTAGCGAGCGCAACGAGGCCTGACATCGCGTTTGCTGTGAGCAAACTGAGCCGGTTTGTTTCCAAACCGGGTGATGTACATTGGCATGCTATTGAAAGAGTTATGCGCTATCTGAAAGGTACTATGAACTATGGACTTCACTATACCGGATACCCGTCGGTACTTGAAGGGTATAGTGATGCGAATTGGATCTCTGATGCTGATGAGATGAAGGCCACGACTGGGTATGTGTTTACCCTTGGAGGTGGTGCTATTTCCTGGAAGTCTTGCAAGCAAACGATCTTAACGAGATCAACAATGGAAGCAGAACTAACAGCATTAGACACATCTGGTGGCGAAGCAGAATGGCTTCGAGATCTGTTGATGGACTTGCTAGTGGTTGAGAAGCCGGTTCCGGCCATCCTTATGAACTGTGACAATCAAACAGTTATTGTCAAGGTGAAGAGTTCAAAGGACAACATGAAGTCCAACAAACACATAAGAATGAGATTGAAAGCTGTCAGAAAATTGAGAAACTCCGGAGTGATAGCGTTGGATTATATCCAAACGGCTAAGAATCGGGCAGATCCCTTTACTAAAGGGCTATCACGTGTTGTGATAGATAGTGCATCGAGGGAGATGGGTATGAGACCCACATGAGTTGCCATGGTAGTAACCCAACCTATGTGATCGGAGATCCCGTGAAGTAGGACCTGGGAAAACAAGCCAGTGGTGAACTAAGGAGAGTAACTTTACTAACCCACTCCGTTGGAGATGCAATACTCTCGGAAACTGTATGGTAGGTTGACTACTGTCTTAATGTGTTCCAAGGCTTATATATATAAGCAAGATGCTTCCCTACAGAGCGATCTTTGGAGGAACACACCTATATGAGCCCGATTGCTGGTCACAGTCTATGAGATTGGGGTGATCTCTAGCAAGCTCATGAATAGGCCAGGAGTGTGACTAATATGCTCCACCCGAGGGGTCAGCCTTCGGCAGTCTCGTACTAGTAAGACATGTGGTGAAACTTCTTTACGCCAAACTGACAATTCAAGGCATAGTCCATTGTTCAGTTGTGAAGGAGTGTAGCTACTTGGTCCAGGTGAAGTTCAACCTTAACCGGTCTTCACTGAAATACTGGTATATCAAACAGTGTTTGGAACAAAGGACATAATGGGCCCTTGAGATCTGGTGGGGGATTGTTGAAATCTGAGTTGGGCCTAGGGCCCATCTAACAATTTCAGAAAAATCTCTTAGGGCCCATGTGGGTATATGGCACTAGGTGTGGTGGGAAGTTTAGTCCCATACCGCTAGTGGAGAAGGAGTTGGACCTCCTTATAAGGGATTCTCTTCCACATGCTATTGGAGCTTGAGAAGAGAAGTGGTTCCCGCGCGCTCCTCCTCCGCCGCCTACCTCGTCATGACGCGCCGCGGGTTGCGGGATTGAGCCGAGCCGAGCTCTTCAGGAACAGATAGTCTTTGACAGATGGGGCCACGATCTGAGACGTCAGATCGTGGGCTGTCACCGACTTGGACGTGGGTTCAGCCCACGTCTCTCCACGCGGCCGCGCATATATATGTGAGGCGCTGCGAACCCTAGCCGTCACGCGAAACAGATCGCATCTCTGCCTCCACGCCCACTGCCATTCCATTGCTGCTACTACCGCCGGTGATCCCATCCTGTCCGCCGCGTACACGGTCGACGGGAGAGCAGGCCTCCGAAACCCCGCCTCTCCAGATCCTGTACGGGAGAGGGGCGATTAGGTTTTTGGGGAGCGACTACGCGACTGCTCGCCTCACTTCGTCCACGTCCGCTGCATCAACTTCGTCGTCATCATGTCCACCGATGCCGAGAGAGCCGCCGCCGAGAAAGAGAAGGCTGCTGCTGACCAGAAGGCGGCCGAGGAGGCCGCCGCCGCTGCTACGGGCAACTGGCCAACTGGAGGGTATAACTCGCTTATCCCGCTCCTATTGTTTTCTGTTGTACCCATGCTAGCGCTATACATAGATATATTTACTGTTAGCGTAGTATGTGCTTGCATGATTGAATATCAGCATGTTATTAATTCTGTCAATGCCATGTTAGTGATTTATTCCTGGATTAAATTAATCGAAAAATTGCCTATTTACTCAGCATTCAACAATCAACAAGTCAAACAACTCAATAGTTAAAACATTATCCTAGACAAATAATTCAACAATTCAAACATAGCCCTAAATCGAATGAATCAAATTTTTTTGTTGCGCGTGTTGATGTTGGAAAAAGATGCTCGTCCATTACACATAAACATAAATATCTTCAAAACAAGCTAGGTATATAGAAACATCAAGTACGAGGTAGCAAAAAGGAGAAAACTCAAACCTAGGTGTAAGCTAGTCTATCTACAGCCGTAACTCTAAATTGGAAAAACTTTGAATAGTACTAACATGAATATGTTTAATTTAGGTTTGTTTTTTTAGATTATTATACGCAGTTCAAAGTTTGGCAAACAAATTAAGGTTTTGAATGCATAGAACAAATTGAGATTTTGAATGCATAGAAACTAATTGGTTAGTTTCACTTCAACTGTAACTCTAATGAGCTGAAGCTTGAACCATGCATATACTGACATGAATACACTTGTCTTTAAGTATTTTTTTAGATGCTTATGTATAGTTTGAAATTTTGGTCAAAATATAAGTTTGAATTGACATAAACTTCAGATTCAAGTTTCTCTCCAATTGTAACTCAGAATGAGATGAGATTTGAAAAGTATAATAACAACAATGCGATTTCTCCTATGTGTATTTTTCATATTTCACGGATGTTCAAGTTTTGTCCAAAATCCTAATTTGAAGATTTTGGCTACAATCTGCCAGGATTTGTCGAAATTAGACAACATCTTCGGAACTTACTCTACAACAGATGACGGTAATATTTGGCAGCAATGAAACACGATATTCAGATGCAGATAAAGTTCACATAAACACTTAGCAAGATAACATAGAAACAGAGTGCGGACGTAAAAATGGTCATTGTAGGTTAAATTAGAGAGGGGAGAGGAGAGAGAGATGGCAGGGATTAAACAGTCATTGTAGATGTGAGATTAGAGAGAGAAACTTGTGAAAATTAAAACAGTACATTTTATCAAATGGACAAAGTAAAATGGGTCATATTAGATATGTCAAAGTAAATAAGCAAAGTAAAACAAAGATTTTATCAAATAACCCTAGAAGATGGGCCTTTTTTCATGGGAAAGGGCCCTATTCTCTTGAAAGGAGCATCTATCTCCTTCAAGCTGTCCAAAAAAGAAACATCTCACTCCTTCGTCGCTTTGCTAAAATATAAGTGAACACCTCCCACCACCGGGATTAACTTTTTTTCTACGTTGAATTGTCTTTGATGCCATGTTCTTTCGATCATTCCCACTTTCCTTGCCATTAATTATACTCTCCTGTGAAGAAACTAAACTAGTAAATCCCTGCACCCATATACACGGTGGGTTCCAGTTAATAAACATTTTTATTGTTTAAGTGAAGGGAGTGGCACATGCTGGTCACATGGAGACGAAGCACCGTTTTTTGTGACGAATTCTTCGTTGTTTCCATGTTTCCCTGCACATCTCTCTGGCAGAGAAAAAGGTGCATCTTGTGTGTGTCATCATGTCGCCAAGTCTGGAGGTAGGGAAGTAATTGAGACCCTGTCCCTGGCCTTCAAAGCCTACCAAATTAAGTAACAACACAGGTTAAAAAAATGGGACATGCATGCAGTAAGATGAATGACAAGCCAACAAAATAAATAATATTTGGTCATCTTACTTCTTTATCCCAGTTGGTGCGCAGAGTAATGGACATGAACAACACCGTCTGGATGACAAGTGCGCAGGTTATTCCCATCCACAACCCCTAACATATTTTAGATCGAGGTTTCGTCATGTCAAGTGGCAAATACTACAAGTGAAACTACAGCCTTTTTTAAGTAGCAGTTTATGATGTGGCCATATATAAGGGTAGTAAAATGGTACTAGTGATTACCACTCCACCAAGATGGTACACAAAGGCAAAACATAAAGCCGCTGGGATGCCGACGAGGTAGTACGCACTGAGATTGACATAGGAACCAATCTTCTGGAAGCCACAGCCCCTAACAATACCTGCAAAAATATGCTTATTAATAAAGTCGCATATTTCCAGCATAATAATTATAATAATTTGCTTTCTGTGAATTAGCAGCATTCATTTGTATCTATTTACCTGAAAGAACACACTGCATGTCATCAAACAAGAATGCCAGGGCAATAATTGGCATGATTTTGGAAATGTACTCCACCACCTCCTTGTCGTTGCTGTATGCATACCCCCATAGATTGCGCACCAAAACGATAGCAAGGGAAACCGATACACTTGACACAATGCCGAGGGCCATGATCACCTGGGTCGCCAAACGGGCAGCATCCGGTCGCCCAGCACCCAGCTCATTTGACACACGGGTGCTACGTACGCAGATAAAGGATTTGATACACATCAGCTTCTAGTTTTGTAATAATTGAAGACTTTTGAGTTTGAGCTGACCTTATAGCTGCACTAAGCCCATATGGGACCCTGAATACCAACGAGATAGTATTCAAACTGCACGAAATTCAATTGCATGTTACTATCAGCAAAAGGGAAAATAGCAAACCAAGTAGTATGAAATGAAATAAGCCATGATTGAATATGTCGCCTCATGGCCTCACCTGATTGACAGTACCGATGCCTCGAGTTTAGGATTTGGAAGAAATCCAGAAACAAGTACCAGCAGCTCAAACGACCACCACTCCCAGCTGCTCGTGTATATTTCAGATGGAATTACTTAAATCAATCAACTGGAGATGGCAAATTTGCACCTGCAGCATATAGCATATAGATATCAAACTCACCAAACCATGAGCGCAGATGGGACGGCAAGCCTCAAGAAACCGATGATGTCGCGAAATGCCTCCGTCGACAACCCCGTCCACGTGCTCTTACAAGACGGAGATAGCCTGATGTAGAGAGCCAAGATGGACACATTGGTGAGGTAGGAGATTGTATTGGCCAAGGCAGCACCCTTGTTGCCCAGGCCAAGCTTGTAGACCAGCAGCCAGCACACCAAGATGTGGTTCAGTGCTGTGACGCCCGAGCTCAGCATCACTGGGAGGACCATGTTCTGCGTCTGCAGGAACCGGACATGGCACTGCAGCGGGCCGTAGACAAACAACGACGGAATCATCCATCGGATGTAGCTCCCTGCTTCCACGGCAATCTCAGGGTCCTGTCCAAACAACAGAAGGATCTGACCGGTGTATCCCCAGATTACAGCAACCACGACGCTCACTGGAGTGAGCACAAGGATTGCCCTCTGCTTGTAGATGCCAAGAAGATGGTCCTGCTTTGCTCCGAAGGCTTGCCCACACAACGTGTCCAAACTGCTCGACATGCCAGACTGAAATTCAATTCAAGCATTCAAGTTGATGATGATGTCCAGAAGGTCCACCTAAATTGGTGCATCGATCAATGGAAAAAGGAAAAAATTGTCATACCAACAAGCTGAAGCCGGTTACACCGGCGAAGGAGGTTGCGATGGAGGCACTCGAGAGAGCAAGTTCACCGAGATGACCGACAAACATGATAGATATCATTTGGACCACATCCTGCAAGAGGCTTCCCACGATGAGAGGCCCGGCAAGGTACAACTGCTTCTTCACCTCAATCACTACCAGGCTCTGCTCTCCTATCTTGTCAACAAGGGGCTCCTCCATGCTTGAAACTAAGGTACCTACGTGATGATTTGCAGGTGGAATGACCAGATATTTAACATGTACTATGTTTAAGCATGATTGGGACGATTCAGAGAACAGCAGTCAAGTGACTAAAGAATCTCTATGCGAGAGTGCAAGACAAAGGAGGCAACTTGGCAGCCAAGTAAATGGACTAAAAGAATCTCTACGGGAGACAAAGGAGGCAGCATGGCAGCCAGGTTCAAACAACTGACGGAATAACTTTACTACCCGACAAACTATAGCGAGGTGGACAATTAACAATTTAGTCCACCTGATTAGGACCTGCAAAAGTAAAAAAATCGTAATGGCTTCTTGATTCCATTGGAGTTAGGTGGACATGAAGAACAAAAGCTCCCAAGCTGTTCTTCAAAATCAGGCATCGCTGAGCTTGCAACAAACACTACCAGAATAAGTCACGTTGCCGACGGCCCATACGATGCCGACGGGGTCCGTCGGCATAGATGGCGGTATGCCGACGGCCTACGGCAAACCGTCGGCGTAGTTCGGCCGTCGGCATACCACCATCTATGCCGACGGGGGCCGTCGGCGTCACGAAGCCGTCGGCATATGTCCTGATATGCGTACGGTGGCCGTCGGCATATATGTGGGCCCGGCCACCCGGTGGTTAACTGCCGTTTGACGCCGTCAAATATATGCCGACGGCCCTAACGGCCGCTGTCGGCATATCTATGCCGACGGCAAAGCTGTCGGCATACCTTTGGCCACGTCATCGATCCAAGGCACGTGCGACGTTATCGATCCGTGGCATAGCTATGCCGACGGTTTTGCCGTCGGCATAGCTATGTATTATTATTTTATTTTATTTTTCTAAATATAAATTTGATTAATTTAAATGTGCCTTATCTAAACATAAACATACATAGATACACCACGCGTGTCTGTTGGCCCAGTTTGCCACCCGGTCAACAGTGCCACGGTTAGACGGGACGGGGTAGTTGGCGGGTAGCTATGTCGCATAGCTACCCCCGCCCCCAAGTACCCCGTCCCGTCTAACCCTGGCACTGTTGACCGGGCGGCAAACTGGGCCCAACAGACACGCGTGGTGTATCTATTGATGTTTATGTTTAGATAAGGCACATTTAAATTAATAAAATTTCAATTTAGAAAAAAAAAAATACATAGATATGCCGACGGCGGCATAGTTATGCCACGGATCGATGACGTGGCACATGCCGCGGATCGATGACGTGGGCAAAGGTATGCCGACGGCTTTGCCGTCGGCATAGGCCCCCCTTATCCATTCGCGGGCCTCCTCCTCCACTCACTCTCTCTCTCTCTCTCTCTCTCGACCCGACGCCGCCGCCGCCACCCTCTCCGCGCGCGCCGCCGTCGCCACCACCATCGCCGCGGCCGCCCCCTCCTTGTCCCGCCGCAGCCGTCGCCACCACCACCGCCGCGGCCGCCCCCTCCTCGTCCCGCCGCAGCCGTCGCCACCACCACCGCCGCGGCCGCCCCCTCCTCGTCCCGCCGCCGCCGTCGCCACCACCACCGCCGCGGCCGCCCCCTCCTCGTCCCGCCGCCGCCGTCGCCACCCTCTCCAGGCAGACCCGCCGCCGCCGCCACCGCCACCACCCTCTCCGTCCCGCCGTCCTCTCTCTGTCCCTGCCCACCGGCCGCCAACGCCACCGGCCCCGCCCTGTCCGCCCGGGCTGCACCGCTCGGTGGTGGTGGACGGCGGGGTCCCTCGACCTCCCCTGGCATTGCCTCGACCTCCCCTGCACACCTCCTCCTCTTCGGTTTCGGTTACAGAGAAGGTGAGCCCATTTGTTGCAAAAAAAGAATTGACCGTCAAAATTGATCACCACTTGGCTGTATAAATTGATGATGATATGGTTGGATAGCTGTTAGATGAATGGATGAATGGATGAATGGATGTTGTTAGATGGATTGATGAATGGATGAATGGATGAATGGATGTTGTTAGATGGATTGATGAATGGATGAATGGCTGTATAAATTGATGATTGATGAATGGATGATGCTAGATGAATGGATGAATGGATGTTGTTAGATGGATTGATTGTTGATGGTGCTAGGTAAATTGTTAGATTGATGGAAGAAATGACTCTTTTGTTGCTATTGCATATATGTTGGTACTATCAATATTTACTATTGTATGAATGTGTTGGTACTATAAATACTTTGTTGTTTCAATTATTTATTTTGTTGGTACTATATTTACTGTTGTATGAATGTGAAGAAAAAAGTTTGACACTTGAGAAAAGTAAGGATTTGAAATATCATGATGATATAAATTGTTCACTCTATCTTGTTTGAATTTACAGACTTTCTTGTGTTGCATCTCCGTGGAGTCATCGTCGTCGGAGCTGTTGGTCCCTGACCATCCCGCCGCTGTTCGACTTCATCCTCTACAGCCGAGGGTGAGCTACAAATCCATCTCCTCCTCCGTTTTTTTCATGTCACTAGATTTTATTTTCACGTCAAGTCGCGTAACCTAGGCGTCTCCCGTCCGAAAGGGTTGCATCGATAAATATGCATTCAATTGCATATTTATCACCGCAACTTTTTTGGATTGTCCAGCGTTTTCCACAGACATCCCGAGGATGTGTAGATTGGGTACGTTTTCCATGCTTGGTTCATGGAGAAAGTAAACTTTCACATTCCCCTATTAAATACCTAGTTCAACATTTATTAGTTTACCGAACTAATGCACCCAGCAATTTCAATTAAACTTTTAGGGACAAGATCCGAACATATCCATGGATGACGAATTGAGATGGGTTTCCATGGGTTTTGACTCTCGGGTCAAGACATGTGAAAAGTATGATGTGAATGGGTATCGCTTCCATACAGCGGAGCACCAGAACAGCCGGCCTGATCCCAAGACTATAAATACCAGAGTGTACACGCAAGGTCAAAATTCAGTTGACTACTACGGAAGGGTAGAAAAAATATACGAGCTTACATTCAGCCGTGGGCGCGAAACCCTAAGTCTCCCTGTGTTCAAATGCCGATGGTTCGACCCAGTAGAGGGGCTGAGACATACGCCTTCTGTTGGTTTGGTCGAAGTTAAACCATTAACCGTGTATGCCGGAGCCGATCTCTTTATTGCGGCTACCCAAGCCACACAAGTTTATTACCTGCCTTACCCATGCCAGAAAGAGTACCTAAAGGGTTGGGAAGTTGTGTTCAAGGTGTCGCCACATGGTAAGCTACCGGACCCGAACGATGACGATTACTACAACATTAACCCCATGACATAAGAGGGAGTGTTCTATCAAGAGCAACCTGCTGATGATGTGGTCAGAAACGATGACGCTGACACCTTGGGTGATGATGAAGTGGATCCAAACAATGACGATGCACGGACTGATGGTGAGACCATTGTTAATGAAAATGACATACTTATGCTAGAAAAGTTAAACGAAGACGCTGACGATGAGGAAGAGCCTCCACCTCCATCAGACAACGAAGATGATATGCGTGATACTGATGATGAGACCGATCGAGGAATCGGTTACAACAGTGATGATTCGTATGGGTTCTAGCAGATGTACGTTTCATGTCTTTTTTTTCTTTGGTTTGTTAATATGCCTTTTTATGCTTATTTATTAATGTGTTTTTTATTCGTTATTATTATGCTTTTTTCTTCATTATTAATGTACTAATTGTTTATTCTCTTTTCAATGCAGGTTCGCTAAACATGGGCAAGGGGAAGGCCGACGGCACGGGTTTCCTATCGAAGCTCACCACGATGACTAGTCGGAGTGGTCGACCCCGTACTCTTCCCTCCCGACTACTTGAGGATGACTCCTCAAAGGGAGGTCGAGGGAGAGGTGCCCCTAGAGGTGGAGGGGGTGGGGGGAGCCCCTAGAGGAGGACAGGGTAGGGGCCAGAAACAGCGCTCCCTCACCGACTTAGGGGTGTCCTCTTCGAGGCCCTCCTCTACCGAGGAGGAGGAGGAGGAGGAGGAGGAGGAGGTTCGCGAGGAGGAGGAGGTTCAGGAGGAGGAGGAGGAGGTTCAGGAGGAGGAGGAGGTTGGGGAGGGGGACGAGGAGGAGGAGGATGGTGGTGGCGGGGAGGATGGTGGTGGCATCGAGGGGGTTGCCCACAACAAGGGGTGGCTACGTGGTAATGCAAAGCTCCCTCCCCTTCCTGCTACCGAGGAGCAGAAGTGGCTCATTGAGCCCAAGGGGAAAGAGTAAGTGCCACTTAATCATAATTTAATTCTTTTGCTTGTACACATGCTAATATTTTCATTCTTTTGATTGTACACATGCTCATATTTCCATTCTTTCTATCTTTTGCAGCAACTGGATAATTCCTAAAGGGGCCCGTCTTCCAAACGGCGTCATCACCGTTTTGCTGAAGGAACACTGGACGGGGCTGTTCCGTCCGGATCCAGTCAGGCAGCCTAAGCACCGGGTTTTGGCCACGAGCTGGGATCACTGGGAAGCGGCCCCCTGATACGTCTCCAACGTATCTATAATCTTTTATTGTTCCATGCTGTTATAATATCAATCTTGGATGTTTTTATAATCATTTACAACAATTTTATATCATTTTTGGAGACTAACCTATTAACTTAGTGCCCAGTGCCAGTTGCTGTTTTCTGCCCTGTTTTTGTTTTACAGAAAATCAATATCAAACGAAGTCCAAATACAGCGAAACTTTTTGGAGATTTTTTCTTGGGCAGGAAGAACACCAGAAGCTTCGAGGGGAGGCCAGAAGACCTTGGTGGGCCCCACGAGCCACCAGGGCACGCCTGGGGGGGCAGGCGCGCCCTGATGCCTTGTGGGCCCCACCAAGCTCCGTTTGACCTAATTCCAGCACTATAAATTCCAGAAAAATCAGAAACCCTCAACAGAGTCCACGAAATACTTTTTACGCCGCCGCAAGCCTCTGTTCCAGAGAGATCCCATCTGGGGTCCTTCTCCGGTAATTTGCCGGAGGGGGAATCGATCACGGAGGGGTTCTTCATCAACCTTGCTGCCTCTCCGATGATGCGTGAGTAGTCTACCACAGACCTTCGGGTCCATAGGCAGTAGCTAGATGGCTTCTTCTCTCTCTTTGATGTTCAATACAATGTTCTCCTTGATGTTCTTGGAGATCTATCCGATGTAATCTTTCTTTGCGGTGTGTTTGTTGGGATCCGATGAATTGTGAGTTTATGATCAGATTATCCATGAAATTATTTGAGTCTTTTCTGATCTCTTTTATGCATGATTATTATAGCCTCGTTTTTCTTCTCCGATCTATTGATTTGGTTTGGCCAACTGAGTTGATTTATCATGCCATGGGAAGAGGTGCTTTGTAGTGGGTTCGATCTTGCGGTGCTCAATCCCAGTGACAGAAAGGGACATGACACGTACGTATCGTTGCTACTAAGGGTAAAAAGATGGGATCTATTCATTGGGTTTATTAATTCGTGAGTTTGTCTTGTCTACATCATGTCATCGTTCTTAAAGCATTACTCCGTTCTTATGGACTTAATACACTAGATGCATGCTGGATAGCCCATCGACGTGTGAAGTAATAGTAGTAGATGCAGGCAGGAGTCGGTCTACTAATCTTGGACGTGATGCCTATATACATTATCATTGCCTTGGATATCGTCATGATTATTTGCTTTTCTATCAATTGCCCAACAGTAATTTGTCTACCCACCGTATGCTATTTTCTTGAGAGAAGCCTCTAGTGAAATCTATGGCCCCGGGTCTATCAAAATCATATTACTAAAACCCTAAAAATATTGCTGCCATTTTCTTTTATTTATTTTATTTAGTATTTTTATTTCAATCTATCAATATATCAAATACAATTTAATCTTGCAATCTTACCACCAAGGGATTGACAACCCCTTGTTTGCGTTGGGTGCAAGGATTTGTCGTTTGTGTGCAGGTACTGCTTACTAGGTGTTGTGTGATTCTCCTACTGGTTCGATAAGCTTGGTTTCATAATTGAGGAAAATACTTATCTCTACTGTGCTGCATCATCCCTTCCTCTTCGGGGAAATACCAACGCAAGCTACAAGTAGCAGGAAGAATTTCTGGCGCCGTTGCCGGGGAAACATCATCAACATTTATCAAGTACCTTTGCTCAAACACTCATCTCCTTGCATTTACTTTATTTGCCATTTGCCTCTCGTTTTCATCTCCCCCACTTCTAAAACGTTTTTACAAAAATACAAAAATATTTTCCGTTTGCCTTTTTGCGTGTTTTCTTGTTTGCTTGTTTGCTTGCTTGAAACTTGTTATCATGAGTGATTTTGGCATGGCAGAAACCGATGATGGTAAAACCCCTAAAAAGGGAAGTTCTACCAATCTTGATGCTAAAACTTTTGTGTTAGGACATGGTAATGTTATAGGAAAAGGTGTCATCCAAGAATTCTTTAATTGCATTGGGACCTTGGCTTTTGATGATGCACCTATACTTAAAGAGACTAATAATTATTCCGATGCTATTTCTGCACTTATTCTTAAATTGGAAAGAAGATTTATTCGTACCCATCCTACTTTGCAAAGATTGTTTTATGAGTTACCGGTTATAAAGGATCCTAGAGCTAAGAAAGCAGCTACCATTGTTCTCATGAATGAATTTGATCATATAGTGCGAGAAGCTAGGGAAATTTTTGATTTCTATGGTATGAGACGTGAAAAACCGGTAATAGATGAGATCCTTTATAATAACGATTACTTGCTGAGATATTTGTTCCGCAATGACCACATCTTTGATGAGAATATTAAAAAGGAAGTTCCTCCTTTGAATATAATCCAGCAAGCTTTTAATGGCGTCAATAGACAATACTCTTGGATAGTAGCCGGTAATCAAGAGGGATTTAAAGATGGACAACTTTCAAATGCTAAAATTTCTATGGATGATGTATTTCATATTACCTTTGAAAAACCCTTTGATAAAAGTGCACCTTTGGATAAGAAGAAAGATGACAACACTTGAAATTATGCGTTATGCCTAGCTAGGGGCATAAAACAATAGCGCTTGTTGGGAGGTAACCCAATGAATAAAATAAATTTTTGTTATAAGTTTCTGTTATGGTGTGTTTTTACTGTCATGCTACTTGTATGATAGTATTTTTATGTTTTTAATTAGTGTTTGTGCCAAGTAAAGCCTTTGGGATGATTTGGAAGATAGTATAATTGATGCTGTTTGGAAAATAGAAAGTTTTGCGTCCAGTGCCCGAATTTTGTTTCTGTACTGGAGCGTCAGAAAAATCTGAATTTTTTACACAGTATTGGTATATGAATTTTCCACATTTTCCTAATGTTTCATAATTTTTGGAGTTATAGAAGTATGGATTTTAAATAGATTGCTACAGACTGTTCTGTTTTTGACAGAATCTGTTTTTGATGCACTACTTGCTTGTTTTGATGAATATATGGATTGTATCGGGGGTTATAAGCCATGGTGAAGTTAGATTACAGTAGGTATAATGCAAAAATAAAATATGAATGGGTTTGCAACAGTACTTATAGTAGTTATTTGTTTTGTTATACTAACGGAGCTCACGAAGGTTTTGTTGAGTTTTGTGTGATTGAAGTTTTCAAGTTTTGGGTGAGATCACGATGGATGAAGGAATACGGAGTAGCAAAAGCCTAAGCTTGGGGATGCCCAAGGCACCCCAAGGTAATATTCTAGGAAGACTCAAGCGTCTAAGCTTGGGGATGCCCCGGAAGGCATCCCCTCTTTATTCTACCGACCATCGGTAATTTTACTTGGAGCTATATTTTTATTCGTCACATGATATGTGTTTTGCTTGGAGCGTCTTGTATGATACGAGTCTTTGATTTGTTTGCTTTTTAGTTTGTCACAATCATCTTTGCTGCACACACCTATTTTGAGAGAGCCACACGTTATCATCATAATTTGTAGAATACTCTATGTGCTTCACTTAAATTTTTTGAGCTAGGCAGTTGCTCTAGTGCTTCACTTAAATCCTTTTGAGCACGGTGGTGGCTGAAATTTTGTAGAAATAAACTCTCATGCTTCACTTATATTATTTTGAGAGTTGATGAAAATTTTGTAGAAATAAATTCTCATGCTCCACTTATATCATTTTGAGAATTAACTTGCTTGAAATTTTGAAGAAATTAATTCTCGTGCTTCACTTATATTATTTTGAGAATTGTTAAGATTGAAATTTTGAAGAAATATTTGCACTCTCATGCTTCACTTAAATCTTTTTGAGAGATGATGAAAGTAATGGTAATTTGCACATGTTATGCAATTGGTCCCAAAGTGATGAATATTCAAGAGGGATATAGATAAAAACTTCCATATAGATCATTGGATATGACAAATGTGATTCCTTGCAATAGTTTTGCGATATGAAAATGATGATATGTGATGCCATGTTAGTGAGTAATTGTGCTTAAGTAAGAATATTAGTGTTAAGGTTTGTGATTCCCTATGCAAGCACGTTAAGTCAATAGTTATGCAATGAAGTTATATCCTACTATGGTGCATTATTCGGTGTTAGTTATGTTCAATGCATGTTTATGACCGTTTTCGTTTTTTGGTTGGTTGCTTCTCAATCTTTTGCTAGCCTTCATTTGTACTAAGCGGAAATACTGCTTGTGCATCCAAAATCCTTAAAACCAGTTTTGCCTTATGAGTCCACTATATCTACCTATATGCGGTATTCCAATGCCGTTCCAAGTAAATTTGCGTGTGCCAACTCTAAATTTCAAAATATTTTTCTGTTTTGTGTGCCCGTACCGCTCATGAAGCGGAAGGGGGTAGCCAATATCTTCCATGCTAGGTGTATTATTCTCAAGATGAGTGTTTATTCACTTGTCATTGCACGAGAGTGTGGCGGTAATAGGGATGCCCAGTCCCGAAATGTGAAATGAAATGAAATGAAAAATCTTATGTGATCACAATAATAAATTCCTTGGAAAGTGATGGTCTGGAGGGCACCCGTGGATACGGCTAGCCATGGATTGTGAAAGAATTGGTGGAAAGGAATAAAATTTATTTTCTGTTTGGGAACCGCCTATGATGTATGTAGCATGGAAGATATTAGGAATTCTCATTCGTTTTCGTTGACAGGAAAAGCATGCCTCCCAAATTTTTTTTATCTCTTTATTTTCAGCTTTGAGCTTTGGCACATTTGACAAATCTCTGCTTCCCTCTGCGAAGGGCCTATCTATTTACTTTTATGCAATTTTTATTTTTCTTGAGTCTCCATCTTCTCTTACAAAAGCACCAACTAGAGAACACTATTGTCATACTTGTGCATTGGTTGTAGCTAATATTTGAGTGTGTTTCATAAATGGATCAATGATTGAGCATAATGGGCTAGGGATAACTTTCTTTAGCGTTCATATTTTGTAAGACATGGTTGCTTGTTAGTATGCTTGAGTATCTATGTTTTCATGTCAAATTATAGACTATTGCTTTGAATCATATAAGTCCAATGTCCATGCTGCAAAAAGGAACAGAATATGTGATAAATATGTTAGGCAGCATTCCACATCAAAAATTCTGTTTTTATCATTTACCTACTCAAGGACGAGCAGGAATTAAGCATGGGGATGCTGATACGTCTCCAACGTATCTATAATTTTTGATGGTTCCATGTTGTTATAATATCAATCTTGGATGTTTTTATAATCATTTATACCAATTTTATATCATTTTTGGAGACTAACCTATTAACCTAGTGCCCAGTGCCAGTTGCTGTTTTCTGCCCTGTTTTTGTTTTATAGAAAATCAATATCAAACGAAGTCCAAATACAGCGAAACTTTTTGGAGATTTTTTCTTGGGCAGGAAGAACACCAGAAGCTTCGAGGGGAGGCCAGAAGACCTTGGTGGGCCCCACGAGCCACCAGGGCGTGCCTGGGGGGGGGGGGCAGGCGCGCCCTGATGCCTCCTGGGCCCCACCAAGCTCCGTTTGACCTAATTCCAGCATTATAAATTCCAGAAAAATCAGAAACCCTCAAGAGAGTCCACGAAATACTTTTCACGCCACCGTAAGCCTCTGTTCCAGAGAGATCCCATCTGGGGTCCTTCTCCGGTAATCTATTGATTTGGTTTCGCCAACTGAGTTGATTTATCTTGCCATGGGAAGAGGTGCTTTGTAGTGGGTTCAACCTTGCGGTGCTCAATCCCAGTGACAGAAAGGGACATGACACGTATGTATCGTTGCTACTAAGGGTAAAAAGATGGGATCTATTCATTGGGTTTATTAATTCATGAGTTTGTCTTGTCTACATCATGTCATCGTTCTTAAAGCATTACTCCGTTCTTATGGACTTAATACACTAGATGCATGCCGGATAGCCCATCGATGTGTGAAGTAATAGTAGTAGATGCAGGCAGGAGTCGGTCTACTAATCTTGGACGTGATGCCTATATACATGATTATTGCCTTGGATACCGTCATGATTATTTGCTTTTCTATCAATTGCCCAATAGTAATTTGTCTACCCACCGTATGCTATTTTCTTGAGAGAAGTCTCTAGTGAAATCTATGGCCCCCGGGTCTATCAAAATCATATTACTAAAACCCTAAAAATATTGCTGCCATTTTCTTTTATTTATTTTATTTAGTATTTTTATTTCAATATATCAATCTATCAAATACAATTTAATCTTGCAATCTTACCGCCAAGGAATTGACAACCCCTTGTTTGCGTTGGGTGCAAGGATTTGTTGTTTGTGTGCAGGTACTGCTTACTAGGTGTTGTGTGATTCTCCTACTGGTTCGATAACCTTAGTTTCATAATTGAGGGAAATACTTATCTCTACTGTGCTGCATCATCCCTCCCTCTTCGGGGAAATACCAACGCAAGCTACAAGTAGCACCCCCCACCCGGACCATACCACGTATGCTAAGGCCGTGATCACAAATTTTTGGGTAAGTTCTCTTCAGAAGCACGAGTCTTGAGTTTCGTTCGTAGTTTATCATCGAATGGTTTAACTCATGGCTTTTTCCATTCTGGTTTTCTGAATGATTGTAGAAATACTATCGAGTTCTTGAGGAGCACAAGTCCACTGCCGACGAGATCGTGCTGCGCCAAGCGAGGAAGAAGGCCCGTCAGATGCAGTACGAGGTGCGCTGGGTGGCCATCTCGCAATATCATCACGACGCTCTTGAGATGAAGATGACCAAGGAAGACGCGTGGAGGGTGCATGTTACCTTGGAGAGGGAGGAGTACTTGGCCGTAAGTATAACAGACTTTTCATTCCGGCGTTTGTGCTAAATTTCATCGTTTCGTGTTGACATGCCATTATGCTTTCATTATGTAGGTGTTTCCTGGTTGGTGTTATGGAAAGGACGATGGATGGGTGGCATTGGTGGATCTGTGGCTCGGTCAGGATGCAGAGTGGGCTGCTAAGAGCAAGAAAAACCGGGCTAACCGAGGGACCGACGGAACACATGGTCAGGGAAACCGGAACCACTTTAGCCACAAGAAAGTTCAGGTATATCTATTTATATGAAACATTCTTCTTCTTCTATTATCCGTCACTTTCTTATGTATCACTAACCTCTATTTGGTGGTGCAGGAGGAGAAACTGAAGCGGCCGCTCTCTGACATAGAGGCGTGGCAGATCGCCCATACGCGGAATAAGTCCAAGGAGGGCAAGGGCGACTACTACGGCAAGAGCGAGGAGAACCTGAAGGCCTACGAGGAGGTGTATCTGAAGGTAAATCCTGGCACATCTGACCCCTTAAAGCAGGCTACGGACGAGAGGGCAGTGGTGGGCATAGGGCCGAAGCTTCATGGTCGGCAGGCGGTTCTGGATGCCGTGTGTACTCCTTCTATCTCCTTCACACGGCTCCGAGCTACCGACCCGAGCCTGAGCCAGCGCACGAGCATGACCAGTGCATAGTCACACTCCCTCCTAGCCCAGCAGACCAGCGTAAGTATTTTCCCTCTTATCTTCCTTTTTGCTCACTTTATTTTCCGCATTGAGATGTTTTATGAGTTCATCATGTCATATCGTAGGCCTACATGGAGTACACATGCCAGGAGACCATGGCGTGGCAGGCGAGAGTTGCAGCAGTCCAGGAGCACAGCAGTCGCATGATGACGGTTAGTTTACCCTCTTTCATTTCACTTCCATATTTGCACTTTCATTTCTTTTGACCTTCGTGTTTGCTTGGTCAATTCACATGCAGCGCGTTTTTGAGAGCATGGCGGCCGGCACGGTTCCTGTAATGGAACCACCACCACCACCTGCAGGACCTGCACCAGTGCTCCTTACCTTTGAGGAGTTTCTGGCACAGAACATGGAGACTCCGGTTAGTACATCCCCAAACTCATCAACCACTGCTTACCGTTTATTCAACACAATCATATATCTCCTTAACATGTCTTTTCGAACATCCAGGGAACCGGTGGATCATCCGTTGGTGGTGGTGCCAATGATGGCATCACTCCCACGTCACGGAGCCCGGTCACTCCGATCCACCGAGGTGGCGGTGGCGGTAGCGGTAGCGGTGGCGGTGCCGGTCCTGGCGGTAGCGCTGCCGCAAGCAGTGAGGACCTGGGCTTTGGCCGTTTGGGCGGTGAGGACCTTGGTAGTGGACCTCGTAGGGCTTAAGCCCTTTGTATGCTCGTGACTTGTGTGCTTCTCTTTATGCTCGTAGGACTTGTGATGATGATAATTGTGTGCTTCTCGTAGGACTTATGATGATGATACTTATGTGATAACGATACTTATTGTGATGATGATGATGTTATTGTGATGATGATGTTATATGTATATGTGCTGTCAATTTGAATATATGTATATGTGCTGTGAATTTGAAATGAATTCAAACAGAAATCAGAAAAAAAAAAGTAGCATCTATGCCGACGGCTTTGCCTTCGGCATAGCCATCGCCGAGGCACCAGTGTGCGACACGTGGCGCCTATGCCGACGGTTTAGCCGTCGGGATACGTTTAAATATATGCCGACGGTTAAGCCGTCGGAATAGGTGCCACGTGTCATCCAACTGTACTCCCTGGCACCGGCCGTCGGCATATGTTCAATTATATGCCGACGGTTAACCGTCGGCATATGCTGGCGCCAGGGTATGCCAGCGTTTGCCACGTGTCAGCCCTATGCCGACGGCTAAGCCGTCGGCATAGATTTAAACCTATGCCAACGGCTTAGCCATCGGTATAGTTCTGACACGTGGCGCGTTTTTATTGGGCTTAACTTGACGACGGCGCCGTCTGCCGCCGTCATACGAACGAGTTTGCCGACGGCCAATCTGTGCCGACGGCCATACGGACACTGTCGGCATAGGTACCTATGCCGGCGGCTTTTCTATGCCGACGGCAGGCCCAGGTACGCCGACGTATACGACGCCGACGGTTCTATGCCGACGGCGGCCGTCGGCATAGGTCTATCCCGACGGGATTTGAACCTATGCCGACACATAGCCAGTAATTCCGGTAGTGAAAGGAAAAACATGTAACTCTTCTCATATAGAGAAGTGCACATTTCAAACCTCTACTTATACCCTAGTTTAATTTACAACCCTCATGCAGTTTAGAACTGGTTAGGACGCATACCTTAACTACTGATACCGGTGAAATTACACTCCTGAGACAATGTGAAGGTTCCAAAAAATAAAACGAGTCAAACACTTGAACCATCCTGCCACACTAAATCAAGACTGAACATCCATATACAGTAACAATCACTCTTATTATCTAAAACAAATTAAATAAGCACCAACGTTTCTTTTTTATGCCATGATAACTGGTTACATGGATCATAGTATACTCTATACTACTATACATGCTCTGATGTAGCGTCGAAATTCAAGTTCATTTTTTTTGTTTCAAAATAATTATTTTAAGGATATAATGTCTTCAATAATATTAGCAAGCGTAGCATCCGGACTGCATGCTCGTGTTATAATTATGTACTTTAAGCGCAACAGCTGACATCCTATTAACAAGGCAAGGACCATCATTTGATACGTGCTGAGTGTACCCATTTTATTGACGTTTTGTTACACTGCATACTGCTGCATTCACCTCCAGGTTCATCGATTTTCACTTGGTGACATTCTATTCAAGAGTACATACAAACAAGAAAACAGGTATTCACCTTCAGATCCATCATCGATTGACCGGGCGACACGTGTCACCCTGGTCTTCAAAATATACAGTGTAACTGCAACACATATGCTACTTGAACCAATCAGGTGCAGAACTGTAGCTCAGGGCCTTGGCCTTTTTCCTAACCTGAAAATTCTACATACAGAAGCAACAAGACAGCATATTTCATCATGCAATGTTTTACATGAAGAGAAAAAAAATTAAGCCATTGAAGGTATAAAGTGTTGTTACCCTGGATTTCTGCTCGTAACTCTTGGTATATCCTTTCATCAAGCTCTGTTAACTTCCCCAGCTGAAAAAAGAGGGGGCTGACAGGTCCCCAGCGTCGCCGCCCTCTAGGGCGACTCGGGCGGAGATCCTCAACCGTGCCGCCGGGCCGCCTCCACCGCGTCCTCCCCTCCGTCGCCGCTGGTGGAAGCCGTCAGGCGAATCCCTGGCCGGCCGACGGCGGCGGCGGAGGACCGCTTCCCTCGCGCGTCCGGATCGGGTGAGGCGGGTCACCCATCGGCGCCAGGGCGCCTCTCCCTGATCTGGGTCGCGGCGGTGCGGCGTCTCGCCTCCAGCGACGGCGCAAGGCGGCGGCGTGGTGGTGGGCGGAGGCGGCGGAGCTGCAGAGCGATGTGGAAGATCGGCTGGTGCTGGCCGCTCGGCGCGTCCGCGTGGTCACGACAGCCATGGTGAAAACCTGGTCTTCGGCCGGTGGCCGGAGCCAGTGATGGTGACGCCCTTGGCGTCGTTTCCTTCTTGAAAGCATCATCGAGGTGAAGCTCCCAACTCCTCCTGCTACCTCAGGGGGAAATCCTTGATCGGTTGATCGGATGATGGCGACGCTCTTGTGTCGTTCCCTCCTTGGGGGCGTCATTCTTGGAGGTGTGCATTGGCTCGAGGGACCAGTGGACGGTTTTAGCTGTGGAGCGGCGTTTCATGTCACGCATCGACGATGTGGAGTCTCGGCGGCGTGGCGCAGCAGGGTCTCGGCGACGGATGTGTGATGATGGACGCGCGTAAGGAGGTGGCGTTGTCTGGCACCGTGGTGGCGTCGACTATAGGCCTGGCAATCGATGCGTCAGTACCTGCTCTGAAGATGGATCGGTGAAAGACGGCGGCGGCAACCTCTGAGAGGGCGCCAGACCAGTGTGTGCCCCAGACCCGGCAGTGTGGCTTGGTTGGGGCCTCAGGTTTTAGATGTTAGGCTTTGGTGCGAGGTCTATTTGGTATTCGACTCGGACTATCGGCACCCCTTCATCAGTTGGAAAGGAGTAGCGACGGATGTTGCGAAGATGGTGGCTTCAGATTTACTGATGTATTACTTTGTAAGGTCTTTGTGAATAATTAATAAAATGGCTGCATGCATCGTCCAGATGCAGAGGCCGGGGTCATCCACCTTTTCTAAATAAAAAAAACTAATTTCCAATCCGACCCTCTCTTCTTGACACAAAATCTTTTCAACTCTTGTAAACACTTCATCTTTCCAGCCTCCGAAACACTGGAGTGGACATCATTTTCAACAACAAAGTGGCGTAAATTGACAAGACGACTAACGTCTCTAGGCAAATTATAATTAGCAGGCCAACCTTGAAGGGTCAATAGTTGTATGTGACCAAATCCAGATAGTGTGCTAGGCATAGTTACCAATTCTCATCTAGAATATGGCGATTCTGTTTTTAGGTAGTGGAGGCAGATCAGTCTTGAGAAGTTTTGTGGCGAAGATGTTGGAGAATCCAATTTGATAAATAATACATGGACACTCTCTTATCACTCAAGATCTCATCAATAGTTTGTCAGTGTTGTCTAAGAATCATCAAAGCCAGCAAATCTACAATGTCTGTTTTGCTCCACAATTTAATCATTCCTCAATAGGTGGAAGGAAGGCTCACCTGAATCCGAGAAGACGGATCTCCCGCCTTGGTCCTCGAATTAACTTCGCCGCCAGCACCAGCGCGTTCATCGGAATTTGAAGGGCCAAGGTCTCCCCCAGCCGTCTCCTTTCTGTGAGCCGTGGCGCCGGCGAGCATCGTGGCCCACTAGGGGCGGTGCCTACAGAGTAGAGCGGGGGGCGGGGGCTGCGGCAGGTGAGCTAATGATGGAAGGAGCAAGCGTTAGTGGTGGGGAGTTACCCACGGAGACGGAGGGGGGAACCCTATACTTGTCGCCGGCGAGGAGGAGGTCGCCGTCGCTGGGGAGGCCGAGGGACCTTGTCGGATTTCTTGTTTTTTGTTTTTCTTTAGCGAATAGTTGGAATTCTTGTGAGAGTACCGGCCCAGCCCGCGGCACACACAGCCCAGTTTATTCTTTCATTCGTTTACGAGACTTCAGGCCCAGCTCATAGGACAGTCATGCGTGGTGGGAAAGTTTTTTATTTGCTGACACGTCAGCCCGGCCTCGCGCGGCCAAACCACCCCCTCAAGAAAAAGCAGACTCGTTTAGAGCATGTGGTTATAATAATATAACCAGCTGCTGGCTCTATGAGGGTGCCATGCTATCAAGAGTTAACATTATTATTATTACTAGCAAAACGGTCCATGCGTTGCAACGGGAAAAAAAATTCATAATCTTTAATGGCTAAATGTGGATGCGGGGTTCGACCCTGATTTTGTTAGCAGCAAATGAAAAACTAGCCCGAACCTAGCCCGAACCGCTAGATGCAGCAAGATTGAGTTGAATTCTGACAGTTTGGAGGTCATGTTTGCACTTCAAGAGGGAACTCAACCTCGGTGGCTAGTGCCCTATATGATGATTGCTATTTCATATCCTTAGATTTTAATCATATTTTTTTAACATGTGGTAGAGAGAACAATAAAATAGCCCATGAGTTGGCTAGGATAGCCAAATTTACTCCTCCTGCTGTTTGGCTGGATGCAGCCCCGGGGGTTATAATTCTACTGATTGTTTCTAATGCTACAATCATAGCTAATTAATAAAGGAGGTGTTGATTGTTCAAAAAAAGAGTTAGCATCATTAATTACTCATACAATAGGACTGGCTATAAGGTTACAACTTTTTTTCACTTTCTCTCTATATCTTTCCTCTCATTAAATATTTTTACTTAGGGGCACGCATAGAGGCGGGCTCTTGCATAGGAGTCCACTCCTTCACTTTTTTCATGTCTATCTTCTTCACATAGGCAAAAGTGCCATGTAAGCGGGCTTAGAGCCCACTATTGTACTTGCTTTTATGTGTTGCAACCTAACTACATACCTCCGTCCGGATTTATTAGTCTTCATCGTATTTTGGGTCAATGTTTGACCATATATTTGACTAGCAAAATGTTAGTGCATGTCATAAAAAATCATATTGTTGGATTCGTATTTAAATGTAGTTTCCAATGATATTATTTTTGCTACATATATTTTACTAATTAAACCTATGGTCAAAATATGACGCAAAATTGGAAGAGGACTTGTAAGCCTGGACGGAGGTAGTTCCATTTTTCTTTGTCTCAAAAAAGGTAACTACCATTTTTCCATCACTTCAAAGAAAAAGTACCATTTTTCTGGGATGTATTGCTAATACTCTTGACCATGTAAACACCAATGGCTGGATCAAGGTGAATGTTGACACCTTGACGGGGGAAACAACAGTAAAGGAGCAGTAGCGGTGATTGGTCGTGCTAGTGCAGGGGTATTTATAGGAGCATTGAGTGTTACAGATGATGGGATCGTGGATGCTGAAACACTCGAGCCCTAGCATGCCGTGAGGCTCTATCACTAACGAACGACATCCTAGCGAGTAAGGTCAAGGTGGCTAGTGACCGCTTGAATGCAATCAACTCAATCCATGAACGAACTAGAGGTGTGTATGCACAGATTGTACATGAAATCCTAGCCAAAAGTGCAGGGTTTGAACTTTGAAGCTATCTCCTTTGCTCATGAGATGAGAGGATCGAACAACGAGGCTCACTGACTAGCCCGTAGTGCAGTTAGCGATGCTATAGGTCGTCGCTTTCGTCTTTAAATTAGCCTGATGGCACATATACCCCAGTTAACATGATTCCTTGAATAGAGCTGTGGAACATACAACAAAAGAAATGTAAATGGCTATTACTAATCTATAAATATTTATATTCCATATAACCAAATCTCATTGAAATATATTGCAAATAATTCAAGTAGCAACGCGTGGAGTGTCATCTAGTTGTTGAAAGACTACAACCTCGCGCTTGCTTTGTTCACACCGCCACCTTCGCATGGTCCTTATATCAGCCCATGTGATCTCACCGTTCAAGTTAAATTAGATGTAGACTAGATGCTAGTGTTAGAAGAAAATTTCCTCTGGACCAAACGAACTCATTCAGTTTAAAAATGGCATCATCCTCTTGATTCGGGGAAGCAAACAAAATTATATCCTTTCAGACTTGCCTCCAGTAGTCTTGGCTGTGTAAATATTGAAGAAAAAAAAATTATATCTAAGCAGCTCATCGTTCAGCATATATTTGTAGGATGGGATATCAAGTCCTCGTATTTTAATTGTTCCTTGCTAACCACATCCCAAAATCAGAGGATGGTGCAACAGCAGTGGCGAGCCACCGCACAGGGAAGTTGACGCAGCAAGTCAAACGTTAGGGTAGAAGCAAGAAATAATCCACCACAAGACTGTGCCAGTACATGCACCGCGCGAGCGAAAGACTAATCACGCCTGGCGAAGGAAACATCACGAAAGGCCAATCGCGGAGTACTGAAGTGAAGCTATCCATTAGACTAGTGTAAGTGAATATGGTCCATAGTTTCATCGTCGTTTCACTGCACCCATTTCAAAAGAAAACAAGACGAGAGCTTTTTACACGTTACAATCAGGCATCCAGCAGAATTTTCAGAAAAGTGATTCCCCAAGGAACTTTTTTATTCAAAGAACACAATACACCCACACATCGGCACATGCATACATGGACCAATTACCACTGAAAACAGGAGATCTTTAACCATCTTTTTCTTATTTTTATTTGGAATGAACACTGAAGTGAAGCCACATATATATGCCTCAAATGAACGAAACCTCTTGACCATCTAGGCAATATAAACGCCAATTGCATTCAGGTATCTGTCATCAGTACGCCCGAAGAAGCCAACAATTGCTTTGCCATCTGGTGCAACAGCGCTGAAAAGGGTACCAAGTTTTTTATCATTGTCAAGATTTCCATAAGGTCCGTAAGTTTTCTTGTTTGTGACAAACTTGAGTGTCTGCACGACATCGACTTTAGTGTCCATGGGAGTATCATGTTTGATAACTGTTCCACACACTGCCGTCACAATTTCCCCCAGGCCCAACACGATCTGCATATCAATAAATGGAATAATCACTTACTATTCTTGTGATTTTTTGCAAGTTCCTAATTAACCAACCACAATAGTACAATGAACCACACAAATAACGCGACATTCATTCCTTTTTATGTGGTGTATTGATTTTTCTTCTTCTTTAAAACCCAACATTTCTATCACTGACTAAGCTTAAATAAAACTATCAAAATCTACAGTACGAAATAAATAAAATATGAAAATTATAATTAGTGATGGATCTAATAATACTAATTTAATACTTCCCCGTCCGGATTAGTTGTCGCTCAAATGGATGTATCTAGTACTGAAATACGTGTAGATACATCCGTTTGAGAGTGTCCTCTAATTCTGGACGGGGGGAGTAATTAATACCGCTTATGAACACTAAATAAAATAAACCATTTTCATGATAGAAAAGTTTGACTTTAAGAAAACAATAATACACCTTATAAGGCTGGTCACAATGGGAAGTATCATATAGTAGTATCATATGCATGATACTAGTATATGATACTACATCCACAATGCATAGTACTCCCTCTATCCATATATATAGGGCCTAATGCATTTTTCGAGAATAATTTTGACCACATGTTAAAGCAATAATATATGACATGCAAGTTGCACAAAGCATATATTCAAATTCGTATGTGAAAGGAGTTTTCCATGATATAATTTTCACATTATACATCTCATGTACTATCAATCTTATCAATAGTCAAAGCAGTTTCGGAAACGCATTAAGCCCTGGATGGAGGGAGTATCATAACTTAGTGTCATAGAAACCTCAATTATTGCCATATGCATGACACATACTAGCACACCATTTAATATGATACGGTATCATATCATGATACTCAACCATCTCTTTCCTCATTTAATTGTGTGCCACCTCACCTAACATGCCTAAAAATGAATGGATGGACTAACTACCTAGGCCAAGCATGCAAATTGAATTATTATCTTAATTTACACGTGACTTAGAGTAAATGAAACCACGGCTAGAACAAAACTATTATGATAATAATCAAACCTCTGCGCGATTGGGATTATTACTACCCCAAGGACCAGATGTGCGCCTGTTGCCATAGAAATCGATGTAAGAATATTCAAATGGAGCAATTATTCCTTTATAGAGGATGGTGATACTTTCTATCCTTGAGGGTTTTTCTGAATCAACAATGGAACCTCCATTGCCACCCCATGGGCCACTCTTTACAAGAGAGGGTATCTGCATGCATGTGTATGAATAAATACCGGCACAAAAAGGATCATTGAATAACCATAAAATTAATGAAAACCACAAAATTTAGGAATACGCTTCCCCTCTCACCTGCATGCGGCAGAACCCATGGATGGTAAGCTCGACTATGTCTCCACCATTTGTTTTCTCATGCAGTTTTTTTCTCTATGACACCACGTGCCATCGCGAGGTCACCCGTTCCACCAACAATAGACCACTGACCTTCATGAACAGATGTTCCCATTACCTGAAGCGTGGTTTCCTTAAACCTGTGTGAAAAGCTACCAGACTTAAGTATCCTCACAATCTGATAGCATCAGAAGCTAGCTGGCTGCCGCCTAAAATGCATTGGAAATGATGTTATGGTTGACCTATCAGCTCTTTTAACTACTCCCTCAGTCCGATAATATAAGAACATTTTTAACACTACACTAGTGTCAAAAACGTTCTTATATTATGGAACAGAGGGAGTAGAGTCTTATAATCTTAATAAAAAAAACTGTTATTAGCAAGTTAACTCGACCACATTCCTCATACAACTGTTAGGGTGTGTTCGCTTCACAGGATTGCTTACCTTTCCGGAGGAATTTTCATTCCATAGTTTTTATTTACTTCGGTGGCGTTCGGATCAAAGGAATCAGCTACAGTGCCTGTGGAAAGGTGCGTCAACAGTGTCCATTTCACAGGAATGCAAAAATCTAGTCTAGCCTCTTTTTGGGGCGGAGGCCGGAGGGAACACAGTACACAACGAATATGAAAACATTTTTTCACATGAGTGAGAGTAGACAAACCTGTTGGGGAACGTTGCATGGGAAACAAAAATTTTCCTACGCACACATAAGATCTATCCATGGTGATGAGCATCTACGAGAGGGAGAGTGAATCTACATACCCTTGTAGATCGCTAAGCGGAAGCGTTAATAAACGCGGTTGATGTAGTCGAACGTCTTCGCGATCCAAATCGCCGAGCGTCCCGCGATCCAATCACGATCCTTCCGATCTAGTGCCGAACGGACGGCACCTCCGCGTTCAACACACGTACGGCTTGATGACGCCTTCACCTCCTCGATCCAGCGAGCGATGATGAAGTAGTGGTTGAGTTCCAGCAGCACGACGGCGTGGTGATGGTGGTGAGGAACAATCTCTGCAGGGCTTCGCCAAGCACTACGGAGATTATGACGGAGGAACTAGAGGGTTAGGGTTGCCGCACACGGCTTGGGGAAATCTTGATGTATCCCGTGTGCTAGCCCTGCCCCTCTATTTATATGTTGAGCCTTGGGGTCTAAACTTGGAGTAAAAGCCTCCTCCGGGTCGGTTTTGCCCGCACAAGGTCGGTTTGGCCCGCAGGAAAAGAGTCCAATTCGGACCCTGCCGAATCGTGCACAGCCGCGCACAAGCGGTAGTACCGCTTCACACAAGCGGTAGTACCGCTTGGGCGGTAGTACCGCTTCACACAAGCGGTAGTACCGCTCGGGCGGTAGTACCGCTTCACCAAGCGGTAGTACCGCTTACGCGGCAGCAAAACTACTTTTGCACTTTCCAATACCTTGTGGGCTTTATCCCATTGGCTCATATAAAGTGTTGCTGCACCCGAACACTTCGGTAAACATCCGGAACCCCTTTCCGGTGAACTCCGGAACCCTTCCAGAGATCAAAACACTATTATCACATATATCAATCTTTACCTCCGGACTATTCCGGAGATCCTCGCCATGTCCGGGATCTTATCCGGGACTCCGAACAACTTTCGGTCACCAACATAACAACTCAATTATACTAATCGTCACCAAACGTTAAGTGTGTAGACCCTGCGGGTTCGAGAACTATGTAGACATGACCGAGACACTTCTACGATCAATAACCAATAGCGGGACCTGGATGCCCATATTGGCTCCTACATATTCTACGAAGATCTTTATCGGTCGAACCTCTATGTCAAGGATTCAGTTAATCCCGTATGCTGTTCCCTTTGTTCTTCGGTATGTTACATGCCCGAGATTCGATCGTCGGTATCACTATACCTAGTTCAATCTCGTTACCGGCAAGTCTCTTTACTCGTTCCGTAATACAAGATCTCGTGGCTAACACTTTAGTCACATTGCTTGCAAGGCTCATTGTGATGTTGTATTACCGAGTGGGCCCTGAGATACCTCTCCGTCATACGGAGTAACAAATCCCAGTCTTGATCCATGCCAACCCAACAGACACCCTCGGAGATACCTGTAGAGCACCTTTATAGTCACCCAGTTACGTTGCGACGTTTGATACACACAAGGTATTCCTCCGGTGTCAGTGAGTTGCATGATCTCATGGTCAAAGGAACAGATACTTGACATGCAGAAAACAATAGCAATAAACTGACACGATCAAATGCTACGTTTACAGTTTGGGTCTTGTCCATCACATCATTCTCCTAATGATGTGATCCCGTTATCAAATGACATCTCATGTCAATGGCTAGGAAACCTTAACCATCTTTGATCAACGAGCTAGTCAACTAGAGGCTTACTAGGGACACAGTGTTGTCTATGTACCCACACATGTATTTGAGTTTCCAATCAATACAATTATAGCATGGATAATAAACGATTATCATTAACAAGGAAATATAATAATAACCAATTTATTATTGCCTCTAGGGCATATTTCCAACAGTCTCCCACTTGCACTAGAGTCAATAATCTAGTTCACATCACTATGTGATTTACATTGTAATGAATCGAACACCCATGCAGTTCTGGTGTTGTTCATGTTTAGCCCTTGGAAGAGGTTTAGTCATCGGATCTGCAACATTTAGATCCGTGTGTACTTTGCAAATATTTATGTCGTCCTCCTTGATGTAATCGCGGATGGAATTGAAACGTCGTTTTATGTGTCTGGTCCTCTTGTGAAATCTTGGTTCCTTGGCTAGAGCAATGGCACCAGTATTATCACAAAACAGAGTCATTGGGTTAAGTGCACTAGGCACTACTCCAAGATCTGTCATGAACTCCTTCATCCAGACACTTTCCTTCGCCGCCTCCGAGGCAGCGATGTACTCCGCTTCGCATGTAGAATCAGCTACCACGCTTTGCTTGGAACTGTACCAGCTAACCGCACCCCCATTAAGAATAAATACGTATCCGGTTTGCGACTTAGAGTCATCCGGATCAGTGTCAAAGCTTGCATCGACGTAACCCTTTACGACGAGCTCTTGATCACCTCCATAAACGAGAAACATGTCCTTAGTCCTTTTCAGGTACTTCAGGATATTCTTGACCGCCGTCCAGTGTTCCATTCCTGGATCACTTTGAAACCTTCCGACCATACTTATGGCAAGGCTGACATCGGGTCTTGTGCACAGCATTGCATACATGATAGAGCCTATGGCCGAAGCATAGGGGATGACACTCATCTTTTCTCTATCTTCTGCAGTCACTGGGCATTGAGTCTTACTCAACTTCACACCTTGCAAAACAGGCAAGAACCCCTTCTTGGACTGATCCATTTTGAACTTCTTCAAAATCTTATCAAGGTATGTGCTTTGTGAAAGTCCTATTAAACGTCTTGATCTATCTCTATAGATCTTGATGCCTAATATGAAAGCAGCTTCTCCTAGGTCCTTCATTGAAAAACTCTTGTTCAAATATTCCTTTACGCTTTCCAGCATTTCTATATTGTTTCCAATCAGCAATATGTCATCCACATATAATATTAGAAACGCTATAGAGCTCCCACTCACTTTCTTGTAAATACAAGCTTCTCCGTAAACTTGTATAAACTCGAACGCTTTGATCACCTCATCAAAACGAAGATTCCAACTCCGAGATGCTTGCATGATTCTGACGGACTTAAGCATCGCTACGGGTGAGAAGGTCTCATCGTAGTCAACTCCTTGAACTTGTGAAAAACCCTTTGCCACAAGTCGAGCTTTATAGACGGTGACATTACCGTCCGCGTCCGTCTTCCTCTTAAAGATCCATTTGTTCTGAATGGCCTTACGCCCTTCAGGTAATACTTCCAAAGTCCATACTTTGTTTTCATACATGGATCCCATCTCGGATTTCATGGCCTCTAACCATTTCTTGGAATCCGGGCTCATCATCGCTTCTCCATAGCTCGTAGGTTCATCGTTGTCTAACAACATGATGTCTAAGACAGGGTTGCCGTACCACTCGGGAGCAGTACGCGTCCTTGTCGACCTACGAGGTTCGATAGCAACTTGATCCAAAGCTTCATGATCATCATCATTAACTTCCTCTCCAGCTAATGTAGGCTCCACAGAAACAACTTTCTGCGCTGCGCTACTCTCAGGTTGAAGTAAAGGTTCAACAACCTCATCAAGTTCTATCTTCCTCCCACTCAATTCTTTCGAGAGAAACTCTTTCTCAAGAAATGTTCCGTTTTTAGCGACAAACATTTTGCCTTCGGATCTGAGATAGAAGGTATACCCAACTGTCTCTTTTGGGTATCCTATGAAGACGCATTTCTCCGCTTTGGGTTCCAGCTTTTCAGGCTGAAGCTTTTTGACATAAGCATCACATCCCCAAACTTTAAGAAACGACAACTTTGGCTTCTTGTCAAACCAAAGTTCATATGGCGTCGTCTCAACGGATTTCGATGGTGCCCTATTTAAAGTGAATGCAGCTGTCTCTAATGCATAACCCCAAAACGATAGTGGCAAATCGGCAAGAGACATCATAGATCGCACCATATCCAATAAGGTTCGATTACGACGTTCGGACACACCATTACGCTATGGTGTTCCAGGCGGTGTCAATTGTGAAACAATTCCACACTGTCTTAAGTGACTGCCAAACTCATAACTCAGATATTCTCCTCCTCGATCAGATCGTAGGAATTTAATCTTCTTGTTACGATGATTCTCAACTTCACTCTGAAATTGTTTGAACTTTTCAAATGTTTCAGACTTGTGTTTCATTAAGTAAATATACCCATATCTACTTAAGTCATCAGTGAAGGTGAGAAAGTAACGATAACCACTGCGCGCTTCAATACTCATCGGACCGCACACATCAGTATGTATGATTTCCAATAAGTCACTTGCCCGTTCCATTGTTCCAGAGAACGGCGTTTTAGTCATCTTGCCCATGAGGCATGGCTCACATGTGTCAAGTGATTCAAAATCAAGTGACTCCAAAAGTCCATCAGCATGGAGCTTCCTCATGCGTTTTACGCCAATATGACCTAAACGGCAGTGCCACAAGAAAGTGGTATTATCATTATCAATTCTACATCTTTTGGCATCAATGTTATGAACATGTGTATCATTACTATCGAGATTCAATAAGAATAAACCCCTCACATCGGGTGCATGACCATAAAAGATATTACTCATATAAATAGAACAACCATTATTCTCTGATTTAAATGAGTAACCGTCTCGCAATAAACAAGATCCAGATATAATGTTCATGCTTAACGCAGGCACCAAATAACACTTATTTAGGTTCATCACTAATCCCGACGGTAATCGAAGAGCGAGCGTGCCGACGGCGATCACATCAACCTTGGAACCATTTCCCACGCGCATCGTCACTTCGTCCTTTGCCAGCCTCCGTCTATTCCGCAGTTCCTGTTTTGAGTTGCAAATATGAGCAACCGCACCGGTATCAAATACCCAGGCACTACAACGAGAGTTGGTAAGGTACACATCAATAACATGTATATCATATATACCTTGTTTGTTGTTGGCCGCCTTCTTGTCAGCCAAATACTTGGGGCAATTCCGCTTCCAGTGTCCAGTTCCCTTGCAATGAAAACACACAGTTTCTGGTTTGGGTCCAGCCTTGGGTTTCTTCACGAGAGGAGCAACTGCTTTGCCACTCTTCTTGGAGTTACCCTTCTTACCCTTGCCATTTTTCTTGAAACTAGTGGTTTTATTGACCATCAACACTTGATGCTCCTTTTGAATTTCAGACTCAGCGGCTTTCAGCATCGCAAACAGCTCGGCGACTGACTTGTTCATCCCGTGCATGTTATAGTTCAACACGAAGCTCTTGTAGCTAGGTGGCAATGATTGAAGAACTCTGTCAGTGATAGCCTCTGGCGGAAGGGGCATCCCTAACTCAGCCAGACGGGTGGAGTACCCAGACATTCTGAGCACGTGATCACTGATAGACCCGTTCTCCTCCATCTTGCAAGCATAGAACTTATCGGAGATCTCATATCTCTCGATCCGGGCATTCTTCTGAAAGATAAACTTCAACTCCTGGAACATCTCATATGCTCCATGACGTTCAAAACGTCTTTGAAGTCCCGGTTCTAAGCCATACAACATTGCACATTGAACTATTGAGTAATCATCAGAACGAGCCTGCCAGGCGTTCACAACGTCTAGAGACTCAACTGGAGCGGGTGGATCACCAAGCGGTGCATCAAGGACATAAGCCTTCTGGGAAGCCGTAAGGATAATCCTTAGATTACGGGCCCAGTCCACAAAGTTACTTCCATCATCTTTCAATTTAGCTTTCTCTAGGAACGCATTAAAATTCAGGGGTGCTACTGCGCGAGCCATGATCTACAACATAAATATAGCAAAGACAACTTAGACTATTGTTCTAGATAATGAGTTTAGTTAATCATATTACTTAAAAACTCCCACTCAAATTGACATCCCTCCGATCATTCGAGTGTTACATGATCCAAATCCACCAACTCAAGTCCGATCATCACGTGAGTTGAGGTGGTTTCAATGGTGAACATCTTCATGTTGATCATATCTACTATATGACTCATGTTCGACCTTTCGGTCTCTTGTGTTCCGAGGCCATGTCTGTACATGCTAGGCTCGTCAAGTTTAACCCGAGTGTTCCGCACGTGCAACATGGCTTGCACCCGTTGTATGCGAACGTAGAGTCTATCACACCCGATCATCACGGCGTGTCTCGAAACGACGAACTTTCGCAACGGTGCACACTTGGGGAGAACACAATTTATCTTGAAATTTAAGTGAGGGATCACCTTATAATGCTACCGTCGTCCTAAGCAAAATAAGATGCATAAAAGGATTAACATCACATGCAAATCATAAGTGACATGATATGGCCATGAACTTGTGCTTTTGATCTCCATCTCCAAAGCACCGGCATGATCTCCATCGTCACCGGCATGACACCATGATCTCCATCATCTTGATCTCCATCAACGTGTCGCCATAAGGTTGTCGCGCCGACTGTTGCTTCCACGACTATAGCTAACGTTTAGCGATAAAGTAAAGCATTACATAGCGCTTAATGATTGACACGCAGGTCATACAATAATTAAAGACAACTCTATGGCTCCTGCCAGTTGCCGTACTCATCGACATGCAAGTCGTGATATTCTATACAAAACATGATCATCTCATACATCACATATATCTCATCATGTAATTGGCCATATCATATCACATCATACCCTGCAAAAACAAGTTAGACGTCCTCTAATTGTTGTTGCAAATTTTACGTGGCTGCTACGGGTTAGCAAGAACCGTTCTTACCTACGCAAAACCACAACGTGGTGTAGTGATTGCTATTTGATCTTCTAAAAGAACCCTCTTCATTGAAATCGATTCAACTAAAGTGAGAGAGACAGACACCCGCTAGCCATCTTTATGCAACGAAGTTACATGTCAGTTGAAGGAACCTGTCTCGCGTAAGTGTACGCGTAATGTCGGTCCGGGAACGTTGCATGGGAAACAAAAATTTTCCTACGCACACATAAGATCTATCCATGGTGATGAGCATCTACGAGAGGGAGAGTGAATCTACATACCCTTGTAGATCGCTAAGCGGAAGCGTTAATAAACGCGGTTGATGTAGTCGAACGTCTTCGCGATCCAAATCGCCGAGCGTCCCGCGATCCAATCACGATCCTTCCGATCTAGTGCCGAACGGACGGCACCTCCGCGTTCAACACACGTACGGCTTGATGACGCCTTCACCTCCTCGATCCAGCGAGCGATGATGAAGTAGTGGTTGAGTTCCAGCAGCACGACGGCGTGGTGATGGTGGTGAGGAACAATCTCTGCAGGGCTTCGCCAAGCACTACGGAGATTATGACGGAGGAACTAGAGGGTTAGGGTTGCCGCACACGGCTTGGGGAAATCTTGATGTATCCCGTGTGCTAGCCCTGCCCCTCTATTTATATGTTGAGCCTTGGGGTCTAAACTTGGAGTAAAAGCCTCCTCCGGGTCGGTTTTGCCCGCACAAGGTCGGTTTGGCCCGCAGGAAAAGAGTCCAATTCGGACCCTGCCGAATCGTGCACAGCCGCGCACAAGCGGTAGTACCGCTTCACACAAGCGGTAGTACCGCTTGGGCGGTAGTACCGCTTCACACAAGCGGTAGTACCGCTCGGGCGGTAGTACCGCTTCACCAAGCGGTAGTACCGCTTACGCGGCAGCAAAACTACTTTTGCACTTTCCAATACCTTGTGGGCTTTATCCCTTTGGCTCATATAAAGTGTTGCTGCACCCGAACACTTCGGTAAACATCCGGAACCCCTTTCCGGTGAACTCCGGAACCCTTCCAGAGATCAAAACACTATTATCACATATATCAATCTTTACCTCCGGACTATTCCGGAGATCCTCGCCATGTCCGGGATCTTATCCGGGACTCCGAACAACTTTCGGTCACCAACATAACAACTCAATTATACTAATCGTCACCAAACGTTAAGTGTGTAGACCCTGCGGGTTCGAGAACTATGTATACATGACCGAGACACTTCTACGATCAATAACCAATAGCGGGACCTGGATGCCCATATTGGCTCCTACATATTCTACGAAGATCTTTATCGGTCGAACCTCTATGTCAAGGATTCAGTTAATCCCGTATGCTGTTCCCTTTGTTCTTCGGTATGTTACATGCCCGAGATTCGATCGTCGGTATCACTATACCTAGTTCAATCTCGTTACCGGCAAGTCTCTTTACTCGTTCCGTAATACAAGATCTCGTGGCTAACACTTTAGTCACATTGCTTGCAAGGCTCATTGTGATGTTGTATTACCGAGTGGGCCCTGAGATACCTCTCCGTCATACGGAGTAACAAATCCCAGTCTTGATCCATGCCAACCCAACAGACACCCTCGGAGATACCTGTAGAGCACCTTTATAGTCACCCAGTTACGTTGCGACGTTTGATACACACAAGGTATTCCTCCGGTGTCAGTGAGTTGCATGATCTCATGGTCAAAGGAACAGATACTTGACATGCAGAAAACAATAGCAATAAACTGACACGATCAAATGCTACGTTTACAGTTTGGGTCTTGTCCATCACATCATTCTCCTAATGATGTGATCCCGTTATCAAATGACATCTCATGTCAATGGCTAGGAAACCTTAACCATCTTTGATCAACGAGCTAGTCAACTAGAGGCTTACTAGGGACACAGTGTTGTCTATGTACCCACACATGTATTTGAGTTTCCAATCAATACAATTATAGCATGGATAATAAACGATTATCATTAACAAGGAAATATAATAATAACCAATTTATTATTGCCTCTAGGGCATATTTCCAACAAAACCAGCATGCAGTGATTAGATAGCTCGGTGGCACAATAAATACTCTAATACTACTGCATTAGTAGTACGACTCATCTCCAATGATTTCCTTTGAACCGAACACATGTCCTTCTCTTATTCCTCTGTTTTGCGAACTGCAGGATTACACTGTACAACAAACTCTATTCCTTCACATTTTCATGTCCTTTGGTTTCTTAACCCGTATACCGAACGGGGCCTTAGTAGCAAGTTACGCAGAATGAGAGTATATATGACCTATACACATGATAAAGAATGACCAATTTTTTTATGTACCCATACCTTTCAGTGTCGAGCACAATGGTGAAGGAATTGTGCCAACTACCAGCGTTGATATGCAGCCCTTGTGCGCGGGCCACTAGCTTCGCGTCAGGGCCAACACCATCATATATGGGCCAGTTGTTAACTACTGTCGATCCCCACCCAGTGGTAGCATCTTTACTTACGATGCCTGCTTGGGTTGGGCTTGGTCCAGAAGAAATGTGGTGTAAGTACAAGCTACGGTAGGTAAACTCGGTGTTGTCCACGGCCCCATCAAATGAGGCAGCATGGAAATTGGGAGGATTGGCCATGTCTAAGTGGGTTCGAGAACAATTCTTTGGCTGAGTGAGTACTGAATTTGTGTTCTGTGCAAGGAGGAGGCTGCCGAAGATGAGTATTTATAGGCCAGCTCATGGATCGATCTGTATGCTCCAAATAACTTATTTTATGCCGTCTTGTGCATCACGAGCCTTATCAAGATAAGATGCTTGCCACCTACCAGAGATGGTGGCACATGTCAAGTGGTTCACATCCAATGCTCCCCACCGGCCGTCCAGCGCTGTCGTGACGGGCGCGTTCAGGCGGGTGTACGTCCGGGAGGGTGGCTGGCCTGCTTCAATGCAAGCCTTCGGCCACGCCGGGCTCCATGGCAAACCGTCACATTACCCGGCCCACGACCGCGCGGCTTTGTCAGCTGCCGCCTCGGGAATGTTTTGGTTGTACTATCATACCAGTGTATCTTTGAACATCATCGTCTATTTTTGCATCAAAGTTCGTGCATGCAAACTTTTATTTTTTCTTTTTCCCAAATAAAAGAACATTTGAACGGGAAACTTTGCAGATCAACATCACAAAAGTACTTATCATGTGCAGAAAAGGTTTGGAATTTTTTGGCACAACATAATTTTTAGAAATGATATAACTCATTTGAGATTTGAAATTTGACAAATTTATGTTTCATACAAAGAGTGGCAATTCCGTAGAGTTGACCCGCAAAGTTTCAAGGTCAAATGTTCTCTTGTTAAGAAAAAAAAATTCTGTATAAGGATAGCACGAATCTTGACGCAAATTGAATGGTCTAGATATAGGTTACACTGGTACTTTAGTACAACAAATTTACTCTCCTCCAAGTCGCGCTCCCCGGCTCCGGCCTGGCTACATAACAACTGCTTCAAGTGCCTAAAGCTGGCGACACCATGCCAAAGTCTGTAGATCGCTTGCCACATGACGTCGTTGCTTTCGTCCTGACAACTGGGCTCGGGAGTGCACCAACCCCACCACCCCTCACCTGAGTCCTTGGCGTGGTCCCCCAATGCCAAGCTGCCCCAACACACTCGGTCGCGACTTCCACCCCGCCTAGCCTGCCCGCCACCACCGCAGCAACCCATGGTCAGGGGCCACGTGTCCGATCCGCCCCGTCACGCTAGCTGCGATGACCTGGTCCGGCCACCAAAATGACCACCCTGATGAGGTCTTCACGGTCATCCAGTCGACCGTGGCCCTGGACCAGGAGGCCGACGTCCTCGCCTCCAACGAAGTCATCGTCTGACTGGACCACGACAACAGGGTCACATCGATGAAGTCATCGCCGTCCTCTTCAAGGCCACGAGCGCTCTCCCCGTCGATGTCACCGTTGTGCATTGATGACCCACAAGTATAGGGGATCAATCATAGTGCTTTCAATAAGTAAGAGTGTCGAACCCAACGAGGAGCAAAAGGAATCGATAAGCGGTTTTCAGCAAGGTATTCTTTGCAAGTGTTGTAAGATAGTTTGATAGCAAGATAATTGGTAACAAGTAACAAGTAAAAAAAAGTAGCAAGGTGTCCCGATACTTATTATTGTTAAGGACAAGCCAAACATACTTCTTATAGTGATTAAAACACTCTTGAGGACACGCGGGAATTCATCTAGTTACGTTCACCACGATTCATTGACTCGCGTTCATTGATTTGATAACTTGTTATTTGGGTGGGCCGGAGCCAAGGTGTTGTTCTTATTTGAACAAACAACCTACTTATGATTACTCCCTCTCACAAGTATCCGCAAATACAAGAGAAGAATTGATACGTCTCCAACGTATCTGTAATTTATTAAAGTATTCATACCATGTTTATTATTATTTTGTATGATTTTGATGCACTTTTATATGGATTTTATATGATTTTCATGGACTAACATATTGACCTAGTGCCCAGTGCCAGTTGCTGTTTTCTGCTTGTTTTTGGTTTTCCAGAAAATCCATATCAAATGAAGTCCAAATGCAGCGAAAGTTTTTGACGATTTTTTCTGGAAGGAAACGGACCCAGGAAGCTTCGGGGGAGCAGCAGAAGACCCATAGATTAGTATAAGGAAGAGAACTTTCACATATAAATATATTATCTTGGACATCTTTTATGATTGTGAATACCCATTAATTATTTTCAAACTTGAGAAAATTAGTTGAAGTTGGACAAGGAAGACAACGTAATGAGTTATGTTTGGGTATTTTTGCATAGAAATTATATTGTTATGGATCCTCCAACATGTGGTGCTTCCTTAGGATCTTTTGCTAGCCAAAAATTCGTACTAAGTAGAGATACTACTTGTGCATCCAAAACCCTTAAACCCAGTTTCTTGCCATGAGTGTCCACCATATCTACCAATGGATTGAATAAGATCCTTCAAGTAAGTTGTTATCGGTGGAAAAAGCAATAAAAATTATTCCTAAAATATGTATGATCTTTTATTGTAAGGGAAAATAATCGTTGTACGAACTTGTCATGGTAAAGAAATAAAAGCGACGGACTGCATAATAAATGTTCCTATCACAAGGGGCAATATAACGTGACGTTCCTTTGCATTAAGAGCTTGCACATCCAAAAATAAAAAGCGCATGACAACCTTTGCTTCCCTCTGCGAAGGGCCTATCTTTTACTTTACGTATTTACTTTTACGCAAGAGTCAATAGTATTACTTCTCATTTCAAACTTAACTAGCGGGGTGACCCGCGCATTTGCGCGGCTAGATTCATTATGTGCTATTACATATTTCATTATGTCTTATTACATCAACATTACATAGATAGAAAATAGCAGAACTAAATTACACATGATATTGAGCATATTCAATACATTTTATTCAGTTATTTTTAGTCATCGGTACTTTTAATTCATTATCAGTGGAGTTCCTTTAGTTTATTACTACACAATTGTCTCTTATCAGAAAGTTCTACTATGCAAAAGTTCTGGTCTTTAACAATGAAAGATCAATGGTTAATGGCACACTATGCGAAATTATAGCTTTTCTAACAATTTGTTGCCGTCTCTTTTACACCCTTCCTCTGTTCATGGTGTTTATCATCGTTTTTAATAACTTCACCGATCATGAATTAAAACTATTGGCGGCACCTCTCTCTCTCTCTCTCTCTCTCTCTCTCTCTCTCTCTCTTTCTCTAGATAACGACTTTTTTTTAATAATAAGAACCCAACTTTACATCCATGAGGACTTAAACCCAGGTAGTGTGGTTGTGCATCCACTTCTCCAACCATGTGTGCTTACTTCTTGATCGTGTACATGTTTTTTCTATATTGACTTGTGTATCTTTTATTTCTTTTAGATGACTTGTTGCTTAAGAATTTATTGTCCAAGTGACAATATTTATACAATATTGTCTCACATAAAAAATATGACAGTGATATAGCATTTGTTTTACCTTGCCTTGTGAATATCTTGTCCTAGCTTTTTTACATTCATATACTATTCAACTCTTACGATTATCACAGTTCTCCATTGTTTCTACCTGGCATGGGCACGCCAAGTGATCTCTGCTGCATGAATGCATGGGCTCGTTTATGTAATGTGTCATCAACCACTTTCATACTACTGAACGTATGCACGATGATACTATTAGAGCAAACTGCATTTTTAAGTAACACATGGACGTTGATGCATCTCAGTTAGAGGCATGTTAGTTAACACTGGTTCTCCTTCACTACATATTGAATTCTACAACATTGAATCGAAGTGCTTTTTTTAATTTTTATTACAAAATTATAAACATGATATTATAAATTTAGTTAGCTATTTGTTTACGCCACAGGAGTATGTATAAAAATAGTTATTTTCTTCTCATTCTTGTACATATTGATATATAAAATAAATTTGTGCTATTAAATATAACTTCTAATTAATGTATGAAGATAATTCCTGAAGGTATTTTTATGTACTACGTGCAAAAATAAATTTGTGCCTAAAGCAGAGTTGTATTCTTTCTAATTTACAGATTAGCAAAATAATCGAAATATAACATATTGCTCAATTACCAATAATTTTTCCTAGTTATATTTAATGGATAAATTCATATATTTTTGTCCATGACTATTTTTAATCTTTTATTATTTGGTGTAGCCAGTATATATGACCTGATCTTTTTTATATCAGTATATGGCCTTATCCTTAATTGGAAGGCATGAAGGAGGACACCTAAAAATAGACGTGGACATGCACGTACATGCCCCCCTAGTCAGGCTGCTGCATGCCCAGGCGTGCAAATGGATGTGGGCCTATTTAAATCTGCATGGCGTCTTTTGGGTCGGAGTCCAACGCCAAGCCCTGCTAGACGATTTTGGTTTTATACTTTCCGGTTCATATACATTAGCATGACACCCTTTTGTCCTTATTAATCAGTGTCCAACCAGAATACGATTGGTTTATTGTGCTTCTGCCGGACTGTATCTGCACCCACGCATGGATGTTTTTCCTTTTTCTGCGCAGCATATACATGTTTGACCAACACGTCCTTTTTTTAAGAAGGGACCACTTTCTTTTCTGTTTTTTACACAATTTTACTTCTTCTTTTGAACAGGTACATGTCCACGTAAGGGCCGGCGAGAGGGCTCCGTTTTTAGTCGTTCTTTTGAATTTTGTTAGGGTTTGTGTCCTGCTCAGGAAGGTGAGACGGTGGCGGCTCCCTGAAGATGGAATAAAGGTCTCCCCGCCTAGCCCTCGTTCCGGTGGTGCGTCTAGCATCGTTGGTGGGCGTGTGGAGGTGTGTTTCCGGCGGATCTATCTTTGGTGGATTTGCTCGGATCTAGTCTACGTTCGTGTGTTTTCGGGTTGGATCCTTTCGATCTACGTTATTCTTCATCGGCGGCGGTTGCTGTTCTAGTGCGCTGGTCCTATGGGGCCTTAGCACGACGACTTCCCGACTGTCTACTACAACAAGTTGTGCCCGACTCCGGCGGTGGAGGGGCGATGATGGCGGCGCGCCTTCGGCTCGCTTCAGTGCTTGTAGTCGTCGCTAGGTGGTCTACGGATCTGGATGTAATTTTTTATTATTTCTGGTGTTCGTTGTACTGCCATGATTGAAGATGAATAGATTGGAAGTTTTTCGCAAAAAAAAAAAGGGTACATGTCCACGTATAGGACTTGGACTCAACTCATCGTTTTGCTATAGGCCGCTGGCTAGAAACGGTAGCGCTAAAAGAAAGCTGGCTGGAAGTTGTATGTGATATGGAGACATGTATACGAAGTTCTTTCAAGCAAATCACAACGGTTCTAAATAAGGCTGGCTGGAAACGTATGGGATGTGGAGGCATACGGACGAGTACTTCTTTATAGCAAATCCGGGCCGTTCTTTTCAGCTCTTTTTTAATTGTTACATCTGAGTCGTTCGTTTTCTATCGTTTTAATAATATAATAGAAGATTACTCTCTAGTTGGCAAGCATCATGTGGTGGGGAAAGATCCACGCACATATGGCCAGTCAAATATATTTGATCATGAATTATTATTGTTAACAATTATCTCTATGATAAATAAGTTGGGAGGCGAAACATTAAGCCCCTATCTTTCTCTGTGTTCGATGGATGCTATTTGTTCTAAAAATATGCTTTGAGTACTAGCAATCATAGAAGACTACATGATAATTGAGTATGTGAAGCTCTTACTTAGACTTTGTTGAAATTAAGTTGAATTGCAATTTTTTGGTGACTAAGAACATAGGTTGTTAAGTTTCAAGAGAATGCATTGTTTGAACCATAACATGTGAATTGATTGCTACTTTATCATGATGAGTTTTATGAGAAAGAGTTGATGTTATGATGCTAGGAAAAGTGATTGAAATTATCATTGATCAAACTTATGCACAATGCTAGCATTCACACTTCATAAATTATTTCTTTTATCATTTACCTACTCGAGGATGAGCAGGAATTAAGCTTGGGGATGCTGATACGTCTCCAACGTATCTATAATTTATGAAGTATTCATGCCATATTTATTATAGTTTTGTATGATTTTGGTGCACTTTTATATGGATTTTATATGATTTTCATGGACTAACATATTGACCTAGTGCCCAGTGCCAGTTGCTGTTTTCTGCTTGTTTTTGGTTTTCCAAAAAATCCATATCAAATGAAGTCCAAATGCAGCGAAAGTTTTTGACGATTTTTTCTGAAAGAAAACGGACCCAGAAAGCATCGGGTGAGCAGCAGAAGGCCCACAGGGGCCCCACAAGCCACCTGGGTGCGCCACCCCCCAAGGCGCGCCCTGGTGCCTCGTGGGGCCCCTGTGGCCCTTCTTCGCGTGATTCCAACGCTAAAAATTCTTATAAATATCAAAACCCCCAGAAATAAGCTTAGAACTTCGACTACGCCGCCGCAAGCCTCTGTACCTCCATGATCTCATCTACAGCTCTTTTCTGGCACCCTGCCGGAGGAGGGATTCATCACCGGAGGCCATCTTCATCATCCCGGCGGTCTCCATGACGAGGAGAGAGTAGTTCACCCTCGGGGCCCGCGGGTATGTACTAGTAGCTATGTGTTTGATCTCTCTCTCTCTCGTGTTCTTGATTTGGCACGATCTTGATGTACCGCGAGCTTTGTTAATTTAGTTGGATCATATGGTGTTTCTCCCTCTCTATCTTGTTGTGATGAATTGAGTTTTTACCTTTGAGGTTTCACTATTATCGGATTGAATACATTTAAGGATTTGAGAACACTTGATGTATGTCTTGCATATGAATACCCGTGGTGACAATGGGGTATTATATTGATTCACTTGATGTATGTTTTGGTACTCAAATCACAGATTCCCGAGGTGACATTGGGGTAATCTATGCATAGGGGTTGATGCGCGTTTTCGTCCTACTTTCTTCGGTAGAAATCTTGGGGCACTCTTTGAAGTTCTTTGTGTTGGATTGAATATTATGAATCTGAAGTTGTTTCATGCATATCGTATAATCAATTCACGGATACTTGTGGTGACATTGGAGTATCTAGGTGACATTATAGTTGGTTAATGCGTATCATATGGTGTTATTTTAGTACGAACTCTAGGGCTGTTTGTGAAACTTATAGAAATAGCTCAATAGATTGATCGGAAAGAATAACTTTGAGGTGGTTTCGTACCCTACAACAATTTCTATCTTATGTTCTCCGCTAATAGGAATTTTGGAGTGATTCTTTATCGCACGTTGAGGGATAGTTATATGATCCAATTATGTTAGCATTGTTGAGAGATTGCACTAGTGAAAGTATGAACCATAGGCCTTATTTCTAAGCATTGCAATACCATTTGTGCTCCGTTTTTTCACTTGCTACCTTGCTGTTTTTTTATTTTCATATTACGAAAACCTATATCTACTATCCATACTACACTTGTATCACCATCTCTTCGCCGAACTAGTGCACCTATACAATTTACCATTGTATTGGGTGTGTTGGGGACACAAGAGATTTCTTGTATTTGGTTGCAGGGTTGTTTGAGAGAGACCATCTTCATCCTACGCCTCCCATGGATTGATAAACCTTAGGTCATCCACTTGAGGAAAAATTACTACTGTCCTACAAAACTCTGCACTTGGAGGTCCAACACGAGTCTACAAGAATAAGTTGTTTAGTAGACATCAAGAATTAAGATACATCTAGTCATAACATGAAACATATGGATCCAAACAGCCCCTTACGGAACAAATCCTAAACTGGGATTTAGATTTTTGTCACTCCCGCAACCCATCATCTACAAACTAATTCCACAATGCCTTAACCTAGGCACAAACAAGGTGAAGTTTCATGTAGTCGACGTTCGCATAACACCACTAGAGGAAGAACAACACAACATAATATCAAAACATTGAACGGGAATCAACTTCACATTATTACTAGTAGCAAGACTTCTCCCATGTCCTCAAGAACAAATATAACTACTCACAAATTATAAATATGTTCATGATCAGATGGTATAAGTATGTGAATAACAATCTGAACATATTAATATTCCACCAAAATAAACCAACTAGCATCAACTACAAGATATAATCGACGCTACTAGCATCCCCAGGTACCAATATGAGCTTTGATACAAAGATTGAATAAAAGAGATGAAATAGGGTTTGGAGATGAGATGGTGCTAATGAAGATGTTGATGGAGATGTGTCCTCATACGATAAGAGGAGCACTGGTGATGACAATGGCTTCGATCCCCCCCCCCCCCCCCCCCCCCGGAGGAAAGTTTCCCCGGCAGAATCGTTCCGCCGGAGAGTAAAAGTGCTTCGTCCACAAAAGCCGATATGTGGCGGTCCGACGAACCCCCTGCCACCACAGAGGTGAGAGTGTGCAAGGAATAAAAAACCAGCATGGAGGGGTGGTGGTGGGAAGTGAAGGCGAAAATAAATCGTGAAGACAAAAATAAACTGTGTGTACCGGCCTACAAACTCCAGTTTAATAGTAGAGATATATGTTATTTGCTAAGGTAAGAAAATATATGTGATTTGGTAAGACAAGAAAAAATATATGTTATTTTTGTGGTGTTAGGAAAGTTATGATTGTCATTTAATGGTAGAGATAATGATAACAATAAATGGAATCACATTGAGGAATATCTTATTTTGTTTTAGAGGGTTATCGAGAAAAATCTTATGTCTGTCGTTTAGGAAGGTGATCTCACATATATGCTGTGATTTCTGAATTCTTAAAAGCCTATTATTTACTTGATTGAATTGAATCCGCGCCTGCCAAAACAAGCACAAAACGAGATCTCACCCTTTAATGAGATTTGTTTTTTAATGGGGATAGAAAATAAACCAGTGGGAGGGGGTGGTGGGAGGTGAGGCGAAAAAACCCGGCAAAAATAAACCGTGGAGGCGAGGCTACCTAGCTACTCCCCCTTTAGGAGTACAGATCATCCAAACCCTAAAAGCCAAGCTAGATAGGATCCATATCTATTTCCACCCATATCATCCATATTAACCTAGTTAGGATCCATATATCATCCATCATACATATCCATGGATATGAAATTTCCATACATATAAATAAACAGTGCTAACTAGTAGAAGAAAAAGGAAAGAAATGGAAGCTCACCTCATGGTGGTGGGTGCGCAGCTGGGCGTCGGGGTTGGTGGTGGAGGACGATGTCGAGGTGTGGATCACGTCGTTGAGATGGTGGGGGGCGGCTGGTGTCGATTGGTGGTGGAGGACGGCGTCAAGATGTGGATGAAGGCGCGGAGCGAGGTGGCGGAGGCCACCCAGCCGACGATGAGCTCGGGCATGCGGTGGTGGTAAGACGGAGGAGGGCGGGCGGCAGATGGGAGGCGAAGGAGGGTACGAGGTGGATGCGTAGATAGCGCACTCGTTAATAACTGGGAAACGAAGAGTGGTGGGCGCGAAAATATCCAAACGTAAGTTGGGTGTCGTTTACAAGAGGGCACTCGGCTTACGGGAGACGAAGTGTTTTGAATTTTTTTTATAAATAAAATGCAATATATAAGCCGAGCACGCTGTCAGAGGGCATTCGGCTTATACGGCGCGTCGTCATGGAGTTGTCAAGTGCGGCGAGCATGGCCACATGGCAGGGTGGTTAGCTGACCACAATATATAAGCCGAGTGTTTTTCTCGAAATATACCGAGAACCTTGTCTAAGTCGAGTGTTTTTTGGGTAGCTGCTCGGTGTACAGTGTTGTAAGCTAAGGGACCAGCCTTCGCCGTGTGCTTTAGGTTTTGTATTCAGATTACACTTACTAGCACATATGCCCGTGCGTTGCAACGGGAGAGAGATTTTGTGTGTCCATATAAACGTTCATCAGTGCAGCACGTCAAAATCCAAAGGGTGCCATCCGACGGCGACATAGAGATGCATGCCAAGGTCAAAATGTATATCAGCAAAAGCTACACAATTAATGAGTTTGCTTTTCTCTTAATTTTTTTGATTATCAGGTATTCGTGGTAGGAAATTATCTAATGACGACCTCAGGAGCACCTTCGCTTTCTTGGTCCAGAAGAAACCAGACTCCAGCATTGTATGGACTTCGTCGTCCCAGCCTTATCTTCTCCTCAGTTCTCCGTCGTCGCACCTTATGTCGCTGCCTCTCGCTCCCACCGGCCATGGCGGGCTCATCTATCTGCCAAGGCCGGCCCGCTCGAGGCCGCTGTCGCCTAGCACCGATGGCCACTCTGTCTCTGCAGTAGATCAGCCACTCTCGTACTCTTTTTTCCATCGCTCTAGCTCCAGCACCGACGACCACTCCTGTGTCTGCATATATGCATGTGTGAGCCTTCCTCCTCAGAGATGTTTTCCTATTCGTGATGCATATATGCTGCAAGTCTTGTCCTTTTTTTGCCTCGCCTTGTTTGATTCTTGCAATTTGAGACCGTATTTAAGTTGCTAGAATTTGATCTAAAACAGCAGGGTGGGACTATTAATTACAAAAGGAGTCCAAAATTTTAGCACATGGAGCAATTTTTTTAGTAGAGGCCCATAACAGAAATTTAAATTCTGGCCCATGTGACGTACTAAGCTGCAGACCACGTACAAAACCGGACAACGACGTACGAAACTCCAGGGTCGATGTGGACGGACCAAAAGCGGACCAAATTATGGTGGTAAGAAGCGATCACCCCTTTATTATTAGGTAAAGATAAAGATATAAGTCAGTGGTCGATTGATGCAAAAAAAAAAAAGTCAGTGGTCGACGAAATACAGTCGGCTTATGGCGAAACACAAGGTAAATATGTTTTTCCTGTAGTGCATGTGCACTGTTTTTTTTTTTTTGGAACACGTGTGTGCACCGTTGATATATTCCTTTTCGGCCAACTTTTTTTTATCTGGACGATTTATTTTCTGCCAGCGTTTGTCAAAAAGACCATGGACTTCGCTCACCTACTTGGATGTCAACAAGGGTTGCCTTCGTAGCAGCACAATTGGAAATATTTGAATTAAGACAAGAAGCATCCACTAGTGCAGAATCAGCCTTTAGTCCCGGTTCGTAAGGGCCTATAGTCCCGGTTCAACAACCGGCATTAAAGGGTGGGGACTAAAGCCCCCCCCCCCTTAGTCCCGGTTCGTCACGGCCCGGGACCAAAGGCCCACCACGTGGCACGAGCCCGCGCCGGGGGCTTGGTGGCCTTTAGTCCCGGTTGGTAACACCAACCGGGACTAAAAGGCACCACGTGGCACGAGCCCGCGCCGGGGGCTTGGTGGCCTTTAGTCCCGGTTGGTAACACCAACCGGGACTAAAAGGTATAGGGGTTTAGGGGTTTATGCTTTATTTTTCCTTTTAATTTTGTGTTTTCCATTTAATTCTTTTTCATTTCAAACATATTTTACGCTACTACATACATATTGTACACGTCATACATATATAAATAGAATTTCTCGTAGAACCAATCATATATATATCATAGAATTTCTTGTACGACCATATGCATGCGCATACACATATATATATACAATTTGGTACATATATACAATTTCTCCTACAATTTGCAGATAATTACATGCAGGCACATTAATAGGAGTAATGGTATACTTCTTTGGGATCTATGACATGGTCAACCAAAAATCCCGCAATTTCCTCTTGAAGTGCTCGTATGCAGTCCGTTGGTAGGAGCTTGTCCCGCATCTCCTTCATCTTTAAAGAAGGAGATCAAGATGAATATATTAGTTGTGTGTGTATATATTAGATGATGATAAAAAAATTGTGGATAGTGTTCTGGCAAACGTACCCAAAGTTGTCTTTCAGATCTGCTCCTTTCGGACGTCATAATGCGAATGTTCTCGCAAACGTAGTATGCACATAAATTATTCCCCGACGCCTGACTCATGCACTTTACGAGAATAGAATTTAATCAGATAATAATTAATCAAGCATGATAATGGTATTGAAACTAGAATTAAAGAGATGCACGGACACGTAGCTAGTACTACTTAATTACGTACCCTGGGTCGCACCCATTTCAGCTCTTGTTTCCATGCGCCTGGGACCTGTTTGATGAAGCTTTGCCAAACCCTGTCCGGCAAAGAAAATGAATAAACGAGTTATTAATTAGTTGATATCAGGAAATGAAATAAAGAGCTGGCTGACATAGTGCGATAATGATTGAAATTACCTGTCGACCATCCCCTTCACGATTAATCTGAATTTTGTTTCTGTACTGGAGCGTCAGAAAAATCTGAATTTTTTACACAGTATTGGTATATGAATTTTCCACATTTTCCTAATGTTTCATAATTTTTGGAGTTATAGAAGTATGGATTTTAAATAGATTGCTACAGACTGTTCTGTTTTTGACAGAATCTGTTTTTGATGCACTACTTGCTTGTTTTGATGAATATATGGATTGTATCGGGGGTTATAAGCCATGGTGAAGTTAGATTACAGTAGGTATAATGCAAAAATAAAATATGAATGGGTTTGCAACAGTACTTATAGTAGTTATTTGTTTTGTTATACTAACGGAGCTCACGAAGGTTTTGTTGAGTTTTGTGTGATTGAAGTTTTCAAGTTTTGGGTGAGATCACGATGGATGAAGGAATACGGAGTAGCAAAAGCCTAAGCTTGGGGATGCCCAAGGCACCCCAAGGTAATATTCTAGGAAGACTCAAGCGTCTAAGCTTGGGGATGCCCCGGAAGGCATCCCCTCTTTATTCTACCGACCATCGGTAATTTTACTTGGAGCTATATTTTTATTCGTCACATGATATGTGTTTTGCTTGGAGCGTCTTGTATGATACGAGTCTTTGATTTGTTTGCTTTTTAGTTTGTCACAATCATCTTTGCTGCACACACCTATTTTGAGAGAGCCACACGTTATCATCATAATTTGTAGAATACTCTATGTGCTTCACTTAAATTTTTTGAGCTAGGCAGTTGCTCTAGTGCTTCACTTAAATCCTTTTGAGCACGGTGGTGGCTGAAATTTTGTAGAAATAAACTCTCATGCTTCACTTATATTATTTTGAGAGTTGATGAAAATTTTGTAGAAATAAATTCTCATGCTCCACTTATATCATTTTGAGAATTAACTTGCTTGAAATTTTGAAGAAATTAATTCTCGTGCTTCACTTATATTATTTTGAGAATTGTTAAGATTGAAATTTTGAAGAAATATTTGCACTCTCATGCTTCACTTAAATCTTTTTGAGAGATGATGAAAGTAATGGTAATTTGCACATGTTATGCAATTGGTCCCAAAGTGATGAATATTCAAGAGGGATATAGATAAAAACTTCCATATAGATCATTGGATATGACAAATGTGATTCCTTGCAATAGTTTTGCGATATGAAAATGATGATATGTGATGCCATGTTAGTGAGTAATTGTGCTTAAGTAAGAATATTAGTGTTAAGGTTTGTGATTCCCTATGCAAGCACGTTAAGTCAATAGTTATGCAATGAAGTTATATCCTACTATGGTGCATTATTCGGTGTTAGTTATGTTCAATGCATGTTTATGACCGTTTTCGTTTTTTGGTTGGTTGCTTCTCAATCTTTTGCTAGCCTTCATTTGTACTAAGCGGAAATACTGCTTGTGCATCCAAAATCCTTAAAACCAGTTTTGCCTTATGAGTCCACTATATCTACCTATATGCGGTATTCCAATGCCGTTCCAAGTAAATTTGCGTGTGCCAACTCTAAATTTCAAAATATTTTTCTGTTTTGTGTGCCCGTACCGCTCATGAAGCGGAAGGGGGTAGCCAATATCTTCCATGCTAGGTGTATTATTCTCAAGATGAGTGTTTATTCACTTGTCATTGCACGAGAGTGTGGCGGTAATAGGGATGCCCAGTCCCGAAATGTGAAATGAAATGAAATGAAAAATCTTATGTGATCACAATAATAAATTCCTTGGAAAGTGATGGTCTGGAGGGCACCCGTGGATACGGCTAGCCATGGATTGTGAAAGAATTGGTGGAAAGGAATAAAATTTATTTTCTGTTTGGGAACCGCCTATGATGTATGTAGCATGGAAGATATTAGGAATTCTCATTCGTTTTCGTTGACAGGAAAAGCATGCCTCCCAAATTTTTTTTATCTCTTTATTTTCAGCTTTGAGCTTTGGCACATTTGACAAATCTCTGCTTCCCTCTGCGAAGGGCCTATCTATTTACTTTTATGCAATTTTTATTTTTCTTGAGTCTCCATCTTCTCTTACAAAAGCACCAACTAGAGAACACTATTGTCATACTTGTGCATTGGTTGTAGCTAATATTTGAGTGTGTTTCATAAATGGATCAATGATTGAGCATAATGGGCTAGGGATAACTTTCTTTAGCGTTCATATTTTGTAAGACATGGTTGCTTGTTAGTATGCTTGAGTATCTATGTTTTCATGTCAAATTATAGACTATTGCTTTGAATCATATAAGTCCAATGTCCATGCTGCAAAAAGGAACAGAATATGTGATAAATATGTTAGGCAGCATTCCACATCAAAAATTCTGTTTTTATCATTTACCTACTCAAGGACGAGCAGGAATTAAGCATGGGGATGCTGATACGTCTCCAACGTATCTATAATTTTTGATGGTTCCATGTTGTTATAATATCAATCTTGGATGTTTTTATAATCATTTATACCAATTTTATATCATTTTTGGAGACTAACCTATTAACCTAGTGCCCAGTGCCAGTTGCTGTTTTCTGCCCTGTTTTTGTTTTATAGAAAATCAATATCAAACGAAGTCCAAATACAGCGAAACTTTTTGGAGATTTTTTCTTGGGCAGGAAGAACACCAGAAGCTTCGAGGGGAGGCCAGAAGACCTTGGTGGGCCCCACGAGCCACCAGGGCGTGCCTGGGGGGGGGCAGGCGCGCCCTGATGCCTCCTGGGCCCCACCAAGCTCCGTTTGACCTAATTCCAGCATTATAAATTCCAGAAAAATCAGAAACCCTCAAGAGAGTCCACGAAATACTTTTCACGCCACCGTAAGCCTCTGTTCCAGAGAGATCCCATCTGGGGTCCTTCTCCGGTAATCTATTGATTTGGTTTCGCCAACTGAGTTGATTTATCTTGCCATGGGAAGAGGTGCTTTGTAGTGGGTTCAACCTTGCGGTGCTCAATCCCAGTGACAGAAAGGGACATGACACGTATGTATCGTTGCTACTAAGGGTAAAAAGATGGGATCTATTCATTGGGTTTATTAATTCATGAGTTTGTCTTGTCTACATCATGTCATCGTTCTTAAAGCATTACTCCGTTCTTATGGACTTAATACACTAGATGCATGCCGGATAGCCCATCGATGTGTGAAGTAATAGTAGTAGATGCAGGCAGGAGTCGGTCTACTAATCTTGGACGTGATGCCTATATACATGATTATTGCCTTGGATACCGTCATGATTATTTGCTTTTCTATCAATTGCCCAATAGTAATTTGTCTACCCACCGTATGCTATTTTCTTGAGAGAAGTCTCTAGTGAAATCTATGGCCCCCGGGTCTATCAAAATCATATTACTAAAACCCTAAAAATATTGCTGCCATTTTCTTTTATTTATTTTATTTAGTATTTTTATTTCAATATATCAATCTATCAAATACAATTTAATCTTGCAATCTTACCGCCAAGGAATTGACAACCCCTTGTTTGCGTTGGGTGCAAGGATTTGTTGTTTGTGTGCAGGTACTGCTTACTAGGTGTTGTGTGATTCTCCTACTGGTTCGATAACCTTAGTTTCATAATTGAGGGAAATACTTATCTCTACTGTGCTGCATCATCCCTCCCTCTTCGGGGAAATACCAACGCAAGCTACAAGTAGCACCCCCCACCCGGACCATACCACGTATGCTAAGGCCGTGATCACAAATTTTTGGGTAAGTTCTCTTCAGAAGCACGAGTCTTGAGTTTCGTTCGTAGTTTATCATCGAATGGTTTAACTCATGGCTTTTTCCATTCTGGTTTTCTGAATGATTGTAGAAATACTATCGAGTTCTTGAGGAGCACAAGTCCACTGCCGACGAGATCGTGCTGCGCCAAGCGAGGAAGAAGGCCCGTCAGATGCAGTACGAGGTGCGCTGGGTGGCCATCTCGCAATATCATCACGACGCTCTTGAGATGAAGATGACCAAGGAAGACGCGTGGAGGGTGCATGTTACCTTGGAGAGGGAGGAGTACTTGGCCGTAAGTATAACAGACTTTTCATTCCGGCGTTTGTGCTAAATTTCATCGTTTCGTGTTGACATGCCATTATGCTTTCATTATGTAGGTGTTTCCTGGTTGGTGTTATGGAAAGGACGATGGATGGGTGGCATTGGTGGATCTGTGGCTCGGTCAGGATGCAGAGTGGGCTGCTAAGAGCAAGAAAAACCGGGCTAACCGAGGGACCGACGGAACACATGGTCAGGGAAACCGGAACCACTTTAGCCACAAGAAAGTTCAGGTATATCTATTTATATGAAACATTCTTCTTCTTCTATTATCCGTCACTTTCTTATGTATCACTAACCTCTATTTGGTGGTGCAGGAGGAGAAACTGAAGCGGCCGCTCTCTGACATAGAGGCGTGGCAGATCGCCCATACGCGGAATAAGTCCAAGGAGGGCAAGGGCGACTACTACGGCAAGAGCGAGGAGAACCTGAAGGCCTACGAGGAGGTGTATCTGAAGGTAAATCCTGGCACATCTGACCCCTTAAAGCAGGCTACGGACGAGAGGGCAGTGGTGGGCATAGGGCCGAAGCTTCATGGTCGGCAGGCGGTTCTGGATGCCGTGTGTACTCCTTCTATCTCCTTCACACGGCTCCGAGCTACCGACCCGAGCCTGAGCCAGCGCACGAGCATGACCAGTGCATAGTCACACTCCCTCCTAGCCCAGCAGACCAGCGTAAGTATTTTCCCTCTTATCTTCCTTTTTGCTCACTTTATTTTCCGCATTGAGATGTTTTATGAGTTCATCATGTCATATCGTAGGCCTACATGGAGTACACATGCCAGGAGACCATGGCGTGGCAGGCGAGAGTTGCAGCAGTCCAGGAGCACAGCAGTCGCATGATGACGGTTAGTTTACCCTCTTTCATTTCACTTCCATATTTGCACTTTCATTTCTTTTGACCTTCGTGTTTGCTTGGTCAATTCACATGCAGCGCGTTTTTGAGAGCATGGCGGCCGGCACGGTTCCTGTAATGGAACCACCACCACCACCTGCAGGACCTGCACCAGTGCTCCTTACCTTTGAGGAGTTTCTGGCACAGAACATGGAGACTCCGGTTAGTACATCCCCAAACTCATCAACCACTGCTTACCGTTTATTCAACACAATCATATATCTCCTTAACATGTCTTTTCGAACATCCAGGGAACCGGTGGATCATCCGTTGGTGGTGGTGCCAATGATGGCATCACTCCCACGTCACGGAGCCCGGTCACTCCGATCCACCGAGGTGGCGGTGGCGGTAGCGGTAGCGGTGGCGGTGCCGGTCCTGGCGGTAGCGCTGCCGCAAGCAGTGAGGACCTGGGCTTTGGCCGTTTGGGCGGTGAGGACCTTGGTAGTGGACCTCGTAGGGCTTAAGCCCTTTGTATGCTCGTGACTTGTGTGCTTCTCTTTATGCTCGTAGGACTTGTGATGATGATAATTGTGTGCTTCTCGTAGGACTTATGATGATGATACTTATGTGATAACGATACTTATTGTGATGATGATGATGTTATTGTGATGATGATGTTATATGTATATGTGCTATCAATTTGAATATATGTATATGTGCTGTGAATTTGAAATGAATTCAAACAGAAATCAGAAAAAAAAAAGTAGCATCTATGCCGACGGCTTTGCCTTCGGCATAGCCATCGCCGAGGCACCAGTGTGCGACACGTGGCGCCTATGCCGACGGTTTAGCCGTCGGGATACGTTTAAATATATGCCGACGGTTAAGCCGTCGGAATAGGTGCCACGTGTCATCCAACTGTACTCCCTGGCACCGGCCGTCGGCATATGTTCAATTATATGCCGACGGTTAACCGTCGGCATATGCTGGCGCCAGGGTATGCCAGCGTTTGCCACGTGTCAGCCCTATGCCGACGGCTAAGCCGTCGGCATAGATTTAAACCTATGCCAACGGCTTAGCCATCGGTATAGTTCTGACACGTGGCGCGTTTTTATTGGGCTTAACTTGACGACGGCGCCGTCTGCCGCCGTCATACGAACGAGTTTGCCGACGGCCAATCTGTGCCGACGGCCATACGGACACTGTCGGCATAGGTACCTATGCCGGCGGCTTTTCTATGCCGACGGCAGGCCCAGGTACGCCGACGTATACGACGCCGACGGTTCTATGCCGACGGCGGCCGTCGGCATAGGTCTATCCCGACGGGATTTGAACCTATGCCGACACATAGCCAGTAATTCCGGTAGTGAAAGGAAAAACATGTAACTCTTCTCATATAGAGAAGTGCACATTTCAAACCTCTACTTATACCCTAGTTTAATTTACAACCCTCATGCAGTTTAGAACTGGTTAGGACGCATACCTTAACTACTGATACCGGTGAAATTACACTCCTGAGACAATGTGAAGGTTCCAAAAAATAAAACGAGTCAAACACTTGAACCATCCTGCCACACTAAATCAAGACTGAACATCCATATACAGTAACAATCACTCTTATTATCTAAAACAAATTAAATAAGCACCAACGTTTCTTTTTTATGCCATGATAACTGGTTACATGGATCATAGTATACTCTATACTACTATACATGCTCTGATGTAGCGTCGAAATTCAAGTTCATTTTTTTTGTTTCAAAATAATTATTTTAAGGATATAATGTCTTCAATAATATTAGCAAGCGTAGCATCCGGACTGCATGCTCGTGTTATAATTATGTACTTTAAGCGCAACAGCTGACATCCTATTAACAAGGCAAGGACCATCATTTGATACGTGCTGAGTGTACCCATTTTATTGACGTTTTGTTACACTGCATACTGCTGCATTCACCTCCAGGTTCATCGATTTTCACTTGGTGACATTCTATTCAAGAGTACATACAAACAAGAAAACAGGTATTCACCTTCAGATCCACCATCGATTGACCGGGCGACACGTGTCACCCTGGTCTTCAAAATATACAGTGTAACTGCAACACATATGCTACTTGAACCAATCAGGTGCAGAACTGTAGCTCAGGGCCTTGGCCTTTTTCCTAACCTGAAAATTCTACATACAGAAGCAACAAGACAGCATATTTCATCATGCAATGTTTTACATGAAGAGAAAAAAAATTAAGCCATTGAAGGTATAAAGTGTTGTTACCCTGGATTTCTGCTCGTAACTCTTGGTATATCCTTTCATCAAGCTCTGTTAACTTCCCCAGCTGAAAAAAGAGGGGGCTGACAGGTCCCCAGCGTCGCCGCCCTCTAGGGCGACTCGGGCGGAGATCCTCAACCGTGCCGCCGGGCCGCCTCCACCGCGTCCTCCCCTCCGTCGCCGCTGGTGGAAGCCGTCAGGCGAATCCCTGGCCGGCCGACGGCGGCGGCGGAGGACCGCTTCCCTCGCGCGTCCGGATCGGGTGAGGCGGGTCACCCATCGGCGCCAGGGCGCCTCTCCCTGATCTGGGTCGCGGCGGTGCGGCGTCTCGCCTCCAGCGACGGCGCAAGGCGGCGGCGTGGTGGTGGGCGGAGGCGGCGGAGCTGCAGAGCGATGTGGAAGATCGGCTGGTGCTGGCCGCTCGGCGCGTCCGCGTGGTCACGACAGCCATGGTGAAAACCTGGTCTTCGGCCGGTGGCCGGAGCCAGTGATGGTGACGCCCTTGGCGTCGTTTCCTTCTTGAAAGCATCATCGAGGTGAAGCTCCCAACTCCTCCTGCTACCTCAGGGGGAAATCCTTGATCGGTTGATCGGATGATGGCGACGCTCTTGTGTCGTTCCCTCCTTGGGGGCGTCATTCTTGGAGGTGTGCATTGGCTCGAGGGACCAGTGGACGGTTTTAGCTGTGGAGCAGCGTTTCATGTCACGCATCGACGATGTGGAGTCTCGGCGGCGTGGCGCAGCAGGGTCTCGGCGACGGATGTGTGATGATGGACGCGCGTAAGGAGGTGGCGTTGTCTGGCACCGTGGTGGCGTCGACTATAGGCCTGGCAATCGATGCGTCAGTACCTGCTCTGAAGATGGATCGGTGAAAGACGGCGGCGGCAACCTCTGAGAGGGCGCCAGACCAGTGTGTGCCCCAGACCCGGCAGTGTGGCTTGGTTGGGGCCTCAGGTTTTAGATGTTAGGCTTTGGTGCGAGGTCTATTTGGTATTCGACTCGGACTATCGGCACCCCTTCATCAGTTGGAAAGGAGTAGCGACGGATGTTGCGAAGATGGTGGCTTCAGATTTACTGATGTATTACTTTGTAAGGTCTTTGTGAATAATTAATAAAATGGCTGCATGCATCGTCCAGATGCAGAGGCCGGGGTCATCCACCTTTTCTAAATAAAAAAAACTAATTTCCAATCCGACCCTCTCTTCTTGACACAAAATCTTTTCAACTCTTGTAAACACTTCATCTTTCCAGCCTCCGAAACACTGGAGTGGACATCATTTTCAACAACAAAGTGGCGTAAATTGACAAGACGACTAACGTCTCTAGGCAAATTATAATTAGCAGGCCAACCTTGAAGGGTCAATAGTTGTATGTGACCAAATCCAGATAGTGTGCTAGGCATAGTTACCAATTCTCATCTAGAATATGGCGATTCTGTTTTTAGGTAGTGGAGGCAGATCAGTCTTGAGAAGTTTTGTGGCGAAGATGTTGGAGAATCCAATTTGATAAATAATACATGGACACTCTCTTATCACTCAAGATCTCATCAATAGTTTGTCAGTGTTGTCTAAGAATCATCAAAGCCAGCAAATCTACAATGTCTGTTTTGCTCCACAATTTAATCATTCCTCAATAGGTGGAAGGAAGGCTCACCTGAATCCGAGAAGACGGATCTCCCGCCTTGGTCCTCGAATTAACTTCGCCGCCAGCACCAGCGCGTTCATCGGAATTTGAAGGGCCAAGGTCTCCCCCAGCCGTCTCCTTTCTGTGAGCCGTGGCGCCGGCGAGCATCGTGGCCCACTAGGGGCGGTGCCTACAGAGTAGAGCGGGGGGCGGGGGCTGCGGCAGGTGAGCTAATGATGGAAGGAGCAAGCGTTAGTGGTGGGGAGTTACCCACGGAGACGGAGGGGGGAACCCTATACTTGTCGCCGGCGAGGAGGAGGTCGCCGTCGCTGGGGAGGCCGAGGGACCTTGTCGGATTTCTTGTTTTTTGTTTTTCTTTAGCGAATAGTTGGAATTCTTGTGAGAGTACCGGCCCAGCCCGCGGCACACACAGCCCAGTTTATTCTTTCATTCGTTTACGAGACTTCAGGCCCAGCTCATAGGACAGTCATGCGTGGTGGGAAAGTTTTTTATTTGCTGACACGTCAGCCCGGCCTCGCGCGGCCAAACCACCCCCTCAAGAAAAAGCAGACTCGTTTAGAGCATGTGGTTATAATAATATAACCAGCTGCTGGCTCTATGAGGGTGCCATGCTATCAAGAGTTAACATTATTATTATTACTAGCAAAACGGTCCATGCGTTGCAACGGGAAAAAAAATTCATAATCTTTAATGGCTAAATGTGGATGCGGGGTTCGACCCTGATTTTGTTAGCAGCAAATGAAAAACTAGCCCGAACCTAGCCCGAACCGCTAGATGCAGCAAGATTGAGTTGAATTCTGACAGTTTGGAGGTCATGTTTGCACTTCAAGAGGGAACTCAACCTCGGTGGCTAGTGCCCTATATGATGATTGCTATTTCATATCCTTAGATTTTAATCATATTTTTTTAACATGTGGTAGAGAGAACAATAAAATAGCCCATGAGTTGGCTAGGATAGCCAAATTTACTCCTCCTGCTGTTTGGCTGGATGCAGCCCCGGGGGTTATAATTCTACTGATTGTTTCTAATGCTACAATCATAGCTAATTAATAAAGGAGGTGTTGATTGTTCAAAAAAAGAGTTAGCATCATTAATTACTCATACAATAGGACTGGCTATAAGGTTACAACTTTTTTTCACTTTCTCTCTATATCTTTCCTCTCATTAAATATTTTTACTTAGGGGCACGCATAGAGGCGGGCTCTTGCATAGGAGTCCACTCCTTCACTTTTTTCATGTCTATCTTCTTCACATAGGCAAAAGTGCCATGTAAGCGGGCTTAGAGCCCACTATTGTACTTGCTTTTATGTGTTGCAACCTAACTACATACCTCCGTCCGGATTTATTAGTCTTCATCGTATTTTGGGTCAATGTTTGACCATATATTTGACTAGCAAAATGTTAGTGCATGTCATAAAAAATCATATTGTTGGATTCGTATTTAAATGTAGTTTCCAATGATATTATTTTTGCTACATATATTTTACTAATTAAACCTATGGTCAAAATATGACGCAAAATTGGAAGAGGACTTGTAAGCCTGGACGGAGGTAGTTCCATTTTTCTTTGTCTCAAAAAAGGTAACTACCATTTTTCCATCACTTCAAAGAAAAAGTACCATTTTTCTGGGATGTATTGCTAATACTCTTGACCATGTAAACACCAATGGCTGGATCAAGGTGAATGTTGACACCTTGACGGGGGAAACAACAGTAAAGGAGCAGTAGCGGTGATTGGTCGTGCTAGTGCAGGGGTATTTATAGGAGCATTGAGTGTTACAGATGATGGGATCGTGGATGCTGAAACACTCGAGCCCTAGCATGCCGTGAGGCTCTATCACTAACGAACGACATCCTAGCGAGTAAGGTCAAGGTGGCTAGTGACCGCTTGAATGCAATCAACTCAATCCATGAACGAACTAGAGGTGTGTATGCACAGATTGTACATGAAATCCTAGCCAAAAGTGCAGGGTTTGAACTTTGAAGCTATCTCCTTTGCTCATGAGATGAGAGGATCGAACAACGAGGCTCACTGACTAGCCCGTAGTGCAGTTAGCGATGCTATAGGTCGTCGCTTTCGTCTTTAAATTAGCCTGATGGCACATATACCCCAGTTAACATGATTCCTTGAATAGAGCTGTGGAACATACAACAAAAGAAATGTAAATGGCTATTACTAATCTATAAATATTTATATTCCATATAACCAAATCTCATTGAAATATATTGCAAATAATTCAAGTAGCAACGCGTGGAGTGTCATCTAGTTGTTGAAAGACTACAACCTCGCGCTTGCTTTGTTCACACCGCCACCTTCGCATGGTCCTTATATCAGCCCATGTGATCTCACCGTTCAAGTTAAATTAGATGTAGACTAGATGCTAGTGTTAGAAGAAAATTTCCTCTGGACCAAACGAACTCATTCAGTTTAAAAATGGCATCATCCTCTTGATTCGGGGAAGCAAACAAAATTATATCCTTTCAGACTTGCCTCCAGTAGTCTTGGCTGTGTAAATATTGAAGAAAAAAAAATTATATCTAAGCAGCTCATCGTTCAGCATATATTTGTAGGATGGGATATCAAGTCCTCGTATTTTAATTGTTCCTTGCTAACCACATCCCAAAATCAGAGGATGGTGCAACAGCAGTGGCGAGCCACCGCACAGGGAAGTTGACGCAGCAAGTCAAACGTTAGGGTAGAAGCAAGAAATAATCCACCACAAGACTGTGCCAGTACATGCACCGCGCGAGCGAAAGACTAATCACGCCTGGCGAAGGAAACATCACGAAAGGCCAATCGCGGAGTACTGAAGTGAAGCTATCCATTAGACTAGTGTAAGTGAATATGGTCCATAGTTTCATCGTCGTTTCACTGCACCCATTTCAAAAGAAAACAAGACGAGAGCTTTTTACACGTTACAATCAGGCATCCAGCAGAATTTTCAGAAAAGTGATTCCCCAAGGAACTTTTTTATTCAAAGAACACAATACACCCACACATCGGCACATGCATACATGGACCAATTACCACTGAAAACAGGAGATCTTTAACCATCTTTTTCTTATTTTTATTTGGAATGAACACTGAAGTGAAGCCACATATATATGCCTCAAATGAACGAAACCTCTTGACCATCTAGGCAATATAAACGCCAATTGCATTCAGGTATCTGTCATCAGTACGCCCGAAGAAGCCAACAATTGCTTTGCCATCTGGTGCAACAGCGCTGAAAAGGGTACCAAGTTTTTTATCATTGTCAAGATTTCCATAAGGTCCGTAAGTTTTCTTGTTTGTGACAAACTTGAGTGTCTGCACGACATCGACTTTAGTGTCCATGGGAGTATCATGTTTGATAACTGTTCCACACACTGCCGTCACAATTTCCCCCAGGCCCAACACGATCTGCATATCAATAAATGGAATAATCACTTACTATTCTTGTGATTTTTTGCAAGTTCCTAATTAACCAACCACAATAGTACAATGAACCACACAAATAACGCGACATTCATTCCTTTTTATGTGGTGTATTGATTTTTCTTCTTCTTTAAAACCCAACATTTCTATCACTGACTAAGCTTAAATAAAACTATCAAAATCTACAGTACGAAATAAATAAAATATGAAAATTATAATTAGTGATGGATCTAATAATACTAATTTAATACTTCCCCGTCCGGATTAGTTGTCGCTCAAATGGATGTATCTAGTACTGAAATACGTGTAGATACATCCGTTTGAGAGTGTCCTCTAATTCTGGACGGGGGGAGTAATTAATACCGCTTATGAACACTAAATAAAATAAACCATTTTCATGATAGAAAAGTTTGACTTTAAGAAAACAATAATACACCTTATAAGGCTGGTCACAATGGGAAGTATCATATAGTAGTATCATATGCATGATACTAGTATATGATACTACATCCACAATGCATAGTACTCCCTCTATCCATATATATAGGGCCTAATGCATTTTTCGAGAATAATTTTGACCACATGTTAAAGCAATAATATATGACATGCAAGTTGCACAAAGCATATATTCAAATTCGTATGTGAAAGGAGTTTTCCATGATATAATTTTCACATTATACATCTCATGTACTATCAATCTTATCAATAGTCAAAGCAGTTTCGGAAACGCATTAAGCCCTGGATGGAGGGAGTATCATAACTTAGTGTCATAGAAACCTCAATTATTGCCATATGCATGACACATACTAGCACACCATTTAATATGATACGGTATCATATCATGATACTCAACCATCTCTTTCCTCATTTAATTGTGTGCCACCTCACCTAACATGCCTAAAAATGAATGGATGGACTAACTACCTAGGCCAAGCATGCAAATTGAATTATTATCTTAATTTACACGTGACTTAGAGTAAATGAAACCACGGCTAGAACAAAACTATTATGATAATAATCAAACCTCTGCGCGATTGGGATTATTACTACCCCAAGGACCAGATGTGCGCCTGTTGCCATAGAAATCGATGTAAGAATATTCAAATGGAGCAATTATTCCTTTATAGAGGATGGTGATACTTTCTATCCTTGAGGGTTTTTCTGAATCAACAATGGAACCTCCATTGCCACCCCATGGGCCACTCTTTACAAGAGAGGGTATCTGCATGCATGTGTATGAATAAATACCGGCACAAAAAGGATCATTGAATAACCATAAAATTAATGAAAACCACAAAATTTAGGAATACGCTTCCCCTCTCACCTGCATGCGGCAGAACCCATGGATGGTAAGCTCGACTATGTCTCCACCATTTGTTTTCTCATGCAGTTTTTTTCTCTATGACACCACGTGCCATCGCGAGGTCACCCGTTCCACCAACAATAGACCACTGACCTTCATGAACAGATGTTCCCATTACCTGAAGCGTGGTTTCCTTAAACCTGTGTGAAAAGCTACCAGACTTAAGTATCCTCACAATCTGATAGCATCAGAAGCTAGCTGGCTGCCGCCTAAAATGCATTGGAAATGATGTTATGGTTGACCTATCAGCTCTTTTAACTACTCCCTCAGTCCGATAATATAAGAACATTTTTAACACTACACTAGTGTCAAAAACGTTCTTATATTATGGAACAGAGGGAGTAGAGTCTTATAATCTTAATAAAAAAAACTGTTATTAGCAAGTTAACTCGACCACATTCCTCATACAACTGTTAGGGTGTGTTCGCTTCACAGGATTGCTTACCTTTCCGGAGGAATTTTCATTCCATAGTTTTTATTTACTTCGGTGGCGTTCGGATCAAAGGAATCAGCTACAGTGCCTGTGGAAAGGTGCGTCAACAGTGTCCATTTCACAGGAATGCAAAAATCTAGTCTAGCCTCTTTTTGGGGCGGAGGCCGGAGGGAACACAGTACACAACGAATATGAAAACATTTTTTCACATGAGTGAGAGTAGACAAACCTGTTGGGGAACGTTGCATGGGAAACAAAAATTTTCCTACGCACACATAAGATCTATCCATGGTGATGAGCATCTACGAGAGGGAGAGTGAATCTACATACCCTTGTAGATCGCTAAGCGGAAGCGTTAATAAACGCGGTTGATGTAGTCGAACGTCTTCGCGATCCAAATCGCCGAGCGTCCCGCGATCCAATCACGATCCTTCCGATCTAGTGCCGAACGGACGGCACCTCCGCGTTCAACACACGTACGGCTTGATGACGCCTTCACCTCCTCGATCCAGCGAGCGATGATGAAGTAGTGGTTGAGTTCCAGCAGCACGACGGCGTGGTGATGGTGGTGAGGAACAATCTCTGCAGGGCTTCGCCAAGCACTACGGAGATTATGACGGAGGAACTAGAGGGTTAGGGTTGCCGCACACGGCTTGGGGAAATCTTGATGTATCCCGTGTGCTAGCCCTGCCCCTCTATTTATATGTTGAGCCTTGGGGTCTAAACTTGGAGTAAAAGCCTCCTCCGGGTCGGTTTTGCCCGCACAAGGTCGGTTTGGCCCGCAGGAAAAGAGTCCAATTCGGACCCTGCCGAATCGTGCACAGCCGCGCACAAGCGGTAGTACCGCTTCACACAAGCGGTAGTACCGCTTGGGCGGTAGTACCGCTTCACACAAGCGGTAGTACCGCTCGGGCGGTAGTACCGCTTCACCAAGCGGTAGTACCGCTTACGCGGCAGCAAAACTACTTTTGCACTTTCCAATACCTTGTGGGCTTTATCCCTTTGGCTCATATAAAGTGTTGCTGCACCCGAACACTTCGGTAAACATCCGGAACCCCTTTCCGGTGAACTCCGGAACCCTTCCAGAGATCAAAACACTATTATCACATATATCAATCTTTACCTCCGGACTATTCCGGAGATCCTCGCCATGTCCGGGATCTTATCCGGGACTCCGAACAACTTTCGGTCACCAACATAACAACTCAATTATACTAATCGTCACCAAACGTTAAGTGTGTAGACCTTGCGGGTTCGAGAACTATGTAGACATGACCGAGACACTTCTACGATCAATAACCAATAGCGGGACCTGGATGCCCATATTGGCTCCTACATATTCTACGAAGATCTTTATCGGTCGAACCTCTATGTCAAGGATTCAGTTAATCCCGTATGCTGTTCCCTTTGTTCTTCGGTATGTTACATGCCCGAGATTCGATCGTCGGTATCACTATACCTAGTTCAATCTCGTTACCGGCAAGTCTCTTTACTCGTTCCGTAATACAAGATCTCGTGGCTAACACTTTAGTCACATTGCTTGCAAGGCTCATTGTGATGTTGTATTACCGAGTGGGCCCTGAGATACCTCTCCGTCATACGGAGTAACAAATCCCAGTCTTGATCCATGCCAACCCAACAGACACCCTCGGAGATACCTGTAGAGCACCTTTATAGTCACCCAGTTACGTTGCGACGTTTGATACACACAAGGTATTCCTCCGGTGTCAGTGAGTTGCATGATCTCATGGTCAAAGGAACAGATACTTGACATGCAGAAAACAATAGCAATAAACTGACACGATCAAATGCTACGTTTACAGTTTGGGTCTTGTCCATCACATCATTCTCCTAATGATGTGATCCCGTTATCAAATGACATCTCATGTCAATGGCTAGGAAACCTTAACCATCTTTGATCAACGAGCTAGTCAACTAGAGGCTTACTAGGGACACAGTGTTGTCTATGTACCCACACATGTATTTGAGTTTCCAATCAATACAATTATAGCATGGATAATAAACGATTATCATTAACAAGGAAATATAATAATAACCAATTTATTATTGCCTCTAGGGCATATTTCCAACAGTCTCCCACTTGCACTAGAGTCAATAATCTAGTTCACATCACTATGTGATTTACATTGTAATGAATCGAACACCCATGCAGTTCTGGTGTTGTTCATGTTTAGCCCTTGGAAGAGGTTTAGTCATCGGATCTGCAACATTTAGATCCGTGTGTACTTTGCAAATATTTATGTCGTCCTCCTTGATGTAATCGCGGATGGAATTGAAACGTCGTTTTATGTGTCTGGTCCTCTTGTGAAATCTTGGTTCCTTGGCTAGAGCAATGGCACCAGTATTATCACAAAACAGAGTCATTGGGTTAAGTGCACTAGGCACTACTCCAAGATCTGTCATGAACTCCTTCATCCAGACACTTTCCTTCGCCGCCTCCGAGGCAGCGATGTACTCCGCTTCGCATGTAGAATCAGCTACCACGCTTTGCTTGGAACTGTACCAGCTAACCGCACCCCCATTAAGAATAAATACGTATCCGGTTTGCGACTTAGAGTCATCCGGATCAGTGTCAAAGCTTGCATCGACGTAACCCTTTACGACGAGCTCTTGATCACCTCCATAAACGAGAAACATGTCCTTAGTCCTTTTCAGGTACTTCAGGATATTCTTGACCGCCGTCCAGTGTTCCATTCCTGGATCACTTTGAAACCTTCCGACCATACTTATGGCAAGGCTGACATCGGGTCTTGTGCACAGCATTGCATACATGATAGAGCCTATGGCCGAAGCATAGGGGATGACACTCATCTTTTCTCTATCTTCTGCAGTCACTGGGCATTGAGTCTTACTCAACTTCACACCTTGCAAAACAGGCAAGAACCCCTTCTTGGACTGATCCATTTTGAACTTCTTCAAAATCTTATCAAGGTATGTGCTTTGTGAAAGTCCTATTAAACGTCTTGATCTATCTCTATAGATCTTGATGCCTAATATGAAAGCAGCTTCTCCTAGGTCCTTCATTGAAAAACTCTTGTTCAAATATTCCTTTACGCTTTCCAGCATTTCTATATTGTTTCCAATCAGCAATATGTCATCCACATATAATATTAGAAACGCTATAGAGCTCCCACTCACTTTCTTGTAAATACAAGCTTCTCCGTAAACTTGTATAAACTCGAACGCTTTGATCACCTCATCAAAACGAAGATTCCAACTCCGAGATGCTTGCATGATTCTGACGGACTTAAGCATCGCTACGGGTGAGAAGGTCTCATCGTAGTCAACTCCTTGAACTTGTGAAAAACCCTTTGCCACAAGTCGAGCTTTATAGACGGTGACATTACCGTCCGCGTCCGTCTTCCTCTTAAAGATCCATTTGTTCTGAATGGCCTTACGCCCTTCAGGTAATACTTCCAAAGTCCATACTTTGTTTTCATACATGGATCCCATCTCGGATTTCATGGCCTCTAACCATTTCTTGGAATCCGGGCTCATCATCGCTTCTCCATAGCTCGTAGGTTCATCGTTGTCTAACAACATGATGTCTAAGACAGGGTTGCCGTACCACTCGGGAGCAGTACGCGTCCTTGTCGACCTACGAGGTTCGATAGCAACTTGATCCAAAGCTTCATGATCATCATCATTAACTTCCTCTCCAGCTAATGTAGGCTCCACAGAAACAACTTTCTGCGCTGCGCTACTCTCAGGTTGAAGTAAAGGTTCAACAACCTCATCAAGTTCTATCTTCCTCCCACTCAATTCTTTCGAGAGAAACTCTTTCTCAAGAAATGTTCCGTTTTTAGCGACAAACATTTTGCCTTCGGATCTGAGATAGAAGGTATACCCAACTGTCTCTTTTGGGTATCCTATGAAGACGCATTTCTCCGCTTTGGGTTCCAGCTTTTCAGGCTGAAGCTTTTTGACATAAGCATCACATCCCCAAACTTTAAGAAACGACAGCTTTGGCTTCTTGTCAAACCAAAGTTCATATGGCGTCGTCTCAACGGATTTCGATGGTGCCCTATTTAAAGTGAATGCAGCTGTCTCTAATGCATAACCCCAAAACGATAGTGGCAAATCGGCAAGAGACATCATAGATCGCACCATATCCAATAAGGTTCGATTACGACGTTCGGACACACCATTACGCTATGGTGTTCCAGGCGGTGTCAATTGTGAAACAATTCCACACTGTCTTAAGTGACTGCCAAACTCATAACTCAGATATTCTCCTCCTCGATCAGATCGTAGGAATTTAATCTTCTTGTTACGATGATTCTCAACTTCACTCTGAAATTGTTTGAACTTTTCAAATGTTTCAGACTTGTGTTTCATTAAGTAAATATACCCATATCTACTTAAGTCATCAGTGAAGGTGAGAAAGTAACGATAACCACTGCGCGCTTCAATACTCATCGGACCGCACACATCAGTATGTATGATTTCCAATAAGTCACTTGCCCGTTCCATTGTTCCAGAGAACGGCGTTTTAGTCATCTTGCCCATGAGGCATGGCTCACATGTGTCAAGTGATTCAAAATCAAGTGACTCCAAAAGTCCATCAGCATGGAGCTTCCTCATGCGTTTTACGCCAATATGACCTAAACGGCAGTGCCACAAGAAAGTGGTATTATCATTATCAATTCTACATCTTTTGGCATCAATGTTATGAACATGTGTATCATTACTATCGAGATTCAATAAGAATAAACCCCTCACATCGGGTGCATGACCATAAAAGATATTACTCATATAAATAGAACAACCATTATTCTCTGATTTAAATGAGTAACCGTCTCGCAATAAACAAGATCCAGATATAATGTTCATGCTTAACGCAGGCACCAAATAACACTTATTTAGGTTCATCACTAATCCCGACGGTAATCGAAGAGCGAGCGTGCCGACGGCGATCACATCAACCTTGGAACCATTTCCCACGCGCATCGTCACTTCGTCCTTTGCCAGCCTCCGTCTATTCCGCAGTTCCTGTTTTGAGTTGCAAATATGAGCAACCGCACCGGTATCAAATACCCAGGCACTACAACGAGAGTTGGTAAGGTACACATCAATAACATGTATATCATATATACCTTGTTTGTTGTTGGCCGCCTTCTTGTCAGCCAAATACTTGGGGCAATTCCGCTTCCAGTGTCCAGTTCCCTTGCAATGAAAACACACAGTTTCTGGTTTGGGTCCAGCCTTGGGTTTCTTCACGAGAGGAGCAACTGCTTTGCCACTCTTCTTGGAGTTACCCTTCTTACCCTTGCCATTTTTCTTGAAACTAGTGGTTTTATTGACCATCAACACTTGATGCTCCTTCTGAATTTCAGACTCAGCGGCTTTCAGCATCGCAAACAGCTCGGCGACTGACTTGTTCATCCCGTGCATGTTATAGTTCAACACGAAGCTCTTGTAGCTAGGTGGCAATGATTGAAGAACTCTGTCAGTGATAGCCTCTGGCGGAAGGGGCATCCCTAACTCAGCCAGACGGGTGGAGTACCCAGACATTCTGAGCACGTGATCACTGATAGACCCGTTCTCCTCCATCTTGCAAGCATAGAACTTATCGGAGATCTCATATCTCTCGATCCGGGCATTCTTCTGAAAGATAAACTTCAACTCCTGGAACATCTCATATGCTCCATGACGTTCAAAACGTCTTTGAAGTCCCGGTTCTAAGCCATACAACATTGCACATTGAACTATTGAGTAATCATCAGAACGAGCCTGCCAGGCGTTCACAACGTCTAGAGACTCAACTGGAGCGGGTGGATCACCAAGCGGTGCATCAAGGACATAAGCCTTCTGGGAAGCCGTAAGGATAATCCTTAGATTACGGGCCCAGTCCACAAAGTTACTTCCATCATCTTTCAATTTAGCTTTCTCTAGGAACGCATTAAAATTCAGGGGTGCTACTGCGCGAGCCATGATCTACAACATAAATATAGCAAAGACAACTTAGACTATTGTTCTAGATAATGAGTTTAGTTAATCATATTACTTAAAAACTCCCACTCAAATTGACATCCCTCCGATCATTCGAGTGTTACATGATCCAAATCCACCAACTCAAGTCCGATCATCACGTGAGTTGAGGTGGTTTCAATGGTGAACATCTTCATGTTGATCATATCTACTATATGACTCATGTTCGACCTTTCGGTCTCTTGTGTTCCGAGGCCATGTCTGTACATGCTAGGCTCGTCAAGTTTAACTCGAGTGTTCCGCACGTGCAACATGGCTTGCACCCGTTGTATGCGAACGTAGAGTCTATCACACCCGATCATCACGGCGTGTCTCGAAACGACGAACTTTCGCAACGGTGCACACTTGGGGAGAACACAATTTATCTTGAAATTTAAGTGAGGGATCACCTTATAATGCTACCGTCGTCCTAAGCAAAATAAGATGCATAAAAGGATTAACATCACATGCAAATCATAAGTGACATGATATGGCCATGAACTTGTGCTTTTGATCTCCATCTCCAAAGCACCGGCATGATCTCCATCGTCACCGGCATGACACCATGATCTCCATCATCTTGATCTCCATCAACGTGTCGCCATAAGGTTGTCGCGCCGACTGTTGCTTCCACGACTATAGCTAACGTTTAGCGATAAAGTAAAGCATTACATAGCGCTTAATGATTGACACGCAGGTCATACAATAATTAAAGACAACTCTATGGCTCCTGCCAGTTGCCGTACTCATCGACATGCAAGTCGTGATATTCTATACAAAACATGATCATCTCATACATCACATATATCTCATCATGTAATTGGCCATATCATATCACATCATACCCTGCAAAAACAAGTTAGACGTCCTCTAATTGTTGTTGCAAATTTTACGTGGCTGCTACGGGTTAGCAAGAACCGTTCTTACCTACGCAAAACCACAACGTGGTGTAGTGATTGCTATTTGATCTTCTAAAAGAACCCTCTTCATTGAAATCGATTCAACTAAAGTGAGAGAGACAGACACCCGCTAGCCATCTTTATGCAACGAAGTTACATGTCAGTTGAAGGAACCTGTCTCGCGTAAGTGTACGCGTAATGTCGGTCCGGGAACGTTGCATGGGAAACAAAAATTTTCCTACGCACACATAAGATCTATCCATGGTGATGAGCATCTACGAGAGGGAGAGTGAATCTACATACCCTTGTAGATCGCTAAGCGGAAGCGTTAATAAACGCGGTTGATGTAGTCGAACGTCTTCGCGATCCAAATCGCCGAGCGTCCCGCGATCCAATCACGATCCTTCCGATCTAGTGCCGAACGGACGGCACCTCCGCGTTCAACACACGTACGGCTTGATGACGCCTTCACCTCCTCGATCCAGCGAGCGATGATGAAGTAGTGGTTGAGTTCCAGCAGCACGACGGCGTGGTGATGGTGGTGAGGAACAATCTCTGCAGGGCTTCGCCAAGCACTACGGAGATTATGACGGAGGAACTAGAGGGTTAGGGTTGCCGCACACGGCTTGGGGAAATCTTGATGTATCCCGTGTGCTAGCCCTGCCCCTCTATTTATATGTTGAGCCTTGGGGTCTAAACTTGGAGTAAAAGCCTCCTCCGGGTCGGTTTTGCCCGCACAAGGTCGGTTTGGCCCGCAGGAAAAGAGTCCAATTCGGACCCTGCCGAATCGTGCACAGCCGCGCACAAGCGGTAGTACCGCTTCACACAAGCGGTAGTACCGCTTGGGCGGTAGTACCGCTTCACACAAGCGGTAGTACCGCTCGGGCGGTAGTACCGCTTCACCAAGCGGTAGTACCGCTTACGCGGCAGCAAAACTACTTTTGCACTTTCCAATACCTTGTGGGCTTTATCCCTTTGGCTCATATAAAGTGTTGCTGCACCCGAACACTTCGGTAAACATCCGGAACCCCTTTCCGGTGAACTCCGGAACCCTTCCAGAGATCAAAACACTATTATCACATATATCAATCTTTACCTCCGGACTATTCCGGAGATCCTCGCCATGTCCGGGATCTTATCCGGGACTCCGAACAACTTTCGGTCACCAACATAACAACTCAATTATACTAATCGTCACCAAACGTTAAGTGTGTAGACCCTGCGGGTTCGAGAACTATGTAGACATGACCGAGACACTTCTACGATCAATAACCAATAGCGGGACCTGGATGCCCATATTGGCTCCTACATATTCTACGAAGATCTTTATCGGTCGAACCTCTATGTCAAGGATTCAGTTAATCCCGTATGCTGTTCCCTTTGTTCTTCGGTATGTTACATGCCCGAGATTCGATCGTCGGTATCACTATACCTAGTTCAATCTCGTTACCGGCAAGTCTCTTTACTCGTTCCGTAATACAAGATCTCGTGGCTAACACTTTAGTCACATTGCTTGCAAGGCTCATTGTGATGTTGTATTACCGAGTGGGCCCTGAGATACCTCTCCGTCATACGGAGTAACAAATCCCAGTCTTGATCCATGCCAACCCAACAGACACCCTCGGAGATACCTGTAGAGCACCTTTATAGTCACCCAGTTACGTTGCGACGTTTGATACACACAAGGTATTCCTCCGGTGTCAGTGAGTTGCATGATCTCATGGTCAAAGGAACAGATACTTGACATGCAGAAAACAAAAGCAATAAACTGACACGATCAAATGCTACGTTTACAGTTTGGGTCTTGTCCATCACATCATTCTCCTAATGATGTGATCCCGTTATCAAATGACATCTCATGTCAATGGCTAGGAAACCTTAACCATCTTTGATCAACGAGCTAGTCAACTAGAGGCTTACTAGGGACACAGTGTTGTCTATGTACCCACACATGTATTTGAGTTTCCAATCAATACAATTATAGCATGGATAATAAACGATTATCATTAACAAGGAAATATAATAATAACCAATTTATTATTGCCTCTAGGACATATTTCCAACAAAACCAGCATGCAGTGATTAGATAGCTCGGTGGCACAATAAATACTCTAATACTACTGCATTAGTAGTACGACTCATCTCCAATGATTTCCTTTGAACCGAACACATGTCCTTCTCTTATTCCTCTGTTTTGCGAACTGCAGGATTACACTGTACAACAAACTCTATTCCTTCACATTTTCATGTCCTTTGGTTTCTTAACCCGTATACCGAACGGGGCCTTAGTAGCAAGTTACGCAGAATGAGAGTATATATGACCTATACACATGATAAAGAATGACCAATTTTTTTATGTACCCATACCTTTCAGTGTCGAGCACAATGGTGAAGGAATTGTGCCAACTACCAGCGTTGATATGCAGCCCTTGTGCGCGGGCCACTAGCTTCGCGTCAGGGCCAACACCATCATATATGGGCCAGTTGTTAACTACTGTCGATCCCCACCCAGTGGTAGCATCTTTACTTACGATGCCTGCTTGGGTTGGGCTTGGTCCAGAAGAAATGTGGTGTAAGTACAAGCTACGGTAGGTAAACTCGGTGTTGTCCACGGCCCCATCAAATGAGGCAGCATGGAAATTGGGAGGATTGGCCATGTCTAAGTGGGTTCGAGAACAATTCTTTGGCTGAGTGAGTACTGAATTTGTGTTCTGTGCAAGGAGGAGGCTGCCGAAGATGAGTATTTATAGGCCAGCTCATGGATCGATCTGTATGCTCCAAATAACTTATTTTATGCCGTCTTGTGCATCACGAGCCTTATCAAGATAAGATGCTTGCCACCTACCAGAGATGGTGGCACATGTCAAGTGGTTCACATCCAATGCTCCCCACCGGCCGTCCAGCGCTGTCGTGACGGGCGCGTTCAGGCGGGTGTACGTCCGGGAGGGTGGCTGGCCTGCTTCAATGCAAGCCTTCGGCCACGCCGGGCTCCATGGCAAACCGTCACATTACCCGGCCCACGACCGCGCGGCTTTGTCAGCTGCCGCCTCGGGAATGTTTTGGTTGTACTATCATACCAGTGTATCTTTGAACATCATCGTCTATTTTTGCATCAAAGTTCGTGCATGCAAACTTTTATTTTTTCTTTTTCCCAAATAAAAGAACATTTGAACGGGAAACTTTGCAGATCAACATCACAAAAGTACTTATCATGTGCAGAAAAGGTTTGGAATTTTTTGGCACAACATAATTTTTAGAAATGATATAACTCATTTGAGATTTGAAATTTGACAAATTTATGTTTCATACAAAGAGTGGCAATTCCGTAGAGTTGACCCGCAAAGTTTCAAGGTCAAATGTTCTCTTGTTAAGAAAAAAAAATTCTGTATAAGGATAGCACGAATCTTGACGCAAATTGAATGGTCTAGATATAGGTTACACTGGTACTTTAGTACAACAAATTTACTCTCCTCCAAGTCGCGCTCCCCGGCTCCGGCCTGGCTACATAACAACTGCTTCAAGTGCCTAAAGCTGGCGACACCATGCCAAAGTCTGTAGATCGCTTGCCACATGACGTCGTTGCTTTCGTCCTGACAACTGGGCTCGGGAGTGCACCAACCCCACCACCCCTCACCTGAGTCCTTGGCGTGGTCCCCCAATGCCAAGCTGCCCCAACACACTCGGTCGCGACTTCCACCCCGCCTAGCCTGCCCGCCACCACCGCAGCAACCCATGGTCAGGGGCCACGTGTCCGATCCGCCCCGTCACGCTAGCTGCGATGACCTGGTCCGGCCACCAAAATGACCACCCTGATGAGGTCTTCACGGTCATCCAGTCGACCGTGGCCCTGGACCAGGAGGCCGACGTCCTCGCCTCCAACGAAGTCATCGTCTGACTGGACCACGACAACAGGGTCACATCGATGAAGTCATCGCCGTCCTCTTCAAGGCCACGAGCGCTCTCCCCGCCGATGTCACCGTTGTGCATTGATGACCCACAAGTATAGGGGATCAATCATAGTGCTTTCAATAAGTAAGAGTGTCGAACCCAACGAGGAGCAAAAGGAATCGATAAGCGGTTTTCAGCAAGGTATTCTTTGCAAGTGTTGTAAGATAGTTTGATAGCAAGATAATTGGTAACAAGTAACAAGTAAAAAAAAGTAGCAAGGTGTCCCGATACTTATTATTGTTAAGGACAAGCCAAACATACTTCTTATAGTGATTAAAACACTCTTGAGGACACGCGGGAATTCATCTAGTTACGTTCACCACGATTCATTGACTCGCGTTCATTGATTTGATAACTTGTTATTTGGGTGGGCCGGAGCCAAGGTGTTGTTCTTATTTGAACAAACAACCTACTTATGATTACTCCCTCTCACAAGTATCCGCAAATACAAGAGAAGAATTGATACGTCTCCAACGTATCTGTAATTTATTAAAGTATTCATACCATGTTTATTATTATTTTGTATGATTTTGATGCACTTTTATATGGATTTTATATGATTTTCATGGACTAACATATTGACCTAGTGCCCAGTGCCAGTTGCTGTTTTCTGCTTGTTTTTGGTTTTCCAGAAAATCCATATCAAATGAAGTCCAAATGCAGCGAAAGTTTTTGACGATTTTTTCTGGAAGGAAACGGACCCAGGAAGCTTCGGGGGAGCAGCAGAAGACCCATAGATTAGTATAAGGAAGAGAACTTTCACATATAAATATATTATCTTGGACATCTTTTATGATTGTGAATACCCATTAATTATTTTCAAACTTGAGAAAATTAGTTGAAGTTGGACAAGGAAGACAACGTAATGAGTTATGTTTGGGTATTTTTGCATAGAAATTATATTGTTATGGATCCTCCAACATGTGGTGCTTCCTTAGGATCTTTTGCTAGCCAAAAATTCGTACTAAGTAGAGATACTACTTGTGCATCCAAAACCCTTAAACCCAGTTTCTTGTCATGAGTGTCCACCATATCTACCAATGGATTGAATAAGATCCTTCAAGTAAGTTGTTATCGGTGGAAAAAGCAATAAAAATTATTCCTAAAATATGTATGATCTTTTATTGTAAGGGAAAATAATCGTTGTACGAACTTGTCATGGTAAAGAAATAAAAGCGACGGACTGCATAATAAATGTTCCTATCACAAGGGGCAATATAACGTGACGTTCCTTTGCATTAAGAGCTTGCACATCCAAAAATAAAAAGCGCATGACAACCTTTGCTTCCCTCTGCGAAGGGCCTATCTTTTACTTTACGTATTTACTTTTACGCAAGAGTCAATAGTATTACTTCTCATTTCAAACTTAACTAGCGGGGTGACCCGCGCATTTGCGCGGCTAGATTCATTATGTGCTATTACATATTTCATTATGTCTTATTACATCAACATTACATAGATAGAAAATAGCAGAACTAAATTACACATGATATTGAGCATATTCAATACATTTTATTCAGTTATTTTTAGTCATCGGTACTTTTAATTCATTATCAGTGGAGTTCCTTTAGTTTATTACTACACAATTGTCTCTTATCAGAAAGTTCTACTATGCAAAAGTTCTGGTCTTTAACAATGAAAGATCAATGGTTAATGGCACACTATGCGAAATTATAGCTTTTCTAACAATTTGTTGCCGTCTCTTTTACACCCTTCCTCTGTTCATGGTGTTTATCATCGTTTTTAATAACTTCACCGATCATGAATTAAAACTATTGGCGGCACCTCTCTCTCTCTCTCTCTCTCTCTCTCTCTCTCTCTCTCTCTCTCTTTCTCTAGATAACGACTTTTTTTTAATAATAAGAACCCAACTTTACATCCATGAGGACTTAAACCCAGGTAGTGTGGTTGTGCATCCACTTCTCCAACCATGTGTGCTTACTTCTTGATCGTGTACATGTTTTTTCTATATTGACTTGTGTATCTTTTATTTCTTTTAGATGACTTGTTGCTTAAGAATTTATTGTCCAAGTGACAATATTTATACAATATTGTCTCACATAAAAAATATGACAGTGATATAGCATTTGTTTTACCTTGCCTTGTGAATATCTTGTCCTAGCTTTTTTACATTCATATACTATTCAACTCTTACGATTATCACAGTTCTCCATTGTTTCTACCTGGCATGGGCACGCCAAGTGATCTCTGCTGCATGAATGCATGGGCTCGTTTATGTAATGTGTCATCAACCACTTTCATACTACTGAACGTATGCACGATGATACTATTAGAGCAAACTGCATTTTTAAGTAACACATGGACGTTGATGCATCTCAGTTAGAGGCATGTTAGTTAACACTGGTTCTCCTTCACTACATATTGAATTCTACAACATTGAATCGAAGTGCTTTTTTTAATTTTTATTACAAAATTATAAACATGATATTATAAATTTAGTTAGCTATTTGTTTACGCCACAGGAGTATGTATAAAAATAGTTATTTTCTTCTCATTCTTGTACATATTGATATATAAAATAAATTTGTGCTATTAAATATAACTTCTAATTAATGTATGAAGATAATTCCTGAAGGTATTTTTATGTACTACGTGCAAAAATAAATTTGTGCCTAAAGCAGAGTTGTATTCTTTCTAATTTACAGATTAGCAAAATAATCGAAATATAACATATTGCTCAATTACCAATAATTTTTCCTAGTTATATTTAATGGATAAATTCATATATTTTTGTCCATGACTATTTTTAATCTTTTATTATTTGGTGTAGCCAGTATATATGACCTGATCTTTTTTATATCAGTATATGGCCTTATCCTTAATTGGAAGGCATGAAGGAGGACACCTAAAAATAGACGTGGACATGCACGTACATGCCCCCCTAGTCAGGCTGCTGCATGCCCAGGCGTGCAAATGGATGTGGGCCTATTTAAATCTGCATGGCGTCTTTTGGGTCGGAGTCCAACGCCAAGCCCTGCTAGACGATTTTGGTTTTATACTTTCCGGTTCATATACATTAGCATGACACCCTTTTGTCCTTATTAATCAGTGTCCAACCAGAATACGATTGGTTTATTGTGCTTCTGCCGGACTGTATCTGCACCCACGCATGGATGTTTTTCCTTTTTCTGCGCAGCATATACATGTTTGACCAACACGTCCTTTTTTTAAGAAGGGACCACTTTCTTTTCTGTTTTTTACACAATTTTACTTCTTCTTTTGAACAGGTACATGTCCACGTAAGGGCCGGCGAGAGGGCTCCGTTTTTAGTCGTTCTTTTGAATTTTGTTAGGGTTTGTGTCCTGCTCAGGAAGGTGAGACGGTGGCGGCTCCCTGAAGATGGAATAAAGGTCTCCCCGCCTAGCCCTCGTTCCGGTGGTGCGTCTAGCATCGTTGGTGGGCGTGTGGAGGTGTGTTTCCGGCGGATCTATCTTTGGTGGATTTGCTCGGATCTAGTCTACGTTCGTGTGTTTTCGGGTTGGATCCTTTCGATCTACGTTATTCTTCATCGGCGGCGGTTGCTGTTCTAGTGCGCTGGTCCTATGGGGCCTTAGCACGACGACTTCCCGACTGTCTACTACAACAAGTTGTGCCCGACTCCGGCGGTGGAGGGGCGATGATGGCGGCGCGCCTTCGGCTCGCTTCAGTGCTTGTAGTCGTCGCTAGGTGGTCTACGGATCTGGATGTAATTTTTTATTATTTCTGGTGTTCGTTGTACTGCCATGATTGAAGATGAATAGATTGGAAGTTTTTCGCAAAAAAAAAAAGGGTACATGTCCACGTATAGGACTTGGACTCAACTCATCGTTTTGCTATAGGCCGCTGGCTAGAAACGGTAGCGCTAAAAGAAAGCTGGCTGGAAGTTGTATGTGATATGGAGACATGTATACGAAGTTCTTTCAAGCAAATCACAACGGTTCTAAATAAGGCTGGCTGGAAACGTATGGGATGTGGAGGCATACGGACGAGTACTTCTTTATAGCAAATCCGGGCCGTTCTTTTCAGCTCTTTTTTAATTGTTACATCTGAGTCGTTCGTTTTCTATCGTTTTAATAATATAATAGAAGATTACTCTCTAGTTGGCAAGCATCATGTGGTGGGGAAAGATCCACGCACATATGGCCAGTCAAATATATTTGATCATGAATTATTATTGTTAACAATTATCTCTATGATAAATAAGTTGGGAGGCGAAACATTAAGCCCCTATCTTTCTCTGTGTTCGATGGATGCTATTTGTTCTAAAAATATGCTTTGAGTACTAGCAATCATAGAAGACTACATGATAATTGAGTATGTGAAGCTCTTACTTAGACTTTGTTGAAATTAAGTTGAATTGCAATTTTTTGGTGACTAAGAACATAGGTTGTTAAGTTTCAAGAGAATGCATTGTTTGAACCATAACATGTGAATTGATTGCTACTTTATCATGATGAGTTTTATGAGAAAGAGTTGATGTTATGATGCTAGGAAAAGTGATTGAAATTATCATTGATCAAACTTATGCACAATGCTAGCATTCACACTTCATAAATTATTTCTTTTATCATTTACCTACTCGAGGATGAGCAGGAATTAAGCTTGGGGATGCTGATACGTCTCCAACGTATCTATAATTTATGAAGTATTCATGCCATATTTATTATAGTTTTGTATGATTTTGGTGCACTTTTATATGGATTTTATATGATTTTCATGGACTAACATATTGACCTAGTGCCCAGTGCCAGTTGCTGTTTTCTGCTTGTTTTTGGTTTTCCAAAAAATCCATATCAAATGAAGTCCAAATGCAGCGAAAGTTTTTGACGATTTTTTCTGAAAGAAAACGGACCCAGAAAGCATCGGGTGAGCAGCAGAAGGCCCACAGGGGCCCCACAAGCCACCTGGGTGCGCCACCCCCCAAGGCGCGCCCTGGTGCCTCGTGGGGCCCCTGTGGCCCTTCTTCGCGTGATTCCAACGCTAAAAATTCTTATAAATATCAAAACCCCCAGAAATAAGCTTAGAACTTCGACTACGCCGCCGCAAGCCTCTGTACCTCCATGATCTCATCTACAGCTCTTTTCTGGCACCCTGCCGGAGGAGGGATTCATCACCGGAGGCCATCTTCATCATCCCGGCGGTCTCCATGACGAGGAGAGAGTAGTTCACCCTCGGGGCCCGCGGGTATGTACTAGTAGCTATGTGTTTGATCTCTCTCTCTCTCGTGTTCTTGATTTGGCACGATCTTGATGTACCGCGAGCTTTGTTAATTTAGTTGGATCATATGGTGTTTCTCCCTCTCTATCTTGTTGTGATGAATTGAGTTTTTACCTTTGAGGTTTCACTATTATCGGATTGAATACATTTAAGGATTTGAGAACACTTGATGTATGTCTTGCATATGAATACCCGTGGTGACAATGGGGTATTATATTGATTCACTTGATGTATGTTTTGGTACTCAAATCACAGATTCCCGAGGTGACATTGGGGTAATCTATGCATAGGGGTTGATGCGCGTTTTCGTCCTACTTTCTTCGGTAGAAATCTTGGGGCACTCTTTGAAGTTCTTTGTGTTGGATTGAATATTATGAATCTGAAGTTGTTTCATGCATATCGTATAATCAATTCACGGATACTTGTGGTGACATTGGAGTATCTAGGTGACATTATAGTTGGTTAATGCGTATCATATGGTGTTATTTTAGTACGAACTCTAGGGCTGTTTGTGACACTTATAGAAATAGCTCAATAGATTGATCGGAAAGAATAACTTTGAGGTGGTTTCGTACCCTACAACAATTTCTATCTTATGTTCTCCGCTAATAGGAATTTTGGAGTGATTCTTTATCGCACGTTGAGGGATAGTTATATGATCCAATTATGTTAGCATTGTTGAGAGATTGCACTAGTGAAAGTATGAACCATAGGCCTTATTTCTAAGCATTGCAATACCATTTGTGCTCCGTTTTTTCACTTGCTACCTTGCTGTTTTTTTATTTTCATATTACGAAAACCTATATCTACTATCCATACTACACTTGTATCACCATCTCTTCGCCGAACTAGTGCACCTATACAATTTACCATTGTATTGGGTGTGTTGGGGACACAAGAGATTTCTTGTATTTGGTTGCAGGGTTGTTTGAGAGAGACCATCTTCATCCTACGCCTCCCATGGATTGATAAACCTTAGGTCATCCACTTGAGGAAAAATTACTACTGTCCTACAAAACTCTGCACTTGGAGGTCCAACACGAGTCTACAAGAATAAGTTGTTTAGTAGACATCAAGAATTAAGATACATCTAGTCATAACATGAAACATATGGATCCAAACAGCCCCTTACGGAACAAATCCTAAACTGGGATTTAGATTTTTGTCACTCCCGCAACCCATCATCTACAAACTAATTCCACAATGCCTTAACCTAGGCACAAACAAGGTGAAGTTTCATGTAGTCGACGTTCGCATAACACCACTAGAGGAAGAACAACACAACATAATATCAAAACATTGAACGGGAATCAACTTCACATTATTACTAGTAGCAAGACTTCTCCCATGTCCTCAAGAACAAATATAACTACTCACAAATTATAAATATGTTCATGATCAGATGGTATAAGTATGTGAATAACAATCTGAACATATTAATATTCCACCAAAATAAACCAACTAGCATCAACTACAAGATATAATCGACGCTACTAGCATCCCCAGGTACCAATATGAGCTTTGATACAAAGATTGAATAAAAGAGATGAAATAGGGTTTGGAGATGAGATGGTGCTAATGAAGATGTTGATGGAGATGTGTCCTCATACGATAAGAGGAGCACTGGTGATGACAATGGCTTCGATCCCCCCCCCCCCCCCCCCCCGGAGGAAAGTTTCCCCGGCAGAATCGTTCCGCCGGAGAGTAAAAGTGCTTCGTCCACAAAAGCCGATATGTGGCGGTCCGACGAACCCCCTGCCACCACAGAGGTGAGAGTGTGCAAGGAATAAAAAACCAGCATGGAGGGGTGGTGGTGGGAAGTGAAGGCGAAAATAAATCGTGAAGACAAAAATAAACTGTGTGTACCGGCCTACAAACTCCAGTTTAATAGTAGAGATATATGTTATTTGCTAAGGTAAGAAAATATATGTGATTTGGTAAGACAAGAAAAAATATATGTTATTTTTGTGGTGTTAGGAAAGTTATGATTGTCATTTAATGGTAGAGATAATGATAACAATAAATGGAATCACATTGAGGAATATCTTATTTTGTTTTAGAGGGTTATCGAGAAAAATCTTATGTCTGTCGTTTAGGAAGGTGATCTCACATATATGCTGTGATTTCTGAATTCTTAAAAGCCTATTATTTACTTGATTGAATTGAATCCGCGCCTGCCAAAACAAGCACAAAACGAGATCTCACCCTTTAATGAGATTTGTTTTTTAATGGGGATAGAAAATAAACCAGTGGGAGGGGGTGGTGGGAGGTGAGGCGAAAAAACCCGGCAAAAATAAACCGTGGAGGCGAGGCTACCTAGCTACTCCCCCTTTAGGAGTACAGATCATCCAAACCCTAAAAGCCAAGCTAGATAGGATCCATATCTATTTCCACCCATATCATCCATATTAACCTAGTTAGGATCCATATATCATCCATCATACATATCCATGGATATGAAATTTCCATACATATAAATAAACAGTGCTAACTAGTAGAAGAAAAAGGAAAGAAATGGAAGCTCACCTCATGGTGGTGGGTGCGCAGCTGGGCGTCGGGGTTGGTGGTGGAGGACGATGTCGAGGTGTGGATCACGTCGTTGAGATGGTGGGGGGCGGCTGGTGTCGATTGGTGGTGGAGGACGGCGTCAAGATGTGGATGAAGGCGCGGAGCGAGGTGGCGGAGGCCACCCAGCCGACGATGAGCTCGGGCATGCGGTGGTGGTAAGACGGAGGAGGGCGGGCGGCAGATGGGAGGCGAAGGAGGGTACGAGGTGGATGCGTAGATAGCGCACTCGTTAATAACTGGGAAACGAAGAGTGGTGGGCGCGAAAATATCCAAACGTAAGTTGGGTGTCGTTTACAAGAGGGCACTCGGCTTACGGGAGACGAAGTGTTTTGAATTTTTTTTATAAATAAAATGCAATATATAAGCCGAGCACGCTGTCAGAGGGCATTCGGCTTATACGGCGCGTCGTCATGGAGTTGTCAAGTGCGGCGAGCATGGCCACATGGCAGGGTGGTTAGCTGACCACAATATATAAGCCGAGTGTTTTTCTCGAAATATACCGAGAACCTTGTCTAAGTCGAGTGTTTTTTGGGTAGCTGCTCGGTGTACAGTGTTGTAAGCTAAGGGACCAGCCTTCGCCGTGTGCTTTAGGTTTTGTATTCAGATTACACTTACTAGCACATATGCCCGTGCGTTGCAACGGGAGAGAGATTTTGTGTGTCCATATAAACGTTCATCAGTGCAGCACGTCAAAATCCAAAGGGTGCCATCCGACGGCGACATAGAGATGCATGCCAAGGTCAAAATGTATATCAGCAAAAGCTACACAATTAATGAGTTTGCTTTTCTCTTAATTTTTTTGATTATCAGGTATTCGTGGTAGGAAATTATCTAATGACGACCTCAGGAGCACCTTCGCTTTCTTGGTCCAGAAGAAACCAGACTCCAGCATTGTATGGACTTCGTCGTCCCAGCCTTATCTTCTCCTCAGTTCTCCGTCGTCGCACCTTATGTCGCTGCCTCTCGCTCCCACCGGCCATGGCGGGCTCATCTATCTGCCAAGGCCGGCCCGCTCGAGGCCGCTGTCGCCTAGCACCGATGGCCACTCTGTCTCTGCAGTAGATCAGCCACTCTCGTACTCTTTTTTCCATCGCTCTAGCTCCAGCACCGACGACCACTCCTGTGTCTGCATATATGCATGTGTGAGCCTTCCTCCTCAGAGATGTTTTCCTATTCGTGATGCATATATGCTGCAAGTCTTGTCCTTTTTTTGCCTCGCCTTGTTTGATTCTTGCAATTTGAGACCGTATTTAAGTTGCTAGAATTTGATCTAAAACAGCAGGGTGGGACTATTAATTACAAAAGGAGTCCAAAATTTTAGCACATGGAGCAATTTTTTTAGTAGAGGCCCATAACAGAAATTTAAATTCTGGCCCATGTGACGTACTAAGCTGCAGACCACGTACAAAACCGGACAACGACGTACGAAACTCCAGGGTCGATGTGGACGGACCAAAAGCGGACCAAATTATGGTGGTAAGAAGCGATCACCCCTTTATTATTAGGTAAAGATAAAGATATAAGTCAGTGGTCGATTGATGCAAAAAAAAAAAAGTCAGTGGTCGACGAAATACAGTCGGCTTATGGCGAAACACAAGGTAAATATGTTTTTCCTGTAGTGCATGTGCACTGTTTTTTTTTTTTTGGAACACGTGTGTGCACCGTTGATATATTCCTTTTCGGCCAACTTTTTTTTATCTGGACGATTTATTTTCTGCCAGCGTTTGTCAAAAAGACCATGGACTTCGCTCACCTACTTGGATGTCAACAAGGGTTGCCTTCGTAGCAGCACAATTGGAAATATTTGAATTAAGACAAGAAGCATCCACTAGTGCAGAATCAGCCTTTAGTCCCGGTTCGTAAGGGCCTATAGTCCCGGTTCAACAACCGGCATTAAAGGGTGGGGACTAAAGCCCCCCCCCCCTTAGTCCCGGTTCGTCACGGCCCGGGACCAAAGGCCCACCACGTGGCACGAGCCCGCGCCGGGGGCTTGGTGGCCTTTAGTCCCGGTTGGTAACACCAACCGGGACTAAAAGGCACCACGTGGCACGAGCCCGCGCCGGGGGCTTGGTGGCCTTTAGTCCCGGTTGGTAACACCAACCGGGACTAAAAGGTATAGGGGTTTAGGGGTTTATGCTTTATTTTTCCTTTTAATTTTGTGTTTTCCATTTAATTCTTTTTCATTTCAAACATATTTTACGCTACTACATACATATTGTACACGTCATACATATATAAATAGAATTTCTCGTAGAACCAATCATATATATATCATAGAATTTCTTGTACGACCATATGCATGCGCATACACATATATATATACAATTTGGTACATATATACAATTTCTCCTACAATTTGCAGATAATTACATGCAGGCACATTAATAGGAGTAATGGTATACTTCTTTGGGATCTATGACATGGTCAACCAAAAATCCCGCAATTTCCTCTTGAAGTGCTCGTATGCAGTCCGTTGGTAGGAGCTTGTCCCGCATCTCCTTCATCTTTAAAGAAGGAGATCAAGATGAATATATTAGTTGTGTGTGTATATATTAGATGATGATAAAAAAATTGTGGATAGTGTTCTGGCAAACGTACCCAAAGTTGTCTTTCAGATCTGCTCCTTTCGGACGTCATAATGCGAATGTTCTCGCAAACGTAGTATGCACATAAATTATTCCCCGACGCCTGACTCATGCACTTTACGAGAATAGAATTTAATCAGATAATAATTAATCAAGCATGATAATGGTATTGAAACTAGAATTAAAGAGATGCACGGACACGTAGCTAGTACTACTTAATTACGTACCCTGGGTCGCACCCATTTCAGCTCTTGTTTCCATGCGCCTGGGACCTGTTTGATGAAGCTTTGCCAAACCCTGTCCGGCAAAGAAAATGAATAAACGAGTTATTAATTAGTTGATATCAGGAAATGAAATAAAGAGCTGGCTGACATAGTGCGATAATGATTGAAATTACCTGTCGACCATCCCCTTCACGATTAAGTAGTCTTTAGATTCTTTAAGTAGTGATTCCAGTACTTTAACTTTCCCCTCGTCAACTTCAATGATTAGCAGGATCCAGTGGAAACTGCATGCGCACACGTTTGTATAATTAAGCAGGCATGTGCATAACTCATCAACTACACTTATTAACATCTAGTAAGCAAAATAGAATTTGTAGTACAAGACAGTAACACTCACCCGAAGTTGTAAGGAAATACTATTTCTGGTGAGGTATTTAGTTGCTTCAAAAACTATAGCAAGTTCTTCTCTGTCTCTTTTGGGTGACGTGACCACACCTCTTCATTAATGGTATTTGGGTCAATGAACCCAATGCCATAGCGTCCATCTCTTTTCATTTCATAAATCTTCATTCTGCATAATACCACAGAAAAGAATATAGTGAGGATAATTACAGGCAACGAACGAGCACAGCTAGAGACTTAAATTACAGAAAGAAATCACTTACAGACAATAGCAACTGACGAGAGATTTGTCGAGTGCGTCTTGATTGAATAACTGAAACATTTCTTCAAACTCAACCCACAAATCTTTTGCATTGAAGTAATGCTCTTCCTTGACTTTCACCATGAGGGAATCTCGCCCCTTCTTGACTTCTCTCAGGTACCAGTCATGCAAATTGCGCATTCTCGTTGATAGATTCTCGACCTCCCTGACCAGATCTTGGCCGGGGACATATTTCCATGCTACTTCGTGATCTTGAATCTTGGGGAGTTCCTCGATGCCTAGGAGTTGTTCAATAGTGACACCGGCCTCTCTAACCATCTGTCTATGAGCGTTGGTTATTACCGGCTGATCGGCGGTACTCACACCATGTGATTGTACAATGAGCGGGGAGATCGATTGCACTGCCTGTTCTCCCAGCTGGGGAACAGTTTTCCCGCATTTACTACTCCTTGCTTGGCTCGAGCTCGACTCATTATCTTTTTGTGCCACATATAACTTCTTAATACAATGCTCATAGTCTGAGTCCGTCCTCTTCACAGCCGGTTGAGCATTATCAATAAAGTGTTGTATGACTTCATCAGGTATTTTCTCCTTCGGCGGGGGCTGTTTCCGTGCAAAATGGGCCTTCACTTGGGCAGCCACTTCGGCCTTGTTTTCCTCGATAGTCATCTCGTAAGCCAACTTCTTTTTGGCAGGAGGAGAGGCTTTCTTGCTTGGTGCTCTCTTCCGCTTTGGAGAAGGCTGGCGCACCCGAGATCGATATGGCGGACTCGCGCTGATGGGCTGCGTCTCGGGGTGGGGTTGTGGAGACGGCTGACGCGGTGGCGGACTAGCGCCGCGCTGCGTCTCGGGCAGGGTTGGAGTCGGCTGACGCGGTGGCAGACTTGGAGGAGGAGTCGGTGGCCTTGGAAAGACGATGCAATCCTTTCTCCATAGAATGATACGATGTATGGCCTCTCCCAGTGTGCGCTCCTCGTCACCTCCAGGAATGTCAAGCTCTAGCTCGTAATATCCTGACATCACTTCATCAACCCCGACACGAGCATAGCCAGCTGGAATCGGATTGCAATGGAAGTTTGCTTCAGGGGGATTTGTCAAAGCATAGCCGTCCGCCACCTTCATGGATATGTTCTCCACTTTCATGTGTAGCTCACAAGGTGTCGTATATTTGATATCATCCACAGGGTATCTATCCAGCAGTGCTTCATCGGCCGGGGTGGAACCCACGCTGCTTTTCGGCATAGATGGGACGGTTGTATCCAATGCTGGATCTGCTTGCTGCTGCCGCTGAGACGCCCTTTCCTGGCTAAGTGAGTCGATCTCCTCCTGCTGCCTTAGGTAAGCGCGTTCCAACTCCGCGTGCTTTGATTCTACCAGTTGAAGGCGGTCTGCTGCCTGCTTCCTCTGCTCCTCCTGCTGCTTCCTCTGCTCCTCCTCCTGCTGCTTCTTTCTCGCACGGCTTCTGTAAGTGGTGTTCCAATCCGCAAACCCCTCAAACCACGGAACAACGCCTTTGCCTCGTGTTCGTCCCGGGTGTTCAGGATTGTTCAGGGCGCGCGTAAGCTCGTCATTCTCTCTGTCGGGCTTGTACTTTCCCGTTCGAGCATCTTGTATTGCAACAAGTAAAGCGTCAGAGGCTTCTTTAAGACTTGCCCGCTCCATAACCAGTCCTGTCTCTGGGTCCAACTTCCCCCCATGCGCATAAAACCAAGTCCTGCACCTGGGGGGGCAACTCAATGTAACTGGAGTGACCCCTGCAGCAATCATCTGTTCCTCAGCGAGATCCCACTTAGGCCGGCCGACCTGGTAGCCACCTGGCCCCAGAGTATGGTGCCACTTTTTTTTCGCAGCATTAATCTTGTTTATTCTCGACCGTTCCTTAGCTTCTTACGATTCCTTGAACTGCACAAAATCGTCCCAGTGATCTTTTGCCTTCTCCAGTGTTCCCTTGAATGCTGGAGTCTTCTTTCCGTCTGCTTGGTACTTGGCCCATATTCTTTTCTTGTGGTTGTTGAATGCTATCACCATCTTCTTAGGAGCACTCTTCTTGACTTTCTCCCGTTCTTCATCTGTCAAATGATCTGGTAGGGTGAAATGTGCCATGAGCGATTCCCAAAGCAGATCTTTTGCTCTTCCGTCGACAAAAGTAACTCCTTGATCTCCCTTTGCTGGCTTATTCCATTCTTGAACGGAGATCGGGATTTGGTCCCTGACAATAACTCCGCATTGACGAGTAAATTTGTCCGCATTCTTTTTAGGAGCAAGCGGTTCGCCATTTTCTTTGATGGCATCGATGTTGTACTTTATGCGAGCCTGCAACCTTCTGGCCGGGCCTCGTACTGCCCTGCTTGTAAAAGATTTGCTCGATCCGGAGGGCTAAAAGAAGAAAGATCGATTCGTTAATATATATAAATCAATTAATACATGTAATGATCACCAGAGGCCTTATATATATATACCTCGCCGGTTTTTGTTATTTGAAGAACATTTCCTTCGTCATCATTGTTGTGGCCTTCGTCTCTTCGTTCGTCTTCATCAAATATTAATACTCCCTCACCGGCATTATTAAGATATTGCGAGCCGTCATCTTCGAGTTCATTCTCATCTGGGCTCGGGGAGCGTATGATGTCGAACATGGTCTCTTCTCCGTCTCTGCCGGTATTGTCCATAGCTTATATTAACTAATCCAGAAGAAAGACAAAACAATTTAGTATTCAAATTAGAATGCAATCAATAAGGAAAAACTGAATCATAGTAGATAATATGCATCTCGAATAATCCAGATAATATGCATCATCGAATATAATCTCGAATACATCGTCTCGAATATTATCGAATATAATCTCGAATACATCTCGAGTATTAATTATCACTAATACATCTCGAATATTATCATATAACATCACTAGCTAATACAGATCGAATATTATCGAAGAATCTAGTTCACTCGCGGTTCCTGAGGCGCGGGCGGTGGACACCCAAAGAGAAGGAACCATCACAGGATCATAGCTCGGGTGAGATCCCTGAAGAACCTGCCAGGTATTGGAGAACCTGACGTCCAACGCAACCATGTAGCGACGGACGTGCTCGTCCTCCTCTCTGACACGGCGACGTACCACCTCCGCGGGGGCCGGTTGCCTCCGCACCGAAAGTGTCCCACGCGACCGCCACCAAAGAATCTCCGGGTCGACGACGGGAGCCCGGTTTCTCACCAAGTTGCGCGCCCCGGAAGGTAGCACCTCCCAGTGCCAGCCCGGGGAGCCCAGTCCCGGACATGGCGCCTCTCAAGCAGGTTCTCGCCACCGAGTCGATGACGAGGATGCGGGCCGGGCATCGTAGACGTTGAGAACAAATTCTATGCAAATTTAACATTTTTTAAATGCTTGATTGTGATTTTTGTAATTCTTTTTCGCTTGATTTTCCAAATACATGACAAACTTTTGCAAATACAACATTAAGTTATATATTAACATTAAAATATTTTTAATACATGGTCAACTTTTTTCTATGCAACTTTTTCCTATGCAACTTTTTTCTATAAGTATAAAAAACTAAAAAACAGAAAATCTATGCAAATTCCACCGTTCATCTACATATACATATGTACATACATTGTATAAAAAAAACTAGTGAAAAAAAAAACTAAAACATACATACATATAGTGAAAAAATAATCATCTAAAACATCTAAAACATCAAAACATACATACATATATACATATATACATACATTGTATACTAGTTAATAATAATCTAAAACATATCTAGTGAAAAAAAATCGCCGGAGGGGGCGGCTCGAGCTCACAACGGGGTCGATCGAGGCCGGCGACGGCGAGGTCGATCGAGGCCGGCGACGGCGAGGTCGAGGCCGGCGGGCGCGGGCGGCGTCGGAGAGGAGAGGCGCGGGTGGCGTCGATCGGGGATGAGGCGCGGGCGGCGTCGGGGAGGAGGCGCGGGCGGCCGGCGTCAGGGGCGGCGTCGGGGAGGAGGGCGCGGGCGGCGTCGCGGGCGGCGTCGGGGCTCGAGGAGGAGGGCGCGTCCGGCGTCGGGGATCGGGGAAGAGGCGCGGGCGGCCGGCGTCGGGGGCGGCGACGAGCTCCGGCGTCAGGGCAGGCGAGACGGCGTCGGGGCAGGCGCGTACGGCGGCAGCCTGGCGGCGCGGCGACCTCCTCTGTAGTGGTCGAAGAAGCAGAGAACTGTGAAAAAATTTCGAGTGTTGTATATATATGCGGAGACCTTTAGTCCCGGTTGGAGCCACCAACCGGGACTAAAGGCGAATTTTGGCCAGGCCAAGCGGCGGGAAGCCAGGCCTTTAGTCCCGGTTGGTGGTTCCAACCGCGACTAAAGGGGGGTCTTGAACAGCTCTGACCGACCCGCCCACCCTGCATCATGTGCATGATTCAACACGTAATTATTCAAAGTGAAACAGGGTATCTTTAAAAGATCAGGATCTCGATCAGAGAGTTCTGTCTGACCAACCCACCGCTGTATAAAGCATATAATTCACGTGCTTTGATTCCACACATGCCTAGTTACGAGATTGCTCTGTCTAAATTACCCTACTCATAAGAAAAAATAAGTAACCATGCACAGGCAAATACTACTCTCTCTGTAAATAAATGTAAAAGTGTTTAGATCACTAAAGTAGTGATCTAAACGCTCTTATATTTCTTTACGGAGGGAGTACTAATTAACCATGTATCACTCCGATCCAATGGTAATTAAGGTGCAAGGTGGCCTGGAATGTAGTTGAACAAATTTTACCGAAACATATAGTTCATTCTAATGGTGTCTAAGGGACCCTTAGACACCATTGAAATTATAATTCTTGTATTACACTGATTTGGGCATGGGTGTACGTCCGGTAGGAAAGTGATTAAGGAGGCTGCAAAGTAAAACATTGCTGCGGCATGATACAGGTATGAAATAAGTTTAAAAAAATGAAATGCCTTTGTAACAGATGAGTTTTCGTCCGAAATCTTAATACTTCGAAGGAGATGGTCCAGTTTGTACACGAAGTGCATCCAGTTTTTGCCGTAATCCTCTCAACTTTTTAGCACATGCTATGTGAGTGAAATAATGATACCATGCCAAGTGTCAACCTTTTCAGAGTTCATTTGTGCTTTTCAATTTCAGGGTCATTTAGCTCAAAAAAATCATTAAATGCATGAAAAATAGCAAATGAAGTTAGAAATGGTTGAAATTTGAGGATGTAGCTTTGAATGGTGCATATTGAATGCACAAAAAGTCTGGAGTTGAAATAAGTTTAAAAAAATGAAATGCCTTTGTAACAGATGAGTTTTCGTCCGAAACATTGATACTTCGAAAGAGATGGTCGAGTTTGTACACGAAGTGCATCCGGTTTTGGCCGTAACCCGCTCAACTTTTTAGCACATGCTATGTGGGTGAAATGATGATACCATGCCAAGTTTTAACCTTTTCAGAGTTCATTTGTAGTGCTTTTCAATTTCAGGGTCATTTAGCTTAAAAAAATCATTAAATTCATGAAAAATAACAAATGAAGTAAGTAAGGGTTGAAACTTAAAACTACTCATGCTGACTAACAGAAACATAATATAATTTGGCAAAAGAATAACAAGAAAACATATAAACTAAAATATTTAAAACAAATGAACGTATAAAACTAAAAGAGCTAAACAGAATCTGTTTTTGATTAAAACACCTATTTAAAATAACCTAAAAATAACAAATTGAACATACTGATAAAACACACTAATATTAAACAGCAGGAAAAAGAATCACTCAAAAATTTATTTTTAAACTAAAGTTATTCACAAACGAGTGATTCACACAAATTTCAAAGAATTCAAATTTAAACTATTCAAATTTGAAAACTACTGGCACTAACAGAAAGTTTATAATTTTTGTGACCTAAAGCAAAAAGATTCACTCAAAAACTCTAAATATTTGGCTGCAAGTAGAAACAAAAGAAAATAAAATAAAGCAAAAACAGAAAAAATGAAAAAAAAACCTTTAGTCCCGGTTGGCACAACCAGCCGGGACTAAAGGTCCTCCTCCCGCGCTTAATTTGGGCCCCGAAAACAGACCTTTAGTTCCGGCCCGTGGCTGTAACCGGGACTAAAGGCCAACCTTTTAGTGGATTCAACCAGGACTAAAGGTCGATCCTACATAGCTGTCACTTAGCGTTTTCCACCGCCCAGGAGACAGATCGAACACCACACGCCGCCAGGCCGCTCGTCTTCAACCTCCAACGCCGTCCCGCTCGCTCCGGCCCCTCCCCGAGCCCGCAGCCCGCTGCATCTTCCTCGACCACGGGAGCAAGCGAAGAGCCCCACAGCGCCCGCACCATCGTCTTCCTCCTCGCCGGTCGCCGCCACTGCCTTGACCTCGCCCTCGAGCACCGACGCGTCCACGACCTCCTTGAGCCCTCCCCGAGCTCGCGACGACCTCGCTGTGAGCCCCCCTTGTCTTCCCCCGCTCTCCCCTGGCCCGCGCACGGCCTCTAACTACCCCCCCGCACACCCCGAGCTCGGCCACCGCCATGGACAACCAATGATCGATGAGATTGAAAATGTCCTTGTATTTTTCAAGTCATGTTAATGTTAATTATTAGTGTGAGCAGATGGTTAATTTTGATAACGACATTATTGATGAGACATGAGATTTTGGGAGTATGTAATTTTTGTGTGTAGATGAATGTTAATTAGATGGATTTATTATGTATTTTTGTGTGTAGATGAATGTTAGATGGATATGAAGATGGATAGATGTTATATTGATGTATGTTAGAATGATGGATGAGTAGAAATGTTAGATAGATGGATGTTAAATGGATGAATAGAAATGTTGTTCAAGTGTGGGTTCTCTATAAGAAGAATGGTTGGATCAATGATATAAAATGTTGTTCAAATTTGCTCATCTACTATAGTTGTAAAATTTTATTAAATATAAGTAGTATAATAAAATGATAATTATTGCATAGGAATTTGTTTTCATAAGAATTTGTTCTCAACGTCGACGATGCCCGGCCCGCATCCTCGTTGTCGACTCGGCGGCGACAACCTACTTGAGAGGCGCCATGTCCGGGACTGGGCTCCGCCGGGCTGGCACTGGGAGGTGCTACCTTCCGGGGCGCGCAGCTTGGTGAGGAATCGGGATCCCGTCGTCGACCCGGAGCTTCTTTGGTGGCGGTCGCGTGGGCCACTATCGGTGCGGAGGCAGCCGGCCCCCGAGGAGGTGGTACGTCGCCGTGTCAGGGAGGAGGACGAGCACATCCGTCGCTACATGGTTGCGTTGGACGTCAGGTTCTCCAATACCTGGCAGGTTCTTCAGGAATCTCACCCGAGCTATGATCATGTGATGGTTCCTTCTCTTTGGGTGTCCACCGCCCGGGCCTCAGGAACCGCGAGTCAACTGGATTATTCGATAATATTCGAGTTGTATTAGTGATGTTATATGATAATATTCGAGATGTATTAATGTTATATGATGATCTTGCTAAAAAAATTAATCCTCCTCGCCATCCCTCGCCCCTCAGATCGAACCTCTTCGGTGGCTAACTACTATGATTCAGTTTTTGCTTATTGAATGCATTCTAATTTGAATATTAAATTGTTTTATCTTTCTTCTGGATTAGTTAAGCTATAGACTATAGCGGCAGAGACGACCATGATCAAGAGGATATCATGTTCGACATGATACGCTCACAAAACTCAGAGATTGAACCAGATGACGGCTCACAATATCTGAACGAGTCCGGTGAGGGAATTGAGGAAGAACCAATAGACGAAGGGCACACAAACAATGATGGCGAAGGAAATGTTCTTCAATTAACAAAGGCCTCTGGTGATCATTACATGTATTAATTGATTTGTATATATATATATATATTAGCGAATCTTTCTTCTTTTAGCCCTCCGGATCGAGCAAATCTTCTAAAGGGTAGTACGAGGCCCGGCCAAAAAGTTGCCCGATGGCATAAAGTACAACATCGATGAAATCAAAGAAGATGGCGAACCGATTGCTCCTAAAAAGAATGCGGACAAATTTATATGTCAATGTGGAGTTATTGTTAGGGACCAAATCCCGACCACCGTTCAAGAATGGAATAAGCCAAAGGAAGATCGAGGAGTTAGTTTTGTCGACGAAAGAGCAAAAAATCTGTTTTGGGATACGCTCATGTCACATTTCACCCTATCAGAGAGTTTCACAGATCTCCAACGGGAGAAAGTCAAGAAGTGTGCTCTTAAGAAGATGGCCACACAATTCCAGACTTGGAAGAAAAAATTATGGGCCAACTACGTCAACGCAGAAAAGAAGACTCCAGAATTCACTGGACCACTAGAGAAGGTAAAAAATCACTGGGACTTATTTGTGGAGTTCAAGGAATCGGAAGTAGCTAAGGAACGGTCGAGGAAAAACAAGATAAATGCTGAGAAAAAAAAAGTTTCACCATGTTCTGGGGCCAGGTGGCTACAAGACTGGGTTGCCTAAGTGAGATGAATCTGAGGAAAAGATGATTGCTGCAGGGGTCACTCCACAAACAGTGGGTTGGCCCGACAGGTGCAGGACATGGTTTTATGCGCATGGGGGAAAGTTGGATCCAAAGACAGGGGAGATTATTGAACAGGCAAGTCTTAAAGAAGCCTCGGACGCTTTACTTGAAGCAATAGAAGAGGCTCGAACGGGGGCGTTCCAGCCCGAGAGAGAGAACGACGAGCTTACACGCGCCCTCAAGAATTCTGAACACCCGGGACGAACACGAGGCAAAGGCGTTATTCCGTGGGTTGAGGGGTTTGCGGAGTGGAACGACACTTACAGAAGCCGTGCGAGAAAGAAGAAGCAGGATGCAGACCGACTTCAAAAGGTAGAATCAAAGAACGTGGAGTTGGAACGCGCTTTCATGCGGCAACAGGAGCAGATCGACACAATTAGCCAGCAAAGGGTGTCTCAGCGGCAGGAGCAACCAGATCCAGCATTGGATAGTACCATCCCATCTATGTTGAAAAGCAGCGTGGGTTCCACGGGGGTCCCGGCCGATGATGCACTGCTGGCTCGCTACCCCGTGGATGATATCCAAGAGACGACAACTTGTGACCTACACATGAAAATGAAGAACAGATCCATGAAGGTGGCGGACGGCTTTGCTTTACCGAATGCACCTGAAGCAACCATCCACGGCAATCCGATTCCACCTGGCTATGCTCGTGTCGGGGTGGATGAAGTTCTGTCGGGATATGACTCACTAGAGCTTAACTTTCCTGGAGGTCAAGGGGAGCAGACACTGGGAGAAGCCATACGTGGTCTCATTGTATGGAGAAAGGAATGCATCGTGTTTCCAAACTCGGTGCCAAGGCCACCGACTCCTCCTCCAAGTCCGCCGTGTCAGCCGACTCCAACCCACCTCGAGACGGAGCGCAGAGTGAGTCCGCCATATCGATCTCTGCCGCGTCAGCCGAATCCACCCCACCTCGAGGCGGAGCCCAGCGCGAGTACGCGATATCGATCTCCGCCGCGTGAGCCGACTTCAAAGCGGAAGAGAGCAGCAAAGAAGAAACCTGAGCCTCCTGCCAAAAAGAAGTTAGCTTACGAGATGACCGAGGAGGAAAACAAAGGGGTCGTGGATGCCCAAGTGAAGGCCCATTTTGCACCGAAACCGCCCCTGCCGCCGAAGGAGAAAATACCTGAGAAAGTCGTACACCACTTTGTGAATCTTGCTAAACCGGCTGTGGAGAAAAGACGATCAGACTATGAACGCTCTATTAGCAAGTCATATTATCAACAAAAAAAATCAGCAGTCGAGCCTTACAGGTAGTAATAAAAGCGGGAAAACTGTTCCCCAGCTCGGAGAACAGGCAGTGCAATCGATCCACCCGCTCAAGGTGAGTACCGATAAGGCGGTAACTGACGCTGATAGAGAGATGGCTAGAGAGAGGGGTATCACTGTTGAACAACTCCTAGGCATCGAGGAAGTCCCCACGATGGATCCGAAGGAAGTTGCATGGAAATATGTCCCCGGGAACCCTCTGGTCAGGCCTGACGAGGAGGAGCTTCTATCAACGCAAATGCGCAGATTGCATGACTGGTACCTGAGAGAAATAAAGGCCGGACGAGAGAGCCTCATGCTGAAAGTCAAGCCAGAGCATTACTTCCATGGAAAAGATGTGTGGATTGAATTTCCAGAAATTTTTCAGTTATTCAATCAAGACGCACTCGATAAATCTCTCGTCAGTTGCTATTGTCTGTAAGTGATTTCTTTCTGTAATTTAAGTCTCTAGCTCAGCTCGTTCATTGCCTGTAATTATCCTCACTATATTCTTTTGTGTGGTATTATGCAGAATGAAGATTTTTTAATTGAAAAGAGATGGAGTCTATGGCATTGGGTTCATTGACCCAAATACCGTTAATGAAAATGTGTTAAATAACCACAAACAAGACACAGAGAATAGCTTACTAATGTTTTTGAAGGAACTAAATACCAGACCAGAAATACTTTTTCCTTACAACTTCAGGTGAGTGTTACTGTCTTGTACTACAAATTCTATTTTTGCTTACTCGATGTTAAGTGTAGTTGATGAGTTATGCATGCCCGCTTATACAAACGTGTGCGCAGATTCCACTGGATCCTGCTAATCATTAGAGTTGACGAGAAAACTGTTGAAGTACTGGACTAACTAGGTAAAGACCCTAAAGAATACAGGAGCCTGTTTTTGATGCTCGACAGGTAATTTCAATCATTATCACACTATGTCGGCCTCTTTAGTTCATTTCCTGATATCAAGTAATTAATAACTTCGTTATTCATTTTCTTTGCCGGGTAGGGTTTGGAAAAGGTACATCAAAGAGGTTGTCGGTGAATGGAAACCACAGATGAAATGGCGACGGTCCAAGGTAATTAAGTAGTACTAGCTACGTCCGCGCATCTCTTTAATTCTAGTTTCAATATCATTATCATGCTTGATTATTATCTGGTTGAATTCTATTCTCGTAAAGTGTATGAGGCAGGAAAAGGGGACTAATTTTTGTGCATACTACGTTTGCGAGAACATTCGCTTTCTGACCGAAAAGAGCAGAGATGCAAGACATCTTTGGGTACGTAAACACTATTCACAATTTTTTTTATCATGATCTAATTTATATACACACAACTAATATATTCATATTGATCTCCTTCTTTAAAGATGGTGGAGATGCGGGATAGGCTCCTACCAAAGGACCGCATACGAGCACTTCAAGAGAAAATGGCGGGATTTTTGCTTGAGCAGGTCATATCTCCCGACGGAGAATACCATTTCACCTAATGCCTGCATGTAATGATCTGCAAATTGTAGGAGAAATTGTACATACCAAATTGTATATATATATGTGTATGCATGGTCGTACGAGAAATTCTATGATATATGATTGGTTCTACGAGAAATTCTATTATGTATGCATAACGTGTACAGTATGTAGTAGTACAAAATATGTTTGAAATGAAAAAGAATTAAATGAAAAACACAAAATGAAAAGGAAAAATAAACAATAAACCCTAAACCCCTAAACCTTTAGTCCCGGTTGGTGTCACCAACCGGGACTAAAGGTCCCCAGCCCGCAGCGCGCGCTGCCGGCCACGTGGCAGGGATTTAGTCCCAGTTGGTGTCACCAACCGGGACTAAAGGTCCCCAGCCCCCGGCGCGCGCTGCCGGCCACGTGGCAGGGATTTAGTCCCGGTTGGTGTCACCAACCGGGCCTAAAGGTCCCCAGCCCCCGACGCGCGCTGCCGGCCATGTGGCAGGGATTTAGTCCCGGGTCGTGGCCAACCGGGACTAAAGGGTGGGGGCCTTTAGTTCCGATTTATTAGTCCCGGTTGGTAAATCGGGACTAAAGGCCCTTCCTAACCGGAACTAAAGGCCGTTTCTCCACTAGTGGGTGGAGCTCATCGACTCAGGAATTAAGCTCTTATGATACATGTGATGACGGCGGGGTTCGTGAGATTCGTAACAAGACAAGATCTCGAGTTTGATCCTCCACTAGGCATCATTTAACTTAACTATCGAGGAGCACTGCAGGTGTAGTTTAATTAAATCTGTAACTCAGCTTTATCGAGGATGAGAGGCATGCCGCATTGCCTGCCATGTCGGCTCGATGTGACCTCGACGAACGCGGAAGTCATCACGTAACATCACCGTCGGATCAAAAACGAGAACAGCTCAGATCAGGTAATGTAGCATAGATCACTGTAGCGGCACACTGTTCAGAGTTCCTGTGGAGTGTGGACGCACATTGTAGCAGCTATGCTGTAGACATGTACTGCAGAGAGGGTACTGTTTATGTTGCCCTGACCGCTGGTTCTTGATCTGACGGTCCCAGAGAGAAAGAATGTCGTGGTTACTGTTCATCGGTAACCGGCCTCTAGCAAGTCATTGGATCTCATTCCGATGAACGCTGCAACAGCAATGAAATAATTTACTACTACAAAACATTCTTGTTCAGCTGTGGCTCAGTGTTGAGCCATTGTATGCTTAGATCTGAAACTGATGTACGAGCCAGCCGTATAAAGAATCAGGCATCATGAGGAGGGCGGTCGGCAGTGTGCCAAGACGCTGAGCTTCTGCAGCAGGCGGTGCAGCGCTTGCGCATCATCAACACTCAAGCCATGGAGCCTCAAGTCGCTACTTAGGGGAGGCTGCGTCTTTTGGGAGTGAGTCTGCGTGCTCGTACATGACCTCGCTCGTGTAATCGGATAATCTTTAGTATGGGTGAACTTGTCCTGTTTCGTTTTCCTTTCATGCTGGTTATGTTGGTTAAGACTTTGCCTATGTTGCGGGCTTTATTAAGTTAAAGCCGGACGTCTCTGGCATCTATGTTCTACTCCCTCCGTCCCATAATATAAAAGCGGTTTGTGTCAAAAACGCTCTTATATAATGGGACAGAGGGAGTGAAAAACAAAGTGTGCCATGTGACAGATGTAGATATTTTTAGGGAAGAACAACAAAGTGACCTCAGTGGCGGTGCCGGGAAAAATGAGTGAGGAGGGCCTGAGTGTTGTTAATCCTTGTTGGGGATGGCCAGCCTACTAGATTACACTATTTTTTTAGCGGTCAATAATCATCTATTTACATGCATATCTATAACTATACTAATTAGGCACTTCCTAGAAATTTCTACGTTAATTAGAAAATATTAACCTAGGCACTTCGTAGAAATTCCTACGTTAATTAGAAAATATTAACCGTTCATCTGGTGGGACCAAATTATTATGGTGTAGATTAGCCCACATAATCCTCGAGAAAAAGATTACTCATAGGGTCCATAATCTTTTCACGGTTGTAGAAATAGAAACAAGTCTCGGCTCAGCCTTTCACATGGCCCTCGCATACGGCAGCGCAATAACAGACGTGCAGAATCAACACAGTTCGGTTGATTAGCTATTACCTACGTACGAGTTCCCCAAAACAAAAGATTAGCTGGTTATACATATTTTTCTAGACAAAAAAATATCTATCTATACCCAGCCATTGATTTTGTGTGTCCAAACCGAATCCCACGTAATGAGAGAAAGAGAAAAAAAAAACTGTTTAGAGTAATATAGAACCCCACGAGTCAAAAGACTTGCGTCTCACGTAAAAAAAAAGTCTTGAATCTCTTAAGTCGTACTACAACCATACTGTCCATTGCAGACCCGTGGGGTTAATTCTCTGCTAACAAATCCTCTCCAGCCCTCACGTCCTATAGGCTAACCTACCAGAATCTACCCAGTAACCCACGTACTTCTCTACATACACGATGACTCCGGCAAACAGCGGAGGGTTCGTCCCAGGCGGCCTCAACTCCAGCAAGTAGTTCATCTAAATAAACTCCAACAAGTAGTACAGCAGCAGATGGTGTTGTATTAACACGTCAATCCGGTGGTCTAGGTTGTTATACCTTTGTTTTTCAATTCCAATCTCTATTGTTCTCGCAAGAAATTCTCGCTTTTTTTTCTGATATTATTTTCTCAGTATTCTCCTTTCAATATACGCAGTATTACAGAAAAAGAGAATTGGTTATCTACTTAAGTAATTTGATTGATGGATTCACACAGCAATGTCACGTACAGACGAGAAGACTCAAGAAGTGAACCATGCATCCGACAGTAGATACTTTCTGACAGGTAATTGGACATTTTTGTGACAGACGCACGCATGAGCGTTATATATATGGCGATGAGCTAGCTATCTAGGATTCACCTATGAGGGGCCAGCTGGGATGAGGATGTTTAAGAGGTACACATATTGTGTCGGTTCTTAAACTGTAACTCACAAACATACAGGCTACTAATCCATGTCTCAATATTTTTCCAGATTGTTACTTACATTGTGCGGTGACCAAGGACGAATGCATAGCATAGTGATGATCGACGCTTGATGTGGTACCATGTTAAAGTGTATCATGTTATCTAGCACCTTACGGGCTGGTATCTTCGTTTTCCAATCTAGATCTCTGTCTTTACAATAAGAATATCTCATGTGCTTTGATATTATTTTCCCCTTTTCTCTTTCCAATATAAATGTGTAGACGGACGAAGTTGATGTTGACGAGGCGCCGCACCAGGCTTGCCAGGCCCGGGGATACATCGTGGACGAAGGCACGCGTCGGTGTTGCCGGCATCGGGCATGCGTAGACGGGAACCGGCACGAGTTATACGCCATCTCGAGGAGGCTAGCAGAGAAGGACTCAACGACGGTTGCAGCGCCAATCGGCGTGAGGCCGATGTCGCCCGCGGTGGTCGGAGTAGATGAAGTGGTCGGGAAAGATGACGGCGACGCTGGCGATGAGCTGGTGCTGGACGAAGACGAAGAGGTGGACTGCCGTGGCGGCGGCGGAAGAAGAGCGGCTAGGTTAGGAGCGCGGCGGCGGTGCTCGACGTAGGCGAGAAACCCGACAGCGTGACGAAGAACCACGCGGACGGTGGTGTTCCCGCGCCGAGGGTGGCGGCGCGGCACAGACCACGTAGAAGTCGACGCCCGGGGACGGCGGAGTGGACCGCGTGCTGCGGTGCTACAGCCCGAAGGCGCGACGCAGCAGCAGCGCGTGGGTCGGGGCGACAGCGGGAAGACCTCAAGGCGGCGGCGTGGACCGCGTGTCGCAGCGCGACGACCCGAAGGGGCGACGGCGGGGACGACGCACGGGTCGGGGCAGCCGCGTGGAGGACCTCAGGGCAGCGACGCTGCGGTCCGAAGGGACGACGCAGCGGCAACCCGTGGCTCGATCGGTGGTAGGCGCGTGCTCGGGGACGTGCTTGGCGAAAACGTGCGCAGGGTCGGTTGATCAGGCTGATGGCAGCACTGTACGCGCCATGGCGTGGATGACGCGCGGATCGGAGTCGATGACGACGTTGTCGGTGATGTCCCGGCGATGACGACGAAGACGGGCCGGCGATGGAGATCATGCGGACGAGAGCGGCCGGCAGCGACGCATGAAGGCGTCCCTTGTGCGGGGCATCCAGCCTTGCCGCGCGGTTGATGATGAATTGTCCGGTGTAGAGTCGACGCCGTTGTCGGAGTAGAGGCGCGTGAGGATGACGGACGGTGGGCGACGCAATCCGATCTATGATCGGTGAATCAAAAAAGAAGACCGACCAAGTGACAAGCGGAGAGAAAACCAATCAAGGGATAGGAAAAACTCACCAGGCTAGCCGATCACAGATCAGCGGACGAACCCTGCTATGGGTCGTGCGGCCCCCGGTGGAGATCATATACTACCAAATACAGAGATATGCCTAGATACTCTAACAGTAGCCTGGCAATATGAGCGTTGTAGGATCTTCTCCATTCGGTTAGATTACAAGATGTGTGTCGAAACGAGGGATAGACGAGAAGCCTGGCTTATTGGGACATGATCTGCATCATATCCTATGCAGCAAATGAAGCAGTGGAAGGCTATGTGGCAGGTACATCTCCAACCGAAGAGAACAGTTAGCTACAACGTCGCTGCCTAAGACGGACATCAGGCATCACGCAATATGGCACCGAACGAGTGTGCTCTTTCTGTGGAGCCCAAGACTCATGGTGCCATTAACTCTCTGGTTGAATACCCTAAAAAAAACTCTCTGGTTGAATGCAATCTAGCGACATGTGTATGGGCATTATCTGATGATATTCTGGTTGAGCATATATTGAATGCATCCTATCAGAATGCCAAGGACTTCATATCGTCCACGATCGAAACATTCCAACACAATGATAGGGTTAAAAGTTTAGTTAGTTACTCTATGGGCGTTGTGGCATGCAAGGACAGCCATCCATGAGGAGATTTACCGGTCACCAATTTCTGTTCATGCATTTGTTCGAAACTTTATAGGGGGAACTGGAAAGCACCGAGATGATCAAGAAACGGAGCGTATCAACTACAACTGGTGCAGGTGGAAATAGCCGGATCGCTCCGCCATCGGGGACTAACAAACTCAAGGTTGATGCAACGTTTGGGAAGAACCAGAATAGAGGTGATGTTGTTGCAAGGGACAGAGAAATGCAGATTCATGGGTGCTTCGGCAATCATGTTCGATGGCAGAACTGAACCTGCAATTCTAGAAGCAATAGAGTGTAATGAAGCTATTAACCTAGCAGAAAATATTGTCCGAAAAAAATTTAATCGCAAGTGATTGCCAGGAGGTTGTTCCCAGTTTGAAAGAAGAATCCATGGGAATGTACGCACATGTGGTGCTGGTGCATGAAATAACAGACAAGCTGAAAGTCTTTTAGAGCGCCGACATCATCTACGTAAATGGACCAGCGAACTCAGAAGCTCATGCTTTGACTCGGAGTAGTTTATATTCCTGTAATTCTGAGCCTCTAATGAGTAGTATACAGGAAGATACTAAAAAAAGGCATTGCATGTACGTAGTCTCGGGAAGACTAGGAGAATATCTGGTGCACTGGTTCTTATGATGTCACCGTTGCACATTTTAAAATGTTTAAAAAATTATAAAACAAAATTGGCACATTCACACAAAATCAATGTAGGTTGTCACAAAATTTCAAGTTAAAACTCGAAACATAGAGCGAATCAACCTGTGATTGGACGGTTAGAAGGACAGTGATACCCCTAGTACACCAGGATTCAAGTCCTGGTGCTCGCATTTATACTGAATTTATTTCAGAATTTCCGGCGATGCACGTCTAGTGGGAGGAGACGTTCCCGTCGACTACGAGGCGCCTACGGTGACTTCGTAAAATCTCAAGATGATATGCTTGCTCAGTCTCTTGGAGATGCTCATTGGGGTAGTGTGTGCGTGTGTGCGTTGATACGGATGAGTGTATGCGCGTGTATATGAACCCTTGTGTCTATACCGTGTTAAAAAAACTCGGAACATAGCTTAAAAGCAAAAATGACAAATTCAACATTGAATAGTACATAACATAAGATGAGCTTCATTATCAAAAAAGAAAAACATAAGATGAGCTTTAGATTTGGCCCATTATCATATTGATGTCAAATTTGTCATTTTTGTATCTCAGAAAATATGTGAAATTTTGATACGAAATTTTGTGACAACATACATTAATGTTGTGTCAATATGCTGCTCCCTCCGTCCCAAAATAAGTGACTCAACTTTGTACTAGAGTTAGTACAAAGTTGAGTCACTTATTTCGGGACGGAGGGAGTATATTTTTTTCTAACTTTCTTTACCTAATAATAAAGCACGGATAACTTCTGGTCGTACGTCGTGGCGTTTTTGCAAAAAAGCCCCTGACGTTATAGACATTCAACCCGCGCTCCTAACTTAAGTGGCATATCTATAAAACGTTTCAGTTTTGCAAAAAAGACCTTGCATCTCATCCGCAGCCGCCGCCACCATCCCTGCTCCCGCCGCCACCCTCACCGCTCGCCAACGCACGGCTCCTCCCTGCTCCTTCCTTTCTCCCCTACTTCTCTCTTCAATCTTCGTCCTGGCCAGTGGAGCGGTGCCGCACGGGAGCCATGGGACACCCACCCCGCACCTCAGGAGGAGCCATCTTGGGGTGGATCCAGGCCCATGCCCCGCTAAGAGGAGGATGGCGGAGGGAAGGACCGGCGGCGGCGGTGGCCGTTTGGTAGCAGCGAATGGCGGAGGGGGAAAAGAGTGGGGAGATGGACCATCCGGGGAAGGTCGGTGACACCGCCGCTGCCTTCTATCCTTTGTTGTGATGTCGCTTCTACTTCCTGTTCAGTAGGGGATCTGGGCGATGGCCGAGTCATGCTTGGCTGGAGGACAACGGGGCGACGGTGGTGTGTGGAGGCCGGTTGGGTGGAGGAGTGAGGATGGGGTGGCAGGGTCATCGCCGGTCGTCGGGGACAAGACGGGGGCATAAAAGAGAGAAACGGGCTCGATCTGGTGTGAAAAGGAGAATGAGAGAGATAACGGCATTGTGGTGTTGCATTGCTGCTAGCTGAATTTTGCATAGACATGGCAAGCTGATTGATACATGCACAAATGCTGCTGCTATTTTTGTTGTTGCTACCCTAACTCATAGGTACACAAATGATGCCCCTGACGTTATAGACATTCAACCCGCGCTCCTAACTTAAGTGGCATATCTATAAAACGTTTCAGTTTTGCAAAAAAGACCTTGCATCTCATCCGCAGCCGCCGCCACCATCCCTTCTCCCGCCGCCACCCTCACCGCTCGCCAACGCACGGCTCCTCCCTGCTCCTTCCTTTCTCCCCTACTTCTCTCTTCAATCTTCGTCCTGGCCAGTGGAGCGGTGCCGCACGGGAGCCATGGGACACCCACCCCGCACCTCAGGAGGAGCCATCTTGGGGTGGATCCAGGCCCATGCCCCGCTAAGAGGAGGATGGCGGAGGGAAGGACCGGCGGCGGCGGTGGCCGTCTGGTAGCAGCGAATGGCGGAGGGGGAAAAGAGTGGGGAGATGGACCATCCGGGGAAAATCGGTGACACCGCCGCTGCCTTCTATCCTTTGTTGTGATGTCGCTGCTACTTCCTGTTCAGTAGGGGATCTGGGCGATGGCCGAGTCATGCTTGGCTGGAGGACAACGGGGCGACGGTGGTGTGTGGAGGCCGGTTGGGTGGAGGAGTGAGGATGGGGTGGCAGGGTCATCGCCGGTCGTCGGGGACAAGACGGGGAAATAGAAGAGAGAAACGGGCTCGATCTGGTGTGAAAAGGAGAATGAGAGAGATAACGGCATTGTGGTGTTGCATTGCTGCTAGCTGAATTTTGCATAGACATGGCAAGCTGTTTGATACATGCACAAATGCTGCTGCTATTTTTGTTGTTGCTACCCTAACTCATAGGTACACAAATGATGCTTCGATTTTATAGAGAGGGAGAGAGGTGATTACTTTGTGACGTTATACAGAGGGAGATATACCTCCTTCCATTTTATACTGAGAGAGGTTTATTGCTCTCTAATTTCATACAGAGAGGGGGTACCATGTATGAGAGGCCGGGGAAGTGAAATTCTCCCCCAATTTTAAGCCCGCGTCCCCCGCGTCGCCCCCGCTAGGGTGACTCGGGCGGAACCCTAGTCCGCGCCGCCGCCACCCCCTCCTCCTCCCTCCCTTCCCTGCGCCGCCGCCGAAGGAAGCCGGCGGGCAAAGCCCGCGCGGTTGACGGCGGCGGCGGGGGCTCTGCCGCGCGGCGTCCCGACGGTCTGGGGCGGCGGATCTCGACGCGTCGCGCCCCTCGTCTCCCGTTCTGTCTCCTGCGTCGCGTGGCGGCCATGTCGGCCAGTCCCCGCTCCCGTGCGGGCTGGTGCGGGCTGGTGGCAGCTGGCGATCCAGTCGGTGGGGGTGGGGGTCGAGGCGGGGTCGGCCGGTGGATTGAGGGCGGGTGCGGCCAAGATGGTGGTGCTCGGCCCGACAGCGTCTTGGTGGCGCTCCGGCGGCTCCTGGCGCTGTGGATCCGGCGGATGGCGGCTGTTTGGTGGCTCCAAGCGCGTGGATCCGGCAGATGGGGTGGCGGCCGGCGGCTCTTCCTGTTCGGCGGCGCCCTCTTGGCGGTGCGGCGGCGGCTGCGGGGTGTCTGGGTTTCGGCCCGGCAGTTCTGCGCTGCGGGATGGGGCGGGGTGGCGGCCCCTCCTCCCGGCTTGGTGCTGCAGATCTGGCCGGCTTGCTAGCCCGGCGGTCTTGTCCGTTCGTTGGCTGCAGGCGGCTGGGGTTGCGGCGTGAGGCTAGACATGGCGGCGGCCCGTGCACGAGTTTTGGATCCCTTCGATCTGATCCGGGTGAAAACTCGCCTTCGGCTTCTGCTAAGGCCGGCGGTGGCGGCGTTATCTACGTCGTTCCCTTCTTGAAGGCATCGCCGTGGAGAAGTTCAAGGCCAATCTCTGCTACCTCCGGGGGAAACCCTAGATCGGATGATCGGATGACGGCGGCGCTCTTGTGTCGTTCCTCCCTTGGGGGCGTCATTCTTGGAGGTACACATGGGATCGAGGGACCAGAGGACGGATTCTTTGGTGGAGCGGTACTTCATCTCTCACATTAATGGCGGCGGGTCTCGGCGGCATGGCGCTGTGAAGACTCAGCGTCCGATGCGCGGAGTTGGACTCGCGCAGGAGGAGGTCGCTGTCTGGCGTCGTGGTGACGTCGATGGCAGAGGTGACTGGCAAGATTTATGCAGTGATTCATCCTGAAGACGGTACGACGGAAGATGGCGGCGGCAAATCCTACAACGTGTGCAAGCGGTGCACGTTTTGGGACGCCTAGACCAGCTGGTCTTTTAGCCACTGGATTAGATTGTGTCTGTTATGCGGACAGCGCACATCTGTATGTTTGTAGGCTTAGCGATTTTGATCGCCTAGAAGGTGGCTTTGGGTTGATCCCTATATTCATTTGGTCAGGATCCGGTGAATAATTAATAAAGATGGCTGTGTGCATCTTGATGATGCAGAGGCCGGGGGTAATCCTCCATTTCTAAAAAAATACAGAGAGGGGGTAGTGTTGTACTGTTGTTGATTGCTTTGTGATGGCAGGAAATTGCTTCTTCTGTTCCCCGATGTCTTATTTGCTCAGTCAACCAGGGTATGTGGTTCATGTACTTTGTGATGGAAGAAACTTCTTCTGCACCTACCTGCTTTCTCTGTCCTCCGATGCTGCTGCATTGGAGCCAGGCAAGGCCCAGTCCAGGAGGAAGGAGAAGAGAAGAAATGGTACAAGGACAAGAGAAGAAGCAGCAGAAGGAGGACGGGAAGGCTGTAGCCGCAGCAGAGAAAGACGAGGTAAATGTAGGCCTACACTTAGCCGTGATTATGCAGTATGATGTATTTTAGAGCTGAGGATTCAGAGTTTTTTTAACAACAATTGTCAGTAGACTCGCTTTGAATTGGAAGCTGTTGTGATGCAGTGTAAATTAAACTTCAAAGTGTCTATTTGAATTTTCAGCAGAAATCTGAACCATGGCTTGCATTGAGCTATATTTCTAAAACATTGTACAAAGTGTTATTTTTAGGATGCCAAGTTTCTTCTTTCCAGTAGGAAATTTTGGCCCTATTCGGTTTTAATGGTGGAAAGAAACAAAGTTATTTTTTATTATCAAATGGAGTCAAGTTGCTAATCTATAATTTACAAAGAAGTAAGGAAGTGTTCTTTTGTGTGTCGTTGCTTATGCCTTTTATTTTTGTACTGGTCAATTTTAATAACTCTCATACTTTCATTGTAAATTATAATAAGAGGTATGTTCAAATTGTATACTTATACAACGAATGAATAGTACAATTTCTTTTACAGTGATGTTAGTTGCATATAAATTCTAGCTTTCTGTGTTATTTCTTATGCTGATCCGTTTATTTATGCAAAGGTGTGCTCATTCATTGTTATAATTGTCTGTGGTTTCCTAGGATGGAGAGGCGAACCTCAAATGCGCAACATCTGATCTTGCTTGCTGAGCTGCTACTCCTGGTATACACCCCTTAAACACAAGCATGTCTTTATTTATTTGTTTACCTTGCTTTGCTTCAATGGAAGAAATAAAAATAAGAAACAACTTTTGCTGCGGATCTCTAGGAAAATTTGGAACAGTATTTGATCTGGGGACAACAACTATGAAAACAATTGATCTTGGATTTGAGTTTCTTTTAATCTTTAAATGATGTACGGGGCCAGCAAATTCAGTTATTTGGTTTTGTAAGTTTGATATTTCTGAAACTTGTTAGGATTTAGGGTGCATATCAGAAGGAGATGTGCATCACGCTCAATGGTGAGACAAGAACCTGATCCGGTCACATATTTCTTTTGCTTCTCTGCCATGTCCAAATATAGCAAACATGTTTGGTGTTTGTTTAAATGCGAGCTTCAGAGGTAGCTTAGTCGATACTAAATGTTTGGCACCAGAGTTTTTTCACAGTAATCAGATGTTTTTTACTGAAGGCATTCCTATCTTACTGCATGTATCACTTAATATTAACGCTTCGGCATTACTCGCGACTTCTGATGACACAGTGTGTTCATTGTCCAATGTGCTGTAGGACCATTGAACAGTGCTCAGAGCATACACCTATTCGTGCCTCGGTATGCTGGACTTAGATGAAGTTTCCCATAATAGTTGGCAGTTTACATCGACATGGCAGACAGGGATGTGGAATGACAAAAGATGATATTTTGGAAGAGCTGGTTCTGGAGCTGATATCCAGCTACTTTGAGTACTTCCAATATTGTTTTCTACTTGCAAAGTTGTTTGGGTGGTAAATTATTTTTCAAGTTTGCAAGCATATATTTATTAATTTTCTAACCGTTGCATCGCACACGCCTTTTGGCTTGGCCTTCGCCCTCCACGCGCGCCAGTTGCAGTGGAAGCCTAGCTCCCGCAGCTCTGCAGTGAGGCCGCGCAGAGAGTGACGACAACTTCTGAGGCCATGGCTAGCCTGTGATTACCAGAGTGGCGATGAGTGCGATTTGGATACCTGTTATTTTTGCTCCTTCTGTTTTGATTTGAGCTGATGGGGATGAGATGTGACCCCGCTGCTGGGCGTCGCAAATGCCACAGCTCCAATGTATGCCCTAGCTTCGGTGATGCACAGGTGAGGCTACTCGATTTGGTGCAGTTGCCCTCCTTCCAAGTAATCAAGTTTTTTTCGTTGAGATTTTAGATCTCTTGAGTTTCAGCTTAGTTCAAGGATAGAAAAACATGCTCCTGATGGATTCAACGAGGAAGACCATTAGCCACTTTTTCAGAATTGGATGGTGTGGTGCACCTTCATCTTGCTGTCCAATTTCTTAGCTTATTTGCTTTAACCGTACTACAGCTATATAGCAGGATAAGGATCCAATCTTGTGACGCCACTCCATTTGCACCATCGTCAAAAGTTGCACATGAGTTGATTCAGACTTTCAGAGTTCAGAGAACACCTAGCAGAGTTAATCGGCCTGAAGGTATATCAGATCCTAAGGAAAGAGGACCCGGTTCAGATTTGTCACTACTCTGTGCTATTGGATAGCCATGGTATGTGTTAGTTTTATTTTACCACAGAAGTTTGGTTCTTGGGAGTTAGGATATCAGGTGTATACATTACTTTTCTTATGAATCTGTTCTCTTTTAGTGCACTATCTATCTATCAAAGTTGTCAAAGAAATTGATGGCCACGGCTCAGCGGCGTCGTGGCGAATGGCGAAACTTCTAAGATGGACGGGGGAGTGGTGGTAACGCGGGGCTGGAAGACGTACATATTTGAGGAAATATGATTCATAAGGTTTCATATTAACAAAAAATGATAGTCTTTGTAAAGTAATCCGAACATTTTGTTGATTCCGGGACAACTTTATTCTCCAATATGAATCTGTAGAAAAGATATGACATACATTTGTGCAAATTGATAATGTAAGCTCATCTCGGAACTTTATTCTTTTTTCAAGATTGATTTACTTGGTGGTGCTAACTTCCATTTTCTCAAAACAGGACACGCGTGCTATTTCTGAAAAAAAGAAGCTTCTCTGTTGGCTGGCATCCCTGATGGTACTTTTAGATATGTAGGAAAAGAAATGGTGTCTCATAATTCAATGGATGTAGACCAGTAGGGTCAATTACAAATTGTTGGCTGTAAATGACTTTCAGTTTCTAGCTTTCATAAAATTTAGACATGTACTGTTTAACAGTATGCTGTGGTTGATGGTGGTCCTATGTGCTGGTTCAAATTATCATGTTGGATATTATTGCTTTTACTAGCAGTTGCAGTGCTCTTATTATTTTATTTCCACAAATATCATCATGTTTTGCTATTGATGTAATGCTATATTTCTTGACTGAAATCAAACCCGTTAGTTGTTGCTGTGGTGCTCTTATTATTGTTATATTCCTTCACAGAAAGCAAACCTTGTTCATGGCCAACTTATAGAATAGCAGATACAGAGTTCAAAAACCATCAATCTCAGGAACACTCTGGCCATGTGTTTGATTCTGTTGAAGACCCAATATACGATGAGGTGTTGCAACTTCTAATGTTGAGCTATATGGACTCTATGATCAGAACCACCATGACAAACATACGGGTCAATAGAATTCAGAAAGTTGCAGTTTATTGCTCCGAAACTATGGACGATAGTTTATGCTGCCGATCACTGCACCACCCTAATCAAACGGTCTGCTGCAGTTTAATTCTATGCATGGATCTCTCGATCTAACTGTCGTCCAAAAATCGTCTTATTGGTCTCGTGTGCATATATTCAATAATGGCTTCACTTTCAATGAAAATCGTTAACTGGACTCCCATGATTGCGGTGGTGTATTATTCGGCAAACAGTAGTATTGTCGCCTTTTAATGTTTTCATTCACATCCATGGTCATATATGCTGCTTGGATGAAACAATGGGTCCTTATTTTTGATATAAAAGTTAACGTCAGGTGTTTTGTTTGGGCCAAGCCCAAATAGGTTAAAAAAACTAGAATAAACTCTTCCCAACCAAACAACCATCTGTAATAATTCCCTAACAAAAATGCTCTAAAATATATCTGTAAAAAATTAACACAGTATAAATAGCTTTAAAATGTTCACACTATTTTTGTTTCAAAAAATTATGTTCGCATTTTTTTTTAAAAGTTAAAAATTCCAAAAAAAAGTTCAATTTTTACTAAAACAAATTCCATTTAGAAACGTACAACAAAAAAAACATTATTTTCAAAAAAACATCTGTTCAGAAAATGTTCTTTTTTCTGTAAAAAAAATGTTCTTTTTTAGAGAAATGATACAATTTTCATAAAAACGTTAACTATTCTTAAAAAGTGTTCCAATTTTTAGGAAAACGTTAACTTTTATTAAAAATAAGGATTTTTTCACGTTTAACCTTATTATGGACGTTTATTAAAATTGGATGTAAAAAATAGTACACAATGGCACATGTGCCTTTTTTTCGCCCGGTGCAACGCACGGGCATTTGTACTAGTTTATATAATGTTCTAGACATCCGATGCACCGGTAGCACCACAAGTGTGGGTGCACCGTGTAAATTCTCGGCGAAGATTACAATGCAATCCCGAGCATGGGTGCCAAACTAGAAAAACAAACGTGAACCGTTGGATCTCTGATGGATCCGTACGCAGAGTGGAGAGCTAACAACGCATGCTTGCTATAAGATGATGGAGTCCGAGCCGGAGAAGGAGAAGAAAACGAGTCCGAGACGAGAAGATATATGGATGCTGTGTACATATATACGCACGTACTACCTCCATCGATCGATCGATCGATCGTCACGCTGACCAACCTCTGGGTCGTATACATAGTTACATACACACAGCTAAAGAAGATGGAAGACACAAGCCCTCAAAAAAAAAAAAAAAAAAGATGGAAGACACGCCGGCGCCTCCTAATTTTTTCCCGGACGATGTGGTCCTCGAGGTCCTGGCGCGCGTGGACGTCGCTGTCCTGTTCCGGTGCGCCGCGGCGTGCAAGCGGTGGTGCTACCTCATCGCCGACCCCTCGTTCCTCTAGAGCAATGAAACTGACTGGGCCGGGGGAAAAAGCGGCAGGCCCGCCCGTGGTTACGGATGACATGCCCATGGAGATAGACTGGCCGGCATTGCTCATCGCTCGCCTAGCTCGCTACGCCTAACTCATACGAGTACCTGGCAGTGGCACCTGTATATCGTGACATGCTTTCAGTTTTTTCTTTTCTTTTGAAAGGTGCTTCCAGTTGTTTTGTTTGGACGTGCAGCTGATTGTATACGGTCGGGCATTATATTACTGCTGGCAGAGGATCTTCTATTCTATTTCGTCACTACTATTAAAGGGGAGTGTGATGTCGACGTGATGGGTTTAACCGTGAGGTCCTGTATGACGCCTGCGTGCGTCAAACAGCTGCACCTTCGCACATGCGCGATCCGACTGGGCAGGCCCATTTAGTGAAACACTGTGGAGGGAGGTGCACTGTAGCGGCATGGAACTGTATCAAACCGAAAACTGTTACGCCCGCTTAACTGTAGCGAACCGGTTTTAAATAGGGTTTTTATGAACAATTTCTTAAGATATGAATTTTTTTTCAAAACACAAACAATTTTTGAGAAATGTGAACATTGTATGAAATTTGAATTTTTTCCGCAAAATATCGAACAATTTATGAAATTTTTGAACATTTTTTGAATAGCAGTCAACACGGGTTGTTCAACAGGTCTGGTAGCAGAAAAATACAACATGAGGTTATTTGTCGCTCATGAATGGGGGAGTTAAAAGCCGAAACCATCCCATTTGCGGTTAGGTTTGCAGAAAACCACCTGGTAGCTTTTTTTTTTGCAAAAGCCACCACGTTTCTAGTAAACTTTTTGCAAAAAGCACTGATGGGCCGCTTTGGCGCGTCTAAGAGCGTTTATGACAGTGGGACCAGATTGTTAGAGCTAACTTGGCAAAAAATATTGCCATATACACATGTTGAATAGTCTTCTTCATTCTCTTTAACACATACACCCCTGGATCAAATAAAAAAGGACCCCGATATGGACGGAACGTTCGGTCTGGGGAGGAGCCAGACCGAACGAAACGTTCCCGCTGGGAGGGGAGAACGAACGAACGTTTCTCGTTCAGTGGGAAACGACCCCCAGCCCGAACGCCCCTCTTCAGCCTTCACGTCAATATGGGCCAGAAAAAGGCCCAGGTTCTAGCGCAAACAAAGTATCAGCCTTTTAGAAGAAAAAAAACGAAAAAAAGTAATAATGGGTCACAAATTGCCATGATGTATAACAGTAATAGTGTCCAGAAAAAACACATTACGAGATAGAAAAAGCACATAAATTCCCATTATGTATAACATGAATTTGTCACAAGATTGTGAAAGAACAAAAAGAATTTTCAAAAACTTTGCCACATGAGGAGTATGGTATTTTTACTATAATACATGAAGAGTGTGGATGAAAATTAGCCATCATGTGCAACAAAAAACAAAGTGTACCATCTATTGTTAGTAGTAAATGCCATGTTTTGTAAACTAAATGTGGCATAGTCTACAGTAGCAAAAATTCGCATGAACAGTCAAAAAAAGTCAAAATTTGCCATGGATGTAAACTAATCTTGCCATGACAGAATAAAAGTGAACTTGCCATCCTCCATAAATGTAAATATGTCATGAGCGATAAAAGGTAAAAATTGCCACCATGTGGAGCACAGACAAAAAAAATACACCATCTATTGTTTAGTAGTAATTGCCATTATTTGTAAAAGTGAATGTGCCGTAGTCTATAGAAGCAAAAAAATCCTATGAACGGTGGAAAGGGCAAAAACTGCCGTGGATGTAAAGTATTTTTGCCATGGCAACGTAAAATTAAAACTTCACATGCTCCATATAAGTAAATTTGGCATGAGTGTCAAAGAGTAAAATTTTGCCATGTATGTTAAATAAAAGTTGCCATGGCAATAAAAGGTTAATTTTGCCACGGTAAAACTTGCCATGTATGTTAAAGAAAATTTGCCATCTATTTAAAAGTAAAGTTGCCATACAAATGAAGGTAAAAAATAGCCATGGCAAAAATAAAGTAAAATTTTGACATGGCAAAAATAGAGTTAAATTTGCCATGGCAAAAATGGAGTAAATTTTTCCATGGCAAAAATGGATTAATTTTTGCCATGGAAATAAATTAAAAAATACCATGGCCATACAAGTATATTTACCGTGGTACGTAGTTAAATTTGCCATGCTCTAGAAATGTAAAATTGCCATCATATTTAAATTAAAATTGCCATGCTCTTTACAAATAAATTTGCCATGGCAACTTAAACTGAAATTTGCCATGGCAACTTAAACTAAAATTTGCCATGTGAATAAAAGTATTTTTGCCATGGCAAAAATGGAGTAAACTTTTGGCATGGCAAAAAATGAACTAATTTTTGCCATGGCAAAAATGCAGTCCTTTTGCTATGGAAATAAATTAAAAAATGCCATGGCTACGCAAGTATATTTAAGATGCTACATAGTAAAATTTGCCATGTTCTAGAAATGTAAATTTGCCATCATATTTAAATTAAAAATTGCCATGCTCTTTACAATAAATTTGCCATGGCAACTTGAACTGAAATTTGCCATGGCAACTTAAACTAAAATTCCACTCCATGTCCCTGCAGACGCACAAGCATAGCCCAGTTCGCACAACTAACAGGTAGTACAACTAGTAGCAACCACTACTGATTTCTAAAGACAAATAGATGAACTATAGATCAACTAAAGCAGGCAACTGGCAAGCACCGATTCCAGCCGGCGGATGTACATACCTGCTTGGTACAGGCGGCGAGCGGCGGCTAGCTTGTTCCAGCCGGCACGAGCAGAGTCGACAGGGGCAAGGGCCAGGGAGCCCGCGCGCCCCTGGCAAGTTGCCATAGCAAGTTTGCCATGTTTTTGAACATCTTAATTAAAGAACTTTCACATGTTTGCCATGTTTCTGAACAACTTAATTAAAAGAAATCTGCCATGTTTTTGACCATCTTAAGTTTTCCATGGCAAGTTTACCATGTTTTTGAACATATTAAGTTGCCATGTTTTTGAACATCTTAAGTTGCCATGGCAAGTTTGCCATGTTTTTAAACATCTATAACTTTGCTATGTTTTTGAACATATTAAGTTGCCATGGCAAGTTTGCCATGTCTTTAAATAAAAGAGTGCCATGGCAAACCACATGGATTTTTTCATATATAGCATTATACAGTATAAAATTGCCACTGTTTGTGAACAAGGACAGAGATGAAAATTGCCATGAACTTTACAAAATTTGCCAAGGCAAACAAACATTGTATTTTTTCCATGGCAAAACTTGAAAAATCTGTTGTACAGAAAATTCCTAAACTTGCCATTTGATCAATTCCAATTTTTTTTAAAAAATTTGCCATGAACTAGAGAATATGTTGCTAACAATTTGCCATGAATTAGAGATCACCTTCAGCAAGTTTTTTTCTGCCAGTGCGCATATACAAACATCTAAAGATAATGACATCTAAACCGAATAATATATTGATTACTGAACTAAAGGCAAAATGTCACAAGTGTAGACAGAGTGACAGTTAGTGAATGCAGAGTCACTGCTAAATCTGAACCCAAAAATACAGTACAACTTAAATGAAAACTGGACGAGGAAGGAGAGACCAGCAGCGGTGGCAAGCTATGTGCAGCTCACGAGCGTGTTTCATCGATGGCAAAAACATCTTATACTAACCATGGCAACACGCTTTTGTTGCCATGGCAGCACATCGAAAAGATTCCATCGCAAAAAATGCATTATAGAAAAGCAGACAATTGCCATCACTGAGACCCTATAGTTGCCATGGTTAACACGAAAACATTCGGCAAAACCAACACTTTACTGATCCCACATGTCTACAAAAATGGTTCCTGCTTAATAAATAAATTTGCCAACTTAAAGTAACATGGATAAAACTTGAATAAAAATGAGGGGTACACATAGCAAACTCTATAAAAAAAAAGGTTTCTGCTGTAAGACATTATCAAAATTTGCTGAAAACATCCTGAAAACTGAAAAACTGATGACACACATGGCAAATTCCTGAAGACTGAAAAACCGATGACACACATGGCAAAATTTTAACAAAAACTGTCTATATAACATGGCAAATTATTTGATAACACGCTGATGAAACTAGAAACAATCATGCTGTGATTTGTGAAGCAAGCTCAAAAATGAATGGTAGCATTCAATTCGTGATGAGTCCCACAATGTTTAACGCATCTATCTCTGACGATGCACTAACTACTAATGCAGCAATAATCCCCGTCTAGATGCCGATGTGGTGCAAAACAATTGAAGCGGGAATAGGAGAAGATTGGATGACCTGCACAGCGGTGCCGCCCCGTCGACGTCGCTTCAACACGCCGACGCCGGCGCCCTCACCTCTGCTGCTGCTCCTCGCTACGAGATCTGATACACTCTGTTGCAGCTCCACTATCGCGGGAGGCCGCCACCACGACCTCGCAGGGCAGAGCCTCCAGAGCGCGCTCGAGGACAGCCATGGCCTCGCCGGCGCCGCGTTTCTCACCACCGCACCCCGCGCCATCTTTTGCTGAGCGCCGCCGCACCCTCGCCGCACCTCGTGTGTCAAATCGCTCCAGAGCTCTCGCGAGCAACGGCGTATCTCCTCGGACCACCACACCTACACCATGTCGTCGATCTCCGCCGCGTTCCCGACATCAGACGCGGCACCGAACCACCGGAAGCCGCTGCCGTCACCGCTGGACCGCCCCCGTCGCCGCACAGCGAGCCCCGACATCAGAAGCGCGTGAGCATCTCCTCCCCGCGCCGCGAGCCCCTGCATCCTGACGCCGGAGAACTGCTCGAGATCTCTGCGTGGACTCCGTTCGCCGCCTTGTGACTGGACTAGAGGAGTGGGGAAAGATGGAGTGGGGAGTAGAAGGGAAAGGACCGACAAAGTGGGGAGGGGCGTTCGGGACGGATGTTTATTTTTCCGAACGATACACCAGTGATGACGTGGCGAGTTGCTTGTGTCTGTTGAATTGTAACGTTACATGTACTTGTATGATGTGTGATGGCTGTTGTAACTAGGTCCTAGTCTCACGCCTGTAACTACCACTCACGCCATCCACTCCCTGCATGTAGGGATCGGCTACGTGCCTCCGTGTATATGTAACAGTTCTGTTGTATGGAATAGATGAGCTGAGTCATTCCACTACTCTTCTTGGTAATCAGAGCTTTGGCTTCTCTCTCTCCCATGTCGACCAGCCCACCTCCTTCTCCCGTCGACGGCGGCCATGGCCAGAACCCCTCAGCCGACGAACTCGCCGCCGCTGCAGCTGCCGCAGAGCGTCCTCGCGCAGCGCCCACCCCCGATCCCACCCACTCTGGCGGCTTGCCTCTCGCTACAGCCCCACCCAACCCTCTTCCCCCGATCCCTCTTTCTGTGCCCACCACCACTGCCCCTCCCGGCGGCCTTCCTCCGAGCATCGCCGGGGTCGTCGACTTCAAGTTGGCCCTGGACGGGACCAACTTTACCCGCTGGCGCAACTACCTAAACCTCCTCTTCGCGAGGTACCACGCGGAGGCGCACGTCCAGCCCGGGGCAGCAGCGCGCCTCTCCGATCCCCAGTGGCGCGACGACGACAATACCATCCGCCTCTGGTTCTTCTCCACCATCGAGGGCGATCTTTTCGACCTCGTCGCTCCGCCCGACTCCACCGCGTACACGATCTGGCAGCGGCTCCATGAGTACTTCCTCGCCAACGAGGCAGAGCACGCGATGCATCTTGGCCAGGAGTTCAGGGCGTGCGTGCGCGGCAACCTCACCATCAATGAATACTGCCGCCGACTCCAAGGTATCGCCGCCGCACTCGCTGACGTCCGGGAACCGGTCACCGACCGAACCCTGACCCTGCAGATGCTCGATGGCGTTGGTAAGAAGTTCGAGCTGCCGGCCGCCATCATTCAATCTACCGTGCCGCTCCCTTCCTTCGCCCAGGCGCGGTCGCGCTTGGTCCTCGCCGAGCTCGCCATCGACAAACGCGCGCGCACCGAGGGCGCGCAGGTGCTGGCTGTCCGCAGTGACGACGAGCGGGGAGCCGACGGGCGTGGCGGCCGGGGTGCGGACCGCGGCGACCGCGCTCCCAATGGCGGGCGTGGCGGCCATCCTGGCGGCGGTCATCAGGGCGGCGGCAACCGCAACGCCGGCCGTGGCGGGCGCGGCCGTGGCGGGCGTGGCCGAGGCCGCGGCGATCCTGCCGGGGGTGGCCGAGGGCCTCAGCCGTGGCTGGGTTATTTTGCCCCGATGAGCATGCCCTTCCCGCCGCCGCGCTCACCCTGGGTTCCACCCAACTCAGCGGGCGTCCTCGCCCCGCGTCCAGGGGCGCCTCATCATGCCTACTCCACGGTCTACGCTACTGCTCCGACCCTGCCTCCACCACCTATGTACGCTGCACCGCCCTACTCGTGGGATGCGGCCGCGATGTACCACGCCGCGCCGAGTCAGGGGCACGCCTTCCCACCCCAAGCCGATTGGATCATGGACACCGGTGCGTCCTCGCACGTCACCGGGGACCCAGGTACATTGCACGAGTCTCATTCCCTTTTAGCGCATAATACTCGTCATATCATAGTCGGTAATGGGGCTCGTCTTCCTGTCGTCGCCATCGGTAATACTCGCCTCCCCCCTCGCCCTTTCTACCTCACTCACATCTTGTTATCCCCAAATATTGTGCAAAATCTAATTTCTGTGCGGAAGTTTACACGCGATAACCTTGTTTCCGTGGAATTTGATCCCGTTGGTTTTTCCGTGAAGGATCTTCACACCAAGGAGGTGCTTCTGAGGTCCAATAGTGGCGATGACCTCTACCACTTCTCCGGCGATCGTGGCGGCACCCCACCGGCGGCTTACACCCTTTCCACTTCGGACCTTTGGCATAAACGGCTCGGACATCCGGGCACCTCTTCATTAGCTCATTTTCCCTCTGATATTTCATCCAAATGTAATAAAGCTCACAAGTCTCCACTATGTACTGCTTGTCAAATGGGCAAACACACCCGTCTCCCTTTCTCCACCTCGACAAACTATACCACTGCGCCATTTCAACTTTTACATTGTGACTTGTGGACCTCTCCAATTGTTAGTTTTTTCGGCTACAAATATTATCTTGTTATTTTGGATGATTATACTCACTACTCTTGGACCTTTCCTCTACGTGCTAAATCCGATACATGTGCCACCTTGCAACGTTTCTTTGCTTTTATTCTTACCCAATTTCATGCACTTGTGCAATGTTTGCAGTGTGACAACGGCGGTGAATTTCTTACCACTAGTCTTCGTGAGTTCTTCTCCACTAACGGCATCGCTTTCCGTCTCACGTGCCCGCACACGTCGCCACAAAACGGCAAAGCAGAACGGTACATCCGTACCACCAACGACGTCATCCGCACGCTTTTATTCCAAGCGCACCTCCCACCGCCCTTTTGGGTGGAAGCTCTCCATACCGCCACCACACTGCTCAACATTCGCCCCTCTCGCGCCGTCCATTACTTTACACCACATTTCCTTCTATACGGCATCCACCCCACCTATGATCACCTCCGGACGTTCGGCTGCTTGTGTTTCCCAAACATCTCCGCCACCGCCGCGCACAAACTCTCACCCCGTTCCACTCAGTGCGTTTTCATCGGCTACCCACGTGAGCAGAAAGGTTATCGGTGCTTTGATTTGTCTTCCCGCAAGGTTATTACATCTCGCCACGTAGTTTTTGATGAAAACTGTTTCCCTTACGCCTCTACTGTAGAAAAACCCGTGGCCACAGACGATCCAAGTCCTCCTGCCGCACCTGCCGCGATTCCCCTCGAGCCGCTCACCTCGTACTGGGCCACACGCGTGCGCCCGCCACCAGCCGCTCTGCACTTGCCGTGTGCTCCATCCGCCCGCGTCGCGCCGCACCAACCGCACCCACCCTCGTCACCCCGGCAAATCGCGTCGCCTCCACCCAGCCCTGCCGCCACCCATGCAACCCCATGCACCCCACGTTCCCTTCCCGCATGCATGCCTCGGCCCGTGGGATTCTTCCCGAGCTCGCCGCCCGCTCCCTCGCACTCGAGATCGCCTGGGAACGGCTCTCCCTCAGGATTGACGCCTGCTCTCCCTTCCCCGGTTCCACCCTCCTCTACGCCACGAACGGCCCTGCCTCCCCCGCAGCGACAGCTTCCCCCGCGTGCCGTTCCAGTAACCCCGCAATCCAATCCAAACCAGATGATTACACGCCGCAAAACAGGCTTTGCCATGCCTAAGCAACATTTTGACTTGTCCATCACCACACCACCATCCCCCCTTCCCTCTTCTTACCGTGCGGCCCTCAAAGACCCCCATTGGCGTGACGCTATGCTAGACGAGTTTAATGCACTAATTCGGAATGACACTTGGTCTTTGGTGCCGTGTCCTGCAGGTGTTAATGTGGTGACGGGCAAGTGGATTTTTTGGCACAAACTACATCCCGATGGCTCCCTGGCGCGATACAAGGCACGGTGGGTGGTTCGTGGCTTCACGCAGCAGCCGGGTGTTGATTATGGGGAGACCTTTAGCCCCGTTGTCAAACCCGCCACGATCCGTGTGGTCCTCAGTCTCGCCACGGCGAGCAATTGGCCCATTCGGCAAATGGACGTCAAGAATGCCTTTCTCCATGGTGATCTCGCTGAGACTGTCTACTGTCAGCAACCCTCCGGCTTTGTTGATTCCACTCACCCCACACACGTCTGTCGTCTCAACAAATCTTTGTACGGTCTTAAGCAGGCTCCGCGGACATGGTTCCTCCGCTTCACACGCCACCTCCACTCGCTAGGCTTTGTCTCCTCCAAGTGTGACACTTCTCTCTTTATTCTTCGTCGTGGGACGGCCCTGGCATACTTGCTCTTGTACGTTGATGATATCATCCTGACAGCTAGCTCCACCTCCCTACTCACATCCCTTGTCGAGTCTCTCGCCAAGGAATTTTCTATGAGTGACCTTGGAGACCTTCACCACTTTCTTGGCATCACTGTGCACCGCACCACTGCTGGGCTCTTTCTGTCTCAGGAGCAGTATGCTCTTGAAATCTTGGACCGTGCCAACATGTTGAACTGTCACTCCATCCCTACGCCAATTGACACTAGTTCCAAACTCTCTATGTCCGGTGGTACACCCTATTCCGATCCCTCCAAATACCGTAGTCTTGCCGGAGCTCTTCAGTATCTTACACTCACTCGGCCCGATATCACCTATGCTGTCCAGCAGATTTGCCTCTTCATGCACGCCCCTCTCGACACACATTTCCAGTTGATCAAACGTGTATTGCGTTATCTTCGTGGTACTGTTCACTTCGGCCTACAGCTCCATCGCGCCTCTCAGGACGAGCTTATCTCTTATAGTGATGCCGACTGGGCCGGGTGTCCTGACACTCGGAAATCCACGTCCGGTTTTTGTGTGTTCTTGGGCTCCAACTTGATCTCCTGGTCGTCCAAACGACAGCATACGGTGTCTCGATCTAGCGCGGAGGCCGAGTACCGTGCCGTGGCCAACTGTGTTGCCGAGTCTTGTTGGTTACGACAGCTTCTCACTGAGCTCCGGCGACCCCCCACACGCGCCACTGTTGTCTACTGCGACAACGTCAGTGCAGTGTATCTCTCGTCTAACCCGGTGCAACACCAGCGGACGAAACATGTTGAGATTGATCTTCACTTTGTTCGAGATCGTGTGGCTCTCGGTGAGGCCAAGGTGCTTCACGTCCCGACCACGTCGCAGTTCGCGGATATCTTCACCAAGGGGCTGCCCTCGACGATTTTTTGTGATTTTCGGTCCAGTCTAAACGTTCTGCCGGGCAACGTTCGGACTGCGGGGGGGTGTTGAATTGTAACGTTACATGTACTTGTATGATGTGTGATGGCTGTTGTAACTAGGTCCTAGTCTCACGCCTGTAACTCCCACTCACGCCATCCACTCCCTGCATGTAGGGATCGGCTACGTGCCTCCGTGTATATGTAACAGTTCTGTTGTATGGAATAGATGAGCTGAGTCATTCCACTACTCTTCTGTGTCAAGATCTGTGCGTTCGATCCAATGTCAACCAGGGCGTTCGGGACAAGATGCAAAATTTCTGACGTTCGGGAGTTATTGATTCCGATAAAAAAACACCCCGGATAGGGGGTAAGCTCCAGTGTTGACGAAGGGCGTCGGAGCAGTGGCATGTCCTAGGCCAGCAAGAGCGCCACCGGGCTGCACCTGGTTCTTCTTCTGGTTCCTATTGTTGCGAGTGCCGGCGGGTGCAGGAGCAAGAGGGCGCGGTGCGGGCTAAGGGGCCAAGCTTGGGGCAAGGGGAGCAGGGGGCACCGGCGAGAAGAGCCATCGCGGACGGCTGGAGAGCACATTTAGAGAGGCGGCGGTCTTGGAGAAGAGCCGAGCGAGTGCGTGCGAAGGTGATGAGGCCGTCCGGATTAATGGTGAGAGCGGCGAAGCAATGGTCGAACTCATCGTTCAACCCATTGATAAAGGCGAGGAGCATCTCTTGGTCGATGCAGCGTGTCGGCGATGCAGTCGAGCTGGCTGGAACGCCGTGACAGAGAGGCAGGGGCGGCGCTAGGGTTATTCCTTGGTATTCAGATGAATACCAAAGATTTGCTGTTGTGTGTGTATACTATAGCTATAACTTGTTGTATATTGCTAGTATTCATGACAAAAATAATACAATGAGTATGAAGGAGGTGATTCCTGCTGCCACTACTGCATAGAGATAGCCCCGCTGAAGGTTGTAGAATTCGGACTTGGCGAAGATTTGGCGCTGGAGACAGTTGTCGAGGAAGAGGTTGTTGATCAACGTCCATGCTTGCTCGGCGGAGTCGGCCGACTGGATGATGATCTCTAGGATGTCCTTAGAGACCGAGGGGTGGAGCCAGGACACAATACTTTAATGATCTGTGTTCAGTCAACGTCACCGACAATCATCTGGGCGTCGACGAGGCCATTGATGCTATCAATGAGGCCAAGCTTGCGGGAGGTGATGTTGAAGTGCGTCTGCCAGATGAGAAAATTGGCTTTCTGGAAGTCAAGCACGATTGAAACGTGAGATCAGATGTTTAGGGTTCCGGAAGGTGATGTTTAGAGAAGTCAAGCACGCCCGGAGAGGGAGGCGCCGCTGGAGATCAACATCGTGGGGAGGGAAGGAAGGAGCAGCGTAAGGTTGCTTAGGGTTCTACGATCGAGTCAAAACTGATACTTTGGGAATTGCTCAACGCATTGTATTCCATTGCATGGGTGGTGTATATATCCAAGTACTACCTCTGTAATTTAATATAAGACGTTTTTTTTTTTACACTAGCTATGATAGTATCAGAAAGTACATCTCAACTAATCTCTAAATCATATCACGGTTTAAACAAGCTACAGAATCTATTCAAAGTTCTAATCGTGAAGAGAAAGAGATAGGATTGTTAGGGAGAAACGCATGCGATATGGACTCCATGTTATCTTCTGTGACACGATTTGTTTTTTTTTTTTTTGATAAAGAGAGCTCCTGCTCTCCGATTTCATTTAAGAGAAATCACAGAGTCTTACATCACGACGCGACTAGAAACAGAGTAAAAACGCTAGCGCTACAGCCTTCTGTGACACGATGCTGTGTACATATTTATACGCACGTAACCACATGCAAAATTTTCAGGCTTCTTAGATTTACCAAATACGGAAAAAAAGGAAAATCCCGGTCGAGGTAGCCTACAAAATGCTGGAGATTGAAAACAAAAGAGTCCGAAACGAGAAGATGCATGCTGTGTACATATATACGCACGAACTACCTCTCCATCGACAGATCACTCGCAGTACCCCGCGGAGATCGCATACATACTCACAGCTAAAGAAGATGGAGACCACGGTGGACACCGTGCCATTGCTCCCGGACGACGTGCTCCTCGAGGTCCTGGTGCGCGTGGCCATGGCGGACGTCACTGCGCTGTTCCGGTGCGCCGCGGCATGCAAGCGGTGGTGCGGCCTTATCGCCGACCGCTCCTTCCTCCGCCGCCCCTGGCAAGAGGACGCGAGCCAGTCGTCTGCCCTCATCGGCTTCTTCACCATGCAACGTTGCGCTGTAGTAAATCATGACTGCTGGGCCGACCCGGGCGCGCCGCCGGTGTTCGTCCCCGTACCGCGAAGCGTGCTCGGCCCCAGCCGCCGGTTCCTCACCTCCTTGGTCCGTGGTGCCGCGGCCGGCCTTTTGAACGGCGCCAAGCCGCTCGCAGCCCGCGGGTGCTTCTTCCTCTTGCGCCTCGGTCCGGTCACCTACGGCGCACACACCATCCGCCTGGCCGTGTGCAACCCGCTCTCCGTGCCCGACGTTCTCCCCCCGCTGGAGAACATGTCGTCGGCCAACATGAACTACGCCGTCGTGACCGGCGAGGACTGGGGCTCCTCGAGCAGCCTCTTCAAGGTGCTAGCCATGAGCCTCAACGTCTACGACCGGAACAAGCTGCATTGCGACCTGCGCATGCTTACATCCCACGAGCCGACCTGGACGACGCGCACGGAGTGCTTCACCGGTGACTTTGGGATCGGATGGCAGCACTGCCCAGACGCGGTGGCGGTGGTGTGCGGCGGCGTGGCGCACTGGCTCTTTGCGACCGTGCACAGCGATGACAGGTTCCGGCTTTCCACCATTGATGTGAGCGCCGAGGCCGGGCGCCTCGCCTTAACAAAGCTCTCGTTCCCGCCGACGACGATTCTACCTCCGACCACATATCTAGCCACGGTCGATGGGAAGGTCTTGTTGTTTTGCTTCTACGTTACAGGAGTTCAAGTAGAAGGCATCTACGACTACGTAGAAACCTGGGCTCAAGGAGATGACGGTACACACGTACGTCTGCACTAGGGTAATGAAGCTAAAACCAACCGAACAGAATTACAGGATCTATCCAGTGCGCAGCTTGTGGTATGGAGAGAAGAGCGGGACACTCATCGTCAACTCGAGGCTGCAATTGAACTACGAGAAAGCAACGGACCAGTCTCTTACTTTTGTCGAAGCGGCAGACAGCAGTTCTCGGGCATGGTTACGGAAGCCGTGCCCATGGAGATAGACTGCACGACACTGTTCATGTCTCGCCTAGCTCGCTAGGCGTAAGTCGTACTACCTCCGTCCCAAAATAAGTGTCTTATAATCTTAATATAACTTTGTACTAAAGCTAATACCACTACAGGAAAAACACATGTCGCCTAGTATCAAGCCATACGCCGAGTGTCAAAACACAGGCTCACGGCTTATTCGAATGTAAGCCGAGTGTGTGAAACAGGACACACGACAAAAAAAGGCAACTCGGCTTATGTCTACATAAGCCGTGTATCAGTTGAGGAGACATTCGGCTTATATAATATACTCGGCTTATTTCTCAATAAGCCGTGAGGATCGTAAAAAAAGTACTCGGCTTACAAAGCATACACGGCAAACGTAACTGCCACGTCGCCTGCGCGCCGTCCACTAACGGCTCCGTGATGGTGGTGGCTATAAGCCGAGTAGCCGATAAATTGCCCTCGGCTTACGGTGCACAAACAATATGTAGTGCAAAAAAATGATTAGAGTGGTGAGTTAGACTTATAATTACTTGTTGCATTTCTTTTCCTTCCCCCTATTTCTCACACATTCTGTCAAGGCTAGTTTTCATCGCACTTTCGATCCCATTTCATCGTTGTTAGAAAAATCCGAGACGCGTAGTCGATCTACCGAGGACTAAAAGCAATCACACGAGGACGACACCGAGATTTGTTAACGAGGTTCATCGATCCGGATACATCCCCAGGGCCTGACTACGGGCGCTCCTCCCCATGACACCATAGACCACCCGGGCCCACGGATGGCCGCGGCGTCAAAAACCGCCCCGGGGAGGGCCCGGAGACCGCACCGGCCTGCGTGGGGCCCGGATATATCAATGAAAGGGCGGTGTGATGTTTAAATACCCAGTGGACAACCTTGATGTGGCACCTGCCTCACAAACTGGACAGTAACGCAGGAAGATTCAGGACATAGGGTGCTCGTCCCCCCACATCGAGCAGGTGGGAGGGAGTCCGGTGATCGCATGCGCTCAAACCTGATCGGGTACGTCGTCATGACCTGCCGTGACACAGACCAAGAGGAATAACCCCCGGTCAAACCCATCTAGCTTGCGGTCAACGCCGTAGACTGGCCGGGCCCATGGATGGCCGCAGCGTCGCAAATCACTCCAGGGAAGGCCCGAAGACCGCACCGGCCTGCATGTGGCCCGAAAATATCTATCAAAGGACGATGTGATTTTTAAATACCCAATGCACAACGTTGATGAGGCACCTGACTCACAAACCGGACAGTCATGCAAGAAGGTTCAGGACGTAGGGTGCTCCTCCCCCCACATCGAGCAGGCGGGAGGGAGTCATGTGATCGCATGCGCTCAAACCTGGTCTGGCACGTCGCCATGACCTGCCGTGACACAGACCAAGAGGAATATCCCCCGGTCAAACCCATCTAGCTTGTGGTCAACGCTGTAGCCCGGCCGGGCCCACGGATGGCCGCAGCCTCGCAAATCGCTCCAGGGAGGGCCCGAAGACCGCACCGGCCTGCATGTGGCCTGAATATATCTATCAAAGGCCAGTGTGATTTTTAAATACCCAATGCAGAATCTTGATTTGGCACCTGCCTCACAAACCGGACAGTCATGCAAGAAGGTTCAGGACGTAGGGTGCTCGTCCCCCCACATCGAGTAGGCGGAAGGGAGTACTGTGATCGCATGCGCTCAAACATGGTCTGGCACGTCGCCAAGACCTGCCGTGACACAGACTAAGAGGAATATCCCCTGGTCAAACTCATCTAGATTGCGGTCAACGCCGTAGACCGGACGGGCGGACGGATGGCCGCAGCGTCGCAAATCGCTCCAAGGAGGGCTCGAAGACCGCACCGGCCTGCAAGTGACCCGGATATATCTATCAAAGGCTGGTGTGATGCTTAAATACCCAGTGCACAACTTTGATGTGGCACCAGCCTCACAAACCGGACAGTCAAACAGGAAGGTTCAGGATGTAGGGTGCTCGTCCCCCACATCGAGCAGGCGGGAGGGAGTCCTGTGATCGCATGCGCTCAAACCTGGTCTGGCACGTCACCATGACCTACTGATACGTCCCCAACGTATCTATAATTTTTGATTGTTCCATGCTATTATATTATCAATCTTGAATGTTTTTATAAGCATTTACAGTAATTGTATATCATTTTTGGAGACTAACCTATTAACTTAGTGCCCAGTGCCAGTTGCTGTTTTCTGCCCTATTTTTGTTTTACAGAAAATCAATACCAAACGAAGTCCAAATGCCACGAAACTTTTTGGAGATTTTTTATTGGCCAAGATAAACACTAGAAGCTTCGGGAGAGGGCCAGAAGACCCATAAGGTGGCCACGAGCCACCAGGGCGCGCCTGGGGGGGGGGTAGGCGAGCCCTGGTGCCTCGTGGGCCCCCCTTTGCTCCGTTTGACCTAATTCCAGCACTATAAATTCAGAAAAAAATCAGAAACCCTCAGGGGAGTCCACGAAATACTTTTTCCGCCGCCGCAAGTTTCTGTTCCAGAGAGATCCCATCTGGTGGCCTTCTCCGGTACTCCGCCGGAGGGGGAATCGATCACGGAGGGGCTCTACATCAACCTTGTTGCCCTTCCGATGATGCGTGAGTAGTTTACCACAGACCTTCGGGTCCATAGTTAGTAGCTAGATGGCTTCTTCTCTCTTTTTGATCTTCAATACAATGTTCTCCTCGATGTTCTTGGAGTTCTATCCGATGTAATCACTTTTTGCGGTGTGTTTGCTGGGATCCGATGAATTGTGAGTTTATGATCAGATTATCCATGAATATTATTTGAGTCTTTGCTGCACTCTTTTATGCATGATTATTATAGCCTCGTATTTCTTCTCCGATCTATTGATTTGGTTTGGCCAACTGAGTTGATTTATCTTGCCATGGGAAGAGGTGCTTTGTAATGGGTTCGATCCTGCGGTGCTCAATCCCAGTGACAGAAAGGGACATGACACGCATGTATCATTGCTATTAAGGGTAGAAAGATGGGGTTTATTCATACGTGAGTTTATCTTGTCTACATTATGTCACCGTTCTTAAGGCATTACTCCGTTCTTTTATGGACTTAATATAATAAGATGCATGCTGGATAGCGGTCGATGTGTGGAGTAATAGTAGTAGATGCAGGCAGGAGTCGGTCTACTTGTATTGGACGTGATGCCTATATACATGATCATTGCCTTGGATATCGTCATGATTATTTGCTTTTCTATCAATTGGCCAACAGTAATTTTTCTACCCATCGTATGCTATTTTTTTGAGAGGAGCCTCTAGTGAAAACTATGGCCCCCGGGTCTATCTAAATCATATTACTAAAACCCTAAAAATATTGCTGCCATTTTGTTTTGTTTATTTTATTTTGTATTTTTGTTTCAATCTATCAATCTATCACATACAATTTAATCTTGCAATTTACCGCTGAGGGATTGACAACCCCTCGTTTGCGTTGGGTGCAAGGGTTTGTTGTTTGTGTGCAGGTACTGCTAAAGAGGTGTTGTGTGATTCTCCTACTGGTTCGATAACCTTGGTTTCATAACTGAGGGAAATACTTATCTCTACTGTGTTGCATCATCCCTTCCTCTTCGGGGAAATACCAACGCAAGGTACAAGTAGCAGGAAGAATTTCTGGCGCCGTTGCCGGGGAGAAGTCACGTTAACTTGCCAATTTTTGGCGCCGTTGCTGGGGAGACATCATCAGCATCTATCAAGTACCTTTGCATAAACTCTCATCTCCTTGCATTTACTTTATTTGCCATTTGCCTCTCGTTTTCATCTCCCCCACTTCTAAAACATTTTTACAAAAATAAAAAAATATTTTTCGTTTGCCTTTTTCTTGTTTGCTTGTTATCTTGTTTGCGTAGTCACGTTGTCTCAAGAAAATACAAAATTATGTGATTTCTCCAATACTAATAATAATGATTTTATTAGTACTCCGATTGCTCCTCCCGCCGCTAGTGCGGAGACTTGTGATATTAATGCCGCTTTGCTTAATCTTGTGATGAAAGATCAATTTTCTGGTAGTCCTAATGAAGATGCTGCATCCCATCTTAATACTTTCGTAGAATTGTGTGACATGCAAAAGAAAAAAGATGTGGATAATGATATTGTGAAATTAAAATTATTTCCGTTTTCATTGCGGGATCGTGCAAAAATTTGGTTTTCAACTTTACCACGAAATAGTATCGATTCTTGGGATAGGTGTAAAGATGCTTTTATTACTAAGTATTTTCCGCCCGCGAAAATTATTTCACTTAGAAATCAAATTATGAATTTTAAGCAACTCGATCATGAACATGTTGCCCAATCTTGGGAAAGGATGAAATTAATGATAAGAAATTGCCCTACTCATGGTTTAAATTTATGGATGATCATACAAATTTTTTATGCGGGATTGAATTTTGTCTCTAGAAATCTTTTAGATTCCGCCGCGGGTGGTACGTTTATGGAAATTGCTTTGGGCGAAGGTACTAAATTGCTTGATAATATTATGGCGAATTATTCACAGTGGCATACTGAAAGAGTTCTTACTAGTAAAAAAGTGAATTCTGTTGAAGAAATTAATACTTTGAATGATAAAGTTGATGCGCTTATAAAATTGGTTGCTAGCAAAAATGCTCCTATTGATCCTAATGACGTGCCTTTATCAACTTTGATTGAGCAAAATAATGATCCCGTAGATGTGAATTTTGTCTCGCAAAACAATTTTAATAATAATGTTTATAGAGGTAATTTCAACGCTAGACCGTTTCCTGGAAATTCCTCTAATAATTATGGCAATCCTTATGGTAATTCTTATAATAATAGTAGGATGCCCTCTGATCTTGAAAGTAATATTAAAGAATTTATTAATGCTCAAAAGTTTTCAACGCTACGATAGAAGAAAAGTTGAGTAAACTTGATGATATGTCTAGGAGCATTGATAGAATTAGTCATGATGTGGAAAATCTTAAGACTAAAATTTTGCCACCTAAAATTGATATTAATGAATCAATTAAAGCTTTATATGTCTTCATGGATGAGAGTAAGAAAAGAACCGCCATGCTAAAAGCTAAACGAGAATTTTTATAAAAAGCGTTTCCTCCTGATTTTTATCGTAGTAATGATGAGGATATTAAAATGATTAGTGTTTCATCTATTGATTCTTTGTTTAGCAATATAAAACTTGATGAAAAGGGGACTGAAGAAGAGTCAACTTTAGCTAGTAGGCGTTCCCATAATTCGGAGGGTGAAAATCTTGATAAGAAAATTACTAAAAGTGGGTTTGGAGAGGCAAAAACTTTAAATAGCGATGTGCCCACTCTTTTGGATTACAAAGATTTTAATTATGACAATTGTTCTTTGATTGAGTGCATTTCTTTGTTACAATCCATGCTAAATTCACCCAATGCTTATGAGTAAAACAAGGCTTTTACTAAACATATAGTAGAAGCAATGATGAAAGCGTTAGAAGAAAAGCTTGAACTAGAAATTTCAATTCCTAGAAAATTATATGATGAATGGGAACCCACCATTAAAGTTAAAATTAAAAATTATGAGTGCAATGCTTTATGTGATTTGGGTGCTAGCGTTTCCACAATTCCAAAATCTCTATGTGATGGGCTAGGTTTTACCAATATAGATGAATGCTCTCTTAATTTGCATCTTGCGGATTCTACTATTAAAAAGCCTTTGGGAAGAATTAATGATGTTCTTATTCTTGCAAATAGGAACTATGTGCCCGTTGATTTTATTGTCCTTGATATTGAATGCAATTCTTCTTGCCCAATAATACTTGGTAGACCATTCTTACGAATCATAGGTGCCGTTATTGATATGAAAGAAGGGAATATAAAATTTCAATTTCCATTGAAAAAGGGTATGGAACATTTCCCTAGGAAGAAAATTAAAGCACCATATGAATCCATTATGAGGGCCACTTATGGAATCAACTTGAAAGATGACAATACTTGAAATTATGCATTATGCCTAGCTAGGGGCATAAAACAATAGTGCTTGTTGGGAGGCAACCCAATGAATAAAATAAATTTTTATTATAAGTTTCTGTTATGGTGTGTTTTTACTGTCATGCTACTGGTATGATTGTGTTTTTGTGTTTTTAATTAGTGTTTGTGCCAAGTAGAACCTTTAGGATGATTTGGAAGATAATATAATTGATGCTGTTTGGAAAACAGAAAGTTTTGCGTCCAGTGACCGAATGTTTTTTCTGTACTGGAGCGTCAGAAAAATCTGAAATTTTTACACAATATTGGTATATTAATTTCCCACGTTTTCCTAATTTTTAAGAATTTTTGGAGTTACAGAAGTATGGCTTTTAAATAGGTTGCTACAGACTGTTCTGTTTTTGACAGATTCTGTTTTTGATGTGTTGCTTCCTTGTTTTGATGGAACTATGGATTGTATCGGGGGGTATAAGCCATGGAGAAGTTAGAATACAATAGGTATAATGCAAAAATAAAATATGAATGGGTTTGCAACAGTACCTAAGTAGTGATTTATTTTGTTATACTAACGGATCTCACGAAGGTTTTGTTGAGTTTTGTGTGATTGAAGTTTTCAAGTTTTGGGTGAGATCACGATGGATGAAGGAATAAGGAGTAGCAAAAGCCTAAGCTTGGGGATGCCCGAGGCACCCCAAGGTAATATTCAAGAAAGACTCAAGCGTCTAAGCTTGGGGATGCCCCCGAAGGCATCCCCTCTTTCTTCTACCAACCATCGGTAATTTTACTTGGAGCTATATTTTTATTCGTCACATGATATGTGTTTTGCTTGAAGCGTCTTGTATTATATGAGTCTTTGCTTTGTTTTCTTTTTAGTTTGTCACAATCATCTTTGCTGAACACACCTATCTTGAGAGAGCCACATGTTTATCATCATAATTTGTTAGAATACTCTATGTGCTTCACTTAAATTTTTTGAGCTAGGCAGTTGCTCTAGTGCTTCACTTAAATCTTTTTGAGCACGGTGGTGGCTAAATTTTGAAGAAATAAACTCTCATGCTTCACTTATATTATTTTAAGAGTTGATTGAAATTTTGAAGAAATAAACTGTCATGCTTCACTTATATTATTTTGAGAGTTGATTGAAATTTTGAAGAAATAAATTCTCATGCTTCACTTATATTATTTTGAGAATTGATAAGATTGAAATTTTGAAGAAATATTTGCACTCTCATGCTTCACTTAAATCTTTTTGAGAGTTGACAATAGTAACGGTAATTTGCACAAGATATGAATTTGGTCCCAAAGTGATGAATATTCAAGAGGGATATAATAAAAACTTTCATATAGATCATTGGATATGATAAGTGTGATTCCTTGCAATAGTTTTGCGATATGGAGATGATGATATGTTAGTCATGTTAGTGAGTAATTGTGATTAAGTAAGAATATTCATGTTAAGGTTTGTGATTCCCTATGCATGCACGTCAAGTCAATAGTTATGCAAAGAAATTATATCCTACTTATGGTGCATTTTTTGGTGTTAGTTATGTTCAATGCATGTTTATGACCGTTTTCGTTTTTTGGTTGGTTGCTTCTCAATCTTTTGCTAGCCTTCATTTGTACTAAGCGGAAATACTGCTTGTGCTTCCAAAATCCTTAAACCCAAGTTGTGCCAAATGAGTCCACTATATCTACCTATATGCGGTATTTCAATGCCGTTCCAAGTAAATTTGCGTGTGCCAACTCTAAATTTCAAAATAATTTTTCAATTTTGTGTGCCCGTACCGCTCATGAAGCGGCAGGGGGTGGCCAATATTTTCCATGCTAGGTGTGTTATTCTCACGATGAGTGTTTATTCACTTATCATTGCACAAGAGGATGGTTGGTAATAGGGATGCCCAGTCCCACAATGAAATCAAAATTAATAACAACAAAATTCCTTGGAAAGTGATGGTATGGAGGGCACCCGTGGATACGGCTAGCCATGGATTGTGAAAGGAATGGTGGAAAGGAAATAAACTTTACTTTCTGTTTGGGAACCGCCTATGATGTGTCTAGCATGGAAAATATTGGGAATTCTCGGTCATTTTCGTTGACAGGAAAAGCATGCCTCTCAAAATATTTTTATCTCTCTAATTTCTGCTTTGAGCTCTGGCACATTTGACAAATCTCTGCTTCCCTCTGCGAAGGGCCTATCTATTTACTTTTATGCAATTTTTATTTTTATTTGAGTCTCTATCTTCTCTTATAAAGCACCAACTAGAGAGCACTATTGTCATACTTGTGCATTGGACGTAGCTAATATTTGAGTGTGTTTCATGAATGAATCAATGATTGAGCATAATGGGCCAGGGATAACTTTCTTTAGCGTTGATATTTTGAAAGACATGGTTGCTTGTTAGTATGCTTGAGTATCTATATTTTCATGTCAAACTATAGACTATTGCTTTGAATCATTCAAGTCCAATGTCCATGCTACAAAAGAAAAGAATACGTGATGAATATGTTAGGCAGCATTCCACATCAAAAATTCTGTTTTTATCATTTACCTACTCGAGGACGAGCTGGAATTAAGGTTGGGGATGCTGATACGTCTCCAACGTATCTATAATTTTTGATTGTTCCATGCTGTTATATTATCAATCTTGGATGTTTTTATAAGCATTTACATCAATTATATATCATTTTTGGAGACTAACCTATTAACTTAGTGCCCAGTGCCAGTTGCTGTTTTCTGCCCTATTTTTGTTTTACAGAAAATCAATACGAAACGAAGTCCAAATGCCATGAAACTTTTTGGAGATTTTTTATTGGCCAAGATAAACACTAGAAGCTTCGGGAGAGGGCCAGAAGACCCAGGAGGTGGACACGAGCCACCAGGGCGCGCCTAGGGGGGGGGGGGCAGGCACGCCCTGGTGCCTCGTGGGCCCCCCTTTGCTCCGTTTGACCTAATTCTAGCACTATAAATTCAGAAAAAATCAGAAACCCTCAGGGGAGTCCACGAAATACTTTTTCCGCCGCCGCAAGTTTCTGTTCCAGAGAGATCCCAACTGGAGGCCTTCTCCGGTACTCCCCTGGAGGGAGAATCGATCACGGAGGGGCTCTACATCAACCTTGCTGCCCTTCCGATGATGCGTGAGTAGTTTAACATAGACCTTCGGGTCCATAGTTAGTAGCTAGATGTCTTCTTCTCTCTTTTTGTTCTTCAATACAATGTTCTCCTCGATGTTCTTGGAGTTCTATCCGATGTAATCACTTTTTGCGGTGTGTTTGTTGGGATCCGATGAATTGTGAGTTTATGATCGGATTATCCATGAATATTATTTGAGTCTTTGTTGCACTCTTTTATGCATGATTATTATAGCCTCGTATTTCTTCTCCGATCTATTGATTTGGTTTGGCCAACTGAGTTGATTTATCTTGCCATGGGAAGAGGTGCTTTGTAATGGGTTCGATCTTGCGGTGCTCAATCCCAGTGACAGAAAGGGACATGACACGCATGTATCGTTGCTATTAAGGGTAAAAAGATGGGGTTTATTCATACGTGAGTTTATCTTGTCTACATCATGTCACCGTTCTTAAGGCATACTCCGTTCTTTTGTGGACTTAATACACTAGATGCATGCTGGATAGCGGTCGATGTGTGGAGTAATAGTAGTAGATGTAGGCAGGAGTCGGTCTACTTGTATTGGACGTGATGCCTATATACATGATCATTGCCTTGGATATCGTCATGATTATTTGCTTTTCTATCAATTGCCCAACAGTAATTTGTCTACCCACTGTATGCTATTTTCTTGAGAGAAGCCTCTAGTGAAAACTATGGCCCCCTGGGTCTATCTAAATCATATTACTAAAACCCTAAAAATATTGCTGCCATTTTCTTTTATTTATTTTATTTTGTATTTTGTTTCAATCTATCAATCTATCACATACAATTTAATCTTGCAATTTACTGCCGAGGGATTGACAACCCCTCGTTTGCGTTGGGTGCAAGGGTTTGTTGTTTGTGTGGAGGTACTGCTAAAGAGGTGTTGTGTGATTCTCCTACTGGTTTGATAACCTTGATTTCATAACTGAGGGAAATACTTATCTCTACTGTGCTGCATCATACCTTCCTCTTCGGGGAAATAAAAACGCAAGCTACAAGTAGCACTTATCGTGACGCAGACCAAGAGGAATATCCCCCGGTTAAACTCCTCTAGCCTCCGGTCAACGCCGTAGACCGACCGGGCCCATGGATGGCCGCAGCGTCGAAAACCACTCCAGGGAGGGTCCGAAGACCGCACCGGCCTGCATATGGCCTGGATATATGTAGCAAAGGCCGGTTTGATGTTGAAATACCCAGTGCCCAACCTTGATGTGGCACCTGCCTCACAAGCCGGGCAGTCACACAGGAAGGCTCAGGACGTAGCTTGCTCGTCCCCCCACATCGAGCAGGCGGGAGGGACTCCTCTGATCGCATGTGCACAAACCTGATCTGGCACGTCACCGTGACCTACCGTGACACAGACCAAGAGAAATATCCCCCGGTCAAACCCATGTAGCTTGTGGTCAACGCCATAGACCGGCCGGGCCCACGGATGGCCGCAGCGTCGCAAATCGCTCCAGGGACGGCCCGAAGACCGCACCGGCCTGCATGTGGCCCGGATATATCTATCAAAGGCTGGTGTGATTTTTAAATACCCAATGCACAACCTTGATGTGGCACCTGCCTCACAAATCGGATAGTAACGCAAGAAGGTTCAGGACGTAGGTTGCTCGTCCCCCCACATCGAGCAGGCGGGAGGGAGTCCTGTGATCGCATGCGCTCAAACCTGCTCTGGCACGTGACCATGACCTACCGTGACACAGACCAAGAGGAATATCCCTCGGTCAAACCAATCTAGATTGCGGTCAACGCCGTGGACCGGACGGGCCCACGGATGGCCGCAACATGACAAATCGCTCCAGGGAGGGCCCGAAGACCGCACCGGCCTACAAGTGACCCGGATATATCTATCAAAGGCCTGTGTGATGTTTAAATACCCAATGCACAACCTTGATGTGGCACCTGCCTCACAAACCGGACAGTGACGCAAGAAGGTTTAGGACGTAGGGTGCGCGTTGTAGAGGCAACGAACCTGACAATGAGTACTAGGGGTACGAAAGAGGGCTGAACCTAGCTACGGCGCATGTGTGACACTCGGATTTAGGAGTTCAGGCCCCTCTCGGAGAGGTAAAAGCCCTACGTCTCGAGCCCAGAGGCTATGATTTTCTTGTGTCTGGATTACAGGAGGGTTGCGAACCCTTGTCTCAGCGCTAGGTGGTGGCTTATATAGAGTGCGCCACCCCTCATTATGGCTACGTTGCAAGGGAGATGAAGGAGGGAGTTGATTACAAGCGTTACTGATATTCAATGCCTTAATTACACTTAACACTTGGCGTCGTGCACCTCAGATGCTTCAGGTCCCGCGCGGTCCGTTCGCCTTCCTTGTCCGAGTGCAGGCGAACGTAGCCGAGTGAATTACATTCATCCGAGTGGAAGGATATCATCCGAGTGGATGTTCAGAGGTGGGCATCCGAATGCACCTATGGCTCAGGAGCCTTTTGTTGATGGTATGGGGTCCAGGGTGGGTCCAGGATGTCAGGTCCATGACCCTACCCTTAGTAGGTGACCCCATCATTAGCCCCCGAATCGGTTGAGGTTTCGTAGGACGAATTAGCTGAACTCTTGACTTGGACCGAGTGCTGCGGAAGCACTCAGAATCCGTCACCAAGTGTTAACCAATCATGACCTGAGCGAAACCACAACGGATTCTGGACTAAGTGTTTCCCGACTGATCGGGTTATGTTGACTACTGGGTGAAACTTGGTGGCACTCGTATGTCTCTCAGAAGCGATAGACTAGTGGTCCGAATGCGGACGTGCCATGAAACCCGAGTGACGATGCCGGCGCGTGGGCTGATTCTCCGGAGAGATGCCACTCATAATCCTGGAGGAACGCCAACACAAGCCATCTCTGAGTCCAAGTTTATGAGATTCACGCCTTGGAGCCTAGAAGAAGGGCCAAGTTAGTCCGTAGAGGAGCGTTGAACTCATCCCATTGCGGTCCTGAAGTTTACTTCTGTCGGATCTTGATTGTGCGTCCGAGTGGACAGACACCTTTCGAAGGCATTCGGTGGACCGAAGGTGTTTCTTAAGGAAGATATCTGGGATGATCTATCGGATTGATCCGCCGTGGAAATTCTGTGATTTGAAATCTTGCGCGCGTGCGGGAGCGGTTGCGTCGCGGTTAGTGGGGAAAGTGGGGGCCCGGCGCCTCGATTTCCTCCCCGAATATCCACCACGTGTCCCACTTCCTCTGGACAGCGAGCACCATGGGCGTCGTTGGATCCAGAGATCGATGGCTGTCGATTCGCGAGGCGAATTCACCCATGGTATAAAACAGAGGCGGGTCAGGGTAAAATTCACCAGATTCCCTTCTCACCCAAACTTATTTCGACGAACTCGCCACCCACACCTCTACTCTACGCCAGAGCGCTCAGAGCAGATGGGGAAGGAGAGGACGGCGAAGCTTGAGCGGGCGAAGAAGTCACGAAAGGGCTCGACGGCAAGCGCCGGCCCTCCGCCCGGCTGGATATAGGGGGATTGGCTCCCCTCGAGGGTCTCGAAGGAGCAAGTACTCAAGCTCGTCGACGACGGGCTCGTTCCGCAGCATGGCTGGAGGCTTCCGGAGGCAGACGAGATGGAGCCTGCGCCGCGCCAGGACGAGCGCGTCCTGCTCATCACTCACCTCCGGCGAGGTTTTTCTGTGCCTCCGCATCCCTTTTTCCGCGGATTCTTGAATTACTTCGGAGTGCAATTACACCATATTCCGCCAAATGCAGTAGTGTACTTGTCAGCTTTCATCTCTCTTTGCGAGAATTTCATCAGCTGTCATCCCCACTGGGGCTTGTTCAAGCATATTTTAACCTGCTGATCTCAAACCGTAAAGAGAGCCTCCTAGGAAGAGGAAAAAACCCATGTGATCCAACTGTGCGGCAGGTTAGGATTGCAGCTTAGGGGGAAGAGTGCCTTCCCGGCTATGTGCTTCCCAGACAGTCAAAAATTGGCAGAACACCTGGTTCTATTGCAAGGACGTCTCGAGTGACGGTCAGCAAGTTGGCCTCCCCTTGTACTCAGGAGAGAGAGTTGAGGTACCGCCATCGCTTAAGGTGACGAAGGAGGAGAAGGTTGAGGTAGGAATCTTAGTCGACGTCCTGGTGGGTGTGATGAGAGCAGGAGTGGACGGGATGGATCTGCTGGAGACCTTCCTCCGTTGATGAATCCAGCCACTGTAGGAGAGGGCACATCCCATGTGGATGTATAAAGGTCCGAGTGATCCCACTCGGGTGCACCCTGAGGAGCTGACCTAGTCAGATGTGGAGGACAAGGTGAAGCTCACCACCTCCGCGCGTGACAACCCGTAGGGGGCCAGGAGGGTAGCTCCCTATGAAGAAGGCAAGCCACCTGCTGAGGTGAACTCATATTTGCTCGTCCAAGACACTTTGATGATGAATTCATGTATTCAAATCTGATTTTGCCGATTGTTTCTTCAACAGAGCCTCCAGAAACCTGACTTTTCCGGTGTCGAGCATCGACCGCGCCCCTGGAGATGTGGCAAGTGACACCGAGCAGCACAACCCCAAAGACAGGTACGAAGAGGACGATGATGAAGAAGAAGACAGCGAAGAGGGCGAAGAAGCGGAATCTTCTCCATCCGAAAATGCCCCCCGGGAGGTTCAATCCAAGAGGACTCAGGACCCGAGTGCCCACGCGCCGAGCGCGCAGACGCCGAGTGCTCCACCGCCGACTGCATCGGCTCTGACTGCGCGTAACCCAAAGTGTGGCCATGCCGAGTCCGCAGAGCTGGTGGAGAAAGCACCCAAGCAGCCCAGGCAAGCAACTAGCAAGGCCTGGAAGGCCGTGGCCCTTCCGAAGATTAAGATGAACGTGCCGGTTGCATCAACGTAAGTTCCGAGGCCGAGTCCCTTGTCTGCATGAATTTGAATAATCTTGTGACTGAGTGATCTCGTAAATGCAGCGTCACAACATCGACGACTTTGCCCGACCCGGATGCCACCAAGAAGAGCCAGGCCGAGGCTAACACCGCGGATGCTGCGACTTCAAATGGTACCATCTGATTTGTTTTTGAATTGAATCCGAGTGACTTGGAGCCAGACGTTCCTCGCCGGCATGTGCTTGCAGCGCCGACGGAAATAATCCAAGTTGACGATGATGACAAGGCCAAGATGGAGGGCGAGGTTGTCAAGACGCCAAGCCCAAAAAGGTGCAAGTCACTGCCATGAAAGCCAGACCGGAGGCTTCCAAGAGCTGACTGGTTCAGACTCCTTTGGTCACTACTGATGTGGGAACTTCAAGTCCGAGTGCTACGGCAATGACTGGCACGGGGCCTGTGAAGCCGACTGCTGTGGTACCTGTCATCCCAGCTCCTCCTCCAGCGTCGGCTCCATCGACCGGACCCTTCAACATATTCAATCTGGCGCGGGTCCCGGAGGACCAGGTGGGGGCGAGCAAGGAGGCCCTGATCCAGGCTGAGCTGATGAGCAAGCGGTTGAAGGAAGCCTACGACGCTAGCGAGGCTGTGCAAGCAAATGTCTGAGTAAGTACAATTGTAAGTACTTTTTCCATTGGATGTGTTTTCTTCCAGTGGGGGCACGCTGAGTGCACCCACTGGGTGTAGTCCCCAGGACTGCCGTCGACTGTTCGCAGTCAGCGGGAGTCTTAGAGTTGAAGTCTTCTGTTGCATTTTTTGATTTTGCAATTTCATTCGGGGTCCGAGTGGACGGCCATGTCTTTGCTAGTGGGTTTACACAGGGTACACCCACTGGGTGTTTGCTTCTAGTGGGGGCACGCTGAGTGCACCCACTGGGCGTAGTCCCCAAGACTGCTGTCGACTGTTCGCAGTCGGTGGCAGTCTGAGAACCTAGGATTTTCTTTGAGTGTTGTGGCACTCGGGCCTCCGGAGACGCATCCAAGTGGATTTCTTCCAGTGGGGGCACGCTGAGTGCACGCACTGGGTGTAGTCCCCTAGACTGCCGTCCATTGAGAGCAATCAGCGGGAGTCTTTAGAACTAATGCTTCACAATTCTTTTACTCGGAGTACAATCCTTCACTTGGCTGGCCGAGTGGAAGATGTGGTCACGGGGACCTTGGTAGATGTAGAATCGTTTGTTAATCTCGAACTGATCAAGCTTGTTCCTCCCTTAGAAGGGACACTTCAGTATCTCGTACTAGTCAAGCTTGTTCCTTCCTTAGGAGGATTCCTGTTTTGTAGCCGACTGATCAACTGCTTTATATGTCTTCTCCATAGAAAATTTGTGAGCTCGGAACCCATAGTGTCAACATGGAGAAGGAACTGGCCCAGCTCCGCGTTGATCTGGATGTGGAGAAGAACAAATACGCTCATCCGGAGCAGGAGAAGCGCCTTCTAGGAGGTGTGTTTTGCAACCCAAGTTTTTTTCTGTAGCCTATATTTTCATTTTAATCCGAAGGACTGTGCTTCAACAGATGTTCGTAGCGAGAACACTCGTCTACATACAGGGCTCATGACTTGTACTTCTGTTGAAACCATGAAGCAGTTGCTCAAGGACAAGGATAACCAGCTGGGTGAGGTGTGGAAGAATGCTAGGGCGAAGACCCAGGCATCCGAGGAGGCTCTGAAGAGTGTTGATGACCTTCGAGAGGAGAACAAGACTCTGAAGGTTGCGGCTGAGGCAATGCAGGGAGAGATCTTGGAGCTGAAGAAGAGCTATGCAGAGTGGGACGCAAAGTTCAAGAATCAGGCGAATACTTTTGTAGAGGAGAAGAAGAAGCTTAGCGATCAGGTCGCCGAGCTTTAGAAGAAGAAGATTGATCTTGAACAGCTCATCGAGGGGGAGACTGAGGAGATGAACAAGAGACTCATAGGTATGGTATTTGCATCCGAGTGTTTTTGCTTACTTTGAGATATTTTTGTTGATGCTGACTTTTGTCTTTCAATCGTACCCAGGATTCTGTGAAGATGTTGCTGCTAAGACTGAAAAGATCGAGAAGGACCTCGACCCCTAGCGGCTACTCCTGCGTGATAGTACCGTTCTATCGCTCCTTCGTCTGGATGAGCGGACTGAAAACATGGTGAAGTATGTGAGCCGGCCGAAGTTGGCCATGAAGAGCATCGAGGACATGCTGTTCCCAGGGGAAATTCTTGAAGATGATCTGGAGTCTGTGATGGACCGTCTGAAGGCCCTGCCCAGCCGAGTGGAGTCTTGGAAGAAGTCTGCGGCATGCTGTGGAGCAGACGTGGCCCTCTCACTCATCCGAGTCCACTGCAAGAACGTCGACGAGGAGAAACTGAAGTCCCTCAGGGTCACCAACACCAAGAAACTCAAATTCCATGACTTCCTGGAGACGTTCGTCCAAGCTGCCACCCGGATCGTAGACGCCATCGATCTGGACGTGTTCATTAATCCAGCTAGTCCTGCTCCAGACACGTGAAGAAGTTCAGAGTCCGAATGAATTTGCCTCGGTATGCTGAGTGGTTGTGTAACCGTTGAACTTGATCGAGCTTGAAGCTTGTGCACTTTTGTTGAGACTTGCTTATTTTGCTTTAATGATCTGAACTGATCGAATGCATCTAGATATTTAATCCCTGTTTTATTTGCTAATGTGTTTTATACTTATGCAAAAAATGGCTTGCAGCTAAGCCCCCGAGTGAGAGGAATGTTCTCACTCGGAAGAGTTTTTAACTTAGGCAAAAACTGGTTTGCAGCTAAGTCCCCGAGTGAGAGGAATGCTCTTACTCAGATGAGTTTTGAACTTAGGCAAAAACTGGTTCGCAGCTAAGCCCCCGAGTGAGAGGAATGCTCTCACTCGGATGAGTTTTGAACTTAGGCAAAACTGGTTCGCAGCTAAGCCCCTGAGTGAGAGGAATGCTCTCACTCGGATGATTTTTGAACTTAGGCAAAAACTGGTTCGCAGCAAAGCCCCCGAGTGAGAGAAATGCTCTCACTCGGATGAGTTTTGAACTTAGGCAAAACTGGTTCGCAGCTAAGCCCCCGAGTGAGAGGAATGCTCTCACTCGGATGAGTTTTGAACTTAGGCAAAAACTGGTTCATAGCTAAGCCCCCGAGTGAGAGGAATGCTCTCACTCGGAGGAGTTTTGAACTTAGGCAAAACTGGTTCGCAGCTAAGCCCCCGAGTGAGAGGAATGCTCTCACTCGGATGAGTTTTGAACTTAGGCAAAAATTGATTGGCAGCTAAGCCCCCGAGTGAGAGGAATGCTCTCACTCGAATGAGTTTTGAACTTAGGCAAGAACTGGTTAGCAGCTAAGCCCCCGAGTGAGAGGAATGCTGTCACCTAGATGAGTTTTGAACTTAGGCAAAAACTGGTTCGCAGCTAAGCCCCCGAGTGAGAGGAATGCTCTCACTCGGATGAGTTTTGAACTTAGGCAAAATTGGTTCATAGCTAAGCCCCCGAGTGAGAGGAATGCTCTCACTCGGATGAGTTTTGAACTTAGGCAAAAATTGGTTTGCAGCTAAGCCCCCGAGTGAGAGGAATACTCTCACTCGGATGAGTTTTGAACTTAGGCAAAAACTGGTTTGCAGCTAAGCCCCCGAGTGGGAGGGATGCTCCCACTCGGATGAGTTTTGGTTTTACACCCACTGGGGGTGCTTTTAGTCCCTGAGTGTTTTACGTCACCTGAGTGAACTGTAGCCCTTGGCAAAATTCGATGACATGCGGAAAAAGTAAGACTTTTATTCATCGAGTATCACTCGAAAAACCATTACAGTTGCAGAAAGATTGTTCTAAGTAAAGAACTTGCGAAGGAGGTCGGCGTTCCAAGTGTGGGGCTCTTCATCGCTTTTATTGAAGTTGTAGAGCCGATAGGCTCCATTGTTCAACACCTTGGATATTGCAAAGGGCCCTTCCCATGGAGGGGCAAGCTTGTGAGGCTTCTACTAGTTCAGTCAGAGGACCAAGTCGCCTTCCTTAAAGGCACGTCCTCTGACTTGTCTGTCATGGTATCGCCGCAAGTCTTGCTGGTAGACAGCAGACTTGGTAAGCGCCATCTGGCGCTCTTCCTCAAGGAGGTCGAGGCCATCTTGATGTGCCACTTCAGCTTCTCCCTCCGAGTACAATTCCACTCAGGGGGAATTGTGAAGTAGGTCGCTCGGGAGGACAGCTTCCACGCCGTACACCATGAAGAATGGAGTGTGGTTCGTGGTTCTGTTAGGGGTCATCCGCAGGCCCCATAGAACTAACGGAAACTCAGTGACCCATGCTCCGGCGGTGTACTCTAGATGACGCATGAGGCGCGGCTTCAGTCCTTGGAGAATCATCCCATTCGCCTGTTCCGCTTGACCGTTCGACTGCGGATGAGCCACGGAGGCGTAATCGACCCGAGTGCCTTGGGTGTAGCAGAATGCTCGTAATTCATCCGAGTCGAAATTCGACCCGTTATCAGTGATAATACTATGCGGGACTCCAAATCTGAAGATTATCTCTTTCATAAACATGACTGCTATCTTCGAGTCCAACTTCTTTATGGGTTTAGCGTCTATCCACTTGGTGAATTTGTCGACTACCACTAGCAAATGAGTGAATCCACTGGCCCAGGTTCTGAGCGGCCCGACCATGTCGAGGCCCCAGACAGCAAAGGGCCAAGTGAGTGGAATCGTCTTCAGCGCAGACGCTGGCTTGTGTGAATGGTTGGCGTAGAATTGGCATCCAACGCAATGCTCCACTATTTCTTTAGCGGCTTCATTGGCTCGGGGCCAGAAAAAACCCGCACGAAATGCTTTGGTAACCAACATCCAAGAGGATGCGTGGTGTCCACAAGTTCCTGAGTGGATCTCATGCAGGATCTGCTTCCCTTCCTCTGGTGAAATGCTGTGCTGAACTACTCCAGGGATGCTCTTCTTGTAAAGTTGATCTCCCATGACAGTGTAGGCCTTCAATCGACGAATGATCTATCGGGCTTCGACTTTATCTTCAGGGAGCTCTTGCCTGAGCAAATACGCAATGTAAGGAGCTGTCCACTCGGGAATGATTGCCAATACTTCGTAAACAAGGTTAATTACTGCCGATACTTCAACTTCAGTCGGATTTGACGGTCCGACTGGTTGCGGGGGACTCCTCCATGAAGGGGTCTTCTTTGATCCTTGGGGAGTGTAAGTGCTCAGGGAACAGATTCTTCGGCACCTCTTTCCGGGTGGAACCAATCTTGGCTAAGTCATCAGCCGCTTGATTCTTGATTCGGGGAATGTGATGTAGCTCCAACCCTTCAAAGTTCTTCTCCAGCTTTCTGACTGCATTGCAGTAACCTATCGTCGCTGGACTCCGGATGTCCCACTCTTTCATCACTTGATTGACAACTAGGTCTGAGTCACCGTATACCATCAGTCGGCGGATTCCGAGTGAGATGGACATACACAACCCGTACAAAAGATCTTCGTACTCCACTTCGTTTTTGGAGGAATCGAAGTGGATCTGCAGCATGTAACTGAGCCGGTCTCCCCTGGGGGAAACGAGGACCACTCCAGCCCCTGAGCCATTGAGCATCTTAGAGCCATCAAAGAACATGGTCCAATGCTCGGGGAGGCTAAGAGCCGGCTACTGGTGTTCAGTCCACTCGGCCAGGAAATCCACTAAGGCTTGCGACTTGATCGCTTTCTTGGCTTCAAACTTGATGTCCAAAGGGAAGAGTTCAATTGCCCACTTGGCCACTCGGCCCGTGGCGTCTCTGTTGTTCAATATCTCTGACAGGGGTGCATCACTGACTACTGTGACCGAGTGCTCTTGGAAGTAATGAGCCAGCTTCTGGTAGTGTGGGTACCTCTGCTCGGAAGGGATCAAGACCTTAGAAATGTAGTACACTGGCGTCTGGACCTTGAAGGCTTTGCCTTGTTCTTCACGCTCGATCCAGACACAAGAAAATCATAGCCTCTGGGCTCGAGACGTAGGGCATTTACCTCTCCGAGAGGGGCCTAAACTCGTAAAATCTGAGTGTCACACCTACACCGTAGCTAGGTTCAGCCCTCTTTCGTACCCCTAGTACTCAGTGTCAGGTTCGTTGCCTCGACAGTTGGCACCCACCGTGGGGCTGCCCATCTAGCAATTTTCATCATCACCATGGTTTTCGGCGGCGAGATGTTGTCCAGTCGCGAGATCCTCTTCGGCACCCTTAGCTTCATCGCCGACGACTCAGCGTGGCTTCCGGAAGCCCCGTTAGACGCAGAGTCGCTGCCCATTTGTGGTGCAGCGCACTTCCGCGCGAGCACTTATGGAGTTCATCTCCGACAGCCTTCGGTTCCTTACCGGGCGGCACCCTCACTCCCTGCTGGACGCCGTCGCAAGCGCTCCGGCCGTTCACGGCTCTAGTGCTGGGTCAAGCATGCCATGGCTCTTCAAGCCATGGCTGGGCAGGTGGCGGCACTCGAGCCCAATGAGCCCGTCCTCGATCTCTTTACCTCCCTCCATGAGGGGTCTGAGTCTGAGGCCGAGAGTGTCGAGTCCACCGCAGATGTCCTGATGGCCGACTCCGAGCACAGTCCTCCTGGGTTCCAACGGGACTAGAACGGCAACGAGCACGGCAATGATGGCCACAGGGACAATTCCCTGGCAACTGCTCCTCCTCCTCCTCCCCTCACTCGGGAGCAGATGGATGAGCTCAACTGCAGGGCCAAGCGGGCCTTGCACAAGCCTATTACCACAATGACACCCGAAGCCCTCGCTTTAGAGTCTGCGCGTTTGGCCACCTTGGCCGAGCACACGTGCCTTGAGTAGTGCGAGAAGGCACTCGAAGAATGACTACATCAACAACCAAGTTCCAGTCGGAGCCGGCGGCAGTTGTTTCCGAACAAGCAGCCCCGGAATTACCGAGTGCTCAACACTCCGCTGCAAAATTTGTCGGCAGCGACCCAAATCGCTGACTCCATCCAGCCGTCTGGCTCGACGGTAGGAGAAGGGATTCATCAGATCCAAGCCTTACTGAAGACAACCATGGTGCAAAACATGGTTGTATTGCAGTCACGGGATCGTATACATAGTGCGTCAGTCCGGGCCGATACAGTTCAGTCGGCTCACAGTCCGATTGCGCCAGGGAGACGCAGACCGTCACCCCCTCCGAGGGATGTGGCTCACCCCCGACACAGAGATCGGAATGAAGACCGGAACCGTGATCAGGTCACCCCTCCCCGACGGCGTGATGATTATCGTCGCATTTGGACGCCCCCTCCGAGGGACTTCACATACGCGCCCCGGCCGTATGATGACAGGCGGCCATATGATGATGATCGGAGGCTCAGCCCTCCGCGGCAGTCGGATGGTTACCATCAGTGGGACAAAGAGGGGATGGACTACCGGGATCCGCAATTCAATGTGAGGTCCGTCCTCGCCCAAAACCTGGTCGACTGGGGCCGAGCCCACAGAGATGCATATGACAAAGACTACTGGAGTGGATCCACTTCCTCGGGGCCTGTGTGTTTCAGCAGGTACATCCGTGCCTCAGACATTCTGGCCAAGTTCAGGTTGGCAACCGGAATCGGCAAGTTCACTGGCTAATCAAAGCCAGAAACTTAGTTGGAGGATTACCGAGTGACCGTCTAGATTGGCGGCGGCAATGACAACGTGGCAATGAAGCATCTGCCTCTGATGCTCGAAGGATTCGCGAGAGCCTGGCTCAACCAGCTGCCTCCCAGCAGCATTTACTGTTGGGCAACCTGGCTCGAGTGTTCGTGAAGACCTTCGAGGGCATGTACAAGCGGCCGGGTGGATTGGCAGAACTACAGCATTGTGTGTAGAAGAAAAATGAGACTCTCTGAGAGTACATCCAGCGGTGGACCACTTTGCACAACACGGTGGAAAACGTCAGTGAACACCAAGCCATTTGCACCTTCAAGGCGGGTATCAGATACTGAGAGCTCATCCTGAAATTCGGCCGAACGGACATTCCGAGTCTGGGCCGAGTGATGGAGGTAGCCGGCTGATACGCAAATGGTGAAGAAGACCGACTGCAAAGCGGCAAAGGGCGAGCCGGAGAGGCCAATCAGTCTGGCAACAACTCCAGTCGGAAGTAGAAGCGCAATGCTGACGCGGCCGACAATGCTGAAGCAGCGGACCTAGCCCGACAGTGGAAAGGCAAGGGTCAACAGAAACAGAAGAAAGAATGGGTCCCCAAGAAGAAGAATCACTCGGAGGGTGATATACTTGACCAGCCCTGTCAAGTTCACACGAAGAGAGATGCAGATGGCAATCTGATCTTGCCAAAGCACACCACTCGGGAGTGCAAATTGTTGAAGAAAGCTATGATGGAAGACCCGTCCGATGACAAGGATTAGGATGATAGTGACGGGGGGAAGAAGCCTGCTGGAGGTTACCCCGCCGTGGAGAAAGTTCTGATGATTTTTGCAGACGTCGAGTGCACAAGAAATCTGAAGGTCATCAATCGGGAAGTGAGCATGGCCATGCCATCTGTCACCCAGTACCTTCACGGGACTGACACGCCCATTACTTTTGACAAGTCAGATCACCCCGCCTACATACTGACCCCCGGGCGGCAGGCTCTGGTGGTGGATGCTGCGGTCAATGGCGTCCGACTGTGCAAGGTCCTGATGGATGGTGGCAGCAGACTGAACATAATATACGCTAACACGCTGAAGGCAATGGGCATTCCGATGTCCAAGTTGAGCAAGAGCAACATGCAGTTCCACGGGGTCATCCCTGAGAAGAAGGCAAGGTCACTCGGACAGATATCTCTGGATGTCGTGTTTGGTGACGAGAAAAATTTCAGAAAAGAGAGCCTCACCTTTGAGGTAGTTGACTTCCGGAGTGCTTATCATGCCATCTTGGGTAGGCCCACCTATGCACGTTTCATGGCCCGACCATGTTACATGTACCTCAAACTCAAGATGCCCGGCCCGAATGGCGTGATCACTGTCTCGGGAGATAGGCAGAGAGCGGAAGAGTGCCTGCAGCAAGGTTCCATCATTGCTGATGCACAAATGGCGGTAGCCGAGCTGGAGGAGTACAAGAAAGCAGTTGATCCGAGTGAGCTGCTGAAGTCAAAGAAGTCGGCGGTCGATTCTGCATTCCAGTTGGCCAGCGAGACCAAGCAAGTTCATGTCCATTCGAAGGATCCGAATCCCTAGCCTACCAACATCTTCATGATGCTGGACAACAAATAGGAAGGCGAGCACATCCAGTTCCTCCATGAGAACTGAGACATCTTCGCATGGAAGCCATCTAACATGCCGGGTGTTCCCAGGGAGCTGGCTGAGCACCGAATCCGTGTCGACCCAAAGGTGAAACCAGTGAAGGAGCACCTCCGACGCACTTCCACAAAGAAGCGCAAGGCGATTGGTGAAGAAATTGCACAACTGCAGGCAGCCAAATTCATCCGTGAAGTGTACCACTCCGAGTGGCTCGCCAACGTCGTCATGGTGTCGAAAAAGAATAACTCTCTTAGGATGTGCATTGATTTCAAGCACATCAATTGGACCTGTCCCAAGCAGCATTTTCCTCTCCCCTGCATAGATCTGATAGTGGACTCCACTGCGGGTTGTGAGCGTTTGTGTTTTTTGGATGCGTACTCCGGGTACCACCAGATCCGAATGTATGGTCCGGATAAAATAAAAATGGCCTTCATCACCCCTTTCAGGTGCTTTTGCTATATCACGATGCCATTCAGTCTTAAGAATGCTGGGGCAACTTTCCAGCACATGATTCAAAAATGTTTGCAAAAGCAAATCAGTTGGAATGTGGAGGCATACATGGATGACATCGTGGTCAAGTCTAGGAAAGGTTCTGACCTCCTAGCCGACCTCGTCGAAACCTTCGCGAACCTGCACAGATAAGGAATCAAGCTCAATTCAGCCAAGTGCACTTTCAGGGTTTCGGCTGGCAAGTTACTCGGTTACCTCATTTCTGAACGTCGAATCGATGCCAACCCCGAGAAGATTGGTACTGTAGTCCAAACAAAACAACCAGAGCATCTCCACGACGTCCAAAGACTCATGGACTATCTGGAAGAGATGGACAGAGTCACCCACAGCAAAACTATAAAGTTTTACAAGGTCCAATGGGAGCACCAAACTGAGGACGAGGCCACCTGGGAAAGAGCGGATTACTTAAGGACTGCATACCCATATTTGTTTCCCGAGCAACCGAATCTCGAGGACGAGATTCATCCTAAGGGGGGGAGGTTTGTAACACCCTGGTTTTTGGCCTTTTTCTTTTATTTGGATTTATTGAATATTTTATTTGCATTTGAGGTTTTCTGTCAACTCATTTGGACTTACCACTTGGATTTATTTTTGATTTTCTTCCAAGTGGGCTCTATCAACCTTAAACCCTCCCTAGACCTCATCCATCTCATTATAATGCCATTGGGTATTTTTATTTAATGGCATTATACCCTTTTTTCTCTCTGAAAATGCTCCTTTCTCTCTAAGCTATGAAACAACCCCTATTTTTATTGCTCAGAAAATTCCAAGAAAATTCCCAAATATTCTTTGGATCATGCCTCACCTCCCTAGGCAAAAATATCCCATGGTCATTTGGAAAATTTCAGCCAGGAAAAATGTTTTTGCTTCTGGTCAGAAAGAGCACTTTGTGAAGCAAGTATATTTTTCCTTGATCCTTTTAAGCTACCCTCCTAGGTGATGCTTAAACGCCTAATTTCAGCTCAAATCTTCTAGCCGTTTGTCCGCAGTGGTTGGAGCAAGTTTCTGTCCAGAAACTTTCTCTCTAGCTCCAGTCACGTCCAATGCCCCAGATGGCAAGGCAAGCGCATTTCTTGGCATATCGTCGAAGGGACAACACGTAGGACATGGTGTGGCAGCGCCGAAAGTATCCCGCATGCCTGTGCACGCGGTGACCGCGTGCGGGCATGGTGCAATGCACACGCTTTCTGTGCTCTGCACGTTGGGTCCGATCGGCCGCCGTCCAGCTACTCCCCTCGCGCCACCACTGCATGTCTAGTCCCCTCAGCACCCTATCCTTCTTCCACCCAGCCTCTCTCTGACCCTCCTCGACGCCGGCAGGGCGCACACTGGATGCGGCCACGGCGCTAGCGGTCGATACAGTGGATCGCACGCGCGACCCTGTCCCACTTAGTGCGCCTGCGCTCGAGCCCGCGTGCGTGCACTGTGTTTGGCCTCGCCCGCGTCGTCTCCAAGCTCGCCCGAGTCCTCACCGTCCCCAGCTCATCCTGCCACTCAGCTCCGGCGGAGCCCGAGCACTGCCTCTTCTCCTCCTATAAATGGAGCCCCTCCCCGATCGTTGTAGCCATCCCAAACCTCCTCTCTACTCTCAAATCAAGCTCTAGTAGCTGCTAGCAATGCCGGGAAGGCCTCTGGCCTTCAAACCTCGCCGGAGATTGGCCGCGGTTCTCCCCGGCCAACCTCGCCCTCTGAAGCTCCTCGACGTTGCCCTCTTCTTCTGGCGTGCTCGTGGTGATCCAGTGAAGACGCTCAGGCCTCTGGTTCATCGGATTGAGGCCGTCTTCCTCAACTCCGACGAGCTCCGCCGCCTGCCATCTCTGGAGAGGATCTCCGCGATGCCGTCAGACCACGTCAGCTCATGTTTCGGGTACGTGCGTGACCGTCTCGTCGAGCTGGACCCATCCCCCTCATCTCCGGCGATCGCCAAGGTCTCCTCGCCAGAGAAACGCCGGCGACAGAGCCGCCAGGCCCTGTTCCCTCTCTCTCTTGTCTAAAACGGAACAGGGGCCCCACCTGTCATTCTCTCTCTCTCGCCCGAAGGGGTATCTAAGTGGAAGCGTATTTCCAAAATACGTCTTCGACGTCAGCCCCTCTGGGATTTTCTGAAAATTGATTTAATTCATTTTAGTCCAGGGTTTCACCCTAACTTTGACCAGCCACAACTTTTTATCCATAAGTCCAAAGGACACGATTCTTTTTGCTGCTGGTTTATAAAATTCCAAAGTTTCTGTATGCCTAGTTTCAGAATTTTTCTTGCTATTGAGAATTTCTGGTGCATTAAACAGTGTTATGTGACATTTTATTTTTGCATCTAAAATATTTTCAGAAGAGCCTAGTTGTGTTGGAGAAGGCCAGGAATATTGTGACACTTCTCTGAACCAAGTCAAGCCACAACATTCATATGCAAGGATGGCATTGCAATGACTTTGGTTTAATTGAATTTAATTCATCAAATATTCACTATTTAAAATAACTGGCTATAATACTTTTATTGCATAGACTTTGTTCTGTCATTATACAGTAACATACATGCTTACTTGTTAATATAGGTAGTAGGAATCATGTCATATGCACATATGGTAGTATGATGCATTCATCATTCATAATCGTGACCCGTGCATCCATTCATACACTACTGCTCGAATCATTTTCTTTTCAAGTTAAACTTGATAATAATCCAACTTTAACATGTTGTTGATCTAGTCATGGTGCCACCGAATCGAGCTCACCAGTGCAACCACACTTGCCTGGATGGGGAGGCCCTAATGCGGTCTATTGTCATGCCTCTCGCCGGTGCCTCCTACGAGGGAAGGTTGTGCTCTGGCGCTACCCTGGCCCGATAGGCAGGCATAACCTTGAAGACCCGAGTTTGATGGTACCGAGGTCCCTGTTTGGGACAATGTTGATGTTTGTCCACGACGGTGGCAGCCACAGAGGTGGCGGATGTCACATGTTGACATCAGGGTCATCCAGGACATAGCCCAAAGGGGAGTTTGTCGGAGTGGCCGGGAGAGTGTCATGCAATAGATTGGTTTTGTCGGAATGTCGTTGGTCCACCCGAATGGGAGCACGAGGCCATGAGTTCCGTGGTGTGGGTACAGTGTACTAACCTCTGCAGAGTGTATGATCTATCGATAGCCGCGTCCTCGGATATGGACACAGATCGTAGTAGGTCACACCGTCGGTCAACAGATATAATTAACTTGCACACTAAGATTTACAAGATGGCACATGCAGAAATAGTGATCGAGTGAGGATCACTGTGAAAGGTATGAATGTGATCTAGTGAGGATCACGTTGGTAAGATTTGAACGGTGGTTACGTGGTAACCCCGAATGGTAAGTTGGTCCCAGGGACCATGGCAATGCTTCATGCACATCTCATGTTGAGTAGTATCATGCTCATGCATTAAAGCTGTTAAACGCCTTGTTATTGTTTGCCGCACTTGTTTTGTTTGCTGTGAGCTTGGGAGTACATTCAAAGTACTCACCTGGCTTATCATGCCAGATGCAGGAGAAGCCGTGCATGGTGTGGATGTCGAGCAGTATGTCGCGCTCTAGGCCGTGTCCCAGCAGTGTCCCTGTGGAATGGAGTTCCACTACCCCATCGTTCCGCTGCCGCGTAGTAGTTCCCTTATCATCGAGGCCCCTGCCATGTCTACTAAATAATGTACATAAGTGCAGCCACACCGGGTGTGCCGCTTGGCCTCGCTCATCATGTAAAATGTAAACCTATGTTCCCGCTACGAGATCAATAAAGCGGTTGTTTTTGGTACCAAGTTGTTGTGTATTGCCAGAAGACTTGATCTCTGGGCTGGCAATGCAAGGTAAACTGGTTGCTCTGAGCCGGGGTGCCACAACGCTTGGTATCAGAGCCGCGCTGACTGTAGGACGCCCTAGATGGCCGACGCGTTACAAGACGGTAGTTTTAGCCCCTGTAGGGATTTGAGGTTTGATCTTGCTCTTGGGTGTTGCATGGCATGTATATACCTTACTGTTAATGCTGACCAGCTAATGTTGTGAGTGTAGATGGCACCAGTCCCTTATCCGTACCAGCCTGAGCTGGCACCTTCCACCTTCCCGCATCTTCTTACCAACGTATGGCGCCGAATCTACCCCGATGGCGATGACCCCATATACCAGGTGTACTGAGAGCAGCTCGCTGATGGCGTTTACGAGTATCATGCGGAGGTCATCATGCACAACAGTACCGTGGTGGGCACTTACACTCGCTCCACCAAGGGCGGGACGGCTTCTACACCCGACCAGGCGGTGCAGTTTGCAGCATTTGAGGCTCTCACTGACTTGCGCTATAATGAGGTTCAGATGCAGACTTACCCAGGTTTCTACTTCTATCCGTCCCTGTATGAGTCAGGACAGATCCGCTTCCCTTACATTGATCCGGAGTGTGACCAGTCAGCCAGTCACCTGTCTCGCTACATCACGGCGGGATACTTTCTGATCTTCAGCCTAGCCCAGGAGCTGAACCGGGTTTGAGGCAAGCTAGCTGCCGCTCGATCTGCCTTCGCTCCACCTCTGCTTATCCACACATCACTTGTTCCTCCAGTTACCTTACCTCCACCCACTCCAGTGGCCCCCACCCCTTCTCAGAGTAGCTCAGGCACTTCGGTAGTTACTCCTCATGAGTCCCCAGCCCAGTGAGCTATGCTTCTCGCTACCCCAGCCGCTCCGATGCTGCGGAGTCACCCTGCTCCAGACCCCGAGGGAGAGTCTTCCCATCAGCGCCGTCGTGTTTCCTTTGCTCCGGATGTATCCGTTATCAGTTCCGATTCGGAGTCCGACCCCGAGGAGACACCAGTAGGACCGTCAGTGTGCCAGTGCGATCCCTGTCGTCGCATGTAGACGAGGATGATGTGGTGTTTGGTTATATACATGTAGTAGTACTATCCATACTGTTGCCCTGCTATGTAGGTTGGATGATGTATTGTATAATTATGTTGCTTTCTGTTATTCGCTTTGGCTTTTCTCGATTTCTCTTCCGGGTTTGTTGCTTCACCTCTCTATTTTTCCTGTTTTCCCCTAATGGATGTTGCTCATCTCGATGCTTCGTATTGGGAAACATATATAGGATGTCAAGGTGTGGCAGTAACTGTCATGGTGGCGACGATACTCCAGTTCGTCGATCCGCCAGGAAAGCAGGACATTCTCCGGAACCATATCAGCCACCACCTCCTCCTCCTCAAGCACCCACGATAGAGCAGATTATGCAGATGTTTGAGGAAAAGAGAAACCAAGACCTGATGGAATTCCTGAGAAGCATGCAGACTGTGGTTGGGCAGAATAATCACAATGGTAATCACTCCAAGCTGTCAGACTTTCAGAGGACCAAACCGCCAAGTTTCAGTCAAGCAGTGGACCCGATGGAAGCCGATGATTGGTTGAGGACCATTGAGAAGAAGCTGGAAATTGCTCGCACTAAAGATGCTGACAAGGTGCCCTTCGCCACTCATTATCTAGAAGGACCAGCTGCTATATGGTGGGACAATGCCAAAGTGATGTGGCCCGCTGAAGACGAGATTACTTGGGATAAATTCCGCAAGTACCATATTCCTGCCGGCATCATGAAGGTCAAGCAGCGAGAATTTCTCACCCTTACCCAAGGGACCTCGACTGTAAGTGAATATTTAAAAAAGTTCAATCACTTGGCCCGTTACTCCACTCATGATGTGGCCACTTAAGAACGGAAGATAGATCGGTTCCTCGGAGGGCTCACTCTTACCCTCCGATGTGCACTCAGCATGCTGGATTTCCCCGACTTCCAAACTTTGGTAAACAAGGCACTCATTGTCGAAAGGGAACACAAACTGGTTAATGATCATAAGACTGCCTATGAAGACCACAAACGCAAGTTTGAACCCAAAAAGGAAGTGCAAGTTTTTCAGAAGGTTCGTACTTGGCAGCAACCTCAGTTCGAGTTTAAGCCAACCTGACAGCAGGGGAACATCAAGAATGAAAGTCAGATCAAGACTGTGGTCGCCAAGCCAAACAAGGAAGACTGTCAGTGTAACAATGCCTATTACACATGTGGACAGACTGGGCATTACGCTAGATAGTGTCCCAAGAACGGCAAGACACCAACCAACCTGAAGCCTCAAGTCAATTATGTGGGGCAATTCCCCAAGTGAATGTATATTCAAGGGCAAGTTCATCACATCTCCGTCGAGGAAGCCTCTGAAGTGCCCAATGTGGTCATTGGTATGTTTCCTGTTAATGACATACCTGCAACAATTTTATTCGATTCCGGGGCTTCCCATTCTTTTATTTGGCGGAGTTTTGTTGCCCAACATCGCCTTTCCTATACTCTTTTGGACAAAGCTATGGTGGTACAATCCCCCGGATCCAGGCTCAAGACAAATATTGTATGCCGTGGATTGAAAATATCAATCAATGGAGTCATCTTCCCCGCATCACTGGTATCCATTGAGTCTCCCACCTTGGATATTATTTTGGGGATGGATTGGCTGACAAGACATCAGGTCTGCATCTACTGCGCAACAAGAGAAGTCACGCTAATAAATCCCTCAGGCCAGTTCGCTCGATTCTATGCTGGTCGAGCCATACCAAAGAAAGGGATGGTTTATGCTGCCATTGCTACAGAGATGAATCTAGTCCCAGTGGTCTGTGAATTCCCAGATGTGTTTCCAGATGAATTACCAGGCATGCCACCTGACCGGGAGCTGGAATTTTCTATTGAGCTTGTGCCCGGAACAGCACCAATTTACAAGAAATATTATCGAATGCCTTCGTCTGAACTAGTGGAGTTGAAGAAGCAATTGGATGAGATGCTCCAAAAAGGATATATTCGCCCCAGCTCATCCCCTTGGGGTGCACCTGCAATATTCGTGGGCAAGAAAGACGGCAGACTTAGGATGTGTGTTGACTACCGTGCTCTCAATGATGTCACAATCAAGAATAAATACCCACTGCCCAGGATTGATGATTTGTTCGATCAACTCAGCGGAGCTCAAGTGTTCTCCAAGATTGACTTGCGCACCGGGTATCACCAGTTAAAGATCAGAAAAGAAGATATCCCCAAGACCGCCTTCACTACATGGTACGGGCTGTACGAGTATACAGTCATGTCATTTGGACTGACCAATGCTCCTGCATTTTTCATGCACATGATGAACAAGGTGTTCATGGATTTCTTGGACAAGTTTGTAGTGGTGTTTATTGATGACATCCTTATATATTCCAAAAGTGAAGATGAGCACAAGCAGATCTTCGAGCAGTGTTGGAACGATTACGCGCTCATCAACTCTACGCCAAGTTCAGCAAATGTGAATTTTGGCTTAAAGAAGTGGGATTTCTTGGGCATACTCTTTCCGCTCAAGGAGTGGCCGTGGACCAAAGCAAAGTCACAGAGGTCCTGAAGTGGATGACCCCTGTTTCAGTAACAGAAATCAGGAGTTTCTTGGGTCTAGCAGGTTATTACCGTCGCTTCATTGAAGGCTTCTCAAAGATTGCCAAGCCAATGACTGAATTACTCAAGAAAAAATAGAAGTTCATATGGACGGGAGCATGTGAGAACAGTTTCAATGAGCTCAAGACCCGTTTGACTACCGCTACAGTGTTAACTCTTCCAGACATCTACCAAAGCTTCGACATGTATTGCGACGCATCCAGGCGTGGCATTGGGTGTCTACTTATGCAAGATGGTAAGGTCGTGGCCTATGCATCAAGAGAACTCCGACTGAATGAGGAGAATTACCCTACCCATGACCTAGAGATGGCAGCTGTGGTCCATGCCTTAAAAATTTGGAGGCATTACATCATTGGAAAGCGATGCCAAATCTACACCGACCACAAAAGTCTCAAGTATATATTCACGCAACCGGATTTGAATCTCCGACAAAGAAGATGGCTTGAGTTGGTTAAAGACTATGACCTGGGTATCAACTACCACCCAGGAAAAGCAAATGTGGTCACCGATGCCCTCAGTCGCAAACCGGCTACCGCAAACTCATTAATCGAGCACCTGCACCCAGCACTTCAAGAAGAAATAACTCAGCTCAATCTGATCCTGTGTGATGCAATTTGCTCGGTTACCTTGGAAGTAATCCCTACTCTGGAAGACGAGATTCGAAAGGCTCAACCCGGTGACCCAATGTTACTCAAGATAATGGCCCAAGTACGAGGAGGGAAGATAGCAGATTTCAACATTGATGATAAAGGTACACTCCGATTTCAGGATCGAGTTTGTGTACCGGACCTCGGGGAATTAAAGCAGCAAATTCTGAAGGAAGCCCACGAGTCAGCATACTCTATCCATCCCGGAGGCACTAAAATGTATCAAGACTTAAAGCGAACATTCTGGTGGGAAGGTATGAAGAACGATATTGCCTATTATGTCGCCTGTTGCGATGTATGCAACAAGGTGAAGGCTGAACACCAGAAACCAGCCGGTCTACTTCAACCCTTACCCGTTCCACAATGGAAATGGGATGATATCTGCATGGACTTTATCGTGGGATTACCAAGGACACCACGAGGTAATAATGCCATATGGGTTGTGGTCGACATGCTCACCAAGGTGGCCCACTTTATTCCAATAAGGACAACCTACCGTGTAGACCAACTCGCTCAACTCTATGTATCCAGGATTGTCAGTCTACATGGAGTACCCAGAACTATCACTTCAGACCGAGGATCTCTGTTTACCTCGGCATTCTAGCTACGTCTACACCAAGCCTTGGGAACCGCTTTGAAGCATAGCACTGCTTATCACCCTCAGACAGATGGGCAGATAGAGCGGGTAAATCAAATCTTGGAAGACATGCTTTGGGCATGCGCTCTTGCTCATGGACCCAAATGGGAGGACAGCCTGCCGTACGCTGAGTTTTCGTACAACAACGGCTATCAGACTAGCCTCAAGATGTCAGCTTTTGAGGATCTATATGGACGTAAGTGCCGTACCCCGCTAAACTGGTCTCATACAGGAGACAACCGAATCTTCGGGACTGATTTGATGATGGAAGCAGAAAAGCATGTCAAAGAAATTTGAGACAAACTGCAAGTGGCAAAATCTCGTCAGAAGAGTTACTATGACTCAAAGCATAGGCAGATCAGTTTCGAACCAGGTGAATATGCATATCTCCGAGTTACCCCCATGAAAGGAGTTAAACGATTTCATACTCAGGGTAAACTTGCACCAAGATACATCGGTCCGTTTCCAGTTATGACCAGAGTGGGCAAAGTGACCTATTAGTTAGAGTTGCCTCCCGAGCTATCCGAGATGCATGATGTGTTCCACGTGTCTCAGCTACGAAAATGCATCGCACCACCTACAAAACTGACAGATATGGCAGAACTAGAGCTTGCCAAGGATTTGACCTACGAGGAGAAACCCTTGAGAATTCTGGAAGAGATGGACAGAGTCACCCACAGCAAAACTATAAAGTTTTACAAGGTCCAATGGGAGCACCAAACTGAGGACGAGGCCACCTGGGAAAGAGCGGATTACTTAAGGACTGCATACCCATATTTGTTTCCTGAGCAACCGAATCTCGAGGACGAGATTCATCCTAAGGGGGGGAGGTTTGTAACACCCTGGTTTTTGGCCTTTTTCTTTTATTTGGATTTATTGAATATTTTATTTGCATTTGAGGTTTTCTGTCAACTCATTTGGACTTACCACATGGATTTATTTTTGATTTTCTTCCAAGTGGGCTCTATCATCCTTAAACCCTCCCTAGACCTCATCCATCTCATTATAATGCCATTGGGTATTTTTATTTAATGGCATTATACTCTTTTTTCTCTCTGAAAATGCTCCTTTCTCTCTAAGCTATGAAACAACACCTATTTTATTGCTCAGAAAATTCCAAGAAAATTCCCAAATATTCTTTGGATCATGCCTCACCTCCCTAGGCAAAAATATCCCATGGTCATTTGGAAAATTTCAGCCAGGAAAAATGTTTTTGCTTCTGGTCAGAAAGAGCACTTTGTGAAGCAAGTATATTTTTCCTTGATCCTTTTAAACTGAATTTTTTACCTCTTGGCTACCCTCCTAGGTGATGCTTAAACGCCTAATTTCAGCTCAAATCTTCTAGCCGTTTGTCCCCAGTGGCTGGAGCAAGTTTCTGTCCAGAAACTTTCTATCTAGCTCCAGTCACCTCTAATGCACCAGATGGCAAGGCAAGCGCATTTCTTGGCACAGCGTCGAAGGGACAACACGTAGGACATGGTGTGGCAGCGCCGAAAGTATCCCGCATGCCTGTGCACGCGCTCTCTGTGCTCTGCACGTCGGGTCCGATCGGCCGCCGTCCAGCTACTCCCCTCGCGCCACCACAGCATGTCTAGTCCCCTCAGCACCCTCTCCTTCTTCCACCCAGCCTCTCTCTGACCCTCCTCGATGCCGGCAGGGCGCACGCCGGACGCGGCCACGGCGCTAGCGGTCGGTACAGTGGACCGCACGGGCGACCCTGTCCCACTTAGTGCACCTGCGCTCGAGCCCGCGTGCGTGCACTCTGTTTGGCCTCGTCCGCGTCGTTTCCAAGCTCGCCCGAGTCCTCACCGTCCCCAGCTCGTCCTACCACTCAGCTCCGGTGGAGCCCGAGCACTACCTCTTCTCCTCCTATAAATGGAGCCCCTCCCCGATCGTTGTAGCCATCCCAAACCTCCTCTCTACTCTCAAATCGAGTTCTAGTAGCTGCTGGCAACGCCGGGAAGGCCTCTGGCCTTCAAACCTCGCCGGAGATCGGCCGCGGTTCTCCCCGGCCAACCTCGCCCTCTAAAGCTCCTCGACTTTGCCCTCTTCTTTTGGCGTGCTCGTGGTGATCCACTGAAGATGCTCAGGCCTCTGGTTCATCGGATTGAGGCCGTCTTCCTCAACTCCGACGAGCTCCGCCGCCCGCCGTCTCTGGAGAGGATTTCCGCGACGCCGTCAGACCACCTCAGCTCATGTTTCGGGTACGTTCGTGACTGTCTCATCGAGCTGGACCCATCCCCCTCATCTTCGAGGATTGCCGAGGTCTCCTAGCCGGAGAAACGCCGGTGACAGAGCCGCCAGGCCCTGTTCCCTCTCTCTCTCGTTTAAAACAGAACAGGGCCCCACCTGTCATTCTCTCTCTCTCGCCCGAAGGGGTATCTAAGTGGAAGCGTATTTCCAAAATACGTCTTCGACGTCAGCCCCTCTGGGATTTTCTGAAAATTGATTTAATTCATTTTAATCCAGGGTTTGACCCTAACTTTGACCAGCCACAACTTTTTATCCATATGTCCAAATGAGATGATTCTTTTTGCTGCCGGTTTATAAAATTCCAAAGTTTCTGTATGCCTAATTTCAGAAATTTTCTTGCTGTTGAGAATTTCTGCTACATTAAACAGTGTTATGTGACATTTTCTTTTTGCATCTAAAATATTTTCAGAAGAGCCTAGTTGTGTTGGAGAAGGCCAGGAGTATTGTGACACTTCTCTGAACCAAGGCAAGCCACAACATTCATATGCAAGGATGGCATTGCAATGACTTTTGTTTAATTGAATTTAATTCATCAAATATTCACTATTTAAAATAACTTGCTACATAACTTTTATTGCATAGACTTTGTTCTGTCATTATACAGTAGGTTACATGCTTACTTGTTAATATAGGTAGTAGGAATCATGTCATATGCACATATGGCAGTATGATGCATTCATCATTCATAATCGTGACCCGTGCATCCATCCATACACCATGGCTCGAATCATTTTCTTTTCAAGTTAAACTTGATAATAATCCAACTTGAACATGTTGTTGATCGAGTCATGGTGCCACCGAATCGAGCTCACCAGTGCAACCACACTTGCCTGGATGGGGAGGCCCTAATGCGGTCTATTGTCATGCCTCTTGCCGGTGCCTCCTATGAGGGAAGGTTGTGCTCTGGCGCTACCCTGGCCCGGTAGGCAGGCATAACCTTGAGGACCCGAGTTTGATGGTACCGAGGTCCCCGTTTGGGACAATGTTGATGTTTGGCCACGACGGTGGCATCCACAGAGGTGGCGGATATCACATGTTGACATCAGGGTCACCCAGGACATAACCCAAAGGGGAGTTTGTCGGAATGTCATTGGTCCACCCGAATGGGAGCACAAGGCCATGAGTTCCATGGTGTGGGTACAGTGTACTAACCTCTGCAGAGTGTATGATCTATCGATAGCCTTGTCCTCGGATATGGACACAGTTCGTAGTAGGTCACACCGTGGGTCAACAGATATAATTAACTTGCACACTAAGATTTACAAGATGGCACATGTAGAAATAGTGATCGAGTGAGGATCACTGTAAAAGGTATGAATGTGATCTAGTGAGTATCACGTTGGTAAGATATGAACGGTGGTTACGTGGTAACCCCCAAATGGTAAGTTGGTCCCAGGGACCATGGCAATGCTTCATGCACCTCTCATGTTGAGTAGTATCATGCTCATGCATTAAAGCTGTTAAACGCCTTGTTATTGTTTGCCGCACTTGTTTTGTTTGCTGTGAGCTTGCGAGTACATTCAAAGTACTCACCTGGCCTATCATGCCAGATGCAGGAGAAGCCGTGCATGGTGTGGATGTCGAGCAGTATGTCGCGCTCTAGGCCGTGTCCCAGCAGTGTCCCTGTGGAATGGAGTTCCACTACCCCGTCGTTCTGCTGCCGCGTAGTAGTTCCCTTATCATCGAGGCCCCTGCCATGTCTACTAAATAATGTACATAAGTGCAGCCGCACCGTGTGTGCCGCTTGGCCTCGCTCATCATGTAAAATGTAAACCTATGTTCCCACTAAGAGATTAATAAAGCGGTTGTTTTCTGTACCAAGTTGTTGTGTATTGCCAGAAGACTTGATCTCTGGGCTGGCAATGCAAGGTAAACCGGTTGCTCGGAGCCGGGGTGCCACAGTAGACCGCCCGGGCCCACGGAAGGCCGCAGCGTCAAAAATCACTAAAAGGAGGGCCCGAAGACATCGAATCACACCTATATACAGGTATTCGAACACAATGCAAGTTTTTGTGCGATTCTACCCTATAAAGACCCCGGAGCGACCGAACATGAGCAAACAATGCATGTATAACAACAATTTGTCTAGACAGAATAATTTGTAAAGAGGTATAAATTAAGATACTTCGTCAACTCTGAAAATACTGAAAAAGTGCCACATAGCTTATAACTCATATATGTTTATTGTGTACAATTGTCAGGATTTTATCGCATCCTGAATATTCAGAAATATTCATACAACCACAAAAGTGTTTAACGTTCCTTCGGTGTTAGTGCTTGTCCCCCCACATCGAGCAGGTGAGAGGGAGTCCTGTGATCGCATGTGCTCCAACCTGGTTTGGCATGTCGACATGACCTGCCGTGACATGGAACAAGAGGAATATCCCCCAGTCAAACCCCTCTAGCTTCCGGTCAACGCCGTAGACCGCCCGGGCCCACGAATGGTCGCGACGTCGAAAACCGCCCCAGGGAGGGCCCAGAGACCGCATCGGCCTGCGTTGTGCCCGGATATATCAATGAATGGGTTGTGTGATGTTTAAATATCCAACGCACAACGCAGATGTGGCATCTGCCTCCCAAACCGGACAGTCACGCAGGAAGGTTCCGGACGTAGGGTGCTCGTCCCCCCGCATCGCGCAGGCGGGAGGGAGTCCAGTGATCGCATGCACTCCAAGTAGGTCTGGCATGTCGGCATGACCTATCGTGACACAGAACAAGAGGAATATCCCCTCGGTCAAACCCCTCTAGCTTCCGGTCAATGCGGTAGACTGCCTTGGCCCACGGATGGCCGCGGCATCCAAAACCGCCCCAGGGAGGGCCCGGATACCGCACCGGCCTGCGTGAGGCCTGGATATATCAATGAAATAAGGGCGGTGCGATGTTTAAATACCCAGGGCACAACCTTGATGTGGCACCTGCCTCACAAACCGGACAGTCACGCGGGAAGGTTCAGGACGTAGGGTGCTCGTCCCCCCACATCGAACAGACGGGAGGGAGTCCTGTGATCGCATGCGCTCAAACCTGATCTGGTATGTCGCCATGACCTGCCGTGACACAGACCAAGAGGAATATCCCCCGGTCAAACCCACCTTGCTTGTGGTCAATGTCGTAGACCGGCCGGGCCTACCGATGGCCGCAGCGTCGCAAATCGCTCCAGGGAGGGCCCGAAGACCGCACCGGCCTATATGTGGCCCGAATATATCTATCAAAGGCTGGTGTGATTTTTAAATACCCAATGCACAACCTTGATATGGCACATGCCTCACAAAATGGATAATCATGCAGGAAGGTTCAGGACGTAGGGTGCTCGTCCCCCCACATCGAGCAGTCGGGAGGGAGTCAGGTGATCGCATGCGCTCAAACCTGGTATAGCACGTTGCCATGACCTGCCATGACACAGACCAAGAGGAATATCCCTCGGTCAAACCCATCTAGCTTGCAGCCAATGCCGTAGACCGGCCGGGCCCATGGATGGACGCAGCGTCGCAAATCACTCCAGGGAGGGCCCGAACACTGCACCAGCCTGCAAGTGGCCCGAATATATTTATCAAAGGCCGGTGCGATGTTTAAATACCCAGTGCACAACATTGATGTGGCACCTGCCTCACAAACTGGACAGTCACGCAGGAAGGTTCAGGACGTAGGGTGCTCGCCCCCCCCCCCCCCCCACTTCGAGCAGGCGGGAGGGAGTCATGTGATTCGCATGCCCTCAAACCTAGTCTGGCACATTGCCATGACCTTCCGTGATACAGACCAAGAGGAATATCCCCCGGTAAAACCCCGCTAGCTTCCGGTCAATGCCATACACCGGCCGTGCCCACGGATGGCCGCAGCATCGAAAACCACTCCAGGGAGGGTCCGAAGATCGCACCGGCCTGCATGTGTCCCAGATATATGTAGAAAAGGCTGGTGTGATGTTCATTACCCAGTGCACAACTTTGATGTGGCACTTGCCTCAGAAACTGGATAGGCACGAGGAAGGTTCAGGATGTAGGGTGCTTGTCTCCCCACATCGAGCAGGCGGGAGGGAGTCCTGTGATCACATGCGCTCAAACCTGATCTGGCATGTCGCCATGACCTGCCGTGCCACAGACCAAGAGGAATATCCCCTGGTCAAATCCCCGTAGCTTTCGATCAATGCCGTAGACCGCCCGGGCCCATGGATGGCCGTGGCGTCGAAAACTGGTTCAAGGAGGACCCGAAGACCGCACCAGCCTGCATATGGCCCGGATATATGTAGCAAAGGCCGGTGTGATGTTTAAATACCCTGTGCACAACCTGGATGCGGCACCTGTCTCACAAACTAGATAGTCACGCTGGAAAATTCAGGACGTCGGGTGCTCGTCCCCCCACATCTAGCAGGCGGGAGGGAGTCCTGTGACCGCTTGCGCTCAAACCTGATCTGGCACGTCGCCATGACCTGCTGTGACATAGACCAAGAGGAATATCCGCCGGTCAAACTCTTGTAGCTTTCGGTCAATGCCGTAGACCGCTCAGGCCCGCGTATGGCCGCAACGTCAAAAACCACTCCAGGGAGGGCCCGAAGACATCTAATCATACCTATGTACAGGTATTCGGACACAATGCAAGTTTTTGTGGGATTCTACCCTAAGAAGACCCCGGAGCGATAGAACATGAGCAAACAATGCATGTATAACAACAATTTGTCTAGACAGAATAATCTGTAAAGATGAATAAATTAACATCTCCAACTCTGAAAATGTCACAACCCGGACCCTAAATGGGGCCCGAATCTCTGCGCTTATTGTGTCAGTCCCTGGATCAATAGCTGACACGCACAGTCGACGATGGAATACCGAGAATACATCATGTGCCAAGTATTACATCGTAGATCCTAGATTTTTCCCAGATCTGGTATGTTAAAATTCACAGGGAATTAAAAAATTTCTAGGAATTAGCCATGATTGCCTAGGATTGTTTGTGATTGACCATGGAATTGTTTGATTATTTGCCTAGGAGGATGAAAATCCAAATGCAACCAGTGAAAACCTAGCTAGCCCTGGTAGAACCCAAACCATTTGAAAGTATTATTGGACAAAAGTATTCCTACTAAGTCCCAAGTAATATTCAAGCCAAAATGATTTCCCAAAAGAAATGAGTTGGATTCATTTTGCAAATCAATTCAAATCAAAAGGGAATTAATCAAAATGGCCTTGCAAATTATTTAGCAGGAAAATGAATTTCATAAGTCCAAATAATATTCTTGACCCTCTGCCATTTTTCTAAAATGGATTTGAAACATATTTGGTTTCGAAACCAAATTCAAAATCAAATAAGAAATGCAAGTGCAGAAAATATATGCCCATTTTGCCCCAACAAAAAAGTTCACATGTTCACAAATATTCCATTAGGAATTTAGGAAAAGTTCTTTGTTGAAAGAAAATTCAAAATCAAATTCATTTTGAAAAAGACAGAAGCAAACAGAAATAGAAAAAGAGAAAGCAGAAAACAAAGAGATGAAAAAAACCAACGGCCTAGCCAGCCAGGCCGGCCCAGCCGCAGCGAGCCAGCCGCGCGCCCTACCTCTCTCTTCCCCTGACGCTGACGAGCGGGACCAACTAACCTCCTGCGCGCATGCATGCACGCACCCGAGCCCACACTGGCCACGATCTCCACAACGCACGGCCACAGTGCGAGCCAGCCCCGGCCGACCTGCCCCTATAAATCCCCTCGCCCTCCTCTTCATTTTGCCCCAAGCAATCGTGGCTGAGCGCCGTCAGGCTATCATCGGCGAGCCCTCAACCCCCGCCTCTGATAGCTGTCGCCGGCGTGATTCCGGCCAACTGCGAGCCCCACTTGACCAAACACCACCACCACTTGATCGGCCGCATCCACGCGCACCTCCTGGACATCATCAGTGAGACTGGAGCTTCCCCGACGCCCAAGTCCGATGAAGGCCGAGCCTCTCCTCCGCCACGAGCTTAACTCCGGCGATCACCGGAGGTATTAGACCCCTCCACTGTGTCCATTGGCATTGCCGTGCACTAGCGCACCCCCTGACCCTTTGGTTCGTCCCCAGGAGCTCCAGAACGACGCGCGCGACAACGCCCGAGAGCTCCGCCGCCCGTTTCAACTCCGGCGAGCTCCTACACGCCGCCTCCGTCGTCCCCGAGCCCCACCGAGGCCACCAGCGACCTCACCGTCGTCTTCCGCATCCACCCGAGGCCCTCGCCGACCCCGGGGACCCCTGGAACGTCGTCTTCGTCGAACCCGAGCCGTGCGCCGCCGTCCACCGCCGCGTACGCGCCGTCGCCGGCAGAAACCCCGGTGAGCGCAGTAAACCCTAACCCCCGATCTATTCACAACCGTCCATCTCAGATCTGACGATCCACGTTAAATCACTTAACGAATTGGTACTGACCACTCATATCCTGCCACATCACCAGCCTTATCCAAAACAGGAAAAATTGAATTAAATTATATCTCTGGAAATTGGCAGTTTTGTAGAAAAGCCCCTGAATTTAAAACCTTCATAACTAATTATCTACAAGTCCAAATTAGGTGATTCTTTTTGAAAAATGATCCTTATGAAATATAATTTCTCCCTGTCCCGAAACATTTCATATTTGAATAGTTTAAAATTCAAATTCAAATAGAATGAATTCAAACTCAAATTTGGCATAACTTGCACATAATAAATCCAAATTAAATTATTCTTTTTGCAACTTGAACCTAGTGAGATGTAGTTTATGTCTAGAAGACTTTAATTTAAATTTGAATAAATTACAATTTTATTTTAAACAAAATACAGAATAGGCCATAATTCAAATGGAATTTGAAACTATTTAGGTAAAATTTGGAAATAAAATACCTAAATGGAATAGTTCCTTTTGCAAATGAGTTCAGAAACTATAAATGAACTTCGCAATTATTTTTGGGATTATTATTTGAGTTTTGGTAATTTAAATGACATTTGAATTTAATTCAAACCTAGTTTGAATATGACCATGAGACCCTAGGTTTATTTAAAATGAATTAAATGCAATATGGTTTAATAAAATGAATTAAACCTAGTAAATAATGTTTGGAGCTAATATTTGACTTTAGGGAAAGATAAGCTCAGATTATTTTAAATAAAGTTGAAACTATTTGCACCTTAGCAAATCAATTGGATTCATAATTGACTTTAGTTTAAACTAAAGATCAAATGAATAAACCTTAGCAACCACAATGGATTTGTACTTGACTTTAGTTGAAACAAATTGAGTAATGAAATTGGTGATCAACTGGATTTACATTTGACTTTAGCTAAACTAAAAATCAAATCAACAAACCATAGTAAATGTAATGGATTTGTTACTTGACTTTAGGGAATGCATTTGAATTGTTGAACCAACTTGGTTGATTATTAAACCATTCACAATCCAATTTGACTTAGTAGAACCAAATCAAATTGGGAACTCAGTTCAAATGGATTCAAATGAGATGAACCCTAATACCAACCTAACTTGAATAGGAAACCAGACCAAGTCATCATTTTCAGACCTCAGTGTATTCAAGCTCATGAAGGTCAACAAGTTTGAGTTGTTATTCAAACTTGAACATGAACTTGGCTATCCAAGTTTCATAGACCATGACTCTGTTGTCAACATTCCTTTCCAGAATGTGACAACCACAACTTGACATCACATACTTCTTATGTGATGAACCCTCATTTGATACTTGCATGTGAACCCTTAAGTCACATGTATTCCAATGACAACCACTATGTTGTTTTCCAAACTCTTATGAGTTAACCCTGACACTGACACGATACACAACACTTGTTGTATGTTGATTGTATGGTTGTTTATGATTGATCTTTACTTATGATAGATTGTACGGAGAGTGAAGAGTAACGTGATCAAGATTGTGAGATTGAAGAATCGTCAATACAGGCAAGTGGAACCTTTGATCATAACCTATGTTTCATGCATTGTAGTTGTTCTCGACTAGGAAATCCCCTATAGGATTTTGCTTTATGCTTGACAGAACCCAGTAGAATGATATAGGCCTTTATACCCTGACCTTGTAACCAACGAGTAGTTGCTTAGCTGCTATATTGTGGATTGCGAAACACCTATATTATTCCACCATACAACCGCATGGTTGACTACTTAACTACCACTTAATTAATGAATCATCTGGGCGGTGCTTCGGTATTGCTTTGGTGGCCGCATGTTTTCTGGGCGACCGCCCAAGCTCAAAGGGATTGTACGAGTTCAAAGTTGAGTAGCTTCCATGTGTAACCGTGAGACAATATGGGCTCTGTCTAGACCAAGTAAGTTGTGGGAAACCCTCCTGGGCTGACTAGCAGATGTAGATCTTGCATGTAGGTTGGTATGGGTCAGCCGTGTCTGAGAGGGCTATTGCTTCCCAAAAGTCTCATCTTGGTCTACCTGGCTACTTCACAAGTGAAGTTTAGTGGCTTAAGGGTGTGATCGGGAATCACGGGTAAAGTATACAAACCTCTGCAGAGTGTATAAAACTGATCATGATTAGCCGTGTCCCTGGTTATGGACAACTTTTGAGCAACTCATCCGAGAATTGTCAGATTGATCTCATCACCTCTTCCATCTAAAATCAATGGGTTGAACCAGGGGGAGTGTGGACCGACTCAGATTGCTGGCGTGATACCAGTAGCATTATCTGGGAAGGTTGGGGCTACCGTGTGATATGGGAACCCACATGCTCAAATGCTATATTTGGATGGTCGCGTGATACGATCTGTCTAGGGCTGCTGCGTGATGCGGCATGTCCAACTATATTATTAGAGTAGACCACTACTACGAAGATAGGAAAACTATTTCTGACGCAAAGAAAACCCAGCCGCACCACTTTGTATGTTTACTTTTCCAACAAGCCAGTCCCGGTGAAGCTTGCCAATACATTCGATGTATTGACCCTTGTGGCTGTAACGTATCATGTTGCAGGTTTACCATATCGAGTGGAAGGTACGAAGTAGGGTTACAACGCTATACTCAACTTCTCCCTGTGAGTGCATGGATGCCACAAGACTAGAATGATATCTCCGCTGCATGATTTTATTATAAGCTAGCCTATGAGCTAAGCAGGTGTGTATTGTAAAGCACTGGATCTGCGATGTAATACTTGGCACATGATGTATTCTCGGTATTCCATCGTCGACTGTGCGTGTCAGCTATTGATCCAGGGACTGACAAATAAGTGCAGAGATTCGGGCCCCATTCAGGGAGCGGGTCATGACAGCTGGTATCAGAGCACATGTTGTCTATAGGACGTGACCCTAGGGAAAGAAAAGACCATAGGACAAAACCTATTTTGTAGATAGATAGTCTTGTATATCCTTAACTCATTCTATTCTAATTCTCTTCTTTTCAAAATGTAGATGGCCACAATCATGGACCCAGTCAACGAGATTCCAATGCTGAGCATGACCTTGAAGGGAGACACTGAGTTTCCAAGAGCACTGAAGGACATCATGCTAGACATGGGATTAAAATTCAAATTCAAACAGAATGAATTCAAACTCAAATTTGGCAATTTAGTGAACATAGATGAACTTACTCAACTTAGTTAAACCTAATTCAAATTACTTGAAGCCAATTCAATATGAAGTTGAAGATTTTAAACTAAATCAAACTTAAATATGAACCCAACTTCAACCAAGATCAACTAGTGAAACTTAAATGAAACCTAGCCAAGCCAGTGTCACTAGTAGAAAACAGGGCATTAGTCCCGGTTCGTAAGGGCCTTTAGTCCCGGTTCTGCAACCGGGACTAACGAATCGGGACTAAAGGCCCTAACTTTTAGTCCCGGTCGTGTTACGAACCGGGACTAAAGGGGCTCCACGTGGCCGCTGCGCAACGCTCAGGCAGGGAGACCTTTAGTCCCGGTTGGTGACACCAACCGGGACTAAAAGGCCGCCACGCGTCAGCCCCTGCCAACCGTTGTTTTTTTTAAAGGAGGGGTTTAGGGTTTTGGAGGGTTTAGGGGTTTTGGAGGGTTTAGGGGTTTCATTTTTATTTTATGTTTTCCATTCAACTCGACGCTAGCTACTAATAGCAATGAAGGAACCGTTACACAACATCGTCATGAATATAGAGAAGTGACCTCTTTCTCCGTGCTTGGTCGAACAACAAGTTTTCGTAGATATGTTCGACGCTACTACATATAGTACACGTTCATGCATATATACAAAATAACATCTCTTACGATCCCTAATATCTAATTACCAACATTCACTACCAATTTCCGATGGTATTCTCCGGTTGTAGCTATGACCTCTTTAAGGAAGAATCCCGCCAATTCCTCTTGAATTGCCTTTACGCGATCCTTTGGTAGGAGATCATCCCGCATCCGTTGGATCTAATTTAAAGAAGGGGGTCAATATATATGAATGAAACTCAACACAATTGATGGTAATAAAATAAAATTGTGAATATTGTTTACGTACTTCAAGCTGTTGTAAATTTCTGCCAATCTCACTGGTCGTCATGCGAATGAACTCGCAAACATAGTATCCACATAAATTAGTCCCCTTTCCCGCCTCAAGCACTTTACGAGAGTAGAGTTCAATCAAAATAATAATCAAGCATGATAATGGTATTGAAATTAACTAGAATCAAAGAGATGCGCGGACCTAGCTAGTACTACTTACAGTGAGTTGTCGAAATTGCAGCTCCTCTTTCCATTCAACCCTAGCCTTCTTGGTGAACCGTTTCCAAACCCTGCCTGACAAAGAAAATAAATAAAGGAGTTATTAATTACTTGATATCAGGAAATGAACGAAAGTTGCCGATATAGTGCGATAATGATTGAAATTACCTCTGGAGCATATCACGCAGGTCCGCCCACATCTTAGGGTCTTTATGTAGCGAGTCCATGACAAGTACGCTTCTTGAGTCAACCTGGATGACTAGCAGAATAAAGTGGAACCTGTGCACGCAACATAACTCATCAATTACACTTAACATCGAGTAAGTGAAACAGAATGTGTACAAGACAGTATAACACTCACTTGAAGTTGTAAGGATATAGTATTTCCCTTTTGTTTTGTTGTTCAATTAACGCCCTTAGGAAGATCTTTTCTGTATCCTTGGCATTCATTTGTACCGTAACTTCATGAATAGTATTTGGGTTAATGAACCCAATGTCATAGATTTGTCCTCGTTTGCATTCGAGGATCTTCATTCTGCATAATATAGTGAGGATAATTATACATGCAATGAACGAGCTGAGCTAGAGACTTAATTACAGAAATGATACTTACAGATAATAGCAACTGACGATAGATTTGTCGACGGCGTCTTGATTGTAAAACTGAAATAATTCATCAAATTCAACGTAAATCTCCTCGTCTCCATTGAAGTAATGCTCATCTTTAACTCCCGCAATGATATAGTTGGTCCCTTCCTTTGAGGCTTCCATGTACCACTCATGCAATTTTCGCATTTGTGTTGGTAGTAGCCGGACCTCCTCAGGTTTGACGAGAGGCTTCCTGTGCTGGTATCTGTATGCTAACTCAGCCATGGGGAACTCTACCTCCTCGCCTAACAATTGACCAAGAGTGAAACCAACATCATCGGCCGCTACCCCCGGATCATAATCGATATAGGTAAACACCTTGAGCGGGGGGCACGATTGGTTTTTCTGTTCGCCGAGCTTGGGAATTGTTTTCCCACTTGCACTACTGCTACTTCCCGGCCGCTTCACATGTTCTCTATATGACTTTACAATAGACCGGTCATAGTCTGATAGCAGCGGAGGCGGTGGTGGTCGCGTAAGGTTTTCTATACAGTGCTCCGCTATTGCTGGATCTAATTTCTCCTTTGGATCGGGCCATTTCGGTGCAAGCTGGCGTTGCACATCGGCATCCACGACCTTCTTGGTTTCCTCATCAGTCATATCGTTTGGTAACTTGGCAGGAGCCTTCTTGACACTTGTATCTGCTCTAGATTTCTTTGCAGTTGTACTACTAGCCGCCGGAGCGGCGGCTCTCTTCCGCCGGTGCTGAGGCGGCAGAGGAGGCAGAGTCTGCTGACGTCGAGGCGGGGTCTACTGAGGGGCCTCCTCCGGCGGAGTATGCTGAGGCGGCGGAGATAGCTGAGGCGGCGGAGATAGAGCTGGATTGCTACTGTGAGGAGTCTGCTGAGGGGCCTCCTCCAGCGGAATCTGCTGACGCGGTGTCGAATGTGGAAGCACGATGTGTTCCTTTTTCCATAGAATCGTAGTCCTTATGGCATCTCCCAGTGCAGTCTCCCCTTCACCTGTAGGGAAGTCAAGCTCCAGCTGCTCAAATCCGCTGAGAACTTCATCCACCCCGACAACAGCATAGCCATCTGGAATCGGAGAGCAATGGTGAGTTGCATCAGGTCCAGAAGGTAAGGCAAAGCCGATCGCCACCTTCAAGGATATGTTCACGCATTTCGCATGTAGATCACAATGTCCCCTCTGCGTGATATCATCCACGGGGTAGCGAGGAGCCGTGATATCATCTGTGGGCCGAACGAGCTCCGTGGAAGCGACGCTGCTTTTCCTCTGAGATGGTTGGCCGGCAGCAGTATCGAATGCAGAATCTCCGTGCCGCTGAGATGGGCCGGTAGCTTCCTGGCTGGTAAGTGCCTCTATTTGCTTCTGCTGCAATGCTACTATTTCTTCTACCTTCTGCAGCCGGTCTGCATCCTGTCTCTTCTTTCTTGCTCGGCTTCTATAGGTGTCACTGCTGTCGGGAAACCCAACCTTCCACGGAACGGAGCCTGATGTGCCTCGTTTTCGTCCAGGGTGTTCAGGATTCCCGAGGGCGCATGTCAGCTCGTCCTTCTCTCTGTCGGGATTGAACTTCCCGTCCTGCACGTCCTGCATTGCAGCTCGAAGGGCTTTGACGGGTGTTGCAAGTTGCTCTTTTGTATAAATACACTTCCCTGTTTCTGGGTTCAACGTTCCCCCATGCCCGTAGAACCAAGTCCTTGCCCGTTCGATCCAATGCAATGGCTCTGGATGGATCCCTTTAGCAATCAGGTCGTTCTCAAATTTCTCCCACTTAGGCCTGGCAACCTTGTTGCCACCTGACCCCGTAACATGGTGATAATCTTTCTTTGCAGCATTTATCTTATTTCTTTCTGACCTTCTCTTAGCTTCTTCCGATTTCTTGTACTTCACAAATACGTCCCAGTGATCTTTTAACTTCTCATGTGCTCCGGTGAATGTTGGAGTCTTGTCTTTCTGGACATAGTCTTGGTTCAATCTTTTCTTCCAGTTGCAGAATTGTCTGGCCATCTTCTTAAGAGCCCACGACTTGACTTTTCGCTCTATAACTGGGTTATTTGGATCCACCTCTGGCGGTAGGGTGAAATTTGTCATGAGTGTATTCCAAAGCATTTCTTTGCATCTATCCTCGACATAAGTAACTCCATCATCCGCCTTTGGCTTATTCCATTCTTGAATGGAGATCGGGATGTTGTCCCTAACAATAACTCCGCATTGACTTACAAATGCATCTGCGCTCCGCTTGGGAGCAATCGGTTTGCCATGTGCATCGACTTCTTCGATCTTGAACCTTTCATTATCGCCCAACCTTTTTTTCGGGCCTCGTTTCTTTATCGAAGTTTGGCTTGATCCGGAGGGCTAAAAGAAGAAAGAAGCGTTAATATATGTATATACAAATCAATTAATGCATCTAGTCACCAGAGGCTTAATTAATATACCTCGCCAGACTTTGTAATAATTAAGGTTCCAACACCGGAGCCGTCATCTTGTCGCTCCATTCTCTCACCGGAGCAGTCCATTCCCTCACCGGAGTCGTTCAGAAAATGTGAGGTGATATCATCATCTCAGTCACGGATTATTTCCTCCAACATGTTTTCTTGTTCTTCGTCTCTGGCGTGTTCCGGATCCATAGTTTCTGCAGTCACTTGCAAGTTATTTCATATGCATTTTATACAATTTTAGTATTCTGGACAGAACAGCAAGTTTATTTATTTTAACATGTATGATGATGGCAAAACATAACCTACAAGAGAAATCGAAACAAATGCATATAAAGAACGTCTCGGTCGGAGTTACGGTTCTACCGGAACGAAACGGTGAGGACTCTTCACCGGTGATCGTCGGGGACTGGAACGAAACGGTACGGTTCTACCGGAACGAAACGAAACACCACGGCCACCGTCAGGAGGTTAGGAAGAAGAATAATCGATGACACAAGTAGTGGGCGTGTGCTACTTTTTTTTTCTCGGTGCAACGCACGGGCAAGTTTGCTAGTATAAATAATATTGAACCTTTTCCCAAATACACATTGTATAATAAATATATTTCTTAATACAAGATGAATATATTTCTTAAGGAGTATGCTAAATATCAAACGTTAGGTTCGTAAGCAATAGATCCGAACGATTTCTTAATTCCTTCGATCACCCAAACTCTCGTGTCCTCCTTTCTTTTTTAAACGTGGATGGAAGAAAGAGCCCAACGCTGCATGTTTAACACAAAAATGCTGACATCAGCAAAGATTCCACCGAAGTTATACCAAAGTTATCGGGGTTATGTTTTAACGACCCACCCCCCCTCATGTCGAAGTTACGACGATATTTGTACCTATGTTATCATGTCTGTGGTGCGTAGATTTATACACAAGATGAATACAAGATGAATACACAAGATGAATACAAGATTTATACACAAGATGAATACAAGATGAATACACAAGATGAAATTTATATAAAAAAGATATCACAATTCATTACATACGCTCGGAACAAAAATATCACAAATGAAAATTTTGTAATAATTTCTTTAGGTTCGGAATTTGCAAATTTCTCTAACTTTGATAATGACCTATGCAAACCTTTTTTCTAGATTATTTCAAAATTGCACAAAGTAATATCAATGAGCTATTTCTTGATAATTTAGTAATTGTTCAATGAACATAATCTGAAAATTGCACAAAGTAATATCAATGAACATAATCTGAAATTTTTTATAAAAAAAAACAGCGCGGCATCGGACAGCAGAGCGCGGGCGGCGTCGGGGTCGGCCGGCAGGGGGGATAGGAGGAGGAGAGGATCGGGGCGGCGCTCACAGCGAGGAGGCGAGGAGCAGGGGCGTCGGGGCAGGGCGTCGGGGCAGGGCGGCGGGGCAGGGCGGCGGCGAGGGCGTCGGGGCAGGGGCGCGAGAGAAAGAAGATTGGGGAGGAAGAAGGCCGGGGCGCGCGGTTAATATACCTCGAGCTTTAGTCCCGGTTGGTTGATCCAACCGGGACTAAAGGCCTACCTTTAGTCCCGGTTGGAGGCACCAACCGGGACTAAAGATTGCTTTCGGCAGCCAAATGGGCGCGAAAGGTCAGGCCTTTAGTCCCGGTTGGTGCCACCGACCGGGACTAAAGGTAGGCCTTTAGTCCCGGTTGGATACACCAACCGGGACTAAAGCTTTTAAATGGTGTTTTAATCAAAACAGATTATGTTTCTTTTAGTTTTATACATTTTCCTTTGTTTTAATTATTTTAGTTTATGTTTTCTTGTTATTCTTTTGCCAAATTATATTATGTTTCGGTTAGTCAACATGAGGATATTTTAAATAGGTGTTTTAAAATTATTTCAATGTTTTGATTTAATTCTTTTTGCAATTAAAGTTTTTAACAAAAAATACTTTATGAAAATTTTAGTTGGATAAATTTTATATAATTTTAAGTTAATATTATTTTGATCATAACTAGAGTTTTATAAAAGCTTTTTAGTTGATTCTTTTTGCTATTGAAGAATATTATAAAATAATTTTTGTTAACCTAATAATGTTATATTTTATTTTTTGTTAAGTTATTAGTTTAGTATTTTGTTTTGTTTATTATTTGCTCTTTCTTATTGTTTTCTTTATTTCTTTATTCATTGATTGTATTTTGATTGCTAGAATGCTTGCTAGAGTGAATGCTTATATGAATGCAATGTTTGATTATATAGATTTTCATCAGATAGTGACAAAAAGTTCTATCAAGTTATTTTTCATAGGTACCATTGTTGCAACATTTCGCATTGACGGGCCAGCATCAGGTGGTGGTTTGTCAATATGTTTTTGAAAATATGACACAAGGCGATCAATGCTGTCAAAATCTTTCTTCCGGAATCTAAAGCCCTTTGGGTATAACCCAACATACTCATGATGTGGGTTTGTACTCCTGATGTAAGATAATATAAAGGTGCTTGGATGTTCATGAGATATGCCTGCATATTTGTACAAGGAAAGAAACATACATTTACCAAAAATTAAAACAGATGCCAATCTTGCCAGTTAATACATCGCCTTCATGTAACTGTAGTGATTCTAGATCAAAGCCATCATCAGAATAGTTGTGGAGCATAACTATGTCCTCAGTTTCACCAGAAAGCAACCAGAACTCCTCTCATCTGGACTTGGCTCGGCATAAGGGGTCCTCCGATCAGAGAAACCACACAGTAGGGGTGGAATCTTGCAAAACATGGGATTTTCCAGCTATAAATCCGGAAACTCACTAGAGAGAAAGTCTTCACTTTTTCTTCGCGTGTGTCCCTTGCTTATTGCGCCGTAACCATGGATAATCTTCATCATTTAACAGGATGCTTGGGTCAGTCTTCACTGTGAAGGGAGCAATTTCATCAAACTTTTCCTAATCTTCCGACTTGTCTGTCTTGTCCGCCACTCCCACGATGTTTCTTTTCCCTGAAAGAACTATGTGGTGCTTTGGCTCATCGTATGATGTATTCGCTTCCTTATCTTTTCTTTTTCTCAGTTTGGTAGACATGTCCTTCGCATAGAAAACCTGCACCACATCATTGGCTAGGACGAATGGTTCGTCTGTGTACCCAAGATTGTTGAGATCCACTGTTGTCATTCCGTACTGCGGGTCTACCATTACCCCACCTCCTGTCAGATTGACCCATTTAAACCGGAACAAAGGGACCTTAAAATCATGTCCATAGTCAAGTTCCCATATCTCCTCTATGTAACCATAATATGTGTCCTTTTCCCTATTGGTGTTTGCTGCATCAAAGCGGACACCACTGTTTTGGTTGGTGGTCTTTTTATCTTGGGCGATCGTGTAAAATGTATTCCCATTTATCTCGTACCCTTGGAAAGTCAATACAGTCGAAGATGGTGTCCTGGCCAACAAGTACAGCACATCTCCAACAGCGTTGTCATTCATGAGATGTGTTTGCAACCAACCGCCAAAAGTCGCCATGTGTGTACGTTTAATCCAGGGGTCAGACTGCTCCGGGTTCTTGGAGCGTACAATATCCATGTGTTCCTCGATATACGGGGCCACCAAGGTAGAACTTTGTAGAACCGTGTAGTGTGCTTGACTGAAAGAATGCCCGTCCCTACATAATATTGCTTTCGGTCCTAGCGTGCCTTTTCCACTCAATCTCCCCTCATGCCGCGATTGAGGAACACCAATCGGTTTAAGGTCAGGAATAAAGTCAACACAAAACTCAATAACCTCCTCTGTTTCATGGCCCTTGGAGATGCTTCCTTCTGGCCTAGCACTGTTATGAACATATTTCTTTAAGACTCCCATGAACCTCTCAAAGGGGAACATATTGTGTAGAAATACAGGACCCAGAATGGCAATCTCTTCGACTAGGTGAACTAGGACGTGCGTCATAATATTGAAGAAGGATGGTGGGAACACCAACTCGAAACTGACAAGACATTGGACCAAATCACTCTGTAACCTTGGTAGGATTTCTGGATCAATTACCTTCTGAGAAATTGCATTGAGGAATGCACATAGCTTCACAATGGCTAATCGAACATTTTCTGGTAGAAGCCCCCTCAATGCAACCGGAAGCAATTGCGTCATAATGACGTGGCAGTCATGAGACTTTAGGTTTTGGAATTTTTTCTCTGCCATATTTATTATTCCCTTTATATTCGACGAGAAGCCTGACGGGACCTTGATACTGAGCAGGCATTCAAAAAAGATTTCCTTCTCTGCTTTGGTAAGAGCGTAGCTGGCAGGACCTTGATACTGCTTTGGATGCATGCCGTCTTTTTCGTGCATACATTGCTGGTCCTCCCGTGCCTCCGGTGTATCTTTTGTCTTCCCATACATGCCCAAGAAGCCTAGCAGGTTCACGCAAAGATTCTTCGCCACGTGCATCACGTCGATTGCAGAGCGGACCTCTAGGACTTTCCAATAGGGTAGCTCCCAAAATATAGATTTCTTCTTCCACATGGGTGCGTGTCCGTCAGCGTCATTCGGAACAGATTGTCCGCCAGGACCCTTTCCAAAGATTGCTTTTAAATCCTTGACCATATCAAATATATCATCACCAGTACGGTGGACAGGCTTCTTCCGGTGTTCTGCCTCACCTTTGAAATTCTTGCCTTTCTTTCTTAAGGGATGCCTGCTCGAAAGAAATCGATGATGTCCCAGGTACACATTCTTCTTACATTTGTCCAAATATATACTTTCAGTCTCATCTAAATAGTGCGTGCATGCATTGTATCCCTTGTTTGTCTGTCCTGAAAGGTTACTAAGAGCAGGCCAATCATTGATGGTTACAAACAGCAACGCTCGTAGGTCAAATTCCTGTTGTTTGTGCTCATCCCACACACGTACACCTTTGATATCCCACAACTGTAAAAGTTCTTCAACTAATGGCCTTAGGTACACATCAATGTCGTTGCCAGGTTGCATAGGGCCTTGGATGAGCACTGGCATCATAATGAACTTCCGCTTCATGCACAACCAAGGAGGAAGGTTATAGATACATAGAGTGACAGGCCAGGTGCTATGATTGTTGCTCTGCTCCCCAAAAGGATTAATGCCATCTGCACTCATACCAAACCATAAGTTCCTTGCGTCATCTGCAAACTCCGGCCATTTTCTCTCGATTTTTCTCCACTGCGACCCATCAGCGGGTACTCTCAACATCCCGTCTTTCTTACGGTTTTCTTTGTGCCATCGCAACAACTTGGAATGCTCTTTGTTTCTGAACAGACGTTTCAACCGTGGTATTATAGGAGCATACCACATCACCTTGGCAGGAACCCTCTTCCTGGGGCGCTCGCCCTCAACATCACCAGGGTCATCTCGTCTGATCTTATACCACAATGCACCGCATACCGGGCATGCATTCAAATTCTCATACTCCTCACCGCGGTAGAGGATGCAGTCAATAGGGCATGCATGTATCTTCTGCACCTCTAATCCTAGAGGGCAGAGAACCTTCTTTGCTTCGTACGTACTGTGAGGCAATTCTTTATCCTTTGGAAGCTTCTTCTTCATTATTTTCAGTAACTTCTCAAATCCCTTGTCAAATAAACCATTCTCCGCCTTCCATTGCAGCAATTCCAGTGTGGTACCGAGCTTTGTGTTGCCATCTTCGCAATTTGGGTACAACCGTTTTTTGTGATCCTCTAACATGTGATCGAACTTCAACTTCTCCTTTTCACTTTCACATTCTCTCTGTGCATGAACAATGACCCGGCGAAGATCATCAGCGGGCACATCTGGTGCCTCTTGATCTTCAGCTTCCCCCGTTGCAGTATCACCGTATTCAGGGTACATAGGATAGTTGTCATCATCCTCTTCTTCTTCATTGTCTTCCATCATAACCCCTCTTTCTCCATGCTTGGTCCAACAATTATAGTGGGGCATGAAACCGGACTTAAGCAGGTGGTAGTGAAGGGTTTTCGAGGAAGAGTAATCCTTCGTATTCTCACAGACAACACATGGACAATACATAAAACCATTCTGACTGTTTTCCTCAGCCACATCGATAAAATTATGCCGGCCCGTAATGTACTCGGAAGTGCGTCGGTCACCATACATCCATTGCCGGTTCATCTGCATTATATAATTAAGTATATCAAAAACCATTACAGAACATCATAAATAGAGAAATGACCAAATTAATATAAGTTTATCATCACATTAAAACCTAAGTACAGTAGTGATCAAATGTTATTACTGCAAAAATAAATACATAAAGTTCATACATAGTTCTCATAAAACAACATACAACTATCTAGAGCATCTAATTAAAACACACATTGAAACTAACATACAACTATGTAATACATTTAAATGCAACAACAAATGCGATCAAAATCGCAACTAAGGTAACAATTGATCCAACAGCATAATGATACCAAGCCTCTTTATCAATGGCATATTTTCTAATCTTTCTAATCTTCAAGCGCATTGCATCCATCTGGATCTTGTGTAGATCGACGACATCGACAAGATGCAACTCCAATTTCATCTTCTCTTCTTCAATTCTTTTCAATTTTTCTTTCAAATAATTGTTTTCTTTTTCAACTAAATTTAACCTCTCGACAAGAGGGTCGGTTGGAATTTCCGGTTCACATACCTCCTAGATAAAAACATCTATGTCCAGTTGGTCGGCATAATTGTCATAAACACTAAATGAAACAAATAGTTATAAAAAATAATATACCACATCAGAATCATAGACCGGACGAGAGCCGACAGGGGCAGATATCAAAACCATGGCACTATATAATAACAAACAATAATACAAGGAAGAAAATTATACAAGTAGCTATCTAAATCATACAAGTAAGAATTTTTTTCTTTTTAAAAAAGATAAGAACAAGAGGCTCACCATGGTGGTGCCGGCGACGAGATCGGGGCAGGCGATCGACGGCGGTGAGGACGGGGACGGGGACGGGCTTGGAGGAAGAACAGAGGAGAAGAAAGAGGAGAAAGCTTAAGTGTGGCTCGGGCACCTCATATCATGTTTTTTTTGTGTGAACTCATGCTCTCAGGCATTTCGTCGAACACCTCATGTGCATAAGAAGGGAGAACAAAGTAGCACACACCTCCCACCTTATGTGAGGAAAAAACAGAGGAGAGGGCGGGCAGGGGCGGGGGTATATATAGGCAAATTTGTAGTCCCGGTTGGTGTCTAAAACCGGGACTGAAGACAGACCTTTAGTCCCGGTTGGAGACACCAACCGGGACTAAAGGGCATCGCATCCCTTTAGTCCCGGTTGGTGTCTCCAACCAGGACTAAAGGTCCCATTTGAACCGGGACAGCTGCCTGCCGAGCCCCGACCGGCGCCCTAGCCGCTCGAACCGGGACTAATGCTCACATTAGTCCTGGTTCGTAATGCGACTGGGACTACTGTGTAGATCGAGCTTGAACCAAAGCCCTGTTTTCTACTAGTGTGTGTATTCAAGCTCATGAAAGGTCGACAAGCTGAATTGTCATTCAAACTTGAACATGAACTTGGCTATCCAAGATTCATGGACCATGACTCTGTTGTTAAGATTCTTTCGATTGGATCTGGCAACCACAACTTTGCATCACATACTCCTTATGTGATGAACCTTTTTAAATTGAAACTTGCATGTGAACACTTATGTCACATGTATTCCAATTGACAACCACTATGTTATTTTCCAAACTCCAATGAGTTAACCCTGACACATGATACGTCTCCGTCGTATCTATAATTTTTGATTGTTTCTTGCCAATATCCTACAATTTCCACATACTTTTGGCAACATTTTATATGATTTGTTGGACTAACATATTGATCCAGTGCCCAGTGCCAGTTCATGTTTTCTGCTTGTTTTTTGTTTCACAGAAAATCCATATCAAACGAACTCCAAATGCAATAAAATTTTACGGAGATTTATTTTGCAATATATGTGATTTTTGGGAGGTGGAATCAACGCAAACGGAGGCCCACAGCCTCCACAAGCCACATGGGTGCGGCCCCCGTGGCGCGGTGTGGTGCCTCGTGGGCACACTGTAAGTTGGTTGGGGCTCTTCTTCGACCGCAAGGAAGCTAATATCTGGAAAAAAAATCGTGTTAAAATTTCATCGCAATCGGAGTTACGGATCTCCAGGAATTTAAGAAACGGTGAAAGGCCAGAAAACAGGAGCGCGAAACAGAAGAGAACAGAGAGAGAGATCCAATCTAGGAGGGGATCCTGCCCCTCCAATGCCATGGCAGCCATGGACCAGAGGGGAAACTCTCCTCCCATATATTATAGTTGTACCTGCTAAACCAATGATTGAAGAACCAGCCAAAATCTATCATACTGTTGAAGCTTTCTACTTGGATCATCTTCGATCCCTTTGTGCTCGTGCTGAAAACCAAACTAGCTTAGTTGAGGGAAAATCATTAAATGAGCATGCTTATTTTGTGCGACACCTCTTGTCTCAAAAAGGGAAACTCTTATGGCATCATATTAATACTTTGAATTGCTATGCTTGGAATTTGTGCGAAATACATGATTTTACTTGTTGTTCTGAAGACCCTAAGAGACACCTTCCCTACCAATGTGACTTTAGTGATAATGGAATCATATCTTCTTATGCTAAAGGTGTTTATAGTTACTATGATATTGAACAAATTGAAGAATTTGTTGCTTTTAAGGGTGCTTATGAAATTGCTTCTTTGATTGAAAAGTATGATGGTACTCTTTACAAATCTAAATTTTTTGCCATACTTAAATATTGCCATGAAAACTATGCTTCTAATGCTTATGTGAAAGAATATATTGAGGACACTTCCACTGTCCAAGAAGAGACTAATATTTTGCAGGAACATATGGAAGAAGAAATTGATGAAACTGTGAGCTCATTAGATGAAAAAGATGATGAGGAGAGCGAAGAACAAAAGGAGGAAGAGCGGATTGATCACCTGTGCCCACCTTCTGATGAGAGTAACTCTTTATCTCATACATTGTTTAAATTCCCAAGGTGCTTACCGAAGGATGAATGCTATGATGATTGCTATGATCCCTTGGATTCGTTTGAAATATCCCTTTTTGATGAAATTGATGCTTGCTATGATTGTGGCCATGATGCCAATATGAATTATGCTTATGGAGATGAACTTGCCATAGTTCCTTATGTTAAGAATGAAATTGTTGCTATTGCACCCACACATGATAGTCGTATTATCTTTTTGAATTCTCCCAACTACACTATATCGCAGAAGTTTGCTCTTATTAAGGATTATATTGATGGGTTGCGTTTTACTACTACACATGATAATTTTGATGAATATAATATGCATGTGCTTGCTGCTCCTACTTGCAATTATTATGAGAGAGGAACTACATCTCTACCTCTCTATGTTTCCAATACAATCAAATTGCAAGAAACTACTTATGCTATATATGCATTTGCCTTTATTTGATGTGCATGAATTGTTCTTTTATGACATGCCGATGCATAGGAAGAGAGTTAGACTTCGTTGTTACATGATTTATATTACTTTGTGCTCACTACTAAATTACAAATCATTGTTAATTAAAATTGGCTTTGATATACCTTGGGATCCGGGTGGATCGATTACTTGAGCACTTTATGCCTAGCTTAATGGCTTTAAAGAAAGCGCTGCCAGGGAGACAACCCGGAAGTTTTAGAGAGTCATTTATTTCTGTTGACTGCTTTTAAAAAGTTTAAAAACAAAAAAATATAGAGGGGAACCTAAAACTTTTCAAAAAGGAAGGTGAAAGTAAGAAAGACGAGCACCGTTGAAGTGGGGGAGCTCCTTGAACTTTATTCATGCCCATGGAAACTTTGTGAATCTTGAATTACAGAAACTTTTCAATAAAAATAATTATCCCCTTGCACAAATCCATTGTATTATAAAAATAATGTGCCAAGATTTACCGTTAGGATGTTTAAATTGCTTGTTTGGTATGTGCAGTGCAAAAACAGAAACTTTTGCTGTAGTGCATGAATTTACATTTTTTACTGGAACATGCAAAAATTCTGAAATTTTGACACAGTACTGGTATGAATTTTTTTTATTTTTTCCTAATTTTTCAGAATTTTTTGAGTTGCATCTTTACAGACTGTCCTATTTTCACAGATTGCTGTTATAGTTTCGTTATTTGCGTATGTTTGAAATCTTGTTGAGCCCCGTTGACTTGGGAGCCATAGAATTGTAATAGAATACAGTGGGTAATGTTTGATTATAATTATACAATAATGTTACGGCAGGACATGATGGGATTTGATGTTATATGTACTAACCCCGCTAATAAAAAGTTCGGTTAAGTTTTGTGTGGATGAAGTGTTCGAAGATCGAGGTGGTATCGATATGAGGAGAATAAGGAGAGGCAAGAGTTCAAGCTTGGGGATGCCCAATGCACCTCATGTAAATATTCAAGGAGACTCAAGCGTCTAAGCTTGGGGATGCCCCGGAAGGCATCCCATCTTTCTTCAACAAGTATCGGTATGTTTCGGTTTTTGTTTTGTTCACATGATATGCGTAAATTCTTGGAACGTCGTGTGCCTTTTATTTTTTTTAGTGATGCACCATGCTGGTATGAGATAGTCCTTGGTTGATTTATAGAATTCTTCATGCACTTCACTTATATCTTTTGAGTATGGCTTTATAGATTGCTTCATGTGCTTCACTTATATCATTTGAAGTTTGGATGCCTGTTTCTCTTCATATAGAAAACCATTATTTGTAGAATTCTCTTTTGCTTCACTTATATTTGTTAGAGCATGGTCTTTTGTAGAAAGAATTAAACTCTCTTGTTTCACTTATATCTATTTAGAGAGTCATCAGGAATTGGTCATTCACATGGTTAGTCAGAAAATCCTACATAAACCTTGTAGATCACTGAATATAATATGTTTGATTCCTTGCAATAGTTTTGCGATATGGTGATGATAATATGTGAGTTATGCTAGTGAGTAATTGTGACTTAGTAAGAATATTGGTGTTAAGGTTTGTGATTCCCTATGCATGCACGTAAAGTCAATAGTTATGCAACGAAGTTATATCCTACTTATGGTGCATTATTCAGTGTTTGTTATTCTCAATGCATGATTATGACCGTTTTCGTTCTCTGGTTGATTGCTTCTCAATCTATTTGCTAGCCTTCATTTCTACTAAGCGGGAATGCTACTTGTGCATCCAACTCCTTAAACCTAAAGTTGTGCCAAATGAGTCCACCATACCTACCTATATGCGGTATTTCCATGCCGTTCCAAGTAAATTTGCGTGTGCCAACTCTATTTTTTCAAAATAATTTTCCGTTTTGTGTGCCCGTACTGCTCATGAAGCGGCAGGGGGTGGCCAATATTTTCCATTCTAGGTGTGTTATTCTCACGATGAGTGTTTATCACTTGTCATTGCATGAGAGAGTGGCAGGTAATAGGGATGCCCAGTCTCACAATGAATCAAAAATAATAATAACAAAATTCCTTGGAAAGTGGTGGTATGGAAGGCACCTGTGGATACGGCTAGCCATGAATTGTGAAAGAATGGTGGAAAGGAAATGAACTTTATTTTCTGTTTGGGAACTGCCTATAATGTGTCTAGCATGGAAGATATTGGGAACTCTCGGTCATTTTCGTTGATAGGAAAAGCATGCCTCTCAAAATAATTTTATCTCTCTGTTTAAAGCTTTGAGCTCTGGCACCTCTGCAAATCTATGCTTCCCTCTACGAAGGGCCTATCTATTTTACCTTTATGCATTTTTATTTTTATTGAGTCGCCATCTTCTCTTATAAAGCACCAACTGGAGAGCACTATTGTCATACTTGTGCATTGGGTGTAGTTAATGTTGAGTGTGGTTCATGAATGGATCAATCACTGAGCATAACGGGCTAAGGATAACTTTCTTTACCATTGATATTTTGAAAGACATGGTTGTTTGTTAGTATGCTTGAGTATTTATGTCTTTATATCAAATTATAGACTATTTCTTTGAATCACTCATGTCTTAATATTCATGCCATGATTAAATTATATGATCAAGATTATGCTAGGTAGCATTCCACATTAAAAATTATCTCTTTATCATTTACCTACTCGAGGACGAGTAGGAATTAAGCTTGGGGATGCTGATACGTCTCCGTCGTATCTATAATTTTTTATTGTTTCATGCCAATATCCTACAATTTCCACATACTTTTGGCAACATTTTATATGATTTCTTGGACTAACATATTGATCCAGTGCCCAGTGCCAGTTCCTATTTTTTGCTTGTTTTTTCTTTCATGGAAAGTCCATATCAAACGAAGTCCAAATGCAATTAAATTTTACGGAGATTTATTTTGGAATATATGTGATTTTTGGGAGGTGGAATCAACGCAAACGGAGGCCCACAGCCTCCACAAGCCACATGGGCATGCCCCCCCCCCCGCGTGGTGTGGTGCCTCGTGGGCACACCGTAAGTCGGTTGGGGCTCTTCTTTGGCCGCAAGGAAGCTAATATCCAGAAAAAAATCATGTTAAAATTTCAGAGCAATCGGAGTTACGGATCTCCGGGAATTTAAGAAACGGTGAAAGGCTAGAAAACAGGAGCACGAAACAGAAGAGAACGGAGAGAGAGATCCAATCTAGGAGGGGCTCCTGCCCCTCCGCCACCATGGCAGCCATGGAACAGAGGGGAAATTCTCCTCCCATCTAGGGGGGAGGCCAAGGAAGAGGATGAAGGAGGGGGCTCTCTCCCCCTCTCTCCCGGTGGCGCCGGAACGCCGCCGGGGGAACCATCGTGACGGCGATCTACACCAACAACTTCGCCGCCGTCAACACCAACTCTGTCCCCCTCTATGCAGCGGTGTAACCTCTCAATTCCCACTATAATTCTCAACTTAAACATGGTGCTTAATGCTACATATTATTATCCAATGATTTGTGGCCATCCTATGATGTTTGAGTAGATTTGTTTTGTTCTATGGGTTGAATTATGATCGTGATTGGTTTGAGTTGTACGTTTTATTTTGGTTCTGTCCTATGGTGCCTTCCGTGCTGCGCACACATGGGGGGATTCCCGCTGTAGGGTTTGCAATACATTCATAATTCTCTTATGGTGGGCGGCTAGAGTGACAGAAGCTTACACCCGAGTAAGGGGGTTGTTGCGTATGGGAGTAAGGAGGACTTGATACTTAATGCTATGGTTGGGTTTTACCTTAATGATCTTTGGTAGTTGCGGATGCTTGCTAGAGATCCAATCATAAGTGCATATGATCCAAGTACGGAAAGTATGTTAGCTCATGCCTCTCCCTCATATAAAATTGCAACAATGATTACCGGACTAGTTATCGATTGCCTATGGACAAATCATTCTCTTGTGTTACAAAAGCTTTCTACTAAACAACTAACTTTTATTATCTTGCAAATTACTCGTAGTTTTATTCTCGCAAAGTACTTCTAGTTTTATTCTTGCAAACCTATCCTATCACCTACAAAATAGTTTCATACTTGTTTTAGGTAAAGTGAATGTTAAGTGCGCGTAGAGGTGTATCGGTGGTCGATAGAACTTGAAGGGAATATTAATTCTACCTTTAGCTCCTCGTTGGGTTCGACACTCTTATTTATCGAAAAAGCTACAATTGATCCCCTATACTTGTGGGTTATCAACACATGATTCACAACACAATGACACTGACAGCATGCACTACACTGTTGTTGTTCTATTGTTTTTTATTATTGTTTATGATTGCTCTTTACTTACGATAGATTGTTCGAAGAGCGAAGAGTAGCTTTATCAAGATTGTCTGTGTGAAGAACTTCAACAATTACCAAGATTTTTTTATGTGAAGAACATCAATGATTACCAGGCAAGTGGCACTTCCTTTAAACTCACACCTTGTTGTGAAATGTGTGAATACCTGTGTGGGGTGTGATGGGATGAGATTAGTTGATAGCCATGGGTTGGAAAAGGGTAGCCCTTTGTGGACAGAATGTAGTCATGAGTTGGCAAAGTCATGGGTTGGCAAAGTCATTTGTTGGCAAGGTCATGAGTTGGCACGGTCATGTGTTGGCATTGGTTAGTCATGTGTTTGGCAAAAGGGAATGGGTAGTGACCCTGAACGGGCAAATAGTGGCAGTAGAACCTATGTTCCTAATGACTGAGTAGTTCAACATGAAACTGGTTTTCTGAACAACCTTTACTTCAAACTAGTGACACTTGCGAATACATTCAAAGTTTTGACCCTTGTGGCTGCAACGTATCATGTTGCAGGATTCTCCGTATCGCAGGAGAGATACGAGGTAGGGTTATGATGCTATACTCAACTGCTGCCCGTGTGTGAATGGACACCACAAGACTAGAAAAATGTTCTGCTACATGATTGTATTGTAAGCTAGCCCATGAGCTAGTAGGTATGTAAAGTAATAAGGACTAGATCTGCGATGTAATACTATGACATGTGTTATTTCTTGGTATTTCATCGTCAACTGTGCGTGCCAGCAATCGATCCAGGGACTGGCACATAAAGCACAGAGATTCGGAGCCCCTCTCGGGTCCGGGTCGTGACAGATGATATCAGAGAACATGTTGTCTATAGTTCGTGACCCTAGGAAATGGAAAGCCCATAGGAGCCAAATCTATTTTCACTTCCCTATTATTCATTGGTCTTATATCTTCTTACCCCCTTTCATTTCTCAACCTCTTCTCTTCAAAAACCTAGAATACCAATCTCATGGAGATAGTGAAGAAGTGATCACCGATGGCCATGACTTGGAAATAAGAGTGAGTTCCCAATAATATTAAGGATGTCGTGATGAGAATGCGGCTGAAAGTAGAAGTGTGCTTAAGGATCACAGTCATGAATGAAGACCAAGAGAATTGGATGATGCAACTACATCTGAGTACAAGGGTGATGATCATTGATGATTAGGGATAGACCTAGAGAATGAATGCACAATTACCCAACAATACCTCGAGGAAATGAGAGGAAGAATTAGAAGCATATAAGGGAAAGTCGAAGAAGAAGAATTGCAGAAGTGACACTAAGGAAGGAAGAAGAATAAGGAGACTATAACCTGATGATTTATGGAGCCAGCATGACAAGGGAATTAGTCAGCTGAAGGTATCATGAAACTTAGACTTGACCACCACTACTATGTTAATCTGAAGTAGAACATTTCGCGTGTACCACTACTATGTCAATCTAACATGGTGATGTACCAGTAGTTGGATGAGATCATATCGGATGCGGTATGACCTTACTAAGGAGTTGTTTGCATGAACTGATTGGCATGATTGTTGAATGAAATCTGTTTGCCTTGAATTGTGTGAAGTGTGAACCACATACTACGTAATTAGAGTCCTACCCAATTAATAATGGAAGTCGGAAGAACGCCATTGAAGGAGTTATGATGACAACAATGGAAACATAGGAAACTTTGAAAGAAGTGAGAGCATAGGACCAGACCATACGAACAGACCTTAGGTGTGAACGTTATCTATGTGTTATACTAACATCCATACGAGGCTATAACTATTAACAGCCATACGAGGCTATAAATAATACTAGAGGGATTAGTATAAGGGTATTTGTCTCTCTCATCTATTTTCTCATCCCTAACCTCAACCATGGAGCCTAACCCAGACCAAAAGCCCAGAATCTATCAGATGGCCCCAAAGCGCAAGAGCAGGGTCAACAACAGTAGCAGCACTGAGGACTCTGGCATGCAATAACTACTGGCAGCCCAAGCTCAGTTGATCCAACTATTGACGCAGAATATGGCCAATCACAATAACAATCCGTCGCCACCACCACCACCCCAAGTGGACAGACCTGGAAGGTTCCTAAAGCTAGAGCCGCCAAGATTCTCTCAAGCACCTCAGAGCCCATAGTGGCAGATGATTGGCTCAGGTCAGTTAAAAAGAACCTGGCAACTGTTGGATGCTCTGAAGAAGAGAGCGTGAGGTTTACCGCACATCTGCTTGAAGGACCAGCTGCCTCATGCTGGGACAACTACCAGGTTACACACCCCATCGGTGAAGTGACTTGGGAGATGTTCCAAGAAGCCTTCCACACTGCTCATGTATCAGTTGGAGCTATGAGTCTGAAGAAGGAGTTTCGCAGCCTGTGCCATGGGAACCACACCGTACATGAATATGTCGAAGAATTTAACAAGTTGTCTCGCTATGCCCCAGATGATGTGGAAACTGATGCCGTAAGGCGGGAGAAGTTCTTAGAAGGCCTGAAGGATGAACTTGCAGTACAGTTGGCCATAGCGACCTATGATAACTTTTAGGAGTTGGTTGACAAGGCAGTCATACTTGAGGATAGGCTGCAATAGATAGAGTCTCGCAAGAGGAAGCATGATCAGGGCAGGAACAACTCAGGAACTCAACAAAAGCCTCAAGCTTCATCAACACCTACTGGTAACTACGAATCTGCAATGGAATTGCGGAATGGTCACAACTACCACATCCTCAATGGCCACACCCATCACTGAGGAAAAGGAAATAACCCCGAAGGCCACAAGCGAAGCAACGACAGTGGAAGAGTTAGAGCACCGCTCGACCCATCCAAGTTACTCTGCTACCAGTGCAGGAAGCCAAGGCATTTCGCCAGAGACTGCCTTGAATTGGCAAACAAGAATGGAAGACCTAGAAGGATGTGCAACCCATCAAAATTACTATTCTACCAGTGTAGGAAGCCAGGACACTTTGCCCAGGATTGCCCTGAGTTGGCAAGTGCGAATGGAAACCCTGGAGGAATGGAGCCGAATCGACTGAACCAAGGACATGTGAACCACGTTGTTTTGGAAAGAGATGAAGAAGAAGTCAAAGAGGCTGGCGACTAGGCATAAACTGCTGGAGAGGAATTCACGGAAGAAGTCTCGTGCCAAGCATTTGAGCTGTGATGTTATGAGCGGAATTATGGAAGTAGTATATGAAGCAATGGAAACTCCGGAGGAGGAAGAGTCTGAAGTTGTCAGCAGCATCCCAGCATCATTGCAGAAGTATGGAGCACTATCTGGAAATCACTTAGCAAGAAGGATGTGTAGCTGTAGATACATTCTTAGGATTGTAAATAGTAGAAGTAGTAGTCATAATGTAATGGAAGCATGATCAGCCATGTATCAGCACAATTATCATGGAAAGAAAACCTTGTTGACTCATTTTTCCGTATTGCAATAAACCCAGAACTGGGAAAAGGGACTAAATTGGAAACACCTCGGTTAGCAGAAAAGGAAAAAGAGAGACTGAATTGGAAAAACCTCGGTTAACAGGAAAGGAAAAGGAACTGATCAGTAGGTTGTAAGATATCGGACACCTTGTAACCCACTACCCTACGGTGAAGTAAGCCGAAGGGCAAACCGAGTAGGATCAAGCCTTAGCTAGAGGAAGTGGAGATGTATTGTTGTTCCAAGTAGGAAGGACAGAGTTAATAAGGAACTAGAGGACTGGACTGTTAAGCAAACCCCGTTATGGATATCAAGGACTGCTTAAGGGGTAGCTTGAGTTAGGGTTTTGCCTTAACCTTCAGAAACCAGGCGTGACAGGAGTATAGGATCCGATTACCCAAGGAGTAAGAATGAAAGAAACATACGTTAGTTGTAGTGACCAGATCACGTGCAATAGGCACCAGAATACAAATGGACCCGTCAGAAACGTCAGATGGAAAGATGTCAGTATTGGACTAGGGCAGTAACACCATGGAAGCCAGAAAAGGATTGTATGAGTGTTGACTGCATTGGAGTGATGTGACTCTAAGGACAAAAGAACAAGTTTGTCATGTCAAGGAACAACACCGCAGAGAAAGACGGTAGGTACTAACTAACGCTATAAGAATTTTGCCACCCGAGAGCTGTGAGGTAACGTTAGACTTCGCCGTCACAAGACCCAAGGAGCTTCAGAAGATCCAGACTCAAGGAGGAAAGGACTTCAAGAACGCTTGTGAGGAAGACCGAGTGTTAGGTTTACGAAGATTTCCAAACCACATGGTGGGTAATGTTTGGGTACGCCATGAGTTGATCGCCATGACGTCTACTCTTATTATTTGCCTTACTATGAGGAGCGGATAGTCTTGAGTGAAACACCTAATAGTCAAGAAACGACGTAAGCCAAGAACCTAGGTGGAATAGTGCGTGCCCCGTAAATGCAACCGTTGCCAAACGTAGGTTAAACGGTGAGTAAGAGCTCGACCGAACGGCCGGGAAGGATCCATATATCGGAAGACCACTCCCTGATAAGGAATTTCGTGACTCAGGAGTGGAAGTAAGGACAGTAAGGATCACCAATGACACCGCAGAAGATTGCATTTAGTTTTGGTGGATAGTTGGTATTTGTCCACGAATCAGATGAAAGGCTAACAAATGGTACTTGCCTAAGGATCTTGAGGTGAAAGGCAGACCAGTATCTGGTGCGATTATGACAGGATGGTACAGACAAGGAATTGCCAAAATAAGAAGTATGATAGTTGGTACAGACAGACATTGCCTTGGATCGGATTAAGTGAAATGATAAGGCACATGAAGAAGCTACAGGTGGTTCGAGCATAGATGGAATGCAAGAACAGTTTTGAGCCACTAAGACAGATGAACAGAGGGTTTATCAAGCTGGTAGATGATATCCTAATTATAGAATCTGAAGGAGCCACCAGTATTTGCACCTAAGAGTAAGAAGCTATAGGAGACCCTAACCTTAATCTCTTTTAAGGGTGGTAGCAACCTGGAACATAAGAGACCGAGAAAATAAGGATAGTTCCGGGAGGCATCGCACACCTCAACCAGACCATGATGACGACGAAGCCCAGAGAAATAGAGCTACCAGCCACAGAATTATCTTGAGCACCACAGAGACCAACGAAGAAGACAAGGACCCAAGAACCCGACGGTACAAGCGATATTGACTTTGCTCAGACAAAAGACCCTTGACTTGGAGATGTAACTTAAGAGGAACCCCAAACCCTAACCTTTCTTTCTAGCCTCTCTAGATCTTGGGACGAGATCTCTTTTAAGGGTGGTAGTCTGTCACATCCTAGATTTTTCCCAAATCTGGTATGTTAAAAATTTCATAGGGAATTAAAAACTTTCTAGGAAATACCCAAGGTTGCCTAGGATTTGATTGTGATTGACTTTGATTGTTTGATTGTTTGCCTAGAAGGGCTAAATCCAAATGATGTTAGTTGAAAGCCTAGCTAGCTTTGGTAGAAACCAAGTCATTTTGAAAATATTATATGGGCAAAAGAATTCTTAATAAGTCCCAGGTAATATTCAAAGCCAAATAAAACTCCCAGGAATTGAGTTGGATTCAATTTTGAAAACAATTCAAGAATCAAAAGGGAATTATTTAAAAATGGCTTTGCTAATTATTTGGCAGGAAAATGAATTTCATAAGTCCAAATAATATTCTTGACCCTCTGCCAATTTTCAAAAAAGAATTTGAAACATATTTGGTTTTGAAACCAAATTCAAATTCAAATGGGAAATGCAAGTGCAAAAATTATATGTCCAAAATGCCCCTACAAAAAGTTCATAGAGACCCAAATATTCCATTTGGAATTTAGGAAATGTTCTCTGTTGAAAGAAAATTCAAATACAAATTCATTTGAAAAAGACTGAAGCAGACAGAAAAGAAAAAGAAGAAAAACAGAAAACAAAAAGAAAGAAAAAGAAAAAAAAGCCCACTAACCAAGCCGGCCCAGTTAACCTAACTAACCCACAGCCCACCCGCGCGCTCTCTCTCTCTCCCCGAGCCACTGCCAGGCGGGACCCACCTGGCAGGGTCATCCCCTACCTCCAACCGCCCGCACCCACGACGCTGGCCACGACCCCGACGCCCACGTCGTGCATGCCTCCACGTTCACGCGCCCACGGCCACTCGCAACGCCCGTGGGGCTGTCTTATAAGATGCCCTCCCCGCGCTCTCTCCTTTGCCTCGTTTGATTGGACCCGACACTCTCAAGCTGCCCGTAGACGACCCCACGACCACCACCTCTGACCTAGAGTTCTCCGGCTTGATTCCGGCAAGCGCGAGCCACCTCAAGCCGCGTAGTTGCCACTGTTCGATCCACCGAGCACATGCGCACCTCCTAGACAACCTCCATGACCCCCAAGCCTCCTGGAAGCTCGAGCCCATCGTTGCCCGAGCGTCGTCGCCGCTCCAAGCTCAACGCCGGTGAGCCCCGTCAGTAATTGACCCCGCCGCCGTGTCCCTCGTGTTCGCCATGTCCTAGCGCATCGCCCTGACCCATTCGTTTGTCTCAGAGAGCACCGGAGCCACGACCTCGACCAAACAAGAGAGCTCTGCCAGTGCCGCGCAACTCTGGCGATCTCCCACACGATGCCTCCGCCGTCCCCGAGCCTCACCGACGCCACCATCGAGTTCGACGTCGTCCACCGCATCCACCCGTGCCTTTCCCCGTCTCCGGAGACCACACGAACGACCAGAGCGACCACCTCCAAAGCCAGCGCCGCCGTGCCTGACGATTTTGGCGACCTCTCCGGCGAAGTGCTCCGGTGAGCACACAAAACCCTAGCCTAGATCTAATCCTTATCGTTCATCTCAGATCCAACGCGCACAAATAGATCACTTACGTGAATCGGTACGGGCCAACCAGAACATGCCACATCAGCAACCTTATCCACAACGTTATCCACTGGAAAATTCGTTTAATTCAATAAATGGTAGTTTTGCAGAAAAGCCTTTGAACTTAAAACACTCATAACTAATTATCTACAAGTCCAAATTGAGTGATTCTTTTTGTAAAATGATCCTTATGAAATGTACTTTCACCCTATCTAGTAATATTTTAGATTTGAATATTTTAAAATTCGAATTCAAAGAGAATGAATTTGAATTTGAATTAGGCATAACTTGCAATTTACAAACCCAAATAAATTGATTCTTTTTGCAAATAGAACCTACTGAAATATATTTTCATATCAGAACACTTTAGCTCAAATTTGAATAAATTTAAATTATTTTTTAAACAGAACACAATGGAAGCCGGAAATACAAAAAGGAATTAAAAAAATTAGGTTTAATCTTGAAATAAAAATTGTTTAATAAAACAATTATGATACAAACTAGTTTAGAAACATAAAATGAACTTTAGAGAATATTTTGGATTATTGCTTGACTTTCGGAAATGTGGCGCCCCGCCTGAATACCACTGTAGTCAGACGGTCACCGCACACACCAGCCCAGGAAATCACTCTGGCATGCGCTTTTACAACAAGTATCATGAACACAGACATTTCTATTAATGAATAAATATAAGTTTTACATGGTATTTTACAAGGGTGCTGGCAGCGGAAAAGCTCTATCTACGGCAGCATGGTCTTGGTGCGGCTCCAATCCACAGGGATCTGACTGGGTTACTCTTCTAGCCCGCGAATACTCCGGCTCCTCGCTAGTGGACGTCGGATCCTTAGGTGAACCTGGCCACATTGGAGGCCGCTGAGTACTTTCAAATGTACTCGCAAGCAAACCAAACCAACATATACACCAAGCAAAGCAATCCATGGCATTCAAGCATGCACTTGTTATCTTACCAGTATTAACTATCATGTTACGGCAGGATTATCTAACAAGATTAATCATCTAGAAGCATTAATCATTATGTTATAGCAAGATTATCTAGCATGATAACTACCAAAGTAACTACCATATGGCAAAGATAAATCGTATCAAATAATATATTCATATTCCAAATACTCTCATGACCCAATCCAACTCTGGTCCAAGTCCAATTCAAATCTGAATTCTTTGGTCATTTGACCATCTCTTTCACAGCCATTGCATGGCTAACATTCAAACCTCTGACATCATCTGATGTCCATGCATCTGCACTGCAAGTCTGGCAAACCTTACCATACTCCGGTTTGCTCTTAGCAATAACATTATGTAGTTTGTTCCTCCGGACTCTACACAGACCAAATAGTGTGACCTAGTACGAACTGTGTCCCATGACCGAGGACACGGATATTCGAATAGATTTACACTCTGCAGAGGTTGCGCACTTTACCCACACTATGGAGCTCCTGGCCTCATGCTCCCATTCGGGTGGACCGGTGCTGCTCCAACAGAACTTGTCTATTGCCTGGCACTCTTACGGTCCCACCGACAATCATACCCTCCCAGGGTCATGTCCTGGGTGGCCCCTGTGTCACCCCGTGACACCTGCCACCGTCGTGGCCAAACAAAACTGTCCCAAACGGGGACCTGGTACCATATAATCAACTGGGCTCACAAGGTTATCGCCGTCTACCTGATCAGGGTAGCACGCATGCATAACCTCCCCTCTTTGGAGGTACCGACAAGAGGCAGGACAATAGACCAAGCTAGGGCCTCCCCATCCAGGCAAGTGTGGTTGCACTCGATGAGCTTGGTTCGGTGGCACTATGACTCGATCCAGCCGACGGAGGAGGTTGTCATTATTAAGCCACATCCTTTATTATTGCAATAACAGTAACAATGCATGATGTAACAACTATGAAAAACATATCAACCTATCTCCATACAATATCACAATGAGTCATTAGTGAGACAATATTTAAATGGCAAGTTATAACTTTACAAGTTCTAGCTGTAAGTTACGACCATCCGAACCCTTGTATGAAATCGGCAAATAAACTAGTAGCCACCAGAACGGTCTTTACAACTCAGATCTGGGACGTTACCGAAATAACTCAACCCCGGCTCAAGACGGCTGAAAAGCAGCTCAGGGCATGAGACAGTGTTGATAAAAAGAGTGTAGTGGTTCCCTAAGACGGCCGAAGAACAGCTCAGAGCATAGGGTTACCGCTACAGAAAGAAATTCAACGGCTGCCCGAGACGGCCGAAAAGCAGCTCAGCACACGAGCCAGTTGTTGAAAAGAGAAACAGAAAGTCGGCATCCACCCCGGACGGCCGAAAGCAGCAAAGAACACAGGCGTGGTGCCGTCATGAAAGAAAGGCAAGCAAGGGTTCATCAGTCACATGCAGCTCACCACTATGCACACGAGCATAAGCATAGTAATTTAAACACGCAAGAATAACACAGAGCAATGCTTTAGGGCACATATCAGATGGTCGGCTTGCCTGGGGGTCAAGGAATACTCCGGAAATAAGTGCGATCACCTCGTGGAAAATTTGCCGGAAAGGATTCTCTCTCGAAGGGGCTGATAGAAGGGCGAGGGAAAAATGGTCATTTTCATAGTGTGAAAACATTATGAAAATGATACCATCGGAACGGGCTCGACGAACTGAAGACGTGGGCGTTGGATTTACCTCAATCGGAGTTACGAGCGAAAAGTTGTGGCCGTTCACTCATTAGGCAGAAAAACAAATAAAACTTGTTCATTCCTGCCTTTAACCAGTGAACGTTCACACTATATGGGTTTCGGCGGCGGCTGGAAGCAGAAGGTGTATTTTTGAAAATACGCTTTTGGGAAAGGAAAGCGCACTTCCGCCCGTGGCTGCGGAAGATTACGCTTTTGAGAAGAGAAAGCGTAATTCCAGGAAATATGTTTCCACTTATATGACGTGGCGGGGGCGGGGCCGAGCTTATGCAGCTGACTAGTGGGCCCGCGCTGCTTTCTATCTCTCCTCCTCCTTCTTCTCTCTTCCACCCCCGTCGAACGTGACAGAGCAGAGGGAGTCGCCGGCGCCGGCGCTCGCCTGGCCGACTCCGGCCACCTCCCGAGGCGCTCCGGCCACCGACGTGCTCAGAAAAGGGCGCCGCCTCCATCCTGCTTGAGCACGGACGGCGACGAGGACCCGAGTGGCGGTGGCATGGGCTCCCGCGGGCGAGGCCTTCGGCCATTGCTGGCTTCGAGCGCACGGGCTCTCCGCCGGCGAATGGAGGAGACGGGGAGGCTAGCCGTGGTGGATGGGGACCTCTGGTGGTGAAATGAGGAGGGAAGGGAGCCGGGCTTGCTCGAATTTGAGCAGAGGCCGTTGGCGGCAATGGCGGCGATGTGGTGGTAGGGGGAACTCCGGCGAGGTAGTGAGGGGTCGGGGAGGCATCTAGGGAAGAGAGGAGGCCGCTGCGGGTGGTGATGGTGCTCGGAGAGGCTCGGGCCTTGGCTATTTATAGCCGGGACGGGTGAGGCGATGGGTCGGCCGCCGTGGCGTCCTTAGCTGTGCACTGGAGCTCTGGCGAGGTGGCCAGCGCCGGTTGGTGCCGACCTGAGGCGCGGATGAGGACGGGGCCGCGCTGGCGCGCTCGAGAAGGCTCGGGGAGGAAGAGGACAGCAGAGAGGAAGGCGACGACGGCGGTCACGGGCGGGACAGTGCGGTGGCGGGGCTCGCCGTGGCGCAACAAGAGCGAAGGAGGAGGGGGAAGCTGCGGGAGAGGGTGCACGCGGCCTCTGCGGAGCCATTAGACATGCCAAGACAAGCCTAAGCTGGCCGGAGCTAGCTGGCCGACAAGGACAGCACGCGGAGCGCCGCTTCTGCCCGCTGTCCACGTGGTCACCATGTGCATGGCTTGCTCTGGAAGGCTCCTGCATGTCCAAGCTTGTCCAACAAGTGTATCACTGCTCAAATAGATAGGAGAAGGGGCTGGAACCAGCTAGGTAGCTCTGAGGTGAGTAAAACTTGCAGAAAAAGATTCTAACAGCAAACTTGGGTGGACTTTTCTGGAGAAATGGATGAGGGAGAGGAGCTGTATCCTTGTCACAATGAGATAGGGTAGGAAGGAGTAGGTGCTGGTAGAATTTGAAGTCATTTGGACTAATTTTGCATGCACTTCCTTCACAATGCAGAATTTGGTCCAGAAACTAGATTTTGATGTTGTGCTCATCTGGCTTGGTGAAATGAGCTGAATTTTTGTGTAGAGGGATGATTTGGAATCATGGAGGTACTGGAAAAAATATCAGCTCATTTGGAAATGCCAAAGTGGTACTTCCTTCACAAAGCTTGAATCTGGACAGAAACTTGGGAAACTTGCTATGGGTAAATGGGTAGATGGATTGGGCTGATTTTTGGTTTGCATGAGTGATTTATCAAGTTTAACCACCCTGCAAAATTTCAGCTCAAGAGAATCAAGGATTCAAGCACTTCCTTTGCAAACTGGAAATCTGGACAGAATTTGCAAATGAAAGATGTGCTCAAACTTTGAACTATGGAACTTGGGTTCTTGATGGAAATGGCTAAGATATGGATAGGAGAAGCTCCACAATTTATGTGGTATTTTTCCTGGCTACCAAAATGGTAGTTCCTTTGGAAAGTGCCCAAAATGCAATATTAGCTTTAAATAGGAAAATGCAATTTCCCTTATTTAATTATGGCCAATATTTTTATGAGAGCTCAATATAATCACAAAGAATATCTCCACAAGTTTTCATGAACTTTTGAGATGGATAGATATTTTCCTGGATTTAATTCCTTTAACTGGCAGAAAAAGGAATTAATTTTAAATGAAAAATATTGCAAAAATACTTGGCAATATTTTTGCATATCCAGGGTTTATATATGTGGGATGATCACTGAGAAAAGTTTGGGAGGCAACAGAGCAAAGAAAATTAGGGTTCCTTTGTAATGGAAGGAATTAACTCGAAAGGTAGGGTTTCCCTTCCGATAACTCGAAAGGTAGGGTTTCGACGGCAAAATCCTGAGAATGAAGTTTGAGGGGAAAGGTTGGACTAGAGAGAATCTCTGGTCTGATAGGATAGGCAAGGCTAAATGACCATCTTCATATACCCAAGAGAAAGAGAAATTCCGATAACATCAAAAAAAAGACGGGTGTCCAATCCCGCGAAGGAAAAAAAACAAGGAGCGAAAACCAGGGTGTCACAGGAAATTCAAATGATATTTGAATTAATTCAAACACAGTTTGAACATAATATTAAAACTGTAGGTTTAATTTAAATAAACTAATGCAATATGGTATAAGAGATTGAATCAGACCTGGTAATTATTTTGGAGTTAATAATTGACTTTAGGGTGAATTAAATTTGGTTCAAACTTAAATGATTGGGTTTGCACCTGACTATAGGGAAAGATGAACTCAAATTAAATCCGAATAGAATTTGAAAACAATTGCACATAGCAAATCATTTTGGATTGAGTGTGACATAGTTCAAATAAAAGAAATAAACTTGCTCATAATATGAAATTATATTGACTTTAGTCTAAACTAAAGTTAAATAAATGAACATTAGTAAATTATTTTGGAATAATAATAAGTGACTTTAGTTCAAATTAAAGGAATAAAACTAATCATATTATTGGACTATAAAAGACTTTAGCTTGAACTTGAATTAAACAAATAAACACTAGCAATTATATTGGATTGATACTTGACTTTAGGGAAGGCATTAAATATTATTAAGTTGAATTAAACCAACTAAGTCAATAATGAAATAATTCATAATTCAATTTGACTTAGTGAAACCAAATCAAATTGTGAACTGAATCCAATTGAATAAATCCTTTTGTATTATAATTGATAATTGAGAAACTTAAATTGATTTTTAGTAATGTTTTGGGATCACTAATTGACTTTAGGAGGAATTCAAACATTATTTTAATTTAGTTCAAACTAAAGGAAACCTAAAAGTCATTTAATTAATACAAATTCAATGGAATACTTTGCAAATGAATTCATGACACAACATTAGTCAATTATGAAATATTTTGAACTTGAACTAGCCTCAATATTTCAAACTTAAATTGAATTCAAATTCAAACATCATTAAACTAAATTCAAATTGAATTCAAATAAGGTGAACCCTAATTCAAATTTTAAATTGAATTATAAGTCAAACCAATTTAGTGAACATAGATGAACTTACTCAATTTAGTTAAACCTAATTCAAATTACTTGAAGCCAATTCAACATGAAGTTGAAGAGTTTAAACTAAATCAAACTTAAATATGAACCCAACTTCAACCAAGATCAACTAGTGAAACTTAAATGAAACCTAGCCAAGCCAGTGTGTATTCAAGCTCATGAAAGGTCGACAAGTTGAATTGTCATTCAAACTTGAACATGAACTTGGCTATCCAAGATTCATGGACCATGACTCTGTTGTTAAGATTCTTTTGATTGGATCTGGTAACCTCAACTTTGCATCAGATACTCCTTATGTGATGAACCTTTTTAAATTGAAACTTGCATGTGAACACTGATGTCACATGTATTCCAATTGACAACCACTATGTTGCTTTCCAAACTCCTATGAGTTAACCCTGACACATGATCTCACAACACAATGACACTGACACCATGCACTACACTGTTGTTGTTTGATTGTTGTATGGTTGTTTACGATTGCTCTTTACTTATGATAGATTGTTCGAAGAGCGAAGAGTAGCTTTATCAAGATTGTCTGTGTGAAGAACTTCAACAATTACCAACATTTGTTTATGTGAAGAACATCAACGATTACCAGGCAAGTGGCACTTTGTTTAAACTCACACCTTGTTGTGAAATGTGTGAATACCTGTGTGGGGTGTGATGGGACGAGATTAGTTGATAGCCATGGGATGGAAAAGGGTAGCCCTTTATGGACAAAAGGTAGTCATGAGTTGGCAAAGTCATTTGTTGGCAAGGTCATGAGTTGGCAAAGTCATTTGTTGGCAAGGTCTTGAGTTCGCACAGTCATGTGTTGGCATTGGTTAGTCATGTGTTTGGAAAAAGGGAATGGGTAATGACCCTGAACTGGCAAGTAGTGGCAGTAGAACCTATGTTCCTAATGACAGAGTAGTTCAACATGAAACTGGTTTTCTGAACAACCTTTACTTCAAACTAGTGATACTTGTCAATACATTCAAAGTATTGACCCTTGTGGCTGCAACGTATCATGTTGTTGGATTCTCCGTATCGCAGGAGAGACGAAGTAGGGTTATGACTCTATACTCAACTGCTCCCTGTGTGTGAATGGACACCACAAGAGTAGAACAATATTCCGCTGCATGATTTTATTGTAAGCTAGCCAATGAGCTAGCAGGTACGTAAAGTAATAAGGACTGGATCTGCGAAGTAATACTATGACATGTGTTATTTCTTGGTATTTCATCGTCAACTGTGCGTGCCAGCAATCGATCCAGGGACTGGCACATAAAGCACAGAGATTCGGAGCCCCTCTCGGGTCCAGGCCGTGACAAAAAATTCTGAAAAATTGCCACGTTGCTTATAACTCATGTATGTTTACTGAGTACAATTTTCAGGATTTTATCGCGTCCTGACTATTCAGAAATATTCATACAACCATAGAAGTGTTTAACGTTCCTTTGGTGTTAGTGCTTGTCCCCCACATCGAGCAGGCAGGAGGGAGTCCTGTGATCGCATGCGCTCCAACCTGGTCTGGCATGTTGACATGACCTGCTGTGACACGGAACATGAGGAATATCCCCCGGTCAAACCCCTCTAGCTTTTGGGCAACGCCATAGATAGCCCGGGCCCACAGATGGCTGCGACGTCGAAAACCACCCCAGGGAGGGCCCAGAGACCGCACCGGCCTGTGTTGGGCCCGGATTTATCAATGAATGGGCTGTGTGATATTTAAATATCCAGCACACAACCTTGATGTGGCATCTGCCTCACAAACCAGACAGTCAAGCAGGAAGGTTCAGGACGTAGGGTGCTTGTCCCTCCGCATCGAGCAAGCGAGAGGGAGTCCAGTGATCGCATGCGCTCCAACCTAGTCTGGCATGTCGGCATGACCAGCCATGACACAGAACAAGGGGAATATCCCCCCGGTCAAACCCCTCTAGCTTCCGGTCAACGTCGTAGATCGCCCAGTCCCATGGATGGCCACAGCGTCGAAAACCGCCCCAGGGAGGGCCCGGATACCGTACCACCCTGCGTGGGGCCCGGATATATCAATAAAATAAGGGCGGTGTGATGTTTTAGTACCCAGTGCACAACCTTCATGTGGCACCTGCCTCACAAACTGGACAGTGACGCAGGAAGGTTCAGGACATATGGTGCTCGCCCCGCCCCCACATCGAGCAGGTGGGAGGGAGTCCTGTGATCGCATGTGCTCAAACCTAGTATCGCGCATCGCCATGACCTGCCATGACACAGACCAAGAGGAATATCCCCCGGTCAAACCCCTCTAGCTTCCGGTCAATGCCGTAGACCGGTCGTTCCCACGGATGGTCGTAGCGTCGAAAACAGCTCCAAGGAGGGTCCGAAGACTGCACCGGCCTACATGTGGCCTGGATATATGTAGAAAAGGCCAGTGTGATGTTTACATACCCAGTGCACAACCTTGATGTGGCACTTGCCTCACAAACCGGACAGTCACGAGGAAGGTTCAAGATGTAGGGTGCTCGTCCCACCACATCGAGCAGGCAGGAGGGACTCCTGTGATCGCATGTGCTCAAACCTGATCTAGCACGTCGCCATGACCTGCCGTGACACAGACGAAGAGGAATATCCCCCGGTCAAACTCATGTAGCTTCCGGTCAATGTCGTAGACCGTCGGGGCCCACGGATGGCCGCAGCGTCAAAAACCGCTTCAGAAAGGGCCCGAAGGCCGTACCGGCCTGCATGTGGCCCAGATATATGTAGCAAAGGCCGGTGTGATGTTTAAATACCCAGCGCACAACCTTGATGTGGCACCTGTCTCACAAACCGAATAGTCACGCAGGAAGGTTCAGGACATTGGGTGCTCGTCCCCCTACATCGAGCAGTCGTGAGGGAGTCCTGTGATCGCATGCGCTCAAACATGATTTGGCACATCGCATGACCTGCCATGACATAGACCAAGAGGAATATCCCCCGGTCAAACCCCTGTAGCTTCCGGTCAACGCCTTACACTGCCTGGGCCCACGGATGGCCGCAGCGTCGAAAACCGCTCCAGGGAGGGGCCGAAGACATCGAATCACACCTATATACAGGTATTCGGACACAATGCAAGTTTTCATGGGATTGTACCCTCCGAAGACCCCGGAGCGACCGAACATGAGCAAACAATGCATGTATAACAACAATTTGTCTAGACCGAACAATCTGTAAAGAGGAATAAATCAATATATTTCTTCAACTCTAAAAATTCTGAAAAATAACCACAAAGCTTATAACTCATGTATGTTTACCGTGTATAATTTTCTGGATTTTATCGCATCCTGACTATTCAGAAATATTCATACAACCACAGAAGTGTTTAACGTTCCTTCGGTGTTAGTGCTTGTCCCCCACATCGAGCAGGAGGGAGGGAGTCCTGTGATCGCATGCACTCCAACCTGGTCTCGCATGTCGACATGATCTGCCATGACACAGAACAAGAGGAATATCCCCCGGTCAAACCCCTCTAGCTTCCGGTCAACGGCGTAGACCGCCCGGTCCTGCGGATCACCGCGATGTCAAAAACCGCCCCAGGGAGGGCATAGAGACCGCACCGACCTGCGTTGGGCCCTGATATATCAATGAAAGGGAAGTGTGATGTATAAATACCCAGTGCACAACCTTGATGTGGCACTTGCCTCGCAAACCGGACAATCATGCAGGAAGGTTCAGGACGTAGGGTGCTCGTCCCCCCGCATCTAGCAGGCGGGAGGGAGTCCAGTGATCGCATGCGCTCCAACCTGGTCTGGCATGTCGGCATGACCTGCCGTGACACAGAATAAGAGAAATATCCCCCGGTCAAACCCCTCTAGCTTCTGATCAATGTCGTAGCAGCCCGGGCCCACGGATGGCCGCGGCGTCGAAAACCACTCAAGGGAGGGTCCAGAGGCCGTACCGGCCTGCGTTGGGCCCAGATATATCAATGAAAGGGCTGTGTGATGCTTAAATACCTAGCGCACAACCTTGATGTGGCATCTGCCCCACAAACCGGACAGTCACGCAGGAAGGTTCAGGACGTAGGGTGCTCGTCCTCCCACATTGAGCGGGCGGGAGGGAGTCCAGTGATCGCATGCACTCCAACCTGGTCTGGCATGTCGGCATGACCTGCCGTGACACAGAACAAGAGGAATATCACCCCGGTCAAACCTCTCTAGCTTCCGGTCAATGCAGTAGATCGCCTAGGCCCACGGATGGCAGAGGCGTCGAAAACCGCCCCAGGGAGGGCCCGGATACCGCACCGGCCTGCGTGGGGCCCGGATATATCAATGAAATATGGGCGGTGTGATGTTTAAATACCCAGCGCACAACCTTGATGTGGCACTTGCCTCGCAAACTGGACAGTCACGCAGGAAGATTCAGGACGTATGGTGTTCGCCCCCCCCCACATCAAGCAGACGGGAGGGAGTCATGTGATCGAATGCGCTCAAACCTGGTCTAGCACATCGCCATGACCTGCCATGACACAGACCAAGAGGAATATCCCCCAGTCAAACCCCTCTAGCTTCCGGTCAACGCTGTAGACCGGTCCTGCCCACGGATGGCCGTCGCGTCGAAAACCGCTCCAGGGAGGGTCCAAAGACCGCACCGGCCTGAATGTGGCCCGGATATATGTAGAAAAGGCCGGTGTGATGTTTAAATACCCAGTGCACAACCTTGATGTGACACCTACCTCACAAACCGAACAATCACGAGGAAGGTTCAAGACGTAGGGTGCTCGTCTCCCCACATCAAGCAGGCGGGAGGGAGTCCTGTTATCGCATGCGCTCAAAACTGATCTGGCATGTTGCCATGACCTGCCGTGACACAGAGCAAGAGGAATATCCCCCGGTCAAACCCCTATGGTTTGCGGTCAACGCCATAGACCACCCGGGCCCACGCATGGCCGCAGCGTCAAAAACCGCTTCAGGGAGGGCCCGAAGACCGCACCGGCCTACATGTGGCCCGAATATATGTAGCAAAGGCCTGTGTGATTATTAAATACCCAGCGCACAACCTTGATGTGGCACCTGTCTCACAAACTGGATAGTCACGCAGGAAGGTTCAGGACGTAGGGTGCTCGTCCCCCACATCGAGTAGGCGGGAGGGAGTCCTGTGATTGCATTCGCTCAAATCTGATCTGGCACGTTCCATGACCTGCAATGACACAGACCAAGAGGAATATCCCCCGGTCAAACTCATGTAGCTTCCGGTCAACGCCGTGATGGTTGATGCCCACAAAGCATTCTTCGGGTACTAGGGAGTGGCATGATCTCATGGTCTAAGGAACAGATACTTGACATTAAGAAAGCTGTAGCTATTTAAACTTAGTGACATGATCAGATGCTAAGCTTATGATTGGGTATGTCCATCACATCATTATCCTAATGATATGACCTCATTATTAAATGACAACTCATGTCCATGGTTAGGAAACCTTAACCATCTTTAATCAACGAGCTAGTCTAGTAGACGCTTACTAGGGACACAGTACTTTTTTATGTATCCACACATGTATTTGAGTTTCCAGTTAATACAATTATAGCATGGAGAATAAACACTTATCAAGAACAAGGAAATAGGATAATAACAACTTTATTATTGCCTCTAGGGCATATTTCCAACAGTCTCCCACTTGCATTAGAGTCAATAATCTAGTTTAAATTGTTACAAATCTAACACCCATGGAGTTCTGGTGCTGATCTTGTTTTGCTCATGGAAGAGGTTTAGTCAACGGGTCTACAACATTCAGAACCATATGAACTTTGCAAATCTCTATGTCACCTTCCTTGACGTAGCCACGGATAGAGTTAAAGCGGCATTTGATATGCTTGGTTTTCTTGTGAGACCTTCGCTCCTTGGCAATGGCTACGGCACTAGTGTTGTCACAATAGATAGCCATCGGATCCAAGGAACCACAACTAGTTCGGATATGAACTCCTCATCCAAACTCCTTCCCGCGCCGCTTCTGAAGCAGTTACATATTCCACTTCAGTTGAAGATGCTCCTTGGCAATGGCTATGGCACTAGTGTTGCTCTGGGGACTTCTGGAATTTTTCCGGAGAGAAAAACCGGAAATGTTCCGGAGCAACCGGAATTGTTGTGGTTGCTTTTCGCTGAAGAAAAACATTGATCCATAAATGTTTCGGAACGCGTCCAGAATTGTTTTAGTGGGTACTAGAAATGTTCTGGACCAACAAAAATATTTTCGGATTTAACGGTCACGGAAAAATGTTTTCCTGAATAGTGAAAAGCACTTTTTGGTTGGTTTTTGGAATGCCACCTTTTAGGGCTTTATCCAAAGCTTCTATAAGGGAAGTCCTGGGGAAGGGGGAACCCCTTTGGGGGGGGGCATGAGGGTGGCCGGCCAAGGGAGCTCCTCCATGGAGCTCCTTTGCCTTCCCATTATGCCCTTATGTGTGACATAAAGCATGGGCATTTTGGGTGTTTCATGTGCCACCCTACCCCTTGGGTTTTCTATAAATAGAGGTGGAGAGGAGCTCTCCACACTCACTCCTTACTCTCACACAAATGCCATGCATGATCTGGCTTTCTCTCTTCCTCCCACGAAATAGTTTCATAGAGCTGAAGGCTGTCTGGGTTCCGGTGGGAACTAGTTCTGGACAACGAAGCCCTGCCAGATAGATGGCACCGTATGTGTGCAACCCCGTAGAGAGGTCGTAGATTCGATCTTTTGCTCGAGGGGCTGTTCGAGGGTCCTCCCGAAGGGCTGTCCAAGATACAGTCCGAGTTTGAGGGTCCTCCCGAAGGGCTGTCCGTGACACCGTCCGGGGGACTGTCCGACCGCCTCCCGGAGGGCTGTCCGAGGTACTGTCGGAGGTGCAGATAAGGGAGTACATCCTCGCGGTTGGGAGGTTGTAAATCCTAGCTGCGGGGATCTGCACCGACGAGCTTCATCGACTCAACTTCCGCTGCGATACGAGTCGGTAATGATCAGATCAAAACCTTGTATGCATCTCCATAGTGATCCTGGGCGTGTTCGTAGTGCGGATTTTTTTTCTGCTGCATTCCCCTACAGTTGCATCATGAGTCGTGCTATGCGTAGATGCAGGTTATGATCTAGGATACATGAGATGTATGGGTGTTGCACAATATAATTTTGTAGTAGAAGAGTTCTATTACTGAAAATTATTTGTGCGGGTAGAAGATGAAATCTATTACCCAATGTTCTTGTTGCTTCCCTTGAATTTGTGTAGTAATGATCTTGACGGCATGGTAGAATCTTACAAAGTTCTGGCAATCCGCGATCCTTCCATGCTGCTCCTGAGTATGCTGGTTGACAGATCAACGAAGTTGTTCAGTGTCTTTGGGTTCAACCATAGTTAAAGAAAGATGGATGTTTCACAAATTAAAGGGCAATGCAGATATGATCTGCACGGGGTTCTTGCGTATGACGAAGTTCAGTATGGGGCTCAAGATTTTATAATCTCGTGTTTCATACGCCCCGCAAAGTTAATCTAGCGACTTGAATAATCATACTTGATGATGAACGTTGGTAGCTTCGGTTTGTTTCGAAACCTTAGAAGCCACGTAAAATAAAATTTTGCATAAACCGATTAGAGGCGTCTAACTTGGTTTTGTAGGATGACATGAGATGTGCATGAGATGTGGTATAGAAGTTCTCATATTCAATTTGATTTTGTATGAGATGACTATATAATGTAAATTAACATGACCTGCGTGTCATGATTCGGCATGATGGCTGGAGCCATATGATTGTCACTTTAATGACCTGCGTGTCAACCTTCTATAATGCACTATATTTATTAGCTATAGAGATAGCAATATTATCTGGTGCATCGACAAGGTGGTGGCAATCTTCGCGAAGGTGAACACCGACGCAGATGCCGAAGACGAAGAAATTAAAGACTTCTCCGTCAGAAAGGGCTATACCATATCATGGTATTATGAATTGCCTGAGATGTTTATCCCTTATGATGCACCCTTCTTGATTGCGCGGTAGTCTCTTTTTATTAGGGTGATCTCTCACAAAAATATCAAGTAGTTAGTGTTCTCCCAAGTGTAGCACCGTCTACAACACGTATCTTTTCGGGGTGCGCCATGTACACGTGAGCACGAACGATTAGAGAGGTGTAAGGCGGGTGAAGGTCAGACCTCACTGCGTGATCACTTGGTTGTCTTGACGTTCAGGCAGGACAGTCCTGAGCTCGGAACACGCGCATCGAAAGATGGACAAGAGTCACATAGAGATGTGATTGGCAAGTTGGCCTACCGATTAAAATTCGTGTCATCAGTGATGAACCCGTCAATGGCGTTAAATTGAAATGCGGGTCTTGAATCACTCACAAATCAATTATGAGAGATATTGATTTGAGTGGGAGCGCGCTATAGAATTAACTTGTTTAATTCTCAGTGTAATTAATTATGAACATAGTCTAAGTGTGATTTGCATAAAAGTTATAGAATAATGGCTTGCGTTTCCACCTTCCCTATTAAAATTGAATAGCTATTATTTATCTGGTTAAAACTTTACGATTGGTAATGTAATGTGAGGATTGTCCTCAAGAGTGCCGAGAAGGACTTTGTCCTATCGCATGCTTTCGGTATTCTCCCGCTAATGCTATGGATGACCTGACTCTCGTCCTTCGATCCAAAAGCTAAAATTTCGTTACGGTCAAGTGCAATATATTTGCTTCCATGAGGCCTGAACTTCAAAAGTTTGGGATAGTTATGTGATATTCATGGAACTGAAAATTAGTTTCAGATATAGACATAGGCTAAAAGATATGAGATATCCAAAGTAATGTTTGTTTGCAAAGTATTAGTAAAGTGTTTACTATGCATTTGACTGATAAGAGAGGGATCCAGAAGAACGCATGTCATGTAATGAAGGTGAATAAAACAACAACTTAAAGAGAAAGGAAGTGTCCAAAGGGTGTCGGTAAAACTACACGCCTAGGAAGTCCGGGGCTAACGCCACTCTTAAGTTGGGTGATTCTTCTGAGAGTAGGAGAAATATTGGAAGTTAAACTGTTAGAAGTATAAAGGTAAAAAGGAAAGAAGACTGGAATATCTAGCTCATGTATGAAAGTCATACAAGTTATTGATGTTTGGAAGGCTGGTCAAAGATATATTTCTTGGGAATTGTGATTAAACTGTTAGTCACTGATTCTTGGGCATTGTGATTAAAAGTTGATCACAGGCATACCCGTTCGATTGCATTCTCTTGCAACTCGATACAAGAAATACTATGGCCTAAAAGACTTGCCAGAAATGAGGTTAAGATACGCGCTGGGAACATAGTAAAAGTTACTATACCTTCCATCGATATATTACCACTATATTTATTTTCATAATTCATTTTTAGAGTTTCATTCACTCTAGCCCATTGTATAATGTTTGTTGCAAGAAGGTTATTCATGAAAGAACAATTGTTCTTCGATGTTATGAATAACATAAGGGCCATACTCCCATTATGAATGGGATGTATGTTATGAATATTGATAATAATTTATTTTCATAATTCATTTTTGGAGTTTCATTCACTCTAGCCCATTGCATAATGTTTGTTGCAAGAAGGTTATTCATGAGAGAACAATTGTTCTTCGATGTTATGAATAACATAAGGGCCATACTCCCATTATGAATGGGATGTATGTTATGAATATTGATAAAATGATACATCCGTAACACTGACGCTAAATGTCGCAAGACTAAAAGAATACCACATATGTGTGGCACTGCATTTGGTCACATTGGAGAAACCCGCATGGAGAAATTCCATAATGATGGATTTTGAAGTCATTTGATTATGAATCATCTGACACTTGCAACTTTCGTCCGAAAAGTGAAATGATTGAAATACCGTTCACAGGCCATAAGGAACGAGCAACGAAGTTGTTGGTGATCATACATTTTGATGTGTGTAGTCCGATAACTGTTGTTGCTAGCGGTGGATTTGTCTATATTCAGAAATGACTCAAGTTGATATATGGATATTTACTTTGTGATACGTAAGTCTGGATCTTTTGAAATCATTCGAAAGATTTTCAAAATGAAGTAGAAATTATTGTAACAAGAAAATTATGTTTCTGCAATTAGATTGTGGAAAGGAATATTTGAGTTACAACTTTAGCGAATGTCTGATGAGTTGTGAAAAGAGTTTCATAACTTACACCTCCTGGAACACCACAGTAAGTGAGATGTCTGTGATGATGTAATCAAACCATTTATGACATGGTAAGATCAAAGATGACATAAATCAATTTGCCATTATCCCTTTTAAAGTAATGCTTTAGAGACTGCGGTTTTTACACTGAAAAGAGCGCCATCATATCTGTTGAAAAGAAGCCATGGTATGGTACGCCCAACCATGTTATTTTTTTCTTAACATTTGGAATATGGGGCTTGTGTAAAGTATTTTACAAACCTATTCCAAAGCAGACAAGTGCTACTTTGTAGGTTATCCCAAGTTATTGGGAAATCCTCCATCACAATACCGGGGCAAAAGGTTTGCCACTAAGGACGGTATGATTTTGAAGAAAATATTTCTTGCAAAAAGGTGAGTGAGAGGATAGTGTAACTCGACGAGATGATAGTATCTTCGTCATCAGGTCAAGGGAAAGAAACCTTGGAAGTGATTCCAGCGTTTCCTACTGCGACTGATAAGGAAGCCTCTACATGAGATGTATGGACTTTGGTTGAACTTGCAGCTGAACCACGTAGGCAAAACTCGTGCAAACCTCTTAGGTGCGTAAACGAGATATTGTTGTTAGACAACAGTATACCTACGATACACAAGGAAGCGTTGATGGGCCCTGACTCCGGAATGTGCTAAATGCCAATATAATCTGAGATAGTATCCATAAATGATTCAAGACTAGATCTTGATAAACACTTCGGAAGACTTAGAGTGCAACAAATATTAATGGAACTATTAACTGATACGGATAAAAGTGTTTTATCCATAAAGCTCGACTTGTTGCTTATAACAAATTCGAGGAATTAACTACGGCGAGATTGTCTCTCCGTAGCGATGCTTAAAGTCGGTTCGGGTTAAAGTAGCAATTAATACATATTTCAATCAAGAGATATGATAAATGGATGCATCATGGATTTCCATCAGATGGAAATACAATCTGGGACTTGTGAGTGATACAATCCAAAGTATTTTGTCAATCCGGAGGTTGCTAATAAGTGTGCAAACTTCAGAGTTCCAGCAATGGACAGAAGAGAGCAAAATGGAGTTGGAATCTTCATTTTTGATGAAATAGTCAAAAGAGTTTGATTTTATCAATGGATAGCGAAGATGCTTGTGATTACAAGAAAGTAAGTGGGAGCATAATAATATTTCTAAAACCTTGTGTGCTAGACACATTGTTGCTTGGAAATAATATAAATTTCTTGACACGAATTAGGACTACATTGGAAAATTGTTTTTCGATGAAGTGCTGGGCTAGGTAGCCTCGATATTGGGCATAATTATCTATGGAGATAAAATTGCCTAATAGGCTAAGCCAAGAATACATATTGACAAGATGCTAAAATGGTTTAGCATGAGAACACCTAGAAGTGATTCTTGCCGAAGTCACATGGAAAGAGTTTTGCAAGACTCAGTGTCCTAAAACACTTTTGAGCAAAATACATGATGGAGATTCCACACACTTTTGTGTTTGGATTAATCATGTATTCCATGGTATGTAAAACAACCAGATATGTCCAGTACTCTCAAGCAGTTGCGAGTACAGATACCAAAGTGATTAAAATATTGATCATAGGACAAACAGTGAAAAATATCATTGAGTACTAAAGTAGCACTGATGACATGTTTTCTCGCAAGCAGAGATTATGAAGTGCTCGTTGTAAGTAATTACATCGATACAGTCTTCATCAATGCTTGATACGTCTCCAACGTATCTATAATTTTTGATTGTTCCATGTTGTTATAGTATCAATCTTGGATGTTTTATATACATTTACAACCAATTATATATCATTTTTTTGGGACTAACCTATTAACTTAGTGCCCAGTGCCAGTTGTTGTTTTCTGCTTGTTTTTGGCTTTTCAGAGAAACAGTACCAAATGAAGTCCAAATGCCACGAAACTTTTTGAAGATATTTTTCTGGACAAAAGAAACCTCGGAAGCTTTGGGAGGAAACCAGAAGCCCCACAGGGGCTTCACAAGGCACTAGGGCGCGCCCGAGGGGGGTGCGCCATACTGCCTTGTGGGGCCCACGTGACTCCGTTTGACCTAATTCCACTTCTATAAATTCACAAAAATTGGGAAACCCCCAGAGAGCCAGAAGAGAAAACCTAGCCACCGCCGCAAGCCTCTGTTTTTCCACAATACCATCTGGAGGCCTTTTCCGGTACTCTGCCGGAGGGGAAATCGATCACGGAGGGCTTCTACATCAACTTTGCTGCCCTTCCGATGATGTGTGAGTAGTTTACCACAGACCTACGGGTCGATAGCTAGTAGCTAGATGGCTTCTTCTCTCTCTTTGATCTTCAATACAATGTTCTCCTCGATGTTCTTGGAGTTCTATCTGATGTAATCTTCTTTTGCGGTGTGTTTGTTGGGATCCGATGAATTGTGAGTTTATGATCTGATTATTCATGACAAATATTTGAGTCTTCTCTGAATTCTTTTATGCATGATTGTTATAGCTTTGTATTTCTCTCCGATCTATCGGTTTAGTTTGGCCTACTAGATTGATTTTATCTTGCAATGGGAGAGGTGCTTTGTGATGGGTTCAATCTTGCGGTGCTCAATCCCAGTGACAGAAAGGGACATGACACATATTTGTATTGTTGCCATTAAGGATAAAAAGATGGGGTTTATTCATATTGCTTGAATTTGCTTCTCTACATCATATCATCTTGCTTAAGGCGTTACTCTGTTTCATACTTAATACCCTAGATGCATGCTAGATAGGGGTCGATGGGTGGAGTAATAGTAGTAGATGCAAGCAGGAGTTGGTCTACTTGTCTCGGACGTGATGCCTATATACATGATCTTTGCCATGAATCCGTCATAATTATTTGCTTTTCTATCAATTGCCCAACAGTAATTTGTTTACCCACCGTATGCTTATGTGCTCAAGAGAGAAGCCTCTAGTGAAAACTATGGTCCCCGGGTCTATCTTTATCATATAAAAAACCTAAAAATACCTTGTTGCAATTTATTTAGTTTTATTTTAATTAGTAGTTTAGTTTATCTTTTTACCTCAATAAGATTTAATCCTTGCAAATAACCGCTAAGAGGATTGACAACCCTCTTATTCGCGTTGGGTGCAAGTGTTTGCTCTTGTGTGTGAAGGTGCGCTTTAACGGAATTTGCTTGGTTCTCCTACTGGATTGATAACCTTGTTTCTTAACTGAGGGAAATACTTATCTCTACTGTACTACATCTCCCTTCCTCTTCAGGGAATTACCAACGCAGCTCACAAGTAGCAGGAAGAATTTCTGGCGCCGTTGCCGGGGAGACATCATCAAAATTACCAACTACCTTCGCACAAATTATCATTCACATGTATTTACTTTATTTACCTTTTATTTGCATTTGCCTCTCATCTTCATCTCCCACACTTCTAAAATATTTTACCAAAACACAAAAAATATTTTGTTTGCTTGTTTGCTAGTTTGCTTGCTTTGTCGCGATGTCTCAAGAAAAATGAAATTGTGTGACTTTTCCAATACTAATAATAATGATTTTATTAGTACTCCTATTGCTCCTCCCACCACTAGTGCGGAGTCATGTGACATTAATGCTGCCTTGCTTAATCTTGTTATGAAAGAACAATTTTCTGGTGATCCTAACGAAGATGTTGCATCCCATCTAAATACTTTCGTTGAACTTTGTGATATACAAAAGAAGAAATATGTGGATAATGATATTGTCAAATTAAAATTATTTCCGTTCTCACTACGAGATCGTGCTAAAACTTGGTTTTCATCCTTACCTAGAAATAGTATTGATTCTTGGGATAAGTGTAAGGATGCTTTTATTACTAAATATTTTCCTCCCGCTAAGATTATTTCTTTAAGAAATCAAATTATGAATTTTAAGCAACTTGAGCATGAACATGTTGCCCAATCTTGGGAGAGAATGAAATTAATGATAAGAAATTGCCCAACTCATGGTTTGAATTTATGGATGATCATACAAATTTTTTATGCGGGACTAAACTTTGTCTCTAGAAATTTGCTAGACTCTGTCGCAGGTGGCACTTTCATGGAAATTACATTGGGAGAAGCCACAAAACTTATTGATAATATTATGGCAAATTATTCTCAATGGCACACTGAACGAACTCCAACTGGTAAGAAGGTAAATTTTGTTGAAGAAATTAATACTTTGAGTGATAAGATGGATGCTTTATTGAAATTGGTTGCTAGTAAAAATGCTCATATTGATCCTAATGATGTGCCCTTGTCCCCTTTGATTGAGCAAAATAATGATGATATTGATGTGAATTTTGTCTCCAGAAAAAATTTCAACAACAATGCTTATAGGGGTAATTTCAATGCTAGACCATTTCCTGGAAATTCCTCTAATAATTATGGCAATCCTTATGGTAATTCTTATAATAATAATAATAGGAATGCCCTCTGATCTTGAAAGTAATATTAAAGAATTTATTAGTTCACAAAAGAATTTCAATGCTATGATAGAAGAAAAATTGAATAGAGTTGATGAATTGGCTAGGAACATGGATAAAATTGCTCATGATGTGGAAAATCTCACAACTAAAATTTTGCCATCTAAGCATGATATAAATGAGTCTATTAAATCTATCTATGTCTCCATTAATGAAAGTAAAGAAAGGACCGCTAGGTTGAGAGCTAAGCGAAAATTTCTAGAAAAAGCGATTCCACCCGGTTTCTATCGTAGTAATGATGAAGATATTAAAATGATTGGTGTTACACCTATTGAATATTTGTTTAATAATATAAAACTTGATGAAAAATGGACTGAAGAAGAGTCAAATTTAGAAAGAAGGAGTCCCACTTGTTTGGAGGGTGATAATCTTGGTCATAAAAATGAAAAAAGTGGGTTTGGAGAGGTTAAAACTTTAAATAGTAATGCACCCACTACTTTGGATCACAAGGACTTTAATTATGATATTTGTTCTTTAATTGAGTGTATTTCCTTGTTGCAATCCATGATTAATTCACCAAATGCATATGAACAAAATAAAGCTTTCACTAAACATATTGTAGAAGCCATGATGAAAGCACATGAAGAAAAACTTGAGTTAGAAGTATCAATTCCTAGAAAATTACAAGATGAATGGGAACCCACTATTAAAGTAAAAATTAAAGATTATGAATGTAATGCTCTTTGTGATCTTGGTGCTAGCGTTTCCACTATACCAAAGTCTTTGTGTGATGTGCTAGGTCTCACCGACTTGGATCCTTATTCCCTTAATTTGCATCTTGCAGATTCTACTATTAAAAAGCCATTGGGTAGGATTAATGATGTGATTATTCTTGCAAATAGAAATTATGTGCCCGTGGAATTTATTGTTCTTGACATTAAATGCAATCCTTCTTGCCCCATAATACTAGGTAGGCCTTTTCTTCGAACTATTGGTGCTATTATTGATATGAAAGAAGGTAATATAAGATTTCAATTTCCACTAAAGAAAGGGATGGAACACTTCCCTAGGAATAGAATTAAATCACCATATGAATCCATTATGAGGGCCACCTATGGAATCAATTTGAAGGATGACAATACTTGAAACTATGCATTATGCCTAGCTAGGGGCATAAAACAATAGCGCTTGTTGGGAGGCAATCCAATGAATAAAATAAATTTTTGCTTTTACCTACTGTATTTGAGTATTTGCTTCTGTTTTGATTGTGTTTTTATGTTTTAATTAGTGTTTGTGCCAAGTAATGCCTTTGGGATGGTTTGGAAGATAGTATAATTGATGTTGTTTGGAAAACAGAAAGTTTTGCATCCAGTGCTAGAATTTTAATTCTGTACTGGAGCTTTAGAAAAATCTGAAATTTTTACACAGTATTGTTATATGAATTTATCCCGTTGTTGTAATTTTTCAGAATTTTTGGAGTTACAGAAGTATGGCTTTTAAATATATCTTTACAGACTGTTCTGTTTTAGACAGATTCTGTTTTTGTTGCATAGTTTGCTTATTTTGATGAATCTATGGATCGTATCGGGGGGTATGAGTCATGGATAAGTTGGAGTACAGTAGCATTATGCCAATATTAAATATGAATCAATTTACAACAGTACCTAAAGTTTAAGATTTGTTTGTTATACTAACGGATCTCACGAAGGTTTTGTTGAGTTTTGTGTGATTGAAGTTTTCAAGTTTTGGGTGAGACTGCGATGGACAAAGGAATAAGGAGTGGCAAGAGCCTAAGATTGGGGATGCCCAAGGCACCCCAAGGTAATATTCAAGGAATACTCTAGCATCTAAGCTTGGGGATGCCCTGGAAGGCATCCCCTCTTTCTTCTACAATCTATCAGTAACTCACTTGGAGATATATTTTTATTCATCACATGGTATGTGTTTTACTTGGAGCGTCGTGTATTATATGAGTCTTTGCTTTGTTTTATTTTTAGTTTGTCACAATCATCTTTGCTGAACACACATTTTTGAGAGGGACACACATTATTCGTAATTTGTTAGAATACTCTATGTGCTTCACTTAAATCTTTTGAGCTAGGCAGTTACTCTAGTACTTCACTTAAATCTTTTTGAGCACGGCGGTGGTTATATTTTGAAGAAATATTTGAACTCTCATGCTTCACTTATATTATTTTGAGAGTTAATAAGATTAAAATTTTGAAGAAATATTTGCACTCTCATGCTTCACTTATATCTTTTTGAGAGTTGATAATAGTAATGATAATTTGCATAAGATATGAATTTGGTCCCAAAGTGATGAATATTCAAGAGGGATATAATAAAAACTTTCATGAAAGATCATTGGATATGATAAGTTTGATTCCTTGCAATAGTTTTGCGATATGGAGATGATGATATGTGAGTCATGTTAGTGAGTAATTGTGATTTAGTAAGAATATTGGTGTTAAGGTTTGTGATTTCCTATGCATGCACATAAAGTCAATAGTTATGCAACGAAATTGTATCCTACTTATGGAGCATTATTCGGTGTTAGTTATGTTCAATGCATGTTTATGACCGTTTTCGCTTTTTGGTTGGTCGCTTCTCAATCTATTTGCTAGCCTTCATTTGTACTAAGCGGGAATACTGCTTGTGCATCCAACTCCTTAAACCCAAGTTGTGCCAAATGAGTCCACCATATCTACCTATATGCGGTATTTCCATGCCGTTCCAAGTAAATTTGCATGTGCCAACTCTAAATTTTCAAAACAATTTTCCATTTTGTGTGCCCGTACCGCTCATGAAGTGGCAGGGGGTGGCCAATATTTTCCATGCTAGGTGTGTTATTCTCACGATGAGTGTTTATTCACTTGTCATTGCACGAGAGAGTGACAGGTAATAGGGATGCCCAGTCCCACAATGAATCAAAAATAATAATAACAAAATCCTTGGAAACTGTTGGTATGGAGGGCACCTGTGGATACGGCTAGCCATGGATTGTGAAAAGATGGTGGAAAGGAAATAAACTTTATTTTCTGTTTGGGAACCGCCTATGATGTGTCTAGCATGGAAGATATTGGGAATTCTCGGTTGTTTTCGTTGACAGGAAAAGCATGCCTCTCAAAATAATTTTATCTCTCTAATTTAAGCTTTGATCTCCGGCACATTTGCAAATCTCTGCTTCCCTCTGCGAAGGGCCTATCTATTTACTTTTATGCAATTTTTATTTTTATTTTGAGTCTCCATCTTCTCTTACAAAGCACCAACTAGAGAGCACTATTGTCATATTTGTGCATTGTGTGTAGCTAATATTGAGTGTGTTTTATGAATGGATCAATGATTGAGCATAATGGGCTAGGCATAACTTTCTTTAGCATTGATATTTTGAAAGATATGGTTGCTTGTTAGTATGCTTGAGTATTTATGTCTTCATGTCAAACTATAGACTATTGTTTTGAATCATTCAAGTCCAAATGTCCATGCTACAAAGAAAAGAGTATATGATATATATGATAGGCAACATTCCACATCAAAAATTCTGTTTTTATCATTTACCTACTCGAGGACGAGCAGGAATTAAGCTTGGGGATGCTTGATACATCTCCAACGTATCTAGAATTTTTTATTGTTCCATGCTGTTATAGTATCAATCTTGGATGTTTTATATACATTTACAAGCAATTATATATCATTTTTTTGGGACTAACCTATTAACTTAGTGCCCAGTGCCAGTTACTGTTTTCTACTTATTTTTGGCTTTTCAGAGAAACAGTACCAAATGAAGTCCAAATGCCACGAACCTTTTTGGAGATTTTTTTCTGGACAAAAGAAACCTGGGAAGCTTCGGGAGGAGGCCAGAAGCCCCACAGGGGCTTCACAAGGCACTAGGGCGCGCCCCAGGGGGGCGCGCCGTACTGCCTTGTGGGGCCCACGTGACTCAGTTTGACCTAATTCCACTTCTATAAATTCACAAAAATTGGGAAACCCCCAGAGAGCCAGAAGAGAAAACCTATCCGCCGCCGCAAGCCTCTGTTTTTCCACGATACCATCTAGAGGCCTTTTCCGGTTCTCTGCTGGAGGGGAAATCGATCACGGAGGGCTTCTACATCAACCTTGATGCCCTTCCAATGATGTGTGCATTGTTTACCATAGACCTACGGGTCAGATGGCTTCTTCTCTCTCTTTGATCTTCAATACAATGTTCTCCTCGATGTTCTTGGAGTTCTATCCGATGTAATCTTCTTTTGCGGTGTATTTGTTGGGATCCGATGAATTGTGAGTTTATGATCTGATTATTCATGAGAAATATTTGAGTCTTCTCTGAACTCTTTTATGAATGATTATTATAGCTTTGTATTTCTCTCCGATCTATCGGTTTAGTTTGGCCTACTAGATTGATTTATCTTGCAATGGGAGAGGTGCTTTGTGATGGGTTCAATCTTGCGGTGCTCAATCCCAGTGACAGAAAGGGACATGACACGTATTTGTATTGTTGCCATTAAGGATAAAAAGATGGGGTTTATTCATATTGCTTGAATTTGCTTCTCTACATCATGTCATCTTGCTTAAGGTGTTACTCTGTTTCATACTTAATACCCTAGATGCATGCTGGATAGCGGTCGATGGGTGAGTAATAGTAGTAGATGCAGGCAGGAGTCGGTCTACTTGTCTCGGACGTGATGCCTATATACATGATCATTGCCATGAATCCGTCATAATTATTTGCTTTTCTATCAATTGCCCAACAGTAATTTGTTTACCCATCGTATGCTTATGTGCTCAAGAGAGAAGCCTCTAGTGAAAACTATGGTCCCTGGGTCTATCTTTATCATATAAAAAACCTAAAAATACCTTGCTGCAATTTATTTACTTTTATTTTAATTAGTAGTTTAGTTTACTGTGGCACCCCGGCTCAGAGAAACCGGAACACCCCGTATTCCAGCCCAGAGATCAAGTCTTCTGGAATACGGCACTGCTTGGCATAGAACAAATCAGCTCTTTATTACAAATAACACGGGTACAAAGGTTCTGAAGGCACTAAGGTTACAGGGGCATGGCGACACCTCGCCTGCTCAGATAGTTCTATGCTAGCAGCAAGACATCTCGAAGCGGAATAACTTCTAACAGCGGAACAACGACGACGGTTATGAACTCCACTCCGCAGGGACTCTGGCTGGGACGTATCCTAGAGCGCAACCTCGTGGTCCTCGACAAACAAGCAATCACGGCATCACCTGCAATCTGGCATGACACGCCAAGTGAGTACTTTGAATGTACTCGCAAGCTCATAGCAACCCAAGCAATCAAGGCAAACAACAGCATGGCATTTACAGGTTATTCAAAGATGAACACAATGCTACTAGAACAACATGAGCATGGCAACAACATGAGCATGGCAACAACATGAGCATGGCATGTACATATAATTCATGATATGAACATGATGATACTAGCACTAGCATGCAAGGGGGGGTCTCCGTTTAAGGTCTCAAGGACCAACTTACTCTGCTCGGAGGTTCTCTCGCAACCACAAACTTACCATCGTGATCATCATATGACCACACGGAGCTTGATCTCTACCTGTGATCATCGCATGACCACATAAAGATCAACCAACTTCTTTTCTCATCGAACCGGGGTTGTTATAATTCAGATTATTATTTCTGTTGACCCATAGTGTGACCTACTACGAACTGTGTCCATGACCGAGGACGCGGCTATCGATAGATTATACACTCTGCAGAGGTTAGTACACTGTACCCACACTACGGAACTCATGGCCTCGTTCTCCCATTCGGGTGGACCAACGACATTCCGACAAAACCAGTCTATTGCATGACACTATCCCGGTCACTCCGACAAACTCCCCTTTGGGCTATGTCCTGGGTTACCCTGATGTCAACATGTGACATCCGCCACCTCTGTGGCTGCCACCGTCGTGGCCAAACCAAAACTGTCCCAAACGGGGACCTGAGCTCAAAACCAAAACTGGGTACTCAAGGCTTATGGCCGCCTACCTGATCAGGGTAGCGCGCGCGCATAACCTTCCCTAGTATGAGGCATCGGCGAGAGGCATGACAATAGACTGCATTAGGGCCTCCCATAAGGCAAGTGTGGCTGCACTGGTTAGCTCGATTCGGTGGCACCATGACTCAGCCAACAGATTTGTCCAAGTTCGATTAATGTCAGATTCAACTTGAATGGTGATGAGCTGAGTCACAGTAAAATAACATGATGAAATAACAATGCAGATGAGCATGATAACAGTGTAACCATGGATGGGCAACATAACTATTTAACATGAACAATGATAAATCCTTTACTCTACGGGATGCAAATGAGCATAGCATAACGATGATCATGAATATCACAAGTATTTTCATATCAATCCATAATGATTCATATGAGCATAACATTATTACTAGCATCGGAAATAAATACAAGAATAAAGCATGATAATAATATCCTTAGCAATTAATCATATCACTTACTAGATGAAAATGAACATGGCATAAGCATAGACATGGATTCACAAGCATATACATAGCATTCACAAAATAATTAAATGCGCAAACAATTATTAAATATTCAAGTGGAAACCATGGCTACTGCAATGCCATCATGCAAGTGGCTGTTGTGGCTTGCCTGGGGATGGAGGATACACCGGGGAGAAGCACGGAGACACTCGCGGAAAATTCGCCGGAAAAGTTTCCCTCTCGGAGGGGGCTGAAAAAGGGCAGGGGCAAAATGGTCATTTTCAGAGTGTGACAACATTATGAAAATTGTACCATCGGAACGGGCTCGATGAACTGAGATCGTGGGCTTTGGTATCACCTGATTCGGAGTTACGGTTGCGGAGATACGGACGTTTGTTCGTTAGTCAGAAAACAAACAGAAAAGTGTCCGTTTCTGCCCTAATCTGACAAACGCCCGCAACTTAAGCGTTTCGGCCAGCGGATGGAAAAACAGAAGGCGTATTTCGGAGATTGCGCTTTCCAACAGAGAAAACGTACTTTAGATCGAAGAAGTACCAGAGTGCGTTTTCAGTAAGAGAAAACGTATTTTAAGAAATACGCCTCCACTTACTCCTGCGCGGGCCCGGGGTCAACCGTCCGGTCTGGCCGACAGGTGGGGCCGAGAGGAGGCAGGGCCCACCGGCCTGGTCAACGTCTTCAACCTCGCTCTCGCTCGCGGGACAGAGGAGGAGCTCGACGCCAGCGGCCGTCCCGGCGACTCGGGCCATCTCCGGCGGCGCCCGGCGTACCGACAAGATCAGCGCGCCGAGGCGCATCCACCTAGGCAGCAGGCAGAGCTTGGGGAGGGTGGGAGCGCCAGCACCAGTGCCCATGGCGGACGGCCGGCTCGGGCGATGTTGGGCGCGATGGCTACAGGCCACCGGAAGGCGAGGCTATAAGCGGGGAGCTCCGGAGAGCTTCGAGGGTCTCGCGGGTGGAGGAAAGAGGGGAGGAGGAGGCCGACATTGCTCTAATTTAAGAGGGGCCGAGCGGCGGCCATGGCGGCATTGGGAGGCGAGGAGGAGCTCTCGAGCTCGGATGAGTGGATGGGGTGGGCTAGAGGAGGGTGGTGAGGAGGCTTGTGAGGTCGAGAGGGCACGGGGTGGGCTTAAATAGCCACGGCGAGGATGCCATAGCCAGACGACGACGGGAGCTCGCGGACGATTCCTCTGGCGCGACCGCGTGCACGCGCGCACGCACGGAGGGGGGGAAGAGGTCCAGGGGAGGCTCATTCGGTGCAAAGCTATCGCGGGAAGGAAGAGGACAAGGGCTAAGCGACAACGGCCGCGGGCACGCGCTGCGGCATGGTTCGCCGGAGAGGAAAGAGGAGAGGGGGAGGGTTCCAGAGAGTATACGCGGACGCAGGAGAGGGGTGGCGATGCTGTGGACATGGTGCGGTGGCGATACGGTGTGGTTTGGACGGCGGCCGAGGGCCCCGACGACCAGACCACGTGGTCACCATGTGCACAGGTGCACGCGGGACTTTAGGGCCGCCCACACTATGTCTGCCGTGTTGTCTCTCGTAAGTAGGTCCTACCTGAGGTGATAGATCGAAGAAAGGAACTATGTGATGATGGGACATTTCGATGAAAGTTTGTTGTTGCAAACTTATACAGTAAGTAGTGATCAACTTAGAGGGGAAAAGAACTAAGAAAGATGTCACGGAGTCTTAGGGTAGGAAGGACTACCATCCTGTGGATTTTGAGGGGATTTGGACCAATATTTGACCTAGTTGCTTTGCAACTGCAAAATCTGGTCCAGAAACAAGATCACGAAGTAGCACTCACATGGTTGCTTGGATTGAGATGAAAATTTGTGGAGTGTGGTCATTTGCCCATATGAAGGTACCATAAAAATTTCATTCCATTTGGATAAGCATAAATGGTACTTCCTTCACAATGCTCCACACTGGGCAGAAACTTGGGGGAATTTTGCAAAGAAAATGGCTTGGCAAAATGATGTTAGTTTTTGCATTCTCACATTATTTAGGGATTTTTAGGTCCTGGATTAATTTCAGAATTTTTGAAGCAATATAAAATATAGTTGCTTCACAAACTGAAATTGTGACCAGAAACCAAGATTGGATGGTGTGCTCACATAGAGTGTTGGATGGGTATGAAATTTTGTGGAGAGTCATGATTTGATCATATAAATGATCGCCCAAAATTTCAACTCATTTGGATAAGCCTAGCTAGTACTCCCTTCACAAAGCTTCTCACTAGACAGACACTTTGGGAATTTGCAGAGGAAGATTTACTAGGCAAATGAAGCTAAATTTTGGCATGTGGCAATAATGTGGATGTGAAAGAGTGCACAAAAATTTTTAGGGCAATCAAGAAAATATAAATAGCACTTCCTTCACAAAGTGCCATACTGGACAGAATGGAAAATGAATATTCCAGAATTATTTTTGAACTAGGCAAGGATGGGTTTGACATATTGGTGGAAGATATGATCCAAAGAATTTATGAGAATTTTTTTGGGAATTTTTTGAATGGCAGAAATATAGGTTGCTTCACAACCTAGGGCAAACAGGGTTATTCCTTTAATAGAAAAAGGAATATTCCCAATAAATAAAAATTAGGGCGGGGCTAAGATGGAAATGACATTGCCTTGGGATAGATTTGAGAATTACAGACCACTTGGAAGTGGCAGGGGATAAGATCTTCCCAGGTTTCAAGACCACATAGCCACGGAAAAAGGAACTCCAAATAGAAATTCGAAGAAATCCAAAAGAAAAAGAAAGGGCCAAAAATCGGGGTGTTACATTTACTATTTATCTCAATAAGATTTAATCTTTGCAAATAACCGCTAAGAGGATTGAGAACCCTCTTATTCACGTTGGGTGCAAGTGTTTGCTCTTGTGTGTGCAGGTGCGCTTTAACGGAATTTTGCTTGGTTCTCCTACTGGATTGATAACCTTGGTTCTTAACTGAGGGAAATACTTATCTCTAGTGTACTACATCTCCCTTCCTCTTCAGGGAATTACCAACGCAGCTCACAAGTAGCAATGCTCCATGCGATTTTTGATTTAAGTTATGGGTTTTGTGTAATACACGATATGGTGGCACAGTGAGTTGGAATTGTTCCAAACAGGTTACTGTGGCGAATTCTATAACAAAGGCTAAGTATGTTGATGCTTTGGAAGTGACAAAGAAGATGTTGAATCATATAGTTCATTCATGAACTTAGTATGGTTCCAAGATGGCTTTGGTCAATGGGACACTATTGTAGATACTTGCTCCATACCTCAGCCTGAGGAATCGGGGTTTGACCAGTGATTCACATATGTACAAAGCCAAGTCCACACAAAATATGAATTTTGTCAAAGCATGAAAACGCGAGGATATGCAAAGATACACACGGACCTGAAGTTGTCAGTTCCGTTGGACAAAGACTATACCACAAGCGAAGCATATTTTACACCGGTATGCCATAGGTGTAAAGTGCATTAGCATTGACTAGATTATTGACTCTAGTGCAAGTGGGAGTCTGTAGGAGATATGCCCTAGAGGCAATAATAAATGTTGTTTTTATCTCCATGTTCGCAATTATGTTTATATTCCATGCTATAACTGCTATGGTTCCCGAGCCCGTATATCCAGAAAGGCTCTGAGGAAAACCCATGTGCATGTGTGGAATAATAAATGGTAAAAAGTATTCCTAGTCAAGCCTCTGAGACTGGCTCAAGTGGTGCATGATGATCACATTTTCCTGATCATGGGCATGTCTATGCCGGCAACTTTTGAGGGCACAATGTTAGGAGAACACTTGTGTTGAATCGACCCGAATTGATGTTATGCTATGAGATACATTCGTCACAAGTTAATGGTTAATAACACAGAGAAGTTAATGTTTGCATAATTCCTTAGACCATGAGAGTATCGAGTTCCTTCGCACTTGCTTCATGAACTTTGGGGTTTGTTAAACGTCATCTGTAACAGGGTGGCTATTACGGCGGCTTACGGGTTCATGGGAAAGTGTGACAAGTAACGTGATAGCTCAAGATTGGGATTTTCTCGTCTGACGATGGAGAGATATTCTTTGGGCCCTCTCGGTGTTACGCTATCCATCATCGTTTGGCCAGACACAATGTGATTTGATCACAGGGATGCTGGAACGCAGAAACGAGAATAGAGAACAAAACCGGTAACGAGGTAACTGGCACAGTGGAGAAGTTGTTGATCCACGGGGATGCCGATAAGTCTCACCTCGGGTGTTTGTAGCATATCATGAAGCAACAGGAATAGCACACGCCAAACTAGAGGTTCACTCGAATATTCATTCGTGTGGGTATAGGGATCAATATTGGTGTCCACGGTTCCGCTATTGATCATTGATCGGAAAGTGTTCCGGTCTTGTCTATACTTCACCGAACCTATAGGGTCACATGCTTAAGGGTCATCTATCTGCTGATTACTGGACAGTGAGTCTGAGAGAAAGTCACCGGAAAAGTTTCGGAGACAACGGAAAAGTTCCGGAGAGAACACCGGAAAAGTTTCAGTAAAACCGAAAATTTGTTTCGGAGTAAACCATTAAGCCAAATAGGTTTCGGCACATGCCTGGAACTTTTTGGAAGTACCAGAATTGCTCTGGGGACTTCTGGAATTTTTCCGAAGAGAAAAACCGGAAATGTTCCGGAGCAGCCGGAATTGCTGTGGTTGCTTTTCGCTGAAGAAAAACATTGATCCGGAAATGTTTCGGAACGCGTCTAGAATTGTTTTAGTGGGTACTGGAAATGTTCTGGACCTACAGAAATATTTTTGGATTTAACGGTCGCGGAAAAATGTTTTCGTGAATAGTGAAAAGCACTTTTTGGTTGCTTTTTGGAAAGCCACCTTTTAGGGCTTTATCCAAAGCTTCTAGAAGGGAAGTCTTGGGGAAGGGGGAACCCCTTTTGGGGGAGGGGGCCCATGAGGGTGGCCGGCCAAAGGAGCTCCTCCATGGAGCTCCTTTGCCTCCCCATTATGCCCTTATGTGTGACATAAAGCATGGGCATTTTGGGTGTTTCATGTGCCACCAGTTGGGGAACGTTGCATGGAAAACAAAAAAAAGTCTACGCACACGCAAGATCTATCCATGGAGATGCATAGCTACGAGAGGGGGAGTGTGTCTACGTACCCTCGTAGACCGTAAGCGGAAGCGTTAGAACAACGCGGTTGATGTCGTCAAACAACTTCACGATCCAACCGACCGAGCACCGAACGTACGGCACCTCCGCATTCAGCACACGTTCAGCTCGGTGACGTCCTCGACTTCTTGATCCAGCAATACAGTGAGGTAGTGGATGAGTTCCGGCAGCACGACGGCATGGTGACGGTGATGGTGATGCTATCTCCGCAGGGCTTCGCCCAAGCACTGCGAAAATATGACCGAGGGACGGAACTGTGGAGGGGGGCGCCGCACACGGCTAAGACAATGTTGTATATCCTTTTGGGGCGCCCCCTCTCCTCTATTTATATATGTGTAGGGGCTTGGAGTAGAAGGAAAAGTGCCATGTGAACAGTAACCATGAATAGTACACACGTGGACTTGGACTCCAAAGTCCAATCCTATTCCTACTAGGACTCTCCCTTTTTCCTTCCCTAGCTGTGTGGGCTTTTGAGGACTTGGTGCGCCTAGCCCAATAACGCCAGGGCGCCTCCCCTTAGCCCATTTCAGCCCTTGGGACGTGGTGGACCCACTTGTGGACTTCCGGACCCCTCCGGAATCCTCCGGAACCTTCTGGAAGCTTCCCGGTACAATACCGAAAAAACTGCACTTTTTTCCGGAACCCAAAATATGACTTCCCATATATAAATCTTTACCTCTCGACCATTCCGAGACTCCTCGTGACGTCCGGGATCTCATCCGGGACTCCGAACAACATTCGGTTACCAATTCACATAACTCATATAGCACTATATCGTCAACGAACGTTAAGCGTGCGGACCCTACGTGTTCGGGAATGATGTAGACATGACCGAGACGCCTCTCCGGTCAATAACCAATAGCGGAACCTGGATGCCCATATTGGTTCCTACATATTCCACAAAGATCTTATCGGTCGAACCCCAATGACAACATACGTAATTCCCTTTGTCCGTCGGTATGTTACTTGCCCGAGATTCGATCGTCGGTATCTCCATACCTAGTTCAATCTCGTTACCGGCAAGTCTCTTTACTCGTTCCGTAATACATCATCCCATAACTAACTCCTTAGTCACTTTGCTTGCAAGCTTCTTATGATGTGCATTACCGAGAGGGCCCAGAGACACCTCTCCGAAACACGGAGTGACAAATCCCAGTCTCGATCCATGCCAACTTAACGGACACCTTCGGAGATACCTGTAGAGCATCTTTATGATCACACAGTTATGTTGTGACGTTTGATAGCACACAAGGTATTCCTCCGGTATCCGGGAGTTGCATGATCTCATGGTCTGAGGAACATGTATTTGACATTCAAGAAAGCAGTAGCAATAAACAGAACGATCATATGCTAAGCTAACAGATGGGTCTTGTCCATCACATCATTCTCCTAATGATGTGATCCCGTTATCAAATGACAACTCATGTCTATGGTTAGGAAACCTTAACCATCTTTGATCAACGAGCTAGTCTAGTAGAGGCTCACTAGGGACACGGTATTTGTTTATGTATTCACACATGTATTTAAGTTTCCGGTCAATACAATTCTACCATGAATAATAAACCTTTATCATGAACAAGGAAATATAAAATAATAACAACTTTATTATTGCCTCTAGGGCATATTTCCATCAGTCTCCCACTTGCACTAGAGTCAATAATCTAGATTACATAGTAATGAATCTAACACCCATGGAGTCTTGGTGCTGATCATGTTTTGCTCGTGGAAGAGGCTTAGTCAACGGGTCTACCACATTCAGATCCGTGTGTACTTTGCAAATTTCTATGTCTCCATCCTTGACATATTCACGAATGGAGTTGAAGCGTCTCTTGATGTGTATGGTCTTCTTGTGAAACCTGGGCTCCTTGGCTATGGCAATTGCTCCAGTGTTGTCACAAAAGATTGTCATTGGACCCGATGCACTAGGTATTACACCTAGATCGGATATGAACTCCTTCATCCAGAGTCCTTCATGTGCTGCTTCCGAAGCAGCTATGTATTCCGCTTCACACGTAGATCCCGCCACAACGCTCTGCTTGGAACTGCACCAACTGATAGCTCCACCATTTAATATAAATACGTATCCAGTTTGTGACTTCGAGTCATCCGGATCAGTGTCGAAGCTTGCATCAATGTAACCCTTTACGACGAGCTCTTCGTCACCTCCATAAACAAGAAACATGTCCTTGGTCCTTTTCAGGTACTTCAGGATATTCTTGACCACTGTCCAGTGATCCACTCCTGGATTACTCTGGTACCTCCCTGCCAAACTTATGGCAAGGCACACATCAGGTCTGGTACACAACATGGCATACATAATAGAACCTATGGCTGGGGCATAGGGAATGACTTTCATTTTCTCTATATCTTCTGCCGTGGTCGGGCATTGAGTCTGACTCAACTTCACACCTTGCAAGACAGGCAAGAACCCTTTCTTTGACTGATCCATTTTGAACTTCTTCAAAACTTTGTCAAGGTATGTGCTTTGTGAAAGTCCTATCAAGCGTCTTGATCTATCCCTACAGATCTTGATGCCCAATATATAAGCAGCTTCACCGAGGTCTTTCATTGAAAAATTCTTATTCAAGTATCCCTTTATGCCATCCAGAAATTCTATATCATTTCCAATCAACAATATGTCATCCACATATAATATTAGAAATGCTATAGAGCTCCCACTCACTTTCTTGTAAATACAGGCTTCACCGTAAGTCTGTACAAAACCATATGCTTTGATCACCTCATCAAAGCGTATATTCCAACTCCGAGATGCTTGCACCAGTCCATAGATGGATCGCTGGAGCTTGGACACTTTGTTAGCACCCTTAGGATCGACAAAACCTTCTGGTTGCATCATATACAACTCTTCTTTGAGAAAACCATTAAGGAATGCAGTTTTGACATCCATTTGCCAGATTTCATAATCATAAAATGCGGCAATTGCTAACATGATTCGGACAGACTTAAGCATCGCTACGGGTGAGAAAGTCTCATCGTAGTCAACCCCTTGAACTTGTCGAAAACCTTTCGCGACAAGTCGAGCTTTGTAGACAGTGATATTACCATCAGCATCCGTCTTCCTGTTAAAAATCCATTTATTCTCAATGGATTGCCGATCATCGGGCAAGTCCACCAAAGTCCACACTTTGTTCTCATACATGGATCCTATCTCAGATTTCATGGCCTCAAGCCATTTGTCGGAATCCGGGCTTATCATAGCTTCTTCATAGTTCGTAGGTTCGCCATTGTCTAACAACATAACTTCCAGAACAGGATTACCGTACCACTCTGGTGCGGAACGTACTCTGGTCGACCTACGAAGTTCAGTAGTAACTTGATCTGAAGTTTCATGATCTTTATCATTATCTTCCTCTCTTATTGGTGTAGGCATCACGGGAACGGTTTTCTCTGATGAGCTACTTTCCAATTCGAGAGAAGGTATAATTACCTCATCAAGTTCTACTTTCCTCCCACTCACTTCTTTCGAGAGAAACTCCTTCTCTAGAAAGGACCCATTGTTGGCAACAAAGACCTTGCCTTCGGATCTGTGGTAGAAGGTGTACCCAATTGTTTCTTTAGGGTATCCTATGAAGACGCACTTCTCCGCTTTGGGTTCGAGCTTATAAGGTTGAAGCTTTTTCACATAAGCATCGCATCCCCAAACATTAAGAAACGACAGCTTAGGTTTCTTGCCAAACCATAGTTCATACGGTGTCGTCTCAACGATTTTAGACGGTGCCCTATTTAACGTGAATGCAGCTGTCTCTAATGCATAACCCCAAAACGATAGTGGCAAATCGGTAAAAGACATCATAGAACGCACCATATCCAATAAAGTACGGTTACGACGTTCGGACACACCATTACGCTGTGGTGTTCCAGGTGGCGTGAGTTGTGAAACAATTCCACATTTTCTTAAATGAAGGCCAAACTCGTAACTCAAATATTCGCCTCCGCGATCAGATCGTAGAAACTTTATGTTGGTGCAATATTTGCCCCTCCTGTGTTTTGGAGATTGTTGACAGAAACAGGCATGGACTGATTTGTCTGCTGGTGCACACAAAGAGAAATAGTCCATGCAGTGCCGAAGAGAATGCTGTCTTAGGTGAACAGTTCGAGGAACTTCACTGAAGATTATCTACGTCGAAGAAGATGAATGAGCTACATCGTTTCAGACTGTTAGTCGAAGAAGAATGGAGTGAAGGAGTTGACCCCTCGAAAGTTTATTGCTGACGCAAAGCAATTAGTTCGGTGATCACGTCCGAAGAAATTGACTACAGCGATGGAAGATGAAGATGAAGTGAAGACGTAGCATTATTTTCATCATTCTTCTTTCATTCATTTGAGTCATAGGACCTCCGTACTATTAAGAGGGGTATAGGTTCTCGAAGCTTAGATCTGCTGTGATGCTTAGCCCAAACCTATGCGAGATCGAGAGAAATCTCTTTATGCTTCGAATGATTACCTACCAGCAAGAGACGTTGTTCTTCTTCACTGTAGGAGATATCTTTCGAACTGAGGAGTTAACATTACTTGCTCCGCACGTAATGTTACCGTTGTGCTCAATTTCCGACCGTTGGACTCGTGTCGTTCGGCCATTGGCTGCTCCACATGTCCAATTTGGTCATTTCCCATCAGGGAAGGCTGCGGCTATAAATAGCCACCCCACTCCAACGTTGCCCGTTGGCTGCTCCGCTTAAGATTTCTGAGAAGATTGATTGAGCAACCCCTCTCCGAGAAATTTGAGTTTAAAATCCACCGAGAGAAAAATCAAGAGCCGAAACTTAGACAGTGGTTGAGCATCACAGTAGTTCTGAGTTAGGGTTCTTGTACCTATTACTCTTGAGAGCTGCCCACTCTCTAGACGGATAGGTGTCGGCTCGAGTGTCGAAGAGTATTGTCTTCACCGAGCGAGATCTTCAGCAACCAAGAGTATTGTGGTTCACGAAGAGAACTGAAGAGAGTTTATCTTCAGTGAAGGTTTGGAGATCGCCGACAAGTATCTACCATGAGTGAAATCAACTGGAGTCTGATCAGCTCCGAAGTTGATGGAGAACAGGGCGAGGAGAGCTTATCCTCTGTGTTGAATCACAACCCCTCCAACCAGACGTAGTCCTTTGGCAGAAGGGCGAACTGGTCTACCAAATCCTTCTGTCGCCATCGAGCACCACTGGTTCGCTTTACATTACTGCATTTCCTTCAGCAGTTTACATTCGTGCTCTGTGCCGATAGTTGTATCTGATAAATCATAGTTCTTCAATTGTCTGTCAGATTATCGTTATTATATTGCATCTTCTCTGACTGATTTACTTCGTAGTGTCGTTCAACTGTGATTTCATTCATGCTATATTCATTCACCTAGTCATCATTCGCAGTGCATTTCTATCGCTGTCATATCTCGTTTCCTATCGAAACTGTGCTCCTGATTATTAGTTGCATTTCTATCGACCATGTCAGACTTGTGATATTCATCGTGTGATAAAATTGCTGCATTCCTTGTCGATATATTTGGTCCTCTATAGCGAGCTAAATCAAGCGCTTGTCTACCGAACTTTATTTCCGCTGCTGTGTGTGGGTTTGGTTCAAAACATTCGGAAGAATTTTTGAATCTCCCATTCTCCCCCCCTCTGGTCGATATACTCTCGGTCCTAACAATTGGTATCAGAGTAGGTACTCCCTGTCTCTGCTTATTAAAGGTCTAACAACCTTGGAGTTTTGAGTATGTCGCATGCAGGTAGATCCTCGCTCTCTGAAAGGTTTCCTATTTTTGATGGAAATGATTATATCTACTGGAGAGATCGAATGAAAATTAGACTTCAAGCCATCAACATTGAACTTTGGAAAATTATGGAAAATGGATACACTGTTTAATACCCTGATGCCCCCACTTCCGATGAAGATGTGATACGGTTGGATGCGCAAGCAAAAGATATTATCTCTGACAGCATCTCTAGAGACATCTTTATTCGGTTCCGAAAGCTAGACACTGCTTAGCAACTCTGGGATGCCATCAAAGATGTTCATGAAGAATTTATCGCCAGAACAGATCGAAACATAGATATGCTTCGTGCTATGTTTGCTGGTTTCAGAAGTCTTCGTAAGGAAAGTGTTATGGAACTCACCGATCGATTGACAAACATTATTGAAAGACTTCATCAACGAGAAGTAACTGATATCACCGATAGAGATGTGGTCAACAAGCTGCTGAGCGTTCTTGATGCAACCTATGATCCAATCGTGGCTGAAATCAAGCAAAGACCAGACTATGAAGAACTTCACTACGTTGAAGTTATGACGCTGCTATCCATTCACGAAGAAAAGATGGAACTTGAAAATGGTCAGCAAGAATCCTCTTCGGAAAGCGAAGGAGAAGTTCTCTCACACTATGGCAGTCCTCAAGAAGAAGATATCGAGAATCAACACTCTATCACAAGAGAAATGGAAATACTCACTGAAAGACTAAACTATCTCAGAAGACAGAATCTATGTCTCACAAATGATGATGAAGGTGACACGTCTAGATCTTCGAAGAAATTACCACCGAAAGAAATGAAGTGCTTCAAGTGCAAACAACCTGGTCACTTCATAGCAGACTGTCCTTGTTGAGAACAAGATGAAAAACACAGCAACAGATGGACTAATCAACACTGCTCTGGATTCATTCAAGTGGATCGTCACACTAAGCTCTCGAAGAAAAATGAAGCTACCGCATCATCTTCTTCGTCGAGACCAGTCACTAACGTACAAACAAGAGCAACCATTGAATCAAATCTGAAGAAGATATCGCAGTTGACTAGAGTGTGTGCAGAAATGAATATGGAATCAGAAGATGAATCATCTGACTCCGAATCAGAAGACGAAGAGTTCTACAGAAATCTAGGAAGAGGCAATGCATTCGTCGCCTATGAATCATCCGAGAAGTCTTTCAAATCAGACACTGATGAAAATGCTTCAAGTGAAGATGAACCTATCGCATTCTGTCTCATGGCAAAAACTTCAAAGGATCAGGTATCAGCAAAGCACAAAATCCCTGAATACATTGAACTTGCCAAACTTGTTAAGATTGCAAAATCTCAACAAGATGAGCTGGAACAACTTGAGATGAATCTCAGGAAAACCGAAGGATTACTGGTCGAAGAGATGAAGAAGAATCAAGAGTTGACTGAAAAGCATAATGCTTTTTCTTCAACGTTTGATGATCTTTCCGAACGATATGATTCTCTGACAGTCGACTTCGAGAATTTATCAGATGAACTCCTTAACGGGAATCAAGAACTCGAGTCACTGAAAGATTCTTATAACGTTCTTGCGAAAGAAAAAGATTCTCTCTTCGTCGAGCAATCAAACAACCTTCCTGATGATTTTGTGCCTCCTTGCTTAAAATGCCTAGAACGTAGCAATGCTGAGTCAAATGCTGAAACATCTAATGTTGTCATCAAGAATATTGCAACTGCTTCGAATGATATATCTAACCCCTCCTCTGAGGAATTTGTTGCTATTTCTGATGAAAATTGCAGGCTAAAGAACTTGCTTGAGACTGGTATGCTAAAGAGCCTCAAAGGGCATCAAACACTTTGTGATGTGCTCAAAAAGTCAATACTGCACGAAAACCCCCGAAAAGAAGGATTGGGTTTCGAAAGGAAACTCAACATTGATGGAACCTACTGGACTCCCGAGAAATATCCACGAACAAGTTGGGTTCTAGCTAAGAGCAAAACTCTCAAACCTGCGCTACTGTCTGGATATGACACTCCCATTCCTGCTGTTTCTGACGGATCTGATGACTCAAACTTCAAATTATTCAAACCACAGAATGGTAAGGTTTTCACTCGGTATGTTGGAACTAACTGCAGGTCTGGCTCACCCAAGAAGCAAATATGGGTGAAAAAGTGCACCATTGAAAATTTATCTGTCACTGCTAACCTGAATATGCAGGGTAGTTCTCTTCGAGGATATTATAATTCCTCTCGGTTTGGCACCGAAACTTCTTCGAATGGATATCAACCAAACTCTCGACAAAAGGAGTACGTGCGTATCTCCTCGAACCATTATGCTCATTTCTCTAGGAACAACTTCAATGCTTACTCATATAATTACTCTCGTGATGAACAGGTAAACTACAGAGACCAACGAAGGAATGTTCCTGCTCAGTCAAGACAAATGAGGTTTGCGCTGCCCACACAAGCGTGGGTTGCGAGAAAGAACTAACCCTTCCTGCAGGAACTCGCTCTCAGGGATTCTATACTTTCTATCCTTTGCCCTGAGGTCTATATTGTTGGTGCTGGTTCTTTGTGTTTATTTATTCTCTGTTTGTTGTTTGTATTCGAGTTGCCGTGTTTGTGTTTCGTCCGATGAACAACTCACTCATAGATCCTAGTTTGGTGTTTCTTCTCGTTTGCCTGAGTGATTTGTTTCGGACCCTTTTATCTCTCTATTCTCTCTCATCTAAATCTGTGTTGTCCGTCATGAGCATGCAATTTGATCCGAAGTAAATCTCTCTCCGACGTCCTTGGTCGCGAAAGAAATTATCTTCAAACATTTACTCATTTTTGGCGTTGTGCCCTTCAAACCTTTCGTCCTCCCGCTCTCGTCCCGAGATTTCCGCAGGAAACGGGTGCCACGTGCTCACGATCTCTTTGATCGTGATCGTGTCCGTTGAATGCGGAACGTCCCGCATCTGTAGGCCGTAGATTTCGGAGGGGTGGTTCAGCCCTCCTGCTAAATACCTCTCGCCACGTCATCTTCCTCATTTGCGAAACCCTCGTTTTCACCCTCATCCGAGCCCGAGCTCGAAGCAACTCCGGCGAGAATCTCCGCCGTGCAACTCCGGTGAAGCCTCGTCGCAGCTGATCACGCCAGTGCGGTAATCCTCCTTCCCGCATTGCCGTAGTTGATCTAAGTTGCCAAATTAGGGCGCCTAGATCTAGAACTGCTCGTCTTCATTACTTTCTGTTCTTGGGCAGTTCTTACCGTCGAAATTTATCTCGATTTATTTCACGGCAGTAGATCTGTAGGAATCACTAGGACTTGACTAGTGCGGTTTGTAGTTCTTCCTCGTACTTGGTCTCCTCATCTTGGGTTCATATGTGTTATCCGAAAAGATTAGATGGCTTTTAAATCTGCCTTGTATCATTTGAGGCTAGAATGTAAAATCTATCAAGGATATCTGTTTGGATTTCCATGGGTTCCCTAATCTTCCTGAAAATCGTTTTCATTCAAAAATAGTTCTGTGCATGCTTATGACCCTACCCTGTTTTTCCCTCGCATCTATTCTATTTCACAGGTTGGTCATGACACAGAGTTCGGAAGAACACTCAGGTTCTGAAGGATATCTGCCTCAGTTCCCACCAAGGTCAGAACAAATGAGATTGACAGGAGGAGGAAAATCCACGAAGCCACCTAAGGCCCCGAAGAAGAGACAAGAGTCTGTGTCTGAAGAAGATTCTGAGGAAATTCCCTCGGCTCACAGTCAGCCCGAGGATGAACTGGTCACTGACGCGCTAACCATTTTCTCCGATGAAAATCCCAAGAAGGGTGGTCATGGCAGAGAAAAGAACACTACTGCTGAAATGTCAGATCCCGAAAGTTACAAAACTCCACCTGAAGGAGAATCCACGACGGATCGCAACAACAGGTTGCAGAGAATTCGCCGCCACTGGGCTGGCAAATGGTTCCGTTATCAAAATGTTCGCGAAAAGTACCAGATCATATTTGCTTTCACGCCACCATGGAATGACTGCATTGCAGAAAATTGCATAGGCCCAGATGATGAAAAAGTCAGGCCACCTCAGCCAGCAAATGCTCATCCTGACTCCCTCAAAACTATCGCTGATTTTCCCGAGGAAGTGGCTAAAAGAGCGAAAGCCAAGGCCAAACGTGAAGCCAGAGAAGCGAAGAAATATCAAGTCGAAGCGAAAAACGTCGCGCTAACCCAGCAACACGTGCAGAAAAAGAAGGAACATGCATCAGCCTCGAAGGGCAGCAAGTCTGAGAAATCCGTGTCCCCTCGTGCACCACGAAAGAAAACCCTCACCAAGAGAACCAAGAAGGCTGTTCCCGACTCGTCTGATGAGGCATCTGATGAAGAAACCGCTGATGAAATTCCCTTGTATGATCGTCCCGCCATTCTCAACAAGCCACACTTGAGTCCTTCGCTAGTGAAAACATTGCCATCTCCGAGGAAGTCTCCGAGGCATGCACCCATGCCATCTACTGATAAACCTTCGGGTTCTGCGGTTCCGAGAACTTTGTCAAGTACCGTTACGAAGAGAAAGCTGCAGTCAGAAGAGAAAGCAGATGTGGCTGCCAAGAAGGCCAAGCTCAATGTTCCCACTCCCTCGGAGGAACAGAAATATGACTTTAATTTCATGATTGATGTAATTGACAGTGCTGCTTACGATGCAAATGCTAATGATGTGTGCGATCTGGGCTTGCCTGATGATGTCACAGAGTTGGTGACAAAGCATTTCATTCAGCTGAAGAAAATCTCTAAGAAGCTTAACAAGGTTGTCAAAGAAAAGCAAGCTATCGAGCAAATGAGAAATGAAGCCAAATCTAAGTCCGAAAGGAAAAAGAAGAACAAATTGTTGAACTCACCAAGGCTCTGAGCATCTTGCGAAATGATAAAATTGCATGGCACTCTCGCTTGCACAAGGAAGTATCTCAACTGTGTGACAGGAGAAACGAGGAGATTGCTCACCAAGCAGATCTCGCTCGGAGAAGAGCTCAAGAGGAAAAGCGTCAGAAGGCTATGGCAAGAGCAAGCAAGCAGAAAACTTACAAGGAACGACGCCTTCAGAACGTCTCTGCTGATCCTACCCCAATGGATTCCCATGTACCCTTGCAACAAGTACCACCTTCTCCACCTCGCAAAGATGAACTCATGCATCAAGCTGGTACTAAAGAGGCTCTCATTCCTGAGCCAGCTGCCCAAGTGCAACATGAAGAAGTTGATTTATTCCCAGTAAGGACTGATGAGCAAAATGTACCTCCCAAGCAGAAATCCCCAGCTGATGAAGTTGACGAAGAAATTGAGGTTGAGAAGCCAGATTCATCGCCTCCGAGGACAATGCAAACAGAGCAAACTGAACAGAAAGAGAAAAGTGATAAGATTGAGGGGGAGCTAAATGCTTCCCGAAAGGATACAACCCCGGTCTCATCATCTGGTGCCCCTACCCAGATGGATGTTGATCCTGCTCCTAATACCACTGCCCCACAGCTGGTACAGGAAGAAGAGAAACCTGATGAGCCGATGGCTCGAGAAGATACTATTCCACCTGTTGTGACACAAGCTACTAAGGAAGAAGTTGTTGTGCCTCCCGCCGATAAAAATGCAAGAAAAGAAAAGGCCCTTGTGCCCGAAAGACAAAAAGATGCCAAAGGAGTTCCGCAAACAAGAACAACAGTCAGTCAAGTTCGTCAAAGGTGTCTGCATGAGAGAAATCGAGGAAGCCTCATGCTCCTCTCAAGCCTATCGATGAAGGTGTGCCTGCACCTGATGATGTCCGAACCAAATCCATGACCGATGAAGAACCACTGTGTAACCCATTGGAAACCTTCCCACTGTTTCCTGTCAGTGATGGTCCTAATGGTCCAGCTTTCAAAAGGCAGTTTCATCATTCGAAACTTGCATTCTTTGGGACCAGCCCATATGATGGAGAAAGGACTTCGCTGTCAACAAGGTTCTGGACAAAGGAACAAGCTGTGTATTATGCTCGCATTCTGTATGGCAACAATCGCATATTCGAGCACAAGACACTGGATTTCGCTGAGCTCGAAAGTCTACCGTGCTTCCATCACACAATCGAGCAGATTGAACAAGTGTTCCTGAAAAGTTTTCTTTGATTCAACCATGGCTGGAATCGTGAAGTTATTCTTCAGTTCTATACCACATTATATATATCAGGAGATCTTGCTGATTGCAGCACCTGGATCCTCGAATGGATGACAGAGGAAGAAAAGATAAAGTGCTCGGCTGATCAATTTTTGGCTTTGTTAAATTTACCTCGTTGCGAATTTGACGTCTCACGAGAGCATAGACTGCACTTCTGGGATGTATCTGAAGCTCAACTGCATATGCTGATGGACCCCAAGCTTGTTGGTGATGAGTGTGCCGAAGCAAATCCAAAGCATCTGGCTTATGAGAACAAAGTGTTGTTCTATATCCTATGCAATTCTATCACGCCAACAAATCGGCCCGAATCAATTCAAGGCATAGTGGCAAATGCTCTTCATGCTATAGCACATGGCGTTCGGTTTGACATTCCTGATCTTCTTATTCGAAACCTGGCCTATGCTGCTGATAGCCCTCAAGCCTTGAAGCCATATGCACCGTGGATCATGTTCGCCATTGAACAGCTTCTTGAGAAAAAGTTTTTCTGGTCACATGTTCCGAAAGTTTTCATGCCACCAGTCCGAGACACTCTCCGAATTGTAAAGGATATCGGGAAAGGAAAGACACCAATCGATGCAACTACCTCTGCCTCTGCAAAAGCTCCGAAACTTAAGAAGGTCAAAGTTGATATCCCTCATGAAGAAAATCCCTCACTGTACGAGATCTGTCTTCGCACTCAGCAATCACTTGAGAGTCACATCAAGCTCGATCGCAAAGAAAAAGTGGAAATGATGATTGAACTCAATCTGCTTCATAATTATGCTCGTCAAGCCCTGCTGTATGAAAAGGAACAGAAGAAGCGATCATGGACCCTTCTGCGCAAGCACTATTCTCGCAAGCAACTGTCTGCGAAGGGAATCGAGAAAGATTATGATCATCTGGAGTTGTTTGAAGTCCCTCGCATCCGAAGGCAAACTCCAGTGCTCCCTCAGCTCTTTGCCTCAACTGACCTGCTGTTTGTCGAACCCGATGATGAACTCGAAGACACAGCAGGCACCTTCATTTACAAGCCCGATGCACCTCGCTCTGCTACTCCCGAAGCTGATCCCCAAGCCCGTGCTGCATCTCCAACTCCTGCTTCAGCGTCGACCATCGCTCGTTCTGTTTCGCCAAACAGTTCAAGCTCTGGGGATTCTTCGGACGAGTAGTTCCTCGGATGCATTCCCTTTCCTTTTTGACACTTGTTGACAAAAAGGGGGAGAAGAACATCGAGAAGATAGAAAAGCGGGTAATTTGCAGGGTGTTTCTATTCGCCATTTGCTTTTTGTTCGAACAATTTGCTTTTGGTCGTTGAACTTTTCGGTCGTGAAACTTAATCTCACCGCATGTGGTGATGGCACTCTGCGTCGTCATGTACCGTTAATAACCCCTGTTATACTTGCTTCCAGCTATTTGTTTGCAGGGACTATCGAATGTTTACTTCCTTGCAATGATTATCCTCGATACTCATCATTCATGCAAGGTTAAGTGAAAGCAGTTCAAGGAGATTTGGAAATCATGTCTCTCGAAGAGAGAAATCTCATTACTTAAAACTTCATATATCTCACTCCTATGCTTACCTTTCGATATCTAACGATGCAAAAAAAATCGCTTCAGAATTAAGTCATTCGTGAATTCTACAGATAAATTATCTCTGTCTGACAAGATGTTTTCCCTCGCATATTTCTATGAGATCATCTTTGTTGCAGGAAAACATAGTCTGATGCATATCCACTCCGAACAATATTCTTGTGAATTCCTTGCTCTGATTATTCTTCGTTTGCTCTGATTATTCATCAAACATCTAATTTGCAGGATATCTATCTCGAGTGGAATTAACCTGTGTTCTGAGAAAATCTTCATGGCTTATCCATTGTCACATAACACTTTAATGTATCTTCACTAGTTAACTAATCTTTGTCAAAGATTGTGTGTGGCAGGAAATTCCTCAGACACCACCGAGTGCATTGGATGAAGCTACGGATGAGGTCATCCGCCAATATCACTCATACGAAGATTCACCTCGCCACCCACCATATTTTCCCCGAATGATCAGTCAAAACAGAATGATGCATATCTTTCATGGGGAGCGTGTGTTATCTTCGTATTTATCTCTCGTCTTTCATTTTCCTTCGCATTCCATTTCATTCTTTTATCTATCTTTCGATGTATTCTGTTTTGTCAACAATCGTCCAAAAAGGGGGAGATTGTTGGTGCAATATTTGCCCCTTCTGTGCTTTGGAGATTGTTGACAGAAACAGGCATGGACTGATTTGTCTGCTAGTGCACACAGAGAGAAATAGTCCATGCAGTGCCGAAGAGAATGCTGTCTCAGGTGAACAGTTCGAGGAACTTCACTGAAGATTATCTACGTCGAAGAAGATGAATGAGCTACATCGTTTCAGACTGTTAGTCGAAGAAGAATGGAGTGAAGGAGTTGACCCCTCGAAAGTTTATTGCTGACGCAAAGCAATTAGTTCGGTGATCGCGTCCGAAGAAATTGACTGCAGCGATGGAAGACGAAGATGAAGTGAAGACGTAGCATTATTTTCATCATTCTTCTTTCATTCATTTGAGTCATAGGAACTCCGTACTATTAAGAGGGGTATAGGTTCTCGAAGCTTAGATCCGCTGTGATGCTTAGCCCAAACCTATGCGAGACCGAGAGAAATCTCTTTATGCTTCGAATGATTACCTACCAGCAAGAGACGTTGTTCTTCTTCGCTGTAGGAGATATCTTTCGAACTGAGGAGTTAACATTGCTTGCTCCGCACGTAATGTTACCGTTGTGCTCAATTTCCGACCGTTGGACTCGTGTCGTTCGGCCATTGGCTGCTCCACATGTCCAATTTGGTCATTTCCCATCAGGGAAGGCTGCGGCTATAAATAGCCACCCCGCTCCAACGTTGCCCGTTGGCTGCTCCGCTTAAGATTTCTGAGAAGATTGATTGAGCAACCCCTCTACGAGAGATTTGAGTTTAAAATCCACCGAGAGAAAAATCAAGAGCCGAAACTTAGACAGTGGTTGAGCATCACAGTAGTTCTGAGTTAGGATTCTTGTACCTATTACTCTTGAGAGCTGCCCACTCTCTAGATGGATAGGTGTCGGCTCGAGTGTTGAAGAGTATTGTCTTCACCGAGCGAGATCTTCAGCAACCAAGAGTATTGTGGTTCGCGAACAGAACTGAAGAGAGTTTATCTTCAGTGAAGGTTTGGAGATCGCTGACAAGTATCTACCACGAGTGAAATCAACTGGAGTCTGATCAGCTCCGAAGTTGATGGAGAACAGGGCGAGGAGAGCTTATCCTCTGTGTTGAATCACAACCCCTCCAACCAGACGTAGTCCTTTGGCAGAAGGGCGAACTGGTCTACCAAATCCTTCTGTCGCCATCGAGCACCACTGGTTCGCTTTACATTACTGCATTTCCTTCAGCAGTTTACATTCGTGCTCTTTCTATCGCTGTCATATCTCGTTGTCATATCTCGTTTCCTAGTCATCATTCCCAGTGCATTTCTATCGCTGTCATATCTCGTTTCCTATCGAAACTGTGCTCCTGATTATTAGTTGCATTTCTATCGACCATGTCAGACTTGTGATATTCATCGTGTGATAAAATTGCTGCATTCCTTGTCGATAGATTTGGTCCTCTATAGCGAGCTAAATCAAGCGCTTGTCTACCGAATTTTATTTCCGTTGCTGTGTGTGGGTTTGGTTCAAAACATTCGGAAGAATTTTTGAATCTCCCATTCACCCCCCCTCTGGTCGATATACTCTCGGTCCTAACACTTTATTTTCTTGTTACGATGATTCTCTACTTCACTCTGAAATTCTTTGAACTTTTCAAATGTTTCAGACTTGTGTTTTCTTGTTACGATGAATCTCCATACCTAGTTCAATCTCGTTACCGGCAAGTCTCTTTACTCATTCCGTAATACATCATCCCGTAACTAACTCCTTAGTCACTTTGCTTGCAAGCTTCTTATGATGTGCATTACCGAGAGGGCCCAGAGATACCTCTCCGAAACACGGAGTGACAAATCCCAGTCTCGATCCATGCCAACTTAACGGACACCTTCGGAGATACCTGTAGAGCATCTTTATGATCACCTAGTTACGTTGTGACGTTTGATAGCACACAAGGTATTCCTCCGGTATCCGGGAGTTGCATGATCTCATGGTCTGAGGAACATTTATTTGACATTCAAGAAAGCAGTAGCAATAAACAGAACGATCATATGCTAAGCTAACGGATGGGTCTTGTCCATCACATCATCTATCTATTATCTACTAAAAGGAAAATACGGAACAAAAATAGAGCCACCACATTAGTCCACATAGATTAAATTATCTCTACCATTAAGTTTAGATATTAACGGTCGAGATATAAAGATGTAAGTTTTACGTACTAATATTGTTATGTACAACCAGGTCATGCATGTCACGTACATATTTTTTAGGAGTCACGTATGTAGGCAATCGGACCTGCAAAGCAATTCCCATAATAAAAAAAAGTTGTGTGTCACGTGGTCATGTGGAAAACAAGGACTCCCATTTTTCTTAACCAAAGAACGATCTTTCAACAAAAAAAAATCAAGATAAGGCCTGGGCGTCTGTAGTTAAAACTGTTTGGCAAGATAATCCAACACTAGCATGCATTTTTTGCGATGACCTGTACTAACACGTAACATGGAAATATGACCACACTAACTGGAGCAGCATGTACGAGACAATTATTCATATACGAACAAAAGAACATATTTATTGTAAAGTATTTGTTTCTGTTTCAAGTATGTGTATAGTTGTTGATGGAGTAAAATACGTGTATCATATTGTACTTTTTCAACTCACTATTAGAGTAAAAATAATAAATTAAGATTTAAAGGTATATATAAAATTACATCACACGAATGCCAATAAAAAGGTGTGATGTTAGAGAGAGCACGTTCTTTGTGGAGTCTTCTAGCCGGACTGGTTTTGCACCGTTGGATTTTGGTTACCGGACACTGGCGCGCATGTTGCAATGAAAGAACGACATCCATGTGGGCATCGATGATATGCTCTTCAGCAGTCGCGTGATAGTCACGTCACGCCTTAATGACATTCTAAAAAAAATCCTCTGTAGAACCAAAACCCTCATTGAGGTCAGTTGAAGTTATGAAGTGCTAATATCATTGAACATGTTGGTGGTTACATCACTCCTCACAAAATGCATGCTACCAACCGATGCCCCATGTAAATATGACCGTGACCTGACAGAAGGAATGCATAAAAGGACGAGTCATGGGAACGACTAGCTCCATGCGATATATTTCAACGGTCATATTTGTTAAATATAGGAGATACCCCATTTTTCTGCCGCTCAACATTGAGTCATCATTCCGTTCTTGGTATACTCAAACACTGAAGCACACTTTTCTGCAGCTCTATGGTTTCTAACCATTAAATATAGGAGATATATTTTCAAACATGTATTGGAATCAACTATTTGTTAAGATGCCAAAACTATGTCACCCTTAGCACTGTAATTATATGTTACATGACTTGTGGAAAATATTTAATAACAGCGCTATCAATGTTTTTAAATAAATGAAAATCTAGAAAACTTGTGACGAAACATATGTAACTTTGAATATCGAAAAGTACATAAACTATACTATTTAAACATGTTGAGTTATCATTGCATTGATTTGAATTTTTTATTATTTTCTTTGTACTCTTTTAATTTCAAAACAACTCATCAAAAATAAAGAAAAAAATGCATATTTGAGATTATCCATATAAAAGAAGTCACATATCAGAACAGGTGGAAATCAGATATGAGGGGAAACAAAGAAATATCACATACTTCGAATTAGATGAGAATTTCATATGTTTTGGTAGGACAAAAGTATAAGAGGGAAAAGGACATCCACTCACTCGAAAGTAAAAACTCACTGTTTAGTTGGATAACCTCCTGCTCCTGTTCCGTGATGCTCCTAATGTTAGGTATGTTCCATGTGCAGATGTTCAGTGATACCTTGATGATTTACTGATAGGATGGCTCGCTCACTCCATTGACTAATATCCGGTATGCCTCCTCTGTTTACATCACACTGCAAAGTTCTATCTCCAATGTTTTTAAATTTGTTATTTCAAATAGATAGATTCAATTATTTATGCAAACAAGAATCTCGATGCAGGCCTACTTTTTGCGAAGAGGGCATGACCATACAAAAATGGATTGCTCGGTATGACCATGGAGCCATAGATCTGTGCTAGCGAGCACAAAACATTTGATCTAGCAGATTTGCAAATTGTGTGTTTGTTTTGTAAGTGTTATCAAAACTCAATGGCCAACTATATAAACATGCTGTGAGGAAATTAAACTACCTTGATATTTTTTTTGAAAAATGTTTCATTATACCTTTCTAATTTATTACCAACATAATCCTATACAAAAGAAGATTAAATGTGCACCTCGAGGAAGATATTGATGAATAGAATACCGTATGTTTTCTAATGAAATAGTAAATAGATGAAAAAATGTATACCATTGAAATAAGTACTTAGAACATTTAATAAACTAACTATGATGCCCTCGCATTTGCGAGGGCCACCATGCTAGTTCTCCTAATGATGTGATCCCGTTATCAAATGACAACTCATGTCTATGGTTAGGAAACCTTAACCATCTTTGATCAACGAGCTAGTCTAGTAGAGGCTCACTAGGGACACGGTATTTGTTTATGTATTCACACATGTATTTAAGTTTCCGGTCAATACAATTCTAGCATGAATAATAAACCTTTATCATGAACAAGGAAATATAAAATAATAACAACTTTATTATTGCCTCTAGGGCATATTTCCATCACCACCCTACCCCTTGGGTTTTTCTATAAATAGAGGTGGAGAGGAGCTCTCCACACTCACTCCTTACTCAAATACAAATGCCATGCATGATCTGGCTTTATCTCTCCCTCCCATGAAATAGTTTCGTAGAGCCGAAAGGCTGTCTGGGTTCCGGTGGGAACTAGTTCTGGATGGCGAAGCCCTGCCAGATAGATGGCACCGTATGTGTGCAACCCCGTAGAGAGGTCGTAGATTTGATCTTTTGCCTGAGGGGTTGTTCGAGGGTCCTCCCGAAGGTCTGTCTGAGATATCGTCCGAGTTTGAGGGTCCTCCCGAAGGGCTGTCCATGACACCGTCCGGGGGACTGTCTGACCGCCTCCCGGAGGGCTATCCGAGAGACTATCCGAGGTGCAGATGAGTGAGTACATCCTCGCGGTTGGAAGGATGTAAATCCTAGCTGTGGGGATCTGCACCGATGATCTTCATCGACTCTACTTCCACTGCGCTACGAGTCAGTAATGATCAGGTCAAAACTTGTATGCATCTCCATAGTGATCATGGGCGTGTTCGTAGTGCGGAATTTGTTTTCTGCTGCGTTCCCCTACAGTGGCATCATGAGCCGTGCTATGCGTAGATGCAGGTTACGATCTAGAATACATGAGATGTATGGGTGTTGCACAATATAATTTTATAGTAGAAGAGTTCTATTACTGAAAATTATTTGTGCGGGTAGCAGATGAAATGTATTACCCGATGTTCTTGTTGCTTCCCTTGAATTTGCGTAGTCCTGATCTTGACGACATGGTAGAATCTTACAAAGTTCTAGCAATCAACGATCCTTCCATGCTGCTCCTGAGTATGCTGGTTGACAGATCAACGAAGTGCTTCATTGTTTTTGGGTTCAACCATAGTTAAAGAAAGATGGATGTTTCGCAAATTAAAGGGCAATGCAGATATGATCCGCACGGGGTTCTTGCGTATGACGAAGTTCAGTATGGGGCTCGAGATTTTATTATCTCGTGTTTCATATGCCTCACAAAGTTAATCTAGTGACTTGAATAATCATACTTGATGATGAACGTTGGTAGCTTCAGTTTGTTTCGAAACCTTAGAAGCCACGTAAAATAAAATTTTGCATAAACCGATTAGAGGCGTCTAACTTGGTTTTGCAGGATGACTTGAGATGTGCATGAGATGTGGTATAGCAGTTCTCATATTCAATTTGATTTTGTATGAGATGACTATATAATGTAAATTAACATGACCTGCATGTCATGATTCGACATGATGGCTGGAGCCATATGATTGTCACTTTAATGACCTGCGTGTCAACCTTCTATAATTCACTATATTTATTAGCTATAGAGGTAGCAATATTATCTGGTGCATCGACAAGGTGGTGGCAATCTTCGCGAAGGTGAACACCGACGCAGATGCCGAAGACGAAGAAATTAAAGACTTCTCCGTCAGAAAGGGCTATACCATATCATGCTATTATGAATTGCCTGAGATGTTTATCCCTTATGATGCACCCTTCTTGATTGCGTGGTAGTCGCTTTTTATTAGGGTGATCTCTCACAAAAATATCAAGTAGTTAGTGTTCTCCCAAGTGTAGCACCGTCTACAACACGTATCTTTTCGGGGTGCGCCATGTACACATCAGCACGAACGATTAGAGAGGTGTAAGGCGGGTGAAGGTCAGACCTCACTGCGTGATCACTTGGTTGTCTTGACATTCAGGCAGGACAGTCCTGAGCTTGGAACAGGCGCATCGAAAGATGGACAAGAGTCACATAGAGATGTGATTGGCAAGTTGGCCTACCGATTAAAATTCGTGTCATCAGTGATGAACCCGTCAATGGCGTTGAATTGAAATGCAGGTCTTGAATCACTCACAAATCAATTATGAGAGATATTGATTTGAGTGGGAGGGTGCTATAGAATTAACTTGTTTAATTCTTAGTGTAATTAATTATGAACATAGTCTAAGTGTGATTTGCATAAAAGTTATAGAATAATGGCTTGCGTTTCCACCTTCCCTATTAAAATTGAATAGCTGGTATTTATCTGGTTAAAACTTTACGATTGGTAACGTAATGTGAGGATTGTCCTCAAGAGTGCCGAGAAGGACTTTGTCCTATTGCATGCTTTCGGTATTCTCCCGCTAATGCTATGGATGACCTGACTCTCGTCCTTCGATCCAAAAGCTAGAATTCCATTACGGTCAAGTGCAATATATTTGCTTCCATGAGGCCCGAACTTCAAAAGTTTGGGATAGGTATGTGATATTCATGGAACTAAAAATTATTTTCAGATACAGACAAAGGCTAAAAGATATGAGATATCCAAAGTAATGTTTGTTTGCAAAGTATTAGTAAAGTGTTTACTATGCATTTGACTGATAAGAGAAGGATCCAGAAGAACGCCTGTCATGTAATGAAGGTGAATAAAACAACAACTTAAAGAGAAAGGAAGTGTCCAAAGGGTGTCGGTAAAACTACACGCCTAGGAAGTCCGGGGCTAACGCCACTCTTAAGTTGGGTGCTTCTTCTGAGAGTAGGAGAAATATTGGAAGTTAAACTATTAGAAGTATAAAGGCAGAAAGGAAAGAAGACTGGAATATCTACCTCATGTATGAAAGTCATACAAGTTATTGGTGTTTGGAAGGCTGGTCAAAGATATATTTCTTGGGAATTCGATTAAACTGTTAGTCGTTGATTCTTGGGCATTGTGATTAAAAGTTGATCACAGGGATACCCGTTCGATTGCATTCTCTTGTAACTCGATACAAGAAATACTACGGCCTAAAAGACTTGCCAGAAATGAGGTTAAGATACGCGCTGGGAACATAGTAAAAGTTACTATACCTTCCATCGATATATTACCTCTGTATTTATTTTCGTAATTCATTTTTAGAGTTTCATTCACTCTAGCCCATTGCATAATGTTTGTTGCAAGAAGGTTATTCATGAGAGAACAATTGTTCTTCGATGTTATGAATAACATAAGGGACATACTCCCATTATGAATGGGATGTATGTTATGAATATTGATAATAATTTATTTTCATAATTCATTTTAGGAGTTTCATTCACTCTAGCCCATTGCATAATGTTTGTTGCAAGAAGATTATTCATGAGAGAACAATTGTTCTTCGATGTTATGAATAACATATGGGCCATACTCCCATTATGAATGGGATATATGTTACAAATATTGATAATATGATACATCTATAACACTGACGCTAAATGTCGCAAGACTAAAAGAATACCACATATGTGTGGCACTGCATTTGGTCACATTGGAGAAACCCGCATGGAGAAATTCCGTAATGATGGATTTTGAAGTCATTTGATTATGAATCATCTGACACTTGCAACTTTCGTCCGAAAAGTGAAATGATTGAAATACCGTTCACAAGCCATAAGGAACGAGCAACGAACTTGTTGGTGATCATACATTTTGATGTGTGTAGTCCGATAACTGTTGTTGCTAGCGGTGGATTTGTCTATCTTCAGAAATGACTCAAGTTGATATATGGATATTTACTTTGTGAGACGTAAGTCTGGATCTTTTGAAGTCATTCAAAAGATTTTCAAAATGAAGTAGAAATTATTGTAACAATAAAATTATGTTTCTACAATTAGATTGCGGAAAGGAATATTTGAGTTACAACTTTAGCGATTGTCTGATGAGTTGTGAAAAGAGTTTCATAACTTACACCTCCCGGAACACCACAGTAAGTGAGATGCCCATGATGATGTAATCAAATCATTTATGACATGGTAAGATCAAAGATGACATAAATCAATTTGACATTATCCCTTTTAAAGTAATGCTTTAGAGACTGCGGTTTTTACACTGAAAAGAGCACCATCAGATCTGTTGAAAAGAAGCCATGGTATGGTATGCCCAACCATGTTATGTTTTTTCTTAACATTTGGAATATGGGGCTTGTGTAAAGTATTTTACAAACCTATTCCAAATCAGACAAGTGCTACTTTGTAGGTTATCCCAAGTTATTGGAAAATCCTCCATCACAATACCAGGGCAAAAGGTTTGCCACTAAGGACGGTATGATTTTGAAGAAAATATTTCTATAAAAAAGGTGAGTGGAAGGACAGTGCAACTCGACGAGATAACAGTATCTTCATCATCAGGTCAAGGGAAAGAAACCTTGGAAGTGATTCCAGCGTTTCCTACTGCGACTGATACGGAAGCCTCTATATGAGATGTATGGACTTCGGTCGAACTTGCAGCTGAACCACATAGGCAAAACTCGTGCAAACCTCTCAGGTGCACAAACGAGATATTGTTGTTAGACAACAGTATACCTACGATACACAAGGAAGCGTTGATGGGCCCTGACTCCGGACTTGGCTAAATGCCAATATAATCCAAGATAGTATCCATAAATGATTCAAGACTAGATCTTGATAAACCCTTCGGAAGACTTAGAGTCTAACGAATATTAATGGAACTATTAACTGATATGGATAAAAGTGTTTTATCCATAAAGCTCGACTTGTTGTTTATAACAAATTCAAGGAATTAACTACGGCGAGATTGTCTCTCCGTAGCGATGCTTAAAGTCGGTTCGGGTTAAACTAGCAACTAATACATATTTCAATCATGAGATATGATAACTGGATGCCAAAAGGATTTCCATGAGATGGAAATACAACCTAGGACTTGTGAGTGATACAGTCCAAAGCATTTTGTCAATCCAGAGGTTGCTAGTAAGTGTGCAAACTTCAGAGTTACAGCAATGGACAGAAGAGAGCAAAATGGAATTGGAATCTTCGTTTTTGATGAAATAGTCAAAAGAGTTTGATTTCATCAATGGATAGCGAAGATGCTTGTGATTACAAGAAAGTAAGTGGGAGCATAATAATATTTCTAAAACCTTGTGTGCTTGACACATTGTTGATTGGAAATAATATAAATTTCTTGACACGAATTAGGACTTCATTGGAAAATAGTTTTTCGATGAAGTGCTTGGGCGACGTAGCCTCGATATTGGGCATAATTATCTATGGAGATAAAATTGCCTAATAGGCTAAGCCAAGAATACATATTGACAAGAGGCTAAAATGGTTTTGCATGAGAACACCTAGAAGTGATTCTTGCCGAAGTCACATGGAAAGAGTTTTGCAAGACTCATTGTCCTAAAACACTGATGAGCAAAATACATGATGGAGATTCCACACACATTTGTGTTTGGACTAATCATGTATTCCATGGTATGTAAAACAACCAGATATGTCCAGTACTCTCAAGCAGTTGCGAGTACAGATACCAAAGTGATCAAAATATTGATCATAGGACAAATAGTGAAAAATGTCATTGAGTACTAAAGTAGCATTGATGACATGTTTTCTCGCAAGCAGAGATTATGAAGTGCTCATTATAAGTAATTACATTGATACAGTCTTCATCAATGCTCCATGCGATTTTCAATTTAAGTTAAGGGTTTTGTGTAATACACGATATGGTGGCACAGTGAGTTGGAATTATTCCAAACAGGTTACTGTGGCGAATTCTATAACAAAGGCTAAGTATGTTGACACTTTGGAAGCGACAAAGAAGATGTTGAATCATATAGTTCATTCATGAACTTAGTATGGTTCCAAGATGGCTTTTGTCAATGGGACACTATTGTAGATAGTTGCTCCATAGCTCAATCTGAGGAATCATGGTTCGACCAGTGATACACATATATACAAAGCCAAGTCCACACAAAATATGAATTTTGTGAAAGCGTGAAAACGCGAGAATATGCAAAGATACACATGGACCTGAAGTTGTCAGTTCCGTTGGACCAAGACTATACCACAAGCGAAGCATATTTTACACCGGTATGCCATAGGTGTAAAGTGCATTAGCATTGACTAGATTATGGGCTCTAGTGCAAGTGGGGGTCTGTAGGAGATATGCCCTAGAGGCAATAATAAATATTATTATTATCTCCATGTTCACAATTATGTTTATATTCCGTGCTATAACTGCTATGGTTCCCGGGCCCGTATATCCAGAAAGGCTCTGAGGAAAACCCATGTGCATGTGTGGAATAATCAACGGTATAAAGTATTCCTAGTCAAGCCTCTGAGACTGGCTCAAGTGTTGCATGATGATCACGTTTTCCTGATCATGGGCATGTCTATGCTGGCAACTTTTGAGGGAACAATGTTAGGAGAACACTTGTGTTGAATCGACTCAAATTGATGTTATGCTATGAGATACATTCGTCACAAGGTAATGGTTAATAACACAGAGAAGTTAACGTTTGCATAATTCCTTAGACCATGAGAGTATTGAGTTCCTTCACACTTGCTTCATGAACTTTGGAGTTTTCTAAACGTCATTTGTAATAGGGTGGCTATTACGGCGGCTTACGGGTTCATGGGAAAGTGTGACAACTTGATAGCTCAAGATTGGGATTTCCTCCTCCGACGATGGAGAGATATTCTTTGGGCCCTCTCGGTGTTACGGTATCCATCATCGTCTGGTGTAACACCCCTATGTAATGATGCTACAGTGATCACCATCTTATTGCTAAGCTACTTTGATTAGTGAGGAATGATCACAGTGATTTCATATCTCATTTCAAATTCCTCCACTGAATTCAATTCAAATTCAAAGTGAAATTTGAAGTTGCTCAAAAATTGTTGTAAAATAGTTCATGTTGTAGCAAAAATTCTAAAACAATTTGATGTTAAGAAAAAACAAAATCACCTATTTTCCTAAATTGGGCTAGAGCATTAAAACAGTGCAAAAACAGCACTTTAAATTCCATTTCCATTTTTGAAAAATTCAAATGGATTCAAAAATTGCCCAAACTTTTTGTGGCAGAGCAGAATAATGCAATGTATTATTGTGAACCAATTTCACATTTTACTAAATGCATTTTGGCAGCTCTTTTATTTTCTAAACTTTCTGTAAAACAGAAAACAGAAGAAGAAATAGAAAAGGGCTGAAACGGCACTGTGCATTTGGGCTTAAGTCAAACAGTGGCAGGGCCCAGCCCAACCGGCCCCCTTCTCCCTCCTCTCTTCTCTCTCCCTCAACGTGTCGGCCGCGCCGTGGCTGGGCGCGCGTGCACCGGCCAGCTGGCGACACGGCGACGCCAATGACGCGGGGAGGATAAGGCCGAGCCCTATCCCTCCCCCCTGGACTCCTCCTCCATTTGCCCCCTCCTCTCTCTTCCTCTCTTGCTCGATCCCCACCACCACCGAGCCCATCCGCCGCCGCACGCCGTCGTCTTCGCGGCCACCATCGTTCCCGAGCCTCGCCATCACGTCCACCGTCCTCGCCGTGTTCAACTACACCATCTACGCCGACGAGCGCGAGCCGGGGAGCTCTGCTCATCGAGATCGCCGGCGAGCTCCACCGAATCCGGCCAACCCCTGCGCTCTTAAGCATCTCGCCGGCCTTTCTTGCGCCGCTCGGTGAGCCCCGCCTCCTCTCCCCTTCTCTTTCTTGACTTGTCGTGCCCGTAGCCGCCGTGCTCGCCGTGGCCGAACGCGCCGCCGCCTCCGCTCGTCTAAGCAAGTAGTCGTGCTCAGCGCAGCCGTACGAGCTAATGCCGCCGCCCGCAACTCCTGCTGAGCCCCGTAGCGCTATAGCCGTGCTTGCCCGAACGCGCCGCCACCTCTGCTACTCGTCGGCGTCGATTCCGGCCGTTTCCGTCCGCGCAACCACCGCGGTTGGATGCGGCCCAGCCTCCTCGTTGGAACGCGCCCAGCCGCGTGCAAAATGGCCGCCGGAGCGCGGTTTCCGGCGAGATCCGAGGCACACTGCCATGTTTATCGTCGCCGCCGACTCGTCGCTGGCCAATGCCGAGCTGGCTGCCACGTGGTCGCCTCTGGGCCACTGACCAGTGGGCCCAGGGGCCCCAGTTGACCAGGTCAACTGTGCTGACGTGGCAGCACAGTGACGCTGACCTGTGGGCCCCCTGCGTTTAATTAGTTAATTAGGTTTTTAAAATTAATATGATAATTAGTTAGTCACTGACATGTGGGGCCCACGTCCTAATTAATCCCTAATTAGCTTAATTAGTTTCTGTTTAACACTGTGACACTGACCAGTGGGGCCCAGCTGTCAGGTTTGACCTGGAACAGCTGGGTTGACCCAGTGACGTCATGTTGACGTCATGCTGATGTCATCAGTTACTATTCTGGATAATGCGAATTATTTAATTAGATCTAATTCCAAAAATTTCAGAAAAGGTTTAAATCTTTGAAAATTCGTAGAAATTCAACCGTAGCTCGGATCGAAAAGTTTTCAACATGAAAGTTGATCAGAAAGATGAGATGAATCCGAATATGTGGTCAAAATGCTTGACCATCACTCCTAACTACCTAAACATGGAACCTTTCCCTCCGGTTTAGTATACCGAAATCGGCCTAAACGCCGGGAAAATATCCCAGATATTTTCCCGCCTCGTCTGCGACATGTAGCACTGCATTAGGTCACCACCAACACTTCATATTGCTATGCCTTGTCACCGCGAGCACCCAATGCCCTAATGGGTTAGGATATGTAATCTAAGTAGGCCTCTGGCCTTACCATACTAACCAGCACGTGGGAATAATATGGGTACTCGGCGTCGTATGTATCAGCCGAAGCTCTTCAGATGTCAGCAGTTGAGCGGCGCGCGCCGGGTTGGACCAGGAAAGCCTGTGCTTGTATTAAGGGGGCTAGGTCTGCTCACCGGCCGCGTTCGCAATGCGCAGGAGTGCAAGGGGCGATGGGCCCAAGACCCCTGAGTGCTTAGGATGTAGACCGTCGTGATGGCCTCTCTGTTGAGCCTAGGTAGGGCTACGACGTGTCGATAAACCGAGGCCGGGCATGGACCGAGCAAGTGTGTCCGGCCAGAGTTAATCGAGCGTGTTGGGTAAGTTGGTGCACCCCTGCAGGGAAGTATATCTATTCGAATAGCTGTGTCCACGGTAACAGGACGCTCGGAAAATATCCCGATCTTCTACAACTAGAAATGGGATGAATATATTGGCTCCGGGATCCTTTCTCGCAGGGAGTCGAGGAAGGATCTCTGGGCGTTGTTGTTACTTGTTGCTACTACTATATTTATGTACTAATCTACACTCTTCTAATGCTGCAAGACACTGAAGATGCTAGTCTTCGATAGGCTAGGCCTTTCCCCCTATTCTGGCATTTCTGCAGTCAAGTCCACATATACAGCCTTCCTTTGATAACGTTGCATAACTAGACTAGTTCTGATGTAAGTCTTGCTGAGTACTTTGGATGAGTACTCACGGTTGCTTTGCTTCCCACTTTTTCCCATACCCGATTGATGCGACCAGATGACGGAGCCCCGGAGCTAGCTACCCCAGTCGGCGACGACCACTACTACTACCCCTCCGGCGGATACTACTACTACGAGGAGCCCTCCGACGACCAGGAGTAGATAGGAGGCACCCAGGCAGCTGGAGGCCTGCGCCTTCCGATCTTTGACGTTGTTTTGCCCCGCCTTCTAAAGGCTTATCTGTTTTACTTTTATGTCTGTACTCAGATATCTAATGCTTCCGCTGATGCTTGTATGACATCGAGCTTATGTATTCGAGCCCTCGAGGCCCTGGCTTGTAATATAAAGCGTGTATGACTTTTATTTGTGTAGAGTTGTGCTATGATATCTTCAAGTGAGTCCTTAGGCTTGATCGTATGCATTTGCGTGTATGATTAGTTCACGATTAAGTCGGGGGCGACACAAGTTGGTATCAGAGCCGACTGCCTGTAGGAACCCCCTTTCCAACTCCTTGGCCGAAGGTGAGTCTAGTCTTTGCAAAACGATTTTACTAACATGGCTGTGTGGCTTACGGGGCCACGTTGCCAATGGGTGGTATTAGGATCTTTTATTCCTCTTCCATACTCTGGGACTCTGAATTCTCTTCTTTTCGGGTTAACGATTTTAGGTTCTCGTAATCACATTCACCCGGAGAGCTGGATTGTCTGCAACTAGTCCTTTCCTTTGGTCTGATTAATCTGATAATCACCTTTTCTTCTCCATTGGTCTGTTTAACCTTTTCTTTCCAAGTTATCATATGCTTCTCGCACTGTCATTTGACATTTGCACTCCTTATTTCAGATGTGTCCCGCAAGACAGCTTGTGCGCCAGACTATGGCTATTGATGCGACTGGGTTTCCGGCCATTTTGGTCGATCTTCTGACCAGGCTGGGATATCGCTGGTACCTCGAGTACACGGTTTACGAGGATTACCGTGAGTTCAACCAGGACCAGTACCTTGCTGTGGTTCGCATCTTTGAACGGCAGGACATCTCCATCACTGAGTTGCACACCTTCCATGGTGTTGGAGTGACTGTTGACATGGTCGTCCATGATGCTGCCTATACTGCTATTGCCCGTCTCCGTGGAGAGCACAACAGTCGCTTGGAGGAGACCGCTTTCAGATACATCCCGTATGCTCCAGCTGGGGATGAGACTGGATACTACACTGCTGTCTGTACTCCCTACGTGTTGCGTCGATATGACCCTGAGGTTTTGGTACAGTGCACTCAGGCTCTGGACCGCACTGCTCGAGCTCTTGCTGTCGAGTTGCACGCCACTCGTGCTCGTCTTTACGACGCTCTGACACAGTTGCTGCCAGCAGTCATGTAACACCCCTATGTAATAAAGCACAGTGATCATCTGTTAATCTTGCCAGGTCATCATCAATTGCAATGCTTGATCACAGTGGTGAAATATCTCATTTCAAATTCTACCACTGAATTCAAATTCAAATGCAACTGAAATTTGGAGTTGCACAAAAGTTGCTGGAAAAATGTTCATCATTTAGTAAATAATCCAAAACAAATTGTTGTTCAGGAAAACAACATCACCAAGTTGCTAAGATGAGCATTAGCATTTATAACAGTGCCATACCAGCAATTTAAATTGCAAGTTCAATTATGAAAAATGCAAATGAATTCCTCTGCCTCCCAAAATAATTCTGGCATTGCCTAAATATGCAAAGAAATTAATGGGCTAAGTTCCACATTTTTCTCAGCTCATTTGGTGGTCCCAAATATTCTTTTTCCCTCTCTGTAAATAAATAAAAGAAGAAAACGGAAGGAAAACAAAACTGGCGAGGCCTACCTGTCGCTGGGACGAATCGGCCCAGCCCACCTACCTGTCCGCTACCTGCTCCCGCCCTCGTGTCGGCCACGCCAAGGCCGAGCTCGCGCTCCACCGGCCGCGGCTCGCCACCGCGACGGGGCAGTTGAGCCGGATAAGGCCGCACGCCCGAGCCCTCCCCCCTGGACGCCGCGCACTCCTCTCCCTCTCCTCGCTCCCTCTCGCTCATTCCCCTCTGTCCCGAACGCCGCCGCCACCGCGCGGCTCCACCACCGCGGCCACCGTGCTTCCCTCGCCTCCCCGACCAGCTCAACCGCACCGCCGCCATCCTCCACTTCCTGCCCGACCTCTAGTTGGAGCCGAGGAGCCCTGCCGCTGCCGATTCGTCCTCGACCGCATCTCCGGCCACCGCGGTGAACACCGGCGGCCCCGACCTCCCCTGCTGCTACAAAACTGCCACGGGCCTCCTTGAGCCGCTCGGTGAGCCACCGCCTCTCTCCATTTCCTTCCCCGATCTCTTTTGCTAGCCGCACGCGTCGCCGCCGCCATTGCCGATTTTTGCTCCGCCGCAGAGCTCGCTGTCGCCGTTGCACTCGGCCATTGGACGAACCAGATGCGCGGGCGAGCTGCTGGGCTTCTAAGGCAGCGCGTGGGCGCTCCAATTGGACACGGACGAGCCCCGTTGCTCGGATCCGCGTAGCGCCGACTCCGGCCGCCGCCCGTGCTAGCCATAGACGCCGTTACCGACCACCTCCGCCCATTCTGCCGCCGGGGATCGACGCGGGGTGGAGTTCTCGTTCGAACGCCGTTGAGAACGCCCGATTTGGTGCCGTATAGAGGAAATCCGAGGCTCGCAGGGCCGCGCCGCCGTATTTGGAACTCGCCGGAGTGTTTTCCGGCGCCGGCGACGACGTGGCCTGATCGGTGGGCCACCCTGGGTCGCTGGCAACTGGGTCCCGCGGGTCCAGTTGACCAGTTGACCACGGTCAACGCCGCTGACGTGGCATCTACAGCCACTGACAAGTGGGTCCCCCACGTCAGTAACTTAATTAGTGGCTAAATACTTTTAATTAATTAAATCTGTTAAATAGTCAGTCGCTGACAGGACGGGCCCACGGGTTAATTAACTCTGTTAGATTAAATTAATCACTGATTATAACCTCTGAGGCTGACAGGTGGGTCCCACCTGCCTGTTTGACCAGTCAGCTGGTTTGCCGACCGCTGACGCCATGCTTGCGTCATGCTGACGTCATATGCCTTTTCTGGAAATTCTGTTAATTTAAATAATTTCAGGAAATTGTTAAAACTTGTTTAATTCGTAGAAAATAAACCGTAACTCGGATCGAAAAACTTTCTACATGAAAGTTGCTCAGAAAAATCCCACGAATATGATCGTGCCGTCTGTTTTCTTGTCGGGACCCTCTACGTAGGTGAACCCGCAACTTTTTGCCTGTTTCCGGAAGATGAATAGTGCATGCATACCTGCTAATAATTCCAACTGAAATCCTAAATAACTAAAATGGTTTAGAGATACATTTAGGCAACCATGCACTGCATTTTAGCATGTCATGATCTGTGTTGCATTTGCCAGCCTTTATTTATTGTTTCTTCCCCCTCTTCTTCTCTGATAGCCCCCGAGATCGACGCAGCTCAGGAGACCGACGACACCTTCTCCGATAGCCTCCAGGCAAGCAACCCCCCCTTGACGCATGCCTATATCACCTATTCCTTCTCCCTCCTGCTTGCATTAGAATTTGCTACTGCTTTGTTTTATCCTATTCTGATGCATAGCATGTCCTTGTAACTCTTATTGATACCTGCCTATTATCCAAAATGCTTAGTATAGGTTGGATGGTAAACCATCTGTGGCCCCTCTTCCTTGCTGTAGTTGCTCCGCCTTAGTACCTGTGCCCGATCGATGTGATCGAACGGGATGAGACCGGTTCATCACCACACACCCCTAGTTGCTCGACGCTGCAGAGCTAACATCGAGTGCCGAGGGTGACACCTCTTATCTCACTCCCGACAATGCCTCTGCAGTACAGCTAGTCGATTGTCGGTTACCGAGGGTGATTCCTCTTTCCCACCTCCGAAGAAGCTTTGTCGGTAACCCCGCAAGTGTGAATACCATCGAGGGTGATTCCTCCGGGTTCACCTTGTCGGTTACATCTAGTGGGAATCCAACGAGGGTGATTCCTCGGATTCCTGCTTGATGTTATGAACACACGGTTACTTGCACCTTTTTACTGGTACTTGATAAAGACGGGTCGGCCCCGATGGGTACCCGCGAGAGATGTGAATTCGGGTTGACCATGAGGGTACCCGAGAGGTGAATACGTGGCACGACCGGGCATTCTTAGCCCTTGCTGTAAGTCCACGAGACGGGGCGACGGGGTCACAGGATCGTGAGTCTCTGCTCGTTTCTGCGCGCTCCAAATGCACTAATGGGTTAGGATATATAATCTGAGTAGGCCTATGGCCTTATCGCGCTAACCAGCACGTGGGAATAATATGGGTACTCGGCATCGTATGTATCAGTCGAAGCTCTTCAGAAGTCAGCAGTTGAGCGGCGCGCGCCGGGTTGGTCTGGTAAAGCCTGCGCTTGTATTAAGGGGGCTAGGACTGCTCACCGGCCGCGTACGCAACGCGCAGGAGTGCAAAGGGTGATGGGCCCAAGACCCCTGAGTGCTTAGGATGTAGACCGGCATGCTGGCCTCTCTGTTGAGCCTAGGTAGGGCTACGACGTGTCGATAGTCCGAGGCCGTGCATCGACAGAGCAAGTGTGTCCGGCCAGAGTCATCGAGCGTGTTGGGTAAGTTGGTGCACCCCTGCAGGGAAGTATATCTATTTGAATAGCCGTGTCCACGGTAACAGGACGCTCGGAGAATATTTCGATCTTCTACAACTAGAAATGGTTTGAATATATTGGCTCCGGGATTGCTTTCTCGCAGGGAGTCGAGGAAGGATCTCTGGGCGATGTTGATACTTGTTACTACTATTATATTTATGCTCTAATCTGCACTCTTCTTATGCTGCAAGACCCTGAAGATGCTAGTCTTCGATAGGCTAGGTTTTCCCTTCTATTCTGGCATTTCTGCAAATCAGTCCACATATACAGCCTTCCTTTGATAATGTTGCATATTTAGAATAGTTCGGATGTCAGTCTTGCTGAGTACTTTGGATGAGTACTCACGGTTGCTTTGCTTCCCTTTTTCCCCATACACAATTGATGCGACCAGACGACGGAGCCCCAGAGCCAGCTGCCCCAGTAGCCGATGACGACTACTACCACTACTACCTCTCCGGATACTACTACTATGAGGATCCCTCCGACGACCAGGAGTAGATAGGAGGCACCCAGGCAGGAGGCCTGCGCCTTTCGATCTAGTGTTTTATTTTTGCCCCGCCTTCCTAAAGGCCTATCTGTTTAACTTTGTGTCTGTACTCAGATACCTGATGCTTCCGCTGATGCTTGTATGACATCGAGCTTATGTATTCGAGCCCTCGAGGCCCCTGGCTTGTAATATAAAGCTTGTATGACTTTTTTTTATGTTTAGAGTTGTGTTGTGATATCTTCAAGTGAGTCCTTAGGCTTGATCGTGTGCATTTGTGTGTATGATTAGTGCACGATTAAGTCAGGGGTGTCACAAGTTGGTATCAGAGCCGACTGCCTGTAGGATCCCCCCTTTCCAACACCTTGGCCGAAGTTGAGTCTAGTCCTTGAAAACCGTTTTACTAACATGGCTGTGTGGCTTACGGTCCCACGTCGCCAATGGGTGGTATTAGGATCTTTTATTCCTCATCTATACTCTGGGACTCTGATCTCTCTTCTTTTCGGGGTTAAATGATTTTGCTAACTCTGACATTAGGTTCTCGTAATCACATTCACCCGGAGAGCTGAATTGACTACAACTAATTCTTTCTTTTGATCTGATTAATTTGATAATCACATTTTCTTTTCCATTGGTTTGTTTAACCTTTCCTTTCCAAGTTATCATATGCTTCTCACACTATCATTTGACAATCTTGAAAATTCCTCTGTTTCAGATGGATCATTTGTTCCCGCCGCGTCCCGCAAGACAGCTTGTCCGTCTGACCAAGGATGTTGATGCGACTGGGTTCCCGGCCATCTTGGTCGATCTTTTGACCAGGCTGGGATATCGCTGGTATCCCGAGTACACAGTTTACGAGGATTACCGCGAGTTCAACCAGGTTCGCATCTACGATCGGCAGGACCTCTCCATCACTGAGTTGCACACCTTTCACGGTGTTGGAGTGACTGTCGACATGGCAGTCCATGATGCTGCCTATACTGCTATTGCCCGTCTCCGTGGAGAGTACAGCAGTCGCTTGGAGCATACTGCCTACAGATACATCCCGTATGCTCCTGCTGGGGATGAGACTGGATACTACACTGTTGTGTGTACGCCTTACGTGTCGCGTCGTTACGACCCGCAAGTTTTGGTACCGTACACTCAGGCTCTGGACCGCACTGCTCGAGATCTTACTGTCGAGTTGCACGCCACTCGTGCTCTTCTTTACGACGCTCTGACGCAGTTGCTGCTAGCAGTCAGTGCACAGATGCACCCAGAGTACATTCTTTACCCGCGCAGGACGGAGATGCCACCAGGTCTTGACTGGCCTGCTGTTGGAGGTTTTACCCCTCCGCGTGGTCCTCTTCTTCCAGTTCGGGACCAGGTTCTGCACCAGAGTGTCCACGGAGCACGGGATCCTCACCTCGAGGGTGCCCAGCGTCCTCACATGCAGTTACCTAGGTTAAGTGGTTTTCTCCGACGCTGATGTAGCATATCACTATGTCACGTTGTTGTATCCCTCCACCGCGTGCCTGCGTGCCGCCTAGATGTCTAGCTTTTCCTTTTGCCGTTGTAACGCTGGTCTGTAACCGAACCTATGTATGGATCTGTATGTCATGTTGACTATGTTGATGTATCTATTGCACTTCCTTTTGCCGTGCATGTTACTTCATGAATGAATCCATACCTCTGCAATGCTCGTTGCTAAACTACCCTTGTTGAATTTTAGCAGGATGGTTAGACCCATAGGTCATGGCCGTGGTGCCAACAATCCACCACCGCCCGACTATATGGCAGCCATGATGCAACAGTTTGAAGTGCACCGTCAGTTTATGCAAGGGCTGATGGATCAGTTTCCCCGCCCCAATGCCAACCAGCAGCCAGCCGCAATCACTTTGCAAGAGTTTGTGCGCCTGAATCCAACCATTTACCGCAACTCGGTTCAGCCGCTAGACGCTGATGACTGGCTCCGCGACATCTTTTTCGAGATGGAGTCTGCAAATGTGGACCCTGCCAGCTATGTCACCTTCGCATCATACTTTCTGAAGCGACCCGCAGCACTATGGTGGGACACACACAGACAGACCTTAGCTCCTGGAACTATCATCACCTGGATGGAGTTCAAGACTGCTTTCCGTGCCCGTTATATTCCGCAAGGAGTTATGGACCGGAAGAAGCGTGATTTCCGCAATCTCACCCAGGGCACTAAGTCTGTGGAAGCCTATCAGCGGGAATTTCTGGAATTATCTCTCTATGTTGAGGAGGACATTGCTACCGATGCACGTAGACAGGAGAAGTTCCGTGAAGGGCTCAACCCTGACATCAAGCTCGCTCTGCTAGTCCAAGACTTTGCCGACTTCGCCACCTTGGTGAACAAGGCTATCCAGGTCGAGACAGGTCTCAAGGATCATAAGGATGCTCTTAAGCGCACCCGTGAAGCGGACTCGTCTTCCCAGAAGCGCCGCATTTGGATCCCTCAGAGCATGTACCGTCCAGCTGTTCCTGTTCAGAGGCCATCGTATGTTTGCACCACGTATGCCTCCTCCACCGCCAAGACAGTTCAGGCCTACAGCTCCAATGCTCCGAGCTCCTGCTCCACGTCCCGACAATGGACTCTACTTCAAGTGTGGCCATCCAGGTCACCGTGCTAGAGACTGCTCACAGAGTCAGAATCAGCTCGTGCTACCTCCTGCTGGCCATGGAAATGGTCGTGGTATTAATCAGCCTCACAACTATAATGCCAGACCTTCATATGGTCGTGGGCAGGCTTATCACGTCAACATGGCTGAAGCTCAGGATCAACCAGAGACTGATGGGTTCTCTCCTTGTTAATTCAGTACCTGCATCTGTTTTATTTGATTCAGGAGCATCGCATTCATTCATGTCAGAATATTTTGCACTCTTGCATGACATTAAATGTGAAACGCTGCACCATCCATTAGTGGTAAACACTCCCGCCGGCCAATGCCAAACCGCCCTGTTCAGCCCCGATGTCACCATTGATATTGAAGGGTTGGAGTTTTGTGCTTTTCCCATTATTCTGAAGTCTTCAAAGATTGACCTTATTCTGGGAATGGATTGGTTGAAGGCTCACTACGCCTTGATCATTGTGCCACAAAAGTCGTACACCTTCTGCACCCATCGGATGAGCTGGTAAATTACCATGCTCATGTTGTCCAAAGTGCCGAGGCTCAGATATATGCACTGAATGCGTTGAACGCTTCTCCTCTTGAGGGGATAGAAAACATTCCAGCCATTCGTGACTTCCAGGATGTCTTTCCAGAAGAACTTCCAGGAGTACCCCCTGTTAGGGCTGTCGAGTTTGTCATCGACCTTAAACCAGGCACAACTCCTATTGCGAAGCGTCCTTACAAGATGCCTCCGCATGAACTTCTCGAGCTTAAGGAGGAACTCGATAAATCACTTCAAAAGGGGTTCATCCGTCCAAGTTCCTCTGCCTGGGGAGCACCTTCTCTCTTTGTCAAGAAGAAAGATGGTACAAACCGATTGGTTCAAGATTACCGGCCTATCAATCAAGCCACCATTCAGAACTAGTATCCGCTTCCTCGGATAAATGACCTGTATGACCAACTTGCTGGATCATCAGTATTTTCTAAACTCGATTTGAGGTTGGGTTATCATCAGATCCATGTCCGCGAAGAGGATATTCCCAAGACTGCCTTTGTTACTCGATATGGCTCTTATGAGCACACTGTCATGTCATTCGGCTTGACTAATGCAGCAGCAACGTTCTCCCGACTGATGAATTATATCTTCATGGATTACCTCGACAAATTCGTCGTGGTTTATCTGGATGATATTATCGTATTCTCCAAGAATAAGGAAGAACATGTTGAACATCTTCAATTGGTTCTGGAAAAGCTTCGAGAGCACCAGTTATATGCCAAGTATTCCAAGTGTGAATTCTGGTTGTCCGAAGTAACCTACCTTGGTCATGTGATTTCCAAGGATGGAATCGCTGTTAACCCAGAACGAGTTCAGGCTATTCTTGACTGGACTCCCCCGAAGAATGTCAAGCAAGTCAGAAGTTTTCTCGGCCTCGCAAGTTATTGTCGTCGCTTTGTCGAGAACTTCTCAAAGATTGCCAAGCCTCTGACTAATCTGCTTCACAAATGCGTTAAGTTTGAGTGGACAAACAAATGTCAGGAAAGTTTCCACACCCTCAAGGACAAGCTTACCTCTGCTCCAGTGCTTGCTCCTCCGGATTCTCGCAAGGATTTCGTGATTTACTGTGACGCCTCTCGTCAAGGATTAGGTTGTGTCCTGATGCAAGAACGAAGAGTAATTGCTTATGCCTCGCGACAGTTGCGTCCTCACGAAGAGAATTATCCAGTGCGTGATCTTGAACTTGCAGCAGTGATTTATGCATTGAAGCTGTGGCGCCATTACCTTCTCGGTAACCAATGTGAGATCTATACTGATCACCAAAGTCTGAAGTATTTATTTACTCAACCGGATCTCAATCTCCACCAACAGCAATGGTTGGAAACAATTACGGACTATGACTGTGGCATTTCATATACCCCTGGCAAGGCTAATGTGATGGCAGATGCCTTGAGCCGCAAGTCCTATTGTAACAACCTCACGGTTCAGCGAGCTCAACCTCATCTGTATGAAGAATTGCGCCAACTGAACCTCCACATTGTTCCACAGGGTTCTCTTAATACCCTTGTAATATAACCAGATCTTCTGAATGCTGTTAAGCGTGCGCAAGATAAAGATGCTGAAGTTGATCTCATGAAAAGAGATCTTCACCTTGAAAAGTACAGGGATTTCTCACTTGCTGAAGATGGAACCTTGTATTTCAAAGACCGCATTGTGGTACCTCGGTTCGAATTGATGACTGACAAGGTCATGAAGGAAGCACATGATACACCACTGTCTATTCATCCGGGTAGCACCAAGATGTATCGTGATCTCCGACAAAGGTACTGGTGGTCTAGAATGAAGCAGGATATTGCTCGATATGTTGCTGAATGTGACGTTTGCCGTCGCGTTAAAGAAGAACATCAGAAGCCTGCTGGAATTCTGCAACCGCTTCCTATTCCTTTGTGGAAATGGGACAAAGTGCAAATGGATCTCATTACTGGCCTTCCCAAGTCACAGAAGGGTCATGATGCTATTCTTGTCGTCATCGACCAACTCTCCAAAGTTGCACACTTTCTGCCAGTCAAGGAGACGATCACTACTAGTCAATTAGTAGATCTGTATATCTCCAGAATTGTATCACTCCATGGTATTCCGAAGGAGATTAGTTCGGACCGTGGCAGCCTCTTCACCTCACACTTCTGGAATAGTTTCCAACAAGCTATGGGAACTCATATTACTTGGAGTTCAGCTTATCACCCCCAGTCTCAAGGCCAAGTCGAACGAGTGAATCAAGTGCTTGAAGATATGCTGCGAGCTTGTGTTATTTCATTTGGCAAGAAGTGGGAGGAATCTCTCCCATATGCCGAATTCTCTTACAACAACAGCTATCAAGCAAGTTTGAAAATGGCCCCCTTCGAAGTGTTATATGGACGTAAGTGTCGAACCCCTCTGAATTGGTCAGAAACTGGGGAACGACCGCTCATTGGTCCAGATATTATCCAACACACCGAAGAGCAAGTCCGTGTTGTTCGCGAAAATCTCAAGGCGGCCCAGGACCGCCAGAAGAGCAACTATGATCGCAAACGATGGGGATTGACCTATCAACCTGGTGATCAAGCTTATCTGCGTGTCACTCCTATGAAGGGCACTCACCGCTTGGGAATCAAGGGCAAGTTAGCTCCTCGCTACATCGGCCCCTTCCACATTCTCGCCAGACGTGGACATGTGGCTTATAAATTGGAGTTGCCACCGCAATTCTCTCACATCCACGATGTCTTCCATGTGTCGCAACTTCGCCGTTGCTTCAAGGAATCTCCGCACCGAGCAGTGGATCATGAAATGCTTGATTTGCAAGAAGACCTATCTTATAAGGAGCATCCGATCCGCATTCTCGATGAAGCTGAACGTCGGACCCGCCAGAAGACTACAAAGTTCCTTAAAGTGCAGTGGTCGAATCATACTGAAGATGAAGCCACTTGGGAACGCGAGGATCGTCTTCGGGAGGAATACCCCGACCTCTTTCCTTCTACCTCCTGAATTCTCGGGACGAGAATTTCTTTTGGAGGAGGAGAATTATAACACCCCTATGTAATAAAGCACAGTGACCATCTGTTAATCTTGCCAGGTCATCATCAATTGCAATGCTTGATCACAGTGGTGAAATATCTCATTTCAAATTCTACCACTGAATTTAAATTCAAATGCAATTGAAATTTGGAGTTGCACAAAAGTTGCTGGAAAAATGTTCATCATTTAGTAAATAATCCAAAACAAATTGTTGTTCAGGAAAAGAACATCACCAAGTTGCTAAGATGAGCATTAGCATTTATAACAGTGCCATACCAACAATTTAAATTGCAAATTCAATTATGAAAAATGCAAATGAATTCCTCTGCCTCCCAAAATAATTCTGGCATTGCCTAAATATGCAAAGAAATTAATGGGCTAAGTTCCACATTTTTCTCAGCTCATTTGGTGGTCCCAAATATTCTTTTTTCCTCTCTGTAATTAAATAAAAGAAGAAAACAGAAGGAAAAGAAAACGGGCGAGGCCTACCTGTCGCTGGGCCGAACCGGCCCAGCCCACCTACCTGTCACCTACCTGCTCCCGCCCTCGTGTCGGCCGCGCCATGGCCGAGCTCGCGCTCCACCGGCCGCTGCTCGCCACCGCGACGGGGCAATTGAGCTGGATAAGGCCGCACGCCCGAGCCCTCCCCCCTGGACGCCGTGCACTCCTCTCCCTCTCCTCCTCGCTCCCTCTCGCTCGTTCCCCTCTGTCCGGAACGCCGCCGCTGCCGCGCGGCTCCACCACCGTGGCCACCGTGCTTCCCTCGCCTCCCCGACCAGCTCAACCGCACCGCCGCCATCCTCCACTTCCTCGCCGACCTCTAGTTGGAGCCGAGGAGCCCTGCCGCTGCCGATTCGTCCTCGACCGCATCTCCAGCACAGCGGCGAACACCGGTGACCCCGACCTACCCTGCTGCTATAAAACTGCCACGGGCCTCCTTGAGCCGCTCGGTGAGCCACCGCCTCTCTCCATTTCCCTCCCCGAGCTCTTTTGCTAGCCGCACGCATCGCCGCCGCCATTGCCTATTTTTGCTCCGCCGCGGAGCTCGCTGTCGCCGTTGCACTCGGCCATTGGACGAACCAGATGCGCGGGCGAGCTGCTGGGCTTCTAAGGCAGCGCGTGGGCGCTCCAATTGGACACGGACGAGCCCCGTTGCTCGGATCCGCGTAGCGCCGATTCCGGCCGCCGCCCGTGCTAGCCGTAGACGTCGTTACCGACCACCTCTGCCCATTCCGACGCCGGGGATCGACGCGGGGTGGAGTTCTCGTTTGAACGCCATTGAGAACGCCCGATTTGGTGCCATATAGAGGAAATCCGAGGCTCGCCGGGCCGCGCCGCCGTATTTGGAGCTCGCCGGAGTGTTTTCCGGCGCCGGCGACGACGTGGCCTGACCGGTGGGCCACCCTGGGTCGCTGGCAACTGGGTCCCGCGGGCCCAGTTGACCACGGTCAACGCCGCTGACGTGGCATCTACAGCCCCTGACAAGTGGGTCCCCCACGTCAGTAACTTAATTAGTGGCTAAATACTTTTAATTAATTAAATCTGTTAATTAGTCAGTCGCTGACAGGCCGGGCCCACAGGTTAATTAACTCTGTTAGATTAAATTAATCACTGATTATAACCTCTGAGGCTGACAGGTGGGTCCCACCTGCCTGTTTGACCAGTCAGCTGGTCAGCCGACCGCTAACGCCATGCTTGCGTCATGCTGACGTCATATGCCTTTTCTGGAAATTCTGTTAATTTAAATAATTTCTGGAAATTGTTAAAACTTGTTTAATTCGTAGAAAATAAACCGTAACTCGGATCGAAAAACTTTCTACATGAAAGTTGCTCAGAAAAATCCCACGAATCCGATCGTGCCGTCTGTTTTCTTGTCGGGACCCTCTACATAGGTGAACCCGCAACTTTTTGCCTGTTTCCGGTAGATGAATAGTGCATGCATACCTGCTAATAATTCCAACTTAAATCCTAAATAACTAAAATGGTTTAGAGATACATTTAGGCAACCCTGCACTGCATTTTAGCATGTCATGCTCTGTGTTGCATATATCTGCCTTTATTTATTGTTTCTTCCCCCTCTTCTTCTCCGATAGCCCCCGAGACCGACGCAGCTCAGGAGACCGACAACACCTTTGACGATCCCTCCTTTGCCGCAGAGCTTCCAGGCAAGCAACCCCCCCTTGACGCATGCCTATATCACCTATTCCTTCTCCCTCCTGCTTGCATTAGAATTTGCTACTGCTTTGTTTTACCCTATTCTGATGCATAGCCTGTCCTTGTAACTGTTATTGATACATGCATGTTATCCAAAATGTTTAGTATAGGTTGGATGGTAAACCATCTGTGGCCCCTCTTCCTTGCTGTAGTTGCTCCGCCTTAGTACCTGTGCCCGATCGATGTGATCGAACGGGATGAGACCAGTTCATCACCACACACCCCTAGTTGCTCGACGCTGCAGAGCTAACATCGAGTGCCGAGGGTGATACCTCTTATCTCACTCCTGACAATGCCTCTGCAGTACAGCTAGTCGGTTGTGGGTTACCGAGGGTGATTCCTCTTTCCCACCTCTGAAGAAGCTTTGTCGGTAACCCCGCAAGTGTGAATACCATCGAGGGTGATTCCTCCGGGTTCACCTTGTCGGTTACATCTAGTGGGAATCCAACGAGGGTGATTCCTCGGATTCCTGCTTGATGTTATGAACACACGGTTACTTGCACCTTTTTACAGGTAGTTGATAAAGACGGGTCGGCCCCGAGGGGTACCCACGAGAGATGTGGATTCGGGTTGACCATGAGGGTACCCGAGAGGTGAATACGTGGCACGGCCGGGCATTCTTAGCCCTTGCCGTAAGTCCACGAGACGGGGCGACGGGGTCACAGGATCGTGAGTCTCTGCTCGTTTCCGCGCGCTCCAAATGCACTAATGGGTTAGGATATGTAATCTGAGTAGGCCTCTGGCCTTATCGCGCTAACCAGCACTTGGGAATAATATGGGTACTCGGCGTCGTATGTATCAGCCGAAGCTCTTCAGACGTCAGCAGTTGAGCGGCGCGCGCCGGGTTGGTCTGGTAAAGCCTGCGCTTGTATTAAGGGGACTAGGACTGCTCACCGGCCGCGTACACAACGCGCAGGAGTGCAAAGGGCGATGGGCCCAAGACCCTTGAGTGCTTAGGATGTAGACCGGCGTGCTGGCCTCTCTGTTGAGCCTAGGTAGGGCTACGACGTGTCGATAGTCCGAGGCCGGGAATCGACTGAGCAAGTGTGTCCGGCCAGAGTCATCGAGCGTGTTGGGTAAGTTGGTGCACCCCTGCAGGGAAGTATATCTATTCGAATAGCCGTGTCCATGGTAACAGGACGCTCGGAGAATATCCCGATCTTCTACAACTAGAAATGGATTGAATATATTGGCTCCGGGATTGCTTTCTCGCAGGGAGTCGAGGAAGGATCTCTGGGCGATGTTGATACTTGTTACTACTATTATATTTATGCTCTAATCTGCACTCTTCTTATGCTGCAAGACCCTGAAGATGCTAGTCTTCGATAGGCTAGGTTTTCCCTTCTATTCTGGCATTTCTGCAAATCAGTCCACATATACAGCCTTCCTTTGATAATGTTACATATTTAGAATAGTTGATAGTTCTGATGTCAGTCTTACTGAGTACTTTGGATGAGTACTCACGGTTGCTTTGCTTCCCTTTTTCCCCATACACAATTGATGCGACCAGACGACGGAGCCCCGGAGCCAGCTGCCCCAGCAGCAGACGATGACTACTACCACTACTACCCCTCCGGATACTACTACTACGAGGAGCCCTCCGACGACCAGGAGTAGATAGGAGGCACCCAGGCAGGAGGCCTACGCCTTTCGATCTAGTGTTTTATTTTTGCCCCGCCTTCCTAAAGGCCTATATGTTTAACTTTGTGTCTGTACTCAGATACCTGATGCTTCCGCTGATGCTTGTATGACATCGAGCTTATGTATTCGAGCCCTCGAGGCCCCTGGCTTGTAATATAAAGCTTGTATGACTTTTTTTATGTTTAGAGTTGTGTTGTGATATCTTCAAGTGAGTCCTTAGGCTTGATCGTGTGCATTTGCGTGTATGATTAGTGCACGATTAAGTCGGGGGCGTCACAAGTCAGTGCACGGATGCACCCAGAGTACATTCTTTACCTGCGCAGGACGGAGATGCCACTAGGTCTTGAGTGGCCTGATGTCGGAGGTTATACTCCTCCACGTGGTCCTCTTCTTCCAGTCCGCGACCAGGTTCTGCACCAGAGTGTCCACGAAGCGCAGGATCCTTATATCAAGGGTACCCTGCGTCGACACCTGTAGCTGCCTGGCTTCAGTGGTTTTCTCTGACGTTGATGTAGCATATTGCTATGTCGCGTTGTTGTATCCCTCCACCGCGTGCCTGCGTGCCGCCTAGCTGTCTAGCTTTCCTTTTCATTGTTGTAACGCTGGCTTGTAACCGAACCTATGTATGGATATGTATGTCATGTTGACTATGTTGATGTATCTATTGCACCTCCTTTTGTTGTGCATGATTACTTCATGACTGATTCCATACAATTGCAATGCTCATTGCTAAACTACCCCTATTAAAATTTAGCAGGATGGTTAAACCCACAGGTCGTGGCCGTGGTGCCAACAATCCACCACCGCCCGACTATATGGCTGCAATGATGCAACAATTTGAAGTGCACCGCCAGTTTATGCAAGGGCTGATGGATCAGTTTCCCCGCCCCAATGCCAACCAATAGCCAGCCGCAATCACTTTGCAAGAGTTTGTGCGCATGAACCCAGCCATCTTTCGCAACTCAGTACAGCCGCTAGATGCTGATGATTGGCTCCGTGATATCACTTTCGAGATGGAGTCTGCTAATGTGGATGCTGCCAATTATGTCACTTTCGCATCCTACTTCCTGAAGGGTCCCGCAACTCAATGGTGGGACAGTCACAGGAAGACCTTAGCTGCTGGAACAATCATCACCTGGATGGAGTTCAAAGCCGCTTTCCGTGCTCGTTACATTCCTCAGGGAGTCATGGACTGGAAAAAGCGCGAGTTCCGTAATCTCTCTCAGGGCAACAAGTCTGTGGAAGCCTATCAGCGGGAATTTCTGGAGCTATCTCGCTATGCTGAAGAGGACATTGCTACTGACGCTCGCAGACAGGAAAAGTTCCGTGAAGGGCTCAACCCTGAAATCAAGATGGCACTCCTAGTCCACGACTTTGCTGCCTTCGCCACCTTGGTGAACAAAGCGATACAGGTTGAGACTGGTATCAAGGATAACAAGGACGCTCTCAAGCGCACTCGTGAAGCGGGCTCATCTTTGGGCTCGTCTTCCCAGAAGCGCCGTATCTGGATCCCTCAAAGCATGTACCGTCCGGCTGTACCTGTTCCAAGGCCATTGTATGTTGCACCTCGGATGCCTCCTCCACCTCCGAGGCAGTTCAGACCTCAAGCTCCAATGCCTCGAGCTCCGGCTCCCCGTCCCGACAATGGACTCTGCTTCAAGTGTGGCCATCCAGGTCACCGTGCCAGAGACTGCTCCCAGAGTCAGAATCAGCTAGTGCTTCCTCCTGCTGGCCGTGGTAATGGCCGTGGCATTAATCAGCCTCGCAACTATAATGCTAGACCTTCATATGGTCGTGGGCAGGCATATCATGTCAACATGGCTAAAGCTCAAGACCAACCAGAGACTGTGATGGGTACTCTTCTTGCTAATTCAGTACCAGCATCTGTTTTATTTGATTCAGGAGCATCGCATTCTTTCATATCAGAAGAGTTTGCATTCATGCATGGCATTAAATATGAAAAATTGCACCATCCGTTAGTGGTTAACACTCCCGCGGGCCAATGTCAAGCCTCTATGTTCAGCCCCGATGTCACCATTGATATTGAAGGGTTAGAGTTCCGTGCTTTCCCCATTATTTTGAAGTCTTCCAAGGTTGACCTCATTCTGGGGATGGATTGGTTGAAGGCTCACTACGCCTTGATCAATTGTGCCACTAAAGTCGTACACCTCCTGCACCCCTCGGATGAGATAGTAAACTATAAAGTGCATCTCGATCATAATGTCGAGGCTCAGATTTATGCACTGAATGCGTTGAATGCATCTCCTCATGAGGGGATCGAAAATGTTCCAGTCGTTCGCGACTTCTAGGATATCTTTCTGAAAGAACTTCCAGGAGTACCCCCTGCCAGAGCTGTCGAGTTTGTCATCGACTTGAAACCAGGCACAACTCCTATTGCGAAGCATCCTTATAAGATGCCTCCGCATGAACTCCTCGAGCTTAAGGAGGAACTCGACAAATCACTCCGCAAGGGTTTCATCCGCCCAAGTTCCTCTGCCTGGGGAGCACCTTCTCTCTTTGTTAAGAAGAAAGCTGGTACAAACAGATTGGTACAAGATTACCGGCCTATCAACCAAGCCACCATTCAGAACAAGTATCCGCTTCCTCGGATCAATGACCTGTATGATCAACTTGCTGGATCATAAGTGTTTTCTAAACTCGACTTGAGGTTGGGTTATCATCAGATCCGTGTCCGCGAAGAGGATATTCCCAAGACTGCCTTTGTTACTCGTTATGGCTCTTATGAGTACACCGTCATGTCATTCGGTTTCTGGATGATATTCTGGTATTTTCAAAAAATAAGGAAGAACATGCTGAACATCTTTGTCTAGTTCTAGAAAAGCTTTGAGAGCACCAGTTATATGCCAAATATTCCAAGTGTGAATTCTGGTTGTCCAAAGTAACTTACCTTGGACATGTGATTTCCAAGGATGGCATTGCTGTCAACCCAGAACGAGTTCAGACTATTCTTGACTGGACTCCTCCGAAGAATGTCAAGCAAGTCAGAAGTTTTCTCGGTTTCGCAAGCTATTGTCGTTGCTTTGTCGAGAACTTCTCAAAGATTGCCAAGCCTCTGACTAATCTGCTTCATAAAGGCGTAAAGTTTGAGTGGACAGACAAATGTCAGGAAAGCTTTCAAACCCTCAAGGACAAGCTGACTTCTGCACCAATGCTTGCTCCTCCGGATTCTCGCAAGGACTTCGTGATTTATTGCGACGCTTCTCGTCAGGGTTTAGGCTGTGTCCTAATGTAAGAGCGCGGAGTAATTGCCTATGCCTCCCGACAGTTACGTCCTCATGAAGAGAATTACCCAGTGCATGATCTTCAATTGCTGCAGTGATTTATGCATTGAAGCTGTGGCGACATTACCTTCTTGGTAACCGGTGTGAGATATATACTGATCACCAAAGTCTGAAGTATTTATTTACTCAGCCGGATCTCAATCTCCGCCAGCAGCGATGGTTGGAAACTATTACGGACTATGACTGTGGTATTTCATATACCCCTGGCAAGGCTAATGTGATGGCGGATGCCTTGAGCCGCAAGTCCTATTATAACAACCTCATGACTCAGCGAGCTCAACCTCATCTGTATGAAGAACTGCGTAAGTTGAACCTCCACATCGTTCCACAGGGTTCTCTTAATACCCTTGTTATTCAGCCAGATCTTGAGAAGGCTGTTAAGCGTGCGCAAGCTAAAGATGCTGAATTTGATCTGATGAAAAGAGATCTTCACCTTGAAAAGTACAGAGATTTCTCGCTTGTTGAAGATGGAACTTTGTATTTCAGAGGCCGCATTGTGGTACCTCGGTTCGAACTTATGACCGACAAGGTTATGAAGGAGGCACATGATACACCACTGTCTATTCATCTGGGTAGCACCAAGATGTATCGTGATCTCCGACAAAGGTACTGGTGGTCTAGAATGAAGCAGGATATTGCTCGATATGTTGTTGAATGTGACGTTTATCGTCGCGTTAAAGCAGAACATCAGAAGCCTACTGGAATTCTGCAACCGCTCCCTATTCCTGAATGGAAGTGGGACAAAGTGCAAATGGACCTTATCACTGGTCTTCCCAGATCACAGAAGGGTCATGATGCTATTCTTGTCGTCATTGACCAACTCTCCAAAGTTGCAAACTTTCTGCCAGTCAAGGAGATGATCACTGCTAGTCAGTTAGCAGAATTGTATATCTCCAGAATTGTATCACTCCACGGTATTCCGAAGGAGATCAGTTTAGACCGTGGCGGCCTTTTCACCTCAATGTTCTGGAAAAGTTTCCAAGAAGCTATGGGAACTCATATAACCTGGAGTTCAGCTTATCACCCCCAGTCCCAAGGCCAAGTCGAACGAGTGAATCAAGTGCTAGAAGATATGTTGCGTGCTTGTGTTATTTCATTTGGCAAAAAGTGGGAGGAATCTCTCCCGTATGCCGAATTCTCTTACAACAACAGCTATCAAGCCAGCTTAAAAATGGCGCCCTTCGAGGTACTTTATGGACGTAAGTGTTGGACCCCTCTGAATTGGTCAGAAACTGGGGAACAGCCGCTCAATGGTCCAGATATTATCCAACACGCTGAAGAGCAAGTTCGTATTGTGCGGGAAAATCTCAAAGCTGCTCAGTCTCGCCAGAAGAGCAATTATGATCGTAAACACTGGGGATCGATCTATCAACCTAGTGAGCAAGCTTATCTGCATGTCACTCCTATGAAGGGCACTCACCGCTTCGGAATCAAGGGCAAGTTAGCTCCTCGCTACATCGGCCCCTTCCGCATACTCGCCAGACGTGGACATGTGGCTTATAAATTGGAGTTGCCGCCGCAATTCTATCACATCCACGACGTCTTCCATGTGTCGCAACTTCGCCGTTGCTTCAAGGAATCTCCGCACCGAGTAGTGGATCATGAATTGCTTGATTTGCAGGATGATCTATCTTATAAGGAGCATCCGATCCGCATTCTTGATCAAGCTGAACGTCGGACTCGCCAAAAGACTACCAAGTTCCTTAAAGTGTAGTGGTCAAACCATACTGAAGATGAAGCCACTTGGGAACGCGAGGATCGTCTTCGCGAGGAATACCCCGACCTTTTCCCTTCTACCTCCTGAATTCTCGGGACGAGAATTTCTTTTAGAGGAGGAGAATTGTAACACCCCTATGTAATGATGCTACAGTGATCACCATCTTATTGCTAAGCTAGTTTGATTAGTGAGGAATGATCATAGTGATTTCATATCTCATTTCAAATTCCTCCACTAAATTCAATTCAAATTCAAAGTGAAATTTGAAGTTGCTCAAAAAATGCTGGAAAATAGTTCATGTTGTAGCAAAAATTCTAAAACAATTTAATGTTAAGAAAAACAACATAACCTATTTTCCTAAATTGGGCTAGAGCATTAAAACAGTGCAAAAACAGCACTTTAAATGCCATTTCCATTTTTCAAAAATTCAAATGGATTCAAAAATTGCCCAAACTTTTTGTGGCAGAGCAGAATAATGCAATGTATTATTGTGAACCAATTTCACATTTTACTAAATGCATTTTGGCAGCTCTTTTATTTTCTAATCTTTCTGTAAAACAGAAAACAAAAGAAGAAATAGAAAAGGGCTGAAACGGCACTGTGCATCTCGGCTTAAGTCAAACAGTGGCAGGGCCCAGCCCAACCGGCCCCCTTCTCCCTCCTCTCTTCTCTCTCCCTCGCCGTGTCGACCGTGCCGTGCCTGGGCGCGCGCGTACCGGCCAGCCGGCGACACAGCGATGCCACCGATGCGGGGAGGATAAGGCCGAGCCCTATCGCTCCCCCCTGGACTCCTCATCCATTCGCCCCCTCCTCTCTTCCTCTCTCGTGTTGGGGAACGTTGCATGGGAAACAAAAAAATTCCTACGCTCACCAAGATCAATCTAGGAGATGAACATCTACGAGAGGAGAGATTGCATCTACATACCCTTGTAGATCGCTAAGCGGAAGCGTTAAGAAGCGCGGTTGATGTAGTCGAACGTCTTCGTGATCCAATCACGATCCGTCCCGCGAACTCCCGATCAAGTGCCGAACGGACGGCACCTCCGAGTTTAGCACACGTGCGGCTCGGCAGCGTCCTCTCCTTCTTGATCCAGCAAGCGAGAGAGAGGGGGTAGATGAGATCGGGACCAACATGACGGTATGGTGGTGGTGGTGGCAGCGGAATTCCGGCAGGGCTTCGCCAAGCGCGTACCGGTGAAACGTGGGAGGAGTTGGGAGAGGTAACGGGCAAGGGTCCAAGGGGTGGCTGCCCCCAACGCCTCCCCACCTTTATATAGGCGTGGAGGGCGCTGGTGGCTTGCCCTCCAAGGCCCTAGGGTCATTGGCCAAAGGGGGAGGAAGGAAATCCCTCCTTTCCTTCCCCACCGATCGCTATCCCCCCTTTTTAGGGATCCTGATCTTATCCCTTTGGGATATGATACTATTCCTTTTAAGGGAGGATCTTGGTGCGCCTAGACCAGGGTTGTGGGGACTTTACCCACTACCCACGTTCATGTGGGACCCCCATGCAGGTGGGCCCCACTCCGGAACCTTCTAGAACCTTTTCGGTACAATACCGAAAAAACTCGAACTTTTTCTGGAACCCGATAACAACTTTCCATATATGAATCTTTACCTCCGGACTATTCCGGAGCTCCTCGTGATGTCCCGGATCCCATCCGGGACTCCGAACAACCTTCGGACTTTCCACTATTAATATCTCAATACTACCCTAGCGCTACCGAATGTTAAGCGTGCGACCCTACGAGTTCGGGAATATGCAGACGTGACCGAGACCCCTCTCCAGTCAATAACCAATAGCGGGACCTAGATGCCCATATTGGTTCCTACATATTCAACGAAGATCTTTATCGGTTGAACCACGATGTCAAGGATTCAGTCAATCCCGTATGCAATTCCCTTTGTCCGGCGATATGTTACTTGCCCGAGATTCGATCGTCGGTATCTCCATACCTAGTTCAATCTCGTTACCGGCAAGTCTCTTTACTCGTACCGTAATACAAGATCCCGTGGCTAACTCTTCAGTCGCATTGCTTGCAAGCTTATTGTGATGTTGTATTACCGAGTGGGCCCTGAGATACCTTTCCGTCATACGGAGTGACAAATTCCCAGTCTTGATCCATGCCAACTCAACAGACACCCTCGGAGATACCTGTAGAGCATCTTTATAGTCACCCAGTTATGTTGCGACGTTTGATACACACAAGGTACTCCTCCGGTGTCAGTGAGTTGCATGATCTCATGGTCATAGGAACAGATACTTGACATGCAAAAACGATAGCAATAAACTTGACATGATCATATGCTACGTTCATAGTTTGGGTCTTCTCCATCACATCATTCTCCTAATGATGTGATCCCGTTATCAAATGACAACTCATGTCTATGACCAGGAAACCATGGCCATCTTTGATCAACGAGCTAGTCCGGTAGAGGCTCACTAGGGACATGTTGTTGTCTACGTATCCACACATGTATTTGTGTTTCCAACCAATACAATTATAGCATGGATAATAAACGATTATCTTGAACAATGAAATATAATAATAACCATTTTATTATTGCCTCTAGGGCATATTTCCAACATCTCGCTCGATCCCCACCACCACCGAGCGCATCCGCCACCGCACGCCGTCGTCTTCGCGGCCACCGTCATTCCCGAGCCTCGCCATCGTGTCCACCGTCCTCGCCATGTTCGACTACGCCATCTATGCTGACGAGTGCGAGCCGGGGAGCTCTGCTCATCAAGATCGCCGTCGTCCTCTTCGTTTCGGTCGCCGGCGAGCTCCACCGAATCCGGCCACCCCCTGCGCTCCTAAGCATCTCGCCGGCCTTTCTTGCGCCGCTCGGTGAGCCCCGCCTCCTCTCCCCTCGTCTTTCTCGACTTGCCGCGCCCGTAGCCACCGCGCTCGCCGTGGCCGAACTCGCCGCCGTAGACGAGCTCGTCGTCGTCGATGTCGTCGCCGTCAAGCACGTCTGAGCACGTAGTCGTGCTCAGCGTAGCCGTACGAGCTCAATGCCACCGCCCGCAGCTCCTGCCGAGCCCTGTAGCACCATAGCCATGCTTGCCCAAACGCGCCCCCACCTCCGCTGCTCGCCGGTGTCGATTCCGGCCGTTTCCGTCCGCGCCACCACCGCGGTTGGATGCGGCCCAGCCTCCTCGTTCGAACGCGCCCAGCCGCGTGCAAAATGGCCGCCGGAGCGCGGTTTCTGGCGAGATCCGAGGCGTGCCGCCGTGTTTATCGTCACCGCCAACTCGTCGCCGGCCAACGCCGAGCTGGCTGCCACGTGGGCGCCTCTGGGCCACTGACCAGTGGGCCTAGGGGCCCCAGTTGACCAGGTCAACTGTGCTGATGTGGCAGCACAGTGATGCTGATCAGTGGGCCCCCTGCGTTTAATTAGTTAATTAGGTTTTTAAAATTAATCTGATAATTAGTTAGTCACTGACATGTGGGGCCCACGTCCTAATTAATCCCTAATTAGCTTAATTAGTTTCCGTTTAACACTGCGACACTGACCAGTGGGGCCCAGCTGTCAGGTTTGACCTGGAACAGCTGGGTTGACCCAGTGACGTCATGCTAGCATCATGCTGATGTCATCAATTACTATTTTGGATAATGCAAATTATTTAATTAGATTTAATTCCAGAAATTTCAGAAAAGGTTTAAATCTTTGAAAATTCATAGAAATTCAACCGTAGCTCGGATCGAAAAGTTTTCAACATGAAAGTTGATCAGAAAGACGAGACGAATCCGAATATGTGGTCAAAATGCTTGACCATCACCCCTAACTACCTGAACATGGAACCTTTCCGTCCGGTTCAGTATACTAAAATCGGCCTAAACGCTGGGAAGATATCCCAGATATTTTCCCGCCTCATCTGCGACATGTAGCACTACATTAGGTCACCACCAACACTGCATATTGCTATGCCTTGCATCTGTATTGTCTTGTTTGCTTTTATTTATTGTTTCTTCCCCCTCTTCTCCTCCGTTAGACCCCGAGACCGACGCAGCTCCGGAGACCGACTGCACCGTTGACGACCCCTCCTTTGCCGCAGAGCTTCCAGGCAAGCAACCCCCCCCCCCTTGACGCATGCCTATAACACCTATTCTTTCTCCCTCCTGCTTGCATTAGAAATGGCTACTGCTTTGTTTTATCCTATTCTGATGCATAGCCTGTTCTTGTAACTGTTATTGATACATGCCTGTTATCCAAAATGCTTAGTATAGGTTGATAGTGAACCATCTGTGACCTCTCTTCCTGTTCTAGTTGCCCCGCTTTAGTTCCTGTGCCCCGATCGATGTGATCGAACGGGCTGAGACCAGCACATCACCGCACATTCCCTCTAAGTTGCTCGACTCTGCAAAGATATCATCGAGTGCCGAGGGTGATACCTCTTATCTCACTCCTGATGTAATCTCTGTAGTATAGCTAACCAGTTGTGGGTTACCGAGGGTGATTCCTATTTCACCACCTCAGATGAAGCTGCTGTCGTGCAACCCCGCAAGTGTGAATGCCATCGAGGGTGATTCCTCCGGATTCACCTTGACGGATACATCTAGTGGGAATCCAACGAGGGTGATTCCTCGGATTCCTTATTGATGTTATGGACACACGGTTACTTTGACTTTACTACTGTCACTGGTTAAAGTCGGGTTGGCCCTGAGGGGTACCCGTGAGTGATGTGGATTCGGGTGGACCATGAGGGTACCCGAGAGATGAATACGTGGCACGGCCGGGCATTCCTAGCCCTTGCCGTAAGTCCACGAGACGGGGCGACGGGGTCACATGATCGTGAGTCTCTGCTTGTCACCACGAGCTCCCAACGCACTAATGGGTTAGGATATGTAATCTGAGTAGGCCTCTGGCCTTACCGCACTAACCAGCACGTGGGAATAATATGGGTACTCGGCGTCGTATGTATCAGCCGAAGCTCTTCAGATGTCAGCAGTTGAGCGGCGCGCGCCGGGTTGGACCGGGAAAGCCTGCGCTTGTATTAAGGGGGCTAGGTCTGCTCACCGGCCGCGTTCGCAACGCGTAGGAGTTCAAGGGGCGATGGGCCCAAGACCCCTGAGTGCTTAGGATGTAGACCGGCGTGCTGGCCTCTCTATTGAACCTAGGCAGGGCTACGACGTGTCGATAAACCGAGGCCGGGCATGGACCGAGCAAGTGTGTCCGGCCAGAGTTAATCGAGCGTGTTGGGTAAGTTGGTGCACCCCTGCAGGGAAGTATATCTATTCGAATAGCCGTGTCCACGGTAACAGGACGCTCGGAAAATATGCCGATCTTCTACAACTAGAAATGGGATGAATATATTGCCTTCGGGATCGCTTTCTCGCAGGGAGTCGAGGAAGGATCTCTGGGCGTTGTTGTTATTTGTTGCTACTACTATATTTATGTACTAATCTACACTCTTCTAATGCTGCAAGACGCTGAAGATGCTAGTCTCCGATAGGCCAGGCCTTTCCCCCTATTCTAGCATTTCTGCAGTCAAGTCCACATATACAGCCTTCATTTGATAACGTTGCATAACTAGACTAGTTCTGATGTAAGTCTTGCTGAGTACTTTGGATGAGTACTCACGGTTGCTTTGCTTCCCACTTTTTCCCATACCCGATTGATGCGACCAGATGACGGAGCCCCGGAGCCAGCTACCCCAGTCGGCGACGACCACTACTACTACTACCCCTCTGGCGGATACTACTACTACGAGGAGCCCTCCGACGACCAGGAGTAGATAGGAGGCACCCAGGCAGGAGGCATGCACCTTTCGATCTTTGACGTTGTTTTGCCCCGCCTTCTAAAGGCTTATCTGTTTTACTTTTATGTCTGTACTCAGATATTTATTGCTTCCGCCGATGCTTGTATGACATCAAGCTTATGTATTCGAGCCCTCGAGGCCCTGTCTTGTAATATATAGCTTGTATGACTTTTATTTGTGAAGAGTTGTGTTGTGATATCTTCAAGTGAGTCCTTAGGCTTGATCGTGTGCATTTGCGTGTATGATTAGTGCACGATTATGTCGGGGGTGTCACATCTGGCCAGGCACAATGTGATTTGATCACAGGGATGCCGAAACGCAGAAACGAGAAGAGAGAACAAAACCGGTAACGAGGTAACTGGCATAGTGGACAAGTTGTTGATCCACGGGGATGCCGATAAGTCTCACCTCGGGTGTTTGTAACATATCACAAAGCAACAGGAATAGCACACGCTAAACTAGAGGTTCACTCAAATATTCATTCGTGTGGGTGTAGGGATCAATATGGATGTCCACGGTTCCGCTATTGATCATTGATCGGAAAGTGTTCCGGACATGTCTATACTTCACCGAACCTATAGGGTCACATGCTTAAGGGTCATCTATCTGCTGAATACTAGACAGGGAGTCTGAGAGAAAGTCACCGGAAAAGTTTCGAAGACAACGGAAAAGTTCCGGAGAGAACATCGGAAAAGTTTTGGTAAAACCAAAAAGTTGTTTCGGAGTAAAGCATTAAGCCAAATAGGTTTCGGCATGCGCCTGGAACTTTTTGGAAGTACCAGACTTGCTCTGGGGACTTCTGGAATTTTTCCGGAGAGAAAAACCGGAAATGTTCCGGAGCAGCCGGAATTGCTGTGGTTGCTTTTCGCTGAAGAAAAACATTGATCCGGAAATGTTTCGGAACACGTCCAGAATTGTTTTAGTGGGTACTGGAAATGTTCTGGACCTACAGAAATATTTTCGGATTTAACGGTCACGGAAAAATGTTTTCGTGAATAGTGAAAAGCACTTTTTGGTTGCTTTTTGGAAAGCCACCTTTTAGGGCTTTATCCAAAGCTTCTAGAAGGGAAGTCGTGGGGAAGGGGGAACCCCTTTTGGGGGAGGGGGGCCATGAGGGTGGCCAGCCAAGGGAGCTCCTTTGCCTCCCCATTATGCCCTTATGTGTGACATAAAGCATGGGCATTTTGGGTGTTTCATGTGCCACCCTACCCCTTGGGTTTTTCTATAAATAGAGGTGGAGAGGAGCTCTCCACACTCACTCCTTACTCTCATACAAATGCCATGCATGATCTGGCTTTCTCTCTCCCTCCCACGAAATAGTTTCGTAGAGCCGAAAGGCTGTCTGGGTTCCGGTGGGAACTAGTTCTGGACGGTGAAGCCCTGCCGGATAAATGGCACTGTATGTGTGCAACCCCGTAGAGAGGTCGTAGATTCGATCTTTTGCCTGAGGGGCTGTTCGAGGGTCCTCCTGAAGGTCTGTCCAAGATACCGTCTGAGTTTGAGGGTCCTCCCGAAGGGCTGTCCGTGACACCGTCCGGGGGACTGTCCGACCGCCTCCCGGAGGGCTGTCCGAGGGACTATCCGAGGTGCAGATGAGGGAGTACATCCTCGCGGTTGGGAGGTTGTAAATCCTAGCTGCGGGGATCTGCACCGACGATCTTCATCGACTCTACTTCCCCTGCGCTACGAGTCGGTAATGATCAGATCAAAACCTTGTATGCATCTCCATAGTGATCCTGGGCGTGTTCGTAGTGCGGAAATTTTTGTTTTCTGCTGCGTTCCCCTACACTACTAAACTTCGTAGGTCGACCAGGACACGTACTACTCCTGAATGGTACGGTGATCCTGTAGAAGAACGCTTGTGTTGAACTGACCCAAATTGAATGTTATACTAATAGATCCTTTCGTAATAAGTTCATAGTACATAATGCAGAGATGTTAACGTATGCACGATTCCTTAGATCATGAGAGTATCGAGTCCCTTCGTGCTGGATGATGCACTTTGGGGTTCGTCAAACGTCAACCGTAATAAGGTGATCATGACGACAACTCACGGGTTCATCAGAAATGTATGACAAGGGACTAGATAGCTCGAGACTAGGATTTACTCCTCAAACGATGGAGAGATATTCTTAGGGCCCTCTCGGTGTGACGGTATCCATCATCGTCTGGACAGACACAGTGTGACTTGATCACGGGGATGCCGGAACACGGGAACGAAAAAAGAGAAAAAAAACAGGTAACGAGGAAACTGGCATAGTGATCAAGTTGTTGGTTCGTGGGGATGCCGATAAATCTCACCTCGGGTTTTGTTAAAGTATCGCGAAGCAAAAGGAATAGCACTCGGGAACAACTGGTTCACTCGATATTAATTCGTGCGGGTGTAGGGGTCAATATGGATGTCCATGGTTCCGCTATTGATCATTGACCGGAAGGAGTTCCTGGTCATGTCTACACTTTACCGAACCTGCGGGGTCACACACTTAACGTTTAGTGATTTGTTAGAATGCTAGAACAAAGGAGAATGAGAGAATGGGCACCGGAAGAGTTTCGGATAGTTTCGGAAGTTTTTTGGATGTTCTTACAAATGTTCTGGGAGGTCCCGGGAGGGTCCTAGAAACTTCTGGAGGTGTCCAGAAGGTTCCGGAACCTTCCGGATAATTCCAGAGGGTCCCTGGTGCGCGGCCACCTTGGGTAGGCCAAGTGGCAAGTCCCACAAGGCCTTAGCATGGTGCACAAAGGGCTGCCTTGGGGGCCAATCAAGAAATGCCAGGAGTCCCGACGTTTCTGGAAACTCCAGGGCCTCTGGCGTTGCTTGTTTGAGTCCGAGGAGGACTCCTCCTCGTGATCTAAACCGACTTTGGGGAGGCCCCCTCTCCAAGTAGCGACCCCAGTCTTCCACATATAAATACAGGGGCAAGGGCACCTCCTAGAACACACCAAAATCTTTGGAGGTTGCCCCGTTGTTGTCCTGCGCCCAATTTCTCTCTCATGTCTAGTTGATCTAGACGTCGACGCCGCTAGGCTGCTTCTCCCTCTAGTTTTCTCAGCGGTTCTTCGTTCTGGACGACGGAGCTCTTCTAAACCACTACTTCGGTATGTGTGGATACCGGCAGAGAGATCGTGCGTTCGATCTTCGTTCGAGGGAGATATTCTCGCGGTTGGGAGGTTATAAATCCTAGCTGCGGGAATCTGCAGCAACGATCTTCACTAACTCTTCTTCCGCTGCAAACTCTGAGTTGGTAATGATTTAATCTAATCCCATCTGTGTCTTCATAGTGATCCTGGGAACTTGATACGTAGGGCGATTTTTTTTTGTTTTCTACTACGTTTCCCAACACCCCTCCCCCGGCGACCATTGCACAACTCCTCTCAATACTTTTTTGCATACACGAACATTTTTCAAATATGCGATTATTTCATACAGACGAATGTTCATGTTTATACATTTCTTTTCATCTATTAATCAAAATACTTATTTTCTGGGAAACAAGGTTGTAAATAGGCTGTGTCATGGCTAGCCCATATAAGGTGCTAAGGAGACCAGGAGAGAGACCAGAAGAGGAAGCATCCGAAGGCCCAACGGGCAGGCAAGATGCGGATGGAGTTGGAGGCCCATCGGCGCTAGGAACATGATAATGGCAACACGAAGCGGGCGCACCTATGTCTCGCTTGAACCGAGACGTAGGGCACCCTCGCCTGAGGGCGCGCGAGACTGGCCAGCCCAAATCGCGGTAGGCCATAGCCTCATTTTTTCCTTTTTTTTCATGTTTTTAGTTTTTTTTTCTTTTTCTTTTTTACTTTTGTTTATACTTCCAAAATATTATAAATATATATATTACAAAAAACACTCTACATAAAACATTTGAAAAATGTTAATCTATCATTTGTAAAATGTTAAATGTGTGTAGAAAAAATGTTTCTCATTTGTACGAAAAATATATACAAAAAAAATACAATGTGTATGAAAACAGTTGATCATGTATTTAAAAAATGTTAATCAAGCATTTGAAAAAAATGTTAATCATCTATTTAAAAAATGTTAAATGTGTATAAAAATGTTCCTGATGTATACAAAAAATGTAGAATGTGTATTAAATAAAATTGAACATAAAAACATAAATTTTAAAAATGTTAATCGTGTATCAAAAAAAATGTTAATCAAACATTTCAAAAATGTTAACCGTGTATAAAAAAAGGTTCCTGATATATACCAAAAAAGTATAATGTGTATAAAAAAAATAGTCATCAAACACAAATATTTGAAAAAAAATGTTAATCATCTAGTTCAAAAATACTAAACGTGTCCAAAAAAATGTTCCTGGTGTATACGAAAAATGTAGAACATGTATTAAAAATTTTGAACATAAAAATATATTTTTTTTCAAATGTTGATCGTGTATAAAAAATGTTAATCATATATTTCAAAAATGTTTAACATGTATTAAAAAATGTTCCTGGTATATACCAAAAATGTACAATGTGTATGAAAAAAGTAGTCATCAAACATTTTTTTTAAATGTTAATCATGTATTTGAAAAATGTTAAACATGTATTTCCTGATGTATACGTAAAATGTACAAATGTGTATGAATAATGTCGACATGTGATGAAGAAAAAGAAAAAAATGAAGAAAAGCGGTGAAAACCGAAGAAACGGAAGAAAGAAACAAAATAAACATCTCAGAAACGAAGAAAAATGGAAAAGCCGAAGAAAACAGTGAAAACCCATGAGGAAACGAAGAAAAACCATGAAAAACAATGAAAAACAAAACAAAACCGAAGACAAACGAAGAAAACTGATGAAAACTCAAAAAACAACATGAAGAAAGATAAAAAAAAAGATAAAACCAAAGAAAGAAACAAAAGGAAACCGAAGAGAAAAAGGAAACAAGAAAACCAAAGAAAAAACAGTGCAAAAAAGAAAAACCGGGGAAGAAACAAAAGAAAACCAAAAATAAAGAAAAAGAAAAAGAAAACAAGAAAACCAGGGAAGAAATTTAAAAAATACCAAAAAAACCGGACCCCAGCAGTGAAAACCGGAGAAGAAACCCACACAGAAGAAAACCACGAACGAAAAAAAATAGACAAAAATGGGCTGGCCCAGTAGCTACTGCACGGGGACAAAGCTTCAGGCGAGACGGAAGAAGCACTCGCACAAAGCGAGATATAGGTTTTGCGACAGGAGGCCATCTTTAAACAACAGTAGATGGTACGTCTGCAGATCGTAGAAGATAGTTTGCAGTAATTTCACGATAAACTAACAGCCACTCTAGATTCTTTTTTTTTTAAGCCACTCCAGATTCATGTAAAATAAAAAGCCACTCTAGATTGTACGTCCGCAGCACGACCGATTATCTTTTTTTTTTTTTGAGAACCGCCCTCATGGCATTTTATTCATTATGGCAGATCATGTCTGATTGTACAATATCAATCAGAAAATCAGGGATTACAGAAAAAGAGATAGACATAGAGTCTATTGATAAGGCTGCTCTAGCACACTTATGGGCTGCTACATTTGCTTCCCTTCCAGTCCACCGCCAAGTGATCCAGCTTTCGTGTAGCTAAGGGTCTTTTTGATTCAAAAGATTTTCAATGAAATTTTTGAGGATTCTAATCGTTGGGAATATTTCCTATGGTTGTTGTTTATTGTAGAATTGCAATCCATAGGAATGTTTTCTTAGGATTCATGTGTATTACATTTTATAGGAAATTTTCCACCCACTCCAAGCTCATATCAAGATTACTATTTTTTTCCCTATGCACAATCAAACCATCATATAATCATGTACAATTCAGTATGTCATGAAACTCTATTCTTGTGGCTTTTTTTAGAAACACGGTGCAAATGCAGACGCTCACACACACACACACACTCACCTCTACGAACGCATGCACGCACACCCTACCTCTATGAGCACCTCCGAGAGACTGAGCCGGCAGATCTTGAGATTGATGAAGTCGACATAGACGCCTCGTAGTTGACATGCACGCCATATCGCTGAAAGAATAGCGCCAGAAAGCATGGAATTTAGGACTTGAACCCTGGTGGGCAGGTTCCACCACAAGGAAGCTAGCAATCTGAGCTAAGCTCAATTCCCTATTCTTTTCTTATTTCTATACCTACGTTTTGAAAATTCTGTGAAACAAAGAGGCCTTAACTCCCTGAACAGTGTACCTTCTAGTTCCTCACATATTGTAGCACTAGACGCTAAACCATGTTGCATGTTCAGCCAAGAACTACAATAAAAAACCAAACTCATTCTTATAATTCTAGGATTGGGATTCTCTGACCCGTGGGCCTCACAACATCGTGAACGATATGCCAACCACCCAATAAGTTGGGTGATTAAGTCAGATTGTCCCCCCCCCCCCCCCCTCACAATTCCGATGGCACAGAGAACTGTAGAGAACACTACATTCATTCAATTGAAGGAACCGCTTATTACACACCCAATGTTAATCCGTGGATTCGAACTTGTGCACACAATTAAATTCAGGTACATACCTAGTAATCTATCCATCCATCTACACTCGTGGATAAACGTTTACAATATTAGTCCACAACGTGAGTATACAAGCCCACCTTACAATACATTTTACGTGGTTATTCGTGCTTCATGTTCTTACCATACATAGCAGAATAAAAAAAAAGCCTTTTATTGGTTGGGTTTTATTTATTTTTCTGTGCATGAATTTTATTTATGTTTTAGTGCCCGGAGTGATGCCTACTTCATTGGCCTTCTCTTGGACAAGCTCCCATGCATCCCTGACGTGACGCATCTCAGTCATGGCCCCGCCTACGGCCAAGCGGATAACAAACTTGTTATCCACAACAAAGTGTGTCATGAAGGCCCGCCCGCTAGCGTTGATAGCCGCCAGTAGCTTGCGGTTCAAGGCCTCCACGGTGTCGTCGCTCTCGTGCCTTGGGCGGAGGCGGAAGGTCACGAGGGAGAATCTCCTCGGCACCACCACCTCGAACCTCTCGTCGGCCTCCAGCGCCCGCACGAACCACCTGGCCATGTCGACGTGCCTCCGTATGTATGCCCTCATGCCCGCCACGCCGTAGCGGCGCAAGACCACCCACAGCTTCATGGCGCGGAAGGGACGTGAAAGTGCAATCTGCCAGTCCTTGTAGTCGACCACCTCAGCTAGACTTTCTCCGCTAACATTGTTGAGGTATTCTGGATTGGTAGAAAGTGCTGAGGTCAGCGCGGCTGGGTTCACCACCCATAAGCAAGAGCAGTCCATGTTGGTGAGGAACCACTTGTGCGGGTTCATGCTCACCGAATCCGCAAGCTCGACGCCGTGGATGCAATCCTTGAACTCGGGGCAGATCAACGCGCTTCCAGCGTATGCGGCATCAACATGTAGCCACATGCCGTACCGTCGCGCTACCACCCCAAGGTCGCCCACCGGGTCGACCACGCCGAGCCCAGTCGTGCCGATGGTTGCGCACAGGTAGAGTGGCACGAGCCCGTTAGCCTCATCGGCCTCCACCGCCTCGCGGACACTGTCAGTGGTGAGGCCGTAGCCGGACGCGGCCGATGTCCGGATGATGCGGAAGTTGGACGGCGGGATCCCTACGATCCTGGCGCCCTTCTGGAAAGTAGAGTGGCTCTGGTCCGAGGCGTAGACCACCAACCTCAGGATGCCTTCGTGACCGCCGAGCCTGCTCAACGCGCGATCGCGCGCGGCCGCGAGCGTGCACACCACGGCCTCGCAGGTGCTCCCGTGCAGCACGCCGCCGCCGCCGCCGGAGAAAAGGAAGCGTTCCGGGAGGCCCACCAGCTTGGCCATCCAGTCCACCACGACACCCTCGAGCTCGGTCGCGGCGGGCGAGGCAACCCATGCGAACGGCACGACGTTGAGGCCGGTGGAGAGCATCTCGCCGGCGAATCCGGCTGTGCTCGCGTTCATCGGGTAGTAGGCGAAGAAGCTGGGGCTCTGCCAGTGCGTCAGCCCAGGGACGATGTGCCGCCGTACGTCCTCCAGTATCGCGTCCACCGGCTCACCGTCCTCGGGCGGGGCGTCAGGTAGAAGTGCACGGAGGCGCCCTGGCTCGGCGTTCGACCGGACAGGGTAGCTCTCGACGTCGCGGTAGTAGCCGTCCAGGAAGTCGACCACCGCGCGCGACTCCGCGGCGAATGTCGAGGGATCAGGTGGTGCGCTCCCCATAGCTATGGACGGACCGACGTACCCTACCTTTGCTAAACCCGCTTCGCCCGAAAGGTTTACAGTATCTAAATGCTAGTTGCTCCTACGTACAGTAGTACTTTGCTGGACAGCACACGTGGGTTGGTCGTTTTGCAATGGTACCGTGCGCGCCTCGTGTGTGTGACTGTGTGTATATATAGGTGGGAATAGTTCGAACGAACCAAGGTAGATAAACATTTTTTTATAACGACCGAAGCCCGGCGTTAAATTAATACTCCCTCCGTTTCATAACGTAGTGCATATAGATTTTTTTAAAAGTCAAACCTCACAGACTTTGACCTAGTTTGTGGAGAAAAATATTTACGTCTAGAATGCCAAACACATAGCATTAGATTCATCGCAAGATGTAGTTTCATTTTTTATATATTTGATATTGTAGATATAAATATTTTTCTCTATAAACTTGGTCAAAGTTTGCAAACTTTGACTTTTCAAAAGATCTATAGACACTACATTATGAAATGGAGGGAGTAACGCTTAATGCCCATGGACGGAAAGAGAGAAAGTGTTATCCAATTTACACATTGTTAGAGTAATTCAAGCAAGATACTAGTTGAGTTTGGTTAGAATTAGTATAAGCGATGATCAAGCTTGCCGGTAATTATTTTTGGAAACTTCACTTGTCCGTGTCATGTACTGATAGTCTACGTGTGACTAAAGTAGAAAGTTTTAGCATTGGTCGGTTCGCTTACCATCTAGTAATAGGTGTATCCGTGTCCAAGCATGGCAAGTATAGTGAGTCCTACTCCTACTAGGTTAGGGTATTTTATTTTATTTTTGAAATGGAGGCAAAAGATTTACCTCATCCATTAATTAAGCAGAAGAGAATTGCCCAGTTAATTAGTGAAAAACCGGACGAAAACCATCATAAACCGCTGAGCGGCACGCACAGGATACCCTACGCACACCTCTCCAAACAGGGCCTCGTCGAGACAGCACGCAGGCGTCATCGTCATCACTCCTCCCCTAGAAGGCATCATCGCCATGCCTAAACCCTGAGCAAACGACTCCGACTTCGCTGTATGCGATCGTCGACCCAACTCACACTATAGAGGCCGTGTGGAGCTAAATGAAGATCTGCGCCAGAACTCAGCCACCTGCGACCAGACCGCGCAGCTCCGACTCTGACGGAGAACTACGAAGGAGAACTAGGCACGGCTGGCGCCGTGGAAGATCACCGAACAGACCACCTGCTGCCCGTCATCATACGCCACCGGGACCCCGCCACCACAGCTTCGACTTCACAACAACAAACAAGCCGAGGCAATCCCGCAGACACACCGGAGAAGAGCCGACTACCTCAACCATTGTCGCGTCTCCGACATCGCTCCTCCCATCATCGTTGCCATAGAAGCCTCGACGCCAACACCGCCGTTCCACTGGTCCCGCTTGTTGATGCCCGGCTCCAAAGACGAAGCCCCCAAGGGGGAATACCACACCAAGGCGCCGCCATCATCTGATCGCACATGATCAAGGGGCACGGCACAAAGCCGAGACAGGGTCTTCACCCAAGCTCCCAACACAACCTCGGCCAAAATTCAACCCGCACTGGCGCCGTCAAGGCCACCAACCACCACCACCATCGAATCTGCCCGTCAACGAAGAAGCACTGAGATCCGCCGCAGCCAACTGTACCTCGTGGAGACCACCAGCGACCAAATTCCAGCACGAGGCGCCAGATCCATCAATGGCCGTCCGGACGTGGGACCACCAGATGCAGCGCGAGCCGCCGTGCCCTGCCGAGCACCATGCCGACAAGGAACAGAGGAGCGCTGCCCGAGGCCAAGAACCACCATGGTTCCGGGCCGCAGCCATACATCAGATGCGCCGACGGGCCCCACGCGTGCCACCGCGCCTGCCGGAGACCAAATCCGCTGCACCCGCAGCTAGAGGCGCCCTTACTTGCCATCCCGAGCCACCGAGCCGCAACCCAAGCAACAGCACTAGACCGTGCCACCGCACGACCGCTCGATGCCAGATCTGCGGTGCCCGAGCCCTTTGCAGTCCCGCACCGCCCACCAGCAGCGCGCCCTCACCGAGTTGTGCCAGATCTGCGGACACGCGCCCGGGCCGCGCCCGTGCAACGCGCCCTCGTCGTGCCTCCTGAGCCGACCGCGCGCAGACACGCTGGCCCTGCCAGATCCGAACCGCCTCGCGCCAACCAGCACCGGCGCCGCTCCCAGGCGCCTCCGCGCGCTCGCCGGCGACCACGCCGTCCCTTAGCTACCACGAGCTCGGTCGCGCCACGCCAAGTCCTGCACCCCCGCAAACGAGCTGCCCCGCGGTGCTCGTGCACCTCGCGTGCGCGAGAGAGAAGGCCCCCGGGCCGCGGCGGGAAGGGGTAGGGTGGGGTTGGGGGGTTGCGGCGGAGGTGGTTTAGGGTTGCTCCCGAGCCGCTAGGGGGAGCGACACGGGAGTGCTGACTAACTTACCTCAGATTAGGTTAGGGTATTGAGTCTAGCTATGCATCTATATAAACAGGTCATACCGTCTACTGTAAACACCAGAAAAAATATGAAAAGCAACAAAGATAAACATGAGGCACGATAAGTGCCTCTGGCTAATTTCGAGTTGTTGTGTTTGTGTGTGTGTGTTTTGGTCTCGGCGTTTGTGTGAGCGTCGGCGAGATCGTGCGTTCGATCCCTGGGAAAACACAACAATTGGTATCAGAGCAAGGTTTGGAGGCTTTGCCGTCAAGTTGTGTTGTGGTGGAGTCAGAGGATTCTTCGTCGCCATCCAGTTGCGTCACAGGCGATGGAAAATCGAAGAAGAGGATCATGTCGACTTTGAAGGCAAGAGGCGGTGGTGTGACCGTCCAGTACCCGATGCTTGAAGTGGATAATTATGGGGTGTGGGCCGCGAAGATGAAGATCTTCATGCGTGCACATGGAGTCTGGACATCGGTGGAAGGCGACGTTGTGGTCGACGAGAAAAAGGACCAAGAGGCATTCACCGTCGTGGCCGTAGGTGTGCCTGATGTCGTTTTCATGACCATATCGGAGAAATATACGGCAAAGGAAGCTTGGGAGGCTTTCAAAGAGATGCACGCTGGAGATGATCGTGTTAAGAAGGCGCATATACAAGCTCTAAGGAGGGAGTTCGAGAGGATGAGCATGAAAGAATCAAAAGGGGTTGGCGAATTTGCATTGAAGCTAATTTCCCTAGATCAAAGATGGAGGACATCATGGTTGTGAAAAAATTACTACGGGCCATTCCCAACAAGTTTCTACAGATCGTTGGCACCATAAAGCAGTGGGGTGATGTGACGCAAATGTCGGTGATGAGATGTGTCTCCCCATGTTCAAGCAACCGATGAGAAGACGAAGATCAACGTGAAGATGGACGCGCACACGTTAAGTTGAGTTCCTGCATGAGACTATGTGTTTGGTCTGCATGTAGCACGCTAAGATGTATCAGCGTGGGCTGGTAATTCGGACGATGTGTTGGTTCCAAGTATGTGAATCGAGTGTTTGGATTAGGAGGTGATTGTTAGAGTAATCCAAACAAGAGGCTTACGTCGCGCTGTTTTCAGCTGGTTTAAAACAAACCTTTTCCATTAGTATAAGCGTGATCAAGCTTGCCGGTAATTAGTTTTTGGAAAGTTCACTTGTCCGGGTCATGTACTAGTAGCCTACGCGTGACTAGAGTAGGAAAGTTTTAGCATTGGTCGGTTCGCTTACCATCTAATAGGTGTGTCCGTGTCTAAGTATGGCAAGTGTCGTGAGCCCTACTCCTACTAGGTTAGGGTATTGAGTATGGCCGTGCATCTATATAAACAGGTTATGGCATCTACTGTAAACAACAGAAAATTTGCGAAAAGCAATAAAGATAAACACGACAAGTACCTCTGGCTGGCTAATTTCTTGTTGGTGCATTTGTTTGCATGTGTTTTGGTCCCGGCGTTTGTGTGAGTGCCGGCAAGATCGTGTGTTCGATCCCCGGAAAAACCCAACAGAAAATACACACAGAGAAGCTAGATGTTTGCCGGTACTGACTGGTAACACACAACAATGGACAAAATAACACCCAAGGACACCTAGTCGACGATGAAGAAGGACATAGTCTGCTCCAAGTGCAATGCTGCTCCGCCTTAAATCTTTCGCGCCGAAGGGAACCCTTGTCCCTAACCGCACACGACACGGGACCGTCATGAAAAACCCATCCCTTTGCAAACAATGCCCCCCCCCCCCCCCCCCCCCCCCCCCTCCCCGCGCAAGTGTCACAGCCACCTGCACCGCACTGTTGTCGAAAGATTGGCGGGTCGTGGGCTCAAAGACGATGCCTTCAAAAAGGGTAAGACACGCTGCCGGCTAACCCAAAAGGATCGAGGATTTTCACTCGGAGCATAGAAAGTATGAGGAGATGGCCGCGACAGCGCCTTCATGAAGGAAACAACACGCACGGGCGTCACCACCACCGGCTCCGAACATGCGCTTTCACCCCGCTCGAGAGATCGTCGCCACCATATCCTCGTGCATCCAGCCACCGAGATGGCAGTCGAACCACCTCCCCCGCTCACCACTCGCCAATCGTCACACCATACTCATGACCATGACCATCAGCCGACACCCTACTAGCAGCCCCCGCCTGAGCGCCGCGACTCCCACCACCCAGAGTCGCCACCCCAACATCCAACCTCTAACCTGCATCCCAAACACAACCAAAAGGAAAACGAATGCCACAACTACCGGGAGACACATCATCGACCAACCACGTGCACGCCAAAACCCCGCCAGATACGGCGTCCCGTAGCCCCTGACAGATCCCCGCACCAGATTCGGCGGAGGCTGAGTCGTCCGTGGAAAGCCTGAGCAGGCATTATGGCCCCGACCCCAGCTCGGATCTCGGCGGCGGCCTGATGCCACACTCGCATGTCGACCATGCTCTGGGAGGTAAACACCTTCGTCAGACCCTACGCCACCGCCGTTGAGAAACCTACTCTAGAAGAGAGCCACTGCCGCTACACCGCATCCATTGAGGAAGTCGGCCAAAGTCGAGCCAGCGACTTGGGCGCGATGCAGTCCCTATTGACCAAGGCTGGGCGCGAGAAGATGCCCGCGGGGAGGAGGGTGATGACTATAGTTTTGCTCGCCTCCCAAGTCGCCCTTGTGAGAGCGACGTGGGGCCAAAACGTTTATCGAATTTTGCGGGGCCTCAAGGGCTGGTAGGTAGATTAACAATGGTATGCATTATGAGAAGATTTGTGTAACTCTTGGTGATCCATATTCATTGATTGCGAGGGCGACACGAGCCGAAACGTTTTTCTAATCTTGCGGTGCCTCAAGGGTTGGTAGGTGGTTTTTTTTTTATGCAGATGCTCATATACACGTACGCACACTCATCCCTATGAGCACATCCGATTGATTGAGTCAGCAAATATTAAGATTGACGAATTTGTCATAGACGCCTCGTAGTTGACGGGCACGCCAACGAATAGTGCCGAAAAGCTTCGAATAAATCGAGGAAAATGCGACCACCTATGCCAAGCCTAGGATTTGAACCCTGATCGGCAGGTTCTACCACACAGAACCTAACCATCTAAGCTAAGGTCAGTTCGCAGGGTTGGTACGTAGGTGCTTGATAAGTACATAAATAATGGTTTGCACTCTGAGAAGATTTGTGTAATTCATCCTGATCCCTATTCATTGATTGAGTGGTGTATATATTTACACGTTCAAGGTATATATTACTACTTCCCGCAACAAAAAAGGTACATATTACTACTTTTTTTTTGAACACTACTTTTTAATGTTTCTTAAAACGAGAGATGGGCTACTCAGCAGAAAGCTACAAAGGGAGCACGACGTACGAGCCTTGTGGTGCCCGTCTGGTGCGGCGTCAGCTTCCAGCCGGTACAGGTCCACACGAGGTTCACTTCCACCGTTCCACGTGTTCATTTTTCTGGTCACCAAAACAGATAATGGCACCTTGCGCCTGCCAACTGGATTGGCAAATAAATCAACACTAGCAGAACGGCCGTGCCTTGCTAGGGGCTATCCGTCATGTTATTTTCAACACGCGGGCTCAATACAGAAACCCCACCCCACGACGCATCCTTATCTTTTCCTGTCGGATCGCTCCCTTCCCGCTCAGTTTCCCGCCGTAGCGGGATATTTCTCGCTGGAGGCTCCTCCTTTAAAACCAGATGACGCCCACCTCACCTTCTCGCCATGCGTTTCAATAGGGATGAATTTTTTTATATTTACAATACAATAGCGCGGGTTAAACTAACACATACTATTGACACAAAACAACAAATAACTATAGATATCATTCTCAAAAGTCCATTCAACTTTGCAAATGCACACTCACGTGGGAGGCGAGTGACAATCTGAACGTATTCTTTGTCACCAATAAGCTCCACCTCCACCTCCAGCACACATACCATTCATTGCTAGAAGGGATAATTGTCGTTCTTCTCTTCCCCGTCCTTCCCTACATCTTCTGCTCCTAGCCTCTTCGCCAACCCATTTCATTGGCGCCAACCAGCACCACGTCAACACCAGTGCGTTCATCAGCGACGCCTTATCTTCTTATTCCTGAATACTCATTTCTTCTCCAACATCATGGATCACTTGGTTGCTTTAGTTTTTTTTTCTTCTTATTCTTGGAACACACTTTTTTTCTACTATAGCATGAACCATCTGGCCAATGTTGTGTCGTGTTGTCCTCACCCGTGAATGTTTCGGCAACCGTCAGCGTGTGGACATCCTGCAGAACATGGTCGTCATCCATCTTGGTGAACGCTAGATCGCCCATGTTGCGAGCGCACGGTGGCCGTTGTCCTTGTTGTCAAGCGATGCTCGGCCATGTCGCTGAGAGCCTGTTGATCGTCCTTGCCCACGAGCACTTTCAAAATGATTCAGCGCGATTAACTGCTTGTTTGATTAATTACACAAATAATTAATGGACTATCTAATTCTCTGCATGCCTAATTAACTGCCAACCAAATCAATTAATTATCTGACTAATTGAAAAAAATTCCTACTTCTAATTATCTGTAGGCATAATTAACTCTCTACCTAATTAATTAATTAATTGCTGACTTGGTTTCCAAATTGATTCGGTGCAAAAAATAATCCTATTGAAATGGCCTAATTAATTGCATACGTAATTAACTATCTAGCTAATTAATTTCATTCATGGTTTGATTTCCGAATTGATTCAATGCTCGATTTCCAAAATATTTTCGCATGAATGGCTGCTATGAACGACGACGACGACTACCGAGTATTGTAGGACAGATTTCCTTAACGAAATTTTTGACATTTGAATGGACACACTTGATTTGAGAATGTAGCATGTTTGGCTCTTTGTATGACTGATAAGAAATATAATATGACCGCATCCACGAATGCGTGTATGTGGCGGTCCGACGACCTGCCTTCCACCACGTCCGCCGTCGACGCCATGATCCACGCCCTGGCATTGTCGAGCATCGCGCCGGCACCAACGACGACTACCGAGTATTGTAGGACAGATTTCCTTAACGTAATTTTTGACATTTGAATGGACACACTTGATTTGAGAATGTAGCATGTTTGGCTCTTTGTATGACTGACAAGAAATATAATATGACCGCATCCACGAATGCGTGCATGTGGCGGTCCGACGACCTGCCTTCCGCCACGTCCGTCGTCGACGCCAAGATCCACGCCCTGGCATTGTCGAGCATCGCGCCGGCACCAGGCCCCGTCACGGCGTCCTCCATGGTGTCGCGTACGGCGTCCCTCCGCAGGGGTGCACGGATGTGTACGCTCATAACAAAAAAGATATGTTATTTTTGTTGTATTAGGAAACTTGTGATTGTCAATTAATAGTAGAGATAATGATAATAGTAAATGGCATAGTGTGCGGGATTAGCGATTTGTTATTGAGAAATATCTCATTTTGTTTTGAAAAGTTATCGAGAAAAATCTTATGTCTGCCTTTTAGGAAGGTGATCTCAAATATATGGTGTGATTTCTGAAATCTTAATTACCTACTATTTATGTGATTGAATTAATGTAACACCTGCCAAAGCAAGCACGAAACAAGATCTCCCCCTTTAATGGGATTTGGTTTTTTAATGGGAGGAAGAAAATCCAGTGAGAAGGGGTGGTGGGAGGTGAGACGAAAAAAATCAGACAAAAAATAGCCAGACGAAAATAAACCGTGGAGGCGAGGCTACCATCTCCACTTTTAGGAGTAGAGATTTCGCGAACCAACATGTGGTTGGATGGTTAGGAGGACAGTGGTATCCCCAGCCCACTAGGGTTCAAGTCCTGGTGCTCGCATTTATCGTGGATTTATTTCAGGATTTTCAGCGATGCGCGTTCAGTGGGAGGAGACGTTCCCGTTGACTACGAGGCGTCTACGGTGACTTCGTAAAATCTCAATATGATATGCCGGCTCAGTCTCTCGGAGGTGCTCATAGGGGTAGGGTGTGCGTGTGTGCGTTCATAGGGGCGAGTGTATGCGCGTATATATAAGCGCTTGCGTCTGTACTGTGTTAAAAAAAAATCAACATTTCTCGCATATGTACCACAAAAATGGTCACGTGCTCGCCACAATTGAAGACTTGGTCCAGCCGGTACAGGTCCACATGAGGTCCATAAAAATGGTCACGTGCTGGCCATAATTGAAGACTCGGTCCAGCCGGTGCAGGTCCACACGAACGAAGTGAAGATATATTTCAACGTGCTTGGTATGCTTAGTACACTGATGCTTGACGGGCTTATAGAACACATACATGGCAGTGACGGCGTCGCAATAGACGATCATGCCGTGTCGAAGGGGGCGATGTAGCTCTCGAAGAAGTTGCCGATGCCAGATTCAGACACGACACTGGTGAGACACGTTGTAGCTCTCACGACCAGGAGACGAGGTTATCACCGAGAAATTTGCAGTAGCTCGAGGTATTCATTTTTTTTTTTTTGAGGAGTCGTTTTTTGAGGAGTCGTTATTTATTATATGACACTTTGACAGCTATGTACCATAAAAATGGCCACGTGCTCGCCACAGATATTGAAATTTTATTTGTTATATAACTATCATTTAATCAGCAATATGGCGAAAAGTAGCTGCTATTTATTCTGGAGCATTTATTCCATGACGTTGTAGATTGTTTTACATGGCAATCACTTTCAGACATAATCGACTAACAATTACTTAGTTTCGTAGTAAAGTGGAGACGCCCCACAACATGGATACCATATAAGCACACACGCATTTAGATATTTGTTGGTAGTTCTATATTGAACCACACACTACTCAGAAGATATCTCATATAGAAAACAAAAGGAAACAAAATCTTTCTCCAGCTGGTTCAGGAGAAAAACTCTTGAGATGAACCATCTTTAAATGGCACTCAAAATTTAAGGCAGGATTGCCTTTTGACAAAGTCCAATGCACAACTTTGACTACGAGATTTACTTATCAATTCTTAAAAAACTAGTAAAAAGAAAAGGTATGACACAAAAGTATTTTGCAAGACAAATACTCCTACATGCTACTTCCATATACACTCATAAAAATATTAGTGGTCAAAGTTTTAAAACTTTGACTACACGCAAAATAATGTCCTCATATTTATGATACAGAGGAGTATCAATTTATTATCCACACACATCGACTACACACAAAATTATGTTCTTATATTGTGAAACAGAGGAGTATCGATCATCGTGAACCCAAGTCAAGCTGCGGGATGGGCTCTCGCGGTGCCCCTGGCGACCGCGGTGGCGACCACCCTCCCACCACTGGCGACACCCCACGCAGCCCCCTACCTCCCATCCAGCTTGCCCCAGCCACCGCAAGCCCCTCCACCCTCCGAGTGGGTGCACACACCACCCTCGGCAGCTAGTTCATATGAGCCACCTCATTCTCCAACTCGTCGTCACAGCTTCTTCCCCCATTTCTGGAAATTAATAGATTTTTGCATACACATGTGTTCTAGCAAAATAGAAAGCAGGGGCGGAACTACACCCCAGGCCCAGGACCGGGGCGTGGCCTTTTTCCCTAGCTATATACCTAGCAATATTTCTCGGTGGGCCCGTGGCATAGCTCAGCACACAGCCAAGGCCCAGCAAGTTACGATCCCCTAAAAAAGAACCCAGCCACCCAGTCCTGCCAGCGCCGCCGGGCGCCAGCCGCCGGCGAGGGTCGGGCTCTCCTGCTGGGTTCCCAGCACGCACTATCGTGCAGGGCGAACCAGAGGCCAGCACGTGTCCTGGTGGACCCCACCACTTAAACAACCCAGCGTATCTCTCTAATTGCAGTTAGGTTCCACAAAATCAGAAAAACGACATGTTTCTCTCCCGCGTAACAACAGATTGCCGCCAAAATCTCTTTCGTGGCTTCATCCTTTCTCCTACCAATCTATTCCATTGTTAATTGTTGCCCCCTGGATCACAGGAGAATAGATCAAGATTGATAGAAAATTGTCCTCTCCGTGGATCAACATCTACGGTGTTCTTCAGCATGGACGGAGCTCCTGGCACTTCATCGTCCGTAGGTATGTTCTTGCGCCTGGAATGGAATGTACAGATTATCAACACTCTTGATCATACGAAGGTGATAAGATTAAAAGAAAGAAAGAAACAAACAAAGAGTTGAATCTATGACATGCAAATTATTCCTTCAGATATAGCTCCCCGTACTTCATCTTCTGTAGCCCCGTTTCTTTCAAACACATGCAAATTAATCCTTCGGAATTGCATTATAATTCTGTTAGTTGATCACTCCTACGATGTTGCGAACATTATGCATCAGAGTACCACCTAAGTTTATTCTAAATTTTACTGCATGAGATTTCTCCTTTGACATATTCTCTTTTTTGCTAACTCTAATGATAGAGATGACTGTGTCAAAGAAAAAGATCGATATTTTGCTAATGCTCCTGTGAATACCATGTGTTGTTTTGCAAAACGTTTTGTTCTGTCTTTAAGCGCTTTTCAGGTTTCACTAAAACCAGGACTGTGAATATCGTGTGATTTTATACTCCGTGTGTCGGCCATGAACTAATTAGTACATGATGATTTTTATGTTGTGTAGATCATGACGCCACAAATGCGGGAGAGGCAGGTGGAAATACAAATGATTATTACATCAAAAGGTTAAAACCAGAGATAGGAATGGAATTTGAGAATGACGATATAGCATATGAGTTTTACAATACATATGCCGGACATGTAGGTTTCAGTGTCAGGAAATCTTGCCATGATAAATCCTCAACTACTAATGTTATTCGAACAAAGAAATTTGTATGCTCAAAGGCAGGTTACAAGGACAAGAGCAAGGAACAATGTCAGAGGAAGCGAGCAGATATAAGAGTTGGTTGTCTGGCAGAGATGACCATCAAAATAAGTGCTAATGGAAAATATGTTGTAAGCGGCTTTGAGGATGCTCATAATCATGAACTCGTGACTCCAAGCAAAGCCCATCTACTGCGATCCCAAAGAAGAATTACAGAAGGTCAGAAGGCCCAAAATTGACATATTGAATTATTCAGGTATTAGACCAAAATCTGGCCATGAAGTGATGAGTAGACAAGCAGGGGGTCGACAGTGACTTAGCTTCGGTCAAAAAGATTATAAAAATTATCTCCGATCAGCGTATGCAATCAATCCAAGAAGGAGATACAGGTGCCATTCTTCAATACCTACAGGACAAGCAGATGGAAAATCCTTCCTTTTTTTATGCTATACAAATAGATGAAGATGAGATGATAACCAATATATTCTGGGCAGATGCAAGATCAATATTATATTATCACTACTTTGGTGACGTGTCATTTACTTTTTGATTAACACTATGTAGACTTCTGTGGTGTCATCGTACTCGGGATGGCCAACATCTCAAAATCACCAGCCGCCAACTAGCACTCAACCAAGTCAGGTATAATTTTATTAGTTAATCGCTAGAAATTAAAATGCACATGCACATGTCATTCACTTCTATTGACTTTTGGATCAACATTGTATCTAGAGTTCCCAAATGTTATCGGACTCGGGATGGCCAACATCTGAAAAATGACCAGCTGCCAATTAAGGTATTGTTCACTTACATGTCATATTCCCAATTCAAGTTTATATCTCACAAGAAATCATTTCTTTGTTCTTCCAGGTCTTGGGTAGTCAATCAAGTCACATACAAAATAAACACTTTTAAATAGCTCTATATAAACTTTGTATCTCAGGATTGCTCTACAAAACAGTTACCTTGTGATGTAATAATTTATGTTGCCATTCCTTCTGATGTTAGATGCACAATGGTTTATGCTCAGATAGAGATATATACATGAATATGAATTAGTTGCTGGTTATTCCTTTTGATATGTTAGATGTGTAACTGTGGTTTAGTTTTCCATTTAAATGTGGTCTTGGGCACTACATCTATCTATCTATCTATTATATACTAAAAGGAAAATACGGGTCAAAATAGAGAAATATGCTAGAAATTTCCACATTAATTAGAAAATGCTGGCCGTCAATCTGATAAACCTATTAAAACTATTAATCCGTGACCGTTCAATCTGCGTAACATGAGTTAGTAAAAAAAATAGTTAGTCAAAACAACATATATAACATGGTGGAAAAAATGGCCAAATAAATTACGTACAATCAGTTTTCCTCACGCGGTCATGCCCGAGATCCCATCTATCCTCCGTATCAAAAAAGGATCACGTGTATCCTGATCTCCCGATCGATCCTCCTATGGATCTCCTTCCTCAACTCCCATATGCGTGCACGGGCCTCCTCTTACCCTCAACTCGCCTTCTCCTCCGGTTTATATATCTCCATGAAGCTGGGTTTAGGTTGCCTCCATCATTGCTGCCGAATCGCTGCCCAGGTGACGCAGGTCCGGATCGTTGATTACTTTCCGGCGAACATACAATAAGTGACTCCTTGCTGGCAGCTGCATTTGGCCGAGGGAAACACACACATACAAGAGGTAATCAGGTTGATTGTTTCCTTCTGTGAACACACGTACAAATACTTCTGACTGATTTATTTGATCTGCATCATGCACACGAGGCAGCACACCCAATTGATTACAAGCGGCCAGGACGCGCCTGTGTTTTTTTCCCTCTCATATGGTGGTGATTGCACGTACCAGGAGCAGATCAGATGGATGAACCAAAGATACATCACCTTCAGGCATCCAAGGAACATTGACATGATTTGCGTGCTCTTGTGTGATGATGGGCGGTCCAAAGACTACCAGCCAAAGGCAGAATCAAAGACGGCACAATAAGTTCGTCTACCAATTTGAATTTTGTGGAGTCGACGATTTTGTTTGGATATATCATTCTCTTTAGATCCAGAAACATTAAAGGTACAATAAGTTCACTTGCAGATTTGAATTCAAATGGATCTCTTGCACATTGATTCATGGCTTATCACCTTCACGCACCCAAGGAAGATCGACATGATCTGAAGAAAAATACGGATAAAAAATAGAGAAATATGCTAGAAAATCTGACAAAAATCAGAAACATCCGGCGATTAACTAAACTAACTAGATGATTTCAATCAATAGATCTTCAGAATAGTCTATTGACATCAAAGTTCAAAATAAGTACCCACCTATACCCTAGATTTGTTTTATGGCGTACCCCTTAGATCTCCCGTCTAGCTAGCTAATTAACAAAAGGTTGCTAATTCCATCTTGAAAAGAAAGACAGGAACAAGATTAGGGTTAGGGACTCCCACTTTGTGTCCTCCTGCATGCAGTGGCGGTCATAGTGTTCGCCTCAGTTTCCTCGCCTGGTGGACCAGGACTCCCCTTCCATGTCCTTATGAAGGCCGCTATGTGCCGCCGCTGCTGTCGCGTGTACGGTGTCCTCGGCTGCTCGACCAGGCCTCCATGATGTGCAGACATGTTGGCGATGCAAGAAGCTAGGTACGAGATCGGCTGAATACTAGCCTCACACAGTAGCAACAAGATTAATCAAAGACCTGCCTCATGCACTGCCTCCATGTTGTGCATGCTTGCCGCTACAGCCAAGCCTCGGGTGTGTCTTCTTGCACGCTAATGTTGCTGCCATGCCCACATGCATGCGCTGTCCCAACCGCCATATTCTCCTCAGTTCCCTCGGCCAGTCGATTCTCCTCCCACTGCATGCATGTCACCCCATGTTTTCAAAGCATCCCTGAGGCGACGCCTAGGCGACGCCTAGGCGTCGGAGCGCTCCCCCACCGCTTTGGAAAATCGGCCGCTTTAGGCGCCTAGGCGTCCAAAGCGCCCGCCTAGGCGTCGCCTAGGCGCCAAAGCGCCCCGCCTCCCTAAGGCGTTAAGGCGTCGCCTTAAAAACCATGATGTCACCATCGTCACATTTCAATCTTACATCATGTATGCATCATGCATGCACCCGTGCAAGGTCGATCGATCAATTGAAGATTTTTCTCATGCACATGGCTGGATGCCTAGAGTCAGGTAATGCGTATACGTGACAGGTATCTTTCCTTAATTTGTTTGACTTCTCCATCTATTTCTTTGCAAAATGCAGCGTACTGTTTCTCTCTACAAGTTTGTGAGCATCAGCAATGTAAAACAAAGAGGTACGTATATATCAAATGTGATTATGTGTGTAATTGCTCCATTGTGGACTTTCAATTTTATCGCATATATATGTAAATTGTTCTTATATGAAGTTCATATACATGTAAATTGTTCTTATATGATGTTTTTTTTTAAAAGAGCACTGACCGAAATTTTCACAGATTTGCTAGCGAAAATAAGGAAACAACTAGGACGCTTGAAATTCATGAGCACCAAAGAGTATACTCAAAATTTACAAGAACTGATATTTTTGCAGACAAAATTAGTTATGCGATTTCTCTTACCAACATAGGTGACAAGTATCATTTGAAGTTGGCTAATGATGTTGTGTCTTATATGTCATTTTATTGGATCACATTTTGTATCAATTGTGACATATATTTGTGCTGTAAATAGTTCAACTGATATTAAAAGGGCATACTGAAATAGTGAAATGAAGGTATTTAGTAACAAGGAACAACAAATTTGTACTATTGACCTTTTTTTGTACCAAAACTACTTGATTTGGTGGTATTTTCTTCATTTTGTATTATAGTGTGGTGAGGAGAAAAGAATTCAAGGAGAGGACATTACTAACTATGTAACACATGATCATGAATTATTTTTGAATTATGTATGTATAAGGTCCAGAACTAATTCCAAATAATGTGGTACACTATCTCTAATCCAACTTAAATGTAAGTCATATTTACTATTTACCATCCAAAGATCTATAAGTTCACCATCTAAAACCAAGAATTACTATCATTCAAACGATGAAGTGATATTACTATTTTTCCATGAAATATATTCCAATACGTGAAAGGGGAGTTCTTCTTATGATGAAAATCAACAAATGTATGTCTAAGGGCAAAATCTGTTTACAACCATTACATGACGAACAACCGAGATAAATGTCAAATATTTAGTTATTATCTACTAAAAGCAAAATACGGAGGAAATTAGAGATATTGGTTAGAAAATCTCACGTTAATCAGAAAATACCGGCCCTTCATTCATCAGATCTTAATAAATAAAGATATTTTAGCCGTTTGATCTACGTAACTAATATAACACGGTGGGCCAGTGAAGATTTACGTGACATATAGATGTACAAACCTACGTTCAAGGAAAATAATATTGGGTAAGAACTAACAAACAACCCCACTAGGTATAGTCCTAAGAAAAAGAAACTGGCCATGTCACGTCCGCTCAAGAAACTGCCGATGTCACATCCGGCTCTCACGGAGGCCGCAGTGGCAAGCGCTGCCCCCGTTTCGTCTCACATAAATCATTATCACACTCGCTCCTCTCCTCTGTGCCCTGCCGTGGATCCTCTTTCAGTTTCTACCGGTTATGAACTCAACAATGATAAGCACATACCCAATCCTAGCTCCAGGTGTGACATAAACATGCACGTATATATTGTACGACTACCTCGGAACAAGAACAAACTGCCGATGTGGCGATGTCACGTCCACCTCTCACGCAGGCAGTAACGGCAAGCGTCGCCGGCTCGCCGCATCAATCATCATTACAGATGCTCCTCTCCTCTCTGCCCTACCGTGAACCCTTCTCCAATCTCTACTGGCTGTGAGTTTAACAACGACACACACGTACCCAACCCTAGCTCCAGCTGGGACATGAACTTGCACGTACATATGTACAACGACTGCTGCCTATTTACAATCCATATCTTTTCTGGCGTCTGTATGTTGTACGTTTGGCCAGCGATGAATCAGATCAGAAGGTCATGCTAGCTTTGCAAGGGAGCAGGAATAATTATAGCCACGTAGCTATTTGTACTCTTCTTGCCATTTGGCAGCGCGGGTGCAGCTATTTGTACTCTCCGCTAGGTTTAGTTCTCAATCCAACGCATCATTATATCAGATGATGTGGAACTTATTAGGTCCAATGTTGTCCTAGACACATGGTCCCCGGCGCATGGCTGGTGCCGAATGAGGTTAAAGTATAGATTAGGTGTCAAATAGGCATCACGCATTGTTATACAAAAATAGATACATGCTCTTCAAGTGCTGCCGCCGTTCACCTCAGTGTTCTTAGTCAGTCGACCATCATCCCCATACATGCAGATGAAAGTCAGAAGCGGCAAGTTCCAAACTTGCCCAATGCTTTGCAAAATCAATCAAACATTTGTCCCATGAACGCAACCCATATCTCAGCACAATAGCACGTGTAAGTACCTTATCTTGCCTCATGTATTTCTTTATAATACATGATACGATCTCTAGACTTTTATATATTTTCTAAATTGCCTGATTCATCCTGTGGAAGACACGCAAGGTTGCATAACTCCCCTCGAGAATGTGTTCACGCACGTGTCGCGGCGGACTCGACCCATGCAGTTAGGTATGAGATCGAATAAAGACTTCCAATGCCGGTGGGTGCATTAGGTACAGGATCGATGGTACACCTCCACATGCATATATCTAAGAGCTAGCTACTAGCACGTGACATGTATTTATTTTACAGCTTCATTTCATTAATTTGCAGGAAGCTTCATTTGATTTGGCACCATTGATTACTGAACCTTAGGCTACTCTAACAATTTATCTGTTAATTTCTTACTTTTTATAAACTCCAGTTATGTATGCAAGCACGAACCATACAAGGAGACCGAATAGGAATAAAGCCATATGCAAAACTACAATGAGACATATACCTACATACCTACTCTATAGAACATAGGTTGGTTATTTTGCAGCTCGATGCCCGACTGTATTAACATATTACTTCAAAAAAGGGAATCAATATCATTAGATATTTTGCATAATATAATTTTTACTTATGATCAAAATAATCACATATTCATAGATAGAACAAACATCAAAGTTACACCCTAACAATGGAGCAAAGTTTAAAATATTGTGTGTATTTTTTTGTGAGGACACCTTAAAAAGGACCGTCGATGAAAATTCTTGACAATGAAAGTGGTATGTAAGAGTATAAAATACGTGCAAAGATAAAAATAAATAATTAACAATTTTATGCAATCAAAATTTCTCATGAATTGCAAGGGACACGTGCTAGAGTGTAGAGTTCTTGCAAGCGGGATCAATAAAAAAATTAAATTCATTTCTCCAATACTTTCAAAAAAATGGTTTTGACCATAGAAATCACACCCCACTGAGAGATGCGTTATACTCTTACAGTGTGAGCGATCACAACTTTGAGTCAATTACAAAGCTTTTCACAAGTGCAAAGTGCACTTGACTCTTTGAATTAAGTTTTTAGGTTGGTTTGATCGAATTATATGGGGTTTATGTGGCACAAAATCATTCTACTAACAAAAATCGCTAATTATTGTGATTGTATAAGTATTTCCTACGAAAACTTACGTACGCAACTTTAACTTGGCTGATCAAAATATGTCGTATTATTGCATTTGTCAGATTTGCAATATACTGCAACATGAATTATTTTCAAAGTTATATGCACGGTTGAAATCAATCAATATGGTCAAATATTAATGAACCATGGGTACTATAAATTTTGGGAGTTATTATATAAAAAAATTATGGCTGATGATTGATTAGGTACTAACATTAGCATCAACGCAAGAGTAAACAAATAAGCTTCGATTATTGAAACCATACTATCGAGGGGTGCGTTGATCATTTTCTTTATCCACTTCTATATGCAAGCAATAACCATATAAGGTGGTCGTATATGAGAGAAAGTAGATTAATCTGTATAGCCATACACAAAATGTCAATAGGGTGTACAGTTGCAGACATACGGTAAAGAGCGTACAACAACTGATCTAGCAAGGGCTTAGGTATAGGGTTAGTTTTGTTGTCATCCTTACAACTTAACACTTGACTGAATAAATAGATAATCAAGAAAAAGTCAACAATATTAGAATTTTGTTACAAAAAGTATAAATATTCTATGGCACGACTATTAGACACATAAGAAAAGTATTTATATGCAAGATAAAGGTAAAAGATGCACCTTCAGAAATGTATTAACGCCCATCCCAAAAATTGAAAAATGCATCAACAACTAAAAAATTATTTATACATGGGATAAATAAATATTTAACGCTTTTGACGTTGTACGGATCTTGCCCTCGCATTTGCGAGGGCCATCTTGCTAGTTTACTTAAAAGCGCTTTCACCAATTTGTGATTTCCCCTGTACCGTGCTATTGAAAAGCAGAGAAGCAGAGAAAAATGGATAGCTCTCATACTTCAAAGTTCAGTTCGAGAGCTAGTTAGCTACTAGTACAGAGGTAGATGAATTAATGAATCTTCACGCACCTTTGCCTGTTGAGTCTGCATCGAGCTCGCACCTTCTAGTGCGACTGCGCGGCATCACGGCCACCGGCTGACCGCGCAGCAGTTCCACCATGGCACCATCTCCCAGGGAGCGGGCCGGCCAGAACCTTGGCCTGGCCTTGGGTGCGCCGGAGACGGGCAGCACTAGCCGCGATGGCTCCCATCTTGCCGCCGGCCAAGGACACGGCCGGGCGTGCCGCAGCGCGCCTGAGGCGAGCAGATCTAGCCGCGACGGATCCCATCTTGCCTCCAGCCAAGACCACGGCCCCAGGCAGCGCAGCGTGCCGGAGGCGAGCGGCGCTAGCTAGCGGCGACGACTCCCGTCTCACCGCCTTCCAACCCCACGGCTCCGGGCGGCGAAGCGCGCCGGAGACAGACGGCGCTAGCCGCGACAGCTCCAGTTCACTAAGCGCGTCGGAGACGGGCGGCGCTAGCAGCGACATCTCCGGTCATGCTGCCGGCCACGGCCCGGACGCCGGATTTCACCTCGTCATAATCCTCTCTCGCAGTCGAATCAGTGGCTGTGGAATAGGGAGTGACAGCAGTAGTGTGCTGGGATAAGGCGAAGAAAAATAATTATTTTCAATAAATTAGAAAAAGGAAAATATTTTATTGAGTGTTGGGGTCCACCGGGACACGTGCTGGCCGCTGGTTAGCCCAGCACGATAGTGCGTGCTGGGAACCCAGCAGGAGAGCCCGACCCCGCCGGCGACTTCCCCCCGCTCCCCGCCTCTCCGCCCGTCCGCCCTTCCTCCCATCCTTCGGCCGTCCTCCCGTGGCCCCGTTAAGCCGTTCCCCGGTGGCCCGGTCGGCCGGCTGTCCCCGCTGGCTGCTGCTGCTCGCCTGCTCTAGCCGGGCGCCGCCGTGCCGGCTTTGCTTCGGCGGTCCGGCCTCTCCCCGTCTCCCGGTCTAGCTGGCTGCTGGCCCCCGCTCCGCCTCTGCTGCCACTCCTCTCGTCTGCGATCTGCTAGCTGGGTAATTTCTGATAAATCAAGATTTCCTCTCCTTTGCAACCAGTGTATGAACTACGAAGAAATTTTAATTGAATTTGAATTGAGAAATTGTGTATCAGTGTATATGTGTTAATCAGTTAATGTGTATGTGTATGTTCAGTCATCACTCATCAGTCCTATATCTATATGTATTGTTGATTTGAAAGTGAATGCATTTTTATATGAATTTCATTTCATGTTGTAGAAATAGAAGATGAAGAGATATTTTTCATCGGTGTCCGCAACGTAAAGGTCTACACCCGGGGTTTCAGCTCGAGGGAATCAAGGGGCTGAGAGGACTGAATCAACTCCACAAACTGAAACAACCGCAGAAATGGGGCCACCGCCTTCGCCTTCAAGCAACCCGCCTTCAATCTCAACTCAAGAAAGTAACATTTTTGCTATTCCTGCTTTTGCTCGTGCTCAACTTAGTGAAGGTGATATTAAACCTGATCCTGGTCTTAGGAAACCTATTGAAAGTTTGGCTCCGGACATTAGAGATGTTGCTAGAAGGATGTATATAAATATGGGTCCATGCCAACCAACTGATCATAAATATGAAAAATCAACTAGAGGAAATTCTTCTAAAGAAAGAAGCTTTCAAGCTAGTTAGTTCAAGAAGCATTCTGGTTGGTTGGAATATAGTGTCGATAAAGATGCGGCCTTTTCTTTCTATTGCTTTTTTTAAGCAACCTTGAGCGGAAAAGTTTGGTATTGAGGCATTCACAAAGGTAGGATTTAGAAATTGGAAGGATGCAATTAGTGTTTTTGACACACTTTTCTGGTAAACATGATAGTGCTCACAATAAAGCTAGACAACATTACAGCATCTCCAACAGAGGCGCTAAATAAGCGGCGCGCCCGAAAAAATGGCTATTTAGCACGCGCGCGACCGAATCTGCAGCTCCAACAGACGCGCAAAAATCGCGTGTGCGCTAAAAACGGCTCAGCGCACCGAACAAAACTGCATCGCGCGCTGTTAATTTCGAGCGTCCGCTACCGCGCGCTGGACAGCCAGTCGGGCGCGCGAATCCCCACCAACCGCCGGATCTAAAATATTCACACGCGCGCGCGGCTTCCCCATTCGCTCCGGCGACCGGCGCTTCCCCCGCCTATCCCCAGCGCGCGTGCCGCTTCCCCTGCTTCTCCGGTGGCCGCCGCTGCTTCCTCCGCCTTCACTCCTCGCCGCCGCCCCTCGAGCTCCCCGTTCCTCCGGCGAACAGCGCCCGGCGGGGGTTTGCAGCTTGGCGCCCACAAGGTGTTCGACAAAACGCTTGCAAGGTATATATTGCTTCTAACTTCATATTTGTAGATGAATTTGGAGCATGTTGTTTGTAGTTTTAAATTTTAGTTTGAATTCAAGTTTGTAGATGAGTTCGTCCTACGATTCTTTCGATGAAGAATTTGATCTTCAAGAGGAGGAGGACGTCGCAATGATCCTAGCTATGCACATCAATAAAAAGCCGAAGCACGGTGGTTCGGTTTTTGGTCGTCAGAAATTGTGGAGGGAAAGGATCGATGCCCACAACAGATTGATGAGGAACTATTTTGTGGAGAATCCCACATACCCCGAGTCCTACTTTCGGCGCCGTTTTAGGATGAGCATCGAGTTGTTCAAACACATTGCGGAGAAACTGGCGAGCCATGATCGGTTTTTTCAGCAAAGGAGGAATGCCGCCGGAGAACTCGGGCATAGCACCTTTCAAAAGGTGACCGCCGCTTTGCGTATGTTGGCATACGGTATTCCGGCGGATCTAGTTGATGATCACTTGGCCATGGGTGAGAGTCAAGCCATCATGTGTGTCAAGCGCTTCGCAGTTGGAATTGTGCAAGTGTTTGGTCCGGAATATTTGAGAGCTCCCAATGCTGAAGACGCCGCAAGGCTTTTGGAGATGAACAAAGCTCGCGGGTTCCCAGGTATGCTTGGCTCAATAGATTGCATGCATTGGAGTTGGAAGAACTGTCCTAAGGCATGGCATGGACAATTCCACGGCCAAAAAAAGGGTTCCACTATAATCCTTAAAGCGGTGGCCGATCAGGAGACTTGGATTTGGCATGCTTTTTTCGGAATGCCAAGATCTTTGAATGACATCATTGTTGTTCAACGGTCACCACTCATAAATATGATTGCAAATGGTGAACTGCCACCGGTGCAGTTTGTAGCAAATGGCCATACATACAACTATGGCTACTATCTTGCGGATGGCATCTACCGAAGGTGGAAAACATTTGTGAAGCCATTGACGGCACCGCAAGGTAAGAAAAATCTTGATTTCCACAATGCTCAAGCGGCGGCTAGGAAAGATGTAGAGAGAGCTTTTGGGATTTTGCAAGCCCAATTTGCTATTGTGAGAGGACCGGCTAGATTTTGGGATCAAAAGATCCTTTGGTACATCATGAACGCTTGTGTGATCATGCATAACATGATCATCGAGAACGAGCGTGGGCAAGATTTGGACTATTCTCAGTATGAGTTGATGGGACACTCCGTGCGAGTGCGGAGGAGGGCTCAGAGGGTGGCCCGCTTTGTTGCCTCCTATCATGCCATTCGACGTGTCGAAACGCATGATGACCTTCAAAAGGATCTAGTCGAGGAGTGGTGGTCATGGAATGGGCGACAAAACTAGTTTGATGTTGTATTGTTGACTATTTGTTGTATTGATCATGAACTATTTGTTGTATTGGTCATTAAACTATTTGTTGTATTAAAGATAAATTATTTGTTTGAGTTGTAATAATAATTGAACTATTTATTGTTGATTTATTTTGTGTGTGTTTGATCTTCTTGGTTCCACATTGAATGGGAAATGTTGTTTGTGCTGGGCGCGCGCGCTGGATTTTACCGCGCCTGCTGAAGCGCTACAGCGGCGTGCTAAAATTTTGCAGCGCCTGGTGAAGCAACCTCCCTGTCCGGCGCGCTAAAACGCACTTTCGGCGCTGTAAAAAAAATTAGCGCGCCGCGCCGTAGCGCCTCTGTTGGAGATGCTCTTATGAGTCTTTCAAAAATCAAAGGCAATGTGTGGCACATGTGATGGATCGTGGTGTAGGAAATATGCTCTAGAGGCAATAATAAATGTTATTATTTATTTTCATGTTCGTAATTATGTTTATATTCCGTGCTATAACTGCTATGGTTCTCGAGTCTACAATAACCACGAGGCTCGAAGGAAAACTCATATGCACGTGTGGAATAATAAACGGTAAAATGTATTCCTAGTCTGGCCTCTAAGACTGGCTCAAGTGTTGCATGATGATCACGTTTTCCTGATCATGGGCATGTCTATGCCGGCAACGTTTGAGGGCACAATGTTAGGAGAACACTTGTGTTGAATCGACCCGATTGATGTTATGCTATGAGATACATTTGTCACAAGTTAATGGTTAATAACACAGAGAAAGTTAACGTTTGCATAATTTCTTAGACCATGAGAGTATCGAGTTCCTTCGTACTTGCTTCATGAACTTTGGGGTTTGTTAAACGTCATCTGTAACAGGGTGGCTATTACGGCGGCTTACGGGTTCACGGATAAGTATGACAAGTAACTTGATAGCTCAAGATTGGGATTTGCTCCTCCGACGATGGAGAGATATTCTTAGGGCCCTCTCGGTGTTACGGTATCCATCATCGTCTGGCCAGACACAATGTGATTTGATCACAGGGATGCCGGAACGCGGAAACGAGATAAGAGAACAAAACCGGTAACGAGATAACTGGCATAGTGGACAAGTTGTTGATCCATGGGGATGCCGATAAGTCTCACCTCGGGTGTTTGTAACATATCGAGAAGCAACCGGAATAGCACACGGCAAACTACAGGTTCACTCGAATATTCATTCGTGTGGGCATAGGGATCAATATGGATGTCCACGGTTCCGCTATTGATCATTGATCGGAAAGTGTTCCGGTCATGTCTATACTTCACTGAACCTGCAGGGTCATACATTTAAGGGTCATCTATCTGCTAAATACTAGACAGGGAGTCTGAGAGAAAGTTGTCGGAAAAGTTTCAGAGACAACGGAAAAGTTCCGGAGAGAACACCGAAAAAGTTTTGGTAAAACCGAAAAGTTGTTTCGGAGTAAACCATTGAGCCAAATAGGTTTCGGCACGCGCCTGGAACTTTTTGGAGCTGCCAGAATCTTTTGGGAACTTCTGGAATTTTTCTGGAAAGAAAACCGGAAATGTTCCGGAGCAGCCGGAAATGTCTTGGTTGCTTTTCGCTGATGAAAATCATTGATCCAAAAATGTTTTCGGAACGCATCCAGAATTATTTTAGTGGGTACTGGAAATGTTCTGGAGCTACAGAAATATTTTCGGATTTATCGGACGCGGAAAAATGTTTTCGTGAATAGTGAAACGCACTTTATGGTTGCTTTTTGGAAAGCCACCTTTTAGGGCTTTTCCCAAAGTTCTAGATGGGGAGACTTGGGAGGGAAGGAACCCCTTTGGGGGGGGCATGGGGTGGCCGGCCAAGCATGGAGCTCCTCCATGGAGCTCCACTTGCCACCCTTTTATGCCTTTGAGAAGGACATATTTTGAGGGCATTTTGGTATTTCCAAGTGTCCTCTACCCCTTGTGGTTTTCCTATAAATAGAGGTGGAGAGGTGCTCTTCATACTCACTCTCTCACACATACAAATGCCATGCATGATCTGGCTTTCTCTCTCCCTCCCACGAAATAGTTTCATAGACCCGAAAGGCTGTCTGGGTTCCGATGGGAACTAGTTCTGGGCGGCGAAGCCCTGCCGGATAGATGGCACCGTATGTGTGCAACCCCGTAGAAAGATCACAAGTTCGACCTTTTGCCCGAGGGGTTGTTCGAGGGTCCTCCCGGAGGGCTGTCTGAGATACCGTCTGAGTTCGAGGGTCCTCCCGAAGGGCTGTCCGTGACACTGTCCGAGGGACTGTCCGACTGCCTCCCGAAGGACTGTCCGAGGGGCAAACGAGGGAGAACATCCTCACGGTTGGGAGGTTGTAAATCCTAGCTATGGGGATCTGCACCGACGATCTTCATCGACTCTACTTCCGCTGCGCTACGAGTCGGTAATGATCAGATCAAAACCTTGTATGCATCTCCATAGTGTTCGTAGTGCGGAATTTTTTTGTTTTCTGCTGCGTACCCCTACAGTGGCATCATGAGCCGTGCTATGCGCAGATGGAGGTTATGATCTAGAATACATGAGATGTATGGGTGTTGCACAATATAATTTTGTAGTAGATGAGTTCTATTGCTGAAAATTATTTGTGCGAGTAGCAGATGAAATCTGTTACCCGATGTTCTTGTTGCTTCCCTTGAATTTGCGTAGTCCTGATCTTGATGGCATGGTAGAATCTTACAAAGTTCTGGCAGTCCGCGATCCTTCTATGCTGCTCCTGAGTATGCTAGTTGACAGATCAACAAAGTGCTTCAGTGTCTTTGGGTTCTACCATAGTTACAGAAAGATGGATGTTTCGCAGACTAAAGGACAATGCAGGTATGATCTGCCCGGGGTTCTTGCGTATGACGAAGTTCAGTATGGGGCTCGAGATTTTATTATCTCGTGTTTCATACGCCCCGCAAAGTTAATCTAGTGACTTGAATAATCATACTTGATGATGAACATTGGTAGCTTCGGTGTTGGGGATATTTACTAGCATATAGACCCGGCAGGGTGATAACCCGGCCACAGAGCAGGCTCAGCGGGTCAGCTCACTGCAGGGCTAAAGGATTCTAGGCGGGCCGGCTTGAGGAGGCTTAATGGGAAAGGCCGGCTTAGGCAATGGGCTGGCTCATGAAGAAGATGAGCGGTATGAAGGCCGTCTTGAAGAACAAGTAGGAAAGAATACGAGACGGGTCAAGGTACGACCCGGACTCTCTTGTAATCTAAGGGTTCCACCTGTATATATAAAGGGGAGCACCTAGGCAAAGAAGATTAGGCTGCAATTTCTCGAAAGCTAGGTTAGCGAATCCGTATCCTTGTAATCGAGAACCACAGCAATATAATCAAGCAGGACGTAGGCTTTTACCTCCACCGTGAGGGGCCGAACCTGGGTAACCCAGCGTTTTCCCGTTCTCGATCAACCCCGTTAAGCTTCCACACTTGTGCGATGGCCTCATCTCCAAGTCCTTTCACAAGGGCATCTACCGTGACAAAACCACGACAGTTGGCGCCCGTCGTGGGGCCTACGCACGGTGGAGTTGAGTTCTTAGCGGGATCTCTCCAGGGGTTCGGGAAGTACGCAGTTGGCATGATGACGAAGAGCCGCCGCGGGAAGCTCTACATCGACGATTCATACTGGGGGCCCGACGCCGACTCAATCGAGTACGGGTACCGGGTCCCCTTCGGCAAGATCCATACCTTCATCGGTGTGGTCGGCGAGTCGGCCGCCGGGTTGGAGAACCTCGCCGGTGTCGAGTAGGCACGTCACGCTAATCCGAGCCAGGCAAGACCCGGCCCTGCTCGAGCCAGCCGGAACCATGCCATCGTAGGGTTCACCCAAGGGGTGGCCTTGTCGGAGAACTCCCTACCTGGAGATGATACGCTCGTCCAATCTGACGGCGAGTCCTCAACAGGAGAAACCGAGTCGCCGTCCTCTGCACGATGGAAGGCTCGGATACGCGGACGACGTCTTTCCAGAGATCCCAGATCGGCCTCGTTTTGTGGTGGTATACATGGCGGGAAGGCAGGATCCGGTGCTTGACCCGGCCGATCCCGCGGCCGGGCAGAATCTTACCCTTGCCGGCTCACAGAAAACCGGGGTGCAGGCGTTCGCGGACTTGATGAACACACTAGCAGCCCTGTTGGCCGAGCCGGTCACGGCGGAGAACGCAGCAGCGCGCAACACGGAGATCACGAAGTGTCACGATCAGATGGCCAAGATCCAAGAGGATATCAACGCAGAGAATACACGCATGGCTCAAGTGCAGGCCCGGCTTGCCGAGGAGCGGCAGCGTCTGGATGAGGAGGCAAATTACTTAAGCCGCCGGCAGGCCGAGTCAGAACTTGTCCACCGGAGGCATCATCAGAGCCGGCTTCCGGCCAATCTCGAGCCGACTCAGCTGTTCACCACACCGCCGGCTCCGACGAACCCGGGGGCTGGAGTCGTCCCCACGGGAGAGCTGCCTTTGCAGCAGCCGACTTAGCAGCGGGAACAGGCCCAGCACCGCATGCCAGATCAGCAACAGCAGCCGCCGTCTCACCGGTTCCAGACCCCAATTGGACACTACTCTAACCCGGTTGATAACGTGCTGGCAGCGACCCACAACTTGGCAACATTTCCGATCAAGGGGGACGGCCCGATTCAGACAGAGGCCAGGAACGCTATTGCGATGCTCAAGACAGCAGTAGTGCAGCAGGCCAACTACTCGCATAGCCAGCACTGTCTTCACTCAACCCCTCACCAGAGCCGTACCAGGAGCCAGCATCCGGAGTCACCAGCGGTTTCCAGCAGCGCGCATCGCAGAAGAGCCGCCCCACCACTGGTGGATCAACCTCAACCTAGGATCCCGCAAGACATTGTGGACGCTGCTCGGGCTCTACGTGCGTGGGAGGAGGAAAACGCGCGTGCAGGGCGCAACCCACCGGCGAACGTCAACACGCCGGCGCGAGTCAACCCGCCGCCGAATATCAACCCGCCGCCGAATGTCAACTTGCCCGCCGCAACCCAGACAGATGGCCAACTTGGGGGCTCACCAAGCCGCATGATCGGGGCTCCCTGTTTGGTACCAGCGCTGCGAGAAGCGCGCATATCCCCCGATTTCAAAGGTCCTCGCAAGGTTCCTAACTATACGGCGAATCCGGAGCCCACCAAGTGGATCGAGAGTTATGAGCTGGCAATGGACTTGTTGGGCGCAAGTGAGTCAGTATGTGCGTGTTACCTGCCTCTGATGTTGGAAGGCCCTGCACGCACCTGGATGAAAAACCTACCGGTGAATTCCATCAACACGTGGCAGGAACTGAAGGAGCGATTTGTCAAGAACTTCCAAGGAACCTGTAAAAGGCCAACCACCATTGTTGATCTGGAATGATGTGTTCAGCGCGAGGATGAGTCGGCCCACCATTGGGCTTGCCGGGTTGCAGAGGTTATACATAGTTCTGACAGCATCTCGGCGGCTCAGGCGGTGCTTGTTCTAGAACGAACATACAAATTTCAGCCGCTGGTCCAGAAATTATGGCGACTCAAGAGGAAAACCCAGGATATGGGTGATCTGATGGATGTCTTAACCCGGTACGCGGAGTCTGACAATACTAAAGACCCGCCGTCTGATGAGGAGAAAGCCGGTAAAGACAAGAAAGGCGGTGGCAAGGGCCACCAGCAGAACAACGGTAACGGGCAGAACAACAATGGTGGTAAACGCAAAGGTTACGATGGCAGTTCCGATCTAGTGGCGAACACAAACACAAAGAACAAAGGTCAGCATAAGAATGACGGTTCAAGGAGGCAGTCCTCTGGTAATCGCCCTCTCACTTACGAGGAAGCTCTCAAGGCTCCTTGTCCAAAACACAGTTACAATGGTAAGCCATCCAGTCACTCCTGGGAAAATTGCTATGTCATGCAAGAGTTTGCCAAGCGGGTCTTCCAGAATCATCATAATGGGGGCGGCAATGGCGGACAACCCGCCAACCAGGGACCCGGCTTCTCAGGAGCCGGCTTGCAAGGGCCCTTCACGGGACCCGGTTTCCAAGGGAACAGTGGTCAAAACGGCGGGTTTCAGGGGGCTGGTAATACCGGAGGCGGCAATAAGCAGAACAACCAGGGGAATCAGCACCAAGCCGGTGCGTCAGGGTTTCAAAGTAACCCAGAACAGTTAAATAGCGGACAGTACCATGTTTTCACCACCAGTACCTGTAAACGGGATTGGAAGGTGCAACGACGAACCGCCCACACGGTCGAGCCGGCAACTCCTTATTATCTCAACTGGTCTGCACAGCCGGTTACTTGGAGCAGAGCGGATCATCCTGTCCTCCTCGATCATCCTGGCCACTTGGCTCTGGTGGTTGCACCACAAGTTGGCGGTTATACACTGACTAAGGTGCTCATGGACGGAGGCAGCAGCATCAATATTCTGTACTATGACACGTTCAGGCGGATGAATCTGTCCGATAAGCAGTTAACTCCGTCCTCTACAGTCTTTCACGGCATTGTTCCTGGCAAGTCAGCCTATCCCATGGGAAGAATGTCCCTAGAGGTGGCATTTGGCTCAGAGGATAACTGGCGTTCTGAGTTTCTGTCCTTTGAGGTGGTTAATCTTAAGAGCCCATACCACGCCTTATTCGGCCGGCCGGCTTATGCGCGATTCATGGCACGGCCGTGCTACGTTTACCTGAAAATGAAGATGCCGGGACCAAGGGGAACCATCACAGTGGAAGGCAACCGGAAGATTGCGCTCGAGTGCTAGGAAGGAGACGCAGCATATGCCGAGACGGCTTGCGCTGCAGAGGAGTTGTGGTATTACAAGGACAATGTTGACCCATCGGACAGGACCTCCCTGAAGAAGCCCACGACGGAGTCAGACCCTCTACTCAAGTTCAAGTCGGCCAGAGACACAAAGCAAGTCGATTTCACCCTGGGCAATTCGTCGGAGCAGTTCACCCTAGGGGCAAACATGGATCCTAAATAGGAAAGCGCGCTCATCGAGTTCATCCGTGAGAACCGGGACATCTTTGCGTGGAAACCTTCTGACATGCCAGGTGTACCGCGAGAACTCGCTGAGCACTCCCTCAATGTGGATCCCAAATTTAAACCAGTTCGCCAGTATCTCTGTCGCTTTAATGAGGAAAGGCGGAAAGCTATTGGTGAAGAGGTGGCCCGGCTCCTGGCTGCCGGATTCATCATTGAAGTCTTCCAGCCTGAATGGCTGGCCAACCCGGTGCTTGTTCTGAAGAAAAACGGGACTTGGCGGATGTGTGTTGATTACATAGATCTGAATAAGGCTTGTCCTAGTGACCCCTTTGCCTTGCCTCGTATTGACAAGATCATCGATGCTACGGCTGGTTGCGAGAGTTTATGCTTCCTGGATGCTTACTCTGGTTATCATCAGATCAAAATGAAGCTGGAAGGCCAGGAAAAGACGGCTTTCATCACACCCTTTGGGGCCTTCTGTTACACAACCATGCCGTTCGGTTTGAAGTGTGCACATGCGACTTACCAGCGTTGTGTCCAAAGCTGCTTTCACAAACAGATCGGGCAAAATGTTCATGCTTACGTTGATGATATTGTGGTTAAGTCCCAGAAGAAAGAAACTCTGTTGGAGTATCTCAAGGAAACATTTGACAATCTCCGTGTCTACTAGATGAAGCTTAACCCGGAGAAGTGTGTTTTTGGTGTCCCTGCAGGAAAACTTCTGGGATTTCTTGTTTCCGAGCGTGGCATCGAAGCTAACCCAGAAAAAATCAAAGCAATCACGACCCTGGCTAAGCCGGCCAATCTAAATGCCGTGCAGAAGCTGGCTGGCTGGGTTGCAGCACTGAGTCAGTTCAGAAGCCGGCTTGGAGAGAAGGCAATTCCGTTGTACCAATTGCTTAAGAAATCAGACAACTTCGTCTGGAGTGATGCTGCAGATCAGGCTTTTGAGGCCCTCAAGAAGCAGTTGTCTGCGCCGCCGGTCCTTGCTGCCCCTCGCAAGAAGGAGCCTATGTTGCTATATATTGCTGCCAATAACAAGGCTGTAAGTGTGGCAGTCATTGTAGAATGCAAGGAGGATGGCAAGGAATATCCAGTTCAGCACCCCGTGTATTATATCAGTGAAGTGTTAACCGAGTCCAAGCAGCGATATCCACATTGGCAGAAACTGGTCTACGGAGTGTTTATGGCTAGTCGCAAGCTGAAGCATTACTTCCATGAACATCCAATCACTGTGGTAAGCTCAGCGCCTCTTGGGGATATCATCCTGAACCGGGAGGCCATCGGCCGGGTTGCTAAGTGGGCTATTGAACTTAGTCTGCATCACCTCAAGTATGTGCCACGCACAGCAATCAAATCCCAAGCATTGGTGGATTTCATTAATGATTGGACAGAGTTACAAGCTCCCGAAGAGAAGCCCGACACAACATACTGGTCCATACACTTTGATGGCTCAAGGCAGCTTGAAGGCTCGGGGGCTGGAGTTGTGATTACTTCCCCACGAGGAGATAAGTTATGTTATGTTTTAAGACTCATGTTCCCCTGTACTAACAATGCAGCAGAATATGAGGCCTTGCTTCATGGGCTTCGGATGGCCAAGGAGATGAACCTGAGTCGGGTCAGGTGTTTTGGCGACTCAGACTTGGTGGCCCAGCAGGTTTCTGGTACATGGGATTCTAAGGATCCCCTTATGGCGGCTTATCGGCATGTGGTCACAAATATTGCTGGACACTTCAAAGGTTATCAAGTTGATCACATTGATCGTCGGCAGAACGAGGCGGCAGACGCACTCTCTCGCTTGGGTTCTCAGCGCAAGCCGGTGCCACCCAATGTGTTCCTGGACGTTTTGCACAACCCGTCTGTCAAGTTACCAACAGAGGAGGACTTGGCTATTCCCGACCCGGAGGCGGCTCTAGTGGCTACTGTCCACGCTATCCCTGATTGGACAGTCCCCTATTTGGCTTATCTAAGCCGGGGGAGAACTGCCAACAGAGGAAATCCTTGCTCGACAGATCATCAAACGATCCAAGTCTATGACTATTGTCAATGGTGAGTTGCACCGACGAAGTATCACTGGTGTTTTTCAGCGTTGTGTTTCACCTAAAGAAGGCCATGCAATTCTCAATGAGATTCATTCGAGTGACTATGGACACCATGCCGGCTCAAGATCGCTGGTCGCGAAAGCCTTCCGGCACAGTTTTTACTGGCTCACAGCTCATGCTGATGCAGAGGACATTGTACGCAAGTGTGATGGTTGCCAGAAATATGCTCGCCAGGCTCATGTGCCGGCTCAAAAGTTGAGGATGATCCCGATAACTTGGCCTTTTGCGGTCTGGGGGCTTGACATGGTTGGACCCTTCAAACGTTCTAAGAACAAGCATACGCACCTACTGGTGGCTGTGGACAAGTTTACCAAGTGGGTCGAGGCGGAGCTGGTCAGCCGTTGTGATGCTGCTACAGCAGTCAAATTTCTGAAAAAGCTGATCTTGCATTTTGGTTATCTGCACAGTATAATTACAGACAATGGCACCAATCTTTCCAAGGGAGTCATGAAGCAGTTCTGTCAGCAAGAGCATATCCGGCTTGATCTAACATCAGTTGCGCATCCTCAGTCTAATGGGCAGGCAGAACGAGCAAATCAGGAATTGCTACGCGGTATAAAACCCCGACTCATGGTGCCTCTGCAACGCACACCGGGTTGCTGGGAAGAAGAATTACCTGCAGTACTTTGGAGCATACGAACTACTCCCAATAGGTCAACAGGCTATACGCCGTTTTTCCTGGTCTATGGTGCAGAAGTTGTACTTCCAAGTGATATTCGTCATGACTCCCCTCGAGTGACAGCCTATGTGGAATCTGATAATGAACAAGCCCGACAAGACGCTCTTGATGCTCTGAAAGAAGAACGCGAACTTGCCGCATCCAGATCAGCAATTTATCAACAAGACCTACGTCGCTATCATAGACGTAGAGTTTGCAGCCATACTTTTCAGGAAGGTGACTTAGTGCTCCGTCTGATACAAGACCAGACAGGCATGCATAAGCTTTCACCACCTTGGGAAGGGCCCTTTGTGATCAGCAAGAATCTCAACAACGGGTCCTATTACCTGATTGATATACGGGAGGCAGATAAATCACGTACCTCTGAGGAGGAAACAAGCCGGCCCTGGAACATTGCCCAGCTCCGGCCATACTACACCTAAGTCATCGACTCGGTCACATCTTTGTACATACCTTCTCTCATGTATATACCTATTTTCGATCAAATAAAATAAAGACCAGCAGCACTGTGTCAAAGTGTTGTTTCGCTTCAAAATTGTGTGTTGGATCTTTATTTGTTGATCTTGGTTACTTGGGGGCTTCCAACTCAATTGAGTTTAGCTTACAAAACCCTTTAACCCGACGAGATGCCACAAAGTTGGTTAAACCTGCCTGTTAGCAAGATGCTACTCCCTAAAAAAGTGACCCGGCGTACGTCTGATGAGTCAATCACATAGGTGACCCTGGATTCATCAGAGTTAAAACGTTCGATTGGTTGTGTGAGAGCCGACATTCAGAAAGCGAGGATAAACCAACAGGCCAAAGTGCCAGCTTCATGAAAGAAAAATCAGACTTGAGCTTTATAAGCCGGTCTTTCAGGTCGGGTTTTATAAAAACCGGCTTATTGCAGTTATGTTTCTTCTCTGCTTTCATCTCATCTCTGCATACATGCATGCATTCATACATAGCATTTACTTTCTTGCACTTTGGTATTTTTGATTCATTGTAAATAGTAACAACGATTACTAGTTGATTTCATCCATCACAATTATATGCAATTATTATTGTTTCAGCAGAATCACTCTCGTTACAACAACCGGCTCTCGAAGCCCAAAAGAGGATTCACAGAAGCACAAAAGTATTTGTACAGGCAATAAACAAGCACAGAACGCGATGGCACTGGCATCAGCAACAAGTGTTTCACACTACACTATTACAAGCCGCCCATCAGCTGCGGCCACGACAAAGGATTTTACAGTTCAGACAACAAAAGGACGAGCCGGCGTTTTATGTCGCTGGATTAGAGCTGGTGTCAGCGCCCGACGAAGCACCATGTGCCGGCTCTTCGCGGCCGTCGTCATCCTCCGCCTCTTGACTTGACTCGCCGGTCGACCACTGAATTGAGCGCAACGCTTCAAATAGGGCATCGGCTATTATCAGGGAGGAGGGGTCGACTTCAGGAGCGAAAGATGGTTTACGCATTCGGCTTAGGGCAACCGGCTCATGATTTGGCGTCTCCATCCGCTCGTTCTCCTTTGTATAGCCGGCCTGGTACTTGGTCAGATCTGCTTCTTCGGCAATCTCGGTGGCTGCAACCCGGGTTTCTTTGATACAGCGTTGAAAGTCTTTTTTGGTAAACGGCGAGTCGTCCACATTGAACTCTGGATACCCGCCCACAATTTGAGCTGGATCGAGTTCTGGCACATATGCCTTGGCCCGCGCAAGCGCTGTTAGAGCCCCAGAGCGGCAAGCCGCCTTCTTCCAGTCGTCAAACCACCTGGGCACAACAGACATCTCCTTCAGCATGTCAGCAATCAGCTGTGGTGGTGAAGTGGTGTTTTTTCTGGCCATTGTGCATCGGGAGCCGCCTATGTACAGCTGCTCCACAAAGGTATATACTGCCTTCAATTTCACCAGTGGTTGCTGCACAAGTGTTTGATTCTTCCGACCTGCAAAAATAATTATACACGATCAGCAAAGCCGGCTTAGCATATTTAAGTCGGAACAGTTGGTGCATGATGGTCTGTTTTGCTTACCAAAGATGGCCCGGCACATGGCGGTGATCTGGCCTTTTAGAGTCGCCAGTTCTTGAGTTACCGGCTCAAGTTTGGCTTCGGCCTCTTCAGCTCACGCGGCTAGGGTGGCTCTTGCAGCTTCAGTTTCTTGCAAGGTGTTCCTCACAATGACCAAAGACTTATTGGCTTCAGCAGATGCTTCTTGAGCTTCTTTGCGCAGCTTTTTCTCCTTCCTTGCTTCCTTTCGGAAGAAGGAAGCCTGGGCCTCTACTTGATTCAGCATATCCTGCACGACAGGTTCAGTCATATCTCATCGGCTTGTCCCGAGCCGCCCTTCCGGCCAACCCGGCACATGGGGGCTACATGTTTTCGCACTTCTCACTAACAGAAAGGCAAGTTCCATGCAGATGTAGGCATTCCACATGGCACTTGGGGGCTAATGCGTAATTTGATCTATCCTACTAAGTTATGGAGACCCGCCTATCATAAATGACGAGCCGGCCTGTGGGGTCACCGATTGATGTTATGCATGCAAGTTAAATTTTGAAGTCCAGGGTCATCATTCTATCATGACCCGGCCCTTGGGGGCTACATATATATATGGTCCAGAACGGAGGGCGCAAATTACCTCATAGTTCCGCTTCAATGAAGTTATCATGGCAATTTCTATGTCCCAGCTTTCAGACAGCCGGGTCAGCACAGCCTGGTGCAGGGCGCTGGCATCTTGGTCTTCAAAGGTAGGAAAGTCAAGAGCCGTATTCCCCTTATCCTTCGAGGCCGGCTCAGGCTTGGCGGGAATTTTGGTAAGAGCGGTAGAAGCCTCTGGTGGAGTAGCGTCCTGTTCTCTGGTCACCACCACTTCATCCTGAGCCGGTGCCGCGGGCTGCTCTTCGGGCTGCTCCTCAGTTGGTTTCTCTCTCTCCTGAATAATAGGAGAGGGAGCGCGAGCCGGGCTTGCGGTATCTTGAGGTGGCGGCCTGTTCTGGAATGTCGGCTCGTCCTGGATGACCAAGGTGGCCTCCGTCTCTTCTTGAGGGCCAGTTTGAATGACCGGGACAGATGACCCGGCAGGTGCTTTCTTCTTAATGGCCTTGGCGCTGTACAAGAAACAAGGGAGTTATTCATTTAAAGGTTGAAAAATAAGAAACCGCTATATGTCACAGGAATGATTACATTACTTACCCAGGGTTGATATTGAAAGCCGACGCCTGAGTAGCGCTTGACTCGTCCGAGGGGTGGGGGACGTCTGATATGCCGATTCATTTAAATGTAAGGGCTCCTTGAAACGGCCAGCTAGAGGAAAAGAGGGAGTTGGACTAAGAAGCACCTCTATCCGCGCTCTGCGGGATGGCGGCTCATTTGGAAGCCCGCTACTCAGCTCCCCTTCACTACTCCGGGTCTTCCTTTTGGAGGTTCTGGCATGCTGTGTTTTCTTCAAAAGAAATTGGGGATCCAAGTGAGCATCTTGATGTGAAAAAGGCACTTTACGGATGGTAACCCGGGGTTTCCTTCGGATTTTGCAGACCACAGCCCGGGTTTTTCTTTCGAATAGGTATTGTGGAGTCAGAGTTTGAGGAGATCAAGGTTACCTCTGGCTCGATGGTGTGGCTAATTTCAGCTTCATCCTGAAGAGAAGGGGCGTCAGCAAGTTGAATAAAAAGACGACCAAGCGAGTCGAGCTCTACCTCAGCCTCATTTTCTGTAGCCGCCTCATCAGCATCGACCGGCTCATCCTGTTGCTCCATTGGAGCGGGGGCAGGTTGTCGAGGTTTCTTCTTTTTCCAAAACTTGTCATCTGCCTGCATTTGTGATGAGTCAGCAATTAAGGTTGAGATGAAACAAGCGAGTCAAGAACAGAATAAGAGGGTGCAAGTACTTACTGAAGGCACATGGTTGGTCAGGCAGAACGGAGCTAGCCCAGTTTTGTTACATTTCTCTTGGGGCTCTCCCAGCAATTTCTTGGTGGCCTTATTGATTTCACCCACAGACAAATTAACTTGACCGAAGCGTTGCGCGTCAGCCGTCTCACCGGTATAATTACACATCAAGTCGCCCCTCTGGCTAAGGGGCTGTATTTGCCAGCTTATCCAACACCGGGTCAGGTCGATCCCGGTGAGGCCATTAGCAGTCAATGCCCTTAACTTGGAATAAATAGGGGCAATTTGCTTATGTTCCTCTGCTGACGGCCAACCCGGAAAAGCAACCGTGGCGTTGAGTCGGTCCAGTCTGTAACCCGGTAGGGGGTTTTCACCTTGAGGAGCAGTGTCCTTGCAATAAAACCAAGTCTTGTTCCAGCCCTTGGGATGACTCGCCATCTTGGCCTCAGGAAAGGGACTGTTTTTTCACCTTTGAACAGAAATGCCACCAAGTTCTATACTAGGACCATCGGTGAACTCGGTTTGATGGTTGATGTAGAAGAATTCTCGGAAGAGAAGGACAGTTGGCTCTGTCTGGAGGTATACTTCGCAGAAAACTTGAAACTGGCAGAGATTTGTGATCGAGTTTGGACCAAGATCCTGTGGCCGAAGGTCGAAAAAGTTGAGAACGTCACGGAAGAATTTTGACCCGGGCGGACGAAACCCCCTTTGAAGATGATCTGTAAAGACCACCACTTCGTCTTGCTTAGGCTGGGGGGGAACTCTCTTCATCAGGCGCCCGCCAGCTAATTGTCTCTTGAGCCGGCAAGAGGCCTTGCCCCACAAGTTCGTTCAACATGAGAGTTGAGACGTGGGATCTAACCTAGTTGCAGGCCTTGTCGGTCTTGGGAGCCATGAAGACAAGATTTCAACTGCAAGGTAATAAAGATAAGCCAGCACATTTGGTTCATGAGGGACAAGCCGTCAGGATATTTGAAGGTTTAACCCGGCAAAATGATAAGACGACCATGATTGCTCAAGCCATGACCCGGATTTATGCAAGCCACCGAAAGCGGTGATAAGCCGGTGCTAGTGATTCAGTGGTGTTCTGGGTTTTTTGCTAAGTGTCGAGCTAGCTACCAACAAGAATCCAACGGAGCAGCTACTTTTATAGATCTAAAAAATACTTCGAAAAAGAAAGTTTAAAGACCTAAACGTGGGTGAATATGAGAGCCCGTTTTGTAATGGGGGTCTATGGAAAGCAGTACAGAGATTCGGATGGGAGAAATGGTATTGCCGCAATATTAAAAGTACCTATTCAGATCATTCAGTGAATCTAGATCTACCAGTGAAAGGGGGAGATGAACACTGACGAACAATGGCGAACACTGACGAACTGCAAGAAGGAATGAGGCGCTACAAATCCAAAGAAGAAAGATTTGGGTGTACCTGACCGCGGCGGATGTGGCCAGAGCGTTCTTGATAAGCTCCGGTGGCACCTGGGACGACGGAGAGGTCGCGGTTGAGATGGCCGGAGAGTTCGAAGGCGAGCAGTGGCGTTTCGGTCGTGAAAAGCGGCGGATGTGAGGAAGAAGAAGAGTAAGAGGTAAAAGGTAATAGTGGGGGTGAGCTGGCCTCTTTATAGGCACGGTAAAAATTGGAACGGCAGGTGCGGAGCCCCAGGCGGCACAGTAATTTTTGGCTGCGGGCTCCTCGATTTTCGCGCCTGACAAGACCATACAAACCCACTCAAAGATACGGCATGATGTCATCCCGGATTTTGCGGAAGTGGATTGTGATGTCATGAGGAAAAGGAAATACAAAATGCTAAGTCTGAAACCGAAGGAATGACCCGGCGATCTACTTAAACCGGGAAATCGGGCCAGTCAAAGACAGCATTCTAAAGGACCGGCTTGGGAAGCATTTGGAGAATATCTTACTATTGTTTTGTTTTCCAGGGTGAAGTTTAACATGAATGAATTCAAGTCAAACTGAGGGCTAATGTTGGGGATATTTACTAGCATATAGATCTGGCAGGGTGATAACCCGGCCATAGAGCAGGCTCAGCGGGTCAGCTCACTGTAGGGCTAAAGGATTCTAGGCGGGCCGGCTTGAGGAGGCTTAATGGGAAAGGCCGGCGTAGGCAATGGGCCGGCTCATGAAGTAGATGAGCGGTATGAAGACCGTCTTGAAGAACAAGTAGGAAAGAATACAAGACGGGTCAAGGTACGACCCAGACTCTCCTGTAATCTAAGGGTCCCACCTGTATATATAAAGGGGAGCACCTAGGGAAAGAAGATTAGGCTGCAATTTCTCGAAAGCTAGGTTAGCGAATCCGTATCCTTGTAATCGAAAACCACAGCAATATAATCAAGCAGGACGTAGGCTTTTACCTCCACCTTGAGGGGCCGAACCTGGGTAACCCGACGTTTTCCTGTTCCCGACCAACCCCGTTAAGCTTCCACACTTGTGCGATCTCCTCTCTCCAAGTCCTTTCACAAGGGCATCTGCCATGACAAAACCACAACATTCGGCTTGTTTCGAAACCTTAGAAGCCACGTAAAATGAATTTTTGCATAAACCGATTAGAGGCGTCTAACTTGGTTTTGCAGGATGACATGAGATGTGCATAAGATGTGGTATAGTCTTCGTCATATTAATTTGATTATGTATGAGATGACTATATAATGTAAATTAACATGACCTGCGTGTCATGATTCGGCATGATGGCTGGAGCCATATGATTGTCACTTTAATGACCTGCGTGTCAGCCTTATGTAATGCACTATTTTTATTACCTATAGAGATAGCAATATTGTCTGGTGCATCGACAAGGTGGTGGTAATCTTCGCGAAGATGAACACCGACACAAATGCCGAAGACGAAGAAATTAAAGACTTCTCCGTCAAAAAGGGCTATACCATATCATGCTATTATGAATTGCCTGAGATGTTTATCCCTTATGATGCACCCCTTTTGATTGCACGGTAGTCGCTTTTATTAGGGTGATCTCTCACTTAAAATATAAAGTAGTTAGTGTTCTCCCAAGTGTAGCACCGTCACGGCACCTATCTCTTCGGGGTATCACATGATCTCCATGGGTATGAACGATTAGAGAAGTGTGAGGCGGGTGAGTTGAGACCTCGCAGCAAGATCACTTGGTTGTCTTGACGTTCCGGAGGATCGTCCAGAGCTCGGAACACGCCCATCGAAAGATGAACAAGAGTCACATAGAGATGTGATTGGCAAGTTGGCCTACCGGTTGAGATTTTCGTCATCAGTGATGATCTACATCAATGGCGAACAATTGATACGTGGGTCTTGTATCACTCACAATCAATTGTGAGAGATATTGATTTGAGTGGGAGCGCACTGTAGAATTAACCTGTTTAATTCTCAGTGCAATTAATTATGAACATAGTCTAAGTGTAATTTGCATAATAGTTATAAAATATTGGCTCGCGTTTCCACCTTTCCAATTAAAATTAAATAAGCTGTTATTTATCTGGTTAAAACTTTACGATTGGTAACGTAATGTGAGGATTGTCCTCAAGAGTGCCGAGAAGGACTTTGTCCTATCGCATGCTTTCGGTATTCTCCCGCTAATGCTGTGGATGCTGTGACTCTCGTCCTTCGATCCAAAAGATAGAATTCCGTTACGGTCAAGTGCAATATATTTGCTTCCATGAGGCCCGAACTTCAAAAGTTTGGGATAGTTATATGATATTTGTGGAACTGAAAATTATTTTCAAATGCAGACAAAGGCTGAAAGATATGAAATATCCGAAGCAATGTTTGTTTGCAAAGTATTAGGAAGTGTTTACTATGCATTGGACTGTTAAGAGAGGGATCCAGGAGAACGCCTGTCATGTGATGAAGGTGAATAAAACAACAACTTAAAGAGAAAGGAAGTGTCCAAAGGGTGTCAGTAAAACTTACACGCCTAGAAAGCCCGGGGCTAACGCCACTCTTAAAAGTTGGGTGCTTCTTCTGAGAGTGGGAGAAATATTGGAAGTAAAACTGTTAGAAGTATAAAGGAAAAAAGAATGAAGACTGGAATGTCCAGCTCATGTATGAATGTCATACAAGTTATAGATGTATAGATGGCTGGTCAAAGAAATAGTTCTTGGGGATTGTGATTAAACTATTAATCACTAATTCTTTGGTATTGTGATTAAAAATTGATCACGGGAATACCCGTTCGATTGCATTCTGTTGCAACTCGATGCAAGAATTACTACAGCCTAAAAGACTTGCCAGAAACAAGGTTCAGATACGCGCTGGGAACATAGTAAAAGTTACTACACCTTCCATCGGCATATTACCTCTGCATTTATTTTCATAATTCATTTTAGAGTTTTATTCACTCTAGCCCATTGCATAATGTTTGTTGCAAGAAGGTTGTTCATGAGAGAACTATTGTTCTTCGATGTTATGAATAACACAAGAGCCATACCTTCATTATGAATGAGATGTATGCTATGAATATTGATAATAATATAATACATCCGTGACACTGAGGATAAATGTCGCAAGACTAAAAGAATACCACATATGTGTGGCACTGCATTTGGTCACATTGGAGAAACCTGCATGGAGAAATTCCATAATGATGGATTTTGAAGTCATTTGATTATGAATCATCTGACACTTGCAACTTTTGTCCGAAAAGTGAAATGACTGAAATACCGTTCACAGGCCATAAGGAACGAGCAACGAACTTATTGGTGATCACACATTTTGATGCGTGTAGTCCGATGAATGTTGTTGCTAGCGGTGGATTTGTCTATCTTCAGAAATGACTCAAGTAGATATATGGATATTTACTTTATGAGACGTAAGTCTGGATCTTTTGAAATCATTCAAAAGGTTTTCAAAATGAAATAGAAATTATTGTAACAAGAAAATTATGTTTCTGTAATTAGATTGCGGAAAAGAATATTTGAGTTACAAGTTTAGCGAATGTCTGATGAGTTGTGAAAAGAGTTTTATAACTTACACCTCCCGGAACACCACTGTGAGTGGAATGTCCGTGATGATGTCATCAAACCATTTATGACATGGTAAGGTCAAAGATGACATAAATCAATTTGCCATTATCCCTTTTAAAGTAATGATTTAGAGACCGCGGCTTTTACACTGAAAAGAGTGCCATCAAATCTGTTGAAATGACGCCATGGTATGGTACACCCAACCATGTTATGTCTTTTCTTAACATTTGGAATATGGGACTTGTGTAAAATATTTACAAACCTATTCCAAGTCAGACAAGTGCTACTTTATAGGTTATCCCAGTTTATTGGGTATTCCTCCATCACTATACCGAGGCAAAAGTTTGCCACAAAGAGCGGTATAATTTTGAAGAAACTGGTTCTTGCAAAAAGGTGAGTGGGAGGACACTGCAACTCGACGAGATAACAGTATCTTCATCATCAGGTCAAAGGACAGAAACCTTGGAAGTAATTCCAGAGTTCCTACTGCGACTGATACGGAAGCCTCTACATGAGATGTATGGACTTCGGTCGAACTTGCAACTGAACCACATAGGCAAAACTCGTGTAAACCTCTCAGGTGCGCAAACGAGATATTGTTGTTAGACAACAGTATACCTACGATACACAAGGAAGCGTTGATGGGCCCTGACTCCGGAATTGGCTAAATGCCAATACAATCCGAGATAGTATCCATATAAATGATTCAAGATTAAATCTTGATACACCCTTCGGAAGACTTAGAGTCTAACGAATATTAATGGAACTATAAACTGATACGGATAAAAATGTTTTATCCATAAAGCTTGACTTGTTGCTTATAACAAATTCAAGGAATTAACTCCGGCGAGATTGTCTCTCCGTAGCGATGCTTAAAGTCGGTTCGGGTTAAACTAGCAATTAATACATATTTCAATCATGAGATATGATACATGGATGCCCAAAGGATTTCCATGAGATGGAAATACAACTTAGGACTTGCATGTGATACAGTCCAAGGTATTTTGTCAATCCAGAGTGTAACACCCCAAGTGCTAAGCTACAGTGATCTCACACTAATGTGCCATGTCATCATGATTATTATAATTAAAATGCAATTAAAGAAATAATCCAACTTCAAATTCAAATTCGAAACACAAGTCAAATTAATATTTCTTCGAACTGCAAAACTAAAATGTTCATAATATTGCAAATAATTCAAAAGCAATTATAAAAATAAAATCAACATTAATTGAATTAGTTAAATGACACCAACATCATGAAACAGTACCAAAACAGGAGTATTGAATCCATTTTCATTTAAATAAATTTCAAATAAAAACATCTGGACTCCAAACCTTTTTCTGACAGTGTTAAAAATTGCAACATATTTATGTGGCATAACTCCCTACTGCTCACCCGCGGCCGCCCGCGCACCTGGGCCTAAGTCAAACCAGAAAACGGCCTGGCCCAACTCCCCTTCTCCTTCCTACTGCTCACCCGCGGCCGCCCGCGCCCATCGCCGACTCGCCGTGCCAGCCACACCCTGCCAGCCACCGCGTCACTACAGGGCGGCGGGGTGGATAAGACCACCACCGCGGCAACCCTAGCCGCCCCCAGATCTTTCCCCCCTCTCCCTCTCGCTCGCTCGTCCTCTCTGTCTCGCGCCCGAGAGCTTCCTCCGTCGTCGCCGTCGATCCCGCGTCCTCCGTCGTCCCCGCGCAGCACCGCCATGCCGTAGAGGATTGCCGACGTCCGCTACGCCGCCTGCACCAAGCCATTGGAGCCGGGAGCCTCTGCGTTGAGCTCCTCGAGCTCGTCTTCAACCTTCGGATCGCCGGCGTTCGTCGTCGTTTCCGGCGACGTCGACCCCTCCCCGCGCGCACTTTGCTCACCTACAAGCTCACGGTGAGCCCCCGCATCTTTCCCATCGCTTTCCCGCACGGATCCGTCCCCGTAGCCGCCGCTGCCATCGCCGCCCTAGTCTTGCTCCGCCGCATAGCTCGCCGCCGTCACTGTAGTCATCGTCATGGCCGCCCGAGCACATGAACGTGCTCAGGGCATCTCCCTGGTGCCGCCCGTGCTGCTAGATCTCCTCCCCGTGGCCTCTTTCGTCGATACCGATCGCGGCCGAACTCCGGCGTCCACCGCGGTCGACGCCGCCGTCGTTTAGGGCCTCCCCGAGACCAACCGGTAGCACCACGCGATGCGCCTCGCTCCCCTCTTTCGAACGCCGCCTCGTGCGTGCGAAATGGTGACCGGAGCACGATTTCCGGCGAGTGCCCGAGCCGCGCCGCCGCGGAAATGGTCGCCGGCGGCTAAACGCCGGCCGGATGACGTGTCAGGCGTGATTAGACCCTAACCACGCCTCTGTGTGGCTGACAGGCGGGCCCCGCTCACTAATTAACTCGGGTTAGATTAAACACTAATTTAAATTAACCTAATAGTCACTGACAGTAGGGCCCACCACTAACTAATCACTGTTTAGTTAAATTTAAACGCTGTTAACCCCACTGTCTATGACAGGTGGGGCCAGCCACTGTTCCAACGGATAAGCCTAGCTGAGTCAGCTACTGACTCAGCCAGCATGCCCCACATGTCAGCCTCAGTGGGCTGGCCGTTGACTGGACCGTTGACCCAGTCAACCTGGCCCACTGGCCAGCCACTGTGTACACTTCTGTGTACACTGTGCTGGGTACATTTAGCATTTTAATATTTAATATTTTCAAAATATAATTAATCCAGAAATTCCAGAAAATGATTAAAACTTTGAAAAATCATATAAATTAAACCGTAACTCGGATGAAAATAGTTTATATATGAAAAACGATTAGAAAAATATGACGACTCCGAATATCCTACCCACATACCTGCCACACCCCTCTAACATACTGAACATGGAACTTTTTGCCTGTTTTCGTTAAATGAATAGTGCATGACCTTAATAAAATAATTCCAGATAAATCCCTAAATTACCTAAAACAATTAGATAGGCAATATATCACACACCTGCATATCATTTAGGCATGTCATGCTTAGTGATTGCATTTGTTGCCACGTATTTATTGTTTCTTCCCCCTCCTTCTCTCCCGATAGATGCCGAGACCGCAGCCGACGCAGCTGAGTACGACTACGCTCCAGACGAGCAGCCTTCAGACGACCAGCCCCTCCCAGCAGAGCTTCCAGGCAAGAAAACCCCCTTGATCATCCAGATATCGCCTATTCTTTCCCTCTTATTATTGCATTAGAATTGCCCCTGCTACTGTTCCAATAGTTCCTATTCTGATGCATAGCCTGGTTTTGTAACCTGTTGTTGATACTTTACCTGTTATCCTATATGCTTAGTATAGGCTGGTTAGTGATACATCAATGGCCCCACACCCTTGTCCTTGTTGCCACGCTTTTCCACCAATGACACGGTCAGTAAGATCGACGGTCAAAGACCAACACATCACCGCACATTTCACCTAAGTTGTTCAACTCTGCAGAGCTACCACCGAGTGCCGAGGATGATACCTCTTATCTCACTTCCGATGATGCCTCTGTAGAATAGCTATCCGGTTGTGGGTTACCGAGGGTGATTCCTCTTTCATCACCTCCGATAAAGCTACCGCCGTGCAACTCCTCTTGTGTGAATCCATCGAGGGTGATTCCTCCGGGTTCACCTTGACCGATACTTCGAGTGGGAATTCATCAAGGGTGATTCCTCGAATTCCTTCTCGATACTTTGGATACACGGGTACTTTGACTTTACTACTGTCATTTGATAAAGATGGGTCGGCTCCAAGAGCACCCGCGAGCCGTGTGTTACCAAGTCGGAGCGACAGGAATCCTGTTCGTCTCTGCGAGCTGCTAAATACGCCTAACGGATTTGGGTATTTGATCTGAGTAGGACGCTGGCCTTATACTCACTATCACCACATGGGATAATGGTTATGGGACCCTCTACGTCGTATGTATCAGCCGAAAGCTCTTCAGAAGTCACAGCTCAGAGATGCGGGTTGATTGCTGGGGTGGGCTGGTTACGTCACTTGGGTATACAGTGTCGCGCCTGGGCCCCGGCCAGTCTCGCAACGTGCAGGAGTGCAAAGGGCGATGGCCCAAGACCCCTTCGCACTTAGGATTTAGACCGGTGTGCTGACCTCTCTGCTGAGCCTAGGTAGGACTGCGTCGTGTCGATTACCCGAGGCCGGGCATTACCCAGCAGGTGTGTCCGGCCAGATGTAATCGAGCGTGTTGGGTAACAGTAGTGCACCCCTGCAGGGAAGTTATCTATTCGAATAGCCGTGTCCACGGTAACAGGACGCTCAGAGTTGTATCCTACTCTGCTACAACTACAAATGGATACTATTACAATGTTAAACTGTTACTACTGCTCTCGGGATCACTTTCTCGCAGGGTAGATGAGGAAGGATCCCGGGGCATTACTATAATATGATTGATATATATTATTTTGTTCTACTCTCTTCTGATGCTGCAAGATTGCTTCAAGATGCTAGTCTTCGATAGGCTAGGCCTCTCCCCCTCTGTTCCAGCATTTCTGCAGTTTAGTCCAAAGATATAGCCCCATTCCTTTGATACCGATGCATACTTAGCATAGTTCTGATGTCAGTCTTGCGAGTACTTTGGATGAGTACTCACGGTTGCTTTGCTTCCTCTTTTTCCCCATACCCGCTTGCTGTAATCAGACGACGGAGTCCCGGAGCCAGACGACACCGCGGGAGCTTACTACCAGGAGAGTCCCGGAGGCACTTACTACTGGGTTGAGCCAGCCGACCAGGAGAAGATCAGAGGCTCCCAGGCAGGAGGCCTGCGCCTTTTCGATCAGTGTCGTTGTTATGATAGCCTTCTTAAGGCAAACTTGTTTAACTTTGTGTCTGTACTCAGATACTATTGCTTCCGCTGATGCTTGTATGACTCGAGCTTATGTATTCGAGCCCTCGAGGCCCCTGGCTTGTAATATAAGCTTGTATGACTTTTATTTGTGTTTAGAGTTGTGTTGTGATATCTTCCCGTGAGTCTCTGATCTCGAGCGTGCACGTTTGCGTGTATGATTAGTGCACGGTCGAGCAGAGGGCGTCACAAGTTGGTATCAGAGCTGACTGCCTGTAGGAAGCCCCTTTCCAACTCCTTGGCCGAAGTTGTGTCTAGTCTTTGAAAAAACCATTTTACTAACCTGGCTGTGTGGTTTACGGCCCCACGTCGCCAATGGGTGGGATTAGGATCTTTTATTCCTCTTCTTTACTCTGGGTTTCTGATCTCTCCTCTATTCGGGTTAAAGTTTTGCTAACACTAACAATAGGTTCTCGTATTCACATTCACCCGGAGAGCTGGATTGTCTGCAACTATTCCTTTCCATTGGTCTGTTGAATCAGATCATCACATTTTCCTTTCCATTGGTCTGTTTAACCTTTCTTGTAATCTAGATTTTATCTAAGCAGTAATGATTCCCTACTTATGCAAACACCTCGGTGTACCACTCAGTCGGTAACACCATGTTACTATTGTTGTTGGCATTCAGGTAACCGACGGTGGATGAGAACTTTGCCAATTGTTCCGCCTCGTTTTAACGAGCGGGAAAATGGTTCTCTTTGTCCCTCGCCCTTGGTACCGACACTGTTGCCAATGTAGCTGACAAGCTGTTCTCTGACATGCCTTGCTATCGTGACCATGCAAGATGTCACCACCCTTCCTATTCTTGATCCACCCTAACTACAGTTCCCCAGGACCGAAACCTGACTCTCCTGTACATTCCTGTTCCCAAAGTTATTCCTCGCGCTTGGCCTCGTATGTAATTCACGAGTCATCTACCTTGAGATATTCAATCCGGTATCAGACGCAGTGCTTATGCCTGATGCTCTAGACCCCTTTTCATCATCCGTCATAGACATCGATTGCTTGCCTATCTGCTTGAAACTTCTCATACCTTCTTTTATTTCTCTTGATGTATTTCCCTGAGTTTCAACTCGAGAGATACTTTATACCTTCATCCCTTGAGATAGTTTCCGGATGCCAGCCCTTCCAGACATCCGTCCTTATATAGTTCTCCCTTGGAACCTTTGCGTAAGTACGATGAAGATTCCGAAGGAAGGACGATAACTTCGCCACGAAGCAATGATGTGGAGTAATGAAGACCTCCAACCGATGGGCCAACAACTTCGGGAAGAGCAACCAAGACCGAGAAGACTCGTTAGAATTTCGTACCAGACCAATTCCCCCTTACTCTACCTCTTAAATCTCGGGACGAGATTTCTTCGAGTGGGGGAGATTTGTAACACCCCAAGTGCTAAGCTACAGTGATCTCACACTAATGTGCCATGTCATCATGATTATTATAATTAAAATGCAATTAAAGAAATAATCCAACTTCAAATTCAAATTCAAAACACAAGTCAAATTAATATTTCTTCGAACTGAAAAACTAAAATGTTCATAATATTGCAAATAATCCAAAAGCAATTATAAAAATAAAATCAACATTAATTGAATTAGTTAAATGACACCAACATCATGAAACAGTACCAAAACAGAAGTATTGAATCCATTTTCATTTAAATAAATTTCAAATAAAAACATCTGGACTCCAAACCTTTTTCTGACAGTGCTAAAAATTGCAACATATTTATGTGGCATAACTCCCTATTTTACAAAAGTTAATTTGGGGCCACACATTTTGCAAAACAGAAAAGCAAAAGGCAAAAACAGAAAACAGAAAAGAATAAAAGAAAAGGGCCGCAGCACCTGGGCCTAAGTCAAACAAGAAAACGGCCCGGCCCAACTCCCCTTCTCCTTCCTACTGCTCACCCGCGTCCGCCCGCTCCCGTCGCCGACTCGCCGTGCCAGCCGCACCCTGCCAGCCACCGCATCGCTACAGGGCGGCGGGGTGGATAAGACCACCACCGCGGCAACCCTAGCCACCCCCAGATCTTTCCCCCCTCTCCCTCTCGCTCGCTCGTCCTCTCTCTCTCGCGCCCAAGAGCTTCCTCCGCCGTCGCCGTCGATCCCGCGTCCTCCGTCGTCCCCGCGCAGCACCGCCATGCCGTAGAGGATCGCCGACGTCCGTTACGCCGCCTGCACCAAGCCATTGGAGCCGGGAGCCTCTGCGTTGAGCTCCTCGAGCTCGTCTTCAACCTTCGGGTCGCCGGCGTTCGTCGTCGTTTCCGGCGACGTCGAGCCCTCCCCGCGCGCACTTTGCTCACCTACAGGCTCACGGTGAGCCCCCGCATCTTTCCCCTCGCTTTCCCGCACGGATCCGTCCCCGTAGCCGCCGCTGCCATCGCCGCCTGAGTCTTGGTCTGCCGCATAGCTCGCCGCCGTCGCTGTAGTCATCGTCATGGCCGCCCGAGCACATGAACGTGCTCAGGGTATCTCCCTGGTGCCGCCCGTGCTGCTAGATCTCCTCCCCGTGGCCTCTTTCGTCGATACCGATCGTGGCCAAACTCTGGCGTCCGCCGCGGTTGACGCCGCCCTCATTTAGGGCCTCCCCGAGACCAACCGGTAGCACCACGCGACGCGCCTCGCTCCCCTCTTTCGAACGCCGCCTCGCGCGCGCGAAATGGTGGCCGGAGCACGATTTCCGGCGAGTGCCCGAGACGCGCCGCCGCGGAAATGGTCGCCGGCGGCTAAACGCTGGCCGGCTGACGTGTCAGGCGTGATTAGACCCTAACCACGCCTCTGTGCGGCTGACAGGCGGGCCCCGCTCACTAATTAACTCGGGTTAGATTAAACACTAATTTAAATTAACCTAATAGTCACTGACAGTAGGGCCCACCACTAACTAATCACTGTTTAGTTAAATTTAAACGCTGTTAACCCCACTGTCTATGACAGGTGGGGCCAGCCACTGTTCCAACGGATAAGCCTGGCTGAGTCAGCTGCTGACTCGGCCAGCATGCCCCACATGTCAGCCTCAGTGGGTTGGCCGTTGACCCAGTCAACCTGGCCCACTGGCCAGCCACTGTGTACACTGTGCTGGGTGCATTTAGCATTTTAATATTTAATATTTTTGAAATATAATTAATCCAGAAATTCCAGAAAATGATTAAAACTTTGAAAAATCATAGAAATTAAACCGTAACTCGGATAAAAATAGTTTATATATGAAAAACAATCAGAAAAATATGATGAATCCGAATATCCTACCCACATACCTGCCACACCCCTCTAGCATACTGAACATGGAAATTTTTGCCTGTTTTTGATAAATGAATAGTGCATGACCTTAATAAAATAATTCCAGATAAATTCCTAAATTATCTAAAACAATAAGATAGGCAATATATCACACATGCATATCATTTAGGCATGTCATGCATAGTGATTGCATTTGTTGCCGTGTATTTATTGTTTCTTCCCCCTCCTTCTCTCCCGATAGACGCCGAGACCGCCGTCGGCGCAGCTGAGTACGACTACGTTCCAGACGAGCAGCCTTCAGACGACCAGCCCCTCTCAGCAGAGCTTCCAGGCAAGCAAACCCCCTTGATCATCCAGATATCGCCTATTCTTTCCCTCTTATTCTTGCCTTAGAATTGCCCCTGCTACTGTTCCAATAGTTCCTATTCTGATGCATAGCCTGGTTTTGTAACCTGTTGTTGATACTTTACCTGTTATCCTATATGCTTAGTATAGGCTGGTTAGTGATACATAAATAGCCCCACACCCTTGTCCTTGTTGCCACGCTTTTCCCCCAGTGACTCAATCAGTAAGATCGACGGTCAGAGACCAACACATCACCGCACATTTCCCATAAGTTTTTCGACTCTGCAGAGCTACAACCGAGTGCCGAGGGTGATACCTCTTATCTCACTTCCGATGATGCCTCTGTAGAATAGCTATCCGGTTGTGGGTTACCGAGGGTGATTCCTCTTTCATCACCTCCGATAAAGCTTCCGTCGTGCAACTCCTCTTGTGTGAATCCATCGAGGGTGATTCCTCCGGGTTCACCTTGACCGATACTTCGAGTGGGAATCCATCAAGGGTGATTCCTCGGATTCCTTCTCGATACTTTGGACACACGGGTACTTTGACTTTACTACTGTCATTTGATAAAGACGGGTCGGCTCCAAGAGCACCCGTGAGCCGTGTGTTACCAAGTCGGAGCGACAGGAATCCTGTTCGTCTCTGCGGGCTGCTAAATACGCCTAACGGATTTGGGTATTTGATCTGAGTAGGCCGCTGGCCTTATACGCACTACCACCACGTGGGATAATGGTTATGGGACCCTCTACGTCGTATGTATCAGCCGAAAGCTCTTCAGATGTCATAGCACAGAGATGCGAGCTGATTGCTGGGGTGGGCTGGTTATGTCACTTGTGTATACAGTGTCTCGCCTAGGCCCCGGCCAGTCTCGCAACGTGCCAGAGTGCAAAGGGCGATGGCCCAAGACCCCTTCGCACTTAGGATTTAGACCGGCGTGCTGACCTCTCTGCTGAGCCTAGGTAGGACTGCGTCGTGTCGATTACCCGAGGCCGGGCATTACCCGGCCAGATGTAATCGAGCGTGTTGGGTAACAGTAGTGCACCCCTGCAGGGAAGTTATCTATTCGAATAGCCGTGTCCACGGTAACAGGACGCTCGGAGTTGTATCCTGATCTGCTACAACTACAAATCGATACTATTACAATGTTAAACTATTACTACTGCTCTCGGGATCACTTTCTCGCAGGGTAGACGAGGAAGGATCCCAGGGCATTACTATAATATGATTGATATATATTATTTTGTTCTACTCTGTTCTGATGCTGCAAGATTGCTTCAAGATGCTAGTCTTCGATAGGCCAGGCCTCTCCCCCTCTGTTCCAGCATTTCTGTAGTTTAGTCCAAAGATATAGCCCCATTCCTTTGATACCGATGCATACTTAGCATAGTTCTGATGTCAGTCTTGCGAGTACTTTGGATGAGTACTCACGGTTGCTTTGCTTCCTCTTTTTCCCCATACCCGCTTGCTATAATCAGACGACAGAGTCCCGGAGCCAGACGACACCGCAGGAGCTTACTACCAGGAGAGTCCCGGGGGCACTTACTACTGGGTTGAGCTAGCCGACCAGGAGTAGTTCGGAGGCTCCCAGGCAGGAGGCCTGTGCCTCGATCAGTGTCGTTGTTATGCTAGCCTTCTTAAGGCAAACTTGTTTAACTTTGTGTCTGTACTCAGATACTATTGCTTCCGCTGATGCTTGTATGACTCGAGCTTATGTATTCAAGCCCTCGAGGCCCCTGGCTTGTAATATAAGCTTGTATGACTTTTATTTGTGTTTAGAGTTGTATTGTGATATCTTCCCGTGAGTCTCTGATCTCGAGCGTGCACGTTTGCGTGTATGATTAGTGCACGGTCGAGCAGAGGGCGTCACACAGAGGATGCTAGTGAATGTGCAAACTTCAGAGTTCCAATAATGGACAGAAGAGAGCATAATGGAGTTGGAATCTTCATTTTGATGAAATAGTCAAAAGAGTTTGATTTCATCAAAGGATAGCGAAGATGCTTGTGATTACAAGAAAGTAAGTGGGAGTATAATAATATTTCTAAAACCTTGTGTGCTTGACACATTGTTGATTGGAAATAATATAAATTTCTTGACATGAATTAGGACTTCAATGAAAAATAGTTTTTCGATGAAGAACTTGGGCTAAGTAGCCTCGATATTAGGCATAATTATCTACGGAAATAGAATTGCCTAATAGGGCTAAGCAAAAATACATATTGACAAGATGCTAAAATATTTTAGCATAAGAACGCCAAGGTGTGATTCTTGCTGAAGTCACTTGGAAAGAGTTTTGCAAGACTCAGTGTCCTAAAACACTAATGAGCATAATACATGAAGGAGATTCCACACACATTTGTGTTTGGATTAATCATGTATTCCATGGTATGTAAAACAACCAGATGTGTCCAATACTCCCAAGCAGTTGTGAGTATAGATACCAAAGTGATCAAAGTACTGATCATGGGACAACAGTGAGAAATGTCCTTGAGTACTAAAGTAGCACTGATGACATGTTTTCCCGCAAGCAAAGATTATGAAGTGCTCGTTGTAAGTAATTACATCGATACAGTCTTCATCAATGCTCCAAGCGATTTTTGATTTAAGTTAAGATTTTGTGTAATACACGATATGGTGGCACAGTAAGTTGGAATTGTTCCAAACAGGTTACTGTGGCGAATTCTATAACGAAGGCTAAGTATGTTGATGCTTTAGAAGCGACAAAGAAGATGTTGAATCATACAGTTCATTAATGAACTTAGTATGGTTCCAAGATGGCTTTGGTCAATGGGACACTATTGTAGATTGTTGCTCCATTGCTCAGTCTGAGGAATCAAAGTTCGACAAGTGATTCACATATATACAAAGCCAAGTCCACACAAATATGAATTTTGTGAAAGCGTGAAAACGTGAGGATATGCAAAGATACACACGGACCTGAAGTTGTCAGTTCCGTTGGAAAGGACTATACCACAAGCGAGGCATATTTTGACCCGGTATGCCATACACTACTGGAATCAGGGTCTTTGCCATCTGCCAGCTCTTTGCCGTCTGCCAGCTGATGGCAAAGAGGCTGTTTGCCGTCTGTCTTGCCAAAGCAGACGGCAAAGAACTAGCTGATGGCAAAGAGGGTCTTTGCCATGTGCCACTTCTTTGCCGTCTGCTGGCAGACGGCAAAGACCACAGTGGGCCCCACGGGGTACTGTACTGGCTAGGTCACACGGGCCACTTCTTTGCCGTCTGCTGGCAGACGGCAAAGATTTCTTTGCCATCTGCCAGCAGACGGCAAAGAGGGTACTCTTTGCCGTCTGCTGGCAGACGGCAAAGAATTCTTTGCCATCTGCCAGCATACGGCAGACGGCAAAGAATTTTCGCCCCCCCGCGCCTCTCTCTCTCCTAGCCGCAGCCACCCCCCACTTCCCCCACTCTCTCCCCGATCCAACCCCCCGGTCTGGATCAGATCAAGCCGGGGGGCCGACGCCTGGCGCCCGGCGACCGCGCCGACCGGCCGCCCCCGCCACCGCCGGCCGCCACCACGGCGCCACCCCCGCTGCCTCCCCTACTGCCCCGCCTCCCCGACCTCCCTACCTCGCCGAACGCCGCCTCTTCCCGGCCCCCTCGGTGAGCCGCTCTGTCGCCGCCAGCTTACCCCCCCCCCCCCCCCCCCGCTCGCCCCCGTCCTCGTCGCGGTGACCGCGCGGCGAGCCGTGCCCCGGCCGCGCTCGCCCGACCACGCGTCGCACCTGGCGCGCCCGTGCGCGCGTCCCGCGCCGGCGGTCGCGTCCCCGCTCGCCCGCGCCCTGGACCGCACGACCCCGCCGCCCAGGCCACTGGCCGCCTCCGGCCGCCTCTACCTGGCCGCCGCCCGCCCCCTCCATTGGCCGCGCCGCCGGCCGCCCCGGCCGCCGGCCCTAGCGCCACGGCCAGCCCAGCCACGCGCGCGTCCAGTGCCCCTCTCTGGCCGGACAATGTCCACCATCCCCCCCTTCTTTGTTTTTTTTCTGTTTTTTTTTTCTGTTTTTATTATTACTGAACTATGTCAATCTGATTTTTTAGTGGGAAGTGACGAATGGAACAAGGCGGAAGGACGATGTGTTTGTTCTTCAACCATTCCCCTCCGAAACCTAGGTTAGGATTGTCCCCTGTTAAGTATGTGGTTGTACCTTGTACCTGCTACTAAATTAGTCATGCACACATGTTCGATCTTCGAATGTTTCTTGCCTCTAAAACCCAAGTTTGTATTGTCCTTTGTTAAGTGTGTGCTTGTACCTGCTGCTAAATTAATCATGCACTTTCATTTAGTTGCAGAAAATTGGGGGAAATAATGGCTGGAGCATATGTGAACTTGGCCTCTGCTCATTTAGTCAGTTTCTGGTTTTGCTTGGGAGAGTAGCATGTGTTTCCCATTTGTTTATTTAAATAATTTGTATCTAATTCTTGTGAACCAAAGCATGCTTGGGAGAGTAGCATGTGTTTCCCAGCAAGCATGTTGCTTGCTGGTTTTAGATTATGATTTAGTTACATACATAGACTTTTTGGACAGTTGGCTTGGCTGTTTGGGTCTGCTTTTACGCAGGGAGACCGTATTCCAATCATAAAACTGATACTACGGGCACGCTAATATGACTGCTGTACTTTGAGATTGACCATTTGATTATTGAGGAGATATGTATCATAAGAAGAAAAAATGGTGTGAACCATTTGATCGGTGGTAGATGTGTGCCAAGGGAATAAAACAGACAACATGTCTGTTCCTTTCGATGTATGCTGCCAAACAGAAAATGCTTTTAATTTGTTGGGGCAAAAGAAATTGTTGTTTGAGTTATAAGTCTTGGCTACCTCTGCTCGCTTTCGATGTTCAGTTCACTAATTCCCTGCTCTTTCCTTAATTTCTTAATTCTAGATTATGCTTCGCTGTCAATTACCGCTGTAGAAGAACCAGAGCTGTCCGGGATGAGGATGTGATCCTGGTAGCTTGCTGATGACGACAACAAAGAAGATAGGTTGGCCAAGCTGCTAGGATAAATATGAGGACTAACTGGTGAGTAGTGTAAGTGAACATCGTTTGCTGTTTTTCTTTCCGGCGTGGGTTTACTAAACTTTGTACATATGAATTTCACCTCATATTTTCTTCCTGGGTTGATAAGAACTGAACAATGTAATTTGATTTCTCGTGTCCAATATTTGCTTCAATCTAGGACGACTACATAGTCAAAGGATAGTTCTAACAACTGACTCTTATTTATCGAACTTTCTTTATGGTGACTGTGCTTGAATTTCAACAATGAAAACCTCTGTAGTTGAAGCATTCAAGAAAATGGGCACTGTTACCATGGTAGGTGCCAGTGGGAAATTCAAGGTCCACCATGCCCGAGCATAAGGCTTCCATGCCGAAGGTTGAGTCTTGAATGGACAAGTCTTGACTCCATGCTCGAGTTAGAGTCTGAGTCTTCAATGCCCGAGTTCGAGGTCTCCCTGCACGAGTCTAAGTCCACCCTGCTTGAGTTCTGAGTCTGAGTCCTCTATGGCCAGGTATGATGTCTCCTCGCCTGGGTTTGGTCATACATACCAGCAGAAGATAAAAAACTAAACATCAGGCTAGAAGACCAGAGCTATCTATCTATATGATACATTATGGCTACCTATATATCTTGCTTTTCTATCATGAACTATGCTGGCAACTTTGTTTTACGCTATCATGCTACCATGCATTGTATCATGTTTATGGCTGACACGTCACAAATCTTACTTACATGGTTTGAATATTGTCCCTATATTGTGTTAAGGAGTCACCAGTATGGTACATAGGCATGTAGAACAAAGCCTTTGCTGCATCTAACCTAACTGCCATGCCTATCTGACCACTGAAGCAAACACCTTTTGTTTCATCTGCTGCGTATTAGCCAAATCATTACGTAATGTTCCTTTCATTGGTAACTAATATGACTGACTTCTTTGCTGTTTGTCAAATGTCAAGTACCACTTCAGATTTGATACTATCATACTAATACTAGACTGTTGTTTGATATATTTTGCAAGTTGCAATGACATGGATGTGGTCTGGATCAATCAAGCACTTGAAATATGAGGCAACATACAGTCAGACAACAAATGGGGCAGTATCTCTTTCTTTTTTCTGTCTTTAACTGTATATTACATGTCATATTTATTTTTATTTTTATATATACTTGCCGTGTCCCCGATGGGCTGTTTTTAGAAAATGCCGTATCCCGTGTCCCCGTATGCGTGTCGCCGTGTCCGTGTCCCCGTATCCATGCTTTTTAGCATATAACCATTCATGAAGAAGATAGGTATTGCCTTCTCAAAGTAAATTGAATAACAAGCTCTTGTTCTTTGCTTAATAATAATAACAACTTGTAAATAAAAAGTTCCAGTACAAAGATCTCAAAGTTTTGATATAAATTGTACAATAATTATAATCGTGGATTCTAGTTATAAGGCTAGCTAAGTCATGAGGCTAGTTGAGTACCTAGGTCTTTTCTCCTATATGTAATTCTTATGAACTGTTCTTTAATTTTCACTGGGTGCCTTTGATGAAATAAACTTTTTCGATTGTTTGTTCTGTGATCAGCGTGCATCTTCTGATAAGCATATCATGTTTATTCTGAAGCTTAGTCTTTTGTTATTGGCCAATACTTGACACAGAGTCGTTGGTCTGCCTGCCATAGAACCATTTATGAAGATGTCATGGTTTGCAAATAACAAGCTCCTGTACAAAGATGTTAAGGTTTTGATATGAATTGTACTAATAATTGTGGATTCTAATTGTCGTGAACTCCATAGGCGCTCACATGCTAGTGGCCTTTGATGACATTTTAAGTTCTTGGCTGTTGTCTTTAATGCCAGTGTGTAGCAGCAAAAAAATTGTACTTGGAAGTGTCAAAATTTGTCATTTATAATCAGCCATAGTAATATTGCTATAGATATATACACACTGAAAGTCTGAAAATTTTCTAGTAAATATACATGTCAGCTGCCATATCCGTTGCTTTGTCCCTTATTCAGTGTTTTTATCTTTTCTTGTTTTGATGTTACAATTTTGTTAGTTCATAGATGTTGATTTTGTTTTCTCTGCAGTTGAAAAAGTTCTGTATCAAGCTTCTATGTTTTGTCACAAGGATGAGATTTTTAGAATGCTACAAAACTTCGTACCTTAGTAATGTTTTAGAATTTTTAAAACATAATACATTAGTTGACATCTATTTCGTTAGCTTTTATACTAATGTTTTACTTCTCCGAACTTAATTCTTGCAAATCAAAGTGATCTAATTACTTGGGGCCTGTCCGGCAACCCACCACAGCCACGACATCCTCAACTCATATTTAACTGTGTACAGAGAGCATACAGAGAACAAAAGCCTCACATTTAGCATAAGTTTGCAAATCAAAAAGGCACATACATGTCTCAGTGTGGGCAGCCATGCCTTGCCATCAGTGTGAGCATATTGCTTGCTATGATGATTTAGTGTAGCACATTTAGCAGATTTTTATTTATGCCGATGAGTTAAATTGCAACACGTCAAAACCTTTAATGTGTCGATTTAAAATCTGAAACAAGAGCTCCATTTTGAGTTTCCGATCGGTTGATCTGTTGCAGGTTTCCCAAAGGTAAACAAGTTGATGGTGGTTTGGAAGATCTTCAAGCTATTGAAGATTTGGAAGATCACTTCATGGAAGGGCAGAATGCTACTGTTTAGTTGTTAGATGTTTGATGTATTGGATGTTTGTGAAACTATTGGATGTTTGTGAAACTATGTATATATATATGAATTGAATGTATGATGTTTGATGTTTGATGATGATGGTGAAACTATGTTTGATGTTTGATGTTTGAAACTATGTGATTCTGAATATATATATATGTTTGAATTTCTGTGAAAATGAATTGATATAACAAAAAACAGAAAAACATGGGCTATATAGCCACTTTGCCGTCTGCTAGCAGACGGCAAAGAGGTTTGCCATCTGCCAGCAGACGGCAAAGATCTTGCTTCTTTGCCGTCTGCTAGCAGACGGCAAAGATCTTGCTTCTTTGCCGTCCGCCAGCAGACGGCAAAGCAGCCTTTACCGGCAGCTTCTTTGCCGGAGTGTTTGCCGTCTGCTAGCGGACGGCAAAGGCTTTGCCGTCCGCCAAACATGCCTTTGCCGTCTGCTATGGCAGATGGCAAAGCAGCTGATTCCAGTAGTGATAGGTGTAAAGTGCATTAGCATTGACTAGATTATTGACTCTAGTGCAAGTGGGAGTCTGTAGGAGATATGCCCTAGAGGCAATACTAAGTGTTATTATTATCTCCATGTTCGTAATTGTGTTTATATTCCGTGCTATAACTGCTATGGTTCTCGAGTCTACAATAACCACGAGGCTCGCAGGAAAACTCATATGCACGTGTGGAATAATAAATGGTAAAATATATTCCTAGTCTGGCCTCTAAGACTGGCTCAAGTGTTGCATGATGATCACGTTTTCCTGATCATGGGCATGTCTATGCCGGCAACTTTTGAGGGCACAATGTTAGGAGAACACTTGTGTTGAATCGACCCGATTGATGTTATGCTATGAGATACCTTTGTCACAAGTTAATGGTTAATAACACAGAGAAAGTTAACGTTTGCATAATTCCTTAGACCATGAGAGTATTGAGTTCCTTCGTACTTGCTTTGTGAACTTTGGGGTTTGTTAAACGTCATCTGTAACAGGGTGGTTATTACGGCGGCTTACGGGTTCACGGATAAGTATGACAAGTAACTTGATAGCCCAAGATTGGGATTTGCTCCTCTGACAATGGAGAGATATTCTTAGGGCCCTCTCGGTGTTACGGTATCCATCATCGTCTGGCCAGACACAATGTGATTTGATCACAGGGATGCCGGAACGCGGAAACGAGATAAGAGAACAAAACAGGTAACGAGGTAACTGGCATAGTGGACAAGTTGTTGATCCACAGGGATGCCGATAAGTCTCACCTCGGGTGTTTGTAACATATCGAGAAGCAATCGGAATAGCACACGGCAAACTACAGGTTCACTCGAATATTCATTCGTGTGGGTATAGGGATCAATATGGATGTCCACGGTTCCGCTATTGATCATTGATTGGAAAGTGTTCCGGTCATGTCTATACTTCACTGAACCTACAGGGTCACACGCCTAAGGGTTATCTATCTGTTGAATACTAGACAGGGAGTCTAAGGGAAAGGCATCGGAAAAGTTTCACAGACAACGGAAAAGTTCCGGAGAGAACACCGGAAAAGTTTCGGTAAAACCGAAAAGTTGTTTCGGAGTAAACCATTGAGCCAAATAGGTTTCGGCACGCGCCTGGAACTTTTTGGAGGTGCCAGAATTGTTCTGGGAACTTCTAAACCAGAAATGTTCCGGAGCAGCCGGAAATGTCTTGGTTGCTTTTCGCTGATGAAAATCATTGATCCAAAAATGTTTTCAGAACGCGTCCAAAATTATTTTAGTGGGTACTGGAAATGTTCTGGACCTTCAGAAATATTTTCGGATTTATCGGACGCGGAAAAATGTTTTCATGAATAGTGAAAAGCACTCTATGGTTGCTTTTTGGAAAGCCACCTTTTAGGGCTTTTCCCAAAGTTCTAGAAGGGAAGACTTGGGAGGGAAGGAACCCCTTTTGGGGGGGCCCCCATGGGGTGGCCGGCCAAGCATGGAGCTCCACTTGCCACCCATTTATGCCCTTGAGAAGGACATATTTTGAGGGCATTTTGGTATTTCCAAGTGTCCTCTACCCCTTGTGATTTTCCTATAAATAGAGGTGGAGAGGTGCTCTTCATACTCACTCTCTCACATATACAAATGCCATGCATGATCTGGCTTTCTCTCTCCCACCCATGAAATAGTTTCGTAGAGACGAAAGGCTGTCTGGGTTCCGATGGGAACTAGTTCTGGGTGGCGAAGCCCTGCCGGATAGATGGCACCGTATGTGTGCAACCCCGTAGAGAGGTCGTAGGTTCGACCTTTTGCCCGAGGGGCTGTTCGAGGGTCCTCCCGGAGGGCTGTCTGAGATACCATCTGAGTTCGAGGGACCTCCCGAAGGACTGTCTGAGGGACTGTCTGAGGGGCAGACGAGGGAGAAAATCCTCGCGGTTGGGAGGTTGTAAATCCTAGCTGCAGGGATCTGCACCGACGATCTTCATCGACTCTAGTTCCGCTGCGCTACGAGTCGGTAATGATCAGATCAAAACCTTGTATGCATCTCCATAGTGATCTTGGGCATGTTCGTAGTGCGGAAATTTTTTGTTTCTGCTGCGTTCCCCTACAATGTGATCACTGCTACTTGTGAGCTGCGTTGGTAATTCCTTGAAGAGGAAGGGAGATGCAGTACAGTAGAGATAAGTATTTCCCTCAGTTATGAAACCAAGGTTATCAATCTAGTAGGAGAATCACGCAACACCTCATTAGCAGCACCTGCACACAAAACAACAAATCCTTGCACCCAACGCAAACAAGGGGTTGTCAATCCCTCGGCGGTTAATTGCAAGATTAAATTGTATGTGATAGATAGATAGATTGAACTAAAATATAAAATAAAATAAATAAAGTAAAAGTGTAGCAAGGTATTTTAGGGTTTTTAATATATGATTTAAATAGACCCGGGGGCCATAGTTTTCACTAGAGGCTTCTCTCATAAAAATAGCATACGGTGGGTAAACAAATTACTGTTGGGCAATTGATAGAAAAGCAAATAATTATGATGATATCCAAGGCAATGATCAAGTATATAGGCATCACGTTCGAGACAACTAGACCGACTCCTGCCTGCATCTACTACTATTACTCCACACATCGACCGCTACCCAGCATGCATCTAGTGTGTTAAGTCCATAAAGAATGGAGTAACGCCTTAAGCAAGATGACATGATGTAGACAAAGTAAACTCACGCATGAATAAACCCCATCTTTTTACCCTTAATAGCAACGATACATACGTGTCATGTCCCTTTCTGTCACTGGGACTGAGCACCGCAAGATCGAACCCATTACAAAGCACCCCTTCCCATGGCAAGATAAATCAATCTAGTTGGCCAAACCAAATCAATAGATCGCAGAAGAAATACGAAGCTATAATAATCATGCATAAAAGTGTTCAGAGAAAACTCAAATAATATTCATGGATAATCTGATCATAAACTCACAATTCATCGGATCCCAACAAACACACCGCAAAAAGTGATTACATCGGATAGAACTCCAAGAACATCGAGGAGAACATTGTATTGAAGATCAAAAAGAGAGAAGAAGCCATCTAGCTACTAACTATAGACCCGAAGGTCTGTGGTAAACTACTCACGCATCATCGGAAGGGCAGCAAGGTTGATGTAGAGCCCCTCCGTGATCGATTCCCCCTCTGGCGGAGCACCGAAAATGGCCTCCAGATGGGATCTCTCGAGAACAGAAACTTGCGGCAGTGGAAAAAGTATTTCGTGGACTCCTCTGTTGGTTTCCCGATTTTTGAGAATTTATAGTGGTGGAATTAGGTCAAACGGATCTGTGTGGGCCCCACAAGCCACCAGGGCGCGCCACCCCCCTAGGGCGCGCCCTGGTGCCTCGTGGGCCACTGCTTCATCTTCTGGCCCTCTCCCAAAGCTTCCAGTACTTGTTATGTCCAGAAAAAAATCTCCAAAAAGTTTCGTGGCATTTGGACTTCATTTGGTATTGATATTCTGGAAAACCAAAAACAGGCAAAAAACAGCAACTAGCACTGGGCACTAAGTTAATAGGTTAGTCCCAAAAAATGATATATAATTGCTGTAAATGTATATAAAAACATCCAAGATTGATAATATAATAGCATCGAACAATGAAAAATTATAGATACGTTGGAGACGTATCAGCATCCCCAAGCTTAATTACTGCTCGTCCTCGAGTAGGTAAATGATAAAAAAACAGAATTTTTGATGTGGAATGCTACCTATCATATTCATCATATATTCTTATCTTTTATAGCATGGACATTTGGACTTGAATGATTCAAAGCAATAGTCTATAATTTGACATGAAGATATAAATACTCAAGCATGCTAACAAGCAACCATGTCTTTCAAAATATCAACGCTAAAGAAAGTTATCCCTAGCCCATTATGCTCAATCATTGATTCATTCATGAAACACACTCAATATTAGCTACACTCAATGCACAAGTATGACAATAGTGCTCTCTAGTTGGTGCTTTGTAAGAGAAGATGGAGACTCAAATAAAAATAAAAATTGCATAAAAGTAAATAGATAGGCCCTTCGCAGAGGGAAGCAGAGATTTGCAAATGTGCCAGAGCTCAAAGCTTAAATTAGAGAGATAAAATTATTTTGAGAGGCATGCTTTTCCTGTCAACGAAAACGACCGAGAATTCCCAATATTTTCCATGCTAGACACATCATAGGCGGTTCCCAAACAGAAAGTAAAGTTTATTTCCTTTCCTCCATTCTTTCACAATCCATGGCTAGCCGTATCCACGGGTGCCCTCCATACCAACACTTTCCAAGGAATTTTGTTGTTATTAATTTTTGATTCATTATGGGACTGGGCATCCCTATTACCAGCCACTCTCTCGTGCAATGACAAGTGAATAAACACTCATCGTGAGAATAACACACCTAGCATGGAAAATAATGGCTACCCCCTGCCACTTCATGAGCGGTACGGGCACACAAAACGGGAAAATTATTTTGAAAATTTTAGAGTTGGCACATGCAAATTTACTTGGAACGGCATGGAAATACCGCATATAGGTAGATATGGTGGACTCATTTGGCACAACTTGGGTTTAAGGATTTTGGATGCACAAGCAGTATTTCCGCTTATTACAAATGAAGGCTAGCAAATAGATTGAGAAGCAACCAACCAAAAAGCGAAAACGGTCATAAACATGCATTGAACATAACTAACACCGAATAATGCACCATAAGTAGGATATAATTTCATTGCATAACTATTGACTTAATGTGCATGCATAGGGAATCACAAACCTTAACACTAATATTCTTACTAAATCACAATTACTCACTAACATGACTCACATATCATCATCTCCATATCGCAAAACTATTGCAAGGAATCACACTTATCATATCCAATGATCTATACGAAAGTTTTTATTATATCCCTCTTGAATATTCATCACTTTGGGACCAAATTCATATCTTGTGCAAATTACCATTACTATTATCAACTCTCAAAAAGATATAAGTGAAGCATGAGAGTGCAAATATTTCTTCAAAATTTATCAACTCTCAAAATAATATAAGTGAAGCATGAGAGTTTAAATATTTCTTAAAAATTTCAATCTTATCAACTCTCAAAATAATATAAGTGAAGCATGAGAGTTTAAATATTTCTTCAAAATTTAGCCACCGCCATGCTCAAAAAGATTTAAGTGAAGCACTAGAGCAACTACCTAGCTCAAAAAATTTAAGTGAAGCACATAGAGTATTCTAGCAAATCATGATGATCGTGTGGCTCTCTCAAATAGGTGTGTCCAGCAAAGATGATTGTGACAAACTAAAAAGCAAACAAAGCAAAGACTCATCTAATACACGACGCTCCAAGCAAAACACATATCAAGTGACGAATAAAAATATAGCTCCAAGTAAAATTGCCGATGGTTGGTAGAAGAAACAGGGGATGCCTTCCGGGGCATCCCCAAGCTTAGACGCTTGAGTCTTCCTTGAATATTACCTTAGGGTGCCTCGGGCATCCCCAAGCTTAGGCTCTTGCCACTCCTTATTCCTCCATCCATCGTCATCTCACCCAAAACTTGAAAACTTCAATCACACAAAACTCAACAAAACCTTCGTGAGATCCGTTAGTATAATAAAACAAATCACTAATTTAAGTACTGTTGCAAACCCATTCATATTTTATTTTTGCATTATACCTACTGTATTCTAACTTCTCCATGGCTTATACCCCCTGATACAATCCATAGTTTCATCAAAACAAGCAAGCAGTGCATCAAAAACAGAATCTGTCAAAAACAGAACAGTCTGTAGAGATCTATTTAAAAGCCATACTTATGTAACTCCAAACATTCTGAAAAATTAGGACAACGTGCGCAATTCACATACCAATACTGTGTAAAAATTTCAGATTTTTCTCACGCTCCAGTACAGAACCAAAATTCCAGCACTGGACGCAAAACTTTCTGTTTTCCAAACAGCATCAATTATACTATCTTCCAAATCATCCCAAAGGCTTTACTTAGCACAAACACTAAGTAAAAACACAAAAACACAATCATAAGAGTAGCATAGATGTGAAAGCACACAATAACAGAAACAAAAAGTAAAAATTTATTTTATTCATTGGGTTGCCTCCCAACAAGCACTATTGTTTTATGCCCCTAGCTAGGCATAATGCATAGTTTCAAGTATTGTCATCTTTGGTTTTAGTAATATTTATAGGAGTTTTCTCAAACCCGGGAGGCTCCTTACGCTTCCCATTATTCTCAGGAAATGATGCAATTTTAAGGTCTAGAATATCTAATCGCTTATTGCATAGAGTAATCAAAGTGTTCATGCGATTGAGGTTTCCACTAATATTTTTAAGAGGTTCGTTAGACTTTTGCAACTCAACCGAATTTTTCTGCATATCACCCAATTTGTCTAATATTTGAGCCCCCTCTTGAGTAAAAGCAAAACTCTTTTGTGGTGGTGGGATCCCCAATATACCCTCTATTATTTCATAGGCGGCATTGGATTCGCTTTCAATAAAATTCCCTTTTGCGGCAAAGTCCAAAAGTTGTCTATGATGCATGGTTAAACCTATATAGAAATTGCGAAGCAAAATTTTTAAATCCCCTTTTACAGAGCAAACATGGTAGGATTTGATACATCTCCATCGTATCTACTTTTCCAAACACTTTTGCTCTTGTTTTGGCCCCTAATTTGCATGATTTGAATGGAACAAACCCGGACTGACGATGTTTTCAGCAGAATTGCCATGGTGTTGTTTTTTGTGCAGAAATAAAAGTTCTTGGAATTGGATGAAACTTTTTGGAGATTTTTTATGGAATATATAAAAAATGCTGGAGCCAAAACCTACTGGAGGGGAGCCACCCAGTGCCCACGAGGCACCAGGGCGCGCCACCCCCCCCCCCAAGGCGCGCCCTGGTACCTCGTGGGGCCCACGTGGCTCCGTCTGACCTAATTATAACGCTATAAATTCACAATTCCAGAGAAAAAAATAAGAGAGGAAGTTTTATTTCGTTTCACGATACGGAGCCGCCGCCACCTCCTGTTCTTCATCGGGAGGCCAGATCTGGAGTCCGTTTGCACTACAAGAAATATGTCAACTTGCGACCATCAATATTGGTCACTGAATGGTCACTGTTTTCCATTTGTGACCAAAAACAGTTGGTCAAAAGCTGGCCGTCATTAATGAAACTTAATGACCTTCTTTGTGAAATGGTCGTAGACAACTACGACCAAAATAAAAGGTCGTTGATTTTACGACCAATTGTTTTGGTCACTGGCAGTCTGCCCAGACCACGTCAGATCTAACGTGGCAAGCTGACGTGGCAAAATTACGACCAAACGAAATGGTCGTCGATTAGAATCAGCCCGGTCCAGTTCAGCTGTCTATATGGGCCGAGCCCAATAATTCAGCCCATTTAATATATTATTTTCCTGATAATTTTGGTTAGCTACATGGGCCTGGCCCAAAATTAGGCCTTTTATTTTCTAGGGCGTGGCCCTATTGCAGTCCACTTAATTAAGCCTTTTTGTTCTGGTTTTTCAAAAATGCACAATATTCCAGTCCACTATTGTTTGGGCCGTGGCCTTTTGGGAGCGCAAATGTTATTTGGTCTAGTAGAACATTTGGTCTTGTTCATTCACATATTTCCATTCTTACACATTTCAACAACAAACAATCAATAATTCTCTCAATTAAAGGATTAAATCCTGAAATCATTCAATCAAATATTTACAACAGCACATATAGGTCTGCACGTCCAACAAGTGTACATACAATCAAAAACAGATACAAAAGCACCAAAACATGGTGGCGACATCAACTAAAACTGTGGTGCGCATCTCCAGGCTTCTTCTGATCTTCTATCACAGTAACAGCAACCTCAATGAACTTAGATCCTGATCTACATAAACTATTAGTGAAATAGTGGAAGTTAAATGCTTGCCAATAAAAAATATTCATTAAAGGGACTAAAATTTATACATGCATGTCCAAATGCCACAGTTCAGTAAACACTAAGCATGGCATAGCAAAAATTCCAATAACTTGGCTGCAACATGTTAACCTGATGCTGTTCTACTACAACATTCAAGCACATGTTAGGCACCAACAATACTAATCTACAGGTACCAGCATGATACATTGGTACAAGTGCAGGTCATGCAATGAACGTCACTGTAACACATTCACATGAAGAAAAATACTTTTTACTACCACGACCATCCATTCAACTAACAGGACCTGAATACCTGATGATAATAGTGTCGACAATGATCTGATTGGGTTAGCGTCGCTGAGGAGGTGGATGATCTACCCACATTTTTCATCAAAACTGACACCTGCATGATTAAAAAAACTAAGTATTGTTCTTAAAGCACAAGACCATTAAGAAACCCAGAAACAAAACCCTAAGCTAACACTAGAGGAGCAAGCATACTAAGTTGTTTATGCTGTAACTACTAACTAACAGACCTAGTACAAAAAAGAAACAAATTGAAACAGAACTAGTACAAGAAAGAAACGAAGTGAAATACCATTGATTGATTCGATGGCAAAACAAGTTAAGCTACTTAGCTAGTAGGTGACCATCGTGCAAATATGATATGATGTGAATGAATTACAAGGAAACAAAGTTGAACTAGGTAGCCTCATGCATACAGGAAGGACCTCATCGGGAAGGAAGGCAAAATTATACAAGAAGAAGCTAGCTGGCACAAGAAGAAACTAGCTGGAGTGGTGGTGGATGAACCAAAACTACAAACCCATGTCGGATCTCACATCACCACTGTTTTATGGTTTCACAACCAACTAGAAACTATGCAGAGCAAAGCAAACCAGACAGTAAAAGAATTATTAAGCAGAGCAAAACAACAGTGTGACCATCAAGTAATAGCCCTGAAGAAAGAAAGAACCAACGGGGTCAGATACTTAATTATTCAGAGTTGAGAGTTGAACAATCATTAGAAAACTAAAGATACTGCTCAGCCAACTAAATAACACATGATTCAGTCACACGGTATAATTCTGACTATAATATGACCAGAGAACTAAAGATACTACATACTTAGAACTCAACTAATAAGTGAGAATGATCCGATCCTATGCAAACAACTGATTTATTTGTTTATATTACTAAAGAAAGTGTATAAAACAATCTGCAGCAAACAAGCTTTGATTTGCTGATCCAAATAGAGGACCCTGGGATTGGGGTGCTGATCACATAAGTAAATAAACAGTAGTACATCTCCAAAACTTTAAATATGCTATCAACTTCTCAGATCACAGAGGTAAATGAACAGTAGTATATGTCTAAATTTATAGCATCACACACGAGGTCTAAATTTATAATATGTTCCTTTAGTAGCAAGAGTTGGTTCATGTCTAGCTTGTATTGCAGATAACTAGTACATTTTTCACACAAAAATAGGAGCGACATATGTTTTAATGATCTACTCTGGTGTTGCAGTATATCTTCACAGCATGTAAGAATACTTGGATTAACAGGCTAAGACTGAAACGTACGAGTAGTATTTTTCCGTTGCTATCAAACCACACAACAAGTACAGGAGGAGTTATTCTCTGTCAGCAACAGAAAGGAAAAAATTGATCAAGATCACATGGCACTAGCCACTAATACATAATGTCCGGCAACAAGAAAAGGCGGCCTTTTAACATTGGGTAGTAGCACATATGTACCTCAAAAGTGACTCAAGCATATCTATAGGTCAAGACATAATAATCTCGCCAGTCACTTTATCTGGATACAACAAAGACTATAGGCTATCAGCAGATCTTACTTCAGTTCTATGCTTAAGTACAGAACAATCTAGGTGAGTACAACATGAATCAAAATTAATATCGTCAAACCCTCATGATTTTCAAAGAACAAGAGATGCAGAACCAAGTATCCTACAAGCAACTAGGAGACCCAATAGTAAATTCTAGACATATACCTTCACAAGATTAGGGCTGTAAAAATAAGAAATACACTATAGTTCTATCAGACCTCCTCTTCCTGGGACCAAACCATCCATCCTTGCATCAGAGGAGACCAGCACATCCACCCATAAGAGAATCACACAAGTTAGGCAAGGTCAGCTCAAGCAAACAAGCACACTATAAAATACACAAGGTTGCTATCTAGAATGTGTGTCACATGATACATGCATCGGGCCATCAAGCATCAGGCCATATCTGTTCAACGAGGTAGATACCTGCTCCATGTCGATGCACTGGATGGGGCTGCAGTTGAACATCTCGTCTGCATCATCGTTGACGCTGGATGTTGCAGGTACTTGTCCATTTAGATGTCTGACGTGCGCTCCAGCCGGCGTCGGTGAGGAAGACCTAGCCAGAGAGGATCTAAAATACTATTAGCAGCAAGCAGCAAACAATGCTAAAAATGACACTTTCTGGCAATATCTACTAGCACAGTTAACCAGAACATTTACAAATAGCAGAGGAAATCATGAATGTGTAAATGCATGAATGGTTCTTCATATCAACTTCAAAGCTAGCAGCAAGCATGTTAAACAACTTAACAACATTAGTAATACTACTTCAGATTTGGACTAGTAGAAGGCTAGGGAGGATTCTTGAGAACTTTATTGAATTCATTCAACAGAGGATAGCACAAACAAAAAAACACTATGTCAAAATGAGAGTCTTTAATCTTAACAGTACAGAGCAATCACATATGTTCCACTATTAGTAGTAAACCATGACTGCAATTGTAGATGTCCTGCTGGTTATACTTTATTAAACTGAGACAATAATTGTAAGTGAAAGCAATGCTCCTAGTATATCATCATCATTAACATCAAACAATTCTGAATGTAAGAAGAGGAAGCACAGCCCAATCATGTGCAGTCAATTCATAATAGAAGGAAACGGATGATTATTAGTGTTCTTATTAACTTGATGGTGGCATCTTATAGTAGGGTACAGATTTAACACAAGACATGAAAAATTGATGAGCCAAATGGTGATTAGTTAATTTAACTTGAAAGGAAGCCCACTGTTTCCCTAATCTATCTATCCATGATTTTCTTTTTCTGAAGCAAGCATCATCAAACAGCACACTCACAATCGAATTTCGCATAAAAACTGAACCAATACTTGTTGTTATGTTGTAGCAATTGCAGTTGATGCCCTGCGAGGGGTAGAAGGAGGGCGTGGACCTCACCATGTCAGGGGGTTGGAGGAGGGGAGGACGGCGTCCTGCAGCAGCAGCTTCTCCTCATGATAACAACCTGCACAAAACTGAGCCTTACCATGGAGGCACAATATGAGCACGCATCAGGAGGAGATGAAGAGAAGTTGTAGAAGAAGAAAGAGACAACGGGAGGAGGGATTCGTACCCGCTAGGGTTTCGGGCGCTGAGAGGGAGACTGCGTGGTGGGGGAGAAGGAGCTCCATCTCCACGGCGGCGGCCCGTCCAATGGAGGTGCGCCCCTCCTGCCGTCATCGCCGTCCCGTCCACGCCCATGGTGAGCTGCCGAAAAGGAACACAAGATGAGGTGAGGTGAGGAGAAGATGGTGCATGAAGAAGGAGGGGAGGGGCTTACCGGTGCCGGATCCGGCCACCTCTGGCCTCGCCGTCGCCGGATGTGGCGGATCCCGACAAAGTTAGGCGTGGCGGCCAAAACCCTAGCTTGCCACGTGGGCTGGTGGAAGGTGGGAGCGCCGATTCTGGCCGGATACGAGGGAGGAGCGGACCTAGGGGAGCTCGGGGGCGTGCTGCGCGCCGCTGGAGCTCGCCGGAACTGGCCGGCGTGGGTGGTGGCGGCGGCGAGGGAGAGAGACGCGAATGAGGGGTTGGGTGGGCTCTCTCTCTCTCTCTCTCTCTCTCTCTCTCTCTCTCGTGGGGGAGACCGAGAGAGACGTGAGCGAGGGGTTTTTCTTTTCTCCTTTTCTTTAGATAGAAAATGGATGGATGTGGGATGGAGAGATGGATGGATGGATGGATGGGCGCCATGTCATCATTCCGTGCCACTACTAGTTCCACCAATGGGAATAAAGCAAATGCAATTGTGTTTTCGTTTTTTTGAAAAATAGTACCGCACAATTTTTCAAAAAAATATTAGACCACATTTTATTTACAATTGACAAATGTTGCGTGCCAAAAAAGCTTTGCATCTTGGAATGACAAACAATGTTCCCTAAGGAAGTTTTTACTTTCTTTGCACGAAAATTTCATTTTCCATTTTTCGAGTGACCAAAATGAGTTTTTTTGTGAAGAACCTAGCAAATATTTATTGCAAAATTAGACCAAATCAATTTTCTAAAATATTAGGCCATATTTCATGTACAATTGACCAAATGGTTGGGTGTCAAAAGTTTTTGATCCACCTCTCGTGAAAAAGACAAATTTCCGCCGATTCAGAAGGAAGCGGGTCAAATTTGAACTACAGCTGCCTCATAGTTTACTTTTTATTTTTTTAAAAAATCATTTCTAGGTACATAAGTATCTATTTAATCAGAGAAACTCCAAAAGTTTTGCAAGATTCAACCCCTAGCTACGAACGGTCATGCCCGTCGTTTTGACCGCATTTTGAAACGGGCATAAGAAATTCAAAAAAAAATGAAAAAATTGAAAACCTTCCCATTGTATCATTATATGTGACCTAGTTTTCAGGAAAAATAACAAACTTGGACTACGGCAAATGTCTTAAAAAAGTGTTCTCAGAAACGAGCTATCATGTATGAAGATCCATGGCTTTCAAGGCAAATGGCCAATGTTATGGCAATATTCATGGCATAGTTTGTTCAAATCATCTCATATTTTGCACAAGTTTACATCTTGGAATGACAAACAATGTTGCCTAAGGAAGGTTTCACTTTCTTTGCACGAAAAATTAATTTTCCATTTTTTGAGTGCCTAAAATGAGTTTTTTTGTGAAGAACCTAGCAAATATTTATTGCAAAATTAGACCAAATCAATTTTCTAAAATATTAGGCCATATTTAATGTACAATTGACCAAATGGTTGGGTGTCAAAAGCTTCTGATCCACCTCTCGTGAAAAAGACAAATTTCCGTCGATTCAGTAGGAAGCGGGTCAAATTTGAACTACAGTTGCCTCATAGTTTACTTTTTATTTTTTACAAAAATCATTTCTAGGTACATAAGTATCTATTTAATTAGAGAAACTCCAAAAGTTTTGCAGGATTCAACCCCTTGCTACGAACGGTCATGCCCGTTGTTTTGACCGCATTTTGAAACGGGCATAAGAAATTCAAAAAAAAATCAAAAAAATTGAAAACCTTCGTATTGTGTCATTATATGTGACCTAGTTTCTAGGAAAAATAACAAACTTGGACTACGGCAAATGTCTTAAAAAAGTGTTCTCAGAAACGACCTATCATGTATGAAGATCCATGGCTTTCAAGGCAAATGGCCAATGTTATGGCATCATCCATGTCATAGTTTGTTCAAATGACATCATATTTTGCACAAGTTTGCATCTTGGAATGACAAACAATGTTTCCTAAGGAAGTTTTCACTTTCTTTGCAAGAAAATTTCATTTTCCATTTTTGAAGTGCCCAAAATGAGTTTTTTTGTGAAGAACCTACCAAATATTTGTTGCAAATTTGGACCAAATTAATTTTGTAAAATTCTAGGCCATATTTAATGTAGAATTGACCAAATAGTTGGGTGTCAAAAGCTTTTGATCCACCTCTCGTGAAAAAGACAAATTTTCGCCGATTCAGTAGGAAGCGGGTCAAATTTGAACTACAGCTGCCTCATAGTTTGCTCTTTATTTTTTCCAAAAATCATTTCTAGATACATAAGTATCTATTTAATAAGAGAAACTCCAAAATTTTTGCAAGATTCAACCCCTAGCTACGAACGGTCATGCCCGTCATTTTGACCGCATTTTGAAACGGGCATGAAAAATTCAAAAAAAATCAAAAAAATGGAAAACCTTCGCATTGTGTCATTATATGTGACCAAGTTACCAGGAAAAATAATAAACTTGTAATACGGCAATTGTTTAAAAAAGTGTTCTCAGAAATGAGCTATCTTGTGTAAAGATTCATGGCTTTCAAGCCAAATGATCAATCTTATGGCCACATTCATGGCATAGTTTGTTCAAATGATCTCATATTGTGCACAAGGGTGCATCTTGGAATGGAAAACAATGTTGCCTAAGGAAGTTTTCATTTTCTTTGGACGAAAATTTCATTTTCCATTTTTCGAGTGCCCAAAATGAGCTTTTTTGTGAAGGACCTACCATATATTTGTTGCAAAATTGGACCAAATTAATTTTTTAAAATGCTAGGCCATATTTAATGTAGAATTGACCAAATGGTTGGGTGTCAAAAGCTTTTGATCCACCTCCCGTGAAAAAGACAAATTTTCGCCGATTCAGTAGAAATCGGGTCAAATTTGAACTACAGCTGCCTCATAGTTTGCTCTTTATTTTTTCCAAAAATCATTTCTAGATACATAAGTATATATTTAATAAGAGAAACTCCAAAAGTTTTGCAAGATTCAACCCCTAGCTACGAACGGTCATGCCCGTCATTTTGACCGCATTTTGAAACGGGCATGAAAAATTCAAAAAAAAATCAAAAAAATGGAAAACCTTCGCATTGTGTCATTATATGTGACCAAGTTACCAGGAAAAATAATAAACTTGTAATACGGCAATTGTTTAAAAAAAGTGTTCTCAGAAATGAGCTATCGTGTGTAAAGATTCATGGCTTTCAAGCCAAATGATCAATCTTATGGCCACATTCATGGCATAGTTTGTTCAAATGATCTCATATTGTGCACAAGGGTGCATCTTGGAATGGAAAACAATGTTTCCTAAGGAAGTTTTCATTTTCTTTAGACGAAAATTTCATTTTCCATTTTTTTAGTGCACAAAATGAGCTTTTTTGTGAAGGACCTACCATATATTTGTTGCAAAATTGGACCAAATCAATTTTCTAAAATATTAGGTCATATTTAATGTACAATTGACCAAATGGTTGCGTGTCAAAAGCTTTGATCCACCTCTCATGGAAAAGACAAATTTCCGCCGATTCAGTAGGAAGCGGGTCAAATTTGAACTGCAGCTGCCTTATAGTTTGCTCTTTATTTTTTTTTCCAAAAATCATTTATAGGTACATAAGTATCTATTTAATCAGAGATACATGGTGTGGTGGCGAGACGTCGAGGTTAGGACGGTGGTCGAGGGCCCCAACTCCAGAGCGCGTAAACTCGCATGCCAGCCGCGTGGTCACCGCGTGACCGTGGCTTTGCCATGCATTCTGGGCGGCCTAGGCATGTCTGGTGGGTTGGGCACTCCCCCTATAGGTGTTAGGAAGAAGAATACAACAGAAGAATCTCACGAGGAGACTGAACTAAGCTCAAACATGAATTAGCAGCCAAGTGTTTGATTAGCGGTGGGGGAAATTCACATGGCCAATGGGCCTGAGTTTTGGCTGAGGATGATCATCTACTAAGGAGACTGTCTTGGCAAATTTGCAGCTCAAATGGAGGAGCCTAGGTGGCACTTGCTTTGCAAAGTACCACACTGGACAGAAATATGGATGTTGAAGCTGGGCTCAAATGAATGAATGGACTGAGCTGAAATTTGGTGGAGGATGGTCATTTGGGCATAGGACAGCACTGTAAAAAATTGATACCATTTGGACATGCCAAAGTCGTACTTCCTTCACAATGCTCTTCTCTGGATAGAAACTTGGGAAAATTAGTGAGAGAAATTGGCTAAATGAAATGAGCTCAAATTTGGTGGAGGGAAGTTATATAGGTAGGAACATGCCCTGGTAAAGTTTCAGCAATAATTAAGCAATATAAAATATAGTTGCTTCACAAACTGAAAATATGACCAGAATAAAAGATTGGATGATGAGCTCACATGGATTGCTGGATAGAGCTTAAATTTTGTGGAGAGTGATGATTTGAGTATATGGAAGATTTGGAAAAATCTCAGATCATTTGGATAAACCTAGCTAGTACTTCCTTCACAAAGCTTCTCTCTGGATAGAAACTTTGGAAATTTGCTGAGGAAGATTTACTAGGCAAATGGATCTGAATATTGGCATGTGGCAATTATTTGGATATGGAAGAGTTCCCAAAAAAAATTCGGCAATAGGAGGGGTCTAGATAGCACTTGCTTTGCAATGTGTCAATCTGGCCAGAAAATAGAAATTGAGGCTGGACTCACATAGATGATTGGATTGAGCTGCAATTTGGAGGAGGATGATAATTTGGGCATATGAAGGCACTGTAAAAATTTCATACCATTTGGATAAATAAAAATGGTACTTCCTTCACAATGCTCTCCACTGAACAGAAAATTGGGAAAAATATTGAGGGCAATTGGCTAAATTAAATGAGATAAAATTTGCTGGAGGGAGGTTCTATGGGCATGGTCATGTCCTGGCAAATTTTCAGCAATTATAAAGCAATATAAAATATAGTTGCTTCACAAACTGAAAATATTACCAGAAACAAAGATTGGATGGTGATCTCACATGGATTGTTAGATGGGGCTCAAATTTTGTGGAGAGCTATGATTTTGGCATATAGAATATGTGGCAAAAATTCAACTCATTAGGATATGCCTAGCTAGTACTTCCTTCACAAAGCTTCTAGCTAAACAGAAACTTTGGGAATTTGCTGCGGAAGATTTGCTAGGCAAACCTGGATTTTGTCATGAGGCAATGATTTGGATAGGAAAGAGTGCCCAAAAATTTTGAGGGCAATCAAGAAAATATAAATAGCACTTCTTTCACAAAGTGTTGTTCTGAACAGAATGAAAATGAATATTCCTGAATTATTTTTGAACTAGGCAAGGAAGGTTTTTGACATATTTGAGGAAGATATGATCCAAAGAATTTATGAGAATTTTTTGGGAATTTTGGGAATGACAGAAATGTAGGCTGCTTCACAACCTAGGGCAAAAATTGACACATGAACATGACACATAGGCTAAAATTGACACATGGACATAACACATAGGCAAAACTGATGAGGTGGTGCCTAGTCATAGCAATGCACCACAATTTACAAGGCTATGACCATCTATATTGGTCGTGATCAGCTAGAAATAAGGCAGCGGACCAGTGCTGTCTGCTTTACGACCATTTCGTGTAAGGAAATTACGACCTTTCTGACCAAAATGGTCGTTATGGTTTAGGGTTTGGAGCCCCCCGAATAGCTTATGACCAATTGGTCTCAAATGTTCATAGATTTACGACCATTTCTTCCAGGGTCACTGACAGACGGTCACAAGTTGACATATTTCTTGTAGTGTTGGGGCTCCGGAGAGGGGGATCTTCCGGCATCGTCATCATCAACCATCCTTCATCACCAATTTCATGATGCTCACCGCCGGGAGTGAGTAATTCCTTCGCAAGCTTGCTGGACGGTGATGATTTGGATGAGATTTATCATGTAATCGAGTTAGTTTTGTTAGGGCTTGATCCCTAGTATCCACTATGTTCTGAGATTGATGTTGCTATGACTTTGCTATGCTTAATGCTTGTCACTAGGGCCCGAGTGCCATGATTCCAGATCTGAACCCTTTATGTTTTCATGAATATATTTGTGTTCTTGATCCGATCTTGCAAGTTATATGCACCTGCTATGTGTTATGATCCGCATACCCCAAGGTGACAATAATTGGGATTCTTTCCGGTGATTGCCATAGTTTGAGGAGTTTATGTATTCACTATGTGTTAATGCTTTGTTCTGGTTCTCTATTAAAAGGAGGCCTTAATATTCCTTAGTTTCCTTATGGACCCCGCTGCCATGGGAGGGTAGGACAAAAGATGTCATGCAAGTTCTTATCACAAGCACGTATGACTATATACGGAATACATGCCTACATTACATTGATGAATTGGAGCTAGTTCTGTGTCGCCCTAGGTTATGACTGTTACATGATGAATGTTATCCAGCAATATCACCGATCCAATGCCTATGAGTTTTTCACATATTGTCCTTGCTAAGTTACTACTGTTACAATTGCTGCTACTATTGCTGCTACCGCTACTGTTACTGTTACTTTCATTGCTACTGCTATCAAACTATCATACTACTGTGCTACTGATCACTCTGCTGCGGATATTTAGTCTTAGGTGTGGTTGAATTGACAACTCAACTGCTAATACTTGCAAATATTCTTTGGCTCCCCTTGTGTCGAATCAATAAATTTGGGTTGAATACTCTACCCTCAAAAACTATTGCGATCCCCTATACTTGTGGGTTATCAAGACCTTTTTTCTGGCGCCGTTGCCGGGGAGCATTGCTTTATTTGCTAAGTCACTTGGGATTTATATCTGTTGATCACTATGAAGAATCTGATAGACGCTAAGACCAAGATCATTCCCTCTAAGACGAGGGGAGGTAAGGAACTGCCATCTAGCTCTGCACTTGATTCACCTTCAATTTTGAGTAAACTTGCAACACCACCACATGCTATTAATTCTGATATGTCGCAAGTTATTGATGATACCACTTCTACTATGATTGATACTCATGATGATGCTAGTACTATGCTTAATAATGTTGTGCCACTTGGTGAATTTCTTACTGAACAAATTGCTAAAGCTAAAGAAATTGAAAATGTTGAATCTCTTGAGAATTATGATTCACCTATTATGCCTAGCTCCCCTACTAGAATTGAAACACCTGGTGAACATTGCTTTTATAGGGAGATGGCTAGAGCCATCCTTGCTTGTAATGATAGACATGAAGTTATAAAGTTGCTTGCTGTAATGAAAGAAAAATATATGAGGGAGAGAATGAAATATGATCCTAAGTTTGCTACCTCTCCCATATTTGTTACTGATAAGGATTATGAATTCCCTGTCGACCCTGAGTTAATTACTTTGGTTGAATCTGATCCTTTCCATGGTTATGAAACTGAAACCGTTGTGGCACATCTTACTAAATTAAATGATATAGCCACACTATTCGCTCATGAGGAAAAAATTCGCTATTACTATATTCTTAAATTGTTTCCTTTCTCATTAAAGGGTGATGCTAAGGAATGGTATAATACTCTTGCTCCTGGATGTGTGCGTAGCCCCCAGGATATGATTTATTACTTCTCTGAAAAATATTTTCCTGCTCATAAGAAACAAGCTGCCTTACAGGAAATATTTAACTTTGTGCAAATTGAAGAAGAGAGTCTCCCTCAAGCTTGGGGGAGGCTTCTCCAATTACTTAATGCTTTGCCTGATCATCCTCTTAAGAAAAATGAAATACTTGATATCTTCTATAATGGACTAACCGATGCTTCTAGGGACTACCTAGATAGTTGTGCGAGTTGTGTTTTCAGGGAACGGACTATTGAACAAGCTGAGGAATTATTGAATAATATATTGAAGAATGATAATGATTGGACACTTCCTGAACCACCGCCTAATCCCACTCCGAAGAAGAGGGGTATTTTATATCTCAGTCTTGAAGATATGCAAGAAGCAAAGAAATGTATGAAGGAAAAAGGCATTAAAGCTGAAGATGTTAAGAATCTACCACCTATTGAAGAAATACATGGTCTTGACACACCGCCACAGGTAGTAGAGGTAAATTCTCTTATAAAATTTGATGAAGGTGATATTCCTTACAACAAACCTCCTAGTCAATGCTTGTATGAATTTGACAATTATATTATTAAGCAAGATCACTTCAATGCAAATGTTATGAAACAATTAAACGAAATGCCTACATGATTGAACGCTTGAGTGACTTGTTATTTAGAATTGCTAATGTTGTTAAAGGTGTAAGTAAACACACATCTATGGTTCAAACTCAATTAGAACAAGTTGCTAAATCTCAAAGTGAATTGTTCAATGAAATGAACCACAATATGAATGATCATGCTGTTAGAGTAATGACTAGAGGAGGTAGAATGACTCAGGAGCCACTTTATCCTGAAGGTCATCCAAAAAGAATTGAACAAGACTCTCAAAGAATTAATGTTGATGCACCTAGTCCATCTAAAAAGAAAAGGAAAAAGAAAAATGATAGGACTTTGCATACTTCTAGTGAACCCGAGGTAGAAAAACCCTTGGAGGATAGTAATGATGTTTCTATTTCTGATGCTGAAACACAATCTGGTAATGAACAACCACCTGATGATAATAATAATGATGATGCTCATGTGGATACCCAACCACATAATGATAAAGAACCTAATAATGATGTTGAAATAGAACCTGCTGTTGAGCTTGATAACCCACCTTCTAAAAATAAACGTTATGATAAAAGCGACTTCGTTGCTAGAAAACATAGTAAAGAAAGAGAACCATGGCTTAAAAAACCCATGGCCTTTCCTCCTAAACCATCTAAGAAAAAGGACGAGGAAGAATTTGAACGCTTTGCTGAAATGCTTAGGCCAGTCTTTTTGCGAACTCGTTTGACTGATATTATAAAGATGCCTCCTTATGCTAAATACATGAAAGACATTGTCACAAATAAAAGAAAGATACCTGAGGCTGAAATTTCCACCATGCTTGCAAATTATTCTTTTAAGGATGGAGTACCTAAGAAACTAGGAGATCCAGGAATACCAACTATACCATGCTCCATTAAAAGAAATTATGTCAAAACTGCTTTGTGTGATTTAGGAGCCGGTGTTAGTGTTATGCCTTTCTCTTTATATAAAAGACTTGATTTGAATAAACTCACTCCTACTGAAATATCATTTCAAATGGCTGACAAATCAACTGCCATACCTATCGGTGTTTGTGAGGATGTGCCCGTTGTAGTTGAAAATGTTACTATTCTAACAGACTTTGTTATACTTGATATGCCCGAGGATGACAACATGTCGATTATCCTTGGTAGACCCTTTTTTAATACTGCAGGGGCTATTATTGATTGTAACAAAAGCAAGGTCACTTTTCATATCAATGGTAATGAACATACGGTGCACTTTCCGAAGAAACAATTTCAAGTAAATGGTATTCATATTATTGAAAAAACTCCGACAATTACTATTGGAAGTTTTCAACTCCCTCTCCCTACTGTTAAAAGGAAATAAGAAACTCTTATTATCGGGGAGATGCATATCCCCGTTGAGGTAACTTAGTGTTATACGAAAGTTCTTCGGTTTCATGTTAATCGGAAATGGTTTGTTAATAAGACTTGATCAACCTTATTAATGGATTCTTTTTGAGGGGCATGTGGTCGATGAATTTAGTAAGCACAACCTTCTGTACTCACTTTTTCTTTTCTGTTATTTTTAGTTAAATAAAATAAAATGCCATGATTATCCTATTTTCTGATTTATCCGTGCAATAAAAGTTGTCCAGAAATAAAAGTGCTCACAATGCAATAAAATTTTGATATGAATTTTTATATAATATTTAAGAATTTGTGGCACTGGAAACATACCAGGGGGGTGCCGCAGGTGCCCACGAGGCACCAGGGCGCGCCATCCCCCCCCCCTGGCGTGCCCAGGTACCTCGTGGGCCCCACAGGGACCCCCTCACTTATCCCTTTAGCCCACTTCGTCTCTTACCTCTAGCAAAAATTCCTGGTAGCTCTCTCTCGCGCGTTCTTGCTCACAAAACTGAAATTTTTGATCTCTTTGCTCGGAGCTCCATTTCCGAAACTGTTTTGGGAGATTGCTCCTTGGTATGTGACTCCTCCATTGCTCCAATTAGTTTTTGCTCTAGTGGAATATATTTTGCATAATTAGCTGCTCTTGGTGCTACTGAAAATGAGCTTGCATGTTGAATTCTTTGAGTTCGAAGTAGTTTGAATGCTTGATATAGCCTCTAGATATCCATATGAGTAGTTGCTATCAATCTTGTGAAGTTTTATTGATATCATTTTGTGGCCCAAATTTTTTCAGAAAATTGTTCTTAGGAAAATGAATATCTTCCGAAGAAGTTCTTCGAGGAGGAGATCCTCGGAAGCATCATCAAGTGAAAGCTCGGCACGCCAATCATATGAGGAACCAATGGCAAGTTCAGTGCGAGGTGCCGAAGCAAAATCGTGTCGATGGCCGTGCAACGAGTTCATGCTAGGTGCAGGCATCAAGGAAGAATTTGACCAATATATTCACAATGCCGAGCTCTCCACCTTCGTCGCAGATAAGCCACCACAGCATTACAACCACACTCATTCCTTTACTCAAAACTTTGATTATCACCCGCGCACTTCTAGAGTTTTATTTGACCTTTATGACAAATCCTATAATATGTCTCTAGAAGAATTCTGTGATGCATGAAAAATTCCATATTGGGGTTCATTAGATGAACCACCAAGATCTGATTATGAGTTGTTTCTTAATAGCCTTTGCAACGGTGAGGATAGGGGAATCACGCAGGCTAGAATAATTAGCATTCACTTTCCCGCTATTCGGTATTTTGCGCTTTTTAATGGTAAATGCGTTGTTCGTAAGCAAGACTGTAGTGCACTTTGCACTCCTGATCTGAGTCTTATTCATACAGCTTTGACTGGTAGCAAGCTTTATAATCTTGGGGCTATTGTTGCATGTAGCCTGCAGCGTAATGCGGGTAATGGTGATTTGTATGGAGGAGTTTATGCCTCCCGCTTAGCTGCAAAGTTAGGGGTGTCGCCCAAATTCAATGATCCCCTCTTGCCTTATAAATATTTGAATTTCGAAGCAATGCGAGAACATAGGTTTTTAAAACGCAATGCACAGGGTTATGAATATAACTTAGTTTTTAATAAATATCACTATGTGTATGTTGTTTTGCCTGCTCCTGCTCTCTTTGATTTTCAGAACAAACAGAGATATTTTCTTCATGAGAGTGAGGTGCACGAGTACAATGCGGCTGTCGAGGCTGCTCGTCTGGCTGAGGAGGCGGCTCAGAACGCCTCTACGAGCTACCATTTCGATTACTATCCAGGACAGCCATGGCAGTAGACCAAGCTAGGCAAAAGCCTAAGCTTGGGGGAGTATGTATTTCTCACCGACATTACATTCATGCTCACACATTTCATTCCAGTTGTCGGTGTTCATACTTTTTCATTGTATAATCCATGCTAGTTTTATTTTCTTACCTTCTTCTAGTGTGTTCGAAAAACTTGAGAAAATCCAAAAACATTTCTCGCTTCTTTTCGGTTTTTCTTTCTAGATTAATTAATCGTAGTTTCGTAGTAGTAAAAGAAAACCCAAAAAGATTTCCCGTTTCTTCTTTTACTTGTTGGGAGCTTTCCCGTGTAAATAGTTTTTTCTCATTTTTCGTTTTTCTTCTTTATTTCGTTTTCCTTAGAAAAACTAAAAACTCCAAAAATATTTCAGTGTGTTTCTCTGAAATTCTTTTCTTTTGTTGAGTTATTGTTAGGAGAAGACCACGATGAAAATGTTGAGTGGCTCCCATATGCATTGTTGTTGATTTAACAAAGAGCCCATTTTACCTTGTCTTCTCCTTTGAATAAAATGCTTGTAGATTCCAGCTTAGTCCACGGCACGCTTGCACTATTTTCATTTTCATATCATTCGGTCGTGCAAGTGAAAGGCAATAATGACGATTATTTGATAAAGTGACTGTGGCAAGGAAAAGGGGGTATGAACTCAACTTGTTCTTTGTTTTTGTAAATATGTTTAACTCAGTATCCATGATTCAGCATGTTATGATTAAACATGTTTATGATGACAATTAGAGATTATAGTTGCTCATGCCATGCTTAAGTAGCCAGGAGTGGATAATGATTTATCTTGAGTGTCAACGTGCATTAAAATGATTGTGATGTAGTATGATGATATGGTATCCTCCTCTGAATGTTTCAAGTGGCTTGACTTGGCACATGTTCACGCATGTAGTTGATTCAAAACCAACATAGCCTTCACAATATTTATGTTCATGGTGTTTATATCCTACTCATGCTAGTATTCAATGTTGATTATTCATAATGCATGATTATGACCGTTTTCGCTCTCTAGCTGGTCTCTTCTCAACCTATTTGCTAGCCTTCGCCTGTACTAAGCGGGAATGCTGCTTGTGCATCAAAATCCTTAAACCAAAGTTATTCCAGATGAGTCCACTATATCTACCTATATGCGGTATTACTCTGTCGTTCTAAGTAAATTTGCATGTGCCACCTCTAAATATTCAAATGAACATCTGTTTTGTGTGCCCGTACCACTCATAGAGCGACAGGGGGTGGTCAGTATCTTCCATGCTAAGCGGGTTATTCTCATGATGAGTGTTGATTCACTTGTCCTTGCACGAGAGGGGCTGGTAATCGGGATGCCTAGTCCCATTATTAAAATTGCAAAATAATAAAACAAACTCCCCCGGAAAGTTGTTGGTATGGAGGGCACCCGAGGATTCGGCTAGCCATGGCTTGTGATTGTTGGTGGACGGGGAGTAAACTTTACTTTATCGCTTGGGAACCGCCGCTAATGTGTTTAGCATGGAAGATATTGAAAACTCTCGGTCGTGACGTTGACAGGAAAGGCATACCTCCCAAAATTATATCTATCTCTGATTTAAGCTTCGAGCTCTGGCACCTCTGCAAATCCATGCTTCCCTCTGCGAAGGGCCTATCTATTTACTTTTATGTTATTTTACTTTTATTGTTGAGTCATCACCTTCTCAAATAAGCACCAGTTCTGAGAGCACTATTGTCATTCTCATGCATTGTGAATAGTTAATGTTGTGTGCATCATGACTGGATCTCTTCTACCATGAATTACAATGTTTAGTCACTGCTTGAACTTTGGAGGTGCTCTGCATTTATGTTTTGCGGTCTCAGAAAGGGCTAGCGAGATACCATGTTGTCATATTATATCATAATTGTTTTGACAAAGTGTTGGCATTTGAGATATCTTATTATTGCTCGCCAGTTGATTATGCCATTGATATGAGTGAATATAATTTCTAAGAGTTATCATTTGCATGGTTAGTTATAATCTTTGCTGAAAACTTGGGTGCTATTTAAGCATATATATAGATACAAGAACAAAAGAGTTTGTAAAATTTTTTCTTTATCACTTTCAGTTTGTCAGCTGAATTGCTTGAGGACAAGCAATGAGTTAAGCTTGGGGGAGTTGATACGTCTCCGTCGTATCTACTTTTCCAAACACTTTTGCTCTTGTTTTGGCCCCTAATTTGCATGATTTGAATGGAACTAACCGGGACTGACGCTGTTTTCAGCAGAATTGCCATGGTGTTGTTTTTTGTGCAGAAATAAAAGTTCTTGGAATTGGATGAAACTTTCTGGAGATTTTTTATGGAATATATAAAAAATACTGGAGCCAAAACCTACTAGAGGGGAGCCTCCTAGTGCCCACGAGGCACCAGGGCGCGCCACCCCCCCCCCCCCAAGCGCGCCCTGGTACCTCATGGGGCCCACGTGGCTCCGTCTGACCTAATTCCAACGCTATAAATTCACAATTCCAGAGAAAAAAATAAGAGAGAAGTTTTATTGCATTTCACGATACGGAGCCGCCGCCACCTCATGTTCTTCATCGGGAGGCCAGATCTGGAGTCCGTTTGGGGCTCCGGAGAGGGGGATCTTCCGGCATCGTCATCATCAACCATCCTTCATCACCAATTTCATGATGCTCACCACCGGGAGTGAGTAATTCCTTTGTAGGCTTGCTGGACGGTGATGAGTTGGATGAGATTTATCATGTAATCGAGTTAGTTTTGTTAGGGCTTAACTTGATCCCTAGTATCCACTATGTTCCGAGATTGATGTTGCTATGACTTTGCTATGCTTAATGCTTGTCACTAGGGCCCGAGTGCCATGATTCCAGATCTGAACCCTTTATGTTTTCATGGATATATTTGTGTTCTTGATCCGATCTTGCAAGTTATATGCACCTGCTATGTGTTATGATCCGCATACCCCAAGGTGACAATAATTGGGATTCTTTCCGGTGATTGCCATAGTTTGAGGAGTTAATGTATTCACTATGTGTTAATGCTTTATTCCGGTTCTCTATTAAAAGGAGGCCTTAATATTCCTTAGTTTCCTTATGGACCCTGCTGCCACGGGAGGGTAGGACAAAAGATGTCATGCAAGTTCTTATCACAAGCACGTATGACTATATACGGAATACATGCCTACATTACATTGATGAATTGGAGCTAGTTCTGTGTCGCCCTAGGTTATGACTGTTACATGATGAATGTTATCCAGCAATATCACCGATCCAATGCCTACGAGTTTTTCACATATTGTCCTTGCTAAGTTACTACTATTACAATTGCTACTACTATTGCTGCTACCGCTACTGTTACTGTTACTATCATTGCTACTGCTATCAAACTATCATACTACTGTGCTACTGATCACTCTGCTGCAGATATTTAGTCTCAGGTGTGGTTGAATTGACAACTCAACTGCTAATACTTGCAAATATTCTTTGGCTCCCCTTGTGTCGAATCAATAAATTTGGGTTGAATACTCTACCCTCGAAAACTGTTGCGATCCCCTATAGTTGTGGGTTATCAGGATTCCATTAACCTATACCAAGCATCTTTAAGATTTTCATCTTGTTTCTGCTTGAAGTAAAGAACTTCAAAACCCGGCAACAAAGGAGGGATAGTTACGCTAGTCATGACGACAAATCAAGCAAAAAGGGGCAAACGGAAAATATTTTTGTATTTTTGTAAAAAAAAACTTTTTAGAAGTGGGGGAGATGAAAACGAGAGGCAAATAAAATAAATGCAAGGAGATGAAAGTTTTATGCGTAGGTACTTGATAGATGTTGATGATGTCTCCCCGGCAACGGCGCCAGAAATTCTTCCTGCTACTTGTGAGCTGCGTTGGTAATTCCCTGAAGACGAAGGGAGATGCAGTACAGTAGAGATAAGTATTTCCCTCAGTTATGAAACCAAGGTTATCAATCCAGTAGGAGAATCACGCAACACCTCGTTAGCAGCACCTGCACACAAAACAACAAATCCTTGCACCCAACGCAAACAAGGGGTTGTCAATCCCTCGGCGGTTAATTGCAAGATTAAATTGTATGTGATAGATAGATAGATTGAACTAAAATATAAAATAAAATAAATAAAGTAAAAGTGCAGCAAGGTATAATAGGGTTTTTAATATATGATTTAGATAGACCCGGGGGCCATAGTTTTCACTAGAGGCTTCTCTTATAAAAATAGCATACGGTGGGTAAACAAATTACTGTTGGGCAATTGATAGAAAAGCAAATAATTATGACGATATCCAAGGCAATGATCATGTATATAGGCATCACATCCGAGACAACTAGACCGACTCCTGCCTGCATCTACTACTATTACTCCACACATCGACCGCTATCCAGCATGCATCTACTGTATCAAGTCCATAAAGAACGGAGTAACGCCTTAAGCAAGATGACATGATGTAGACAAAGTAAACTCACGCATGAATAAACCCCATATTTTTAGCCTTAATAGCAACGATACATACGTGTCATGTCCCTTTCTGTCACTAGGATTGAGCACCGCAAGATCGAACCCATTACAAAGCACCCCTTCCCATGGCAAGATAAATCAATCTAGTTGGCCAAACCAAATCAATAGATCGGAGAAGAAATACGAAGCTATAATAATCATGCATAAAAGAGTTCAGAGAAAACTCAAATAATATTCATGGATGTAACACCCCAAAAATCGGGTTATCGATTTTTGTGCTGTTATTCCTTCCTAGCTTTCCTCTCCCGAATTTTTCCTCTGGAATCTGGTGAGTGACCAGGTGAATCCAGACAATCCTCAGCCTCTCCCTGCCTTTCCCATGCTCTTGTGCCAGCCAAGCTTCTGTCAGTAAACCCCGAACCTCATTTAAACCCTAGTTCCAAAATATTGGAACTGGAAATCCTGCCTTTGTGTTTACAAAGGAGCTATCATTTTTCTTGCTTTGTTGATCCTCCCAAAATTTCCAGAGATCATCCTTCACTCACAAACCCTAGATGTGCAAAAATATTGCTAAGTCATATACAATATTTCTCATCTAGAATTAATTCCTCTTTCTGCCTTTCTGAGGAATTAAATCCAGAAAAATATCTATCCATCTCCAAAGTTCATGAAAACTTGTGGAGATATTCTTTGTGATCATATTGAGCTCTCACAAAAATATTGGCCATAATTAAATCAGGGAAATTGCATTTTCCTATTTAAAGCCAATATTTCAATTTGGGGCCTTTCCAAAGGAACTACCATTTTGCTAACTAGGAAAAATCCCAAATAAATTTTGGAGCTTCTCCTATCCATATATTCACCATTTCCATCAAAATCTCAAGTTCCACCAATTAAAGTTTGAGCACAACATCCATTTGCAAATTCTGTCCAGATTTCTAGTTTGCAAAGGAAGTGCTTGAACCATTGATCTTTTTGGGCTGAAATTTCTCAGGGTGGTTAACATTGACAAATCACCTCTGGATACCAAAAACCAGCCCATTTCATCTAGCCAATATTCCTCAGTAAATTATCTAAGTTTCTGTTCAGATTGAATCTCTGTGAAGGGAGTACCCTCATAGATGATCAATTTGATCTGAAACTTTTCCAGCTACCTCTCATAACCAAATCATCACTCTCCAGCAAAAATCATCCAAATCCATTTAGCCATTTGACCCCTACTTCCTCATTTGCATTTCTGGTCAGATTGGTGCTTTGTGAAGGAAGTACCATATAGGGTTGTCCATTTGTGCTGCAATTTTTCCCAGATGGTCACCTTAGTGAGTGGTCACTCTCAGCCAAAGATAAGGCCAAGAGGAGCACTGTGGTGGACATAGCACATGTCAAACACCTTGCTGCCAGCTATTGTTTGACCAAAGTGCAGTCACATCAGAGATTCTTGTTCTTTCCTGAGGGGTCAAGTAAACTCAGAGAAGGATGGAGAACCCCCTAGACATGGTTTAGCCTTGAGTGCGGCATGGCAACACCGTGGCCGCGTGATGACCACGCCAAATGCAGCTACAGCCGGAGCTCTGCGTTGAGACGTCGCGTCCCTTCCCCTGTGCTCTCGCCGGCACCTTGTGCCGACGTCTGCGGCGACGTACGGACCCTCATCCATCCCCAGCTGGCCTTGGAGGCTTGCTCGTTGGTCGGGCATGCCGACAGCGGGTGCGCCGCTAGCGCACCGCCACGACGCCGCGGTCCAGCAGCTTCGGCCGGCGCCCAGCTCCTTCCCGAGCCCTCCCCCGAGCCTATTTAAGGCGTCTCCGAGTCCCTCTTTGACCACCATCGAGCCCAGCCCCCTCTCTCTCGAGCTCCCAGAGCTCTCTGCTTCTCCAGCGACCGAAGGCCGCCACCGGACCTCCGCGGCGATTCCGGTACCCTGGTCTTTCCCCTCCCCTCTCTCCTCGCCTTCGGCCTTCCCAAGACCCCGCGGAGCCGCCGCCGTCCTCGGTTCCACCAGGGAAGCGCTACCGAGGCAGCTCTTCTGGTGGCCGTCCGCCGCCGCCTCCCGGTCAACGGCTGCGGCGCTACTGGCCGGCTCCCGAGCCCTGGAGACCACCTGCGGGCACGGTCGAGCCCCGCGAGCTCGCCCCGCCCCTCCACGAGCGCCGCCGTGGCTCCGCTCGTCGGCATCGAGCCCGGCCGGCGCCGGCTCTGTTCTCTATCACGGGCTAGGAGATGACCAGGAGAGAGAAAAGGAGATGAGGCGGGGCCCGCACGTCAGCTGGAGGGAGAAAAGTCAACCCGGGCCCGCTCGCTGTTAAGTGGAAGCGCACTGCTGAAAATACGCCTTTCTGTGTTGAAAGCGTACTCAGCCGTGCTATTTACAGATAATGCGCTTTCCCTTGTCAAAAGCGTAATCTGTAAAATGCGCTTCCGTTTTTCAGCTGGCGGCCGAAGTGGTTATTTTGCGGACGTTCACTCGTTAAGCACTGAAATGCACAGTTTCTGTCCGTTTCTCGGCTTAACGAACGAACGGCCGTTTCTTCGCGACCGTAACTCCGATCGAGGTAAAACCAACTCCCACGTCTTCAGTTCGTCAAGCCCTTTCCGATGGCATCATTTTCATAATATTTTGATACTGTGAAAATGACCATTGTGCCCTTGCCCTTAATCAGCCCCCTTCGAGAGGGAAACGTTCCCGGCAAATCTTTCCGCGAGCTCATCGCACTTCCTCCCGGTGTATTCCTCTACCCCAAGGCAAGCCAACCTCTTATCATGAGCTCCGGACTTGCGTGATGACTTTGCTTGCACCCTGTGTGTGTTGCAGTATATTTTTCGGATCATCTGTTAGTTTGCACTGCCATAGCCCTGTTATTTCATCTGTGCCTGATGCTTGTATTATCTACCATGTGATATCATGAATTGCTGTCATGTTATATTTTCCCATGCTGGTAGCAATATTTTAATACCGTTATCATGTTAGTGCTATGATTTGATCTCATGCTATGATTGTCATGATTTTGCTATGCTGTTGCTAAGTAATTGTTCTTGCTTATAAATGTTGATGTTATAATGAGATGATGGAAATATTAAATTGAACTTGTGAGCTAAACTTAGTTGGTTGATCAACAGCCACCTACCCGGACTTATTCGTGCAGCCACATTTGCCGGTATGGGACGGCCTTGACTTGGTCTGGCTTTGTGCTCTTTTATCGGTACCACCAAACTAGGGAGGGTTATGCGCGCGTGCTACCCTGATCAGGTAGGCGGCGATAACCCTGTGAGCCCAGTTGTTTGTTTAGCCCGGGAGTCCCCATTTGGGACAGTTTAGTTTGGCCACGACGGTGGCAGGTGTCACGGGGGGACACAGGGGCCACCCAGGACATGACCCTGGGAGGGTATGATTGTCGGTGGTACGATAGAGGAGTCACGGGTCAGGCAGGTTTCGTTGGAGCACCACCGGTCCACCCGAATGGGATCACGAGGCCAGGTACTCCATAGTGTGGGTAAAGTGCGCAACCTCTGTAGAGTGTAAAACCTATTCGAATAGCCGCGTCCACGGTATTGGACAGTCCGTTTAGGCCTCTCTAGGATGGTCAACCGTAATAATAATAATGATGGAAGAACTTGTCTTATGTTCGGAAGTGCTCAGTGGATTATGAGCATTCCGAGGGTTGTGCGACAACCCAGACGAGAGTAAGTTGGCACTTGGTACAGTAAGCAACTCAAGCACTTAATCTGTTAATTGCCATGTTATGTAGTTGTTATGCCTGATCCATGTTATGCCATGTTATGTAGTTGTTATGCCTGATCCATGTTATGCCATGTTTGATCCATGTTTTCCAGTTAATTCTATGCCATGTTTAGAGTAGATTCTTCCATGAGCATAGGGCTTGCTTTGTTATCTGCTTGTTTGGATGCTATGTATTTGGTCGTCTTGCGAGTACATTCAAAGTACTCACCTGGCCTTGCACGTGGCCAGTTGCAGGAGAAGATCCGTCGTGCTAGACCGTAACCCAGCCAGTCTTGTGCATTGTGGAGCCCAGCCAGAGACGTCATTGCCGCTGAACCAAGACCTCCGTTGCCATTTAGTTAGCCTTGGAGTCATGTAATATTGTTGTAATCAACAATGTTGTAAAACTCCATTTCCTATAATAAAGCCATTTTTGTGCCTAGAATTGTTGTATCATGTCTCAGGCGCGCGCCAGGTCTTATCCTGGGACTGGCGTGCGTCGGCCCTCTATCGGGGTGCCACAATGGATAATCTTATCATAAACTCACAATTCATCGGATCCCAACAAACACACTGCAAAAAGTGATTACATCGGATAGAACTCCAAGAACATTGAGGAGAACATTGTATTGCAGATCAAAAGGAGAGAGGAAGCCATCTAGATACTAACTATGGACCCAAAGGTCTGTGGTAAACTACTCACGCATCATCGGAAGGGCAGCAAGGTTGATGTAGAGCCCCTCCGTGATCGATTCCCCCTCCGGCAGAGCACCGGAAAAGGCCTCTAGATGGGATCTCTCGAGAACAGAAACTTGCGGCGGCGAAAAAAGTATTTCGTGGACTCCTCTGTTGGTTTCCCGATTTTTGAGAATTTATAGTGGTGGAATTAGGTCAAACGGAGCTGTGTGGGCCCCACAAGCCACCAGGGCGCGCCACCCCCCCGGGGCGCGCCCTGGTGCCTCGTGGGCCACTGCTTCATCTTCTGGCCCTCTCCCAAAGCTTCCAGTACTTGTTATGTCCAGAAAAAAATCTCCAAAAAGTTTCGTGGCATTTGGACTTCATTTGGTACTGATATTCTGGAAAACCAAAAACAGGCAAAAAACAGCAACTGGCACTGGGCACTAAGTTAATAGGTTAGTCCCAAAAAAATGATATATAATTGCTGTAAATGTATATAAAAACTTTCAAGATTGATAATCTAATAGCATGGAACAATCAAAAATTATAGATACGTTGGAGACGTATCAATCACGAGAACCTAGAGTTAGTGTTAGTAAAAAATTTAACCCGAAAAGAAGAGAGATCAGAATCCCAGAGTAAAGGTGCGGAATAAAAGATCCTAATCCCATCCAGTTGCGATGTGGGCCCGTAAGCCACACAACACTGTTAGTAAAATAGTTTTCCAAAGACTAGACTCGACTTCGACCAAGGAGTTGGAAAGGGGGCTTCCTATAGGCTGTCGGCTCTGATACCAACTTGTGACGCCCCCGACTCAATCGTGCACCAATCATACACGCAAACATGCAGGATCAAGATCAGAGACTCACGGAAAGATATCACAACACAACTCTAGACACAAATTTAAACTTAAATCTTTATATTACAAGTCAGGGGTCACAAGGACCCGAATACATAAGTCAGCGAAAGCAAATATTATCTGAGTACAGACATAGTTAAACAAGTTTGCCTTAAGAAGGCTAGCATAATAACGACACTGATCGAAAAGGCGCAGGCCTCCTGCCTGGGGCCTCCGAACTACTCCTGGTCACCGGTCTCCACGGAGTAGTAGGCACCTGGGGGATCCTCTGGCTCCTGGGCTCCATCATCTGATCGCGGCAACGGGTAGGGGAAAAGGTAGAAAAGCAACTGTGAGTACTCATCCAAAGTACTCGCAAGACTTACTTCAGATCTATACTAAGTATGCATCGGTATCAAAGGAATGGGGCTATATCTTTGGACTATACTGCAGAAATGCCAGAGTAGAGGGGAAAAGCCTATCCTAACGAAGACTAGAATCTTGCAGCATCAGAAGAGAGTAGCGTATAATATAACATAGTAACATGTATATATCAGCAATACCCAGAGATCCTTCCTCGACTACCCTGCGAGAAAGTGACCTCGGAGTAATTAAATAGTTAAATATGATTAAAGTATCCGGTTCTACTTGTAGTAGATCAGGATACAATTCCGAGCGTCTTGTTACAGTGGACACGGCTATTCGAATAGATTAACTTCCCTGCAGGGGTGCACCACATTACCCATCACACTCGATTACCTCTGGCCGGACCCACTTTTCCGGGTAATGCCCGGCCTCGGATAATCGACACGCCGTAGTCCTACCTAGGCTCCGCAGAGAGGTCAGCACGCCGGTCTAAATCTTAAGCGCGAAGGGGTCATGGGCCAATCGCCCAAAGCACTCCTGCACGTTGCGTGGGCGGCCGGGACCAAGCGCGACTGTGGAAACACCAGCAGCTGTAACCAGCTCACCCGAGCGCGCGCCACTCAACTATGACGTCTGACAGAGCTTTCGGGAGAATGTACGACGCCGAGGGCCCCATAACGATTATCCCGTGTGGTGGTTAGTGCGTATAGGTCAATGACCTTCTCAGATCAAATACCCAATCCATTACTGTATTATTAGTAGCTCGCGGAGACGAACAGGACTCTGTCGCTCCGACTTGGTAACTCGCGGACCACGACCAGGGACCAGGCCCACCTCTCTCCTAGGTGGTCTCCGCCTGTCCTGTCGCTCCGACTAAAGTGCATCTTTCGTGTCGGCTATCGGGACAAGTCCGAAGCTACCACCACATCCTGGGTGGTACCGCTAAACAGCCAACCGCCACAGTATCTCTCGCGGGTACCCTTGGGGCCGACCCGACTTACATTCAAACAACTCGCGGGTGCTCTTGGAGCCGACCCGTCTTTAATAAAGGGGGATTGTAGTAACTCAGGTCCATGCAGCCAAGGTGGAATCCGAGGAATCACCCTCGATGAATCCACACTTGATACACTACACGACAGAGACATCATCGAGAGTGAACTAAGAGGAATCACCCTCGACTAGGTCACACTTGAGGTGCTACACTACAGAGTCATCACCGGGAGTGATATACGAGGAATCCCCTCGGTAGTATCACGCTTGGTGCGGCTCTGCAGAGTCGTACAATTGCATGGGCCTAAGGGGGTGTGGTTAGGTCTCGATACATCGGTCACTGGCTCGAATAACCCAGATGTCAAGCATGGCAACACGGACAAGGGTGTAGGGCCACTGATGGGACACTATCATACCTATACTAAGCATTTTAGGATAACAGGTAAAGTATCAACAACAGGTTACAAAGACAGGCTATGCATCAGAATAGGAGCTACCGGAATAACAACAGTAGCAAAATCTAATGCAAGCATAAGAGAGAAGGAATGGGCGATATCGGAATGATCAAGGGGGTTTGCTTGCCTGGAAGCTCTGCTGAAAGGGGTTGATTGTCAGTGGTGTAGTCGTACTCGGGAGCAGCGTCAGTGGCGGTCTCGGGGTCCATCGGAGAAGAAGGAGGGGGAAAACAGTAAATAAATGGCAAACAAATGCAACACCGATGCATGACATGGCAGTATGGGTTGATTATATGCTCTAATGCATCACTAGGTATTTTACACGGAGCGGGAAAATATTCCCAGCTCCAGGTGCTTATCGGTATATTGATCCGGAGGGGAAGGTTCCATGTTCATCATGTTAGGAGTGATGGTCAAGCATTTTGTGTACATATTTGGATTCGTCACATTTTTCTGATCATTTTTAATATATAAATTATTTTGATCCGAGCTACGGTTTATTTTCTATGAATTTTCAAAGTTTAAAGGATTTTCTGAATTCTTTTAACTCTTTAATTGGAATTTAAACAGTGCGAATACTTTTTATACCCAGCCAGAGCTAGCCAAGGTCACTGACTGGTGGGGCCACTGGGCTGAGTCAGCAGCCCAGTCAGCAGAGGCTGACTGGTGGGCCAGGGGGCTGAGTCAGCGGGTCAATGTTGGCCCGTTGACCGGTTAACTGGGTCGTGGGGCCCAGGGGTCAGTGACCCAAGGGGCCCAGTGTCAGGACCACGTGGCGGCGGCGTCGGAGAACAGCTCCGGCGACCATTTTTCGCAGCGGCGCGTTCGGGATCTCGTCAGGATTCGTCCACAGGGTACGGGGAGGGGCGTGGCTCGGCGCGTTCGAACGGGAGTTCGACGCCCCCCCTTGTGGTGGCGGAGGCGTGGCCGGGGGTGCATCGTAGCGACGACGACGACCACTATAGCGGACGTGGGAGTTCGGGTGAGGTCGGAAACGACGCTAGGGGGTACGAGGAGTTGTGTGCGTGGGTGCGTTGGTCTCCTGGGAGTGCCAGGAGCACGATGCCGTGCTCGAACGAGGGCGGCAGTGGCTGTGGCCGTGACGGCGAGACGAGGCAGCGGCGGCGAGCTTCGGCTCTCATGGCGAGGGGGGCTACGGGCACGGATCCGCGGGGGAAAAAGAGGGGAAAGGACCACGAGCTCGCCATAGGAGCACACGGAGGCTCGGTGATTGCTTGGGAGCAGTAGAAAGGCGGCAATCGCCGGAGAAGCTCGTCGGTGCCGAGGAGGAAGATGAGGAAGCAGGGCTCGATGCAGAGGCTCCCAGCTCCAATGGACGGCAGCAGACGACGGAGCGGACGACGGCGGAGCGAGTGGACACAGCCTCAGCCGGCCGGGACGACGGGGAGCGCGCAGACGACGACGGCCATGGCGATGGGGATTCAGGTGTGAGCTGCGGAGGCCGGGGCGAGCGACGGAGAGGGGGATAAGGACTGAGGAGGTGTCCCCGAGACGTGCGGTGGCTGTTCTTATCCACCCCTGGGCCCTGTAGAGGCGCGGGCGACGAGGTGGTGCGACGGCAACGGCGACCGTGGGCGCGCGCGCTGACACGGAGAGGAGAGAGGTTAGGGACGACCGAGGGGTGAGCTGGGCCTGGTACTGTGGACTAGAGCCCAGTGCAACAGTGACATTCTTCTTTTTCACTTTTCCTTTTTCTGTTTTCTCTTTTAGCTATTGTTTTGCATTTAATTTTTTGTACCAAATGACTTTTGTAAAATGTGTAACTTGCCACAGTATTTACTATGCATTATTTAGCACTGCCACAAAAAGTTTGGGATTTAAATGAACCCATTTGAATTTAGCTTATTTAGAAATGATTTAAATGAGGCTATTTAGGTACTGTTTTTGGATGCTAGGTTCAAATTGAGTAAATAAGTGATGTTGTTTTCCTTAACCATAATTACACATGGATTATTTACAAAATTATGAACTATTTTGCTTGCAAGTTTGTACAACTTGTATTTTGACTTGCAAATTGAATTTTGATTTGAAGTGGAATTTCAAATGAGATTTGAATCAAAGTTGATCAAGCTTTGCAAAACAGGGTGGCTTGGCATTGCTAATGATAGATCACTGTAGCACTTAACAAGGGGGTGTTACAGCGTCGTTCACGGAGTTGGATGGGTTCGATAGTTTCTCAAGACGTGCTGCATGTGTATAGGTTGTAGGTCTAGTTAGGTGGGTGTGAGTTGTGGTGTGAGTCAGTGACGGAGCCAGAAAAATTGTATCGGAGGGCCGAGTGCTGTTAGAACTAGTTGGGGAGGGCCAAATCTTTGAAAAACAAATACTCACTAATTTTGCACTGTTCATTACCTAATTAGCAGTAAATCTGTGATGTTAGGAGGGCCACCCCTGTCTCCGCCACTGGTGTGTGTGTGGGATGTGTGTTGTGCGTCTAATCAGATACTACAGCTTGTATCCGTATAGTTGAGGGGAAAAAATAGACGGTGCACGGGCAATGTGTCGAGGGGAAAACACGTTAACGATAGAAAAAAAAAGGCGTAGCGATCGGCTCGGACTCGCTGCCTCTCACCAGATATGACCACTCCCTCTCTGTTATACTTTCACTCACGCAAATTGTGAGACCCTGGATGGGGATCGGACTAATTTCAACACGGAAGTGGAGTTCCTCACGAATTTGTGAACGGAATTTACTCAAAGATACCCTGATTTGGTCTGATACAAGAGGAAGACGAACCCTAGACTAACTAGAGATATACTAAATGTTCTTTTCTTCTTACTTTCCCCTCAGCGAGGTCTCGGCTTATAAGCTGCCGCAAATTACGGTGGGTGAAACGAAAGCACACTTAACTCAGCATCTGGACCGTCCATCTTCAGTAATCTCCACCGTCAGATAACTGACGAAACGGTGCCTGCAGTGTTCGTCAGTTATCTTCTTCCATCTTCAGGTTTCTTCAGATAACTTCAGTAGCTTCTCTTGTCAGGCTCCTGACACAAATCTCCTCCTCTCCCTCATTCTAATCCTTTTTCCGCCCGTCCCGCTCGCCTCGGCCGATGACCGCACCACCGGAGACCGCGGCCACTCGAATAACGGCGGCGATGAGGAGGCTCGGCCCTTGGCGTAGACCCGCGCCCCCGAGCGGTGGCAGCATCGGATCTCTTCGACTCGTGGGGCCAGGCCTCCCGTCCGCGCCGTGATGCTGCCGGCATGGAGGCCCGGTCTCGGGCAGCTGCCGCGCTGTCGGGTGCGCCGGCGAGGTCTCTGGGGACCGCGCGGCTTCCGGTCGTGGGTTCCGGCGACGCCAAGCCGTAGATCTGAGCCGCCGTCTCCACTTCGTTTCCTCCATGTTTCGATCTGGGATCTATACCGCACTACCTCCCTAACTCTCTCGCTCGCTCTCTGTGCGCGAATCGAGCGGTGACACTGCCGTGCCGGTGCCACACGGATCTTGTTCGACGAGGTCGTCGGTGACGTGCTGCGGGAGCGGGACAGCGGGATCTGCTCCTGGCGGTCCGGGACACGCTGTTGTCGCTCGTGCACAAAACGACGGCTGCAGCGGCGCGTCTGGAGAGAGCTGCGTTGACCTGGTCTTGTGGAGGGCAGGTGAATTCGTTATGTTCGTTATCTTTTCCCCTATAGTGAGTGCTTCAGCTTGAGAAACTGTGGCACATGGGCACCAAAGTCGTTCACCTTTTGTGGCAGACTGAAATGTTAATCTGGCCAAGTTTACAATGTGGTGTATCATGAAACTCCCCTTGTTTATATGTAACGGAGTGCAGACAGTTGATACCCCGGCGTGGAACTGATGTTTGCACTCTAATTGTTTCCATTGTTAACTGCTTTGCCTTCCATGACCTGATATTTAATGGTGATAGAACATGTAGAAGCCTCTCATTAGTCCCTTCCGAGAGTTGATATCCTTAAGAAAAATGAGAATTGCTATGGTTGATTCCTTTGAGTCTGGTTCATTGACAGAACATTTGTTAAAGTAGAGACCGTGCCAATGTTGTAATTCATCAACGTTTTGTAGCTGGCATTCCTACTGTTCTAAGAAGCTGCCTATGCTTTTTTTTTTGGCGAAATAGACCCCAGATCTATTAAGGAGGATAGAAACCGGTACAACACACACCACATAAGCAAGAAATTACAACCAGATCCCTGGGGGGACAACCCAACAGAAACTCCAGCGCGAGCCGAGGACGCGCCGGCGCGCCGCCGCCGCTGCTCCCACCCGGAGCCAGTGTGATCCTTGTATCTGCGGACGGATTCTTTGCGCTCGGGAAGTCGTCAGCTTCGGTCTCTACGTACCAGCACGACGGAGCAAGCTGCCTATGCTTCTTAGAGTAAGGGACCATAATTAGTACAGTTGCTTCCAAGCTCTTACTTGGTGAAGTTTTCATATTTTTCCTTCCATTCCATTTGCAACCTGTAAAGTGCAGACTTGGCAAATTACACACAAAAAATTCCCGCATAACGATGGATCTTCTCATCTTCATAGGGAGCTCCGGTGAGGTGGTTGCTGTAAAGGTCAAGGGTGACCAGCCTCGTCAGGTTGCCCATGGTTGTTGGTATCGGTCCACTGATGTTATTCCCAAACAGTTTTGTATGTTTTATTTTTTGAGCTGTAGTTACTATATAAAGTTATAAACTGAGATGTGGAGATTGCAACATTGATCTAAGTTCAGTTCAGTCTATTACGTGACCTGACTTTGTTATCCATGATTCCCTCATTTCTTTGTTTTGGCACATGTTCATTAACTAGATTATAGTCTACTTCAGGTTTTTTTGTGCATTTAGTTCTAGGTTGTTTTGATCTGAGTAAGTGACACCTAGCTTTTCATTGATTTCTTGGCATTGTTCATTATCTCGAGCCATGCCTGATACTGAATCTGAACGTTTCCATCTCCGGTACAACGGCACGGCATTGGCGGCGGCATCTTGGGGAAGAAGAGGACGACAATGGCTTAGGGAGGAAGATAAGAGTGGCAACTTGCAGTGTAAGAGGCTGACAATGCCACCGTGGATACTCTCCTGCACTAAATATTCAGGTATATTTATCTTCTGCATATGAACTTCTGTAGAATTATGGGCTTGGTATTGCATGCTTGATAGAATCTTAGCGTTGTCATCTGGTCGACAACCACTTCTCATTGTAGTTGCATCACAATTGTGATTTGGACAAGTTCCATTTAAATAAACTACTGAGAAATGATCTTGTAATCTTACTAATGAGATGTTATTTTCCATTTTCGGATAAAGCGAACAGGCATGCGTGAAAATTATCTCTGTGGAACTATCCCCATAGGAGATCTGATCTGATTATTGAAGCTGCACAGAACCTAGCGTTCTTGTGTGTTCATTTAGACATGCTTCTATGCAAGAATCAGGCACAGATCTCTCTATGCAGGACTGTACATTTATACATGATTCTTGTTGTATGCACACACATATACATATTTAATACAAGCAATATCATAAAGAAAAAGAGATTAGATATGCAGTGATAAATGTGAAAGCATACATATTTTTGCAAAAGGAGGAGGGAATTGTAAATCTGTCTTGTCTTACAAAAGAAATCATGTTCTCATCTGAATTGAAAATATGCTACTTTTGTAGGTCCATAAATTTGTTAATCCAATAGTTGGCTCAGAGAGTGCAGTGTATGCAGGTTAGCACAGCTCAAATTGAATTTACAGGTGATCGATCCATGGAGTTGAAATGTTTGTAAAATTGCTTGCAAGGGTGATTAGGATTTTACAGGACGTCGCTGAGCTACACGGCTTCCCCTCTCCCTCTCAGCAGAGGGTGTCGACCACAGGTTGCCCCTTGTTTCCTGTTACAGGCAACAGTTTGTTAGAGCAGAGGCAGTACCTTACTACACTTGTTGGCACATGACGCTCAAAATTTATAAATTCTACACAGATTTTCACTGAACTATATATTATGCTAAATTGTGAACTGAACTTTGTTGAGATGCTTACGACTTTTTGTCTACAAAATCATTATGTGTAATAACTGGGTATTTATATTAGCAAAGTAAATGCTCTGGTCCATGACAACTAAGCCTTTGTACCCTAGGTACAGAACCTAGATTCAACTGAAGCAATGATTTCCTGCTATTGCAGTGTAGTGTATTAGTGACGCGTTGATGAGTGAAACAACTTTTTAAAGAGCACGAAGGTCATAGGAAGGGTTTTTTATATGTTGTTTCAATTGAAGCAATGGTTCCTTGTTTTTTAACTGAACCAAGAGGACTGTGCGATACCCAGGATCAAAGAGCGTTATATCCATCGACTTGTTTCTCTTGTGGCAGGGGTTGCATACCTGTGTTGGATCTGGTGGCAGGCTGCCAGATGGTACAAGGAGAATGTTATAGATGTAGTTATGAACTTATGGTACTACTATCCCTTTTTTTGTTTAGTGTGTTACAATTACAAGGATTCCCAGTTATCCTTTATGAAAGGTGTTGTATGAGGGTCCAGCTACAGCATTTGATGGCAAAACATAGGCCTTGAAACTTCATCAAGGGAAATTTCGAGATACGGGTCACTTATTATTTCTACTGGTTGTCCAGCTGCAAGGTATATCACAATCCATTATGCATATACCTGAGCAATTATTTAAACTACCTGTTTCTTGGATAATTTTTTTAATATATATGTTCCTTTCCTTTTGTGCGATTATGCTATGAAAAGAGTAGGAAAATGCTGGTCCAAAGTAGTACTTTTCTTTTGACACTTCTTTAGTTCTACTTTAATCTATCTCAAATATTGATGAACTTGTCCTATGATTTTTGTCTTTTCAGATTCTCAATATCACTTCCAAAGGTTTATTTTAATCACCTTCAAGCAATGGGAGTCTATACAAATTGCTCGAGCTAATCAAGGCTTTCATGTGGTACATACTTTGGTCGTCTGAGCTAGGTGTCCAGTCTAAAACAGCGGTTACAACACTTGAACTTTTTCTAGGGTTATTGCTTGCTGGAATTACATCGCAATCATTAGATTCCAGCCTTCCAACTAAGTTTACAGTAGGAAGAATTGATGTACTGATCTTCCAAGGCCGTCGTGTCATCATCATCGTCTCTCGTGTGGAATGCTGATACCATGAGGAAGTAGTGTTTATGTACATGTACTGATGTACATGATGCTACTTTGTTAAAAAAAATGCAGGATACGAAGTTGACTAGCTAGGCGCAGCTAATAAACACTGTACTGTGCACAAGGACTAAGCCAGATCATGTACAGTAACTAACAAGGAGGAGGTGGAGGAAGATGAAATGGGTGGGGAGCTGGCCGGTGGCGACAGCGCGTGCATGATGTGGCGGTGGAGCCAAATCTGGCAAGGGGAGCAGGTGCGGGAGAGGAGAAGGCGGCGGGGCAGGAACATAGGAAAAGGACGGCGGTGTGGACAGGGTAGGAGGTGGTCGTCCGTGGGAAAGCACGGACAAGTGTGTTGTTTGCACCATATACAATAAGTGGGGCAAACATTCTTGCTTTAAACCAACATAAATGGGGCAAAGAAGGTGTGTTGTTTGCACCATATACAATAAGTAACAAGCACTCTTATCATCTAAAACTACTAGAGATGAACATACCGAATGATAAAATGCTCTTGCGCACCAATTGTTAGTCTTGTGATTTGTGAAACAGAGGATGTGCAGTCACTGGGAAGCCAATGCATGCATCAGTGAATTGCTAGGGAGGGAAACACCTGAACTATGATGCCACACATGAATGGAACTAAATCAGTGCTTTAGTGGGGATCTTGTTTCCCCTTTCTAAAAGAAGCAATGGAACCACGGGAAATACATCGTCGATCCCCTTGCGTTTGCATCCTCTAAACTCAAACCTTTACTTTCTTGCAAGTTATTATTTTCGTTGCCGTACTCTATTAGTTTGTTTTTTTTATTTAGTCCCAAGGATTAACTAGAAGTTTCCCTAAAACTGCCAACCTTTAAAATTTGGTGTACAATTTTTCATAGGACTATTCACCCCCCGCCCCTCTCTAGTCCTTAAACACTCGATCCTAACACAAGTCAATGCCCCAACCGATGTTCCTTCAATGATTACTATATCTCGTTTCTAGCGGCGAGTGGCTATTGCGGTCTTCAAATCCTAGTATGGCGAGGGTGTTTTGCAGGTGTCCCTTTCCCTTACTGCCGATTCAGTGCAATTTTCAAGCTCCGGCGGGCAGCGTACAATTGAAGGAAAAAACGGCTATGGTTTTTGATGTAATTTTATTTTTTGTTGGTCGTTTTGTGTCATGCTATTGTTTTCCTCAATAATTATCAAATAGTATATGATTCCTTAGAGTGTCTTTTCTAAATAAATAAAAAGTCTGCAATATGCGCTACTGGTATCATATAATTAAACTCATGTATCTGTCAAGGAACAATTACATTTGTGCCCTTAATTAGAACCCACTACTCAAATTTGCCCCTAATTTTGAAGTGTGCTCAAATTTGCCCCTCTGCCGTTAAGTCCAGTTATAAAAATGCCCTTCCGTACAGTACTGTAGCACTTTCCGTCTGCTACAGTACACAGAGGCCTCTGACGGTCAAAGGCCTTTGACTGGACGGAAGGGCATTTCTATAAGGTGACTTAACGGCAGAGGGGCAAATTTAAGCGCACTTTGAAATTAGGGGCAAATCTGAGTAGGTGGTTTGAGTTAGGGGCTGAAATATAAATGACCCACCTGTCAAACCACCCGGATAATGCTATGTGCCTCAGATTGAACGAGATCGGCAACCTGGATGGGCAGCAGCAGGCCATTTTCCCTCAAGGTGGCCTCCGTTTCCATGGGTGGCAGCGAGAAGTGCCCGTACGTGGAGCTTCCGCTGCGGAGCTCCCTCATGGCCACCAGCGCCGCGACGGTGTTCCTAAAGATGCCTTGCTCTGTTGCCATAGGAGCTATCTCAGTGTCGGTGCAGCGCTTCCTCGTCCACCGGTCACCATTGTCGGAGGCGAACACGGCTTCCATGGTCTCCTCGCAGTCGCGGACGAGCCTCGACATGAGCTCCGTCGTGTAGAAGGGCTGCTTGAGCACCTCCTCGATGAAGGGCAGCCGGAGCAGCCGCCCCGTACGCTTGTCGTACTTCTTCAGGATCTTGGCCAGCCCTGCAGCGTGTAGCTGTAGATGTTCAATGATGTTGGCTAGTCATGCGACCAATTGGTCGTGTGGAGAAAAGCTACGGTTGACCAAGCCAATGGGCTGAGTAAAGACTAGTCTCTGCACTGCAGGTCGAAGCGATAGTTGCTTTTTGCAAGACAAAATAAAATCGGAGCTGCTTGTTGCATACTCTGTTTTCTGATTGTGTCTGGACTCTGGAGGAAGTTTCTCATCACAAGCCGTTGGTGCAAAACTCTGAATTTCTTCAGATACTGCCACCACGAAATTACAATTTCAAGAACCTTCCAATTTTACTTTTCTCAAAGCGTGGGCTAAAGTGTTACTGTACTAGAAAAGAGCCGAGCCTCACTCTTGTCAAGCCTGAAGAGTGAAGAGAGAAAACAAATTAAATAGGACGAACGGTGCTGAACCTGTGTAGTTGACGGCGCTGTAGTTGAGGAGCAGCACCATCTCCCCGTGCAAATCCACGATCTCCCTCCTCACCTTCCTCATTTGCGCCGCACGCTCTGCCTCCGACTGCTCCTCGCCGGTCACCGCCTTCACCGTCTCCCTTACTTCCTGCACATTGTTTTAGTTACATCTTCAGTATATTTTCTCCGTCAACATTTAAGAGTACGCATGTAATGTACGTACCCTGTGGCGGATGATGAACTCTTCCTCCTGCTCGAGGAAGAAGGCGTTGAACCTGTCAACCTCATCGTTGAGGAGCCGCACGAAGGCGGCCTCCGCCGCGGCACGGTGCGGCGAGGAGCCGGAGACGAGTCGGACGAGCACCTTGAGGCGCTTGTACGCCAGGAACTTGTCCCTCCACCCCGGGAGGCTCTCCTCCACCTGCTTCTTGAGCCTCTTCCCGAACTTCATCTCTCAACCTCAACTCCCTGGCTTCGCTCGCACAAATGCTAGCTCTCAGCTACTTTAATGGAGCCAATGAGGCATGGAGCCAATGATCCCTTGTTGTGGGGAGGCGCCACATTGCTATGGCGTGCAGGCAGGGGTTGGTCAGTTTGGAATATTTGAAGCATATGCTGCCTGCCGTGGTTGGCATGGAGGGAAGCTGGGAACTGACTATATTATCCATGTACAGTACTAGGATTTGTCCATGTGAGAGGTACGGTGGACTTTGGGTCAAAGCAACCAAGGAGAGAAGAGAATTCTTCGGGGGAGGAGTAAACCTCCGTCAAAAAGAGGATGTAGGTAAGGAGAAGAAGATATACGAAGCATATTCCATTCCAGGAGGACTCGGGACAGACATGGAGATTTAAGCCTCCGGGAATCGAGTTTTCTCCTTCCTCTTTGAGCTCTGTTCAAGGAAGGTATTATTCCATGGTTCCCCGCAAAAGAAGGTATTATTCCATGGGAATATGGGATCTTCGCGATTAATCTTGTTTTGTAGTAATAGTCTTATCTTGACATGGCAACATATAGCAGCTTCGGAATGTCATGTTTCTAACTATTCCGTCAAATTTTCGAACGTCGGATTCGGACGTCTTTCCCATGCACAAATCTGGTACTCTTTTTTTCTAAAAAAACAATCACCGTGGGGGATAGGATCCTCACCTGAATGCACTATTCAAAGGCCATCAAGAAAAGGTATTTGCCGCCAAGTCATAGGGGCATCCTTTACGTTGGGCCATGTTTTTTAAGCGAAAGAACCACAGAATAAAGTCTGATAAAATGTTTCTAATGGTGCTCGAAGATGAGTGGAGCTCGTTCAGGAATACTGGTAGTCTCGTACCAGAATGTTGTTGAAATCATAGCTAGAGCCATGTGATTGTCATGTACTCATGTGTCATGACATGAAACTCTGGTGTTATTTGTTACAGAAGTCCCCTCTGTGCTTCTTGCCCTGCAAGTACATATCTCTGCTCACTGGAATGTAGCTAATGCTACGTGACATATCGAAGGCCAGAAATGTGCGCTTTATGCGGGAGCTAGTATTACTTATTTTTCTTGTGAGAGTGATCTTACGAATCACAACCATCATATCGAACTATTAAAGCAAAGGGAATTGTTTCTAATCGGCATACCGGCCAGGCGCTTGCGCCGGTCGCCTCGACCGCTCGCTACGTGCTCTTCAAGCCCACGATAGCGTCGGTTACATCCACGTGTCCCCGTGTGGACCACTAGACCGCACATTTCCATCCTTATCATCTTTTCTCCTCCCGAATTTGCTAGTTCTCAGTTAGCTGAGAAATAATTTGGTCTCAGTCACCTCTGTACCCGCTGGATTAATACCCTCAGATTTATACGTGTACAGTTGTCTCCTACTTCTGTCGTTGTTTTTTTTGTTTGAGAGAGTCAAGACTGGGCCTTTGTGTGGTTAGCACCAGTATGGGCTTTTCAACGCTAGTCTTTTTTTTTTTACCTTTTTTTTTGTTTGTCCTATGCTATAAGTACTTGTGGGAGAGAAGCTGAAACGAGGTGAGCTTCTTTTTTCTTTTTCTTTTTGCATTTCATTTTCTGGTTCTTGTTATCATTTGGTTTATTTTTTATTTTTTGTCTGTCAATATTTTCCTACTTTCTGTTTTAGCCTTTCTTTCTTGTATATGTAAACACCTTGTAAATAATTTATAATTTGATGACATTTATCATATTTCTTTGTTCATGTTTTCCATTTTTTTCTCTCACTTGTGTTTTCTTGTAGTCTTATTATTATCATGCATGTGTTTAAGGGGGTCGCAACAGCATGTGTTCAGAGGGGGTCGCAACTGCATGTTTTTTAAATGGAGTTGCAACTACATGTTTTCAAGGGGGATCGCAACTGCATGTTGTTTAGAGGGGGTCACAATTGCATGTTTTCCCATGGAGTCGCAATTACATGTTTATAAAGGGGGTCGCAACTGCATGTTTTCAAATGGAGTCGCAACTACATCTCTTCAAGGGGGGGTCGCAACTGCATATTTTCGAATGGAGTCGCAGCTGCATGTCTTCAAAGAGGGTGCAACTGCATGTGTTTAGAGGGGGTCGTAACTGCATGTTTTCAAATAGAGTTGCAAGTACATGTCTTCAAGGAGGGGGCGTAACTGCATGTTTCCGAATGGAGTCGCAACTACATGTCTTCAAAGAGGGCCGCAACTGCATGTTTTCAAATGGAGTTGCAACTACATGTTTTCAAATGGAGTCGCAACTACATATCTTCAAGGAGGGAGCGCAACTGCATGTTTTCGAATGGAGTCGCAACCAATGGCGGACCCAGCAATGAAATGAAGGGTGTGCACACTCTAAAAAAAATTCTACCTAATCCAAGTGTCAGACAAAATATGGCAAAATAATGACATGAATAGCTCAATTCAATCTCACAACAATTTAGTTCACAAAATATATCTCAAATGTGCTCAATTACAATACGAATAGTCTTACATGAAAGAAGCACAAGTAGAAAATTACATCACTAGGTAACTCTACATTTTTTAATTGCCATGAAAGCATCAACTATGTCATCTTCACTTACTTTCATGAACACATCTCGTTCAATAAATGTCACCAAGCAATCATTCAAGCGATCATCACTCATAGTAGTCCTCAACTTACTTTTCACTAGATTCATTGCTGAAAATACTCTTTCAACACTCGCCGTCGCCACCGGTAAAATCAATATCAATTTGATGAGTAAGTAGACCAAATCATAAAGAACATGCTTCTTTGTTGCAACAAGCAGAATAGAGAGCTCACCAATATTACTTGCATTTCTAAATCTATCATCTTGTCTCATATCATCAATAAAAGTAGCAAGTTGAAATTCTAGCCTTATCAAATCTGTGCTTGATATGTCCATGGGATAGAATTCAGCAAGTCTCATTACCTTGAGTGCATCATAAGAAGCAAATGAATTGAGGGGATTCAAAGCTGACATGCAAATAAGCAACTCCGTATTAACCTCATCAAACCGATTGTCAAGCTCTTGAATGGTTTGATCAATGACACCAAGATATACTTCTCTTCTATAACGATCATCATTTGTTTGTACTTCATAATACCGACGTGATCTTCCACGAGGCTCATAAGTATCCTCCCACAAAGGAACTTGAATGTCATGTTTGTTGCAAAATAAGGTTAGCTTTGCAAAAAATTCTTCCCAACCATGAGACCTCAAGTGTTGCATTCTACTCTTTGCCAAACTAACAAGTGCCATTGCATTAACAATATCTTGATCTCTCTTTTGCAAAGATTTGGACAACTCATTTGTATAGCCAAGAATAACAAGCATCAAGTGAAGATTGAAAACAAAGTCAAATGATTCAAAGGCTTGAGCAACTCCACGTATTCTTGTCCACTCACTTTTTTGTGAAGGATCTTTTCCAATAGCATCAAGTACGTCAAGGATTGTGGAATACATGCTAACAATGTGCATAATGGTTTTAAAATGAGAACCCCAACGAGTATCGCCGGGTCTAGCTAGTCCCATCTCTTGATTTAGCCCACTTCCACTTTCAATCTCACCCATTTCAAGTGCTTCCAAAACCTTTTGAGCTCTAACATCTCGAAGCATGTCATGGCGCTTACAAGAAACTCCAACAATATTGAGCAAGTAAGAAACATGATCAAAGAACCACAAACATGGTTCATTTTCCTTTGCCACGGCTATAAGAACCAACTGAAGTTGATGTGCAAAACAATGGATGTAATAGGCAGAGGGTGACTCTTTCATGATCAATGTTTTCAACCCTTTAATCTCCCCTTTCATGTTGCTAGCCCCATCATATCCTTGCCCACGTATTTGACTAGGAGTCAAATGATGATCTTTAAGCAAAGTTTGAATTGCATCCTTAAGTGACAATGAAGTTGTATTGGCAACATGAACAACTCCAAGGAACCTCTCACATCCTCTTCCCGATTTGTCAACAAATCGTATGTAGAGAGCAAGTTGTTCTTTGTGAGATGCATCACTAGACTCATCAGCTAGGATTGCATAGTGGTCATCACCAATATCTTCAATAATTCTTTTAGTTGTTTGCGCCGCACAACATTCAATTATTTGATTTTGTATCTTTGGACTAGTCAAGATGCAATTACGAGGAGGATTGTTCAAAACAAGTTTATTAACTTCTTCATCATTTTCCGAAAGCCACTTAAGAAGTTCAAGAAAGTTCCCCCTATTGCTAGATTCTTCACTCTCATCATGTCCACGAAATGCCAATCCTTGGTTCAAAAGAAACCTCAAGCATCTAAGTGAATAAGTTAGCCTAGCCTTGTACATATGTAAATCCTCTTTAGACACCCTCACAATAATATTATCAATTGATGGTTCGGGTGCCACAAATAAATTGTACTTCTCTTGAGCTTTGTTGTGAATACTGTTAATACCACACTCATGTTTGTCTAATGCATCAGGCCTATACCAATTTTTCCAACCACCTTTAACAAAGGCATCACCCTTAGCCCCCCCCCCATTCAATTTGCCTTTGAACAAATAACACACGAAGCAAAATGCAGCCTCATATTTGACACTATATTCTAGCCATTTGTAGTTCTCAAACCAAACAAAGTTGAAGTGTCGATTTTTACCATACATTTTCTTGACTTCAAAGTTGTGTGCATATGGTTGGACTGCATTCTTTGCAATGTACCGTCTCCGAACTTCATCTTGATCATCAACATCATACTCTGAAATAGGAATCCTTTCCCCTGGATCAAGTGGAAGCCTTTGAATATTATAGGACCTTGCATGTGGATGTTGGGGTGATGGTTGCCGTGGCGCTTCATCATCAATATTAATGTCAATCTCTGCATCGGAATGGACTGGAGGTGGATCAATATCAATGTCAATCTCTGCATCGGAATGGACTGGAGGTGGATCAATATCAGGTTCAGGTTGCTCTTTGACTGCAACCTTTCTTGTTTTTGCCTCATAATTCCGAAAAAAGGACTTGATGTCACCATTCCTCTTCATCTTCAGTTCTACATTTAGAACATAATGTCAGCAAGACATCAAGACTGGAACAAAAAATGGCACATCCCTAGTCCTCTGGAGCTCTTTTGTGTTCACAAAACAAAAATTACAGACATAACACAGCTTGCTGATGTAGCTTGCTGATGTTCTGCACTTATGCTAGCAATATTTTGTAGAAATTCAGAAACAACACTACAGTCTACAGAGCTCCCTCGGCTGATATGTTCTACACTTATGCTAACAACCTTTTTTGTAGAAATTCAGAAACAACACTACAATCTAAGAAACAACATCATCATATAACAAACGGCCGATGGAGCGGGAATACTGGATCTAGGCTGCTAGGCAGCAGTCGACGTCGTCAGGAACTCACCCACGACCGGGGCGGGGAGCGCCGGAGCAGGAAGGGCATCGGGAGGCGTGATCAGATCCTCCAGAGACCGGAGCGGCAGAGGCCGTCTGGTCCGGGTTGGCTCGACGGCGCCTCGACAGGGGAGGCGGGATGGTCGATGGCAGCGACGGGAAGGAGCTCCAGCGACAGCCGCCAAGCGCGAGCGCCGAGCGGCGGCGGCCTAGCGCGAGCGGGGAGCGGCGGTGGCCGAGCGCGAGCGGGGAGCGACGGGGCGGACTGGCGGAGCGCGAGCGGGGAGCGGCAGCGGCCGAGCGCGATGCGTCTCTCTCACTCGCTCACAGTGGAGCCCTAGAGGATGAGGTGGGCCTGGGCTCAATATTCAATAGTCATTAGTCAATGACTGATTTTTATGTGTAGATAAAAAAACTCAGATTTTCTGGGTGTGCCACGGCACACCCGGCACACCCGCTGGTTCCGCCAATGGTCGCAACTACATGTCTTCAAAGGGGGTCGCAACTGCATGTGTTCAGAGGGGGTCACAACTGCATGTTTTGAAATGGAGTCGCAACTACATGTCTTCAAGGAGGGGTCGCAACTGGATGTTGTTCAGGGGGGGGGGGGGGGGTTGCAACTGCATGTTTTCAAGGGTGGTCACAATTGCATGTGTTCAGAGGGGGTCGCAACTGCATGTTTTTCAAATGGATTCGCAACTACATGTCTTCAAGAGGGGGGGGGGGGTCGCAATTTCATATGTTCAGAGGGGGGTTGCAACTGCATGTTTTCAAATGGAGTCACAACTACATGTGTTCAAGGGGGGTCACAACTGCATGTATTCAAATGGAGTCGCAACTACATGTTTTCAAGGTGGGTCGCAACTGCATGTGTTCAGAGGGGGTCGCAACTGCATGTTTTCAGAGGGGCTCGCAACTGCATTTTTTCAGATGGGGTCGCAACTACATTTTTTCAAATGGAGTTGCAGCTACATGTCTTAAGGCGGGGGGGGGGGGGGGGGGGTGGGGTCACAACTGCATGTTTTCAATGGGGGTCGCAACTACATATTTTCAGAGGGGTAGGCAAGATATTTTTCAGCCGAGTGCGATCAACATTGTGTAAATTCACCAACAAAAAAAAACTTGCAGTCATTTTTTAAATTTGCATATATTTTTTCAAATTCACCAAAAAATCAAGTTAATGAACATTTATTTTCAAATTATTCAACATTAAATTTACGAACATTTTTTTTAAAAAAGATAATTTTTTAAATTCCTTTTTCTAAAATACATGAACATTTTCTAAGCATTATGGTTGAAAAATGGTACATTTTGGACATTTGAGTTAAAAGCTATAAAATTTTGAACTTACATTATACACCATGCAATGACTATAGTGGCTTGCTGCCCTTAAAAAAATGTAACAGCTTTTTGTTGTGTGATTGCATTGCTTTTACGTGTAGCGGCCATTACGCTGCTAGCAACGTGGTATGCGTTTTCCATGTGCTTGCCGATTTGTTTGGCCGGTCCAGATATGTTATTAGCGGATCACACATATCAGTCGATTGACAACAATGATGATTGTGTTAAAAAAAGGACAACGATGATGATGTCAGCTAATGCCAGGTGAATGAGACCAAACTATATCTCATCTAGATGAGTTCTAGACACTCTCTCCTTCTACACACACGGCTGAGGAGTGGCTCCGCTGCAAACTCCGCTAATCCACATCTCTCCTTTTCTCCCTTGTCCCTAGTGGTGCTACAAATCGAGGGATGGTGGCGTTGCAACCGCTGAGGCAGGGGAAGCTGCATCCGGTGACGGATGGTACGACGAGTCGTCGTGCTGTGACAGGGCGACGGCTGCCGCTGCAACCCGTGGCCGTGGGTTCTCGGACGGCAGGGTTCCGCGTACCGCGCTCTTTTTGTTCATCGGTATGATGAACTGCGATGATGGCCACGAGGGATGCTGCAAACCAAGGAGATTCGACACTGGCAAGCGGACCGCCGCCTTGTCGCATCGGTGCGAGCGGTTATGAAGGTGATGCGATCGTTGGCGGGGGCGTGTTGCAACCAGCCACGATAGAGCTGGGACCATTCGTGTGGCTTCCTGTAACCGGCGAAAACGGGAGCTCCGTCAGACACGAGTTGTACGAGCACGCTCCAAGGATGTTGCGACCAGTGAGCCATTTTGCTGGGACCGGCAACTATCGGAGCTGCAATCGGCAAACGTGTAATATTTGAAGCATATGTTGCCGTGGTTGGCATGGAGGGAAGCTGGGAACTGACTATATATTCTTTTGCCATACCTGATACCTTAAAAAATTAGAGGGTATACACACCCTTTTATTTCATTAGGTATATACATACCATTGAGTATCTTGGAATGTAGCTATGGTCAAAATGTGAGATACCTAAACGATGTATGAATAACCAGAAATATCATGGGTATATATGTACATGCCATCTTTCTTCTAGATGTCAATGGGAGGTATGAGAGTTCAAAATATTTTGAATGAACATATAATAGAGTGCATTATTATTGAAAAATACCATGCGGTTTTAGTTTGGAAAGAAAAATTCCTAAGGAACCAGTAGTAAATCATTGACCATTAATGGTTGGAGTACATGCAAACAAAACTTTGAAAGTCATTATATCGTGGAATGTACACATGCATCAACAAATAAAACTTGCCATAATGGGTCTAGGTGCCCCAGATAATTTACCTATATATATATATATATATATATATATATATAAACACTATTCTGATCACGGGATGAGAATAATATTCTGATAACTAGTCGACCCGTCGCAGTAGTAGTACTTGAACTTCACCCAGTGACAGGTTGAACTTCCGCAAAGATTGTCCAAATGGGTCTTGCGATACACCGTTGGAAATCTATGGACACATGAATCACAAACTAAGTTATATTTTTGTCAAAATCTATACGGTTCAAGAGCAGTTTTACAAACCATTTTTCTTCATACAAAAAAATAGGAATCGTATTTTCGAGCCCATTTCTAAACCGTTTATCGGAATGTGGCAAATAATATGGCATTGGAAAGCTGTTGTAAATCTGCTCATTCCACATATAGAAAGTTTTCCCAAATTCCCTACGGTTAAAGAGCAATTTGAAAAATGCCAGAATTTCTCAAACCGAACAGCCGAGCTCGTTTTTCTGGCATAATTCGAAAATGGCTAATCAGAATAATGAACATGATATGGCGTTGGAAAGCTTATGAAAATGCGCTTCTTTTTCATATAGAAAGTTTGTTCCAATTTTGAACGGTTTAAAAGTAATTTAGAAAACGGTCGAAGTTCCCCCGAGTTCGTATTTTCTCGTTATTTTCTAAATGATTTGTCGGAATGGAACAAATGATATGGCGTTGGAAAGCTTGAACAAATGTGAAACTTTTACTTATAAAATGTTTCTCCCAATTCTTTATGGTTTTATGACAATTTTGAAAATGGCTAAAAAGGTTTTTTGGCCGAAATTTTTGCAAACTTTATCGGAATGGGGCAAATAATAAACCGTTGGAAAGCTATAAAAATACGAAACTTTTTCATATAGGTAGTTTTCTCTGATTCCTAGCCGTTTTTACGTAATTTTGAAAACGGCGAGATCATGCGTTCTGCCTTCATCGCGAAACAGAGTCTTCGGAAATGCACTGCGTGAAGAAGTTGAACTTCTGAGGCATGTGTGTTTGAACTTCACTCTGTTTTCACGTGCTGTTTTTTGGCCGTAACTCCCCATCCACTTACCGGAATTGAGCAAATGATATACCGATGGAAAGCTGTTGAAAACACGCAACTTTCCCGTGTTGATCATTTTTTCATAATTTGAAACACGCAACTTTCCCGAGTTTTTAACGGTATACATGGAACTTTTTAACATTTCATCAGAATGTAGCATATAATATATTGTTGAAAAGCTTATGAATAGGAGCAACTTTTTCATCTAGACAGTTGTTACAAATTCATTTCCGTTTGAGAGCAGTTTAAAAAATGGCAAAAAGTCGTTTTTGCCTTTTGTTTTACATGTAATTGATGGTCGGATGTCTCGAAATATAAATTTTGAACCGTGCAGGGAGGAGCACGTGAACTTCTTGGAACAAACCTTTTAGGGCTTTTTGTTTTTTATTCTTTTATTCTCACCTGTAACGCATTTCGTGTTGTAGTTGAACTGCTCGTTATTTTCACATTGAACTTCTGTCACGTATTTTTGTTCGTAATTCCTCACCTGTCCGTCAGAGTTGCACAAATGATACACCTTTTTTAGAAACCTATTGAAAATACACAACTTTTTCTAATACGGTTAAAATTTTGTTTCGAACAACATACACCAATTTGTTTTAACCGTTTATTTTTGAAATAGAGCATACGATATACCCCTTTTTGAAAAGTTGTTGAATAAGAGGAACTTTTTCATGTAGAGCATTTTGTTTCAATTTTGAAATGGAATGAGAGAATTATTTTAAAAACACCAAAAACAACATATTTTTGTGTGTTTTTGAACATGTAAATACATGGTGAACCTCTCGCACAAGAATGTTTGAACTTTCCCGGGCTGAGCACTTGAACTTCTAGCCACAAAATTTTTAAACTTTGCCTTTTTTCTCATACGAAACACACACCATGCAGTACGTGAACTTCCGGCAGTTATCAATTTGGACTTCTCTCTGTTTTGCTTTAGTAACGGAAAAAAATCTGAGTTTTTATAGACATCGAACCGCTCTAACTTTTTTATTTGAACTTCTTTGTGCATTTTTAGAAATGTGAAGATTGGAGTTTTGTTAGAAACATCGAACTTCTTCGTTATTTCAAATTGAACTTATTGGTTTTATTCTTTAGTAACTGGAAAAATCTGATTTTTCAAATAAATATCAAACTGATCTGCTTTTTCCAATTGAACTTCTTGATTTTATTCTCTAGTAACGAGAAAACCTGAGTTTTTTATATACATTGAACTACTCCGTTTTTTAAAATTGAACTTCTTGGTTTTAATCTTTAGTATTGCGGAAAATCTGAGTTTTTATTAACATGAAACAGCTTCATATTTTTAATTAGGACTTCTTGGTGTTATTCATTAGTAACAAGAAAAGTCCTAGTTAGGTAATAAATATCGAACTGCTCAATTATTTAAATTTGAACTTCCAGATCTTTTTAAAAAAACAGGGGCAAATCCATGTTTTCAAACTTTTTGAACTGCTCATTTTTTTAATTTGACCTTCTTGGTATTGCAATAAACATTTTGAACTTCCATGTTATTTAATTTGAACTTCCATTTTGAAATTCTCCATTTTTTTAGTAAAATGCAGAAGCACCATTTTTATAAACTTTTTGAACTGCTCAGTTTTTAATTTTTGAACTTCTTGGTTTATTCTTTAGTAATGGGGAAAATCATATTTTCGTAATATACATCGGACCGCTTCGTTAATTAAATTTGAACTTCTAGTTTTTTTTAGAAATGGGGAAAGCCGTTTTTAAACATTTTTTGAACTGTTTTGTTTTTTTTTAATTTTGGTTGTTTTGTATTGTAATAAACATTGAACTACTCCGTTATTTAAATTTGAACTTCTAGGTTTCTTTGGAATGGGAAAACCCCATTTTTTTTAAACTTTTTGAACTGCGTCTTTTTTCAATTTTGAACTTCTCGGTTTAATCTTTTTAGTCACGGTGAAAAATATGTTTTGTTAAAAACTTCGAACTTCTCTGTTTTTTTTAATTGCAACTTTATAATTATTAAAAAAAAGAAAAATCCTTGGGAAAGATAATTTGTACAAACTTTGGCTTTTAGAAAATGCTCACTTGTTTTAATTGAACTTCCATTTTTTGTTCTTGGTGAAATGACCTAGGCGGTTCATTTTTTTTGGATGAAATTTTTTGAAGCATGAACTTCACGTGCTTTTGAAAAGCAAAAAATTACACACAAGAATACACATACGCAGTTGAACACCAATTCGTAGTAAATATGAACTTTTGGGGCAATAATAAATGAACTTCTACAATACATATTTTTTGTTTTCTCACGTAAACCAAATCAGAAACACAAGTCAGGGTGAGACTAGTTTCATTTTCTAGACCCAAATTTTCTGTTTTTGTGTGTGCAACCTCTCATCTGAACATATTTAAACCTTTGGTTAAATTACAGTGTAGCAGATCGCAAAGAAATCACCAAGGTTTGGACATTACAGGGAGCAAAAAAGATCAATTTTTCTGAAACATTTTTTGACCATCAGAGTAGATGGAGGAGGAAGTGGGGAGAAGAGAGAAGGAGGAGGAAGATGAAGTGGGTAGGCCGGAGGAAGATGTTCGGGGGAGGGTGGGGATGGGGTTGTGGAGGAGGAGCAAGAGGGCGCGCCGGAGGAGAGGGCAGGCCACGCCGGAGGGGAGGGAAGGTCGCGGCGGAGTGGAGGGAAGGTCGCGTCGCACGGGAGGGAGGGTCGCGCCGGAGCAGAGGAAAGGTCGCGCCATAGGGGAGCTTGGGGGTGGGGAGGAGGTGGTCATGGCGGAGGGTGCGCAGCCGAAGTGTGGTGGCGACGGATCCGGGCAGGCGCCGGTGGTTGGCGGGGTGCTGGCCGACGCTTGGTGGCGACGGATCCGGGCAGGCGCCGGTGGTTGGGAAGGAGGCGTCGCCTGTTGGGGGCGGGACGGGGTCGGCGACGCCAGTTGTGGGCAGGGTGGGGGCGGCAGCGTGGGTTAGGGGTGGGTGGGTCACGACGGCCGGCGGGGTGGGTGGCTGGATCCGCGCGGCGGCGGCGGGATCTCACGCGGCGCTGGATCCGCGCGGCGGCGGCGGGATCTCACGTGGCGCTGGATCCGCGCGGCGGCGGCGGGACCTCACGGCGGAGGTCCTGGATGGCACCGGGGAAGAAGGCAGGGGAGGATGGGGGAGGCGGGGTGGGATCGGGGCGTGGGGGAGGCGGGGCGGGATCGGGGCGTGGGGGAGGCGGGTGGGCCGGTCGGGGGTTGGGGTTCGCTTTATTTTTTTGATCTCAGAAACATCCTCGCGCGCGCCTATATAGGGGTGATGTTTTCAGAATATTATTCTGATCCTGGGATTAGAATAGTACCAACTATATGGGCGAATTGTAAATTTAAAATTTATTTTGTCTGCAATATAAACGATATATATGCAGTGCTAATCAGTGTAGGCGGTTAATATTCAGATTACTGTTCACACTATTTGCTTTACTATTCAGTACTATTCAAATAATTGGCTTTACTATTCATTACTATTCCAATTATTGGCGCCTGTCTGGCTATTAATTTGACTAAGATTTGCTTATATGCAGGATCAATTAGCTGGTTGCCGAGACCAACAATACGGCATGTTTGTGCTGCGGAGGTTGTGAAGTCCTACTCGGTACTCACCATATTTTTCATTATGTTGCTTCAGATGTAGCTAGTTACCTTCACTTGATGGTTTTAATTACAAACTTATGGGTTAAATTCTTATCGTCTTCCCAGGCAGTTCCACCCGAAGGGAATACTTCTCTACGGCCACAAGGTTCTCATTCAAACGCCACTCTGGGCTACACAGAGAACTACATACGCAGAGGTTTCTCCTATAGGATCCTGATACGTCTCCGTCGTATCTACTTTTCCAAACACTTTTGCTCTTGTTTTGGACTCTAATTTGCATGATTTGAATGAAACTAACCCGGACTGACGCTGTTTTCAGCAGAACTACCATGGTGTTGTTTTTGTGCAGAAATAAAAGTTCTCGGAATTGGACAAAACTTTTTGGAGATTTTTTATGGAACATATAAAAAATACTGGAGCGAAGATCCACAGGAGGGGACCCACCAGTGGCCCACAAGCCACATGGGCGCGCCCCCCCTAGGGCACGCCCATGTAGCTTGTGGGGCCCACGAAGCTCCACCGGCCCTAATTCCAACACTATAAATTCAGTTTCTCCGAGAAAAAAATAAGAGAAGAAGTTTCATCGCGTTTTACGATACGGAGCCGCCACCACCTCCTGTTCTTAATCTGGAGGGCTGATTTGGAGTCTGTTTTGGGCTCCGGAGAGGGGGATTCGACGCCGTCATCATCATCAACCATCCTCCATCACCAATTTCATGATGCTCACCGCCGTGTGTGAGTAATTCCTTCATAGGCTTGCTGGACGGTGATGGGTTGGATGAGATTTATCATGTAATCGAGTCAGTTTTGTTAGGGCTTGATCCCTAGTATCCACTATGTTCTGAGATTGATGTTGCTATGACTTTGCTATGCTTAATGCTTGTCACTAGGGCCCGAGTGCCATGATTTCAGATCTTAACCCTTTATGTTTTCATGAATATATTTGTGTTCTTGATCCGATCTTGCAAGTTATATGCACCAATTACGTGTTATGATCCGCATACCCCAAGGTGACAATAATTGGGATTCTTTCCGGTGATTACCGTAGTTTGAGGAGTTCATGTATTCACTAAGTGCTAATGCTTTGTTCCGGTTCTCTATTAAAAGGAGGCCTTAATATCCCTTAGTTTCCTTATGGACCCCGCTGCCATGGGATGGTAGGACAAAAGATGTCATGCAAGTTCTTATCATAAGCACGTATGACTATATACGGAATACATGCCTATATTACATTGATGAATTGGAGCTAGTTCTGTGTCGCTCTAGGTTATTGTAACGCCCCGGACACACCCGCCGGTGGTCGTTACTCCTGGCGAGATCTAGACTGGCCTCACAGATCAATACTAGTCTTTCCTACGCACTTTGTCCTCACTCATGCGCACCCGGGAGCAACTTCCCGGTCGATCACCCATCCTGAAATTACTCCAAGCTGAGCATGCTTAACTTTGGAGTTCTGTCCGAATGGGCTCCCGGAAAAGAAGGAATTCCTTATTGATATGAGTAGTCTATCATCCCTATTAAGCCAAGCTATCACATACACCCCCACTCAAAGGAACCGACGTCCTCGTCGAGCACAGGAACGTTCCCTCTTGGCACATACGTCTGTGCATCCAGTCCGGTACATGTGCCATGCCGTGTGCCACGACGGGTCACAAACGTCATGAACAACATGACCGCACACATGTCCGCAAACATCCGTGTAACTGCGAGGGTCGGCTCTGATACCAACTTGTAACGCCCCGGACACACCCGCCGGTGGTCGTTACTCCTGGCGTGATCTAGACTGGCCTCACAGATCAATACTAGTCTTTCCTGCGCACTTTGTCCTCACTCATGCGCACCCGGGAGCAACTTCCCGGTCGATCACCCATCCTGAAATTACTCCAAGCTGAGCATGCTTAACTTTGGAGTTCTGTCCGAATGGGCTCCCGGAAAAGAAGGAATTCCTTATTGATATGAGTAGTCTATCATCCCTATTAAGCCAGGCTATCACATACACCCCCACTCAAAGGAACCGACATCCTCGTCGAGCACAGGAACGTTCCCTCTTGGCACATACGTCTGTGCATCCAGTCCGGTACATGTGCCATGCCGTGTGCCACGACGGGTCACAAACGTCATGAACAACATGACCGCACACATGTCCGCAAACATCCGTGTAACTGCGAGGGTCGGCTCTGATACCAACTTGTAACGCCCCGGACACACCCGCCGGTGGTCGTTACTCCTGGCGTGATCTAGACTGGCCTCACAGATCAATACTAGTCTTTCCTGCGCACTTTGTCCTCACTCATGCGCACCCGGGAGCAACTTCCCGGTCGGTCACCCATCCTGAAATTACTCCAAGCTGAGCACGCTTAACTTTGGAGTTCTGTCCGAATGGGCTCCCGGAAAAGAAGGAATTCCTTATTGATATGAGTAGTCTATCATCCCTATTAAGCCAGGCTATCACAGTTATGACTATTACATGATGAATGTCATCCAACATAATTATTCATCGCTGATCCAGTGCCTACGGCTTTCTCATATTGGTTTCTGCTAAGTTACATTCGTTGCTGCTGCTGTTACAATCACTATAAAACTGCTGTTATTGTTACTGTTATCATTGTTACTTTGCCGCTACTATCACACTACTGTGCTACTGATCACTCTGCTGCAGATATTTAGTTCTCCAGGTGTGGTTGAATTGACAACTCAACTGCTAATACTTGCAAATATTCTTTGGCTCCCCTTGTGTCGAATCAATAAATTTGGGCTGAATACTCTACCCTCAAAAACTTTTGCGATCCCCTATACTTGTGGGTTATCAGATCCCTAGCATAAGAACTCTTCCCATAAATTCAGAAATAAAAATATCAAGTGAAACCAAGAAACTACATCATTTCCACAACATAATTTACATATGGTTTTCCCTTTCGGGAGGCCCTGAAGGGATTACACAAACTAGGAAAATACCTTCATATTCCTGAGGATCACAGCGCCTTCGATATGAGGCTAAACTACTAATTTGGTGGTGGCTAAACTACTAAGGGAGCTGGTGCTCTTGCCTTCGTGTGCTTGTGTGCAATCAAGTGCTTCTTCCGTGTGAAGTGCTCTGTCTTCCTCTTCGAGCCCAGCGTCTCCTTTTATAGCCGCGAGGGAGGCATTCGGGAGCCTTCTCCTCTTTATTTAATCGGCTTAGCTATCTTACGTGTCCACCTAGAGCGTGGATAGGGATTCCTTCACGAGAGCTCCTGACAGTCTCTCGGTCTTCGGGATATCTTTCACGTGGCTGCTTTGTGGAAAGCATTCACGTGAGCTTTGTCTGCTGGCGAATAATCTTCTGGCCTTCAGTGTCTTCTAGCGTATGAGTAATATCATGCACAGATGATTCTCACTCACGTTGTTGTCTTCTTCTCTGACTCACATCGTTGGCTTGACTCAGAATTCTGCCTTCTTCTTGGACTGAAGTTTCTGGTTTTTTTATATATATGTGGGGGTCTTCCCCGCCAATATAATTGATAACACCTTATCAATATTCGGGTTGTATCAATATTCGCTTATCAATATTCGGGGAGGTCCTCCGCGCCCGAATAATTGATAGCAATATCAATTCAAGTATATAGCCTATTAATCAATAGGCTGTCCATGCCCAGCGATATCCATGTGATCATCGTCAGACAAATGGAACTTATATTTTTTATCACATTCTTTCTTTATTTCTTCAACTATTTCTTGTCTTAATTCTTTTAATATTTCTTCTTTCAATTCTATCTTTAATTCTTCTTTCTAAACTTTTGATGTGTCTTCCCATTTTTCTTCTATTTTCATATCTATATACTCCCCGTCTAAAGGATCCACTCCTTTTACGAGGCATTCTTTATATGTTTTATATTTCGGAGAAAGTTCTTATTTTTCATATTTAGAGCTTGATTCTTCTATTTTCAAATTCCTGAGAACTGTTGTTGTCGGATTGGCATTATTTATTCTGTTGACCTTCTGGATATATTCTTTGGCTGATGGTTGTATATGATATTTGGGCCCTATGACAGCCTTTGCATTTTTTAAAGCTTCTTCTACACAGGCATAACTTTTCCAGTTTATGCTATCTTCATTTTTCTTTGCTATTAGTTTTTCTATACTTATTTCTTCATATGAGGTATATATATATTCCTGGCTTATTTCCTTCAAACAAGACATATAGCATCTTGTGTTTTGGATATTACATATTTTCTGCGGACGTTTGTCCTTTATTCATCATCTTTCCTTTATTTAGCATATTGAAATATTCAGCTAAACTATTCAGGGTTGATAACATATATCCCTTATCATCTCTTTTGTTATTATATTGATTCCAGAAGTTATCAAGTATGCGTTCTTGAATTTCATCAAGAATGATATGCTTCTTAGGCCTGAAATTAAAAGTATTTGGCTCAAATATTTTCAGACTATTCTCAGCCCCAAAGCTGAATGCTTCAAACCCATGGGGGTGTAGTCCTCTCTTCATATCTGTAAAATTGATGATCGAGAGGATATGTCAGATAAACTATTATCCTTTAATATGCTCAAATATTACTTTATAACCATTCCTTCCTTTATTTCCATGCTTCCAGCGGCACCATATTCTTGTTCTTTATTACCCTTTAGCCTATCTTTTAGTATTTCTAGCTCCGCTTCTAGTTTATTTATTCTTTTTTCTAGATTTCTAACCCTACTAGATAATATTCTTTCTTCTCGTTCAAATTCTATTTCCTGTCTCCATATTTGATTTTTGGCTTTTAGACAGGAAGCACAAGCTTGTCTTAGGCATAGGCTGCATGTGGACCTATTATCTTGGCTTGGATAATATATACAGAAAGCACATTTGATGTTATAATCACCTTTCCCTTGAATCCAATCATGCTCACAATCTACTTGGTTCATCATTTCTATTTTTAAACCTGCTAAATCATCTATTAGGTCTATCTCATCTTCACTTGAATCATATTCTTGAGTCTCATTTTCTACTTCATATGTTTCAATGATTGAATATATTGACTCATCATCTTTTATTTCATCATCGCATACTAATATATTTTCATTAACACTATCTATAATTAAAACTCTTTCTTGCTCTTCATATTTACTGGAGTATCTTTTCTGGTCTTTATTAGGGCAGGTTCTACATATGTGATCTGGAGAGTTACATATAAAACACCTGCATGTTTTATCATAAGTTTTTCTAGGATTATATCTTCTTACATTTCTTTTATGTAGAAATGGAGCTCTATTATCTGACCTTCTTAAGAAAAATCTTTTCTTGGTTCTAAAATTTCTATTATCTCTCCTTTGGGATTTATAATATTTTTTATTCTTATACCTTTCTTCTCCATATGTTAAAGGTATTTGGACAATGTTATTGCAGAAATTATAATCTGTTTTCTTCATAGATCTTTGAGCTTGTATACCTGTACATACCTTTCTTAACTGTTTAAAGACAAATGTTATGGCTTGGGATATGTTTACAATATTTCCTGCTGATTCTTTTTTATATTCCTCAAATATTATAGACCCTAGAGGGTCAGGCAACTTATTAAAATATCTTTCTACTACCCCTACATTAAAGCCTTGCTTAGCAGTGGTAGCATTATATAAGTAAAGCTGAGAGAATTCTTTTATGCCTTTCCAGCTTGTCAGCGTTAATTTTTCTATTTCTCTCAATCTTTCATTTTGTAATGAGGTATGTCCTAATTCTGGATCTTCTGCTATGATCATATTTGAAATAACATTTGCAAAGTTATTCAGATTACTTCCTGCTCTTTTTAATTCTTCATATTGATTAGGACACGTCTCTACCCATTGTTCCCATAGGACTTTCACGGATTCTCCTAAAAATGTTTCAAGATATGTTATCATATCTTCAACCTTAGTCCCTATATTATGCTGGTTTTGTATATATTTTTGAACTATTAAACCTTTCCATATGCTAATTATATTCGGCCAATCTATCGGGTCATGAGCTGCTAAATTTAATATTGCACCATCATTCTTGTAATTTTGGAATTGGACTGGTTTTTCAAAATCTCTTCTCTTAGTACCCATATATCTATATTGTCCAGGGATATATGTAGGTTGGTAGTCATCTTTTTCTGGGGGCCCATTGTCCAGCTGATCTGGTAGGTCTCTCACTTTCTCCTTCTCTTTTTACCGAAGATTCCCCATATCCCTTTCTTCTTTTATTACTACTTTCTACTTCCATGGCTTCTATTGCATTATCTAAATTATGTAGTCCCACATCATCTAGTGAGTTATAAAAATCATTATTTTGTTCTGAATCATCATAATTTTTATCTTCTAAATCTTCTTCTTCATAACTTTCTAGTAATAGCTTATTATTTATATCCCATTGCTCTTCTTCATCCACAATTTCATCTTTGTGGCACTGAGCAATATTCTTATTTTTATCGATATTATCGATGGTAACAATATTATTACTATTATTATTGTCTCTCTTTCCTTCTGATGCTATAGTGTTATTTATCATGGGAGAACTACTAGTGGCTGACTTTTTCTCGCTTTTTAATCTTTTTAATCTTGCAATTTCTCTGATGAAAAAAAATTCTCTTCTCTTATTTTAGGCCAATCTGTTGTCATAGAATGACTATATTCCCATTCTATATGCTTTAATTTCTTTTCCCAATGTATAATTTCATCATCTATATTAGTCTTTTCCATGCATTCGGTTACACCTTTATTCTTATCATTGCTAATTTCTGTTTCTGTCACAAAAGATTATGTGTCTTCTATGGATGCAGATTTATAATTCATGAATCTGATACTACTACTTCCTTCACAATTTTGATAACTTATGTAATTTTCAGGTAGCTTTAATTCCTTCTTTTCTATTAATTCACCTATCAACCATTCTTCTCCTGCTCTTTCTTCAGAACTAATTGTAAGAGGATTCATAAATTGTATACCTTTTGATTGCATGCTATCAATTACGTTATTTACATTTACTCTATATCTAGAACTACTTCTGTTAGTGAGCCTTCCTACAAATTCTATGCTTACTAACAAATTTGTTCCTTTAAAATCTTCATATCCTTTAGTTTGGAAACCAAAACTCATTTTTTCAATAATTCTTTTACATGCATTATTAAATCTGGGTATGTTATTTACCTATTTTCATTCATATCTCCTTCCAGAAAGCCTAATGCCGCTTTATCAATTGATTCCCATCTTCTATCTAATAGTGTTATTAATACCTTTGCTCCTAATTTCTTTCTTGTCATGCCTTTAATTCTTATTATATACATACCTTGATGAATATATTTATAACCACAATATCTTAATTCATTTTCAATATTCTTGCTCACAATTCGTAAATCTACTGGATGCGTTAATACACTTAACTCTACTTCTCTAGATATTCTGTATAAACCACTCTTGCTTTCAAACATACCCATGTGATATACTTGCTGCGGTTTTAATTTTCCTTAGGGTATCCTTTTGATATCTTTCTAAGTCTTTTTGCAAATCTATAACTTCTTCTATACTATTAACATCATCAGCTTTTGCATGATAATCTATGCTTCATTGCAAGAGGTTTTGAGTCTTGCCTTACTACCTGGAGGGATTTGTCTCTTCTGGAGAGGCTATTAGGTACATCCATTTTTCTGAATTAATATTCTTTGATGAAGATACTATTCCAGATGCAGATAACACAATTTCTTTGTTGCTTTGAACACTATTTAGTTTATCTAAAACTTGGATTAATAGTTGAAGAATTGTATTATTTGGTCTTATTATGATTTTAGAATCTTCTTTTGGTGAGTCGTGCTCAGAAAATCCGATAAAGGGTGACAAGTATTTAGCTACTTCGTTTAATGCTTGGTTATATTCAGTCATATAACTATGATAGGATCAAAGTTTTTAATTCTTGCACCAAACTTTTTATTTCAAGTATATCTTGACTTGTTTCAGTGCGTGGCGATGCTTCTTTGTTTTTATGTAGGCAATGGCCTATGGATAAGACTTGCTCTTTAATGTAATCGTTATTCTTGGAATCTATATTCTGTCTTGCTTTTGCTTCTTCTAGCTTATGCAGAATGATATCTACTTTATTATTTAACCCAGAGCACTTGTCTGCGAGTTTTTGATATTCTGTGAATAAGCTTTCAAATTTTTGGTCAAGTATATCTTGCCTTTTTCCCCAAGACATATAAAAGTTATATATCAAATCGACCACTATATTTAGCTGGCTATGAGATGTATGCCAAATATACTATTCAGAGGGATTTATTCTGCAACTTATATTAATATTCTCTTTAGTATTTATTACCTTACCTGCGCTAACTTCTAAGTTTAAATAGCTTAATCTTTCAATGATTATATCCTGGACCTGATACCAACTATATGGGTGAAAAATAAATTAAAATTAATTAAATCTACAATATTAACGATATATATGCGGTGCTAATCAGTGTATGCGGTTAATATTCAGATTAGTGTTCACAACTATTTGCTTTACTATTCAGTACTATTCAAATAATTAATTGGCGTTACTATTCATTACTATTCCAATTATTGGCGCCTGTCTGGCTATTAATTTGGCTAATATTTGCTTATATGCAGGATCAATTAGTTGGTTGCCGAGACTAACAATACGGCATGTTTGTGCTGCGGAGGTTGTGAAGTCCTACTCGGTACTCACCATATTTTTCATTATGTTGCTTCAGATGTAGCTAGTTACGTTCACTTGATGGTTTTAATTGCAAACTTAAGGGTTAAGTTCTTATCGTCTTCCCAGGCAGTTCCACCCGAAGAGAACACTTCTCTACGGCCACAAGGTTCTCATTCAAACGCCACTCTGGGCTACACAGAGAACTACACACGTAGAGTTTTCTCCTATAGGATCCCTAGCATAAGAACTCTTCCCATAAATTCACAAATAAAAATATCAAGTGAAACTAAGAAACTACATCATTTCCACAACATAATTTACATATGGTTTTTTCCCTTTCGGGAGGCCCCGAAGGGATTACACAAACTAGGAAAATACCTTAATATTCCTGAAGATCACAGCGCCTTCGATATGAGGCTAAACTACTAATTTGGTGGTAGCTAAACTACTAAGGGAGCTGATGCTCTTGCCTTCGTGTGCTTGTGTGCAATCAAGTGCTTCTTCCGTGTGAAGTGCTCTGTCTTCCTCGGTCCCCGTCTTCGAGCCTAGCGTCTCCTTTTTATAGCCGTGAGGGAGGCGTTCGGGAGCCTTCTCATCTTTATTTAATCGGCTTAGCTATCTTACGTGTCCACCTTGAGCGTGGATAGGGATTCCTTCACGAGAGCTCCTGACAGCCTCTCGGTCTTCGGTATATCTTTCACGTGGCTGCTTTGTGGAAAGCATTCACATGGGCTTTGTCTGCTGGCGAATAATCTTCTGGCCTTCAGTGTCTTCTAGCGTATGAGTAATATCATGCACAGATGATTCTCACTCACGTTGTTGTCTTCTTTTCTGACTCACACCATTGGCCTGACTCAGAATTCTGCCTTCTTCTTCGATGCATGTGGCCATGCCAAAGTTCTTCTTTTTTTTCTTTTTTTTTATATATGGGGGTCTTCCCCGCCAATATAATTGATAACACCTTATCAATATTCGGGTTGTATCAATATTCGCTTATCAATATTATATATATATATATATATATATATATATATATATATCCTCTGAAGTGCAAATACTAGCATTATTGTCCTTGTAAGAGGTACGGTGGACTTGTTGATACGAATAGGATATACGGGGCGTCTAGCACGCGAGAATGGCATACGTAGGTTTCATTTCTACTACAACACAGCTATAGTGTGCCTTCAAGATCAGGAGCGGAGGTGAAACTTCTCCGGAGGCAATGGAATTTGAAGGTTCCCGGTAACATCGAAGTGAAATTCTGTATCAGAGAGGACTTTAACTGTGTGACAAGGAACTTGGCAAATGTTTGGACATTAATTACATCATAGGGATGAATGTATTATCATATATATAAGCGCTTGCGTCTATACTATGTTAAAAAAAAATAGCAGACTATTAAAGCAAAAGCATATGCTCTAAACAAAGTTTGTCCCGAAGAATGAGGAAGCTGGTAGTGGGTTCGGCAGGAGGCAAGGAACTGCTATTTTTTTTAAATAATACATTTTTTAATAAATTTGAGAAATAATACACGGTTTCGAAATTTTAGAAAAATAATACAGCGTCAGCTCAGGCTAAGCCGACTGGATCCCGTCGGCCACGGCTTAGCCGATTAGGACCCAGTTGGCTTAGGCAAAGCCGACTAGGACACATTCGGTTCAGGGGAGGCCGACTGGCCACTCGGCCAGACTTATTAGCGCCAATCAGTTTTAGCGAAGCTGATTAGTACTAATCGGTTTAGCCGAAACCAACTAGCTCCAATCGGCTTAGGCAAAGTCGATAGCTGCATAGGACCGAATTTTTCACCCGACGGCTGCATGGAACCATATTTTCGACCAAAATTTTATCCCGCCACCCTCTCCCGAGTTAGCCGCAATTTTATCCCGCCACCCTCCATATGTTCCCAGCATTATCATTCCCGCCATTCTTTCCCGCCAACCATTTCCCGCCATTCTTTCCCGCCATCTTCTTTCCCGCCATTTTCTTTCCCGCCATCTTCTTTCCGGCCATCTTCTCCTCTCAACCTATAAAACCCCCTCCACACACTAAGGTGGGTAAGCAGTGCAGTGTAGTCTCGTCAAGATGTCTGATTATCCTTTCAATCGTAGTTTTCACCCTAGTATGTCCAAATGTCTTCTGAGGTTAGCCAGCGATTTCAAGATAGACAATAGGATAGTTCCATGGGACGAACTCATCAGTAGTGACACCATACTGAAGGAGTTGGGTCACGCATTAAGTAGGTGCGGGTGGACTGCAAGGACCTTTGAGGAGATACGGAAAGAACTTCTTAGGTTGCATGGAAGGTGGAAGAAGCAACAGCATAAGGGTGAAACTTTCCTAAAGAGTGCATCAGAACATACTTATTTATGGACTGCCGACAGCGAAGACGAAGATGATATCTTCATGCCGAGCACCAAGGCCAAGACACCTGCATCGTCGAAGGCCAAGAGTACCGCATTGTCGAAGGGCAAGAGTGCTGCATCGACGGAGGATGATGATAATGTCTTCATGTAGTTTGTATGTTGTATTATTTAAGTTCATTCGTACCATTTAATTCAGATGTACTTGTATCTTAATTATCTGTTGCAGTCTCTCTGGAAATGTAACTCGAATAACAATGTGAATTAATAATAATATGTCTATCTCATACATAGGTAGATATAAGTCTCTCGCATACATAGGTAGAAATATGTCTCTCGCATACATAGGTAGAAATATGTCTCTCGCATACATTGGTAGATATATGCCACACAAGTATCAGCCACGTCGTTCGCCACGTCGTGGAGGTGGTGGAGGCGGTGTGGACCACATATACCTGTGTGGTGCCCTAATGTTACGAGTAGGAAGCTCGGACCCATCCTGGTCATACTGTGTATTCTGTGTGGGGCCTGGTGGAGGAGTCAAATACATGTCCATCCAGTCATTGTGCTGCGACATGTAATCCTGTGTGTTCTGCCCACCTTCATGGTCACTATCCCACGCGGATCCGGACATAGACGCCATATGTCCGTAGGCTCCTGCGGGGAGGGAGGGAACATAAGTAGTGACGAAATACGTAGTTCCAATTGATATTGAAAAGAATAAATATGAAGATACATACCTGTAGGCTGTGGTTGCATCACGAAGCCCGGTGTGGGACCTTGATGGTGTGGGGGTGGCCGAAACACGTCGCCCGACGTGGGATCCTGCTGGTGCTGCCACGCGGAACTACCAGCCTGGTCAGGAGGGGGTGGCCTGGCCGTCCACTGCTCTGCTAGACGTGGACGCGGCTCATGCCGGTGCTGTGTGGGTTCTTGCTACTGCGTGGAGTGACGCGGCTGCTGCTGGTGCGTGGAGTGACGCGGGGGGCGTTGTAGGGGCTGCTGGTGAACAACGTCCGAAGTGCGGGTGCACGTGATAGCCTGATAGACAGCTCACAGCTTCCCCTCAATGCGCGTCACCCAGTTCTGGATCTGAGGCCGAGGAACGAGTAGAGGTCCAGATGATAGTGAACGCTGAAAGTTGGACATCTCCTCATGAAGATCGAGTGTCAAGTCATCTTGAAATTGCCATGATGATTAGTAAGTATGCACTGCAAAGTATGTAACAACTAGATGCATTAGATAAGTTGAATATATGTTACCGCGTACTGTCTGGAGCCCGAAGTATCATAGCTCGGGTACGAATCCCTTGTAGCAGGGGCCGGTATCTCATCTGGGTGAGAGTGGTTAATGATGCGTAGCCGTGTTCCTTGCATGTACTGGTGCAAATAGGCATTGAATTCACCGAGATCAAACCCGGCATTCTCGTCCCAGAGCCGTGTCGTCGCAATATCCCACTCTGTAACGTACGGCTGAACCCTCTGCAGCCACTGAGTCTGGGTCCAGTTAACCCCCTTCCTCATGATCCTAAAATTGCGTTGTGTGTTCAACAATTAAGTAATGCTTCAATATGGACAATTTGTGAAAGAAAATCCAACATTGAATAAGTAGACATACCTGTGGACAACTGCTGGCAGCGGAGTCTCTGTAGGCGGAGGCTGGACCAACTGTCAAAGACCAAATTGCCTCATAACCCTCTGTTGTGCCATCTCCTCGATGAATACATCGAAGATGATCTTCGATTTTGTCATCCAGTAATCCCGATCTCTTGTGCATAGCTCAGAAATACCGCCGGGGTATCTAGCGTCTATGGTTGCTTGCGTGTACGGCTGCCAGATCACCCCAGTGTACCAATCAAACTGCTCGTTTAATGCAGTGTAGGCTCGCCTTGTCTAATCACTAGCATAGCATCTCTGCGCAAAACAAAAGTTAGTTTCAGCAAAAGTGTACATAAAGAACATAGTTTACATAAAGAAGATGCAATAAATTACAACACGAGACATACCTTGCGACGTGTCCAGCACATACCGAAAGTAGGCATGTCGATGCGATCAGCATCTAAAAGATCATGCAAAGGCCAACTCTCGTCAACTTGTATGTCCGGTCGACCTTTAGAGAACCTCTCACACGACCACAGCTGTAAAAATAGAGGGCATCCAAGAAGGGCTGCCTTCTGCGCCACAAGCTGGCAGCCGTTGCACATACCTCGGTATGTAGCAGCTAAAACCGCAGAACCCCAACTCTTCTGTGTGATCTCCTCCGGCCTCTGAGCTCTCTCAATCTCCAGTGCAATAGGGATGTAGCGTGCGCTAATTGTGGTGACATGGTTCTCTGTGAACATCACCTTCCCGAGAAGCCACAGTAGGTATGCCTCCAGGCTTTGAGTGATCTGTGTCGCACTCAAGGGGACATGTGGATACCCCGGGAACTTCTGGATCTGTAGTAAGTAAGTAAAGAGAGCCAGTTAGTAAATACAGAAGGTGTCTGTAGAACCAGATGCATGGCAAATGAAAGATATGAGACAGGTGAACTAACCTGGAAATGGAGCAACCAGTCAAGCTTAGGTCCGTGAGCTTCCGAGGCGAAGTCCGGAGCTTCCTCATAAACACCCCCGAAACGTTGTGCCATCTCCTGCTGTAGGAGATATGCCCTAGAGGCAATAATAAATGTTATTATTTATCCCCATGTTCTTAATTAAGTTTATATTCCATGCTCTAACTGCTATGGTTCTCGAGTCTGCAATAACCACGAGGCTCGGAGGAAAACTCATATGCACGTGTGGAATAATAAATGGTAAAAAATATTCCTGGTCAAGCCTCTAAGACTGGCTCAAGTGATTGCATGATGATTATGTTTTCCTGATCATGGGCATGTCTATGCTAGCAAGTTTGAGGGCACAATGTTAGAAAAACATTTGTGTTGAATCGACCCGAATTGATGTTATGCTATGAGATACATTCGTCACAAGTTAATGGTTAATAACACAGAGAAAGTTAACGTTTGCATGATTCCTTAGACCATGAGAGTATCGAGTTTCTACATGCTTGCTTCATCAACTTTGGGGTTTGTTAAACGTCATCCGTAAATGGGTGGCTATTACGGCGGCTTACGGGTTCATGGAAAAGTATGACAAGGGACTTGATAGCTCAAGATTGGGATTTGCTCCTCCGACGAGACGATAGAGAGATATTCCTTGGGCCCTCTCTGTGTGACAGTATCCATCATCATCTGGCCAGACACATTGTGATTTGATCACTGGGATGCCGGAACGCGGAAACGAGAAAAGAGAACAAAACTGGTAACGAGGTAGCTGGCATAGTGGACAAGTGTTGATCCACGGGGATGCCGATAAATCTCACCTCGGGTGTTTGTAACATATCGCGAAGTAAAAGGAATAGCACATGGCAACAGGAGGTTCACTCGAATATTTATTCGTGTGGGTATAGGGGTCAATATGGGTGTCCATGGCTCCGATGTTGATCATTGATCGGAAAGTGTTCCGGGTCATGTCTATACTACATCGAACCTATAGGGTCACATGCTTAAGGGTCATCTATCTGTTGAATACTAGATAAGGAGTCTGAGAGAAAGTCACCGGAAAAGTTTTGGTGACAACGGAAGGGTTCCGGAGAGAGAACACCGGAATAGTTTCGGTAAAACCAAAAAGTTGTTTCGGAGTATACCATTAAGTCAAAATGGTTTCGGCACACGCCTGGAAATTCTTGGAGGGTGCCAGAATTGTTCTGGGAACTTCTGGGATTTTTCCAGAGAAATAAACCGGAAATGTTCTGGAGCTGCCGGAACCGCTTTGGTTGCTTTTCGCTGATGAAAATCATTGATTTGAAAATGTTTCAGAACGCATCCAGAATTGTTTTAGTGGGTACTGGAATTATTCTAAGACCCACAGAAATATTTTCGGATTTAACGGCCGCGGAAAAATGGTTTCGTGAATAGTAAAAATCACCTCATGGTTACTTTATGGAAAGCCACCTTTTTGGGCTTTGTCCCAAAATATCTTGGGGATGACATGGATGGATGGGAGCCCCTCATGGGGGGCCCACTAGTTCTGGCCGGTCACAAGGGGAGCTCCTCCATGGAGCTTCTCTAGCCTTCCCATAATGCCCCTGTGGAAGATCCATGTGATGGGTTTTTTGGGTATTTCAAGTGCCACCCTACCCCTTGGGTTTTTCCTATAAATAGAGGTGGAGATGCACTCTCCACACTCACTCTTTCTCACATACACATGCCATGCATGATCTGGCTTTCTCTCTCCCTCCCAGCGAAATAGTTTCGTAGAGCCGAAAGGCTGTCTGGGTTCCGGTGGGAACTAGTTCTGGACGGCGAAGCCCTGCCGGATAGATGACACCGTATGTGTGCAACCCCGTAGAGAGGTTGTAGGTTCGATCTTTTTGCCTGAGGGGCTGTTTGAGGGTCCTCCCGAAGGGCTGTCCGGGTTACCGTCCGAGTTTCGAGGGTCCTCCCGAAGGGCTGTCCGTGACATCGTCCGGGGGACTGTCCGACCGCCTCCCGAAGGGCTGTCCGAGGGACTGTCCGAGGGGGAGACGAGGGAGTACATCCTCGCGGTTGGGAGGTTGTAAATCCTAGCTGCGGGGATCTGCACCGATGATCAACATCGACTCTACTTCCACTGCGCTACGAGTCGGTAACGATCAGATCAAACCTTGTATGCATCTCCATAGTGATCCTGGGCGTGCTCGATGTACCGAATATTTTTGTTTTCTATCGCAATGCCCTACAGTGGCATCATGAGCCGTGCTATGCGTAGATGCAGGTTACGATCTAGAATACATAGAGATGTATGGGTGTTGCACAATATAATTTGTAGTAGATGAGTTCTATTACTGAAAATTATTTGTGCGGGTAGCAGATGAAATCTGTTACCCGATGTTCTTGTTGCTTCCTTGAAATTTGCGTATTTCTGATCTTGATAACGGCATGGTGGAGTTTCAAAGTTCTGGCAATCCGCGATCCTGATTGATCAACGAAGTGCTAACAGTTCGTTGAATTCCACCATAGTTAAAAGAAAGATGAAATCTCGTAGACTAAAGGGCAATGCAGATATGATCTGCACGGGGGTCATGCATATGACGAAGTTCAGTATGGGGTTCAAGATTTTATTATCTCGTGCTTCATACACCCCGCAAGGATAATCTAGCGACTTGAATAATCATACTTGATGATTAGCGTCGGTAGCTGCGGTTTGGTTGAAACCTTAGAAGCCACGTAAAATAAAATTTTGCATAAACCGATTAGAGGCGTCTAACTTGATTTTGCAGGATGACATGAGATGTGCATGTGATGTGGTATAGCAGTTCTCATATTAATTTGATTATGTATGAGATGACTATATAATGTAAATTAACATGACGTGCGTGTCATGATTCGGCATGATGGCTGGAGCCATATGATTGTCACTTTAAATGACCTGCGTGTCAACCTTGTTGTAATGCATTATTTTATTAGCTATAGAGATAGCAGTATTATTTATTGCATCGACAAGGTGGTGGCAAACTTCACGAAGGTGAACACCGACGCGAATGCCAAAGACGAAGAAATACAAGACTTCTCCGTCAGAAAGGGCTATACCATATCATGCTATTATGAATTGCCTGATATGTTTATCCCTTATGATGCACCCATTTGATTACGCGGTACTCGCTTTTTATTAGGGTGATCTCTCACAAAAATATCAAGTAGTTAGTGTTCTCCCAAGTGTAGCACCGTCACGGCACCTATCTCTTCGGGGTATCACATGGATGCATGGGTACGAACGATTAGAGAAGTGTGAGGCGGGTGAGTTGAGACCTCGCATGTGTGGCACTGCATTTGGTCACATTGGAGAAACCCGCATGGAGAAATTCCATAATGATGGATTTTGAAGTCGTTTGATTATGAATCATCTGACACTTGCAACTTTCGTCCGAAAAGTGAAGTGACTGAAATACCATTCACAGGCCATAAGGAACGAGCAACGTACTTATTGGTGATCATACATTTTGATGTGTGTAGTCCGATAAATGTTGTTGCTAGTAGTGGATTTGTCTGTCTTCAGAAATGACTCAAGTAGATGTATGGATGTTTACTTGATGAGACGTAAGTCTGGATCTTTTGAAATCATTCAAAAGGTTTTCAAAAATGAAGTAGAAGTTATTGTAACAAGAAAATTATGTTTCTACAATTAGATTGCGGAAAGGAATATTTTGAGTTACAAGTTTAGCGAATGTCTGATGAGTTGTGAACAGAGTTTCATAACTTACACCTCCCGGAACACCACTGTTAGTGGAATGTCCGTGAAGATGTAATCAAACCATTTATGACATGGTAAGATCAAAGATGACATAAATCAATTTGCCATTATCCCTTTTAAAGTAATGCTTTAGAGACTGCGGCTTTTACACTGAAAAGAGCGCCATCAGATCTGTTGAAATGACACCATGGTATGGTACACCCAACCATGTTATATCTTTTCTTAACATTTGGAATATGGGGCTTGTGTAAAATGTTTAGAAACCTATTCCAAATCAGACAAGTGCTACTTTGTAGGTTATCCCAAATTATTGGGAATTCCTCCACCACTATACCGAGGCAAAAGGTTTTGCCACAAAGAACGGTATGCTTTTGAAGAAAATGGTTCTTACAGAAAGGTGAGTGGGAGGACAGTGCAACTCGATGAGATAACAGTATCTTCGTCATCAGATCAAAGGAAAGAAACCTTGGAAGTGATTTCAGAGTTTCCTACTGCGGCTGATACGGAAGCCTCTACATGAGATGTATGGACTTCGGTCGAACTTGCAGCTGAACCACGTAGGCAAAACTCGTGCAAACCTCTCAGGTGCGCAAGCGAGATATTGTTGTTAGACAACAATATACCTACGATACACAAGGAAGCGTTGCTGGGCCCTGACTCCGGAATTGGCTAAATGCCAATATAATCCGAGATAGTATCCATATAAATGATTCAAGATTAGATCTTGATAAACCCTTCGGAAGACTTGAAGTCTAACGAATATTAATGGAACTATAAACTGATACGGATAAAAATGTTTTATCCATAAAGCTCGACTTGTTGCTTATAACAAATTCAAGGAATTAACTACGGCGAGATTGTCTCTCCGTAGCGATGCTTAAAGTCGGTTCGGGTTAAACTAGCAATTAATACATATTTCAATCATGAGATATGATACATGGATGCCAAAAGGATTTCCATGAGATGGAAATACAACCAAGGACTTGTAGGTGATACAGTCCAAGGTATTTTGTCAATCCAGAGGATGCTAGTGAGTATGCAAACTTCAGAGTTCCAGCGATGGACAGAAGAGAGAAAAATGGAGTTGGAATCTTCGTTTTTGATGAAACAGTCAAAAGAGTTTGATTTCATCAATGGATAACGAAGATGCTTTTGGTAACAAGAAAGTAAGTGGGAGCATAATAATATTTCTAAAAACTTTGTGTGCTTGACACATTGTTGATTGGAAATAAAATAAATTTCTTGACACGAATTAGGACTTCATTGAAAATTAGTTTTTCGATGAAGTGCTTGGGCTAGGTAGCCTTGATATTAGGCATAATTATCTACGGAGATAGTATTGCCTAATAGGGCTAAGCCAAAATACATATTGACTAGATGCTAAAACAGTTTAGCATTTAAAACCGCCAAGGAGTGATTCTTGCCGAATTCGCATGGAAAGAGTTTTTGCAAGACTCGGTGTCCTAAAACACTGATGAGCAAAATACATGATGGATATTCCACACACCTTTGTGTTTGGATTAATCATGTATTCCATGGTATGTAAAACAACCAGATATGTCCGATACTCCCAAGCTGTTGCGAGTATAGATACCAAAGTGATCAAAGTACTGATCATGGGACAACAGTGAAAAATGTCATTGAGTGCTAAAGTAGCACTGATGACATGTTTTCTCGCTAGCAGAGATTATGAAGTGCTCGTTGTAAGTAATTACAACGATACAATCTTCATCAATGCTCCATGCGATTTTTGATTTAAGTTAAGGGTTTTGTGTAACACACAATATGGTGACATAGTAAGTTGGAATTGTTCTAAACAGGTTACTGTGGCGAATTCTATAACAAAGGCTAAGTATGTTGACGCTTTAGAAGCGACAAAGAAGATGTTGAATCATATAGTTCATTCATGAACTTAGTATGGTTCCAAGATGGCTGTGGTCAATGGGACACTATTGTAGATAGTTGCTCCATAGCTCAGTCTGAGGAATCAAGGTTCGACCAGTGATTCACATATATACAAAGCCAAGTCCACTCAAAATATGAATTTTGTGAAAGCGTGAAAACGCGAGGATATGCAAAGATACACACGGAGCTGAAGTTGTCAGATCCGTTGGACACCAGGCTATACCACAAACGAAGCATATTTTACACCGGTATGCCATAGGTGTAAAGTGCATTAGCATTCACTAGATTATTGACTCTAGTGCAAGTGGGAGTCTGTAGGAGTATCTCCTAGAGGCAATAATAAATGTTATTATTTATCTCCATATTCGTAATTAAGTTTATATTCCGTGCTATAACTGCTATGGTTCTCAAGTCTGCAATAACCACGAGGCTCGAAGGGAAACTCATATGCACGTGTGGAATAATAAATGGTAAAAAGTATTCCTAGTCAAGCCTCTAAGACTGGCTCAAGTGATTGCATGATGATTATGTTTTCCTGATCATGGGCATGTCTATGCCGGCAACTTTGAGGGCAGAATGTTAGAAGAACATTTGTGTTGAATTGACCCGAATTGATGTTATGCTATGAGTTACATTCGTCACAAGTTAATGGTTAATAACACAGAGAAAGTTAACATTTGCATGATTCCTTAGACCATGAGAGTATCGAGTTTCTTCATGCTTGCTTCATGAACTTTGGGGGTTTGTTAAACGTCATCCGTAAATGGGTGGCTATTACGGCGGCTTACGGGTTCATGGAAAAGTATGACAAGGGACTTGATAGCTCAAGATTGGGATTTGCTCCTCCGACGATGGAGAGATATTCTTTGGGCCCTCTCTGTGTTACGGTATCCATCATCATCTGGCCAGACACATTGTGATTTGATCAGTGGGATGCCGGAACGCGGAAACGAAAAAAGAGAACAAAATCGGTAACGAGGTAACTGGCATAGTGGACAAGTGTTGATCCACGGGGATGCCGATAAATCTCACCTCGGGTGTTTGTAACATATCGCGAAGTAAAAGGAATAGCACACGGCAGCTGGAGGTTCACTCGAATATTTATTCCTGTGGGTATAAGGGTCAATATGGGTGTCCACGGCTCCGATGTTGATCATTGATCGGAAAGTGTTCCGGGTCATGTCTATACTGCACCGAACCTATAGGGTCACACGCTTAAGGGTCATCTATCTGCTGAATACTAGACAGGGAGTCTGAGAGAAAGTCACCGGAAAAGTTTCGGAGACAACGGAAGGGTTCCGGAGAGAGAACCCCGGAATAGTTTCGGTAAAACCGAAAAGTTGTTTCGGAGTATACCATTAAGTCAAAATGGTTTCGGCACATGCCTGGAAATTGTTGGAGGGTGCCAGAATTGTTCTGGGAACTTCTGGGATTTTTCCGGAGAAATAAACCGGAAATGTTCCGGAGCTGCCGGAACCGCTTCGGTTGGTTTTCACTGATGAAAATCATTGATCTAAAAATGTTTCGGAACGCGTCCAGAATTGTTTTAGTGGGTACTAGAATTATTCTAAGACCCACAGAAATATTTTCGGATTTAACGGTCGCGGAAAAATGGTTTCGTGAATAGTAAAAATCACTTTATGGTTACTTTATGGAAAGCCACCTTTTTGGGCTTTGTCCCAAAATATCTTGGGGATGACATGGATGGATGGGAGCCCCTCATGGGGGGGCCACTAGTTGTGGCCGGCCACAAGGGGAGCTCCTCCATGGAGCTTCTCTAGCCTTCCCATAATGCCCCTTTGGAAGATCCATGTGATGGGTTTTTTGGGTATTTCAAGTGCCACCCTACTCCTTGGTTTTTCCTATAAATAGAGGTGGAGATGCACTCTCCACACTCACTCTTTCTCACATACACATGCCATGCATGATCTGGCTTTCTCTCTCCCTCCCAGCAAAATAGTTTCGTAGAGCCGAAAGGCTGTCTGGGTTCCGGTGGGAACTAGTTCTGGACGGCGAAGCCCTGCCGGATAGATGACACCGTATGTGTGCAACCCCGTAGAGAGGTCATAGGTTCGATCTTTTTGCCTGAGGGGCTGTTCGAGGGTCCTCCCGAAGGGCTTTTCGAGTTACCATCCGAGTTTCGAGGGTCCTCCCGATGGGCTGTCCGTGACATCGTCCGGGGGACTGTCCGACCGCCTCCCGAAGGGCTGTCCGAGGGACTGTCCGAGGGGGAGACGAGGGAGTACATCCTCACGGTTGGGAGGTTGTAAATCCTAGCTGCGGGGATCTGCACCGACGATCAACATCAACTCTACTTCCGCTGCGCTACGAGTCGGTAACGATCAGATCAAACCTTGTATGCATCTCCATAGTGATCCTGGGTCTGCTCGCTGTACCAAATATTTTTGTTTTCTGCCGCGTTCCCCTACACCTGCTCCCAAGCAGCCGATAACTCCAACGGTCCTATGGCATCACCCGCCAAGGGTAGTCCCAGAAACATTGCCACATCCTCCAGAGTAGGAGCCATCTCTCCCCAACGGAAGTGAAACGTGTGGGTCTCGGGCCTCCAACGGTCCACTAAGCACGTGAGCAAAGGGGCGTCAATGGCGAGGCGTGTAGAGGTATCTGTGGCCTCAACCAGACGAGCAAAAGGTAAACGCCCAGCCCATTTCAACCTGCATATGACAAAGCATACAAGTTCAGTGAGTTCTTTGGAAATAAAACAAGTAAGTTAGTGTGTCCCATTAATATACATGCTTAAAAGAAACACGTACCTCTGAACCCAATCCGGGTGTATCCTCCAGTCCTGCTTAGCAGTGCGAGTGACCAGGGGATCGAGCTTGCGCTCACATAACAACGCAGCACGATGCTTACTATCAATGTCCGGATTAAGCAACCCTATTCCCTTCATTCCTGCACTTATTTAAACATAGTTGCACACTTAATACAAATTTGAAACATAGTGCACACACAATACTAATTTAAACATAGTGTCATATTTAATACAAATTTTAACATAGTCCACACTTAATACAAATTTAAACATAGTCCCACACATAATACAAATTTAAACATAGTGCCATACTTAATACAAATTTAAACATAGTCCCACACATAATACAAATTTAAAGCATAGTGCCACACTTAATACAAATTTTAACATAGTCCCATACTTAATACAAATTTTAACATAGTCCACACTTAATACAAATTTAAACATAGTCCCACACATAATACAAATTTAAACATAGTGCCACACTTAATACAAATTTAAAGATAGTCCCACACATAGTACCTAGTTTCTTCCTCTTCCTCTTCGTCCCCGCTTTCCTCGTCCACGCCCAGTACCACTGGTAGTGACGAAAATGGGACAATTAGTGTCCCTATGGCTAAATTGATTGCATAGAATACATTGCCTAGTGGGGCCTCCGGCTTCAGATTCATCCATATCATTCCGGATGCGCTGAGTCTGCCGTCTACCCCTGCTTGTACGCATCTCTGGGTCTGGAATGTACCGCCTTTCAACAGGGTTAACGGTTTTGAAGTTACCCATTGATTGAAATCCCTGCAACTCACCTGTCCAGGTATTGAGCACGGACACTTTCAGAAAATATGGAGACACGAACGAGATTGCATCCATTCCTAACTGCCCGCAAGCGGCAAGGACATGGGAGCAAGGTAGATGAAGCAACTTCGGTTTGTTGCATGTGCATTCACATGTTGGCCAGACTTCATTTCCAATTTTCATCTCGTGCATCCTCACCTGATTTCCACATCCGAATTTGTTGTTAGCAAATCGGACCTCAAACCTTCTTTCTTGATTTCCGATGGAGACTACAGTATGTGACCTAGCTTTTTTCATCTTTTCATTCATGTACTTCATAACCCTTTCACAGTAACGTGTGTTTGCGTTGTTCGTGATATGAAGCTCTGCTGCTTGACGTCTATCTCTGAAATACTTCACCGTGCCATAGAAAATACCCTCAACAATTGCTGTAAGTGGTAAAGCCCGGTTTCCTCTGAGGACAAAGTTATATGTTTCAGCGAGGTTGGTAGTCATGACACCATACCTTGCTCCATGTGTATCATGCAGCAAAGACCACCTTTTCGGAGGGTCATGATCTATCCACTGATCAAAAGTTTTAATCGTCCGTGGCGCCGCCTGTCGTGGCTGTTCCGGATGCATGTGGCCGGCGACGAGGTCTCCGAGACGATCCGGCAGATCCTTCTGTGGAGCGTAGAAAGCTCCTGCTTTGTGATCAACTCGTTCGCGGCACTTGAGGCCGGATGCTTCACGGACGCGCTGGCGGCGAAGCGGGTGTTCATGGTGGGCCCGCTGTCGGAAGCTGCCGCTGTGCGTGGCGGTGAGGATGCCTGCGGAGGTGTGCGCGTGGCTGGACGCGTTCGACGACGGCTCTGTCATGTACATCAGCTTCGGGTCGCAGGAGGCACTGTCGCCGGCACAGGCGGCGTGCGTCGCCGACGCTCTGAGGCTGATCCCGACCGTCGCGTTCGTCTGGGTGCTGAGGAGCGGCACCGTAGTGCCGGAGGGGTTCGAGGCGGCCACAGCATCGCGCGGGACGGTGATCCGGGCTTGGGCGCCGCAGCTGGACATCCTGCGCCACCGCACCGTGGGGTGGTCCCTCACGCACTGCGGCTCGAACTCGGTGATGGAGTCGGTCGCCGCCGGCGTGGCGATGCTCACGTGGCCGATGGCCGCCGACCAGTTCACAAACGCGTGGCTGCTCGCGGAGGCCGGCGTGGCCGTACCGGTGGCTGAGGGCGCCGACACCGTGCCCGACGTCCGGAAGGTGGCGAACGCCATCTCCAGTGCTGTCCCGTCAAAAGAGGGGGAGTCCACCAGGAGGCGCGCGGCGGAGCTCGGCCGGAAGGTGGCCGCCGCGGTGACGGCGGGCGGAACGTCGTGCAGCGACCTGCAAGAGTTGGTGCGTGCGCTCGGTAACGTCGATGGACTAGCTAGTTAATTAAATTTCTCAGGATCAGATCACAGACTCGCTTGGTCAACTTGGATGGATGTAAGCGTAAATAAATAACTAAGATAATACCCCGCGCGTTGCTGCTTGAATTTGTAGCACCATGTGAGAGGAGGATTATGGAGTAAAGAGTATCTTCATACTTGCATAATTAGTATGTGTAGCTTTTTTCATCTCAAAAAAGTAGGTGTCGCTTTTTATGCAGGAAAATTTAAATACATCGCCAACATGAAAAAAATGTTGCACCTTGGTCAACTTGGATGGATGTAAGCATAAATAAATAACTAAGATTCGCGTTGCTGCTTGAATTTGTAGCACCGTGTGAGAGGAGGATTATAGAGTAAAGAGTATCTTCATACTTGCATAATTAGTATGTGTAGCTTTTTTCATCTCAAAAAAGTAGGTGTCGCTTTTTATGCAGGGAAATTTAAATACATCGCCAACATGAAAAAAAATGTTGCACCTTGGTCAACTTGGATGGATGTAAGCATAAATAAATAACTAAGATTCGCGTTGCTGCTTGAATTTGTAGCACCGTGTGAGAGGAGGATTATGGAGTAAAGAGTATCTTCATACTTGCATAATTAGTATGTGTAGCTTTTTTCATCTCAAAAAAGTAGGTGTCGCTTTTTATGCGGGGAAATTTAAATACATCGCCAACATGAAAAAAATGTTGCACCTTGGTCAACTTGGATGGATGTAAGCATAAATAAATAACTAAGATAATACCCCGCGCGTTGCTGCTTGAATTTGTAGCACCATGTGAGAGGAGGATTATGGAGTAAAGAGTATCTTCATACTTGCATAATTAGTATGTGTAGCTTTTTTCATCTCAAAAAAGTAGGTGTCGCTTTTTATGCGGGGAAATTTAAATACATCGCCAACATGAAAAAAAATGAAACATATAGTTTGATGATAATTTCACTTAAAATGTACCAAGCCCGATCGAAGCCCAATAAGGGCGAGGGTAGAAAGTAAAAATACCTAAGAAAAGGGGAGAAGGAGGGCACGATCCTTGGTCTTCAGGGAGAGCGCGTGCGTTGCTAGCCACCCCACCTAGTTCCCATACATAGTTAGTTGCAGGAGCGCGTCCTACTTGAGTTGATTCAAGCCACTTTTTCTTGTTTTTTTTTCTTTTTTTCGTTTTCTTTTGTTTCTTTTCTTTTTATTCTCCATTTTTTTCCATTCTTTTCAATCTTTTTTGCATATTTTTCTTCGTTGTTTATTCATTTTCTTTTTATTTTGGTTATTTTTTCGGTTTTCTTTGTTCTTTTGGTTATTATTCTACATTTTTTGTATATGTCAAAAAGATTTTCTAATACATGTCTAACATTTTTCCAATACAAATTAAACAATTTTGTAATACATAATCAACATTTTGCTATACACATTTTTGCAAGTGCTTGATTAATAATTTCCAAAAACAAGATTAATATTTTTTTAATACACGGTCAACATTTTTTTATACTTTTTAAACATTTCTTTAAATGATTGATTAACAGTTTTCAAATGAAAAGATTAATATTTTTACATGGTCAACATTTTTTCTATACACATTTAACATTTTCCAAATGCTTAATTAACATTTTTCAAACACTTGTTCAACATTTTTTCCGAATGCTTGTTCAACATCTTTTCAAATACTTGTTCAACATTCTTCAAATACTTATTCAAAAAAATTCAAGTACTTGTTCAACATTTTTCAAATACTCCTTTAACATTTTTGAATATTTATTCAACATTTTTCAAATACGTATTCAACATTTTTAATACTTACTCAACATTTTTTAAATACTTGTTCAACATTTTTCATATACTCGTTCAACATTTTTTAATACTTATTCAACATTTTTACAAATACTTCTTCAACATTTTGAATACTTTTTCAATATTTTCAAATACTTGTTCAACATTTTTTTAAATTATTGTTCAACATTTTTTAATACTTATTCAACATTTTTCAAATACTTGTTCAATATTTTTTAATATTTATTCAATATTTTTCAACATTTTAATATATATATTTAGAATATTTTAAAGTATAAACAAAAGTAAACAAAAAAAGGAAAAAAGGAAAGCATAAAACAGATGACAGAAAGAAAAAAACAGAAAAAGGAGGTTGGAGCTTCCCGCGCGGCTGGGCCGCGGCCCATGTCAAGCTCCTCCGACGCGAGAGGTTTGGTCCTGTCTCGCTGAACGCAAGGAATAGGGGCGCCCCTTAAAACCTAGTTCGAGGCCTGATAACGGGTGCTCCTAACCAGCGCTTCACGCACCGGCTGGCTCTACCGGCGCTCAGCGGGCCTGCCCACCAACCGACTCAACAAAGCAAACGCGAAGAAAAAACTTCCTTCTTGCTACGGTTGGTGTGATACGTGGCACGTACGACATTTTTCTGCGTGTTGGGTTTCGGCTCGAGCCCTACCACCGCAAAATGTACGTGTCTGCCTCCGAAACGCACTACCGTTGCTTCGATCATATCACCTAAAACTCTAACCTCCCAGGAAATAAAACTCTATGGTGCATTGGGGCTGTGCCCCTGTGGAGGATTTGTGTGGGCCAACATCGTCAGTGTCTAGACGATGTGCATGTTACGGGCCACCTCTTTTTCGGTGGGGGGGGGGGGGGGGGGGTGACTAACCGAATGTGTGGGTGGCCGCCGCGTCAGTTCTACACCGCAACGGCGCTGCCAGCCACCGCCATTCCATTGCCTTGGATTTGGTTGTGGCATGGGCTGGGATATGTTTTCTTCTAAAAAAAATTGTGAGCATGACCATGTATGGATCCCATAATTCAGTGCTGGGGAATTTGATGTATGGCTGTTGGTTATGACATTTTCTTTTTCTATCTAGTAATTCTTTTGTCTTGCTGTGTTGTAGGGGTTTGAATTAGTCTTTACTCTATACTCTGAACAGTTGCAGTGAGATGAAGCTGGCACACCAAGGTATGTGAACAAGCTTACACTACAGGAATCAGCAAATTTGTCGTCTGTGGAGCTCTTTGTCGTTTGTTATTTTCTTACTGACGGCAAAGACCTACTTGTTCGTCCGTTTTGTGAAATAGAGTAGTTTTTTTAGAATATAAATAGAGTAGTTCTTTTTGTCTTGTATATACTGTGCAAATAGAGTATTTGGTGCTGATTTGTTCGTTCGTTCATCATGTAAATGGTGAACGATATATTGTGTAAATAGAGTATTTCTATGTAAATACTGTGATGATGGATATACTGTGTAAATAGAGTATTTATGTCTTGTAAAATCCATTCGTTCGTCATCGATTCTTGTACTGTTGATGGTGAAATCGCTGTGAAAGATTTTGCCTACGCCTTCGACCATCTACGGCCTCTGCACCTGGATTGTTGGTTCATATTTTTCTTAAATAAATAAAATTCTTTGCCGTGTGGGGTGTATGAGGCTGACGGCAAAGACATAGTCTGGCTGACGGCAAAGATGCTTTTCTTTGCCATATGCTATTATTCTGTTGACGGCAAAGACGGAGTTTGGCTGATGGCAAAGTCTTTGCCGTGTGCCCGATGAAAAGCTGACGGCAAAGTACTCTTTGCCGACAGACTTTGTCGTCAGCTTGCAGCTGACGGCAAAATCTTTGTCATCTGTGATCCATAGACGGCAAATTACCTGATACCTGTAGTGTTAGTAGGGGTCTCTACTACTCGTGCAAGATCAAGCCATTATCCATCTCACTCGCATGCTTGCAAGCCAAAGCCGAGTCGCCTTTGGTCGCACATGGGAGACATTATTCTGCACGTGGACAAAGAGATTGACGTCAAGTTGATGAGGAAGTTGATGTCAATAATTCCTTTATGCTTGGTCAGCTATGAACATGCGACTACCTTTTCAAAGTCTAGACTAAAAATTTGTTTGCATATTCAGGTAAGTCCATAAGTGAAGCCTTTGCTTGGACCTCACAGACCAACTGAGGATGATCTGCCACCCACGTGCATCTAAATGTGTTGTGATAGAACATTTGTAGATATTCATCTAGGACATGGTTTCATTTCAAAAGGTGCAGATTTCAAGTAGCTTCTTAAAGATGTAGGGCTTAAATTCTCTGAATCACTGACAATGAAAATTTGATATGAGTGATGACAGATAAATATCTCACTGTTGGGTTGTAGTTGCTAGCCTCGAGCATGATAATTGATGTTATAATTCTATTTTCTAGAGCATAGAGATTATGTCTGATGTGAATTGGCTATATTTTTTCCCTTAAATTATTTTTTTTATTGAGGAATCCTATTTTTGCGATGTACAAGATATATAGACATATGAGAATGATCATGTACAAATATCTTCATCTTACTATCTCGAGTTTGTTGCAAAGGAAGAATAAACAATCAAAGTAGCTAAGAAGCCATGTCCTTATAATGCACCACTACTTTCTTCATGTTACATAAATCTCTACATGGCAGAATGGATTGGTTAAAAAGGAATGGAAGTACCATTTTAATTTTAGGTGGTGTGGAGGAACATTTTAATATATAACTTTGAGACTTACATATATCTGGCTTGTGCATCTGATGACCAACTCTAGGGAGGAACCTCTTGACGAGGAATTCATCTGTGATTTCTGATTCTTGCAAGCATACGAGAATATCTTTGTTGCGCCAGATTTTTTTTCTTAAAGAAAGTTGTCATGAACTCCACTATCATGACGTGAACTTGATTATACATGTTTGTAAGATCAGGTGAATTTAGTGGTCTGTGATCTCGGAATATCATTATTTTTCATTCTCTTATTGTGTTGGAATACCTAGTACTATAAAAAAATGTAAGTTCTCATTCCCTAATTTGTCCTAATTAATCTTGTCCCTTTGCCTTTCATATAATTGCTGCATTTTGAGGAGTTAAGTGGTCTTCGACACATTTCCTGAAATTTCATTCTCTGCTTGTAAGATCTCTTAGTTCCTCAATGGCATCTAGCAGAATAATCACTTCATCGGCACCCTGAACAACTGCTTTGAGCTATATTGGAATGACCTTGAGCCCACTTCTTCACGTCACCTCTCAAAATTTTGATTATTGTATTGATACGTTTACTAGCATCACTAAAAAGACAGATTTATTCCAAACAGATTCAACCGAAGGCAGAAAATCATCATACTTCATCCACATTTTTTCAAACGTAGAGATTGGTGATTTTGGAATATTTGTTTGAATATGAAGAAGACGTACCCCCTCTGTAAAGTTTTATAAGATGTTTTAGGTCAGTTTACAGAGGGATTACATTATAACCTTTTTGAAAAACATACATTATTACTCATGCTTGATTAAATCCGCACATATAACAAATGGAGGCCACTAGAGGAAGGGTGGGTGAAAGCCATTGGGGGCAATGACTATGTCGTTGGACTATGGAGGGGTTAAGCGGTCCTAAGGGATCATCAATGTGTGTTCCTCGCTGGGGCATGTCACTTCTTTCCCTCTACAGCTGATCTCGAGACGACAGAGATACTAGAGTGTCGCGGAGTGAGATACTAGCGTGTCACGAGGCAATCATGTTGGCGTTGGAGTATAATATTACAAATCTATGTCTAGAGATGGACTCTCAGACGGTTGTCAGCAAGATCAATTCGCAGGAGAAATATCTATCAGCTAATGGCCATTTGGTAATGAGATAAAATCCTTGCTTGTTTCTTTTCAGGAGTTTAAAGTGGTTTGGTCTAGTAGAGAGACAAATACCGTAGCTCATATCTTGGCTAGGGAGGGTTGCATGAGTAAACTATGTAAGACATGGTTCCAGGTGATGACCCGCAAGTATAGGGTATCAATCGTAGTCCTTTCGATAAGTGAGAGTGTCGAACCCAATGAGGAGCAGAAGAAATTGATAGGAAGTTTTTAGCAAGGATTTCGTTGCAAGTGCTATAAGATAGTTTTGATAAATAGTTTGATAGAGAGATAATTTGTAACAAGGTAACAAGTAACAAGGTAGTAAGGTGCAGCAAGTGGCCCAATCCTTAATTGTGCTGAGGATAAGCCGGTGGTACTTCTTATATGATTAAAACGCTCTTGAGGACAGACGGGAATATCGCCAAGTTACTTTCAGCACAATTCATTGACTTACGTTCATTGCCTTGTTTAGTGTTATGTGGATGGATCGGAGCTAAGATATTGTCCTAAATTGAACAAACACCTACTTATGATTATATTCTCCATGCAAGCATCCGCAACTACAAGAGAAGTAATTAAGATAAATCTAACCATAGTATTAAATAATTGGATCCAAAACCGCCCCTTACGTAATAATTCATAAACTGGGGTTTAGGTTTCTATCACTCCAGCAACCCATCATCTACAAACTAATTCCACAATGCCTTCCCCTAGGCCGAAAGATAGTGAAGTGTCATGTAGTCGACGTTCACATAATACCACTAGAGGAAGAACAACACAATATAATATCAAAGCATTGAACAGTGATCAACTTCATATGATTACTAATAACAAGACTTATGCCATGTCCTCAAGAACAAATAGAACTACTCACAACTCAATTGTGGGTATGCATGTGGTAACTAAGTGATTTTGTAATTGAAATGCATCTGCTAACTATGTTATTGGAATGTATGACATAAAGTGAAGTATGGAATTCATTTCAATTCAGTAAATGGAAGAAAAAGTTAAAAAATGTTAAACCCATTTTAATTTCAATCAATTTTGTGAAATGGAAAATTTTAGGTGAGCTTAAAAAATGTTTAATATTGATCTAATTTTAAAGATCTTGTCATCAAGATTCCAAATATATAAAAAAATATTCAAAACCCAAATTCTGGTTCAAAAAATATGGATCATATAAAAACACTAAGAAAATTAATGCTACTATTTTTCATGAGAGGTGGGATTGAGAGTGGCAGAGACATGGCATGCATGTTGCATCCTTTATTCTAACAAAAAACAAGTGATGGGAACCAATGACGTGACATAAATTTAAGTATGACATCAACACTATTTTGGCTTTTTTTGTTTGTTTGTCTCTTATTTTTTGTTTGTGAGAGTTCCAGCATCGGGAGACTCGTTTGGCGCTCACGCCCTCCCTAGGCTTCTTGTTGACGTTAGCCATGCATCGCTAGGTTGTTTGCTAGCGCTTGCTATAGGTTGCTTGCTAGCTTTGTTTCTCTTGCGAGCATCTACAAAAAATGTTCGCAATTTTAAAAACCTTTGACCGTTGTCCACCAAATGTTGACTTTTGACTTTTAAAACCTGAATTTGGAAAGAGTTCATACAAATAAAAAAATTAAAAAAGTTCACAACTTGAAAATGTTCATAAATTGAAAAAAGATCGTGAAAATGAAAAAATTGCATAAAAAAGTTCGTCAATTTCAAAAAAATAACAAATTTGGAAAAAAAGTCATTACTTGGCAAAGCTCGTAATTTGAGGGAAAATCACGAAAATGAAAAAGTTCATAATTTTTTAACTTTTTTTTGTAAATTTGAAAAAAGGTTCATGAAATTCGGAGAAAGTGCATGAATTGAAAAAATTGTAAAAGGAAAAGGAGAAAACCGATGAACTTGCAAAGTCGACGATGTACTTGCAACTAAAACAAAACAAACAAAAATCTATGGCTCCAGATGTGAGTTGAGGGTGGACTTGAAACTGGAAAAAAACTACAGACCATGTTGCGAGTGAAGGGTGGACATCCAACTGGGACAACCTAAAAATTGCGGGCCCAGTTGCGAGTCAAGTGTGGACTTGTAACTGAGATGAAAAGTAAACTTCGGGCCCACTTGCGAGTCGACGGTGAGCTTGCAACTGGGACAAAAATAACTACATGCCTAGTTACAAGTCGAGGGTGGACTTGCAACTCGGATAACGGAAAAAAGGGCCCGGTTCCGAGTTGAGGGTGGGCTTGCAACTGAGGCGAAAACAACTACGAGGCCCAGTTGCGAGTCCGGGGTGGGCTTGCAACTGGGACAAAAACAACTTTATGCCCAGTTGCGAGTCAAGGGTGGACTTGTAACTGGGACAAAAACCAAACTACGGGGTCAGTTGCAATTCGAGGATGGGCTTGCAACTAGGACAAAAACAACTACCAAGTTCAGTTGTGAGTCGAGGGTGAGCTTGCAACTGGGACAAAAAACAACTACCGGGTCCAGTTATGAGTCAAGGGTGGACTTGTAACTGAGATGAAAAATAAACTACGGGCCCAGTTACGAGTCGAGGGTGAGCTTGCAACTGGGACAAAACAACTACATGCCCAGTTGCGAGTCGAGGGTGGACTTGCAACTGGGATAACGAAAAAAGGGTCCAATTACGAGTTGAGGGTGGGCTTGCAACTGAGGCGAAAACAACTATAAGGCCTAGTTGCAAGTCGAGGGTGGGATTGCAACTGGGAAAAAACAACTACATGCCCAATTATGAATCGAGGTTGGACTCGCAAGTGGGACGAAAACCAAACTACGGGGTCCAGTTGCGAGTCGAGGGTGAGCTTGCAACTGGGACAAAAAACTGTAGGAGATATGCCCTAGAGGCAGTAATAACAGTTATTTTGTATCTCCAAGTTTGTAATGAATGTTTATGTTCCATGCTATAACTGCAATGATTCTCGAGTCTACAATATCCACGAGGCTCGGAGGGAAACTCATGTGCACGTGTGGTATAATAAACGGTAAAAAGTATTCCTAGTCATGCCTCTAAGACTAGCTCAAGTATTGCATGATGATCCTGTTTTCCTGATAATGGGCATGACTATGCCGGCAATTTTGAGGGCACAATGTTAGTAGAACACTTGTGCTGAATCGACCCAAATTGATGTTATGCTATGAGATACATTCGTCACAAGTTAATGGTTAATAACACAGAGATGGTTAATGTTTGCATAATTCCTTAGACCATGAGAGTATCGAGTTCCTTCGTGCTTGCTTCGTGAGCTTTGGGGTTTGTTAAACGTCATCCGTAACTGGGTGGCTATTACGGCAGCTTACGGCTTCACGGAAAGGTATGACAAGGAACGAGATAGCTCAAGATTGGGATTTGCTCCTCCGACGATGGGGAGATATTCTTGGGCCCTCTCGGTGTTACGGTTCTAGGGTAACGCAGCAGAAAAAAAATCCAACCTATGCACCAGCCCAGGACCACTATGAAGACTGCATACAAGGTTTCGATCCTATCGTTACCGACTCGTAGCGCAGCGAAAGTAGAGTCGATGTAGATCGTCGGTGCAGATCCCTACAGCTAGGATTTACAACCTCCCAACCGCAAGGATGTTCTCCCTTGTCTGCTCGTCGGACAGCCCTCCGGGAGGCGGTCGGACAGTCCCTCGGACGGTGTCACGGACAGCCCTTCGGGAGGACCCTCAAAACTCGGACGGTCACTCCGACAGCCCTTTGGGAGGCACCCTCGAACAGCCCCTCGGGCAAAAAGATAGAACCTACGATCTCTCTACGGGGTTGCACACATACGGTGTCATCTATCCGGCTGGGCTTCGCCGTCCAGAACTAGTTCCCACCGGAACCCAGATAGCCTTTCGGCTCTACGAAACTCTTTTCGTGGCAGGGAGAGAAGAAGCCAGATCATTGCATGGCATTGTGTATGAGAGAGTGAGTGTGTTTGGGTAGGCCCATCCACCCCTATTTATAGGCCAAGCCCAAGGGTGGCTTCTCCAAGAAGCCACTAGGGGAAAAATACCAAAAGGCCCTCAAGGTGGCTTCTCCAAGAAGCCACCAAAAACTGCTTTTCACTATTCACGGAAACATTTTTCCACGACCGTTAAATCCGAAAATATTTCTGTAGGTCTTAGAATAATTCAAGTACCCACTAAAATAATTTTGGACGCGTTCCGAAACAATTCCGGATTAGTGATTTTCATCTGCGAAAAGCAACCAAAGTGGTTCCGGCAGCTCCAGAACATTTCCGGGTTTTTCCTCCGAAAAAATCCCAGAAGTTCCCAGAACAATTCTGGCACCCTCTAAGAATTTCCAGGCGTGTGCCGAAACCATTTTGACTTAATGGTATACTCCGAAACAACCTTTCGGTTTTACCGAAACTATTCCGGTGTTCTCTCTCCGGAACTCTTCCGTTGTCTCCGAAACTTTTCTGGTGACTTTCTCTCAGACTCCCTGTCTAGTATTCAGCAGAAAGATGACCCTTAAGTGTGTGACCCTATAGGTTCGGTGAAGTATAGACATGATTGGAACACTTTCCGATCAATGATCAACATCGGAGCCGTGGACACCCATATTGACCCCTATACCCACAAGAATAAATATTCGAGTGAACCTCCAGTTGCCGTGTGCTATTCCTGTTGCTTCGCGATATGTTACAAATACCCGAGGTGAGATTTATCGGCATCCCCGTGGATCAACAACTTGTCCACTATGCCAGTTACCTCGTTACTGGTTTTGTTCTCTTTTCTCGTTCCCGTGTTCCGGCATCCCTGTGATCAAATCACATTGTGTCTGACCAGACAATGGTGTATACCGTAACACCGAGAGGGCCCAGAGATATCTCTCCATCGTCGGAGGAGCAAATCCCAATCTTGAGCTATCATGTCCCTTGTCATACTTTCCCATGAACCCGTAAGCCGCCGTAATAGCCACCCAGTTACGGATGACGTTTAACAAACCCCAAAGTTCATGAATCAAGCATGAAGGAACACGATACTCTCATGGTCTAAGAAATTATGCAAATGTTAACTATCTCTATGTTATTAACCATTAACTTATGACGAATGTATCTCATAGCATAACATCAATTCGGGTCGATTCAACACAAGTGTTCTCCTAACATTGTGCCCTCAAAGTTGCCGGCATAGTCATGCCCATGATCAGGAAAACAGAACCATCATGCAACACTTGAGCTAGTCTTAGAGGCCAGACTAGGAATACATTTTACCGTTTATTATTCCACACGTGCATATGAGTCTTCCTCCGAGCCTCGTGGTTATTGTAGACTCGAGAACCATAGCAGTTATAGCATGGAACATAAACATAATTATGAACATGGAGATAAACAATAACATTTATTATTGCCTCGGGCATATCTCCTACAGACTCCCACTTGCACTTGAGTCAATAATCTAGTCAATGTTAATGCACATTACACCTATGGCATATCGGTGTAAAAAATGCTTCGCTTGTGGTATAGCCTGATGTCCAACGGAGCTGACAACTTTAGATCCATGTGTATCTTTGAATATCCTCACGTTTTCACGCTTTCACAAAATTCATTATTTGTGTGGACTTGGCTTTGTATATATGTTAATCACAAGTCAAACCTTGATTCCTCAGACTGAGCTATGGAGCAACTACCTGCAATAGTGTCCCATTGACCAAAGCCATCTTGGAACCATACTAAGTTCATGAATGAACTATATGATTCAACATCTTCTTTGTCGCTTCTAAAGCGTCAACATGCTTAGCCTTTGTTATAGAATTCGCCACAGTAACCTATTTTGAAACAATTCCAACTTACTGTGTCACCATATCGTGTATTACACAAAACCCTTAACTTAAATCGAAAATCGCATGGAGCATTGATGAAGACTGTATCGATGTAACCTTTTACAACGAACTCTTCATAATCTCTGCTTGCGAGAAAACATGTCATCAGTGCTACTTTAGTACTTAATGACATTTTTCACTGTTGTCCCATGATCATCACTTTGATCACTTTGGTATCTATACTCGCAACAACTTGGGAGTATTGGACATATCTGGTTGTTTTACATACCATGGAATACATGATTAATCCAAACACAAAGGTGTGTGGAATATCCATCATGTATTTTGCTCATCAGTGTTTTGGGACACCGAGTCTTGCAAAAACTCTTTCCATGTGACTTCGGCGAGAATCACTCCTTGGCGTTTTTAATGCTTGACTATTTTAGCATCTTGTCAATATGTATTTTGGCTTAGCCCTATTAGGCAATTTTATCTCCATAGATAATTATGCCTAATGTCAAGGCTACCTAGCCCAAGCACTTCATCGAAAAACTATTTTCAATGAAGTCCTAATTCGTGCCAAGAAATTTATATTATTTCCAATCAACAATGTGTCAAGCACACAAGGTTTTTAGAAATATTATTATGCTCCCACTTACTTTCTTGTAACCACAAGCATCTTCGTTATCCATTGATGAAATCAAACTCTTTTGACTGTTTCATCAAAAACAAAGATTCCAACTCCATTTTGCTTTCTTCTGTCTATCGCTGGAACTCTGAAGTTTGCATACTCACTAGCATCCTCTGGAATGACAAAACACCTTGGACTGTATCACATGCAAGTCCTAGGTAGCATTTCCATTTCATGGAAATCCTTTTGGCATCCATGTATCATATCTCGTGATTGAAATATGTATCAATTGCTAGTTTAACCCGAACCGACTTTAAGCATCGCTACGGTGAGACAATCTCATCATAGTCAACTCCTTGAATTTTATTATTGCAACAAGTCGAGCTTTATGGATAAACATTTTATCCACATCAGTTTATAGTTCCATTAATGTTCGTTAGACTCCAAGTCTTCCGAAGGGTTTATCAAGATATAATCTTGAATCATTCATATGGAAACTATCTCGGATTATATTGGCATTTAGCCAATTCCGGAGTCAGGGCCCATCAACGCTTCCTTGTGTATCGTAGGTATACTGTTGTCCAACAACAATATCTCGTTAGCGCACCTGAGAGGTTTGCACAAGTCTTGCCTACGTGGTTCAGCTGCAAGTTTGACCGAAGTCCATACATTTTATTGTAGAGACTTCCGTATCAGTCGCAGTAGGAAACTCTGGAATTACTTCCAAGTTTTCTTTCCTTTGACCTAATGATGAAGATACTATTATCTCGTCGAGTTGCACTGTCCTCCCACTCACCTTTTTGCAAGAAACATTTTCTTCAAAATCACACCGTTCTTTGTGGCAAACATTTTTGCCTCGGTACAGTGAGGGAGGAATACCCAATAAATTAGGATAACCTACAAATTAGCACTTGTCTGATTTGGAATAGGTTTGTAAACATTTTACACAAGCCCCATATTCCAAATGTTAAGAAAAGATATAACATGGTTGGGTGTACCATACCATGGCGTCATTTCAACAGATCTGATGGCGCTCTTTTCAGTGTAAAAGCCGCACTCTCCAAAGCATTTCTTTAAAAGGGATAATGGCAAATTGAGTTATGTCATCTTTGATCTTACCATGTCACAAATGGTTTGATTACATCTTCACGGACATTCCACTCACAGTGGTGTTCCGGGAGGTGTAAGTTATGAAACCTTTTTCACAACTCATCAGATATTCGCTAAACTTATAACTCAAACATTCCTTTCTGCAATCTAGTTTGCAGAAACATAATTTTTCTTGTTACAATAATTTCTACTTCATTTTGAAAACCTTTCGAAGGATTTCAAAAGATCCAGACTTATGTCTCATCAAGTAAATATCCATATATCTACTTGAGTCATTTCTGAAGATAGACAAATCCACTACTAGCAACAACATTTATCGGACTACACACATCAAAATGTATGATCACCAATAAGTTTGTTGCTCGTTCCTTATGTCCTGTGAACGGTATTTTAGTCACTTCACTTTTTGGACGAAAGTTGCAAGTGTCAGATGATTCATAATCAAATGACTTCAAAATCCAGCATAATGGAATTTCTCCATGCGGGTTTCTCCAATGTGACCAAATGCAGTGCCACACATATGTGGTATTCTTTTAGTCTTGCGACATTTAGCGTCAGTGTTATGGATGTATCATATTACCATCAATATTCATAACATACATCCCATTCATGATGGAAGTATGGTCATTATGTTATTCATAAAACTGAACAACAATTGTTCTTTTATGAACAACACTCTTGCAACAAACATTATGCAAATGGGCTAGAGTGTATAAAACTCTAAAATGAATTATGAAAGTAAATACAGAGGTAATGTATTATTATAAATATTCATAACATACATCTCATTCATAATGAAAGTATGGCCCTTATGTTATTCATAACACCGAACATCAAAAGTTCTCTTATGAACAACCTTCTTGCAAGATACCTTATGCAATGGGCTAGAGTGTATGAAACTCCAAAAATGAATTATGAAAATAAATATATAGGTAATACACCGATGGAAGGTATAGTAACATTTACTATGTTCCTAGCGCGTATCTAAACCTCACTCCGGCAAGTCTTTTAGGCCGTAGTAGTTCTTGCATCGAGTCGCAACAGAATGCAATCGAGCGGGTATCTCTGTGATCAACTCACAATACCCAAGAATCAGTGATTAACATGTTTAATCATAATTCCCAAGAATTATATCTTTGACTAGCCTTCTATACATAAATAACTTGTATGACATTCATACATGAGCTGGATATTCCAGTCTTCTCTCTTTTTGCCTTTATACTTCTAACAGTTTAACTTTTAGTATTTCTCCTACTCCCAGAAGAAGCACCCAACTTAAGAGTGGCGTTAGCCCCGGACTTCCTAGGTGTGTAAGTCACACTAACACCCTTTGGACATTTCCTTTCTCTTTAAGTTGTTGTTTTATTCACCTTCATCATATGACATGCGTTCTTCTGGATCCCTCTCTTATCAGTCTAATGTACAGTAAACACTTTACTAATAATTTGCAAAGTTTTAAATAGCCGGCTATAGCTGTTTGAGAAGGTGCCGCTATGTAGCATAGCCCGCTAAACTCACAAAATAGCCCGCTATAGCGGGCTATAGCCTCGCTATAGCTTATTTAGAGGGTCGCCGCTATTTGTCGTAGCCCGCTATTTAAAACACTGATAATTTGCAAAACAAACATTGCTTTGGATATCCCATATCTTCTAGCCTTTGTCTGTATCTGAAAACAATTTTCAGTTCCACGAATATCACATAACTATCCCAAACTTATGAAGTTCGGGTTTTATGGAAGCAAACATATTGCACTTGACCGTAACGGAATTCTAGCTTTTGGATCGAAGGACGAGTCACATCATCCATAGCATTAGTGGGAGAATACCGAAAGCATGCGATAGGACAAAGTCCTTCTCGGCACTCTTGAGGACAATCCTCACATTGTGTTACCAACTGTAAAGTTTTAACCAGATATTTAACAGCTATTCAATTTTAATAGGGAAGGTGGAAACGCGAGCCTTTATTCTACAACTATTATGCAAATTTCACTTAGACAAAATTCATAATTAATTGCACTAAGAATTAAAAGAATTAATTCTAAAGTGCGCTCCCACTCAAATCAATATCTCTCATAATTGACTGTGAGTGATTCAAGACCCGCATTTCCATTCAACGCCACAGTTCGAGGTGAACTCAAATGGCGCGAACTTCAATCGGTAGGCAAACTTGCCGATCACATCTCTATGTGATTCTTGTTCATCTTTCGATGCATGTGTTCCGAGCCCAGGACTGTCCTGCTTGAACGTCAAGACGACCAAGTGATCTCGCTGCGAGGTCTCAACTCACCCGCCTCACACTTCTCTAATCGTTCGCACCCATGGAGATCATGTGATGCCCCGAAGAGATAGGTGTCGTGACGGTGCTACACTTGGGAGAACACTAACTACTTGATATTTTAAGTGAGAGATCACCCTAATAAAAGCGACTACCGCACAATCAAGAAGGGTGCATCAAAGGGATAAACATCTCAGGCAATGCATAATAGCATGATATGGTATAGCCCTTTCTGACGGAGAAGTCTATTATTTCTTCGTCTTCGGCATTCGCGTCGGTGTTCACCTTCGCGAAGATTTCCACCACCTTGTCGATGCACCAGATAATATTGCTATCTCGATAGCAAATAAAATAAGTGCATTACTTAAGGTTGACACGCAGGTCATTAAAGTGACAATCATATGGCTCCAGCCATCATGCCGAATCATGACACGCATGTCATGTTAATTTACATTATATAGTCATCTCATACATAATCAAATTAATATGAGAACTGCTATACCACATCACATGCACATCCTGCAAAACCAAGTTAGAAGCCTCTAATCGGTTTATGCAAAATTTTATTTTACGTGGCTTCTAAGGTTTCGAAACAAACCGAAGCTACCAACGTCCATCATCAAGTATGATTATTCAAGTCGCTAGATTAACTTTGCGGGGTGCATGAAACACGAGATAATAAAATCTCGAGCCCCATACTGAACTTCGTCATATGCATGACCCCCGTGTAGATCATATCTGCATTGCCCTTTCGTCTGCGAAATTTCATCTTTCTTTTAACTATGGTGGAATTCAATGAACTGTTAGCACTTCGTTGATCAATCAGGATCGCGGATTGCCAGAACTTTGAAACTCCACCATGACGTTATCAAGATCAGAAATACGCAAATTTCAGGGAAGCAACAAGAACATCGGGTAATAGATTTCATCTGCTACCCGCACAAATAATATTCAGTAATAGAACTCATCTACTACAAATTATATTGTGCAACACCCATACATCTCTATGTATTCTAGATCGTAACCTGCATCTACGCATAGTACAGCTCATGATGCCCCTGTAGGGTAACGCAGCAGAAAACAAAAAAATCCGACCTACGCACCAGCCCTGGACAACTATGAAGACTGCATACAAGGTTTCGATCCGATCGTTACCGACTCATAGCTCAGCGGAAGTAGAGTCGATGTAGATCGTCGGTGCAGATCCCCGCAGCTAGGATTTACAACCTCCCAACCGTGAGGATGTTCTCCCTTGTATGCTCGTCGGATAGCCCTCCGGGAGGCGGTCAGACAGTCCCTCGGATGGTGTCACGGACAGCCCTTCGGGAGGACCCTCAAAACTTGGACGGTCACTCGGACAGCCCTTCGGGAGGCACCCTCGAACAGCCCCTCGGGCAAAAAGATCGAACCTACGAACTCTCTACGGGGTTACACACATACGGTGTTATCTATCCGGCAGGGCTTCGCTGTCCAGAACTAGTTCCCACCGGAACCCAGACAGCCTTTCGGCTCTACGAAACTCTTTTCGTGGGAGGGAGAGAAGAAGCCAGATCATTGCATGGCATTGTGTATGAGAGAGTGAGTGTGTTTGGGCAGCCCCCTCCACCCCTATTTATAGGCCAAGCCCAAGGGTGGCTTCTCCAAGAAGCCACTTGGGGGAAAATACCAAAAGGCCCTCAAGGTGGCTTCTCCAAGAAGCCACCAAAAACTGCTTTTCACTATTCATGGAAACATTTTTCCGCGACCGTTAAATCCGAAAATATTTCTGTATGTCTTAGAATAATTCCAGTACCCACTAAAATAATTTTGGATGCGTTCCGAAACAATTCCGGATTAGTGATTTTCATCTGCGAAAAGCAACCAAAGTGGTTCCGGCAGCTCCGGAACATTTCCGGGTTTTTTCTCCGAAAAAATCCCAGAAGTTCCCAGAACAATTCTATCACCCTCTAAGAATTTCCAGGCATATGCCGAAACCATTTTAACTTAATGGTATACTCCGAAACAACCTTTCGGTTTTACCGAAACTATTCCGTTGTTCTCTCTCCGGAACTCTTCCATTGTCTCCGAAACTTTTCCGGTGACTTTCTCTCAGACTCCCTGTCTAGTATTCAGCAGATAGATGACCCTTAAGCGTGTGACCCTATAGGTTCGGTGAAGTATAGACATGAACGGAACACTTTCCGATCAATGATCAACATCGGAGCCGTGGACACCCATATTGACCCCTATACCCACACGAATAAATATTCGAGTGAACCTCCAGTTGTCGTGTGCTATTCCTGTTGCTTCACGATATGTTACAAATACCCGAGGTGAGATTTATCGGCATCCCCGTGGATCAACAACTTGTCCACTATGCCAGTTACCTCGTTACCGGTTTTGTTCTCTTTTCTCGTTCTCGTGTTCCGGCATCCCTGTGATCAAATCACATTGTGTCTGGCCAGACGATGGTGGATACCGTAACACCGAGAGGGCCCAGAGATATCTCTCCATCGTCGGAGGAGCAAATCCCAATCTTGAGCTATCAAGTCCCTTGTCATACTTTCCCATGAACCCGTAAGCCGCCGTAATAGCCACCCAGTTACGGATGACGTTTAACAAACCCCAAAGTTCATGAATCAAGCATGAAGGAACTCGATACTATCATGGTCTAAGGAATTATGCAAACGTTAACTATCTCTGTGTTATTAACCATTAACTTATGACGAATGTATCTCATAGCATAACACCAATTCGGGTCGATTCAACACAAGTGTTCTCCTAACATTGTGCCCTCAAAGTTGCCGGCATAGTCATGCCCATGATCAGGAAAACAGAACCATCATGCAACACTTGAGCTAGTCTTAGAGGCCAGACTAGGAATACATTTTACCGTTTATTATTCCACACGTACATATGAGTCTTCCTCCGAGCCTCGTGGTTATTGTAGACTCGAGAACCATAGCAGTTATAGCATGGAACATAAACATAATTATGAACATGGAGATAAACAATAACATTTATTATTGCCTCTAGGGCATATCTCCTACAACGGTATCCATCATCGTCTGGCCAGACACATTGTGATTTGATCACTGGGATGCCGGAACGCGGAAACGAGAAAAGAGAACAAAACCGGTAACGAGGTAACTGGCATAGTGGACAAGTGTTAATCCATGGGGATGCCGATAAAGCTCACCTCGGGTGTTTGTAACATATCGCGAAGCAACAGGAATAGCACACGGCAACTGGAGGTTCACTCGAATATTTATTCGTGTGGGTATAGGGGTCAATATGGGTGTCCACGGCTCCGATGTTGATCATTGATCGGAATGTGTTCCGGGTCATGTCTATGCTTCACCGAACCTATAGGGTCACACGCTTAAGGGTCATCTATCTGCTGAATACTAGATAGGGCGTCTGAGAGAAAGTCACCGGAAAAGTTTCGGAGACAACGGAAATGTTCCGGAGAGAACACCGGAATAGTTTCGGTCAAACTGAAAAGTTGTTTCGGAGTATACCATTAAGTCAAATTGGTTTCGGCACACACCTGGAAATTCTTGGAGGGTGCCAGAATTGTTCTGGAAACTTCTGGGATTTTTCCGGGATAAAAACCAGAAATGTTCCGGAGCTGCCGGAACCGAATTGGTTGCTTTTCGCAGATGAAAATCACTAATCCGGAATTGTTTCGGAACGGGTCCAAAATCATTTTTGTGGGTACTGGAATTATTCTAAGACCCACAGAAATATTTTTGGATTTAACGGTCGCGGAAAAATGTTTCCGTGAATAGTGAAAATCACTTTATGGTTACTATTTTGGAAAGCCACCTTTTAGGACTTTAGTCAAAGTTCTAGAAGGGATTGGCTTGCAAGGGAATGAACCCTTTTTTGGGGGGCCCCCATGGGGTGGCCGGGCAAGGGTGGTGCTCCTCCTTGGAGCTCCACATGGCCTCCCATTATGCCCTTAATGCCCATCATATGTGACCTAATGCATGGGTGTTTTGGTAATTTTTGGAGGCACCCTTCCCCTTGGATTTCCTATAAATAGAGGTCGAGAGGAGCTCTCCACACTCACTCCTTACTCTCATACACAAGCCATGCATGATCTGGCCTTCTCTCTCCCTCCCCGCAAAATAGTTTCGTAGAGCCGAAAGGTTGTCTGGGTTCCAGCAGGAACTAGTTCGGGATGGCGAAGCCCTACCGGATAGCTGACATCGTATGTGTGCAACCCCGTAGAGAGGTCGTAGTTTCGATCTTTTGCCCGAGGGGCTGTTCGAGGGTCCTCCCAAAGGGTTGTCCGTGACATCGTCCGGGTGACTGTCCGACCGCCTCCCGAAGGGCTGTCCGACGAAGGAGTACATCCTCGCGGTTGGGAGGTTGTAAATCCTAGCTGCGGGGATCTGCACCGACGATCTACATCGACTCTACTTCCGCTGCGCTACGAGTCGGTAATGATCAGATCAAACCCTGTATGCAGTCTCCATAGTGGTCCTGGGCGTGCTCGCTGTATCGAATTTTTTTGTTTTCTGACGCGTTCCCCTACAGTGGTATCAGAGCCTTGCTATGCGTAGATGCAGGTTACGATCTAGAATACATAGAGATGTATGGGTATTGCATAATATAATTTTGGAGTAGATGAGATCTATTGCTAAAAATTATTTATGCGGCTGGCAGATGAAATCTGTTACCCGATGTTCTTGTTGCTTCCCTAGAATTTGCGTATTTCTGATCTTGAAACGGCATGGTGGAATTTCACAAAGTTCTTTTGGTTCCGCGATCCTGATTGATCAACGAAGTGCTATCAGTTCTTTGGGTTCCACCATAGTTGAGAGAAAGATGAAGTTTCGCAGACGAAAGGGCAATGCAGATATGATCTGCACGGGGGTCATGCGTATGATGAAGTTTAGTATGGAATCATACTTGATGATAAACGTTGGTAGCTGCGGTTTAAGTCAAAATCTTAGAAGCCACGTAAAATAAAATTTTGCATAAACTGATTATAGGCGTCTAACTTGGTTTTGCAGGATGTGCATGTGATGTGGTATAGCAGCTCTCATATTAATTCGATTATGTATGAGATGACTATATGATGTAAATTTATTAACATGACCTGCGTGTCATGATTCGGCATGATGGCTGGAGCCATATGATTGTCATTTTAATGACCTGCGTGTCAACCTTAAGTAATGCACTTATTTTATTAGCTATAGAAATAGCAATATTATTTGGTGCATCGACAAGGTGGTGGCAATCTTCGCGAAGGTGAACACCAACGCAAATGCCGAAGACGAAGAAATAAAAGACTTCTCCATCAGAAAGGGCTATACAATATCATGCTATTATGAATTGCCTGAGATGTTTATCCCTCTTGATGCACCCTTCTTGATTGCGCGGTAGTCGCTTTTTATTAGGGTGATCTCTCACTTAAAAAATATCAAAATAGTTAGTGTTCACCCAAGTGTAGCACCGTCTGAAATTCGTATCTTTTCGGGGTGCGCCATGCCCACATGGGTACGAACGAATCAAGAGTTATGAGGCGGGTGAGGTCAGACCTCGCACCAAGATCACTTGGTTGTCTTTGACGTTCAGGCAGGATTGTCCTGAGCTCGGAACACACCCATCGAAAGATGAACAAGAGTCACATAGAGATGTGATCGGCAAGTTTGCCTACCAATTGAAATTCTCGTCATCAATGATGTCCACATCAATGGCGTTGAATTGAAATGTGGATCTTGAATCACTCATAATCAATTTTGAGAGATATTGATTTGAGTGGGAGCGCACTTTAGAATAAAATTGTTTATTCACTAGTGCAAATTAATTATGAACAAAGTCTAAGTGAAACTTGTGTTTACCGTTGTAGATCAAATGGCTCGCAACACCGCACTAAACTTAGGCCCGATGTTAGAGAAAGAGAAGTTAGCTGCGACTGGAAACAACTATGCGGACTGGGTCCGTAACCTGAGGATTGTCCTCAAGAGCGCTAAGAGGATGTATGTGCTTGAATCTCCTCTTCCAGCTAAACGGGCGGCAACTTCCCCGAAAGATGAACAAAATGTCTGGGCCACTAAGGATAATGATTACAACTTAGTGCAGTGCCTTATGCTAGCGTGCATGAGTCCAGAGCTTCAAAAACGTTTTGAATTCCATAATGCCCGCGATATGATCCGGGAATTGGATGCTCTGTACAAGGAAACCGCACGGTCTGAACGGTTTGATATCATGAAGGTCGTGATGGATTGCAAGATGGCTGAGGGCAGTTCAGTTGGTGAACACGTGGTCAAAATGATTGGCTACGCTGAAAGGCTTAAAACCCTGGAATTTCCAATTCTACCCCTGCCCATATGATGGACATGCTGCTTTCTTCACTCTCCCCGTCTTACGACGGTTTTGTCATGAACTACAACATGAGTGGGAAGGAGAAGACACCAAATGAGGTGCTCGCCATGCTAAAAACTGCGGAAAGAGGACTGCGGAAAAATCGCAAGCAAGTGTTGCTTGTGAATAAAACCGCCAGTTTCAAAAAGAAAGGCAAGTCCAAGAAGGGCAAGGGCGCCGGTAAGACCGGCTCCCAAAGCAACTCTAAGGGCGGAGCCAAGAATGAAACTGAGTGCTTCTACTGCAAGGGCACAGGACACTGGAAGAGAAACTGCAAGAAGTATCTGGAAGATAAGAAGTCCGGGAAAACCGGAAAAGGTATAATTGTTATACAGGTTAATGTCACTGACGTTTTGCTTGCTAGCGAAAATTCTAAGTCTTGGGTATTTGATACCGGATCGGTTGCTCACATTTGCAACTCGATACAGGGGCTTCAGAAGGTGCGTAAGCTGGCAAAGAATGAAGTCGTGATGCGTGTCGGGAACGGCGCTGGGATCGCCGCTCAAGCTGACGGCATTATGCCTCTATGTCTCCCTTCAGGATTTACCCTAGAACTAAGTAACTGTTATTTTGTTCCGACATTGTGTAGAAACATTATCTCTGGATCATGTTTAGTACACGATGGGTATTCCTACAAGTCTGAGAACAATGGTTGTTCACTTTATTGTAAGGATATGGTTTATGGATTTGCACCCATTGTTGGGGGCCTTTTCATACTAAATCTTGAATGTGGAAATGATGTCTTTAACGTGAATGCTAAACGCCTTAAGAAGGCTGATACCACCACCACTTTCATGTGGCACTGTCGGCTTGGCCACATCGGAAAGAAACGCATGCAAAGACTCCATAAAGATGGAGTTTTACCGTCCTTCGATTTTGAATCATTTGACACATGTGAAGCTTGCTTGATGGGGAAAATGACCAAGACGCCGTTCACAGGTCATCCTGAACGGGCGGGTGAATTGTTGGAAATAATACATAGTGATGTATGTGGTCCGATGAGCACGGCTGCACGGAGTGGTTATTTCTACTTCGTGACTTTTACTGATGATTTGAGTAGGTATGGATATATCTATTTGATGAAGCATAAGTCGGAAACCTTTGAAAAGTTCAAAGAATTTCAGAATGAGGTAGAAAATCATAGTAACAAAAGGATTAAGTTTCTGCGATCAGATCGTGGGGGCAAATATCTTAGTCATGAGTTTAGCCAACATCTGAGTGATCGTGGAATCGTTTCACAACTTACGCCTCCCGGAACTCCACAGCGAAATGGAGTGTCGGAATGACGTAACCAAACCTTGTTAGACATGGTAAGGCCGATGATGTCTCTTACAAATCTGCCGATATCTTTTTGGGGTCACGCACTACTCACTGCCGCTTATACATTAAACAGAGCACCGTCTAAGTCTGTTGAGACGACACCATACGAGTTATGGCATGGGAACAAACCCAATTTGTCACATCTCAAAATCTGGGGTTGTGAAACTTAGGTAAAACATTTAGAACCAAGCAAAACTCGATCCCAGATCAGACAAATGTTACTTTGTAGGTTATCCCAATGAAACAGTTGGGTATTCTTTCTACCAACCCTCCGAGTGCAAAGTGTTTGTCGCTAAAAACGGAGTCTTTCTCGAGAAAGAGTTTCTCGCTAAAGAATTAAGTGGGAGGACAGTGCAGCTTGATGAGATTAGTGAATCTTCGGCAACCGTTGATATGGCTAAGGAACCAGAAGAAATTCCGCTAATTATCCCTACAACCGAGCCGGAAGTTGTCGCATGTGATGCGGAAACTTCAGACAAGTTTGTATTTGAACCGCGCAGATCAGGTAGGGCTAACGAGCCACCTGAGTGGTTTCATAACGAAATCTTCATTCTTGAAGACGATGAACCTGCGCACTACAAGGAAGCGATGGCGGGGCCCAGCTCAAGGGAATGGCACAAAGCCATGAGATCCGAAATGGAATCCATGTACGAAAATCAAGTTTGGAACTTGGTAGAACTTCCAGAAGGCGTAAAGCCCATTGGTTGTAAATGGATTTTCAAAAGAAAGACGGACGCGGATGGTAACATTACTATCCATAAAGCTAGACTTGTCGCGAAAGGGTTCACGCAAGTTCCTGGAGTGGACTACGACGAGACTTTCTCGCCTGTAGCTATGCTTAAGTCTGTACGGATATTACTAGCAATAGCTGCTTATTTCGATTATGAAATATGGCAGATGGACGTCAAAACGGCTTTCCTAAATGGAAATCTCAAAGAAGATGTATACATGATACAACCTGAAGGTTTTGTCGTTCATGAGAATGCTGGAAAGGTATGCAAGCTTCAGAAAGCCATTTATAGTCTGAAGCAAGCATCAAGGAGCTGGAACATTCGTTTTGATGAAGTAGTCAAAGAGTTTGGCTTCATCAGGAATGACGAAGAATCTTGTGTTTACTAGAAGTTTAGTGGGAGCGCAAAAGCATTTCTAATCTTTTATGTGGATGACATATTGTTGATTGGAAATGACGTGAATTTTCTTAGCGAAATAAAAGACTCATTGAAGAAGAGTTTTTCAATGAAAGACTTAGGCGAAGCGGCATATGTATTGGGCATCAGAATCTATAGAGATAGATCAAAACGCCTGATAGCGCTTAGCCAAAGCACGTACATTGACAAGGTGTTGAAAAGGTTCAATATGGAGAACTCCAAGAAAGGCCTACTCCCCATGTCACATGGCACAGTGCTTTGCAAAAATTAGTGTCCTCGGACTCTCGATGAGCGAGTACAAATGAATGATGTTCCATATGCTTCGGAAGTTGGTTCTATTATGTATGCCATGTTATGTACAAGACCGGATGTTTCCTATGCGCTAAGTGTTAGCAGCCGGTACCAAAGTGATCCAGGGCTGGAACACTGGGCCGCAGTCAAAAGTATTCTTAAGTACCTCAGAAGGACCAAGGACTTACTCCTTATGTACGGAGGTGATGAAGAGCTCATTGTAAGTGGATACACTGATGCAGGCTTCATGACTGACCCAAATGACTTCAAATCTCAATCAGGCTATGTTTTCATATTGAACGGCGGCGCAGTTGATTGGAAAAGTTCCAAACAAAAGACTGTGGCGGATTCTACGACGGAGGCGGAATATGTTGCAGCTTCAGAAGCCTCCAAGGAGGCGGTCTGGATCAAGCAATTTCTTGAAGACCTTGGTGTGGTTCCAAGTGCGCTGGACCAGGTGGAGATCTATTGTGATAATTGTGGCGCCGTGGCTCAGGCTAGGGAGCCATCTTCGCACCATAAGACAAGACATATTGAACGCAAATATAAACTCATTCGACATCATGTCGAAGCGGGTTTAGTGAAAGTACGCAAAGTTCACACGGATCTGAACGTGTCAGCCCCGATGACAAAGCCTCTACCACGAGCAAAGCATGAGCAGCACCGGATAGCCATTGGTGTTAGGGAAGCCATGTAACTGGATTATGACTCTAGTGCAAGTGAGAGTCTGTAGGAGATATGCCCAAGAGGCAGTAATAACAGTTATTTTGTATCTCCAAGTTTGTAATGAATGTTTATGTTCCATGCTATAACTGCAATGATTCTCGAGTCTACAATATCCACGAGGCTCGGAGGGAAACTCATGTGCACGTGTGGTATAATAAACGGTAAAAAGTATTCCTAGTCATGCCTCTAAGACTAGCTCAAGTATTGCATGATGATCCTGTTTTCCTGATCATGGGCATGACTATGCCGGCAATTTTGAGGGCACAATGTTAGTTGAACACTTGTGTTGAATCGACCCAAATTGATGTTATGCTATGAGATACATTCGTCACAAGTTAATGGTTAATAACACAGAGATGGTTAATGTTTGCATAATTCCTTAGACCATGAGAGTATCGAGTTCCTTCGTGCTTGCTTTGTGAACTTTGGGTTTGTTAAACGTCATCCGTAACTGGGTGGCTATTACGGCAACTTACGGCTTCACGGAAAGGTATGACAAGGAACGAGATAGCTCAAGATTGGGATTTGCTCCTCTGACAATGGAGAGATATTCTCGGGCCCTCTCGGTGTTACGGTATCTATCATCGTCTGGCCAGATACATTGTGATTTGATCACTGGGATGCCGAAACGCGGAAACGAGAAAAGAGGACAAAACCGGTAACGAGGTAACTGGCATAGTGGACAAGTGTTGATCCACGGGGATGCCGATAAATCTCACCTCGGGTGTTTGTAACATATCGCGAAGCAACCGAAATAGCACACGGCAACTGGAGGTTCACTCGAATATTTATTCGTGTGGGTATAGGGGTCAATATGGGTGTCCACGGCTCCGATGTTGATCATTGATCGGAATGTGTTCCGGGTCATGTCTATGCTTCACCGAACCTATAGGGTCACACGCTTAAGGGTCATCTATCTGCTGAAAAATAGATAGGGAGTCTGAGAGAAAGTCACCGGAAAAGTTTTGGAGACAACGGAAACGTTCCGGAGAGAACACCGGAATAGTTTCGGTAAAACTAAAAAGTTGTTTCGGAGTATACCATTAAGTCAAATTGGTTTTGGCACACGCCTGGAAATTCTGGAGGGTGCCAGAATTGTTCTGGAAACTTCTTGGATTTTTCCGGGATAAAAACCGGAAATGTTCCGGAGCTCCCGGAACCGGTTTGGTTGCTTTTCGCAGATGAAAATTACTAATCCGGAATTGTTTCGAAACGCGTCCAAAATCATTTTTGTGGGTACTGGAATTATTCTAAGACCCACAGAAATATTTTCGGATTTAACGGTCGCGGAAAAATGTTTTCGTGAATAGTGAAAATCACTTTATGGTTACTATTTTGGAAAGCCACCTTTTAGGACTTTAGTCAAAGTTCTAAAAGGGATTGGCTTGCAACGGAAGGAACCCCTTTTGGGGGGGCCCCCATGGGGTGGCCGGCCAAGGGTGGTGCTCCTCCTTGGAGCTCCACATGGCCTCCCATTATGCCCTTAATGCCCATCATATGTGACCTAATGCATGGGTGTTTTGGTAATTTTTGGAGGCACCCATCCCCTTGGCTTTCCTAGAAATAGAGGTGGAGAGGAGCTCTCCACACTCACTCCTTACTCTCATACACAAGCCATGCATGATCTGGCCTTCTCTCTCCCTCCCCGCGAAATAGTTTCGTAGAGCCGAAAGGTTGTCTGGGTTCCGGCAGGAACTAGTTCTGGACGGCGAAGCCCTGCCGGATAGCTGACACCGTATGTGTGCAACCCCGTAGAGAGGTGGTAGTTTCGATCTTTTGCCCGAGGGGCTGTTCGAGGGTCCTCCCGAAGGGCTGTCCGAGTTACCGTTCGAGCTTCGAGGGTCCTCCCGAAGGGCTGTCTGTGACATCGTCCGGGGGACTGTCTGATCGCCTCCCGAAGGGCTGTCCGACGAAGGAGTACATCCTCGCGGTTGGGAGGTTGTAAATCCTAGCTGCGGGGATCTGCACCGACGATCTACATCGACCCTACTTCCGCTGCGCTACGAGTCGGTAATGATCAGATCAAACTTTGTATGCGGTCTCCATAGTGGTCCTGGGCGTGCTCGCTGTACCGAAATTTTTTGTTTTCTGTCGCGTTCCCCTACAAAAACAACTATCGGGTCCAGTTGTGAGTCGAGGATAGGCTTGCACCTGGGATAAAAACCAACTATGTGGCCAAGTTGTGAGTTGAGGGTGAGCTTGCAAATGGAACGAAAAACAACTACGGTCCTAGTTACGGGTCGAAGCTGGACTTGCAACTAGGACAAAAACAAAAAAATAGTCCTAACTACGAGTCGAAGGTGGACTTGCAAGTGAGACAAACAAAAAGAATGGCCCGATTGCGAGTCGAGGTGTGGCTTCCAACTGGAATGAAAACAAGTAGGAGCCCAGTTGTGAGTCGAGGGTGTACTTGCAACTGAGATGACAAAACAGGTGCGAGTCGAGTGTGGGCTTGCAACTGGGGCGTCAACAGTTGTAAGTCGGGGGTGGACTTGCAACAGGGATAATAATGAAAAATATGGGGCCAGTTGCGAGTCGATGGTGGCCTTGCAACTGAGATGAAAACAACTACGGGGGTCCAATTGCGAGTCGAGGGTGGGCTTGCAACTAGGATGACAAAAACAGTTGTGAGTCAAGGGTGGCCTTACAACTGGGGTGACAACGGTTGCGAGTTGAGGGCAGACTTGCAACTGGGATAACACCCAAGAAAATAGACGGGGGTAATTGCGAGTTGAGGGTTTAGCTTGCAACTACGACAAAAGCAACTACGGGGCCCAATTCCGAGCAACTGGGACTACAAAAACAGCAGCGACTCGAGGATGGGCTTGCAACTGGGGCGACAAAAAATTAGTTGCAAGTCGAGGGTCGGCTTGCAACTAGCCACCGACAAAAACTATGGGCCTAGTTGCGAGTCGGGGATGGACTTGCAACTGAGACGAAAACAACTATGGGCCTCATTTGTGAGTCGAGAATGAGCTTACAATTGGGACAACAAACACAACTGTGAGCCACAGGTTGCGCGTCTGGGGGTGGACTTGCAATTGGGACAACAACAACTATGGGTCCAGTTACGAGTCGATGATAGACATGCAAGTGGAATGAAAACAAAACCGCGGCCCAGTTGCAAATCTAGGATGGGCTTGGAACTGGGACGAAAACAACTATGGGAGCTAGTTGCGAGTCGATGGTGGACATGGAACTGGCCATGGATTTTTCCTTTCAAAAATCACCGAAGAAAAATGTAATTTTTTTCATAAATGAATTGTCTTAATATGTTTTTCTCGTGTGGTCGAATAACCCAAAAAGACTAGTGGTAAATTTCGCAAAAAATAACTTACAGAAAAGGCAAGTTTAAAATTGTTGGGTTCTTGACGATTTTAGACTCTCGTAATTATGAAAGCTTTTACTGATTAAAATTGACAAAAAAAACTACAAAAGGAATGGGACTGGTGGAAAAGGCAAAGAACAGAGAGACTTTTTTTTCTTCTGAGGATCAAGAACAAAGAGACTTGAAAGGAAAAAAAACACATGTAGATATGCCTGCACAATAAACAAAAACGAGACAAGTTCCATAAAAAAATGAGAGACAAGTCCATGAAAGAAAAAAAACATAAAACTGAAACGTTGCACATAGTGGGACACTGGGCCTCTCGCTGGGCACCCTGTGCGACAAAAGAAATTGGCCAGATCGTTGTGCGCTCGTGCCTTTTAAAGCGAAAACATGAATCCTAGTGCTTGAATCCAATGGCTAGAAACTTAGATGTGAGGTAAGTATATTGCATTTAGATGTGAAATAGCAATCCCGAATTTGCTATACCGTGAGAGAATATATTGAATGGGTGTGTTTAAAACTCATCTAGATGTGACATAACTATGTCATATCTAAGATGTCATCAACGACTGTTTGTGGTCCTTTCGTTTGTCCTTATTTGTTTGTTGGAAAAATCCAATGAGAAACTTGCGCATGCTCGCTGTATTGTGTGGCTGGGGCTGCGACCCGCGCTCCATTGCACGACAATATCAGCGAAGTCTTTTTCTTTTATTAGGCCTGGCCCACTGGCAAACTCAGATTACCACGCGCTGTAGAAAAAATTCAAGGCAAAAGCAGGTGTGCTTTTTTGAGAGGCAAAAGCAGATATACTATGCGCTGTTGTTTACTAGTAAGTATACAAGTGGTTGCTAAGTTGATCTAGCTTTGCATCGAAGGCTGTTTTTGTTTCAACAAACATCGGCTGCTGCTAGTCTGCTACAGTTTTCATTTCTCTTCGACAAGCGTACGTCAATATATTTTTCCAAAATTGTGTATAAACTATATGAAAAAAATGAAATAATATGGCAACTCAACATAATTAATCTGGTAGGAAAGCACAACATATAATTCTAGCAATTTGGTCTTATTTTTTGGCAAGCTATATTAAATGAAAATGACAACTCAGCACAATTAAAATGACAAATAGTGTGTAATTGTTTCTGGCTATATGAAATAAAAATAGCAACTCGACACAATTAAAATGAAAAAAAGTGTGTAATTTTTTGGCAATTTGTATGAAATAAAAATGGCAACTCAAAATAATTAAAATGACAAATAGTGTGTAATTTTTTTTGGCAAGCTGTATGAAATAAAAATTGCAACTCGGCACAACTAAAAATTGGACAACTAGAATGTAAAACAAAAAACATCCGACTGCCATTGATCACCTCCTACCCCTCCCCCCTCCTCCCTCTAGACGTCATGTAGTTAACATACACATAACTGTCTGAAAAATACATAACAAAATCATAACAGTATGGAACAGAAAATTAGATTTTCTGACAAAAAAATAAAACAAGCATACCTGCGAAGAAAAAAAATAACAAATACAGTGCACATTGAGGGGTTAAAAAATGAATTGTGTAGTAAATAAAGAGTAAAAAAGCAGGTCATTTGATACATCACCTAATTATTTAGGAAGAAGAGTGTGATTCACCAAAAGATACTAATGTACAACACATACTTAACGCCATACTTCGGTGTGTTCTACATGACATGAACATGAGCTATGTGTTCTATCAGTTGGTGGTATAAAAAAGCTACACAAAATATATTTAGAAAAAATTGTATCAAGTGGTCAACTCGGACAGACTCATTTGTTTGCGTTAGTTGCACATAACAGAACACACAAAAATGACACCGCCAGTTGCATCCTTGACTACTAAAAAAGGTCTGGCAGGGTTCCTTTCTTGTGAAGCAAATCCACAGGATAAAAAAGCAAAAAAAAACCCTAGTTCTGAGTCAACGGTGGACTTGCAACTAAGGCAAAAAATAAGTCAGGCGCAATTGCAAGTCAAAGGTGGAACTGGGAATAAAAAGGGTCAAGGGCCCAGTTGTATGTCGATGGTGAACTTGCAACTAGGACAAAAAATAGTCAGACCTAGTTATGAGTCAATGGTTGGCTTGGAACTGGGAAAAAAGTTAGCCCTATTTACGACTCGATGGTGGACTTGCAGCTGAGATGAAAAGAAAGTCGGGCGTTAAAAGTCGGGCCTAGTTGTGAGTCGAAGAGTGGACTTACAAACTGGGGCAAAAAAGGGGCAACCCAATTGTGAGACGATGGTGGATTTACAAGCGGCATAAGAAAATGGTTGAGCCCAGTTGCGAGTCGATGGTGGACTTACAATTGAGTAAAAAACTTCGGGCCCAGTTGCGAGTCAAGGATGGACTTGCAACTGGGGAAAACAAAGGGATCAAGGGCCCAGTTGCATGTCAATGGTGGACTTGTAACTAGGAAAAAAAGGCTAGGCCCACTTGCGTGTCGAGGGTGGACTTGCAACTGGGACAAGAAATGGAGTCCTCCTCATTTTCATGTCGAAGGTGGAGTTGCAACTGGGACAAAGAAAAGGGCCAGGGCCTAGTTGCGTGTCGAGGGTGGACCTACAGCCGGGACAAGAAATGGCAGGCCGCCCCAATTGCATGTCAGAGGTGAAGTTGCAACTGGGACTACCCCTCCCCCCCCCCTCGGTTGCGTGTCAAGAGTGGCTTGCAACTAGGAAAAAAATAGGTCAGGCCCCACTTATGTATCGAGGGTGGACTTGCAACTGGGATCCCTAAATTGCATGTCAAGGATGGAGTTGCAACTGGGACAAAAAGGGTCCCCCCCCCAGTTGCATGTCAAGGGTGTGCTTGCAACTAGGACAAAACATGGGTCGAGCCACACTTGCATATCGAGGGTGGACTTGCAACTTGCAACTGGGACCCCCAAATTGCACGTCGGAGGTGGAGTTGCAACCAGTGACAAAAATGGCTCGGCCCTCAGTTGCATATCAAGGGTGTGCTTGCAACTAGGACAAAAAAATGGGTCGAGCCACACTTGCATATCGAGGGTGGACTTGCAACTTGCAACTGGGACCCCCAAATTGCATGTCGGAGGTGGAGTTGCAACCGGTGACAAAAATGGGTCGGCCCTGAGTTGCATATCAAGGGTGGACTTGCAACTAGGAAAAAGGTGTCGGGCCCCTCAGTTGCATGTCAAGGGTGTGCTTGCAACTAGGACAAAAAATGGGTCGAGCCCCACTTGTATATCGAGGGTGGACTTGCAACTGGGAGCCCCCAAATTGCACGTCGGGGGTGGAGTTGCAACCGGTGACAAAAATGGGTCGGCCCTTAGTTGCATATCAAGGGTGGACTTGCAACTAGGAAAAAAAGTGGGCCTGCTTGCATGTTGGGTGTGGAGTTGCAACTCAGACGAAAACGGCCCAGCAAAAGACGCGCGTGTGATTGGGCCAACAAGTGGACACTGGACGTACGACGAGACATGGGACGCGCGTGACAAAATAACCCGCAATCAAGATTTGCACAATATTTAAACCGAATAGGTTGAACGGTCAGGAACATAGATGAGACATTGCTAAATTTGTTTAGATAAAGTTCATGATTTAAAAAAAATAAAGATGGAAAATAAAAAAAGGAAAATGGAAAAGGAGAAAATAAAAATAAAAGTAAAAAACATATACTTTTTTTAAAAAAAACATGAATTTTGAAAAATGAAAACGGAAACGAAGAAAACCCAAGAGGAAAGTCACGGAAAAAAGACATGCAACCATTCAACAGATTTTTTTTTTTTTAAATACACAGACAAGCCTAGTGTTGCACAGACAAGTGACTTGCATCTTCCCATTCTCGTGCATTGCTTTGAAAAAACAACAACTCAAAAAAAAAAGTGCAGCTCACAAGCACAGAGACATCACCGTTGGGCTTGGCCCAGGTAAGACAAGGTAACGCAGACAATCTGGGAACAAACGCAGCTAAAAAAAAATAGCTGCGGGACATACGTGTACGAGCTACAGTTGCACCAATCTTGTAGCAAGTTTGATCATGTGGTGGTGAAGTTAGATGTGACATAGCTAAATTTTATCTAGATGTGATTTAGCAATTCCGATATTGAATACCACATACTCCCTTCGTTTCAAAATAAGTGTCTCAACCTTAGTATAACTTTATAGGGAGTATATCCGAGTACAATATGTATGTATTTTAACACGAATGGTTGGCGGATGCTTCCCCGGATGCTAGAAAAGACTTTGGAGTGCATTCACGCCATGGTAGCCTCAGAGTTTCCTGATGCTTTGAATAAAATGCAATATTTCCCTGCTAAAAAAAACAACAACAAACGTGCAACGCATCGCATTATATGGGTGCAAAATGTCTACGCCGCAGCGCCTTCTTCCGCGTGGCCAGAGTCAGTAAACGAGAAGCCCGTGCCTCGCAGGGCGTTGTCGACGATCCCGTCCAGGGTCGCCGCCATGGCTGGCGTCATGTGGCTGCGCCAGTCGCCGACCACGCCCTTCCTGAAGAATGCGTCGTTGGAGACGATGGGCATCGCCGGCGCGCCGTTCCTGTTCACCTCCAGGTTCCGCAGCTTCTCCAGGCTGCACAGCTCCAGGATGGCGCCCACCACGCCGGCGTCCTCCTCCGCCGCCGTGAAAGGGCACCCCAGGAACCGCGCCAGCCTCCGGACGTTGCCCGGCGGGTCGCGCAGCATCTCCTCGTACCTGAGGAAGAGCACCTTGTCCGGGCGATCCCTGCTCGCCTCCCAGTACTCGGTCGCCTGCCGCCACACCGGCCCGGACCCGTTGCGGCCCTCGCAGAACACCTCGAACAGCTCGGCGAAGTCCAGATCCTTGGGCTGGTCGTCGCCGGTGCCGTTGTGGGCGACTAGCTTCTTGAGGAACCAGTACCACGACACCAGCACGTCCTTGGGGTCACGGCAGATGTACACGATCCGGCAGCCGCCAGTGACGCGCTCCGGCAGCTGGGAGTAGGCCCAGTGGGTGGCGAGCACGCGCGGCGGGGACGGGCACGCGGCGGCGAGGACGCCGCGCGCCTCGTCGACGGAGCGGTCGAAGAAGACGCCTTCCAGGAACCTGACGCAGCCGTGCGGGTTGCGGTCGAGGAGTGGGTGGTCGGCAGACGACGGCGGGTGCGCGGCGCGGTGCACGGTGGCGAAGGCGAGGGCCTTGAGCCACGTGGTGCCGGACTTGGGGCAGGTGACCAGGAGCACGTCGCCGGGCGCCGGCTCGAAGTGGTCGTTGAAGGCCGCCAGAGCCGGCAGGAACCGCTCGGGCACCCAGAACCCGCGGTACCTGCGATGCACGAACGGCGGCCACCGCGTCTCCAGCGGCAGGGTCGGGATGACCTCGACCACGTTGTGTGTGTGCAGGGTGGGATGCTCATGCTCGCCGTCTGCGGCGGCCAGCGCCGATGTCTCCTCCATGGCGACGCCGCTCTTGGCCATAGTGCCCTGACTCTGATGGCGAGTAGAGTATATATTACTCCCTCCGTTCCAAAATATAGTGCGTCCTCGGTTTCCGTGCTTCAACTTTGACCATAAATTTGACCAACGAGACCGACTGCGGCGGGGGCAAAAATTATATAATTGAAAACTTCTTTCGAATACGAATTCACTGGTATAATTTTCGCCCCCTGCACAGTCGGTCTCGTTGGTTAAATTTATGGTCAAAGTTGAACCTCGGGAAGCGCGGACGCACTATATTTTGGAACGGAGGGAGTATGTTAGTATAGGTACGGTGCTTGACTGCTTGCGCTGTACACGAGAGTATGGGAATCGCCAGCCTCATGGCAAATCTGATTATGTGTACAAAAAATATTCATAATGTATCTTCATGATCTGCCGAAATTTGTCGGCATTTTTCAGATCTGCAGAATGCTGACACAATTTTTCAGATCTGCAAAAATATTCATAATGTATCTTCATGATCTGCAGAATGCGGACACAATTCTGTAGAATGCCGAGACAAGCCAATCTTCAAAGATGCTCGTATCTTGGAAAACTGTTTAAAATCCTGACACTAGTTATATTTTACAGATTTTACACGAGTTATTAATACTAGTTATATACTCCATGGACGCGTATCTGTTGCACACCTGCACCCTGCCTGCCCTGCCATCGATCGTACGCCATGGACGCGCTACGACCACAGACAGGCTCAGCAAGCAACGGCGATGGCAAGCCACAGCCACACGTCCTCGTCGTGCCGTACCCAGCGCAGGGCCATCTGCTACCTCTCATCGACCTGGTGGTGCTGCTCGCCGGACGGGGGCTCGCGCTCACCGTCGCCGTCACGCCAGGCAACGTACGGCTCCTCGCCGCATTGCCGCCGTCCGTCGCCACCGTCGTGCTGCCGTTTCCGTCCGCGCCTTTCCTCCCGGCCGGATGCGGCGAGAACACCAAGGACCTTCCGGCGGACCTCTTCCGGCCGTTCATGGCGTCCCTGGTGGCCCTCTCGGCGCCGCTCCTCACCTGGTGCAAGGCCCAGCCCCGTCCCGTCACGTCCATTCTCTCCGATCTGTTCATGGGCTGGACGCTTCCGCTCGCCGACGAGCTCGGCGTGCCGCACGTGGCCTTCTCGCCCACCAGCGTCCACTACCTCGCATTCACTCGCTCCCTCTGGCGCCGCATGCCGACGGGGCATGACGGGGACGGCGACGAGAGGGTGGTCACCTTCCCGGAGCTGCCCGGCTCGCCTAGCATCCCGTGGCGCCGCCTGTCGTGGCTGTTCCGGATGCATGTGGCCGGCGACGAGGTCTCCGAGACTATCCGGCAGATCCTGCTGTGGAGCGTAGAAAGCTCCTGCTTTGTGGTCAACTCGTTCGCGGCACTCGAGGCCGGATGCTTCACGGACGCGCTGGCGGCTAAGCGGGTGTTCATGGTGGGCCCGCTGTCGGAAGCCGCCGCGCTGCACCGCGGCGGGGAGACCGCGGAGGTGTGCGCGTGGCTGGACGCGTTCGACGACGGCTCCGTCGTGTACATCAGCTTCGGGTCACAGGAGGCGCTGTCGCCGGCGCAGGCGGCGTGCGTGGCCGAAGCTCTGAGGCTGAGCCCGACTGCCGCGTTCGTCTGGGTGGCGAGGAGCGGCACCGTCGTGCCGGAGGGGTTCGAGGCGGCCACGGCATCGCGCGGGACGGTGATCCGGGCTTGGGCGCCGCAGCTGGACATCCTGCGCCACCGCGCCGTGGGGTGGTCCCTCACGCACTGCGGCTCGACCTCGGTGATGGAGACGGTCGCCGCCGGCGTGGCCATGCTCACGTGGCCAATGTCCGCCAACCAGTTCACGTGCGCATGGGTGGTCGCGCAGGCCGGCGTGACCGTGCCGGTGGCAGAGGGCGCCGAGACCGTACCAGACGTCGAGAAGGTGGCCAACGCCATCTCCACTGCTGTCGCGTCAAAAGAGGGGGAGTCCACGAGGAGGCGCGCGGTGGAGCTCGGTCGGAAGGCGGTCGCCGCGGTGGCGGCCGGCGGAACGTCGTACAATGACTTGGAAGAGTTGGTGTGTGCGCTAAGTGATGTCCACGTGGTATCATCATGCACGGTTGAATAGCTTGTTTTTCCATAATCTATGTACATTTCACACCGACGACACCCTTTTCGGTTCCAAATCATTAATGTATCAATCCACCTTGTTTTTCTTCATTTATCTATAACCAAGTGTGCGCGGCTGGATTACTTATACATGTGTTTTAATTTTCATAAGGTCTATAGTGTGCAATTTTAGCCATCATATTTGATATTAATATGCTTTTCAGAAATTAGTAAGGGCGTCTCCAACGCTACCCTCTAAAATGGACACATCATTCCTACGCAGACCACATCCGGACGCATCCACGGACAGGATACGGGAGCCGGTCATCCAACCATGTCTCTCAAATAGGCATCAAATCCGGACAACTCATATTTGGATTGCCTTCACGTCTTACTTTTTAAAGTTCGGCTAATTTGTAGAAAAAAAATATCAACCTCTACAATAGCAACTATATAGACTTACGAAAATATTTTATGGCATATCTATTAGTATTGGTGTGCTATTATAGATGCTAATATTTTTTATGAACTTGATTAAACTTAAGAACGTACAACTTACAACAATTCAAATACCACTTAACATTTTGAGATCGACGGGGTATTGTTTTTTAATCTTGGGCAACCCATATGTTGTTCTCTTTGTGAGATGATTCCTTTTTTACTCAGTTTATAGTTGTTTAGATTTACCTATTAATAAAAAATTCTATTTGAGAAGTCTATTGCCAATTTAAAAATGGAGTCCAGATAAGTAATCTAGGAAGGAAATTAAAATTGTGAGGCATCAAGTATACGAACTATTTCATCGTTATTCACATGACGCCTGTGAAATACTATTTATTGGTGTGGATTAAAACATTTTTTCTAAATATTTCAACCGTAAAATTGGCCTCTCTATTACTGGCGTGGCGAAGCGTTCATACCCGTCTCAAGGAACCACCATAGTACTCCCTCCATTTCTGTATACAAGGTCACTTCGTTTTTCATTCCAAAATTTGACTTATAATTTTGGTCAACAAAATATGGACTATATGTCAAAAATATATCATCGAAAAGTTCTTTCAAATGTGCATCCAACCAATGACATACTTTTGTGGCATATAACCCACTTTTTGTTGGTAAAACTAATGGTCAAAGTTAGACATTGAAATATGAACTGGCCTTGTATACTGAAATGGAGGGAGTACTAGTCATCTAAATTTCAATGCTCACAATTCAAACATTAATTTCTATCGTTCATGTAATGGTAAAATATTCTAATATCTTTAGTATTAAAGTGGAATTGGTGAAGATGGTACTTCCACCTTGTAACACCCCCTTGTAATATGCTACAGTGATCATCTTCTAATCATGCCTAGTCATCTTCATTTGCAGTGCTAAATCATCATTTGTTCATATCTCATTTCAAATTCCACTTTAAACCAAAAATTCAAAATGCAAGTCAAAATAAAAGTTGATCAAATTTTAAAACAAAATAGTTCACAGTATTGTAAATAATCTCAAAGCTATTGTAAAAATAAAAACAACATTAATTGAATTCCAAATTTACCCTATCATCCAAAAAACTGTAACAATAACAGCTCGTTTAATCCAATTGCATTTAAATAAAATTCAAATGAAATTATATTGCCTCCAAACTTTTTGTGGCAGTGCTCCATATTGCCTAGTATTTAAGTGAACAAGTTGCACATTTTTGCAAAAGTCATTTGGGTCAAGAATTAATGCAAGACAGAAGTTATAAAAGGAAAACAGAAAAGAAACGAAAAAGAAAAGAGGAAAACCTACTGTGCCCTCGGCCTATTGCTACAGTGCAGGCCCGAGGGGCTGTTCGAGGGTCCTCCCAAAGGGCTGTCCGTGACATCGTCCGGGTGACTGTCCGACCGCCTCCCGAAGGGCTGTCCGACGAAGGAGTACATCCTCGCGGTTGGGAGGTTGTAAATCCTAGCTGCGGGGATCTGCACCGACGATCTACATCGACTCTACTTCCGCTGCGCTACGAGTCGGTAATGATCAGATCAAACCCTGTATGCAGTCTCCATAGTGGTCCTGGGCGTGCTCGCTGTATCGAATTTTTTTTGTTTTCTGACGCGTTCCCCTACAGTGGTATCAGAGCCTTGCTATGCGTAGATGCAGGTTACGATCTAGAATACATAGAGATATATGGGTATTGCATAATATAATTTTGGAGTAGATGAGATCTATTGCTGAAAATTATTTATGCAGCTGGCAGATGAAATCTGTTACCCGATGTTCTTGTTGCTTCCCTAGAATTTGCGTATTTCTGATCTTGAAACGGCATGGTGGAATTTCACAAAGTTCTTTTGGTTCCGCGATCCTGATTGATCAACGAAGTGCTATCAGTTCTTTGGGTTCCTCCATAGTTGAGAGAAAGATGAAATTTCGCAGACGAAAGGGCAATGCAGATATGATCTGCACGGGGGTCATGCGTATGATGAAGTTTAGTATGGGGCTCGAGATTTTATTATCTCGTGTTTCATACACCCCGCAATGTTAATCTAGCGACTTGAATAATCATACTTGATGATAAACGTTGGTAGCTGCGGTTTAAGTCAAAATCTTAGAAGCCACGTAAAATAAATTTTTGCATAAACTGATTATAGGCGTCTAACTTGGTTTTGCAGGATGTGCATGTGATGTGGTATAGCAGCTCTCATATTAATTCGATTATGTATGAGATGACTATATGATGTAAATTTATTAACATGACCTGCGTGTCATGATTCGGCATGATGGCTGGAGCCATATGATTGTCATTTTAATGACCTGCGTGTCAACCTTAAGTAATGCACTTATTTTATTAGCTATAGAAATAGCAATATTATCTGGTGCATCGACAAGGTGGTGGCAATCTTCGCGAAGGTGAACACCAACGCAAATGCCGAAGACGAAGAAATAAAAGACTTCTCCGTCAGAAAGGGCTATACCATATCATGCTATTATGAATTGCCTGAGATGTTTATCCCTCTTGATGCACCCTTCTTGATTGCGCGTTAGTCGCTTTTTATTAGGGTGATCTCTCACTTAAAAAATATCAAAGTAGTTAGTGTTCACCCAAGTGTAGCACCGTCTGAAATTCGTATCTTTTCGGGGTGCGCCATGTCCACATGGGTACGAACGAATCAAGAGGAATGAGGCGGGTGAGGTCAGACCTCGCACCAAGATCACTTGGTTGTCTTTGACGTTCAGGCAGGATAGTCCTGAGCTCGGAACACACCCATCGAAAGATGAACAAGAGTCACATAGAGATGTGATCGGCAAGTTTGCCTACCGATTGAAATTCTCGTCATCAATGATGTCCACATCAATGGCGTTGAATTGAAATGTGGATCTTGAATCACTCATAATCAATTTTGAGAGATATTGATTTGAGTGGGAGCGCACTTTAGAATAAAATTGTTTATTCACTAGTGCAAATTAATTATGAACAAAGTCTAAGTGAAACTTGTGTTTACCGTTGTAGATCAAATGGCTCGCAACACCGCATTCAACTTAGGCCCGATGTTAGAGAAAGAGAAGCTAGCTGCGACTGGAAACAACTATGCGGATTGGGTCCGTAACCTGAGGATTGTCCTCAGGAGCGCTAAGAGGATGTATGTGCTTGAATCTCCTCTTCCAGCTAAACCGGCGGCAACTGCCCCGGAAGATGAACAAAATGTCTGGGCCACTAAGGATGATGATTACAACTTAGTGCAGTGCCTTATGCTAGCTTGCATGAGTCCAGAGCTTCAAAAACGTTTTGAATTCCATAATGCCCGCGATATGATCCGGGAATTGGATGCTCTGTACAAGGAAACCGCACGGTCTGAACGGTTTGATATCATGAAGGTCGTGATGGATTGCAAGATGGCTGAGGGCACTTCAGTTGGCGAACACGTGGTCAAAATGATTGGCTACGCTGAAAGGCTTAAAACCCTGGAATTTCCAATTCTACCCCTGCCCATATGATGGACATGTTGCTTTCTTCACTCTCCCCGTCTTGCGACGGTTTTGTCATGAACTACAACATGAGTGGGAAGGAGAAGACACCAAATGAGGTGCTCGCCATGCTAAAAACTGCGGAAAAATCGCAAGCAAGTGTTGCTTGTGAATAAAACCGCCAGTTTCAAAAAGAAAGGCAAGTCCAAGAAGGGCAAGGGCGCCGGTAAGACCGGCTCCCAAAGCAACTCTAAGGGCAGAGCCAAGAATGAAACTGAGTGCTTCTACTGCAAGGGCACAGGACACTGGAAGAGAAACTGCAAGAAGTATCTGGAAGACAAGAAGTCCGGGAAAACCGGAAAAGGTATAATTGTTATACAGGTTAATGTCACTGACGTTTTGCTTGCTAGCGAAAATTCTAAGTCTTGGGTATTTGATACCGGATCGGTTGCTCACATTTGCAACTCGATACAGGGGCTTCAGAAGGTGCGTAAGCTGGCAAAGAATGAAGTCATGATGCGTGTCGGGAACGGCGCTGGGATTGCCGCTCAAGCCGTCGGCATTATGCCTCTATGTCTCCCTTCAGGATTTACCCTAGAACTAAGTAACTGTTATTTTGTTCCGGCATTGTGTAGAAACGTTATCTCTGGATCATGTTTAGTACACGATGGGTATTCCTACAAGTCTGAGAACAATGGTTGTTCACTTTATTGTAAGGATATGGTTTATGTGTAGGAGATATGCCCTAGAGGCAGTAATAACAGTTATTTTGTATCTCCGAGTTTGTAATGAATGTTTATGATCCATGCTATAACTGCAATGATTCTCGAGTCTACAATAACCACGAGGCTTGGAGGGAAACTCATGTGCACGTGTGGTATAATAAACGGTAAATTGTATTCCTAGTCTTGCCTCTAAGACTGGCTCAAGTATTGCAGGATGATCCTGTTTTCCTGATCATGGGCATGGCTATGCCGGCAATTTTGAGGGCACGATGTTGGTAGAACACTTGTGTTGAATTGACCCAAATTGATGTTATGCTATGAGATTCATTTGTCACAAGTTAATGGTTAAATAACACAGAGATAGTTAATGTTTGCATAATTCCTTTGACTATGAGAGTATCGAGTTCCTTCGTGCTTGCTTCGTGAACTTTGGGGTTTGTTAAACGTCATCCGTTACTGGGTGGCTATTAAGGCGGCTTACGGGTTCACGGAAAAGTATGGCAAGTAACTTAATAGCTAAAGATTGGGATTTGCTCCTCCGACGATGGAGAGATATTCTCGGGCCCTCTCGGTGTTACGGTATCCATCATCGTCTGGCCAGACACAGTGTGATTTGATCACAGGGATGCCGGAACACGAAAACGAGAAAAGAGAACAAAACCGGTAATGAGGTAACTGGCATAGTGGACAAGTTGTTGATCCACGGGGATGCAGAAAATCTCACCTCGGGTGTTTGTGAAATATCGCGAAGCAACAGGAATAGCACATGGCAACTGGAGGTTCACTCGAATATTCATTCGTGTGGGTATAGGGGTCAATATGGGTGTCCACGGCTCCGATGTTGATCATTGATCGGAAAGTGTTCCGGGTCATGTCTATACTTCACCGAACCTATAGGGTCACACGCTTAAGGGTCATCTATCTGCTGAATACTAGACAGGGAGTCTGAGAGAAAATCACCGGAAAAGTTTCGGACGAAACGGAAACGTTCCGGAGAGGATATCGGAATAGTTCCGGTAAAACTGAAAAGTTGTTTCAGGGTATTCCATTAAGTCAAATTGGTTCCGGCACACGTCTGGAAATTCTTGGAGGGTGCCAGAATCGTTCTGGTAACTTCTGGGATTTTTCCGGAAGAAAAACCGGAAATGTTCCGGAGTAGCCGGAACCGCTTTGGTTGCTTTTCGCTGAAGAAACATTGTTCCGAAATTGTTTCAGAATGCGTTCAAAATTATTTTAGTGGTTACTGGAATTGTTCTAGGCACACAGAAATAATTTGGGATTTAACGGACGCAGAAAAATGTCTTCGTGAATAGTGAAAGTGCTTTTTTATATATTTTTGGGAAAGCACCTTTTTGGATATTTCCAAAAAGGTTTCTAGAAGAACTTGGGAGCCAAGGAAGCCCCCCTTGGGGGCCCCCCCCCATGAGGGCTTGGCCGGCCACTTGTGGGCTCCATGGTGGAGCCCCACTTGCTCCATTAGTTCCCTAATATGCCCTTGTGGAAGTGTTCCTTCATGGGTATTTTTGGGTTTTTGGAATGGCAATTTTACCCCTTGGTTTTCCTATAAATAGAGGGGATGGGGCAGCCCCATATGCTTCATCCCTTGCTCTCATACACATGCTATGCTTTGCTAGCTCTCTGTCTCCCTCCCACGAAAAGAGTTTTTCGTAGAGCCGAAAGGCTGTCTGGGTTCCGGCAGGAACTAGTTCTGGACGGTGAAGCCCTGCCGGATAGATGACACCGTATGTGTGCAACTCTGTAGAGAGATCGTAGTTTCGGTCTTAGTTTGAGAGGTCCTCCCGAAGGGCTGTCCGAGTGACCGTCTTAGTTTGAGAGGTCCTCCCGAAGGGCTGTCCGAGTGACCGTCCGAGTTTCGAAGGTCCTGCCGGAGGGCTGTCCGTGACATCGTCCGAGGGACTGTCCGACCGCCTCCCGAAGGGCTGTCCGACGAGGGAGTACATCCTCGCGGTTGGGAGGTTGTAAAATCCTAGCTGCGGGGATCTGCACCTACGATCTCCACCGACTCTTCTTCCGCTGCGCTTCGAGTCGGTACGGATCAGATCAAACCTTGTATGCAGTCTCCATAGTGGTCCTGGGCGTGCTCGCTATACCGGAAATTTTTGTTTTCTGTCGCGTTACCCAACAGTGGCATCAAGAGCCAGGCTATGCGTAGATGCATGTTATGATCTAGAGTACATGAGATGTATGGGTATTGCATAGTATAATTTTGTAGTAGATGAGATCTATTACTGAAAATTATTTGTGCGGGTAGCAGATGAAATCTGTTACCCGATGTTCATGTTGCTTACCGTGAATTTGCGTAGTCCTGATCTTGACGGCATGGTGGAATCTCACAAAGTTCTGGCAATCCGCGATCCTTTCATGCTGCTCCTGAGTATGCTGATTGACAGATCAACGAAGTGCTAACAGTTCTTTGGGTTCCACCATAGTTAAAGAAAGATGGATGTTTCGCAGACGAAAGGGCAATACAGATATGATCTGCACGGGGGTCACGCGTATGACGAAGTTTAGTATGGGGCTCGAGATTTTACTGTCTCGTGTTTCATACACCCTGGAAAGTTAATCTAGCAACTTGAATTATCATACTTGATGATGAGCGTTGGTAGCTGCGGTTTGAGTCAAAACCTTAGAAGCCACGTAAAATAAAATTTTGTATAAACCGATTAGAGGCGTCTAACTTGGTTTTGCAGGATGGTTTGCATGTGATGTGGTATAGCAAGTCTCATATTAATTTGATTATGTATGAGATGACTATATAATGTAATTAACATGACCTGCGGGTCATGATTCGGCATGATGGCTGGAGCCATATGATTGCACTTTAATGACCTGCGTGTCAACCTTATGTAATGCACTTATTTTATTAGCTATAGAGATAGCAATATTATCTGGTGCATCGACAAGGTGGTGGCAATCCTCGCGAAGGTGAACACCGACGCGAATGCCGAAGACGAAGAAATACTTGACTTCTCCATCAGGAGGGGCTATACCATATCATGCTATTATGAATTGCCTGAGATGTTTATCCCTCTTGATGCACCCTTCTTGATTGCGCGGTAGTCGCTTTTTATTAGGGTGATCTCTCACAAAAATATCAAGTAGTTAGTGTTCTCCCAAGTGTAGCACCGTCACGGCACCTATCTCTTCGGGGCATCACATGATCTCCATAGGTGCGAACGATTAGAGAAGTGTGAGGCGGGTGAGTTGAGACCTCGCAGCAAGATCACTTGGTTGTCTTGACGTTCAGGCAGGACAATCCTGAGCTCGGAACACATGCATCGAAAGATGAACAAGAATCGCATGGAGATGTGATCGGCAAGTTTGCCTACCGATTGAAGTTCACGCCATTTGAGTTCATCTCGAACCGTGACGAGGAATGGAAATGCGGGTCTTGAATCACTCATAATCAATTTTTAGAGATATTGATTTGAGTGGGAGCGCACCTTAGAATAAAATCTGTTTATTCACTAGTGCAAATATCATTATGAACAAAGTCTAAGTGAACTTGTGTTTTCCGTTGTAGATTCAAATGGCTCGCAATAGCGCGTTCAACTTAGGCCCGATGTTAGAGAAAGAGAAGTTAGCTGCGAATGGAAACAACTATGCGGACTGGGTCCGTACCCTGAGGATTGTCCTCAGGAGTGCTAAGAAAGTGTACGTGCTTGACGGACCTCTTCCACCTAAGCCGGCAGCAACAGCCGCGGCAGATATTCAAAATGTCTGGGCACTAAGGATGGTGACTTCAACTTAGTGCAGTGCCTCATGCTGTCTTGCATGAGTTCAGAGCTTCAAAAACGTTTTGAATTCCATGACTCCTTTGATATGATCAAGGAACTGGATGCTCTGTACAAGTTTAATGCACGGTCTGAATGTTTTGATATCGTCAAAACCATGTCGGAGACCAAGATGGCTGAGGGCAGTTCAGTTGGCGAACACGTGGTCAATATGATTGGCCACGCTGAGAGGCTTAAAACCCTGGAATTTCCGCTTCCAGAAGAGCATGTTATGGACATGTTGCTCGGTTCACTCCCCCCTTCTTACGAAGGTTTTGTCATGAACTACAACATGAATGGGATGAACAAAACACCTAATGAGGTGCTTGCCATGCTGAAAACTGCTGAAGGAGGACTGCGGAAAAATCGCAAGCAAGTGTTGCTTGTGAATAAAACTGCCAGTTTCAAAAAGGGCAAGCCAAAGAAGGGCAAGGGCGCTGGTAAGACCGGCTTCCAACGCAAATCTAAGGGCAAAGCCAAGAATGAAACTGAGTGCTTCTACTGCAAGGGCACAGGACACTGGAAGAGAAACTGCAAGAAGTATCTGGAAGATAAGAAGTCCGGAAAAACCGGAAAATGTATAATTGTTATACAAGTTAATGTCATTGACGTTTTGCTTGCTAGCGAAAATTCTAAGTCTTGGGTATTTGATACCGGATCGGTTGCACACATTTGCAACTCGATACAGGGGCTTCAGAAGGTGCGCAAGCTGGCAAAGAATGAAGTCGTGATGCGTGTCGGGAATGGCGCTGGGATCGCCGCTCAAGCCGTCGGCATTATGCCTCTACGTCTCCCTTCAGGATTTATTTTGGAACTAAGTAACTGTTATTTTGTTCCGTTGTTGTGTAGAAACATTATCTCTGGATCATGTTTAGTGCACGATGGGTACTCCTACAAGTCTGAGAACAATGGTTGTTCACTTTATTATAAGGATATGTTTTATGGATTTGCACCCATTGTTGGGGGCCTTTTCATACTAAATCTTGAATGTGAAAATGATGTCTTTAACGTGAATGCTAAACGCCTTAAGAAGGCTAATACCACCACCACTTTCATGTGGCACTGTCGCCTTGGCCACATCGGAAAGAAACGCATGCAAAGACTCCATAAAGATGGAGTTTTACCGTCCCTTGATTTTGAATCATTTGACACATGTGAAGCTTGCTTGATGGGAAAAATGACCAAGACGCCGTTCACGGGTCATCCTAAACGGGCAAGTGAATTATTGGAAATAATACATAGTGATGTATGTGGTCCAATGAGCACAATCGCACGGGGTGGGTATTTCTACTTCGTGACTTTTACTGATGATTTAAGTAGGTATGGCTATATCTACTTAATGAAGCATAAGTCGAAAACCTTTGAAAAGTTCAAAGAATTTCAGAATGAGGTGGAAAATCATCGTAACAAAAAGATTAAGTTCCTGCGGTCTGATCGCGGAGGCGAATATCTTAGTCACGAGTTTGGCCAACATCTGAGTGACGGTGGAATCGTTTCACAGCTTACGCCTCCCGGAACTCCACAGCGAAACGGAGTGTCGGAACGATGTAACCGAACCCTGTTAGACATGGTAAGGTCGATGATGTCTCTTACAGATCTACCGATATCTTTTTGGGGTCACGCACTACTTACTGCCACTCACACACTTAATAGAGCACCGTCTAAGTCAGTTGAGACGACACCATTTGAATTATGGTATGGGAAGAAACCCAGTGTGTCGCATCTCAGGGTTTGGGGTTGTGAGGCTTATGTAAAACGTTTACAACCAAGCAAACTTGATCCCAGATCAGACAAATGTTACTTTGTAGGTTATCCAAAAGACACCATTGGGTATTCCTTCTACAACCAGTCCGAGGGCAAAGTGTTTGTCGCAAGGTTTGGACATTTTCTCGAGAAAGAGTTTCTCGCTAAGGAATTGAGTGGGAGGACAGTACAACTTGATGAGATTAGTGAATCTTCGGCAACCGTTGATATGGCTAAGGAACCAGAAGTAATTCCGCAAATTATCCCTACAATCGAGCCGGAAGTTGTCGCATGCGATGCGGAAACTTCAAACAATGTTGTAACTGAACCGCGCAGATCAGGTAGGGCTATCCAGCCACCTGAGTGGTTTCATAACGAAATCTTCATTCTTGAAGACGATGAACCTGCGCACTACAAGGAAGCGATGGCGGGGCCTAGCTCAAGGGAATGGCACAAGGCCATGAAATCCGAAATGAAATCCATGTACGAAAACCAAGTTTGGAACTTGGAAGAACTTCCAGATGGCGTAAAACCCATTGGTTGTAAATGGATTTTCAAAAGAAAGACGGACGCGGATGGTAACATTACTATCCACAAAGCTAGACTTGTCGCGAAAGGGTTCACGCAAGTTCTAGGGGTAGACTACGACGAGACTTTCTCGCCCGTAGCTATGCTTAGGTCTGTTCGGATATTACTAGCAATTGCTGCTTATTTCGATTATGAAATATGGCAGATAGAGGTCGAAACGGCTTTCCTAAATGGAAACCTTGAAAAGGATGTATACATGATACAGCCAGAAGGTTTTGTCGATCCTAAGAATGCTGGAAAGGTATGTAAGCTTCAGAAAGCCATTTATGGTCTGAAGCAAGCATCAAGGAGCTGGAACATTCGTTTTGATGAAGTGGTCAAAGAGTTTGGCTTCATCAGGAACGATGAAGAATCTTGTGTTTACAAGAAGTTTAGTGGGAGCGCAAAAGCATTTCTAATCTTGTATGTGGACGACATATTGTTGATTGGAAATGACGTGAATTTTCTTAGCGAAATAAAAGACTCATTGAAGAAGAGTTTTTCAATGAAAGACTTAGGCGAAGCGGCATATGTATTGGGCATTAGAATCTATAGAGATAGATCAAGACGCCTGATAGCGCTTAGCCAAAGCACGTACATTGACAAGGTGTTGAAAAGGTTCAACATGGAGAACTCCAAAAAGGGCCTACTCCTCATGTCACCTGGCACATTGCTTTGCAAGAATCAGTGTCCTCGGACCCTTGATGAGCGAGTACAAATGAATGATATTCCATATGCTTCGGCAGTTGGTTCTATTATGTATGCCATGCTATGTACAAGACCGGATGTTTCCTATGCGCTAAGTGTTAACAGCTGGCACCAAGGTGATCCAGGATTGGAACACTGGGCCGCAGTCAAGGGTATTCTTAAGTACCTCAGAAGGACCAAGGATTTACTCCTTGTGTACGGAGGTGATGAAGAGCTCATTGTAAGTTGTTACACTGATGCAGGCTTCATGACTGACCCAGATGACTTTAAATCTCAATCTGGCTATGTTTTCATATTGAACGGCGGCGCAGTTGATTGGAAAAGTTCCAAACAAAAGACTGTGGCGGATTCTACAACGGAGGCGGAATATGTTGCTGCTTCAGAAGCCTCCAAGCAGGCTGTCGGAATCAAGCAATTTCTTGAAGACCTTGGTGTGGTTCCAAGTGCTCTGGACCCGGTGGAGATCTATTGTGATAATAGTGGCGCCGTGGCTCAGGCAAGGGAGCCATGTTCGCACCATAAGACAATGCATATTCAACGCAAATATAAACTCATTCGACATCATGTCGAAGAAGGTTTAGTGAAAGTACGCAAAGTTCACACGGATCTGAATGTGTCAGACCCGATGACAAAGCCTCTACCACGAGGAAAGCATGAGCAGCACCGGATAGCCATTGGTGTTAGGGAAGCCATGTAACTGGATTATGACTCTAGTGCAAGTGGGAGACTGTAGGAGATATGCCCTAGAGGCAGTAATAACAGTTATTTTGTATCTCCGAGTTTGTAATGAATGTTTATGATCCATGCTATAACTACAATGATTCTCGAGTCTACAATAACCACGAGGCTTGGAGGGAAACTCATGTGCACGTGTGGTATAATAAACGGTAAATTGTATTCCTAGTCTTGCCTCTAAGACTGGCTCAAGTATTGCAGGATGATCCTGTTTTCCTGATCATGGGCATGGCTATGCCGGCAATTTTGAGGGCACGATGTTGGTAGAACACTTGTGTTGAATCGACCCAAATTGATGTTATGCTATGAGATTCATTTTTCACAAGTTAATGGTTAAATAACACAGAGATAGTTAATGTTTGCATAATTCCTTTGACCATGAGAGTATCGAGTTCCTTCGTGCTTGCTTCGTGAACTTTGGGGTTTGTTAAACGTCATCCGTTACTGGGTGGCTATTACGGCGGCTTACGGGTTCACGGAAAAGTATGGCAAGTAACGAGATAGCTCAAGATTGGGATTTGCTCCTCTGACGATGGAGAGATATTCTCGGGCCCTCTCGGTGTTACGGTATCCATCATCGTCTGGCCAGACACAGTGTGATTTGATCACTGGGATGCCGGAACACGAAAACGAGAAAAGAGAACAAAACCGGTAACGAGGTAACTTGCATAGTGGACAAGTTGTTGATCCACGGGGATGCAGAAAATCTCACCTCGGGTGTTTGTAACATATCGCGAAGCAACAGGAATAGCACACGGCAACTGGAGGTTCACTCGAATATTTATTCGTGTGGGTATAGGGGTCAATATGGGTGTCCACGGCTCCGATGTTGATCATTGATCGGAATGTGTTCCGGGTCATGTCTATGCTTCACCGAACCTATAGGGTCACACGCTTAAGGGTCATCTATCTGCTGAATACTAGACAGGGAGTCTGAGAGAAAGTCACCGGAAAAGTTTCGGACGAAACGGAAACGTTCCGGAGAGGATATCGGAATAGTTCCGGTAAAACTGAAAAGTTGTTTAAGGGTATTCCATTAAGTCAAATTGGTTTCGGCACACGTCTGGAAATTCTTGGAGGGTGCCAGAATTGTTCTGGTAACTTCTAGGATTTTTCCGGAAGAAAAACCGGAAATGTTCCGGAGCTGCCGGAACCGGTTTGGTTGCTTTTCGCTGATGAAAATTACTAATCCGGAATTGTTTCGAAACACGTCCAAAATCATTTTTGTGGGTACTGGAATTATTCTAAGACCCACAGAAATATTTTCGGATTTAACGGTCGCGGAAAAATGTTTTCGTGAATAGTGAAAAACACTTTATGGTTACTAGTTTGGAAAGCCACCTTTTAGGACTTTAGTCAAAGTTCTAAAAGGGATTGGCTTGCAACGGAAGGAACCCCTTTTGGGGGAGCCCCCATGGGGTGGCCGGCCCAGGGTGGTGCTCCTCCTTGGAGCTCCACATGGCCTCCCATTATGCCCTTAATGCCCATCATATGTGACCTAATGCATGAGTGTTTTGGTAATTTTTGGAGGCACCCATCCCCTTGGCTTTCCTAGAAATAGAGGTGGAGAGGAGCTCTCCACACTCACTCCTTACTCTCATACACAAGCCATGCATGATCTGGCCTTCTCTCTCCCTCCCCGCGAAATAGTTTCGTAGAGCCGAAAGGCTGTCTGGGTTCCGGCAGGAACTAGTTCTGGATGGCGAAGCCCTGCCGGATAGGTGACACCGTATGTGTGCAACCCCGTAGAGAGGTGGTAGTTTCGATCTTTTGCCCGAGGGGCTGTTCGAGGGTCCTCCCGAAGGGCTGTCCGAGTTACCGTTCGAGCTTCGAGGGTCCTCCCGAAGGGCTGTCTGTGACATCGTCTGGGGGACTGTCTGATCGCCTCCCGAAGGGCTGTCCGACGAAGGAGTACATCCTCGCGGTTGGGAGGTTGTAAATCCTAGCTGCGGGGATCTGCACCGACGATCTACATCGACTCTACTTCCGCTGCGCTACGAGTCGGTAATGATCAGATCAAACTCTGTATGCAGTCTCCATAGTGGTCCTGGGCGTGCTCGCTGTACCGAATTTTTTTGTTTTCTGTCGCGTTCCCCTACAAAAACAACTATCGGGTCCAGTTGTGAGTCGAGGATAGGCTTGCACCTGGGATAAAAACCACCTATGTGGCCAAGTTGTGAGTTGAGGGTGAGCTTGTAAATGGAACGAAAAACAACTACGGTCCTAGTTACGGGTCGAAGCTGGACTTGCAACTAGGACAAAAACAAAAAAATAGTCCTAACTACGAGTCGAAGGTGGACTTGCAAGTGAGACAAACACAAAGAATGGCCCGATTGCGAGTCGAGGTGTGGCTTCCAACTGGAATGAAAACAAGTAGGAGCCCAGTTGTGAGTCGAGGGTGTACTTGCAACTGAGATGACAAAACAGGTGCGAGTCGAGTGTGGGCTTGCAACTGGGGCGTCAACAGTTGTAAGTCGGGGTGGACTTGCAACAGGGATAATAATGAAAAATATGGGGCCAGTTGCGAGTCGATGGTGGCCTTGCAACTGAGATGAAAACAACTACGGGGGTCCAATTGCGAGTCGAGGGTGGGCTTGCAACTAGGATGACAAAAACAGTTGTGAGTCAAGGGTGGCCTTACAACTGGGGTGACAACGGTTGCGAGTTGAGGGCAGACTTGCAACTGGGATAACACCCAAGAAAATAGACGGGGGTAATTGCGAGTTGAGGGTTTAGCTTGCAACTACGACAAAAGCAACTACGGGGCCCAATTCCGAGCAACTGGGACTACAAAAACAGCAGCGACTCGAGGATGGGCTTGCAACTGGGGCGACAAAAAATTAGTTGCAAGTCGAGGGTCGGCTTGCAACTAGCCACCGACAAAAACTATGGGCCTAGTTGCGAGTCGGGGATGGACTTGCAACTGAGATGAAAACAACTATGGGCCTCATTTGTGAGTCGAGAATGAGCTTACAATTGTGACAACAAACACAACTGTGAGCCACAGGTTGCGCGTCTGGGGGTGGACTTGCAACTGGGACAAAAAACACAACTACGGACCCAGTTGCGAGCCAAGGGTGGACTTGCAATTGGGACAACAACAACTATGGGTCCAGTTACGAGTCGATGATAGACATGCAAGTGGAATGAAAACAAAACCGCGGCCCAGTTGCTAATCTAGGATGGGCTTGGAACTGGGACGAAAACAACTATGGGAGCTAGTTGCGAGTCGATGGTGGACATGGAACTGGCCATGGATTTTTCCTTTCAAAAATCACCGAAGAAAAATGTAATTTTTTTCATAAATGAATCGTCTTAATATGTTTTTCTCGTGTGGTCGAATAACCCAAAAAGACTAGTGGTAAATTTCGCAAAAAATAACTTACAGAAAAGGCAAGTTTAAAATTGTTGGGTTCTTGACGATTTTAGACTCTCGTAATTATGAAAGCTTTTACTGATTAAAATTGACAAAAAAAACTACAAAAGGAATGGGACTAGTGGAAAAGGCAAAGAATAGAGAGACTTTTTTTTCTTCTGAGGATCAAGAACAAAGAGACTTGAAAGGAAAAAAAACACATGTAGATATGCCTGCACAATAAACAAAAACGAGACAAGTTCCATAAAAAAAATGAGAGACAAGTCCATTAAAGAAAAAAAACATAAAACTGAAACGTTGCACATAGTCGGAGGTGGAGTTGCAACCGGTGACAAAAATGGGTCGGCCCTGAGTTGCATATCAAGGGTGGACTTGCAACTAGGAAAAAGGTGTCGGGCCCCTCAGTTGCATGTCAAGGGTGTGCTTGCAACTAGGACAAAAAATGGGTCGAGCCCCACTTGTATATCGAGGGTGGACTTGCAACTGGGAGCCCCCAAATTGCACGTCGGGGGTGGAGTTGCAACCGGTGACAAAAATGGGTCGGCCCTTAGTTGCATATCAAGGGTGGACTTGCAACTAGGAAAAAAAGTGGGCCTGCTTGCATGTTGGGTGTGGAGTTGCAACTCGGACGAAAACGGCCCAGCAAAAGACGCGCGTGTGATTGGGCCAACAAGTGGACACTGGACGTACGACGAGACATGGGACGCGCGTGACAAAATAACCCGCAATCAAGATTTGCACAATATTTAAACCGAACAGGTTGAACGGTCAGGAACATAGATGAGACATTGCTAAATTTGTTTAGATAAAGTTCATGATTTTTAAAAAATAAAGATGGAAAATAAAAAAAGGAAAATGGAAAAGGAGAAAATAAAAATAAAAGTAAAAAACATATACTTTTTTAAAAAAAATCATGAATTTTGAAAAATGAAAACGGAAACGAAGAAAACCCAAGAGGAAAGTCACGGAAAAAAGACATGCAACCATTCAACAGATTTTTTTTTTAAATACACAGACAAGCCTAGTGTTGCACAGACAAGTGACTTGCATCTTCCCATTCTCGTGCATTGCTTTGAAAAAACAACAACTCAAAAAAAAAAGTGCAGCTCACAAGCACAGAGACATCACCGTTGGGCTTGGCCCAGGTAAGACAAGGTAACGCAGACAATCTGGGAACAAACGCAGCTAAAAAAAATAGCTGCGCGGGACATACGTGTACGGGCTACAGCTGCACCAATCTTGTAGCAAGTTTGATCATGTGGTGGTGAAGTTAGATGTGACGTAGCTAAATTTTATCTAGATGTGATTTAGCAATTCCGATATTGAATACCACATACTCTCTTCGTTCCAAAATAAGTGTCTCAACCTTAGTATAACTTTATAGGGAGTATATCCGAGTACAATATGTATGTATTTTAACACGAATGGTTGGCGGATGCTTCCCCGGATGCTAGAAAAGACTTTGGAGTGCATTCACGCCATGGTAGCCTCAGAGTTTCCTGATGCTTTGAATAAAATGCAATATTTCCCTGCTAAAAAAAACAACAACAAACGTGCAACGCATCGCATTATATGGGTGCAAAATGTCTACGCCGCAGCGCCTTCTTCCGCGTGGCCAGAGTCAGTAAACGAGAAGCCCGTGCCTCGCAGGGCGTTGTCGACGATCCCGTCCAGGGTCGCCGCCATGGCTGGCGTCATGTGGCTGCGCCAGTCGCCGACCACGCCCTTCCTGAAGAATGCGTCGTTGGAGACGATGGGCATCGCCGGCGCGCCGTTCCTGTTCACCTCCAGGTTCCGCAGCTTCTCCAGGCTGCACAGCTCCAGGATGGCGCCCACCACGCCGGCGTCCTCCTCCGCCGCCGTGAAAGGGCACCCCAGGAACCGCGCCAGCCTCCGGACGTTGCCCGGCGGGTCGCGCAGCATCTCCTCGTACCTGAGGAAGAGCACCTTGTCCGGGCGATCCCTGCTCGCCTCCCAGTACTCGGTCGCCTGCCGCCACACCGGCCCGGACCCGTTGCGGCCCTCGCAGAACACCTCGAACAGCTCGGCGAAGTCCAGATCCTTGGGCTGGTCGTCGCCGGTGCCGTTGTGGGCGACTAGCTTCTTGAGGAACCAGTACCACGACACCAGCACGTCCTTGGGGTCACGGCAGATGTACACGATCCGGCAGCCGCCAGTGACGCGCTCCGGCAGCTGGGAGTAGGCCCAGTGGGTGGCGAGCACGCGCGGCGGGGACGGGCACGCGGCGGCGAGGACGCCGCGCGCCTCGTCGACGGAGCGGTCGAAGAAGACGCCTTCCAGGAACCTGACGCAGCCGTGCGGGTTGCGGTCGAGGAGTGGGTGGTCGGCAGACGACGGCGGGTGCGCGGCGCGGTGCACGGTGGCGAAGGCGAGGGCCTTGAGCCACGTGGTGCCGGACTTGGGGCAGGTGACCAGGAGCACGTCGCCGGGCGCCGGCTCGAAGTGGTCGTTGAAGGCCGCCAGAGCCGGCAGGAACCGCTCGGGCACCCAGAACCCGCGGTACCTGCGATGCACGAACGGCGGCCACCGCGTCTCCAGCGGCAGGGTCGGGATGACCTCGACCACGTTGTGTGTGTGCAGGGTGGGATGCTCATGCTCGCCGTCTGCGGCGGCCAGCGCCGATGTCTCCTCCATGGCGACGCCGCTCTTGGCCATAGTGCCCTGACTCTGATGGCGAGTAGAGTATATATTACTCCCTCCGTTCCAAAATATAGTGCGTCCTCGGTTTCCGTGCTTCAACTTTGACCATAAATTTGACCAACGAGACCGACTGCGGCGGGGGCAAAAATTATATAATTGAAAACTTCTTTCGAATACGAATTCACTGGTATAATTTTCGCCCCCTGCACAGTCGGTCTCGTTGGTTAAATTTATGGTCAAAGTTGAACCTCGGGAAGCGCGGACGCACTATATTTTGGAACGGAGGGAGTATGTTAGTATAGGTACGGTGCTTGACTGCTTGCGCTGTACACGAGAGTATGGGAATCGCCAGCCTCATGGCAAATCTGATTATGTGTACAAAAAATATTCATAATGTATCTTCATGATCTGCCGAAATTTGTCGGCATTTTTCAGATCTGCAGAATGCTGACACAATTTTTCAGATCTGCAAAAATATTCATAATGTATCTTCATGATCTGCAGAATGCGGACACAATTCTGTAGAATGCCGAGACAAGCCAATCTTCAAAGATGCTCGTATCTTGGAAAACTGTTTAAAATCCTGACACTAGTTATATTTTACAGATTTTACACGAGTTATTAATACTAGTTATATACTCCATGGACGCGTATCTGTTGCACACCTGCACCCTGCCTGCCCTGCCATCGATCGTACGCCATGGACGCGCTACGACCACAGACAGGCTCAGCAAGCAACGGCGATGGCAAGCCACAGCCACACGTCCTCGTCGTGCCGTACCCAGCGCAGGGCCATCTGCTACCTCTCATCGACCTGGTGGTGCTGCTCGCCGGACGGGGGCTCGCGCTCACCGTCGCCGTCACGCCAGGCAACGTACGGCTCCTCGCCGCATTGCCGCCGTCCGTCGCCACCGTCGTGCTGCCGTTTCCGTCCGCGCCTTTCCTCCCGGCCGGATGCGGCGAGAACACCAAGGACCTTCCGGCGGACCTCTTCCGGCCGTTCATGGCGTCCCTGGTGGCCCTCTCGGCGCCGCTCCTCACCTGGTGCAAGGCCCAGCCCCGTCCCGTCACGTCCATTCTCTCCGATCTGTTCATGGGCTGGACGCTTCCGCTCGCCGACGAGCTCGGCGTGCCGCACGTGGCCTTCTCGCCCACCAGCGTCCACTACCTCGCATTCACTCGCTCCCTCTGGCGCCGCATGCCGACGGGGCATGACGGGGACGGCGACGAGAGGGTGGTCACCTTCCCGGAGCTGCCCGGCTCGCCTAGCATCCCGTGGCGCCGCCTGTCGTGGCTGTTCCGGATGCATGTGGCCGGCGACGAGGTCTCCGAGACTATCCGGCAGATCCTGCTGTGGAGCGTAGAAAGCTCCTGCTTTGTGGTCAACTCGTTCGCGGCACTCGAGGCCGGATGCTTCACGGACGCGCTGGCGGCTAAGCGGGTGTTCATGGTGGGCCCGCTGTCGGAAGCCGCCGCGCTGCACCGCGGCGGGGAGACCGCGGAGGTGTGCGCGTGGCTGGACGCGTTCGACGACGGCTCCGTCGTGTACATCAGCTTCGGGTCACAGGAGGCGCTGTCGCCGGCGCAGGCGGCGTGCGTGGCCGAAGCTCTGAGGCTGAGCCCGACTGCCGCGTTCGTCTGGGTGGCGAGGAGCGGCACCGTCGTGCCGGAGGGGTTCGAGGCGGCCACGGCATCGCGCGGGACGGTGATCCGGGCTTGGGCGCCGCAGCTGGACATCCTGCGCCACCGCGCCGTGGGGTGGTCCCTCACGCACTGCGGCTCGACCTCGGTGATGGAGACGGTCGCCGCCGGCGTGGCCATGCTCACGTGGCCAATGTCCGCCAACCAGTTCACGTGCGCATGGGTGGTCGCGCAGGCCGGCGTGACCGTGCCGGTGGCAGAGGGCGCCGAGACCGTACCAGACGTCGAGAAGGTGGCCAACGCCATCTCCACTGCTGTCGCGTCAAAAGAGGGGGAGTCCACGAGGAGGCGCGCGGTGGAGCTCGGTCGGAAGGCGGTCGCCGCGGTGGCGGCCGGCGGAACGTCGTACAATGACTTGGAAGAGTTGGTGTGTGCGCTAAGTGATGTCCACGTGGTATCATCATGCACGGTTGAATAGCTTGTTTTTCCATAATCTATGTACATTTCACACCGACGACACCCTTTTCGGTTCCAAATCATTAATGTATCAATCCACCTTGTTTTTCTTCATTTATCTATAACCAAGTGTGCGCGGCTGGATTACTTATACATGTGTTTTAATTTTCATAAGGTCTATAGTGTGCAATTTTAGCCATCATATTTGATATTAATATGCTTTTCAGAAATTAGTAAGGGCGTCTCCAACGCTACCCTCTAAAATGGACACATCATTCCTACGCAGACCACATCCGGACGCATCCACGGACAGGATACGGGAGCCGGTCATCCAACCATGTCTCTCAAATAGGCATCAAATCCGGACAACTCATATTTGGATTGCCTTCACGTCTTACTTTTTAAAGTTCGGCTAATTTGTAGAAAAAAAATATCAACCTCTACAATAGCAACTATATAGACTTACGAAAATATTTTATGGCATATCTACTAGTATTGGTGTGCTATTATAGATGCTAATATTTTTTATGAACTTGATTAAACTTAAGAACGTACAACTTACAACAATTCAAATACCACTTAACATTTTGAGATCGACGGGGTATTGTTTTTTAATCTTGGGCAACCCATATGTTGTTCTCTTTGTGAGATGATTCCTTTTTTACTCAGTTTATAGTTGTTTAGATTTACCTATTAATAAAAAATTCTATTTGAGAAGTCTATTGCCAATTTAAAAATGGAGTCCAGATAAGTAATCTAGGAAGGAAATTAAAATTGTGAGGCATCAAGTATACGAACTATTTCATCGTTATTCACATGACGCCTGTGAAATACTATTTATTGGTGTGGATTAAAACATTTTTTCTAAATATTTCAACCGTAAAATTGGCCTCTCTATTACTGGCGTGGCGAAGCGTTCATACCCGTCTCAAGGAACCACCATAGTACTCCCTCCATTTCTGTATACAAGGTCACTTCGTTTTTCATTCCAAAATTTGACTTATAATTTTGGTCAACAAAATATGAACTATATGTCAAAAATATATCATCGAAAAGTTCTTTCAAATGTGCATCCAACCAATGACATACTTTTTGTGGCATATAACCCACTTTTTGTTGGTAAAACTAATGGTCAAAGTTAGACATTGAAATATGAACTGGCCTTGTATACTGAAATGGAGGGAGTACTAGTCATCTAAATTTCAATGCTCACAATTCAAACATTAATTTCTATCGTTCATGTAATGGTAAAATATTCTAATATCTTTAGTATTAAAGTGGAATTGGTGAAGATGGTACTTCCACCTTGTAACACCCCCTTGTAATATGCTACAGTGATCATCTTCTAATCATGCCTAGTCATCTTCATTTGCGGTGCTAAATCATCATTTGTTCATATCTCATTTCAAATTCCACTTTAAACCAAAAATTCAAAATGCAAGTCAAAATAAAATTTGATCAAATTTTAAAACAAAATAGTTTACAGTATTGTAAATAATCTCAAAGCTATTGTAAAAATAAAAACAACATTAATTGAATTCCAAATTTACCTTAACATCCAAAAAACAGTAACAATAACAGCTCGTTTAATCCAATTGCATTTAAATAAAATTCAAATGAAATTATATTGCCTCCAAACTTTTTGTGGCAGTGCTCCATATTGCCTAGTATTTAAGTGAACAAGTTGCACATTTTTGCAAAAGTCATTTGGGTCAAGAATTAATGCAAGACAGAAGTTATAAAAGGAAAACAGAAAAGAAACGAAAAAGAAAAGAGGAAAACCTACTGTGCCCTCGGCCTATTGCTACAGTGCAGGCCCAGCCTACTCGCACGGTCCTCTTCTACCTGCTTCCGCGCCGTGTCGCCCGCGCGCTCGCCGCGGCCGGCGCTGCCGCACTCGTCGACGCCTCCCCGGTCAGGTGGGCGGATAAGGGAGGAACGCCAACCACTCCCCCTGGACGCCCCGGCCACCTCCTTTCTCCCTTACACTCGCTCTCTCTCTTAGACCCGAGCTTCCCCGAACGCAGTCGCCGCCGTGCCATCGTCGTATGCACGGCCAAGAGCCACCCCGCGCAGCCTCGACCTGTCCAGGAGGATCGTCGGCATCGACCACTTCGCCTGCGAGCAACAGATCGAGCAGGGACGCCCTCATCCGTTGGCATCGAGCTCTGCTCCGCCGCTGCATCCCGGCGGCCGCCGACGTCGATTCGCCGCCCGCAGACCTTCCTCGGCCACCCCGTGCGGCTCCTCATCACCGCTGTGAGGCGCCCTCCTTTCCCATTCGATTCTGCTCTATGCCCGTAGCTGTAGCGCCGCTGCCGTGGTCGATTTGCTCCGGCCGCCGCCGCGAGCTCGCTTCCAGCGAGCTCGGGCCTCCCCGCGTTCAGCCGCTAGCGCCACTGGATGCGGCACATCCCCAGCTCTCCGTAGCACCCTTCCGCACGTCGAATGACCGCCGGACGGCGAAACCCGTGGCCCTCCGCCGTGCACTGTGGTCACCGGCGGCTAGCTGCCGGCGGTGTGACGTGGCCGGGTAGTTAGGGTTAAACACGTGCTTAAGTTAACTCCAGTGAGGCTGACAGTGGGTCCCGCGAGATTAGTTAGCTAGCTAATTATTTTGGGTTAAAGTTAAAGTAAACCCGGTGGCCCCACGTGTCAGGTTTGACCCTGCCCAGTCAGCGTTGACCGGGCCCAGTCGTCAGTGACTGTGGCCAGCTGACAGGTGGGTCCCACTGGACCTTTGACCAGTCAACGTTGACCCAGTCAACTGCTGACTGCGCAGTTGACTGGGCCCACTGTCAGCCACTCAGGCACAATGCTGGGTACACTTCTGTGTACCCATAGCATTTTAATGTTTTATTTCGAAATTATTAATAATTCAGAAAATCCAGAAAATGATAAAAACTTTGAAAAATCATATAAAATAAACCGTAACTCGGATGAAAATAATTTATATATGAAAAATGATCAGAAAAATCTAGCGATTCCGAATATGTCATCTGCACTCATGTTACAACCCTCTAAGTAGGTGAACCTGTAACTTTTGGCCTGTTTCTGATAGATGAATAGTACATGGCTTCGGTAAAATAATTCCAAATAAATTCCTAAAACATCTAAAATATTCGGAGATGCAGTATATCACCCCTGCATATCATTTAGGCATGTCGTGCATAGTGATTGCATTTGTATGCTTGTATTTATCTGTTTCTTCCCCCTCCTCTCTCCGGTAGACTCCGAGACTGCTGCCGAACCGGGGATCGACTACACCGTTGAAGATTCCTTTTCGCCTGCAGAGCAACCAGGCAAGCAAACCCCCTTGAGCATGCCTATATCACCTATTCTTTCTCCCTCCTGCTTGCATTAGAATTTGCTACTGCTTTTGATTGATCCTATTCTGATGCATAGCCTGATTTTGTAAACTGTTATTGATACTTTACCTGTTATCCTAAATGCTTAGTATAGGTTGGATGGAGATCCATCTATGGCCACTCTTCCTTGTCCCAGTTGCCCCGCTTAGTTACCAGTGCCCTGATCGATGTGATCGACAGGCTGAGACCAGCACATCACCACACAACCCCCTAAGTTGCTCGACTCTGCAGAGCTAATATCGAGTGCCAAGGGTGATACCTCTTATCTCACTCCAGATGTTGCCTCTGTGTTACAGCTAGTTGGTCGTGGGTTAACGAGGGTGATTCCTCTTTCACCACCTCCGATGAAGCTTCTGTCGTGCGACCCCGCAAGTGTGAAGGCCATCGAGGGTGATTCCTCCGGGTTCAACTTGACGGATACATCGAGTGGGAATCCAACGAGGGTGATTACTCGGATTCCTCCTTGATGCTATGGACACACGGGTACTTTGACTTTAATATTGATACTTGTTAAGTCGGGTCGACCCCGAGGGGTACCCGCGAGAGATACACATGAAAGTCGGGCAGGCCCGGAGAGCACCCGCGAGAGTTACGGTGGCGGCTGGCTGTTTAGTTGTACCACCCAGGTTGTGGTGGTAGCTCCGGACTTGTCCCAACAGCCGTCACTAAAATTATTAATGCACTTACGGATTTGGGTATTGATCTGAGTTGGCCACTGGCCTATACGCACTACAACCACGCGGGACAATGGTTTAATGGGGCCCTCGGCGCCGTATGTATCAGCCGAAAGCTTTGTCAGACGTCCAGTTCAGCATTGCGGCCGGGACGGACCGGCGCCATCCAGGACAGGGGTGGTGCCATGCTTCACCCTGCACGCAACGACCCGGAGTGCACAGGGCGATGGGCCCAAGACCCCTGAGCACTTAGGATGTAGACCGACGGGGACCTCTCTGCTGAGCTCTAGGTAGGGTTGCGGTGTGTCGATCAGCCGAGGCCGGGCATGACCCAGGAAAGTGTGTCCGGCCAGAGTTAATCGAGCGTGTTGGGTAACAGTAGTGCACCCCTGCAGGGAAGATTATCTATTCGAATAGCCGTGTCCACGGTAACAGGACGCTCAGTGTTGTATCCCGATCTATTACAACTTGAACTGGATACATGTTATTTAATTGTAAGCTCCGGGATCGCTTTCTCGCAGGGAGTCGAGGAAGGATCCCTAGGCTTTGCTACCACATGTTTGTTGCTTTACTATATACTACTAATCTGTCCTCTTCTAATGCTGCAAGACGTTGAAGATGCTAGTCTTCGATAGGCTAGGCCTTTTTCCCTATTCTGGCATTTCTGCAGTATAGTCCACAGATACAGCCCCTTCCCTTTGATACCGATGCATACTTAACATAGTTTTGATGTAAGTCTTGCGAGTACTTTGGATGAGTACTCACGGTTGCTTTGCTACCTCTTTTCCCCATACCCGGTTGTTGCGAGCAGATGGCGGAGCCCTGGAGCTAGCTATTTCCGTCGACGACTACGACTACCCCCGGCGGAGCCTGCTGCTGCGTGGAGATCGACGACCAGGAGTAGTTTAGGAGGCTCCCAGGCAGGAGGCCTGCGCCTTTTCGATCGGAGTCGTTGTTTGTTTTTTGCCTTCTTAAGGCATCCTTGTTTAACTTGGTGTCTGTACTCAGATACTTTTGTGTTGCTACCGCTAACGCTTGTATGCGAGCTTGTGTATTCGAGCCCTCGAGGCCCCTGGCTTGTAACTTAAAGCTTGTATTATTTTATTTTGTGTTTAGAGTTGTGTTGTGATATCTTTCCGTGAGTCCTTAGGCTTGATCATGTGCATTTGCGTGAATGATTAGTGCACGATTAAGTCGGGGGCGTCATACTCCTCCTTCACTTGTCAACGTTAGGATAAAACGGAAAAGCAGTTTGGAAGAAAATCTTACACACGTGACTCCAAAAGGCTATTCCACTACCGCAATAAAAAGAACCCAACAAATTTTGTGAACTGCCTCGGCCGAAACAGCCCAACAAGTTTATTTCCCAACAAACCCCCGGAAACTAGCACAGACGGCAGATTGCATCGTTTACCAGAAAGAAAATTATCCGGTTGTCTTATGGACAAAGACACTATTTCTGATTTCCAAACTTTATAAGAAACACAGAGATGGAACGGTGCGAATAGTATCGACAAATATTACAGAAAACTTTATTGTCTAAACTGTCTGCAAATGCAAGACATTATTCGGTAGCAAACCATACCAAAGCATACATCCAACATCCTGCTTTATTTCTATCGGGTGGGCGGGCATTCAAGGGTAGACTTCAATGATGGATCGAAATCCTAACATTGGAGTGATCTTATAGTCCCTGAATCCGGCTTCAAGGAAAATCTTCCTCCACTGCTGCTCGTCTCGCTCGCCCCCGTCAACACGCATCATCTGGACATGAAATAGAACCTGCGTCTCCCTAAGAAGGACATCATCCTGCGACATCCCCAAGTCTATCACGACATCGACGATTATCACCTTCCCTCCGGCACCTCTACTGGTTATTGCTTCTTTGCACCGTCGTAGTACCTTGACAGCATCTTCATCCTGCCACAAGCACAAAACCCACTGCAAAGAGGAAGAAGACGTCTCGTTCAACATATTATATGTAATATAGTAACTGAAGGAAAAAAAAAAACAAGATGCCGTGTCCTGTGTGTACCTTGAGTAGAACAACGTCTGCTGGTGGCACATACTCAAACAAATCGCCAGCAACAAACTCAACATTGCCGATGGCAGGTGCCCCCGCGATCGCGTCTGGGAGGTCAAGCACAGTGCACTTGATGTGAGGGAACGCTTTAGCGATGGTTTCCGCCGTGGCACCATGGGCACCGCCAGCGTCAACGAGGGAGCTCACGCCCTCAAAGATGTTGCAGTGATCCTTGATGATGGTTTCCATGAGGAGGCGGCTATCGGAGATCATGCCAACGTTGAACACACCACGCGTGCCCTTCTTCGCCGTCATCTCCTCCCGCGTGCACCCATGCGCCACCTCAAAGAGTGTGAGGGCCGAGGCTCTCTCATCAGTTAACCACTCCCCTATGCTGCAGAGAGCAGTCAAGGACAGCGGATCCACGAGCACGCGCACGATGGGGGACTGGGTGCACGAGCTATCCTCCAAGAGGGGCGAGTGCGTTGAAGACCACGCGGGCGCCATGATAGTTATGTTTTTGTATCAGCAACTCTGCTATGGTCCTGGGGTTCTTATATACTCTCGTACAATTCGGTGCTCCATCGGCCTTCCATCTTACTACAATAAGCCTTGCTTGAACGTAGCCAAAATGATTGCGCAACCACCATTATCTATCTACCTGGATGTATGTATCTTTCTGGAATCTGGACGGACGTGGATATATTGGCAAGCCGAGACGAAAGCATGCCCACGCCGGTCGACATGGGACAAGCTGGCTAAAGTCACTCTAATGTCCTGCTTCATCCATCCGTTTTTCTGAGCGGTTGGATCTGGTTTTTCCCTCCATACCCGACGCAATTTTTTCTGGACTGCACCCCCTCCGCTTGATCGATCACGGCGCACGAGCACAGGGGAGTGGCTGGCTTAGGAAATTAAAAGGAGTGGACTAGTACACTTTGTGAGCAGACAAATTCAGCACACCAAGGCCCTGATTGGATTCGTCGTTTCATAGCGATATACACTTGTAAAATATACAGACCTCCGTCCGAGTCGTTTTTTTTCCAGATGGAAACCACGCTGTGGCCTGTGAAATACACCTGTAAAATAATACGGGTGTAAAATGTTACACCCATACCAAGGGGAGCCCAAGCATTCGCCCGGCCGTGCCATGGGGCGTGGAGCGTGGCACGAGAAGCTGCACCTTTGCTCGTGGAATGTAAGCGATTTAGGTGTATTGCCACGCAAAATTCCAGCGCGACACCACGATAACCGTCGTGCTTTCGTGACGACGAACGATTGCTTTACGAGCAAATCAACAAAGATTTCCTCGTTTTCGTGGAGGAGAGACGGCCATTTTTCAGCGCAAAACGGCAAAGATCAACCAAGACCCATGGCTGCTAGGGCTTGGCAGAGAAAACGAACAAAAAACAAACGTAGATAAAAAAGTAGTGTATTTTTATTGAATAGATCGATTGTTGTCCTCAATCGGCCACGGCCTTACATTTATATTGGCACGCTGGACTTGGCGTATACAATTCCAAAGCTAAACCGACTAGAATCTGGCCATCTTAATTGGATCACCGCGTATAGCATGATTACCATATATATAGCGCTTTACGTTTTTAATCGGCAAGCTAACCCGCATAGCTTGACCCCTCTTGGCCATATTCACCTATAAGCACTCATTATCTTGCCTTTTATGAATAAAATATTCTGGCCACGTCGCTAATCACAACACATAATGGTGATCACGTATGAATCATATTTCTCACTCTCACGTGTATTTCTGCATGTTGCACTTTCCCTTACGTAACTCCACCCATAGCATTGCAATCTTCAGCTTGACCTCTGAACCTTGTTAGGACTTGTCCTAGGTAGCATCAATACCCTGAGGCTGGGTAGGACCTGTCCCAAGTATCCTCTTGTCCATGAAAATTCCTGTTGCAATCTTTAAACAAAATACTAACTGATTAGCTTGAATGACTATTAATTAATTTGGCCTATCACCAAACTACTAGCCAAATTATGCCATGAACAAGGTGATGCCGATAAATGCAAGGAAATCTTACCTGATCCTTTACTTCTTAAGCCGCAGCTTCTCCTTCTCCAGGAAACAAAATTCGCCTCCCGAAACACGCAAAATATAAGATTATATTAATTTTAGACCATGAAAACTTATTTTGTTTTTGACCATGTCAAAAATATCGCATCTGACCATGGAACCTTTATTTATTTTTTTACTATGAAATTTTTACTTGTGCCTACCATGGCACACACTTTTTTATGAACTTAGCATGTCAAATTTATTTTGTACAAAATCTCCAAATTTTGCCATGTCACTATTTACAATGTGCACATAATTGCCATGATTTTTTTACAAAAAATATAGGAAAAGTAAATTTTCAACGACATAAAAAGCATCGCAATTTTATTACCTAGATCATGGTAAAAAGATCAATGGCATGACAATTTTATTATTTCGACCATGGCAAATTTTGTATGTGTGCTTTTTATGTCACAATATACAAAATTCTGAACATGGCAATATATTATATGTAATTTTCGAATTCATATCTACATGGTTGTTTTATTTCAAAAAGGATGGCAACTTTTGCATATGCTTTTTTAGCCCGGGTTGAAATTACTAGCTTTTTAAGACTTGGTTTTTTCTGTGCGTAAGTTGGGACTCTTTTTTTACTGGGACATTTTTTAGCAATAAGTTTTTCTCATGAACGGGTTTTGCGTTGGGGCGTCATTCCCATCAATGTTTTTTATTTGTTCGCTGGAGGGTCCTCTCAGATCGAACGTCGGGTCGATATTAGAGTCCTACAATGCTTTCGTTATGCACTATAAGCTCCGCTCCCTTGTGGTTACCAGACCCCCGTCTCTCCTTGCAACACCACCCACACCGTTTCGTCGTCGCCTCCGGTTTTTTGAATTTTTACAGTATAGCCGTTGCCAATGTTAACCATCTACAGGTTTCCTTTTTAGAACGGTTAACTATCTCTAGGAGACATAGAGAACAACTAAACTCATTCAGATCGTCCCATTATCATGTTAACAAAATCAGGACTAGGATTCTCTGATAGTACCAGCCCAGTCAGTCGTGGCCGCGGGAGCTTTTGGTTCCATTTTTTATGTTTTTCTATTTACTTTTTTATTTTTGGTTTTCTTTTGTTTCTACACTGCTTTTCTTTGGTTTCCTGTTTTTCTCTGGTTTCGTTGTTTCTTTCAAAGTATTTATTGCTTTTTTTTCTGTTCTTTCTCTTTTTCGTTGTTTTTTTTCTCGGTTTCACTAGGTTTTCTGCTTTTCTTTTTTTCTTTCTTTGTTTTTCTTTGTTTCCGTTCAAGTTTTCTGTGTTTCGTTCTTGGGTTTTACTGTTTCCAGTCTTTTGCATTTGTTTTCTTCGGTTTTCAATTTATTTTTTTGTTTCTTTTATTTTTCAAATAAGTTATTAACATTTTTTCAAATATATATATTTGATGTATAATTTTCTTTAATACACACCGTACATTTTTTTCGTATACATCAACAACATTTTTATACATGTTTACTACTTTTAAAGTACATGATTAACATTTTTTAAAATATATGTGGTTGATGATTATTATTTTCATACATATTGTACATTTTTTATACATCTGGAACATTTTTATACATATTTAATAACTTTCAAATACATGATTAATTTTTTTTTGAAAATTTATAATTGATGACAACTTTCTTCATACACATTGTACATGTTCGTTATGTATATATATAGGAGTAGGATTTTCTATCATAACTTACCACAAAATTAATCATGGTTTTTGACGGTGTAGAAGTTCCCAAAAAATCTGAAAAAAAATACTAAAACAACACACCTATATTATAACATGATCCAATGGAGCGATTGAAAAAATACAACGGTATGTGTCCTAGACAAAAAAACAAATAGTACAGTATATATTTATATCGCAGTGAGCTGAGACGATTGTGTTTTTGCCGACGAACCATAAATGCATATTTTCACAATCACTCTGTTGGATCATCTTATTATATTAGAGTGATGCTCCACTATTTATTTCATATTTTTTGATAACTTTTAAACCATTAAAAGCATAACGAGAATAAGTTCTATGGTAAGCTATGATAGAACCGTTTGGGACACGTAGGTGCCTGGGCACCTTACCTCGTAGCCGTTAGATGGTGAATTGATGTATGACGCTCGTGTTGATATTGTAAACCATTAATGTGATTCTATATGACATTAATTAATAACTATGGTAAGCATGCGTGCATGCATGGCAACCATTTATGGTTTAAATTAATGGATAGTCATCAATGCATTAAATTTTCCAAATTTCAAAGCATGAACTTGTAGTAAGGCTGCTCATAGTGGGAGTAACCTACTTTAGTAACATAACGCACCTCAAGCTAAATTTACATATGTGGCATGTAGTTAATGAGAAGAGAGATGGTTGTGTTAACATAATTTGTTAACACACCCCGAATAAATGAAGACTTGCATGTTGCCACAAATATGTTAGTACCCATTATGAAGGTAGTAACATAGACTAGTAATATATGCATGTTAGTAATCTAAGTTACTCCTACGGACCTAGATGTATTTTTTTACTTCTAGTGTTCTTTGTACTAACTTGACAGCTGATGAATAGATTGGAAGTTATCCTTGCAAAAAAAAAAAGTTACTCCCCACTATGACTAGCCTAAGCACTACTAGAAATCCCCTTATTTCCGACGGTGAACTCACCGTCGGATATTTTTGTTCCCCGTCGAATAACACTAAAACCGACAGTATACCGTCGGCAATCTACCGTCGGCTATGCTTCGACGGCCATTACACCAATGGCCGACGGTACGGTCGGGTAATAGCTTTGCCCACGGTTATAGGCCGACGGTGAGCCGTCGGACATGTTAAGCCCACCAGCTGTCTTGCACTATCCCGACGACGCATATAGCCGATGGTTTCCCATCAGGTATTTATTGTCCAAGGGTTATTGCTTCCTGTCGGTTTTCGTAATAGTCGACGGTATATTTGAACCGTCGGAGGTAGTCATGACTATGAGGAGAACCAAACCGTCAGTTAGTACAATGGTCGATAGTGCACACATCCCTTCGGGGATCCATTTAGTTGAGGGGCAAGTGAACACCGTCAATTTATATATTAACCAACAATCTGTAGTCCCCTTTGGCTGATCGTATACCCGAGGGCATTACTCCACCTCTCATACATTACTTTCTCCAAGGGGTGTTGCGCTATATCAGAAGTACAATGGCCAATATTTCATAATACTAGCATATATATCAAATAAATCTCATACACAGGCACATGCCAATGTTCATATATATTATATTTAGCATATCCCCAAAAAGTGTTGAGTTGCATCGAAATCACATTAACCAGAATCATCCATCTAGGAAATATCAAATGCAGAACATAAGGGTCACTTTTTACATAAGCTAAATTGTCCACTAAGATAAAAAATCATAAGCTAAAGTGTTTCAAATATCTAGCTGAACATCAGTTTGGCATGACTTGAACATCATCAAATTTATATCCGATCATCGCCATAGTTATCATATTGCTCACCAGCAATCATCACCATAGTAGTTATCATATGGCTGACCACCATAGTTATCATACGGATCATCACCATAGTAATCATCATCACCATACAGATCTCCCGCACCATAGTTATCTTCTCCCTCCTTGCCATAGGTGCCATCATCGCCATCATCATCATCATCATCATTTCCACGACTTTGACTGCCTCCTGTCCTGCTTCCCATTCCCTAAGAAATGATAATAATAGTTGTAAGTGAGACAAAAAATATATAATGTGGCTAAAATTTAAGTGAGCTAATCGACAGGTTAGCTGCTAGCTGCTATCTAACTTTACAAGTTAGTGTCTAAAGTACAATTGGATACGCACGAACAATAGTGGGAATGCCACATCTACATAACGATGATGAACTACAAAATATTAACATGGTCTCAAGTTTTATTAAATATACATGGTCTTTAAATCACTCTGTGATGAATCAAACACATTAATTCTTAGGGAAACAGAGAAGCAGAACAAACAACCATATGAACTCTCCTGTTTTTTTTAAGCACTCGTCAAGGGACTAATGAGGTGCTTCTACATGATCTATCAGTACTAAATATCAGGTGACGGAAGGCAAACAGTTAATTATGGAAATAGTTAAAGTGCAAACATGAGTTCCATGCCAGGGCAACACTATTTAGTTCTGCACTGTGATACATATATTTCCCAAATTATACAACATATTTCTTCCACTTTGCTAAAGCACACATTAATGTTCAGTTAAATAAATGATCTATATTTCAACACGGCCACATGTAAGCATCAGGAAACTTATGGGCACTCAGTTGAAAATCTTTTCTTCTGATACATTCCTACTATTTCAAGAGATCATGACCATAGTCAAAGAAAAATGAGCTAGTTAACTATGAACTGCTTTATTTGTTGCCCAATTTGACTTGCCGAAGATACTAAGATAAAAGAAATGTATTCAAGATTGTTTCAACGTTCATGCATGATAGTCTAACACTAACATACAACCTTGACCCTTCAACGAGCCAAAAGGTCAAAATCATATGACTGATGTGTATAACACAAACAGATCATCCAGTTTGAATTAAAATGTGACACCGACACCACCTGAGACTGATATTCCAGGTGAAATTTGAGATAATTCACGCGCACATGGAAAATGAGTACAAGATTACAGGTTGCGTCAACTCTACAGAAATCATGCAACATTGTGTGATTGCTTAGCACACCATTGCAAACAAGATTACAGGTTTTGTCAACTCTACAGAAATCATGCAACATTATGTGATTGCTTAGCACACAACTGCAACAAGATATATCCATCACAGTCGAGGGGTAGAAGTACGTGAAGGTTTTAGAGTCCTTTTTGCTAGGTACAAATTCGTCAAAGCGAAGCATTTAAAATCTAAATAATGGACCAAGCCCTTTAGTGCATTGACATGATAGGATATTTCAGTAACATAAACGAACCAAACTCCACTTGTGGTCAGTCAAGTGCCTAACAGAATTTCTCTTCAGCTTTTAGTTAAGGGTGTCTTCAGAATCGAAGCAGAGAGCAAAGAGAAATACAAAAATGGAGGAACAATGAGGGGTCATTGCCAGACTTGTAGGCACAATGACAATGAGCTAACCTTTTCGGTTTGGTGTTGAGGCACATCACCTCGTTCCCTCTCAAATCCGCCTTCAGAATATGATGTGGACTATGTATCATAGACAAAAGAAACATTAATTAATGGTTCCATTGCTGGAAGCATACTATCGAGATGGGTTTAACTTACCAAATCACGTGTTGCGGATTGCATTATGCCATCAAAGTCGACTCCCCCTTTCTCAGCCAAAGACTATAAACATCAACATGTCAGCACAAACCTATTCACTTAGACTCCAATTTATAAGAGAAGACAAGATTACCTGAACAACAAGCTCAATGCCTCGAAGTCTCTTGATTTCCCGCTGCAAATATTTGTTCTCTCTTTCTAGACGATCCTCCTTAGCAGACTGCCCCGGTTGTGAGTGAGGCCATCACCCTTTTAGACTTAAACTTCGCCTTCTCTGCTTTGCTAAATAACTCATTAGCAATTCCCAGCCTGCCATGTGGCATTCTACCTGCTTCTTCATAGATGATTTGTCCATCTAAATCTGGGTGCTCCTCTTCCCAATTTTCTCCATGGGCACTTGTCATTGCGTTATCAAAATCCTCCTTTTTAAATTAATTGTAAACTGCAGTGTTATGTATATAGTTTCATGATGATTATAATGAACCAAGTCATAAGATTTTACTAACCCAACGATCAGCAGTTCTTTTACTGCATATCTGCTCTTGATCAGTCCCACGATGCAATTTGTGCGTGTGAAGCCAAGCACCAGAGATTCCAGGGTCTTTCCCTGTTTTGAGTTTCTGCATTTCAAGAGTGTGACACATAATCCAATGTAAATGGGACTTTCTTATTCAATGGTAAGCACAAAGATGCTTGAGGAAAATAGAGTACCAGAAATTGACGTGTGGCGACAGCATTTCTCGCACCACTACAATGGAAGACCGTATCCCCATTAGCAAGTTTGTTCCTCTTGTTGGTTAACGATAACCCTCTAAATTCAGCACTACTCCAGTGCTCACATAGTAGACGCCAACCAACATCGGTACCAAAGTCAACTCTCTTTGCAGAAATTAAAGATTCCTTAGTTGGCCAGCGGTTACCGTCCTCATCCACTTCTGTTAGTTCTGTAGGCAATTGTCCCTTCTTCTGTAACCTTTTGATGGCGGACGCCTTTTCCTCATGTAGCATCTGCTTCACTTTCCTAGCCAAGTTCTCCTCTAGAACACCATCTGCCTTCTCTTGCTCTGATGGGTCACACTTGAAACGCCACTGCCAAAACCATCCCAAAATATATTTGTTAGTTACTTGTGCATCTGTGGAAGTGAGCATATGCACAATCATCAAAGCTTCCAACACTTCAATAATCCAATTAGATTTGTCATGGTTTTGAGCAAAATAAAGAATTGTAACTACCTCCCACCCACCAGATTTATAATTCTTATCTAAATAATAATATGTTCACCTCGAATTCTAGGTACTAGTAAAACTGATTTAAAATTCTCAAAGGATATATGTGTCTGCATGTACTCACCCAAAATTCTTCCACAACTTTGGAAGCTGCTGTTCTTACTTCTGGACCAGGGGACCACTTGTAGTCCTCCCAACACAATACCGGTTTCTGATCATTTTATATTGTAATAGTGAGAACATCAATCAAACAATTCTATATTTGGCCTACATTGGCCATAACTAACTAGATGGTCATTAGGAGGAGCTCTATCCAAATAAGCTAACTAATGTGCAAGTTTATTAATACCTATTTCAACTTTCTGAACCAAAAACTGAGGAACTGTTCAGGTTACTCATGGCCATCAGAAGCACATACTAGTTGGAGATAAGTTACTTTTTCATGCAGCGTACTATCTAATAGTGATGTCAATCAGAAAGAAAGTGGAGTCATATGATCGATTCATATTTTAATTAACTGGAAAATAAATTGCCTACTGCAGCACCAAGCGAGTTGTACCAAAAACGGGTGAAACCACCTTAAAGTTGCTACTGTAGTAAACACATAAAACATAACCTTTATGTGAGCATACCAGCTAAATCCTAGATTTAAGGTTCTACACACATTCTCTGTGCTTCTTACAAAATTAGTTCATGTCTAACATAGTTTAGAAAGGAAGAAATTAGTTCACGGCTAACATAGATCAACTCGTACAACAAGAAAACGTGCCAAACTAAAATTATGAACCGCCAACCAACCAATATTGATTGATCGTGCAGAAAATAAATAGCAATGTAGAAATAATGTACAATCAGCACAATCACGCAAGACAGAAAGGAAGAAAACTACTTAAGGGGGTGTGACAGAGACGAGGAGAGACGGGAATGGGGAGGGAGAAGAGAATGATACCGTGGCGCCCCACTGTGATCGCTGCGTGCCGATTGATCGGCCATCACAGAGGAAGCAGAGGAACCTCTGACCACCCGTCGGAGTGGAAGCAGAGGGACGCCAGGCACCCCTCGAGCTAGATTGGTTTGGAGAACGAGGACGTGTTTGTTTTCAAAGAGGATCAGGAGACGATGGCGGTTAGTTTAGGACCTGATTTGGTGCGAGGTGCACCGGCGCGCGAGAATTTTTTGGTGGGCGCGCCAAGAAATCAGCGCCAGATCGCCGAATAATTCGGTAAAAGGAGTCCACGGCTGCGAGGTGCGCACTGCCCACTATGCCAGAAACGTGAAAAAAAAAAGATAACCACGAGGCCACCTCAACGGATTCAACAGAATCACGAGAATGTTTGGCCGTGGACAACTCACTCGATTATATTATCCCACGCAAACCACGGTACATATCAGAGTTCGAGTAACAACGGAACATGTGCATATCTCATTATCTCTACATCACATAATCGTGTCAATGTTGCAACAAATTGTCTCTGTTGTACGTGTTGATTACCAATTGACCAAATAACTCAATCTCCACATTTATTTGTGTCAAAATTTCTTCAATATTTCAAAAAAAATTCCCAAATTGCCTACTGTACAGTACTGACCTGAAGAGATTGGGTGCGGTTAGGTCGTGGCCCGCCCAGACGGCCAGACGCTGTCGAAGAAGTCACCGTGCTTGCAGGAGGCAGGGTCGAACTGGAAGCGGCGGCGCTACCTCCGGGGCGGCCAGTCCTCGTCCGTCTTCTCCGCCGGTGCGGGCTCTTCCCACCCAACCCCCGCTTCCCCATCCAGCTCATGGTGGCACGGGGACTGCTGCTGCTACCTACCACTTGGCTTTGGAGTCAAATCTGAGACGAGAGTGGAGGAGGATGGAGGCAAGTCAGGTGACACATCTAGGCGGCGACCGGCGTTGAGAGGTGAATATGAGCAGATGGGGATGTAAGCGGTGGAGCAGGTCAACACCGCTTTGGAAAGGTTTAGTATAGATAACTTCTGCGGAGGAATATGTCACAACGTGTCTCGTGTCCAGCAGGTATAGCATGCTCTGTTAAACTTGTTTGGTCTTGGGTTCGAACGTTGCAATGCACTTCAATTTTTGCGCACGCGTCATTATTTAATTTATTTAGTATAGTAAATTAGTACGTATGAAATCATATGATATAACTTTAATTTTTTTGGGACATTTGTTCTTTAAAAAAATCATATTTTCATTCTTAGATTTCTTACAGTTCAATTTTTTAAATCTGAATTGTGCACATACACGTTTCTTATAGTATGATCAAAATTCGTTATGATCTATTGGTGTGTGTTATATTTGGTTCCACCGATGAACGGTTGATTTGTTGCATCAGACAAGGATTGTACTAAAGAATCGTATGTATATCACGACTCTCTTTTTAATTTTGAACTTAAAAAATAATAACCTGGTACGTGGTTTTACCATATAGAACAGTGACAGAAAAACACTATCACGCATCGTCGCAAGAGACGATACCACTCGGGGCGGCAAGGCGCCTCCGTGATTCCAGGTGTGGACTCCTTTAAGAACCAGTGATGCCTCCTTTACTTCCTTGGTCGCGAGGAAGAAGAATGGCCGCCTTGCTTGGGCCAACAGATGTGGTATTGTGGTGGTGCTGGCCGGGCAGCAGATTACCTAGCAGATGTCGTAGCCGCTTCAAAAATATAACCATATATGAGCTCTGTCCCAATTTAAAATTCCATCTTTGGCTCGCTCCGTGTTTTCTACCGCAACGACCTTGGAAGCACCCGCTAGATCCCAACGTCGTCAACTTCATCCGACACGATCGAAGAAGAGAAACGCTGCTGCATGTCGGCATCCACGCACCCCACAACAAGAAACCAAACTGAACCGCAACGGCCAACACCAACGCCACCCGAGAGAGAGAGAGAGAGAGAGAGAGAGAGAGAGAGAGAGAGAGAGTTGAGTGTCGACCATCATACACAAATCTTACCAGATCCGAAGACCGACTAGAAGACCGAGCTACCTGCTCCCCGACGCCACCTATGAGTGTGCCACCAAGATGGAGGAAGAGCATAAGCAAATTATTTCAACGCGGCGCCGTCCCCACCCTTGATCTCTGAAAGCAAACTACGCCTATCCTATACCTCTATCGGAGCGAAGCGGTTGACGATAGGAGACTATCTAATTTATAGAAGGACAGGAGACGACACCACTCGGGATGGCATGCCAAGGCCTCTACTCCTTGAAGCAAGGGGCCTCCCTTTTACTTCCTTGGTCGGGAGGAAAACGAATGGCGGCTAGCAGGTGTTGTGGTGTGGTGGAGTCAGGCAGCCAGTCACCATAGAAGATATCGCAGTCGCTCCAAAGCAACCACCAGATATGAGCTATGTCTCTCTAAAACTCCATCTTTCCCTCCATATTTAGTACCATTATTCTAGCATCTAATATATATTAATTAATAGTGAAAATAACATAACGCAGTAACCATAGCAATGGTAAATCTTAATTCCTGGAAATATTCTTACACTAGAATTATCTGGAATATAGTATCGGTCAATTTTATCGATGTTGACCATTGAGACATATCATCTTGAGTGCAAGTTAACCGTCGGTTATTGCAATCCCCCGTCGGGTATTTTCTCAAATAGCCGAGAGTCACAAATATACCGTCGGCCATTTGCACTCATGGATGAGAGTTCTGTATCCACCTTCGGATATTAGATTCCACCGTCGGGCATTACATGTAATCCCCTAGGGTGCACCAAAAACCGTCGGTCATTACTATGAACCATCGGGCATTGCAGGTAATTCCCGTGGGTTTTACTTTAACCGTCGGGCTTTAGATTGAACCGTCGGACATTAAGTTGGATACCCGAGGGGTGTATTTTCACCGTCGGGCATTATAGTATACCGTCAGGTATTAGTGGTAATACATGGGAGTTGACAAGAACCGTCGGCCATTGCAACTACCGTCGGCTATTACTGTGATAACCGACGACCCGTCGGCTATTAGATTTCACCGTCGGAAATATGGGGATTTCTAGTAGTGAAGGTATGTGAAGAATACTTAATAAATAGTACGTGTTGTTGGCCTATTAATAATTAAACCATAATTCATGGCAGAATATTTTTGTTTTCACACAGATAACAGTATAATTTAGTTATTATATTCCTCAAGTATCATACCTCAGATACAACTCTGTAGGAATATACAAATAAATTTTACGCCGGGGTATGTACACATATATTTCACGTCGAGATACGTACACATAAATTTCACATTGGGTGCATACATTTATACGATTAACATTTTTCTGATACACAGCCAACATTTGTTTATAGAAATAGCAAAAAAGTAAAAGATTTTGAATCCTGCTGGCTTTCTTCTGTTAAGCATCTTTTATACACACGTTGTGGCCCGCATGGCCCATGGCACGGTGCCGCGCGGGCGAGCATTCTTTCCACCTCGCGTTAAGCGATATACAGTCGTGCCAGGCCGTGGCGTGAAGCCGCACACTCCCCTCCCTTTTGAGTGTGCAGCCCACCCACCACATCCACCACGGGAGCTACATCGATTATTGTGAGGATAGCATATATCTTGACCGCAGCGCCCATGCGTTTAGGCCGGCCCACTTGCAGTTTTTTCGGTAGTTCGTTTGATCGGTCAGTTTGTTCACTGTTGTTCTGGGTTTTTCTTTTCTTTTCTTCTCTTTTTCGTTTGTTATTTTCCTTTCGTTTTCTTTGTTTCTCCCCAGTTTTCTTCGGTTTTTCTGGTTTCCTTTTTTCCATCGGTTTGTCTTCTTTATTTGGTTTTCGCCCGTGTTTGCATTGTTTTCACTATTTTCATCGTTTTACTTCGGTTTACTTTGTTTTTCCATCGATTTTCATTGGGTTTTATTTTTTTCTTCATTATGCTTCGGTTTTCTTTGTTTCTCACCTATTAACTTTGTTTTTTCTTATTTATACTTTGGTTTTCTTTTTATTTTGTTGGTTTTCATTGGTTACTTTTTTGTTCAACACATCGCTACTTTTTACTATACATGATGTAATTTTTAGTGTACATCTAAAAAATATTTTTTTGATAGACGTTAATTTTTTTTAAAATACACAATCTATTTATTTTCTTAACTACATTTTTGAATGTTTTTTGAATACATGGTCAACAAAATTCAAATACGCGGTGAACATTTATTAAGGGAAAAAAACTTTTTCGCACACAATGTGCATTTTTTGTATACGTCAAGAGCATTTTTATATACATGTTTAACATTTTTCATATGCAACTGTAACATTTTTTGTGTACACGTTTTAAATTTCCTAAATACGTGATTTGTTTTTTCAATTATATGTCTTTGATGTGTATTTTCTTTTTCATACACATTATACATTTTTATATCCCTTTAGCATTTTTCATATACATGATTAACATAAATGCAAAAGAAACATGATTAACATTTTTGCATCCCTTTAGCATTTTTTTAATATGTATCAAAAGCCTTGTTGAATATGCCATATACATTTTTCTATAGATGTGTTAACATTTTTTTAATACATTATTAACATTTTTAAAATGTGTGAGGATCACATTAAAAAATGAAAGGCAAAAATAAAACTAAAAAACAAAAGAGAAGAAAATAGAAAAAAAACATAAAACAAATAAGCAAAACAGAAGGAAATGGAAAAGAAAAAATCGTGACTGTGCTGGGATGGCCCACTTGCTACAGCATTGTACGTGAGCGCTACCTTCCATCTTGCATTAAGCGAGGGATAGTCGTGCCCTTACCACAAGCTCTTTTAAGCGCGTTGCCTGGCCATCGCGCAGGTAAATCCTATATGACGCATCATGCACCAAGTAGTCGGCACGTCGCACGGAAGCGATTAAGCTGGGCTCACCCATTTAACGCTAGGAGAATTGGGCATTGCCGCCCGTTTTGCAACCTTCTACTAGCTTCCTTACTAGTTCAGGTCAAGTTTTTTCGTTTTTTATTTTTCTTCTTGTTTCTTTTACCGATTTTCTTTGGTTTCTTTTTCTTTCTTTATGTTTCTGATGTATATTTTCTTTTTCATACGCATTATACATTTTTGTATACTTTTAGCATTTTTCAAATACATTATTAACCTAAATGCAAAAAATGATTAACATGTTTTTATGTCTACTTGTTTCCATAGACCTTGTACATTTTTTCCTTACACCAGGAACATTTCTTATACATGTGTTGACATTTGTTAAATACGTGATGAATTAAATTGTTTTTAAATATATGTTTTCATGGCTATTTTTTTCATACACGTTGTACATTTTTCCTACACATCTGGAACATTGGTTTTTACTCATTTTACAATATTCAAATACATGAATATATTTTTTTCAAATATATGTGTTTGCACTTTTTTTTAATATGTATCAAAAGCTTTTTTTAATATGCCTCAAACATTTTTCTATAAATGTGTTAACTATTTTTAAATTCGTGATTTACTTTTTTAAAATGTGTGAGGATCACATTAAAAAATGAAAGGCAAAACGAAAAAGAAAAAGAAAAAAAAAGAGAAGAAAATAGAAGAAAAATAAAAAAGTAATAGGCAAAACAGAAGGAAATGGAAATGAAAAAATCGTGACTGTGCTGGGACGGCCCACTAGCTACAGCATTGTAGGTGAGCGCTTCCTTCCATCTTGCATTAAGCGAGGTATAGTCGCGCCACTACAACCACCTCTTTTACATGCGTCGCGTGGCCATCCCCCAGGTAAATCCTATATGACGCATCATGCATCAAATAGTCGGCACGTCGCACAGAGGCGACTAGGCTGGGCTCACCCATTTAACGCTAGGAGAATTGGACAATGCCTCCAGTTTTGCAACCTTCTACTAGCTTCCTTACTAGTTCAGGTCATGTTTTTCGTTTTTTTTCTTGTTGTTTCTTTTAACGATTTTCTTGGGTTTCTTTTTCTTTCATTATTTTTTTCCTTTTTCCTTTTTCAAAAAATTTCCCATTTGAAGAAATGTTGAAAACCTCAAAATTTTGTATAAATTTTCAAAAAAAAATCATGTTCTCCGAAAAAACAGAATTTCAAAAACTGTTTCCATTTAAAAAAATTCAAAAAATATTTGGGAATTTTAATAAATTATTCGGGATTTAAAAAAGATGTTTTCAAAAGTTTTTACTCAAATTCAAAATTATTCATGTTTTTTAAAACATTCAGGTTTTCTGATAAATGTTTGCAAATTAAAAAAATATTCCTATTTTAAAAAATGGTCAAAATTTTGAAAAATAATAATTTCCTTTTAAAAAATCATAAATTTTCAGAACTGTTCACACTATAAAAACGATACAAGATCTTTAGATAAACTGAATGAAAAACAAAACTAAAATAACGGTCGCTACAGTAGCCGGCTCGCTAAATTAGCCGACCTGCTAGAGTGCGCCAATGAGCCAGCCCAGTCGGGTGCTCCCATGTGGGAGGCTGGCAATTTGACCCTTAATGCGTCCAATATGAGCTCCCCATGGCACGTACATTTTTTTTCCTTTTTCCCAAAAAAAGACATGCATGCATGCTAGTACTGACATAGCTTGAATAATAACAGCTAGATGAGACAGATTTGTGATCATGGTAGCAAAGAATAGCAACAGTTCTTACCAAAGATAATATTGCTAAGTGTTACTGGCATGGTAGCAAAAAATGTGGTTTTTGTGATCAGGAGGAGACACTACATTATTTATTTTTGTCATCTCCGAATCTAGCGTACGATTCATGTTACTTAAAATTTAGCACAGCCAACGAGTAATCTAAATTTGTATGGAAATTGATTGGGTGGTATTCATCATAAATTGAAGGGCCAAATCCATGTGCGAGTTTCTCTCATTCTCTGGGCAATATGAAATTGTCGGAGTGATTGTGTTTTTAACATATCGTCCATTCCTAATTTCTTGTAGGTTATCTGAGACCCAAGTGCGTGTTGCCAAATTTGGGATTATATTGTTAATGACCAACAAAAGAGCTTCCAAAGCATAAGTGAAGCACGCACCATACCAGTTTGCATTTTGCGAAAAAATAGTGATACCCTTCTTCTGGTTCAGCAAGTCATCCACTCAGTCTCAGTATTTCAACCCACCGGCACCTCCATACACATCTCCAAAGCTTTACAAGTCATCCTTCTGCCCGCTGGCCTGCCGATATGGACCTCCTAGGAGCAGCATCAACCCGCAGTTTACGTGCTACCTCAAACCACATGACAATCATACATAACCGCTTGCAGAATCACCTATTTAGGGAGCCATATTAGCAGGCTTTATTTTTTCCTCCAGAGCGTCATCTTACTTAGTGGGATATTTGTCGTGCGCTTTTTCGAATTCCATAAAAGGAAAATCTGTTGCTGCGAACACTAGATTATTCTCTTTGTGTGTCTCATACTCGGTAGCCTTGCATTGCGTGTACCAGCATCTTCTTCTCTGATACTAACTAACTACTATGAGGGGAAATATACGGAGAGTCGGAGACACAAACATAACTCTTCCGGCGGCTCCCCTTCGCCGGCGACCTCTTGGTCGTCGGTGGTGAGGGGGGTCGCCAGAACCCGCGTGTGCGGATTGTTTTAGCTTAGGTTCTAGGGCCCTAGTAGCTAAGGTTTTTGGATCGTTCGATGTCTTGTCTTCGGCGGGGGCGACGGCGGTGCTGAATAAAGAAGCTCCAGATTCTTCTCCAGTGAGGTGATCGTCTCTATGGTCGGTGGTGGATTTGGGAACCAGTCTGTTCAAGCGGGGATGTCGTGGCGGCGGCGGCATCCTTGTGGTGGACTTGTGTCCTCGGGCTCCGCCATTGCAACAGCATCTGCTCCAGCGTCGGCACGGAGCTTGGGAGGTAGTCCAGGAGCGGATGCAGATTGTGGTCTGCATCGACGACATCTGGAAGACAGAACGTGTGTTGGGTTCGTGGTTGATGGATGGCAGTGGCATGTATGGTTTCCTCCTTTGGCGTCTTAGTCGTGGTGGGGTGCCAGATCTGGAGTTCGATGGCTTGTCCGGGGTGTTGCCCCGGTCTGATTCGTTCAACGGCAATGGATTCAGCTTTGGTGAGCCACCTTGGAGGTCCGCAAAGCTGCATATCAGCGAGGGAGCCACGTCGAGGTCGGGTGAGAAGGTGATCCATCATCTTTTCCTTTGGTGGCTGTTGTGGTGGTGCCGAAGGCAGGTGACGGGCGTTGGTGTCAAGCTCAGAGACGTTCTGCTGTCTTTTCAGATTTGTCATGTCGGTCTTTACATGACTTATACTTTGATCTTTATGATATGAATGAGACACGTATTACCATGCAAAAAAAAGACACAAACACACATACACACACAACGAGCAAAGCAGAAGTACGGTGAGAAATGCCATTAGTACGTAATTAAGGTTTTACTAAACTTTACGCACCAACTCAACAGATATCCAACATGGCCTAGATGACAAGGAAACTGCTATTCATAAGGGAAAAAAATAATTCTAGCATCATTGAATTTTTTTCTTTCACCTAACTAAATCGTCCCCTAAGGACATCTACAACGCTGGGCGCTAGGAGAGTAGGCACTAGGATTACTATCCAGTGCGATTGGCAGTTGAGCCGACTAATCCTGGCGTCTCACACGGCATCGACGCAAAACGTGGAGGCGAGCGCTTAGCCCCTTTTTTACTCGTCGTAGGGTTAGATCGTTGTGCAACGCCGCCTGGTTTTGTGGCCGGATTGGAATCTAGTTAGCGCCCATGTCTAGCGCTCAGCGTTGTCATAGTAATCGCTACGGGGATTTTTTTTTATTTTACCGTATTTATATTTTTCTCCTTAAGCGTCTTGCATTGAACATGCTCTAACCATCTCTCCCCGCCAAGTCCCAACTACGAACCAGTACGACCAAGATGGAATTGTATGTACTTCAATTGCATGTAAACCCCCTGAAGGGAACCACCAAAACAAGCAAAAAAAACACATGCAACACATGGCATTCCGGACCAACCACTCAAGACCAACATTGGCCTGCCGTTTACGTGCTGTTTCAAGTCACATGACAAGCTCTTGCAGAATTATCAGTTCAGGGAGCACCGTTGGCTCGTTATATTTCTACATCTGGACCGCCATCTTTATTTGAGTGGAAAAAGTTGTTTTGGCGGGCTCTGTTTGCAAAATTCCATATATGGAAGGAAAATGTATCGTTGCGAATACTGGATTCTTTCTTTTTGTTCATCCCATACTCGGTCCAACCGGCCAATTTCGTGTCAAACGCGGTTTAGCGGCAGATCCACGCGATTTGAAAATTTATTTGTGAATATACAGGTGGTTTTTCTTAAACTCTAATGTAATTGTGGTGGTTATCTGCAATTAACTCCCTCAAGAGTAAAGGGGGACCACTGACAGTGTGTTTGGTAGCTTCAAGGATTGGGAATGGGAGTTTATCAGGGGCAGTTTGTGAAGGGATTGGACTTGGGAAGTAGATTATAGTCCCAATCTCATGTTTGGTGTGTGGTGAGAATTGCCAGCCGTAATTCAAACAGGAAGTTTGTTCCTTTGTTTGGTTCGTGGGTCAGTTAATGTTGTCGTCGTGGGAAGTGAGCGAATAGTTCCCTAGCTCTCTTTTTTTTAACGTCAATTCCCATTCCCTCGCTTAATTCACGGGGTGCCCCGGGAAGAGTTTGATGGGAGTTGAGCCTCCTAATTCCCCTTCCCCTTCCTCTCTTAACTCCCATGTCCCTGAGCCAATCAACGGAATTCAAGTCCCATAGACCTTAAACTCCAATTCTCCACCTCCAACTTCCCCAAACATACACGATGTGAGAGAAGGGAAGGGGAGCATGCAACCGTGACATATCGCGTTACCGATCCAATCTTCCTCGGATTGGGGCCACACAATGCTAAATCCTACACCATCCCAACAAACTAGACCATAAACACGGCGACATACTTGCCTACAAGCAACCTTGAGACGAACCATACCAGGCCAACCCCGCTTGTCTCGCCACGCAAGCACCTCCGTACTAGGACGCAACTCTATTGCTTTCCATGTCATCCTTCAGCCCGCTCGCCTACCGCAAAAGCCCAGATGGACCATCATCGACCCGCCGTTTACGTGCTGCTTAAAACCACATGACAGTCATACATAACCACTGCCTGCAAAATCGCCTATTTAGGGAGCCCTATTGGCAAGTTACATTTCCTCCATAACGCCATGTTTCTTAGTGGGACATTGGAAGCGCTTTTGCAAATTCCATAAAAAGAAAATATGTTGCCGCAAACATCGATTATTCCTTTCCTATGTCTCATAATGATTATGGAAACCAGCAAAAAAAACACAGAGAGCGAGCAAAGAAAAAGTACAATTACATGTAAAGTAGCATGCGAGGGGTCAACGGGTCCTCGAGGGGAACTACCGAGACAAGGGGGGAAACACATGCAACAGATGTCATACCGGACCAACCACCTAGAACAAGGGTCAGCCCGCTGTTCATCATGTGCTGCTTCAAACCACAAGACAACCACGTGCAGAATAACCAAGTAAGAGAACCCCTAGCCGAACCCTCAAACATGCTTAACTCCTCAAAGATTTCCTTTTGAGGAGTTAAACTGACCTAGCCGAACCCTTAAAAAATTTATCTCCTCAAAAAATTTAGGAGAAGCGCCTCTGCGTCCACAAATTTGAGCAGTCAAAAGCAATTCTCAGCAAAACTTCCTTCGCTCGACTCCACTCTATCTCGGCCCTCATCCACGTTGGCACCACACCTTGCTGTCGTTCTCCTCTCCGGTGACATCCCAGAGCTCCCCTCAGATTGAGAGAAGGAGGGGGGAGATGCAATCGATTATGTACAGCGGCACCGATCCAAGCGATCCTCAGACTAAGGCCACACAATGCCAAATCCTACACCATCCCTAGAAACCAGACCATGAACACAGGGACATACTCGCCTACCAACCGCGTAGCTAGCCCCCCGCCCCCAACATGTAGAAAAAATTTCAAGACCCTAGATTATATATGTATTTTTCGACAAAGAGCATATATTAATATCGCGGAGATACCAATTACACCCAGCCTCTGCAACAACGCAATGCCCTAGCGACATTACGGATGCACACAGCCAAAAAAGAAAGAAGAATAACGAAAAAGAAAAGTCCCGCTGCAATGATCTATTCCCTGAAACAGCAGCACTAACACCACCAAGACAGCACCAGAAGTCCAGCTTCTCCAAAAGCGACGCCTCCAATAAGGGAACAGTGCACAAACACCGTCGTCGCCCGATCATCGATCTTAGGTTTTCACCCTGAAGAAAGTCCTCGCTCTCAAAAACAATGCCTTCAACAAGGCCATTGCCAGGCACAACCAATTAAGGCCAGACCTTGGATTTTCATCCTGAAAGAAAGACTTTGGACTTCTCCTGTGCAGTCGCCCCCACTAGCATGCCGCTGCTCCAAGTCACGAATCACCAAGCCAATTCCTCATCGCCACAGAGACTCGAAACACCATTGCTAGTCCTCAGATCTCAGCTTCCATGACATTCTCCGCCAGCTGACTTCAACATGGAACGAGAAAGCATACCCCATGATGGTAACAGCCAGCAGAGCTTCGCAGCGCTCCCTCTGAAACCAAACGGTCAGAGAAAAACACGGGTGCGCACGACCGAATCCCACCCGATCCAGCAATCTCCAGGCATGAATCGCCCAAGGGAGTTCCCGACGGAGCCTTCCGGAACACGACACTGCAGCCAGATCGATGGGGACATGCATCCGGTCGATCAAAATCTCGGCGCGAGTTGGAACCCTAGGACCGCCGCCGGAGGAGATCGGATCAGGGCCGGGGGCCCCAGATCAACCGCCGCCAGCCCCCAAGACCGGGCCCCAGATCCCCCAAGGTGCACGCACAGCCAGGAGATCCGGTGCCATCCACCTCCTTGCCGCCTAGAGATCGGGGCCGAAGCCGCCGTCCCTCCAAGGCGCAGACCACCGCGACCATCTCCCCACACACCTCCGGGCAACCACCGGCCGCATGGTGACGAAGGCCCATACAGGGTCCAGGTCGCCGTCAGCCGGATCCGTGCGGAGGGAGGGGAAGGGGTCGCCGCCGTCCACCGCAACCGGCGTAGCCAGACCCGGCAAGGCCAGATCCGCCGCCGCCGCCACAGGGGACCCCGCCCCGCAGCCCGCCGCGCCGCACGAACCGTCGAAGGAGCTCCGCGCCGAAGAGCCGACGGGTAGTCTCGCCGGGGCGCCGCCACGCCGAGATGCCCCACGGGAACAGCTCGTCCAGATGCGGCCCAGGCCGCCCGCGTCGGGAGGCCGCACGAGGAGGCGAAGAAGGCCCCGCCGCCGCCGGCACCGTCCGGGCTTCGCCCGGTCGTGCCCTGTGGCGGCAGCGAGGGAGGGGGCGGAGGAAGGGTGGACCGGCGGCGGTGGGGTTGGAGTCGCCTCCCGGTCGCCTCGCCATTATATATGTATAGAGCTATATGACCTTTGTCGGCGTGTTTGGTTACTTGCATCTAAGGGTCAAGGTTAGAATAATTTCCTCCCCATCCATTTTTGACATCCAAACACAATCCGATCTAAATCCGAGAATTGGTAAAATATGGTATTACTAGTATACAACGCCTAGGATAATCAGTTTTTTCTAACCATATAATTTGACCTTGTAAATATGGATATCCAATTTATGAGTACAAATTTAAGTATTAACTAGCAGTACGTGGATGTTATCTTTGCTTATGAGACAAGACATAAGATTGTTAGTTATTTATTTGGCTTATTTTAATAACTTATAGTGTTTTACGTGTGCTTAAACTGTATAAGTATTAATACTTGCTCATCGTTTATGCCTAAATTTATTTTATAGCATTTATACATTCATCGTATATGCATGCGTATATGACTGTTTCCGATCCGACTTTGTTCCTTTAATGTACCACGTACGAATCTGGCATAATCCGGCATTCGAATCCGCATCAGTCCCGCTTTCGAATTCGATAAAAAATATATGAAATAGGATACGGTATAAGCATTATCCGTCCGAATCCAATCTCATTTCACCCCTACCCATGCAGCCTCTAGGGGGAGGGGATTTGAACCGTTTGCTAACCTGGGCCGCTTGGACAAACATGCCTGCAGGAAACTCAAAGTGGTGCCCAGTCTGTCCCCGAAGGAACGTCCGTGAAGGAACGTCTAGCATCAACCCGCCGTTTATGTGCTACTTCAAACCACACAACAATCGTACATAACTGCTTGCAGAATCACCTATTTAGGGAGCCATATTGGCAGGCTTTATCTTTTCCTCCAGAGCGCCATCTTTCTTAGTGGGATATTTGGCGTGCGCTTTTTCAAATTCCATAAAAGGAAATCTGTTGCTGCGAACACTCGATTATTCTTTTTTGTGTGTCTCATACTCCGGTAGCCTTGCATTGCGTGCACCAGCATCTTCTTCTCTGATACTAACTAACTACTACGAGGGAAAATATACGGAGAGTTGGAGACACAAACACACACACACACACACACACACACACACACACACACACACACACACAGAGCAACAAGCAAAGCAGAAGTACGATGAGAAATGTTATTCGTCGTAATTAAGGTTTAACGAAACTTTACGCACCAACTCAAGAGTTATCCAACGTGGGCTAGTAGATGATAAAGGAAACTACGATTCACAAGGGAAAAATAATTCTAACATGGTTGGGTTTTCACCTAACTGAATCGTCCTCTAACCATCCCACCCGGCCAAGTCCCAACTCCAAACCCGAGCAATCATAATGGAATTGTACTTGAATTGCATGTAAACCATCGGGCGAGGGTCCATGGGCTCCCCGAGGGGAACCACAAAAACAAAGGGGAAACACATGCAACACATGGCATACCGGACCAACCACCCAAGACCAACATCGGGCCGCCGTTTACGTGCTGCTTCAAGCCACATGACAACCGCTTGCAGAATCACCAGCTCAGGGAACATCATTGGCTCGTTATATTTCTACATCCGGACCGCCAACTATTTTTTGAGTGGAACAAAATGTTTTGGCGCGCTCTGTTGCAAAATTCCACATAAGGAAAATGTATCGTTGCGAATACTGGATTCTTTCTTTTTGTTCGTTCCATACTCGGCCATGCATTGCGTGCCACGCCACCTTCTTCTTTGATACCAACCACTACCACACGAGGGCAAATACACCGGGAAAGAACATGGCGTCGCCGGTGCCAGCGTGGGCTAACCTACTGACCCGAAGAGGCAAAATAGAAGCCTCCCGAAGCGAAACGAAAGGAAGAAAGGGAGTGGCCGTAGAGCTACAAGGAGACCAGCCAGCCATGCTGGAGCTTAAGCTACTTGCCTTTAGCTTGTGGCTCTGGCTATCCTGCCCTTCCTGAGCTGCTGCTGCTACGTAAATAAGAAATGTTCTTGGATCGATGAGCATCCTCCATGCCCGGCCAGCAGACTAATCAAAACTCTCCCAGCTATACTACTCTTTTTTTTTTTTACGAGAAACTTCCAATCTATTCATCTTCAATCATGACAGTACAAAGAACAACAGAGGTAATAAAAATTACAACCATGTCCGTGGACCACCTAGCGACGACTACAAGCACTGGAGCGAGCCGAAGGCGCGCCGCCGTCATCGCCCCTCCCTCACCGGAGCCGGGCAAACCTTATTGTAGTAGACAGTCGGGAAGTCGTCGTGCTAAGGCCCCATAGGACCAGCGCACCAGAGTAGCAACCATCGCCGATGAAGAAAGTCGTAGATCAGAAGAATCAAACATGTAAACACCCAAACAAAGGCGAACGAAGACCGGATCCAAACAGATCCACCGAAGACCGGCACCGACCGAATCCCGCGAGATCCGACGGAGACAAACCTCCACACGCCCTCCGATGATGCTAGACACACCATCGGGACGGGGATAGAACGTGGGAGACATTATTGCTACTATGGGATATCGCCGCCGCCACACAGCCCCAACCAACACGCTGAATCTAACAAGAACGAGAACGGGGTCCCTCCCGCCGGCGGGGGGCCGAGATCCTCCGCACCTCCATGGCCTAGAGGCCATCGGAGATGGGGCGGACCGGCGGCGGTGCCGACGGGAGAAGAAGAGCTTTTCTTGTGAAGGAGGAAAGAGAAGTTATGGACTAGAAGAAAACTCCCAGCTATACTACTCACTAAGCTGGCTAATTGACCTCTCTTCTAAGCTAAACCCAACTACGGGCAATTATACTGGCTAATTCACATCTCTGCTAAGCTAAAGCGAGCTTATCAAATCTTGACAGACCGTGAAAACTAAAAAGACTACTACCCTCCACATCACGAGAACCTCCACATCACGAGAACATGATGTTTTGGACATGGCTCCAACCATAAAATCCATTGGTACGAATATTATCTTAATTATTCAGATTTATTTAGTATTTAGAAATCGTATGTACAGATTTTGTTTCAAAATTTGTGTTAAGAATCTTTTAATTTTCATCTGAGTTCTTTTCCTCTCGATTTGTGCGCCTGGAATCCTAGCGCCGCTAGAGAGGCCAGCCTTGCAGCGCCGTCCTCCGGCGGCTCCCCTCCGCCGACGACCTCGGTCGTCGGTGGTAAGGGGGGTCGCCAGATCCACGCGTGTGGATAGTTTTAGGCCAAAGTAGCTTAGATTTTTAGGTTGTTCATCTTCTTGGCATCAGCGGCGGCCATGGCGACGCTGAATAAAGTTTCTTCAGATCCTACTCCGACGAGACGATCAGTCCTATGGTTAGGGATGAATCTGGAATCTAGTCTGTTCAAGCAAGGATGGTGCGGCGGCGGTGGCATCCTCGTGGTGGTCCTGTGTCCTTGGGCTCCGCCGTTGCGACGGCATCTGCTCCAGTGCCGGCGCGGAGCTTGGGAGGTAGTCCAGGAGCGGATGCAGATTGTGGTCTGCATCGGTGGCATCTGGAAGATGGTGGATCGTGTGCTGGGTTCGTGGTACGTGGGTGACAGTTATGGATTCCTCCTCCGACGTCTTAATCATGTGCGGGTGCCAGATCTGGAGTTCGATGGCGTGTCCGGGGTGTTGTCCCGGTATGATTCGTTCAACGGTAATGGTTTCACCATTGGTGAGCTACCTTGGAGATCTGCAAAGCTGCATATCAGCGATGGAGCCGCGTCAAGCTCGGGTGTCGAGGTGATCCGTCATTTTTTTTCTTTGGTGATTGTTGTGGGGGGTGCCAGAGGCAGGTGACGGGCGTTGGTGTCAAGCTCGGAGATTTTTCGGTCTTGTTTGTAATTTTACTTCTTGGATGATGTTCCTTTGTACAAAGGCTAGCGTTCTGCTATTTATTCAGTTTTGTCAGGTTTGTGTGTAAGTGAATTGTACTATGATCCTTATAATATAAATGAGACACGTATTATCATAAAAAAATATTTTAATTTTCTTGGTTTTACGTAATTTTCTTGGTTTTACATACCTGTTTTCATTTAGGCCCCGTTTGGAAGCCTTGTAACCTGATACGCCTGCAGAAAACATATCAGTGTATTTTACTATCCCAGAAGACAGATCAGTATTATACAAGTGCCTTCTGTCAGGCTGTGACCCGTCGTGTTTGGTTCGACAAACAGGTGAGCGGAGAAAAGCTTTTCTCGTGGGCCCATGAAGGAGAGGTGAGGTGGCGGAAGGCGACGAGATAGATAAAGGCAGTCACCCACGGATCCACGCCGGATCGGTGGACGTGAATGTCTCTCCTCTCTCCAGTTGATGTTATATACAGAAAACATGAGATCATTGGCCACTTAATTTGTCTCTACCCGGGTTAATATCAGCCGCAAGATATTTGCACCCACCAATCTTCTTTCTCTCTATCTATTCGGACCACAAAGTGTTTTTTTAATGATTATTATTATGGTAGTCTTTCTTTCAGGTGATGATTAAGCTTGTTTGTTAGGCCTCTCTCTTCTCCCTTTCCCCTTTTCTTCCCTGTTACTGTAGCTGCTCGGCCAGGTGTCGTAAAATTCGGCCGCCTCTCTCCCTCTCCCCTCCGCCGGAGCGCCGGCCAGAGTAGGGAGGGAGAGGGGTTGTGTCCGCTCGTTGTTTGGTTTGGTTTTGTGTTTGTTTCTTGCAGTAATAATCCGGATCTGGAGCTCCTCCCTCTTCTTATGGTGGTATGTGCTACGGCTGCGGCTGCCGGAGAGCCGACCACTAAAGCTAGCAGGTGGGCTGGATCCGAGGTTTGCCATGTCCCAGTGCTGCAGGTTGGACCTCGCCTTTTTCTCTGTGCTGGTCGCCATCGAGGTGATGGAGGCAGTGTGGGGAAGAAGTGTAGTTCTTCATTAAGGCGATTAGAGTCGAGCTTATTATCGCCGGCGATGGATGAAAGGCGATGGCGCCTGCTAAAGCTCCCTTTCTTTGAAGAAAGCGATGGCGGTCGATGGCCTGCTGTGTTGTCCCCGGAGGCGACTTTTCTGACCGAATGGCGGCCCACCCTTTTCCTCCCGGCTACGATGCCTTCAGGGAGGCAGTGTTGCGTCTGGTTGGTGGCCATGGCTTCTGACTATGGCAGCTTCGTCGCCCCAAGTGGCCTTGTTCCCCGGCGACGGCGAAGTGCAAGCCGATCGGAGGCACAGGACCTGATCGCGTTTTTGATTTCCTGTTGGAGGTCCTTTATGCAAAGTCTAGGGACTGCTTTGTTTTTTCAACTTTCTGTTGGGTCTAGTTGTAAAATGTGGTGTAATCCTTTCTATGAATAAAAATCTGGGGATCCTTCGGGATCCCTCCCCTGTTCAAAAAAAAAAAACTTGTTTGTTGGTGTATTAACCACGTAAGAACATCTCCAACATCATACTCATAATTTGACTCTACCCAAACTTAGGGCCCGTTCGGATGTCCTCCAGCTTCCAACTCTGCAAACTCTAAAGTTGGAGTCGAGCCGAACGATTTAGCGACGAGAAGCTGGATATGAGAAGCTGCAGCTGACCGTAGTGTAAAAACGCGAAGCTGGGAAAGCCCAGCTCCACCGAATTGAGAAGCTGGGAGTTTGACATATTTACAGAGAATTGCCCCCGCTAAAGAAAACGGTTCATCCTCCTCCTCGTCGAAATAGAACTACAGGACCCTTTCCCCCTCGAATCCCTCTCTCGTACACATGCTGGCTCGCTTGGGCTGGTTCCAGACGGCCCATTAAGGCGCTCAAACAGGCCACCGATGCCGCTGGCCCATGGTGGCGACGCAAGAAGCTAGCGATGCTACCGAACACGATTCCTGTGGCTGCGTGGAGTTGGAAGCTACGATCAGAAGCTGGATTCGAGGAGTTTTTGGAGTTGGGAGGACATCCGAACGGGCCCTAATTATGCGAAGAGGAGAGAGAAGATTTACATACCCAAAAACTTTTTTGCTTTTACAACATACCCACACTGGATACCCATAAATCCAACACAAATAAAACACTAACTCCTCGCGCTTCGTGTCGAGGCAAATGATCTAATGACGTTCACGCTCCATCATGCGCGCGCTCTCCACATATTCAAAAACTGTGTGGTTTTCGATATGATGGGTATCCTGGGTGGAAATACCCTTTTGGGGGTATTTGGTAGCAAAATATGCAACCCAAAAAATGTGGATACCCATGCACTTTTGGGTATGTTAGTGGAGCTGCGTTTTGGACCAAAATACCCATACTTTTTCTATTTTCGGGTATTATGTGAAACTAGTAAGTTACACGTGCATTGCACGTGAGAGCTCAGATAATAGAGTAACAACAAAAGATCGGCATACTATTACAGTATTATAATAGGTGATGAAAAATTTGAGGCACGTGCATGAACTATAAGATGCAAAACTCAGGTAAATATATTGAGCATGTTTTCTCCGGGAGGTGTTTTTTTTACTATCTCATATTGCAATTTTTAATAGTAAATAATAAGAATAGCCAGTGATGTATTTGCAAAGATAAATGTCATTCATGAAGGTACATCCATAACCTTGAACACAAAGAAAAATATCATAGATTAAACTAAAATGGTTTTGCTGGGAAAATAAGTTAGGAGAATTGCTTGAAGTCGTCGCTAGGTGGTCTATGGATATGGATGTAGTTTTATTTTTTCTGGTGTTAGTTGTACTGGCATGATTGAAGATGAATAGATTGTAAGTTTTTCCGCAAAAAAAGGAGAATCTAAGTATGAAAGAGTCTAGAAAAAGCATAGGTGTGTTTTCACTTTTGTGCAAAAATAATCATAGGGTTTAAGCCCAGCCATAAAATCTTCTGGATAGTACACGTGGCATAATCTGATGTAGTAAGAGCAAATCTAGCCGATCTCCTAAAAGTCTATAGAGGAGTAAAATTTCGGTTTTATTCCTCTAATTGGCACCTAGCCGATTTCCTAAACCGGTTACAGGAGTAAAAAATTTACTCCTTTGCCTATTCAACTCCTAAATTTACTCGTCCTGGAGGCGACCGAGTAAAAGTTTTCTTCGCGTAAAGGCATCCTTGTGGCCGGCCGCGACTCAGGTGAAGCTCCCTTGTCGATGGCAGTGACCTCGGGCCTCGCTGGCTCGCCGTGAATCTGCTCGGCGACGGAATCTTCAACTCCGATGGGGACACCTACGTGACGCGTGCGTACAAGGCAGCGAGGGTGGCGGCGGAGGAGATGACCCAGATGGGAAGGGCGCGTGCTCGATGTGGTAAGCTGCGCGGTACGCCCATGGCCCCAACGTACTTGCAGCCCCGCGCAGCACGATGGCCGGCAGCGCAAGCTGCGGCTGGGCCGGGTTGCTGCGGCGTCGACGGCGGCGGCCGGCCTGGTGGAGGAAGTCGTTGAGCAAGTCCTCGGCCTCGAAGGCGACGTCACAGGTTTGGTGCACCAGACGGCGACGAACTCGTCGTCTTTCCGCCGCGCAGTGGCGCAGTGCTCGCTCGCTGCTGTGTGCAGCCTCAGCCTAAACTAGAGTAAGACAAATATCTCGCTGTGGGGTTCTGGCAATAAGCAGCAGCAGCTTTGATGGGGTTTGATGCAGTTAAGGTCACCACTATCCTGCGGGTCCGGCTTGATCGAGTTTGGTACGGCGGCGGCGGCAGCCATGTAGTTGAAGTGCCCATGTAGGAGTTGGAGTAGGAGGAGTGGAAGAGGCCACAGCTGCGACGACATGGTCACCATCATCGCCGCTCCTCGTGGAGGCGCATAGCAAGTGTTCGACAAAATGCATAAGCAAATTATAAGTTTTGCTCCACTAAATATAAAAGATCGGCTAGGTCCGGCCAAAAAATAGTGGAGTAAAAATACTCCACTAAGCTTTACTCGGCTTGATACTCCTCTATTTTTTAGGAGATCGGCTAGAGTTGCTCTAAAGAGAAGATCCTACGTCCTTAGGGCTCCCGCGCTGCAGCCACCCGCTGCCATGGCCGCCGCCCGAGCTCGGCGCTGCTCCACCGTGAAGTTCCAGCAGTCGCGAATTCGGCCTAAATCCTGGCCTAGTGGTTAATGCGTTGCTGCAAATTCCATAAAGGGAAAGGGTCTAATTTTTTGTACCTAATTAAATGCAAGTCACTTTTCTGCTGACCCTTGGGTGAGCATCCAACAATGCAGAGATAATTTTCCTCATTAAACACCAAACCCTAGTTCATCTGAGCCACCTCATTCTCCAGCTCGCCGTCACGGCCTCTTCCTCCATCGCTAGCAAAACAGAAACACTTCTGCTTTGGTACAACCCTCCTGAACACATCAACGAAGGAGATCTTTCAATACCCCTTCATAATAAAGGGTAGGATGGTCTTTTTTAAAATTCGTCGCCCGCATCGAGTGCATCTTGTGTAAGTACCACCCGATCCTATTGAGCGCACACCCGCTCCGCTTCGGGCCCAACCCATTTACTCCTTTTCTTTTCTGTTAAACCTCAAAAAAATGTGCAGCGACGTGATTCAAACGCCTGACCTCCTAGTTAAGTGCAACAATATTAACTAGTGGGACAACTAACCAGGCATGCCTAGTTTACTTCTTTTTCCTTCTTCAAATCAACGCAAAAACACACACAGCGGCTTTTTTGTTTGGTTTATCTTTGTATTTTTGGTTTTTGTTTGGGCAGTTTTTCCTCTGTTTTTATTTTCTTTTTCTCTACCTTTTTTCATTTTCTATTTTCCTTTTTTATAATTCACGGATTTTATTTTAAAATCTTGAAAATTTCTTAAATTCATGAACCTTACAAAGTCGTGAACATTTTCTTAAATTTGTGAATTTTTTTTTAGTCCATGAAGTTTTTTCCAAATCCGTGAACTTTTTTCTCGAATGCATGAATGTTTTTCAAATCCACGAACTCTTTTCAACTTTTACGAACTTTTTATCAAAATCCTTGAACTTTTTCAAATTCTATAAAAAATTAAAATTTGAAAACTTTAATTTCTAAAAAGATGAACTTTTTTAGTGATATTTATAAAGAACACAGAAAAAATATCAAATGCTTGAATAGTTTTTCAAAATCGATGAACTTTTTTCAAACCCCGAATGCTATGGTAGGCCTATCAGACGCCCGACGGGAGTGATGCCGTCGCCTACTTGGGCCAAGGCCAAGGCCATTTTTTATTATTTTCTAATTTTTTTCGTAATTTAGAGCATTTCCTTAAAACTATTATTTTGGTATACCAAACAATCTTTCAAGTTTAAAAAGGAGAAAATGAATTAAAAAAAACAGAAGAATGATGAAAAAATAAAAAAGAGAAAAAAGCGCTTAGGCCTTGGGCCAACTAGGCGATGGTATCGCTCGCATCGGGCGCCTGTTGGGAATTTCTAAAATTGTTTGCATTTTTAAAAAATTGTTCACGTTTTTTAAAAATGTTTGGAAATTTCAAAAATTTCTCATGTTAAAAAAAATGTTCAAATTAGAAAACATGTACATTTTTTCAAATTTTGTTCGTAATTTCAAAAAATGTTCCGGAATATAGAAGATGTTCACACTTTTCAAAAAATCAGAAGTTAAAAATCTTTTTATTTTCAAATTTTTTTCATCAATTAAAAAAAATGGGATTTCAAATAATGTTCCCACTTTCAAAAATTCTTCACGTATCCAAAAAAAAAAGTTTGCTTTTTTCCAAAATTTGGTCTGGGTTTCTTAAAATGTGATCATATTTTCAAAAAAATGTTCCTGTTTTTCAAAATATATCTTTCTTTTATTTTTTTTCATGTTTTCCTAAAATTGTTTGGAATTTTCACTTTTTGGGTATTTTTATAAACTGTTCAGGATTACAATTTTTTTATATATTTTTCAAACAAATGTTCGGAATCCCAAAAGTTCTTCACATTTTTCGAAAATGTTTTGGAATTTCGAAAATTGTTTAAACTTTTCCAAAAAATTGGAGTTTCATAAATTATTTGCTTTTCCCAAAAAACTTTCCAAATTGTTCACTCTTTTTCAAGAAAATTTTCGATTTTTTTATATGTTTTAATATATGAAAGTTGTTGTGTGTTCTTATATAATTCGTGATATATGAAATCACAAGCAGTTGCTGGTCGAGTGGCATACGATGTCCTGAGTTCCAATACTTGTGATCTCCTTTTCAAAGTATTTTTTCTACATAAAACTGACGGATGTGACTTAATGGGCCGGCCCAGGCGCGTGAGAACTGACGCAGAGAGCCTCGTACAAGGGTCTCCATATGGCGTATACATTGTCAAAGGTACCCTTTATACATTTACTAAGGTGAGTTGTACTGTAGCAGGACTCAAACGGAAACTGAAAAATGTGATGTTACAAATACTCGATTCTTAATGTGTGTCTCACACAGACACACACAGTAGCACCCATTGCATCATTGCATGCACCTGCCTCCATCTCTGGAAATTAATGTATTGTCTACTTTCTTTAGAAGTGTATACTGTATTGTCTACTGGTACCCACGTGAACCTACCTAACCGAAGTGGTAGAAGCCTCCCGAAGTAGGGCTGCAAGAAAAGCTCAAGGCTCGTGAGCCGCTCGAGATCGACTCGTATTTTGGCTCAACTCAAGATCGACTCGAAAAGAAATGAGCTGAGTATGAACACTTTATGTAGCTCGATAGAGAAATGAGCTAATCTTGAGCCAACACTGGATCACTCGATTTTAGCTCGATAGCTCGATGTCATATAATTATATTAAACAATCTTGACACATATTAAAAGAAAATAGGATAATTTATTGCCATATATGTTGTATACTCCCTCCATCCATATATATAGCGCATAATGCATTTTTCAAGATTGCCTTTTGAGTATTGATAAGATTCATAGTATATGAGATGTATAATGTGAAAAATATATCATTGGAAGCTCCTTTCACGTACGAATTTGACGGTATGCTTTGTGTAATTTGCATGTCATATATTATTGCTCTGTGTGGTCAAAGTTAGCCTCGAAAAACACAGTAGGCCCTATATAGATGGATAGAGGGAGTACGTTTTTTCTCAAATTTACCTAGTAGCAAACATGGAAGCCTAGTTAAGCACGGAGAAAATTTAGCCTCAATATGATACGTGATCAGCCATGTGTTAAATATCCTATTATTCTCGACCAAAGTTTAAGAGCGGACACACCTTCATTTTTCTATCTTTCTAGTTCATCCATGATCCCTGGTTATCAAGTGCTAGTCTTAAGTTGAGAGAGAATAAGTCAAATTTTATATAGCTTTCCTATGTTGTGTTGTGGCCTATCATGTTTGAAAATTTGTCTTAGATTATTAATAAATCATCTTATTTAGCTCGAAACTAGCTCGAGACTCGAGATCGATACAAGCTGAGCACGGGCTACTTTCTATGGCTCGACCTCGAGCTTCACTCAGTTTGAGCTCGCTCGAATTTTAGTATAATTTGAGCTGAGCCTAGTCCAACTCGCTCGAACTCAACTCGTTTGCAGCCCTATCCTCAAGCAGCAGCGAGGCCGCTCCCTCTGAAATCTTAAAGTCAAACCAGTCCACAGAAAAAAGAAAAAGAAAAAGAGGAAAGCTTGTGGCTCTCATTATCCGGCCATTTATAAACTGCTGCCAGTGAAGGCCATCCATCGAGAGCTGCGCCCATCGTTCGTTTGTGTGCCCGTGAAACGCAGGAGCAAGTGGTAGTTTGCTCGTGAGCGTAGGTTTACACTACACTTGTGATGAAAGAAACGTTTTTTTTGGATCGAGCATCCACACCCACTGGCCTAATTTTAAGCTGGAACTTGCAGCCCAGGTAGAGTGAGCCTGTCAACCGATCGAGTAAAGCAATTTCCAGCGAATGGAACACTGAACTTATTGCCAGAATGCCAGGTACAGACTTCGACACGTCAAAGATCTCTGCTGCCGCCAACCATCATCATCATCAGATTAGCTAAAGCCTCTGCTAACCTAACCAAGAGTTTATCAAACCATGGATGGACCGTGACAGATGAGTGGCTGGCGTACGACCGTGAGATTTTTATTTTTACGTCATGGTATCTTCACTGCGCTTTCCTCGTTGCCCCCTGGCCAATGACGCGGCAGAAAGGGCCGAGACAGATAAAACCGGTCACACGCAGATCCACGTCACTTTTTTTTTTTGAGGATATCCACGTCACTTTGGAACCGGATCAGTGGACGTGAGCCGCTTATCTCCTACTATTATTTATTTTATAAAATAATGTTTCTCATATCTGAAATGGGGACGCGCCACTTGCATGGTTTGTCTCATCCCAGGTTAATATCAGCCGCAAGATATTTGCACCCCACCCACCCATCTTCTTCCTCCTCTCCATCTTCGGACCACTAGTGCTTGATTAAGGACCAGATAATGTGACGCGATGTGTGGTAGGCTGTAGGCACTTAATTTGTGGCTCATGTTATCTTGGATTTCATAAATTGCTGCCAGTTAAGACTGGAAGATCCATCGAGCCTTTTGCGGTGGAGGTCCTTCCCCTCCCTCTCTTCTCCCCTCCACTCCATTCAGACCTGCTTCCGATTTTCGACCAAGAGACATATTTTGTGTGTGAACTCTACTCTTCACAGGGATCACAAGAGCGCCAGCAGCTCATTAGACTAACACAAAATGCCACGTGTCGCTCGTCGAGTCGCCAGGTGGCATCTCATTGGTAAGCTAACCTGAGCTTATACCTACTCCTGGTCAGTGGCAGATGAATAAACAAGCACCAGACAGAGAAGAGTGGCTGGCGTGAAGCGTGATGCGATCTCCGGTGCGCTTTCCTGTGGGGCCCACGAGGCGGCGGCGTTGCGGGTAGCGCAGATCCACTTTTGTGTCTGGTTTAATATCAGCCGCAACATATTTGCCCCGATTTTCTTCTCCCTCTCTCTCCAGAGCCTTTCAGCGATGTGGTGGATTGATTAACCAGATAATGCAAAAACAGGCCTGGAGACAACATAGATTACAGGGAGATCCATAACATAGACGTTCTCGTGCCGGGTTTTTTTTGAATAGTTTGGGTTGCTTACCGCATGCGTCACATGGTAATGTTCTCATGCCGTTGTTCTTACCGCCAAGACGAAGAGTCAAAAAGGAAAAGATATTGAAGAGTGTCAGCAAAGTTGGACAACTCAAAAAGGAAAGAAAATAGGTTCTGGAATCCCATTGCCCACGGCCACTATCTTGTTCGTGCCTAGTCGTGCACCCATTAAGAAATGGGAGATCCTTATGGCATGGATAGATATACGATTGATTATCAATCACACCTCAGTCCACACTTCCCATTCTGCACTTATTAATGCTCATCTGGATCTTAGTTTCACCCAAACCTGGGCGCATTTCTCTCTAAAAACAATTGCTCGTTGTTAATTTATTTTTATTAGCTTGTACAAACTAGTCACCTGCTCTCGATTAGCTTTCCTACCTTTGAACTTAATAATGATAGATGATTCTAGCTTAATTAACTGGCGATATTTATTTTTCATCTGCTCGTGTTTCTTTAGTATGTCCTCTGTAACTTAATATAAGACATCTTTTGACACTGTCATGGACTTTAAAAACGTCTTATAAAAAGTTACAGAGGGAGTACTGCCATTATAAAATCTATAGATTTTTTGCCCTGATATCTAATTTAATGTGGCTTCTAAAGACACAAAGTATTTATTCTTTTAGCAGAAAAGTAGCAAAGCCAAGATCAAGTGGTGAGCACCTAGCTTGGGGCTCACATTATCCTGCCATTAGAGCTGCATCGTTTGTGTGTCCCGGACTTGCTCGTGTGCGTAGGTTCTATTCTTGACAAGAAAGAAAAGTTTTCGGATCGAGTATTGATGTCTACTACACAACTTATTCTTGTAGACTCGTGTTGGGCCTCCAAGCGCAGAGTTTTGTAGGACAGTAGCAATTTTTCCTCAAGTGGATGACCTAAGATTTATCAATCCGTGGGAGGCGTAGGATGAAGATGGTCTCTCTCAAACAACCCTACAACCAAATACAAGAAATCTCTTGTGTCCCCAACACACCCAATACAATGGTAAATTGTATAGGTGCACTAGTTCGGCGAAGATATGGTGATACAAGTGTAGTATGGATAGTAGATATGGGTTTTTGTAATCTGAAAATATAAAAACAGCAAGGTAGCAAGTGATAAAACGGAGCACAAACGGTATTGCAATGCTTGAAAACAAGGCCTAGGGTTCATACTTTCACTAGTGCAATCTCTCAACAGTGCTAACATAGTTGAATCATATAACAATCCCTCAACGTGCGACAAAGAATCATTCCAAAGTTCTTATCTAACGGAGAACATAAGATGAAATTGTTGTAGGGTACGAAACCACCTCAAAGTTATCTTTTCCGATCAATCTATTGAGCCATCCCTATAAGTGTCACGAACAGCCCTAGAGTTCGTACTAAAATAACACCATATGATACGCATCAACCAACTCTAATGTCACCTAGATACTCCAATATCACCACAAGTATCCGTGAGTCAATTATACGATACGCATCAAACAACTTCAGATTCATAATATTCAATCCAACACAAAGAACTTCAAAGAGTGCCCCAAGATTTCTAACGGAGAAAGTAGGACGAAAACGTGCATCAACCCCTATGCATAGATTACTCCAATGTCACCTCGGGAATCCGCGAGTTGAGTGCCAAAACATACATCAAGTGAATCAATATAATACCCCATTGTCACCACGGCTTTCATATACAAGACATACATCTCGTGTTCTCAAATCCATAAAAGTATTCAATCCGATAATAGTGAAACCTCAAAGGTAAAAACTCAATTCATAACAACAAGATAGAGAGAGAAACACCATATGATCCAACTATATTAACAAAGCTCGCGGTACATCAAGATCGTGCCAAATCAAGAACACGAGAGAGAGAGATCAAACACATAGCTACTTGTACATACCCCTAGCCTCGAGGGTGAACTACTCCCTCCTCGTCATGGAGACCGCCGAGATGATGACGATGGCCTCCGGTGATGATTTCCCCCTCCGGCAGGGTGCCGGAAAAGGGTTGTAGATGAGATCGTGGAGGTACAGAGGCTTGCGGCGGCGGAGTCGAAGTTCTAGGGTTATTTCTGGGGTTTTTGGTATTTATAAGAATTTTTGGCGTTGGAATCACGCGAAGATGGGCCCATGAGGTACCACGGCGCCATACCCCCCCCCCCCCCTGGCGGGCGGTGGTGGCTTGTGAGCACCTCGTAAGGCTTCTGGTCCTTCCAAGAAGCTTCTGGGGTCTCTTTTGGTCAAAAAAAATCGTCAAAAAGTTTCGTCCAATTCCGAGAACTTTTATTTCTGCACAAAAAACAACACCACGGTAGTTCTACTGAAAACAGCGTCAGTCCGGGTTAGTTCTAATTAAATCATACCAAAACCATATAGAATTGTTATAAACATGGCATGAATACTTCATAAATTATAGATACGTTGGAGACGTATCAAGCATCAACACCCACGGACCTCTCTTTGATTTAAAGGATTTTATTGGGTTTTTTTAATTAGAGTATTTAGGATTTCTTCCTAAGTTGGTCATTTGATTCATAGGATTGGATCCAATAGCATTTTTTCTTAAGTAATCATTTGAATTTTTAAGAAAACCAAGCATTCGCTCTAGCCACCTTTTCTTTTTCTTTTTTCTTTTTTTCTACGACATCAACCACTCTCTACCTCTCTGGTATGCGACATGCCACTTTAAATCATAAAAGTGGTCACGGTTGGATCCACGTCACCTCAGAACCGGATCAGTGGACGTGAGTGGTGAGCCCCTGCTCCCCTACGATTATTATTTTACATAACTAGGTACGCGTCCGTGCATTGCCACGGGATTCAAAAAAAATTAATGTATACAGAATAATGTGTAAATGCTAGGTCTGTGTTTTTTTAATGTAGGTTCTACTCTTGACAAGAAAGAAAAGTTTTTGGATCGATCATCACACCCATTGGCCTCTCATTGATTAAAGGATTTTATACGGTTTTTTTTATTACAATTCTTAGGATTTGTTTCTAAGTTGGTCAGTTGAATCATAGATTGGATTCTATACCGTTTTTTCCTTAAGTAATCATTTGTTTTACAAAATTCAAAGAAAATCGAGCATTCACTCTAGCCACTTTTTTTGTTTTTTCTAAGTCATCAAACACTCTCTAGTATCTTATAGGACACAAATTGACATGCCACTTTAAATCCTATACTTTTCATATAACTAGGTTTTGAAATTCTTGCGAATCAACCCGTAAAAAAATGAACCGGTCCGCGGACCGATGGTGTACCGCGTTGGATAACAAAATGAGTCCAGACCGCTCGGTCTGAATGGTTGCGAGTGGTTTGAGGGTCAGTGTTTTTTTTGCATCACTTTGAGGGTCAGCGTTTGAGATGCCCTAACTGAACTTGTTGGTAGAATGAATGTGAGGTGCACTGGTGCAGGTGACACATCAAAGATATCTACTAAAGCTAACCTCTCTGCTAGCCTAACAGATGAGTGGCTAGCGTGCAACCTTGAGATTTATTTTATTTTATTTTTGCTCGATGAGATATTCATTGCGCTTTCCTTGTGGGGCCCGCGGGCCATTGAGGTGTGGGAAAGCGTCGATATTTTTGATACATAAAAGTGGTCACATTAGAATCCATGTCACCTTAAAACCAGATCAGTGGACGTGAGCGGTGAGCCCCTACTCCCCTATGATTATTTTACATAACTAGGTACGTGCCCGTGCATTGCCACGGGATTCGGATTCTTTTAATGTATAAAAGCTAGGTATGTGTTTTTGAAAAAAAAATGTATAAATGCTAGGTCTGTGTTTTTTTAATGTTGGTTCTCCTCTTGACAAGAAAGAAAAGTTTTCGGATCCAATCCACACCCACTGGCCTCTCTTTAATTTAAAGGATTTTATATGGTTTTTTTAAATAGAGATCTTTGGATTTTTTTCTAAGTTGGTCAATTGATTCATAGGATTGGATTATATACCATTTTTCCTTAAGTAATCATTTGTCTTACAAAAATCAAAGAAAATCGAGCATTCACTCTAGCCACCTTTTCTTTTTTCATTTTTTCTAAGTCATCAAACACTCTCTGATACCTTATAGGACACAAATCGACATGCCACTTTAAGTCCTATACTTTTCATATTACTAGGCACTAGTGAGGGTGTCCCGGACTAGGGGGTACTCGGGCTGCCGGCCAATCTCTTGTGGGCCGGACTGGTGGGCCACTCTCTACCTGTCGATGGAAGGCTGGATTGTGGGCGGCCCCGTGTATCAGAAGGAAACCTCCGAAGACTTGGCGTATCCTCCAAGGAATAATTGGCGCGACCGGCATGTTTATCCCCTGATGGTAACCGACCATGTGTAACCCTAGGACCTCCTGGTGTCTATATAAACCAGAAGGTCTAGTCCGTAGAGGATGATCATATTCATTGCCTAGGGTTTAGCCCATACGATCTCGAGGTAGATCAACTCTGTAACCTTCATACAATCACATCAATACAATCTAGCAGGACGTAGGGTATTACCTCTTCGAGAGGGCCCGAACCTGGGTAAAACGCCGTCTCTACATTCTCTGTTAACCATCGATTCCTAGACCTACAGTTCGGATCCCCTACCCGAGATCTGCCGGTTTTGGTACTGACATTGGTGCTTTCATTGAGAGTTCCGTCGTGGGTCGCCAAGGATCAATGGCTCGCCGTCCCCGGACGGCTTTTCGGCGATGGAATCTGCAGCGGGGACATCTTCGTTCTCGGACAGCTCTTCTCTTCAGCGATGGAATCCGTACCGGGGACATCTTCGTCCCCGGACAGCTCTTCGCGTTCGGCAGCATTGTGCTGCACGCCGATCCGACCGGTCACCTCGACCAGGTCGACAGCTTCGCCCCCGAGCAGGAAATCAGGTTTGGCAGCCTTGAGTACGTCGCCGATGCTCGGGGCGATCTGGTCTTCACTGGGTTCTCGGCTTTACCCAAGGAACCTACCAACCCCGAGGCTTTGACCTCGGACTCCTTCCCCGTCCCCGGGCCGGCCCTCAGTTCGGATCTGGCCTTGAGTTCAGATCCAACCCCGACGCCGAAAAACCAAGGGTCACCCTTGGCCGAACACACTCCCATTATCGGCGCGCCGGAGCTCAACTCCGATGGCTGCTCGAACATAGATCCGGTGGATCTCTCGATTTTAAACGAGATGTTAGACCGGATCCAGAAGATGAATATCGCGGATGGCCCGTCCTCGGACCAGGAGCGGGTTGGACAGGACGCCAGCCGCGGGGAATTTTGCGTCCCACCCACCACCCACTTGGTAGCCACTGTCGAAGATTTAACCGACATGTTGGACTACGCCTCCGAGGAGGCTGACGACATGGACGACGATATCGACGTCCCGCCCTATACGGCTCCTTCCCTTGCCACTTCCAACCCCGAAAAGTGGACTGCCACCTCCACCTATGACGTTTACATGGTCGATACCCCCAAGGACGGCGACGGTCCCACCGAAGAACCGCCCAGACGTCGACGACGGCGAGCCAAAGGGCGGGGAAAGGGCAAGGAAGATCACACAGACACGAATGGCACCGGAGATAATGAGACTCCGAACAACGTGGAGGAGCTCGGCGACAACACCCCCGAGCAGCACCACGATGCCCCCGAAGGGCACGAGAACCAGGGTGACCTCGAGGATTCCGAGGACAGCAATTACCTCCCTCCATCTGAAGAGGAGGATAGCCTCGGACCCGAAGACTTTATCGTCCCAGAGGATCCCCTGGAGCAAGAGAAATTCAAGCGGCAACTCATCGCCACTGCCCGAAGCTTGAAGAGGAAACAACAACAGCTAAAAGCCGAACAGGACACGCTCAACGACAGATGGACGATGGTCTTAGCTGCCGAAGAAGGCCTTGACGATCAACATCAGGGCCAATACAAGAGTTACCCACGGCGGCGCCTACTCCCAGAATTCGAGGATGAGGCCTTTGAGCCCATGCCTCCCAGACAAACTTACGCAAACCAGCCTGACCGCTCCCCTCGAGGACAAGATAGGCCGACTGTGGAAACTGAACTCCCACCCGCACCCCCTCGAGGACGGGATAGGGCGGCCGGAGAAGCCGAACTCCCACCCGCGCCCCCTCGAGGACGGGATAGGGCGGCCGGGGAAGCCGCATACCCACCCGCTCCCCCTCGCCGAGCAGGTAAAGACCCGGTTTAACCGGATGACCAATACGATCTGCGCCACGACCTGAACGCCCGAGGGATCCAGTCCAGATCCATCTACGGATCTATAGGACACGCACCCGCTGGACGAGATGGATTCCAAGCCTGGCAGGACAGGAACGACAGAGCTCGGGAGCAGCACCGCGCCCGGATGACAACCGATCTCCGGCGCGATGTGGCCCGGGCTAGGGGTGCCGCACACCCAATGTGTTTCACCGATGATGTGATGCAGCATCAGTTCCCCGAAGGGTTCAAACCCGTCAATATAGAATCCTACGATGGGACAACCGACCCAGCCGTGTGGATTGAAGATTTTCTTCTTCACATTCATATGGCCCGAGGAGATGATCTCCACGCCATTAAGTACTTACTGTTGAAACTCAAGGGACCAGCAAGGCATTGGCTGAACAGCCTACCCAAAAACTCCATCGGGAGCTGGGAAGATCTCGAGGATGCATTCCGAGCTAACTTTCAAGGAACCTATGTTCGGCCACCGGACGCCGACGACCTGAGCCATGTCATTCAGCAGCCCGGAGAGTCAGCCCGGCAGTTCTGGAACCGGTTCTTGACCAAGAAGAACCAGATCATCGACTGTCCGGATGCCGAAGCAATTGCGGCATTCAAACACAGTATTCGGTACGAGTGGCTCGCCCGTCAGCTCGGCCAGGACAAGCCGAGAACGATGTCGGCCCTTACCTCCCTAATGACCCGCTTTTGCGCGGGTGAGGATAGCTGGTTAGCTCGTCGAAGCAACCATCCCGAAGACCCCGGCACTTCAGAAGCCCGGGACGGAAACGGGAAACCCCGGCGCAACAGGAATAATAAGCGTCGGCACTCGAACAACGGCGGTGAAGCCGATGACGCAGTAGTAAACGCCGGATTCAGCGGCTCGAAATCGGGACCGCGGAAGAAACCCTCTAAAGGGAACCGGGACGGCCTGTCTGCGCTGGATAGAATATTGGATAGGCCCTGCCAGATTCACGGCACCCCGGACAAGCCTGCTAACCATACCAACCATAACTGTTGGGTAATTAAATAGGCCGGCAAAGCTACGGCCGAAGAACAGGGCAAGGGCCCCCGCAGCGAGGATGACGACGAACCTCGCGGGCCGAACAATGGAGGCCAAAAGCAGTTCCCTCCAGAGGTCAAAACCGTGAACATGATTTACGTCACGCATATACCGAAAAAGGAGCGGAAACGCGCACTTCGGGATGTCTACGCCTTAGAGCCGGTAGCCCCGAAATTCAACCCATGGTCGGCTTGCCCGATCACTTTCGACCGTCGAGACCATCCGACCAGTATACGCCATGGAGGAACAGCGGGTCTGGTGCTCGGCCCCATAGTGGACGGATTTCACCTCACAAGAGTCCTTATGGACGGAGGTAGCAGCCTCAACCTGATTTACTCAGATACTGTGAGGAAAATGGGGATCGATCCTTCAAGGATCAAACCCAGCAACACCACCTTTAAAGGTGTAATCCCAGGTGTCGAGGCACGCTGCACGGGATCCGTGACATTGGAAGTTGTCTTCGGTTCACCCGATAACTTCCGCAGCGAGGACTTGATCTTTGATATTGTCCCATTTTGCAGCGGTTACCACGCACTCCTCGGCCAGACCGCGTTCGCCCGCTTCAACGCCGTCCCGCACTATGCATACCTGAAGCTCAAGATGCCAGGACCTAAGGGCGTTATTACCATTAACGGTAACACTGAGCGCTCGCTCCGAACAGAGGAACACACGGCGGCTCTAGCCGCCGAAGTCCAAGCCGCCGAAGAAGCGTCGCAAGCCCAGCCTACTGCCAAGACACTGGATGCACGCAAGCGCTCCCGAGCTACAGCCTCGGTCCCGGGGCACTCTTATCCTCACCCCAAATAGGGGCACGCGCCCCACAGCACGTCCCACCTAGTCGCGAAATACGTATCTCGAGTGCACAATTTCGCGCTTAAAATTCCATGGGCTGTTGTGGGGACACGTGACACATAGGCCGAGAGCTCGGTTCGACCAAGCAATGGCCAACGGATGTCTTCGAATCAACATCGACAACGGGCACCATCTAGGGCCTGATCAGCGTCAAGCTGATATACCACGGCGACTTCTCAAAACCCTTTCCCAAGGGCTCGTCTGCCGAACATTACTACTTCAGCCGAATATACGGTCGACAGCTCCGCTCACACGGAAGCTTCTTAAAGAGCAAAGGCGCAGACGTGCAGCAGGGCGTAGTAGGGACGTCAAACCACTCATGAAGGCCCTGTGTAAACCTTTACACTAATGTATTTATTTCTTCAAAAGTATCTATCAAAGTTACTTCGGCAATCCGGATTGTACGGTTGGACGTCACATATTCAAAGGAAATAAAGACCGAGTTTTCTCTGGTAATTGTGCATTCATTCACGTTGCATACTTCCTTTCCGTTTTTTAGGCCGAAGTAAACTATTACGATACACCCCTTCTTGGTAACCGGCAAATAGACCGGGGGCTCGAACATAAGTCTTGCCTCAAACTTTATCCCAGCACTTACTTTTATTTTATGTGCTCGGAGTCGCGGATATTGCACTATATGCACCAGTTCCGAATTGCGTCTTTGGTCAATAGTTGGGTTGCCCGGCTCCTGTGTTTACCCTCTTACGTTCCGCACTGTTCGGCTAAGAGGGTAAAGGGAGAACCACTGCGATTATACTTCTAGCTAGCCTGGTTAAGTACCTCAGTGGAGAAAGCCGAAAATTGACTGTCACAATAAGCGAGAACTGGTCGGCGATCCGATGACTTGTGTCAAACCAAAAATCGTTGGAGGTTAGTCCGTGTTAAACGAAGGGTTCTCTGTTACAGAAACCATGTGATGATGGTGTCAACCGCGGCTTGTCCGAATATCACAAACACTGGGGGCTAGTCACCAGCCCACGCAGTCAAGCTCCTATGGCTAAGTGAAAGCACTAAAACCGCATAGTCTGATTGCCTTGTTTTCCGTACATACAACCGCCTCCGGGCACCGAGACGTCGGCTAAGGGTTAAGCTGTAACGAGGAAACACCCCAGGCAGTATCTGCACTGGGGGCTGAAGCCGATGACTGGTAACTTTCAGTTAAGAAACGGCCGCACAGGAGTCAAAATTAACATAAAACGGGCACTATATTCCCAGCCAACAACTTGCATTACAATAAAGCAAAAGTTTCAACTCCTTGGCTACAAGGAAAATAAATCTATTCATATATTACATCTTTTGACCATTGGGCCTCTACTCCCCGAGCACCATCCATCACGATGGGAAAGTATTGCTCGGGGCGCCTATGCTCCTTCCCCGGCAGCGGAGGTCCGGTGGCCATCTCGGCTGGCTTTATCTTTGGCCAATGTACCATTGTTTTGCCAAAAGCCATCCGAGCACCCTCGATGCATGTGGAGCACTTCCAGGCGTCGATCCGGGAACTGGCATCGTACAGCCTCTGCACCAGGCCGAAGTAGCTGCTCGGCAGCGGCTCCGCCGGCCATAGCTTAACGCAGAGGTCCTTCATCATCGGCTCCGCCATCCGATGTGTAGGAGATATGCCCTAGAGGCAATAATAAATGTTATTGATTATCTCCCTGTTCATAATTATGTTTACGTTCCATGCTATAACTGCAATGATTCTCAAGTCTGCAAATAAAACGAGGCTTGGAGGGAAACTCATGTGCACGTGTGGGATAATAAACGGTAAAAAGTATTCCTGGTCAAGCCTCTATGACTGGCTCAAGTATTGCATGATGATCCTGTTTTCCTGATCATGGGCATGACTATGCTGGCAATTTTGAGGGCACAATTGTTGGTAGAACACTTGTGTTGAATCGACCCGAATTGATGTTATGCTATGAGATACATTCGTCATTAGTTAATGGTTAATAACACAGAGATGGTTAATGTTTGCATGATTCCTTAGACCATGAGAGTATCGAGTTTCTTCATGCTTGCTTCATGAACTTTGGGGTTTGTTAAACGTCATCCGTAAATGGGTGGCTATTACGGCGGCTTACGGGTTCATGGAAAAGTATGTCAAGTAACTTGATAGCTCAAGATTGGAATTTGCTCCTCCGACGATGGAGAGATATCTCTGGGCCCTCTCGGTGTTACGGTATCCATCATCGTCTGGCCAGACACTTTGTGATTTGATCACGGGGATGCCGGAACACGGGAACGAGAAAAGAGAACAATACCGGTAAGGAGGTAACTGGCATAATGGACAAGTTGTTGATCCACGGGGATGCCTACATGTCTCACCTCGGGTATTTGTAACATATCGCGAAGCAACAGGAATAGCACACGGCAACTGGAGGTTCACTCGAATATTCATTCGTGTGGGTATAGGGGTCAATATGGGTGTCCACGGCTCCGATGTTGATCATTGATCGGAAGGGGTTCCAGGTCATGTCTATGCTTCACCGAACCTATAGGGTCACACGCTTAAGGGTCATCTATCTGCTGAATACTAGACGGGGAGTCTGAGAGAAAATCACCGAAAAAGTTTCGGACGAAACGGAAACGTTCCGGAGAGGATATCGGAATAGTTCCGGTGAAACTGAAAAGTTGTTTCAGGGTATTCCATAAAGTCAAATTGGTTTCGGCACATGCCTGGAAATTATTGGAAGGTACCAGAATTGTTCCGGTAACTTCTGAGATTTTTCAGAGACAAAAACCGGAAATGTTCCGGACTGCCGGAACCGCTTTAGTTGCTTTTCACAGATGAAAATCACTAAACTGAAAAGTTGTTTCGGAGTACACCATAAAGTCAAATTGGTTTCGGCACATGCCTGATAATTCTTGGAGGGTGTCAGAATCATTCTGGAAACTTTCTGGAATTTTCCGGAATGAAAACCGGAAATGTTCCGAAGCTGCCGAAACCACTTCAGATGCTTTTCGCAGATGAAAATCACTAAACCGGAATTGTTCCGGCTCGCGTTGAAAATTATTTTGGTGGGTACTGGAAATGTTCTAAGCCCACATGAATATTTTCAGTTCGATCAGACGCTGAAAAATGTCGTCGTGAATAGTGAAAGTGCTTTTTGGGATATTTATGGAAAAGTCACCTTTTGGGATATTTTCCCAAAAAGGTTTCTAGAAGGCTTGGGGGCCAAGAAACCCTACCCCTTGGATTTCCTATAAATAGAGGTGGAGGGGCTGCCTCCACACTCACTCCTTCTCACATACAAATGCCATGACATTTCTGGCTTCTCTCTCCCTCCTAGCGAAATAGTTTCGTAGAGCCGAAAGGCTGTCTGGGTTCCGGTGGGAACTAGTTCTGGACGGCGAAGCCCTGCCGGATAGATGACACCGTATGTGTGCAACTCTGTAGAGAGATCGTAGTTTCGGTCTTAGTTTGAGAGTGCCTCCCGAAGGGCTGTCCGAGTGACTGTCCGAGTTTCGATGGTCCTCCCGAAGGGCTGTCCGAGTGACCGTCCGAGTTTCGATGGTCCTCCCGCAGGGCTGTCCATGACACCGTCCGAGGGACTGTCCGACCGCCTCCCGGAGGGCTATCCGGGGGCGGATGAGGGTATACATCCTCGCGGTTGGGAGGTTGTAAATCCTAGCTGCGGGGATCTGCACCGCCGATCATCATCGACTCTACTTCCGCTGCGCTACGAGTCGGTAACGAAACAGATCAAACCTTGTATGCAGTCTCCATAGTGATCCTGGGCTGGTACGTAGGTCGGAAATTTTTTGTTTTCTGCTGCGTTACCCAACAGTGGCATCAAGAGCCGTGCTATGCGTAGATGCAGGTTGCGATCTAGAATACATAGAGATGTATGGGTGTTGCACAATATAATTAGGTAGTAGATGTGTTCTATTGCTGAAAATTATTTGTGCGGGTAGCAGATGAAATCTGTTACCCGATGTTCTTGTTGCTTCCCTGGAATTTGCATATTTCTGATCTTGATAACGGTATGGTGGAGTTTCAAAGTTCTGGCAATCGGCGATCCTGATTGATCAACGAAGTGCTAACAGTTCTTTGAATTCCACCGTAGTTAAAAAGAAAGATGAAATTTCGCAGACGAAAGGGCAATGCAGATATGATCTGCACGGGGGTCACGCGTATGACGAAGTTTAGTATGGGGCTCGAGATTTTATTATCTCGTGTTTCATACACCCCGCAATGTTAATCTAGCGACTTGGATTATCATGCTTGATGATGGACGTTGGTAGCTTTGGTTTGTTTCGAAACCTTAGAAGCCACGTAAAATAAAATTTGCATAAACCGATTAGAGGCGTCTAAACTGGTTTTGCAGGATGGTTTGCATGTGCATGTGATGTGGTATAGCAGTGCTCATATTAATTTGATTATGTATGAGATGTCTATATGATGTAAATTAATTAACATGACCTGCGTGTCATGATTCGGCATGATGGCTGGAGCCATATGATTGCACTTTAATGACCTGTGTGTCAACCTTATCTAATGCACTTATTTTATTAGCTATAGAGATAGCAATATTATCTGGTGCATCGACTAGGTGGTGGCAATCTTCGCGAAGGTGAACACCGACGCAAATGCCGAAGACGAAGAAATGAAAGACTTCTCCGTCAGAAAGGGCTATACCATATCTTGCTATTATGAATTGCCTGAGATGTTTATCCCTTATGATGCACCATTCTTGATTGCGCGGTAGTCGCTTTTTATTAGGGTGATCTCTCACAAAAATATCAAGTAGTTAGTGTTCTCCCAAGTGTAGCACCGTCACGGCACCTAACTTTTCGGGGTGCGCCATGCTGACATGGGTACGAACGATTAGGGATGTGTGAGGCGGGTGAGTTAAGACCTCGCAGCGAGATCACTTGGTTGTCTTGACGTTCAGGCATGAAAGTCATGAGCTCGGAACACACGCATCGAAAGATGAACAAGAGTCACATAGAGATGTGATCGGCAAGTTTGCCTAACGATTGAAGTTCTCGTCATCAGTGATGCTCACCATCAATGGCGTTGAATTGAAATTCGTGTCTTGAATCATTCATAATCAATTATGAGAGATATTGATTTGAGTGGGAGCGCACTATTGAATTAACTTGTTTAATTCTCAGTGCAATTAATTTTGAACACTGTCTAAGTGTGGTTTGCATAATAGTTGTAGAATAATGGCTCCCGTTTCCACCTTCCCTATTAAAATTGAATAGCTGTTAAATATCTGGTTAAAACTTTATGGTTGGTAACGTAATGTGAGGATTGTCCTCAATAGTGCCGAGAAGGACTTTGTCCTATCGCATACTTTCGGTATTCTCCCGCTAAAGCTATGGATCATGTGACTCTCGTCCTTCAATCCAAAAGCTAGAATTCTGTTTCAGTCAAGTGCAATACGTTTGCTTTCATGAGACCCAAACTTCGAAAGTTTGGATAGTTATGTGATATTCATGGAATCTGAAAATCATTTTCAGAGACAGACAAAGGCTAAAAGATATGAGATATCCAAAGCAATGTTTGTTTGCAAACTGTTAGTAAAGGAGTTTACTATGCATTAGACTGATAAGAGAGGGATCCAGAAGAACGCCTGTCATATGATGATGGTGAATAAAACAACAACTTAAAGAGAAAGGAAGTATCCGGAAGGGTGTTAGTGAAACTTTCACGCCTAGGAAGTCCGGGGCTAACGCCACTCTTAAGTTGGATGCTTCTTCTGAGAGTAGGAGAAATACTAGAAGTTAAACTGTTAGAAGTATAAAGGCAAAAGGAAAGAAGACTGGAATATCCAGCTCATGTATGAAAGTCATACAAGTTTTTTGATGTATAGAAGGATGGTCAGAGATATAGTTCTTGGGAATTATGGTTAAACATGTTAATCACTAATTCTTGGGTATTGTGAGTTAATCACAAAGATACCCGCTCGATTGCATTCTGTTGCAACTCGATGTAAGAACTACTATGGCCTGAAAGACTAGCCAGGAATGAGATTTAGATACACGCAGGGAACATAGTAAATGTTACTATGCCTTCCATCGGTGTATTCCCTATGTATTTACTTTCATAATTCATTTTAGAGTTTCACACTCTAGCCCTTTGCATAAAGTATCTTGCAAGAAGGTTGTTCATAAGAGAACTTTTAATGTTCGGAGTTATGAATAACAAAAGGGGGCCATACTTTCATTATGAATGAGAAGTATGTTATGAATATTGATAATAATACATTACCTCTGTATTTACTTTCATAATTCATTTAGAGTTTCATACACTCTAGCCCTTTGCATAAGGTATCTTGCAAGGAGGTTATTCACAAGAGAACTTTTGATGTTCGGTGTTATGAATAACATAAAGGGCCATGCTTCCATCCAGAATGGGATGTATGTTATGAATATTGATGGTAATATAATACATCCATAACACTGACGCTAAATGTCGCAAGACTAAAAGAATACCACATATGTGTGGCACTGCATTTGGTCACATTGGAGAAACCCGCATGGAAAATTCCATTATGATGGATTTTAAAGTCATTTGATTTTGAATCATCTGACACTTGCAACTTTCCTCTGAAAGGTGAAGTGACTGAAATACCGTTCACATGCCATAAGGAACGAGCATAGAACATATTGGTGATCATACATTATGATGTGTGTAGTCCAATAAATGTTGTTGCCAGTAGTGGATTTTTCTATCTTCATAAATGGCTCAGGTAGATATATGGATATTTACTTGTTGAGACGTAAGTCTGGATCTTTTGAATTCATTCATAAGGTTTTCAAAAATGAAGTAGAAGTTGTTGTAACAAGAAAATTATGTTTCTACAATTCGATTGCAGAAAGGAATATTTGAGTTACGAGTTTAGCGAATGTCTGATGAGTTGTGAAAGGGGTTTCATAACTTGCACCTCCCGGAGCACCACTGCAAGTGGAGACTCCGTGTTGATGTAATCGAACCATTCATGACATGGTAAGATCAAAGATGACATAAATAAATTTGCCATTATCCCTTTTAAAGTGATGCTTTAGAGACTGCGGCTTTTACACTGAAAAGAGCTCCATAAGGTTTGTTGAAATGACGCCATGGTGTGGTACGCCCAACCATGTTATATCTTTTCTTAACATTTGGAATATGGGGCTTGTGTAAAAGGTTACAAACCTATTCCAAATCAGACAAGTGCTACTTTGTAAGGTTATCCCAAGTCATTGGGTATTCCCCCACCACTATACCGAGGCAAAGGGTTTTTGCCGCAAAACGGTATGCTTTTAAAGAGAATAGTTCTTTCAAAAGGTGAGTGGGAGGACAGTGCAACTCGACGAGATAACCAGTATCTTCGTCATCAGATCAAAGGAAAGAAACCTTGGAAGTGATTCCAGAGTTTCCTACTGCGACTGATACGGAAGTCTCTACAATAAAATGTATGGACTTCGGTCAAACTTGCAGCTGAACCACGTAGGCAAAGCTCGTGCAAACCTATCAGGTGCGCAAACGAGATATTGTTGTTAGACAACAGTATACCTACGATACACAAGGAAGCGTTGATGGGCCCTGACTCCGGAATTGGCAAAATGCCAATACAATCCGAGATAGTTTCCATATATGTGATTCGAGATTAAAATCTTGATACACCTTTCGGAAGACTTAGAGTCTAACGAATATTTATGGAACTAAAAACTGATACGGAAAAAAAAATTATCCATGAAGCTCGACTTGTTGCAATAACAAGTTCAAGGAGTTGACTACGATGAGATTGTCTCACCGTAGCGATGCTTGAAGTCGGTTCGGGTTGAACTAACAATTAATACATATTTCAATCTTGAGATATGAAACATGGATGACAAAAGGATTTACATCTGATGGAAATGAAACCTAGGACTTGTATGTGATACAGTCCAAAGTAATTGTCGATCCAGAGGATGCTAGTAAGTATGCAAACTTCAGAGTTCCAGCGATGGACAGAAGAGAGCAAAGTGGAGTTGGAATCTTCGTTTTTATGGAATGGTCAAAGGGGTTTGACTTCATCAAATGGGTATCGAAGATGCTTGTGATTCAAGAAAGTAAGTGGGAGCATAATAATATTTCTAGAAACCTTGTGTACTTGACACATTGTTAATTGGAAATAAATTTCTTGACACGAATTAGGACTTCATTTGAAAATAGTTTTTCGATGAAGTGCTTAGGCTAAATAGCCTCAATATTAGGCATGATGATCTATGGAGCTAGATTTACCTAATGGGGCTAAGCTATGAATACATATTGACAAGATGCTAAAACCTTTTAGCATTGAAAACCGTCAAGGAGTGATTCTTGCCGAAGTCACATGGAAAGAGTTTTTGCAAGACTCGGTGTCCCAAAACACTGATGAGCAAAATACATGATGGTGATTCCACACACTCTTGTGTTTGGATTAATCATGTATTCCATGGTATGTAAAAACAACCAGATATGTCCAATACTCCAAAGTTGTTGCGAGTATAGATACCAAAGTGATCAAAGTACTGATCATAGGACAACAGTGAAAGATGTCATTGAGTACTAGAGTAGTAGTGATGACATGTTTTCTCGCAAGCGGAGATTATGAAGTACTCGTTGTAAGTAATTACATCGATACAGTCTTCATCAATGCTCCATGCGATTTTCGATTTAAGTTAAGGGTTTTGTGTAATACACAATATGGTGGCACGGTAGTTGGAAATTGTTCCAAACAAGATACTGTGGCGAATTCTATAACAAAGGCTAAGTATGTTGACGCTTAAGAAGTGACAAAGAAGTTGTTGAATCATATAGTTCATTCATGAACTTAGTATGGTTCCAAGATGGCTTTGGTCTATGGGACACTATTGCAGATAGTTGCTCCATAGCTCAGTCTGAGGAATCAGGTTTCGACCAATGATTCACACATATGCAAAGCCAAGTCCACACAAAATATGAATTTTGTGAAAGCGTGAAAACGCGGGGATATGCAAAGTTACACACGGAGCTGAAGTCGTCAGATCCGTTGGACATCAGGCTATACCACATGCGAAGCATATTTTACACCAGTATGCCATAGGTGTAAAGTGCATTAGCATTGACTAGATTATTGACTCTAGTGCAAGTGGGAGTCTGTAGGAGATATGCCCTAGAGGCAATAATAAATGTTATTGATTATCTCCCTGTTCATAATTATGTTTATGTTCCATGCTATAACTGCAATGATTCTCGAGTCTGCAAATAAAACGAGGCTTGGAGGGAAACTCATGTGCACGTGTGGGATAATAAACGGTAAAAAGTATTCCTAGTCAAGCCTCTATGACTGGCTCAAGTATTGCATGATGATCCTGTTTTCCTGATCATGGGCATGACTATGCCGGCAATTTTGAGGGCACAATTGTTGGTAGAACACTTGTGTTGAATCGACCCGAATTGATGTTATGCTATGAGATACATTCGTCATTAGTTAATGGTTAATAACACAGAGATGGTTAATGTTTGCATGATTCCTTAGACCATGAGAGTATCGAGTTTCTTCATGCTTGCTTCATGAACTTTGGGGTTTGTTAAACGTCATCCGTAAATGGGTGGCTATTACGGCGGCTTACGGGTTCATGGAAAAGTATGTCAAGTAACTTGATAGCTCAAGATTGGGATTTGCTCCTCCGACGATGGAGAGATATCTCTGGGCCCTCTCGGTGTTATGGTATCCATCATCGTCTGGCCAGACACTTTGTGATTTGATCACGGGGATGCCGGAACACGGGAACGAGAAAAGAGAACAATACCGGTAACGAGGTAACTGGCATAGTGGACAAGTTGTTGATCCACGGGGATGCCTACATGTCTCACCTCGGGTATTTGTAACATATCGCGAAGCAACAGGAATAGCACACGGCAACTGGAGGTTCACTCGAATATTCATTCGTGTGGGTATAGGGGTCAATATGGGTGTCCACGGCTCCGATGTTGATCATTGATCGGAAGGGGTTCCGGGTCATGTCTATGCTTCACCGAACCTATAGGGTCACACGCTTAAGGGTCATCTATCTGCTGAATACTAGACGGGGAGTCTGAGAGAAAATCACCGAAAAAGTTTCGGACGAAACGGAAACGTTCCGGAGAGGATATCGGAATAGTTCCGGTGAAACTGAAAAGTTGTTTCAGGGTATTCCATAAAGTCAAATTGGTTTCGGCACATGCCTAGAAATTATTGGAAGGTACCAGAATTGTTCCGGTAACTTCTGAGATTTTTCAGAGACAAAAACCGGAAATGTTCCGGACTGCCAGAACCGCTTTAGTTGCTTTTCACAGATGAAAATCACTAAACCGAAAAGTTGTTTAGGAGTACACCATAAAGTCAAATTGGTTTCGGCACATGCCTGATAATTCTTGGAGGGTGCCAGAATCATTCTGGAAACTTTCTGGAATTTTCCGGAATGAAAACCGGAAATGTTCCGAAGCTGCCGAAACCGCTTCAGATGCTTTTCGCAGATGAAAATCACTAAACCGGAATTGTTCCGGCTCGCGTTGAAAATTATTTTGGTGGGTACTGGAAATGTTCTAAGCCCACATGAATATTTTCAGTTCGATCAGACGCTGAAAAATGTCGTCGTGAATAGTGAAAGTGCTTTTTGGGATATTTATGGAAAAGTCACCTTTTGGGATATTTTCCCAAAAAGGTTTCTAGAAGGCTTGGGGGCCAAGAAACCCTACCCCTTGGATTTCCTATAAATAGAGGTGGAGGGGCTGCCTCCACACTCACTCCTTCTCACATACAAATGCCATGACATTTCTGGCTTCTCTCTCCCTCCTTGCGAAATAGTTTCGTACAGCCGAAAGGCTGTCTGGGTTCCGGTGGGAACTAGTTCTGGACGGCGAAGCCCTGCCGGATAGATGACACCGTATGTGTGCAACTCTGTAGAGAGATCGTAGTTTCGGTCTTAGTTTGAGAGTGCCTCCCGAAGGGCTGTCCGAGTGACTGTCCGAGTTTCGATGGTCCTCCCGAAGGGCTGTCCGAGTGACCGTCCGAGTTTCGATGGTCCTCCCGCAGGGCTGTCCGTGACACCGTCCGAGGGACTGTCCGACCGCCTCCCGGAGGGCTGTCCGGGGGCGGATGAGGGTATACATCCTCGAGGTTGGGAGGTTGTAAATCCTAGCTGCGGGGATCTGCACCGCCGATCGTCATCGACTCTACTTCCGCTGCGCTACGAGTCGGTAACGAAACAGATCAAACCTTGTATGCAGTCTCCATAGTGATCCTGGGCTGGTACGTAGGTCGGAAATTTTTTGTTTTCTGCTGCGTTACCCAACACGATGCATCTCCATCAGCTGCTTCATCTGATTATTCAGGAGGGTAGGGTGTTCGAGCACTTGAAATTGCGCCCAGAACAGCCTCTGCTCGGCCCTACCCTCCTGAGCGGCAAAGAACTTGGCCGCGTCCGCCGCACTCTTCGGGAGGTCCGCGAAGGCGCCTGGGGAACGCCATACTCGCGTGAGCAACGTGAACCTGTTACCTCCAAAGATACGTTGCAGCAAATACGGCTTACCGTCCGCAATGAGCCTGACTTGGCGAAGCTCCTCTTGGTAGCCGCACGCCTCTGTCCGTGCTTCCTTGGCCACTGCCGCCAATGAGGTCAGCTCGGCGGCCTGCTCTTTATCCTTCTGCTCGAGGGCCTCACACCTTGTGACGGCATCCCCGAGCTCTTGCTGCACTTCCAGCACCCTGGCCTCGTGCTTCTCACTAGCGGTTCTCACCGCAGCCAGCTCGGCAGCCGCCTGTTCGGCGGCTGCCGACCTCTGCGCCGCCGCTTCCTGCTGAGCCGTCCTCAGCGCGGCCTTGAGGTTTTCCACCTCCGTGGCGGCAGCTGCAATAGAATCAGTCAACTCCGTTAGGATACTTTGAAACCTACTTACAAGGAAAAACAAAAAACCGCGGCTGTAATCTTGACTACAGCTCGGACTTGCCTTGCGCATCATCGAACCTCCTATTCACCAGGCTCAGGTCGTCTTCGAAGCTCTTCAGCTTCCGATTCAGCTCAGCCAACTCCTCGGCGTTGGCGGCTGCGGCCGAAGATGACACCTGTGCATTATTCTACGCAGGTTAGTATCCGAGATATTGATTTTCGATCCTCTGACTGGCTTTGTTCAAAACCAGTCAGAGTCTCGGGGGCTATTGTGTATGAGGTTATACATCTACACAAAAGAATTTTTCTAAGGAAAAGCATTACTTCGCTCACCTTGAAGCCTGTGAGAAGGCTATTGAAGGCCTCCTTCAGTCCATTATCGACGGACCGAAGACTTTGCAACACCGCGCCCATAAGGGCACGGTGCTCTTCGGCGATGGAGGAGCTGGTTCGAGCATCCTCCATCTCGTCCGGCCACCCGGTTGATGCCCGCTCTGGAGCGGGCGGGGGTGGCGGCGGCGCTTCGCCCCCTTCCCTCTCGAAATCTGGGGCGCCAGACTCTGGGCGCCTAGACGTCTCCGGAATCATCCTCGGAGAGAGCTCGGCTTGTCCGGGCTCTTCCTCTTCGTTCACCAGAGGGTCTCTCCCCTCCTGGTTTTCGGCGACCGAGGTGTTCACCTCGGCCATGGTAGTATCGCCTCCTCCCCCTGTGTGCGGCACGGGAGGGGTCCTCCTCGACAGGACCTCCTCGGCCTCCTCGACGTTTGGGAGAGGCGAGGCGCGGGATTCGGTCCCGCTCTCCGCTAGCGCCGCCGGTGGAGAATCCCCCTCCGAGACTCGATCGGCGGGGAGATCGCGCAGCGGGCGGCAAAATTACAAACGAAAACATGATCAATATCGCACTCAGGACGGTCAAGCGGTTACTAGAGCGCGTACCTTTGAGCCTGCGGCTTGGCCCTGGGGATCCTCCGAGGAACCTCTTAGGAGGCCTCAGAGTCCTCGACAGAAGCCGAGCTATCGCCGGACAAGGCTATCTTGGCCTTGCGCGGTCTTTTGGGAGCAGGTTGAGGCGGCTCTTCCTCGACGTTCTCGGACGCCGCCCTCTTCCCTGTTCAGGAGGAATCGTCTTCCTCCCCATCCTCTCCCTACTCCTTCTCCTCCTCTTGCACGGAGGGAGCATTGGTGTCCCCGGATCTAGCACCCGGGGGTCCTCGGGAGCGAAGGCCCTCTCTGGCCTCCCTCTGCTGGTCCTTCTTCTTCTCTTTCCTCTCCGGCGCCTCGTATGGCTCCACGGCCAGCATGGCCGTCAGTAGGGGCGTCCTGGGTCCCTCTGGCAGCGGCGCCGGACTGTTGATCCGCTTGGCCTTCTTCAGCCAATTCTGCGGACAGGAAGTGAAAGGGCTAAGTACCTTATCAAAAGGGAAAAGCTCGGATATAAGTACCAAATTATTCATACCTCCCGTGTGGGATTTGCGGTGTCGAGTCCGATGTCTTCCTCCTCGGCCGGCCAGTCCTTCTGCGGCTCGAATAGCGCCCTCCACAGTTGAGCGTGGGAAGTGCGGAAGAAGTTGCGCACGGTGGCCGGGTCTTCGGACTTGTAGGCCCACATGGGGGAGGCCCTGTCCTGGCATGGGAGGATTCGGCGGCCGAGCATAATCTGGATCACGTTGGGCAGCTCGACGCCCTGCTCTATCATCTTGGTGATCCGGCTCTGCAGCTGCGCCACCTCCTTGTTCACTCCCCAGTCGAGGCCCTTCTTGGTCCATGAGACCAACCTCGTAGGGGGTCCGGATCGGAAGGCCGGAATCGCCCCCCAATCCGCGCTCCTTGGCTCGGTGATGTAGAACCATTCCTTCTGCCAGACCTTGACGGTCTCGATGAAGGTGCCCTCTGGCCACTCCACTCGCGGGAGCTTGCTGACCATCGCACCCCGTAGTCCGCCCGCTGGCCATCTACTATCTTCGGCTTGACGTTGAAGACCTTCAGCCACAGACCGAAGTATGGCCGGATCCGAAGAAAGGCCTCGCAGATGATGATGAAGGCCGAAATCTGGAGGAAAGAGTTCGGCGCGAGATCGTGGAAATCAAGCCCGTAAAAGAACATGAGTCCCCTGACGAAGCGATGGAGGGGAAAACCCAGGCCTCGGATGAAGTGGGGAAGGAATACCACCCTCTCGCCTTGTCGCGGTGTGGGAACGACCTGGCCGGCCTCTGCAGCACGGTGGGCGACGTTGGCCGGGAGGTAGCCCGCGCTTTTCAATTCCAAGATGGCGCTGTTGGTGACGCTAGAGGCCTCCCACTTTCCCTTGGACCCGGCGCCCGCCATTGCTAGCTCGAGCGAGTGGCTGCAAAGGTCCTTGGAAGGGAGAGCGGATCTGGGCGCTGGAGCTCAGAAGATGGGGAAGGCAATGGCGAAGGGGGAAAAGGAGAGCGTACGAAAGGAACAAAGGCTGTGCCCCTTTTATGGGCTGTAAAACCCACGGTCCCTTTACTACGCCGCAGTCCTCGCCATTTTCCCATGTAACCGTGCCATTATGCGCGCGTGGGATGACATGGATTATTGATCATATCCCTTAAAACCAGGGCACGATCTCCATATCGATGGGACGTGCCAATGAAAAACTGCCTCGAACCACGGATCGAGTTTTTTCATAAAACAACTTGCGGTCGTGGCATACTGTGACCCTTCGGTAAAAGTTGTCAGAGGAGGGTACTGTTCACACCGAAGTGACTAGCCTTCGGGGCTAAGTTATCGGTACACATCGGCGACCGAATCATATTTCGGGACGTGTACGGCTAGGCGACGCTTGGAAACTTGACTCGGAGGAAGTATAGGACGGACGCCGGTATCGCGGAAGGAAGGGAACTGATCCACAAAGCCGATGGTGTTTGGCATATACCTCGGCTTCGAAGACTAGTCCGGGGGCTACCGAGGGTGTCCCGGACTAGGGGATACTCGGGCTGCCGGCCTATCTCTCGTGGGCCGGACTGGTGGGCCACTCTCTACCTGTCGATGGAAGGCTGGATTGTGGGCGACCCCGTGTATCAGAAGGAAACCTCCGAAGACTTGGCGTCTCCTCCAAGGAATAATTGGCGCGACCGGCATGTTTATCCCCTGATGGTAACCGACCATGTGTAACCCTAGGACCTCCTGGTGTCTATATAAACCAGAAGGTCTAGTCCGTAGAGGATGATCATATTCATTGCCTAGGGTTTAGCCCATACGATCTCGAGGTAGATCAACTCTGTAACCTTCATACAATCACATCAATACAATCTAGCAGGACGTAGGGTATTACCTCTTCGAGAGGGCCCGAACCTGGGTAAAACGCCGTCTCTACGTCCTTTGTTAACCATCGATTCCTAGACCTACAGTTCGGATCCCCTACCCGAGATCTGCCGGTTTTGGTACCGAAAACTAGTAGAAAACTGACCTTTCATCCGGAGCACTAGTCCCGGCCGGGTTTGGGACCCGGTTCCAACGGCTAGGAGCGGACGGGGGCACGGCCAGGATTAGTCCCGGTTCAAATGGGACCTCTAGTCCCGGTTGGTGATACCAACCGGGACTAAAGGGGTTGCGGCAGGCTGGAGCCCCTGCGAGCCCCTTTAGTCCCGGTTGGTATCACCCACCGGGACTAAAGATAGACCTTTAGTCCCGGTTGGTATCACCAACCAGGACTAAAGTCTTCCCTATATAAAGCTGCTTCGTCCAGCCCGAGTCCAAGCTTTCTCTCCTCTCTGTTTCCTTCCCCAAGCTCGAGTTCATCCTCCATTTTTGCCAAGATTTGTCAAGATTGGAGGCACCCCATCTATCCAAGGGTTCTAAAAGGTTAGAAACTTCATCCTTTCATCTCTCATTGCTAGTTTAGCTCGTTTCATGCTCTATAAGTATAGTGATTTGTGGGTTGTAGTTTGGGAGTAATTATGTGGGATTTTATTTGATTTATATGCAATTTGAGCTCAAATTAACTTCTTAGTTTGCATATGTGTAGGTGTGGTTTACTTAGTGCCTTCCCGTCCCCATCCTCACCGCCGTCGATCGCCCGCGCCGTCCCGTCGCCGGCACCACCTTGGTGAGCCTCTTGTTCTTATCCTTTTTATAAAAAAATTCTTATTTGTATGATTTAGATAGTTACTTGTATAATTTTCTTAATTGTATGATTGTTTGTTATATATAGTGCCATGGTTTTGATATCCGTCCCCGTCGGCCCTCGTCCGGTTTATGATTCGGATGTGGTATATTATCTTTTATAATTATTTGTTTCATTTCGTGTTTATGACAATTATGCCCATCAAGTTGACATAGATATTTTTTATCTAGGAGGTATGTGAACCGGAAATTGCAACCGACCCTCTTGTCGAGAAGTTAAATTTAGTTGAAAAAGAAAACGATTATTTGAAAAAAAAATTGAAAAGAATTGAAGAAGAGAAGATGAAATTGGAGTTGTATGTTGCCGATGTCATCGATGATCACAAGATCAAGATGGATGCAATGCGCTTGAAGATTAGAAAGATTAGAAAATATGCCATTAATAAAGAGGCATGGTATCATTATGCTGTTGGATCAATTATTACCTTAGTTGCGATTTTGATCGCATTTGTTGTTGCATTTAAATGCTTTAGATAGTTGTATGTTGTTTTATGAGAAGTATGTATGAACTTTATGTATATATTTTTGCAGTAATAACATTTGGTCACTACTCTACTTTGGTTTTAATGTGATGAACTTGTATTAATTTGGTCACTTCGATGTTGTGTAATGAAGATGAGCCGGCAATGGATGTACGATGACCGACGCTCTCCCGAGTTCATTAATGGCCTGCATAATTTTATGCGTGTGGCTGAGGCAAACAAGCGGAATGATTTTATGTGTTGACCATGTGGTGTCTGTAAGAATAATAAGGATTACTCTACCTCAAAAATCCTTCACAGCCACCTGCTTCAGTCCGGTTTCATGTCCGGCTATAACTGTTGGACTAAGCATGGAGAAAGAGGGGTTATAATGGAAGACAATGAAGAAGAAGAGGATGATGACAACTATCCTAGGTTCCCTGAATACGATGGTACTACAATGGGGGAAGCTGAAGAAGAGGCATCAGATGAGCCCGCTGATGATCTTGGTCGGGTCATTGTTGATGCAAAGAGAAACTGCGAAAGTGAAAAGGAGAGGTTGAAGTTGGAGCGCATGTTAGAGGATCACAAAAAATTGTTGTACCCAAATTGCGAAGATGACAAGAAAAAGATGGGTACCACACTGGAATTGCTACAATGGAAGGCAGAGAATGGTGTATCTGACAAGGGATTTGAAAAGTTGCTGAAAATGATAAAGAAGACGCTTCCAAAGGATAACGAATTGCCCGACAGTACGTACGAAGCAAAGAAGGTTGTCTGCCCTCTAGAATTAGAGGTGCAGAAGATACATGCATGCCCTAATGACTGCATCCTCTACCGCGGTGAGGAGTACGAGAATTTGAATGCATGCCCGGTATGCGGTGCATTGCGCTATAAGATCAGCCATGATGACCCTGGTGATGTTGAGGGCGAGCGCCCCAGGAAGAGGGTTCCTGCCAAGGTGATGTGGTATGCTCCTATAATACCACGGTTGAAACGTTTGTTCCAAAACAAAAAGCATGACAAGTTGTTGCGATGGCACAAAGAAGACCGTAAGAAAGACGCGATGTTGAGACAACCCGCTGATGGGTCGCAGTGGAGAAAAATCGAGAGAAAGTGGCCGGACTTTGCAGATGACGCAAGGAACTTATGGTGTGGTCTAAGTACAGATGACATGAATCCTTTTGGGGAGCAGAGCTGCAGTCATAGCACCTGGCCTGTGACTCTATGTATCTATAACCTTCCTCCTTGGTTGTGCATGAAGCGGAAGTTCATTATGATGCCAGTGCTCATCCAAGGCCCCAAGCAACCCGGCAACGACATTGATGTGTACCTAAGGCCATTAGTTGAAGAACTTTTACAGTTGTGGGACATAAAAGGTGTACGTGTGTGGGATGAGTACAAACAGCAGGAATTTGACCTACGAGCGTTGCTGTTTGTAACCATCAATGACTGGCCTGCTCTTAGTAACCTTTCAGGACAGACAAACAAGGGATACCACGCATGCACGCACTGTTTAGATGATACCGAAAGTATATATTTGGATAAATGTAAGAAGAATGTGTACCTGGGACATCGTCGATTTCTTCCGATCAAGCATCTCTTAAGAAAGAAAGGCAAGCATTTCAAAGGTGAGGCAGATCACCGGAATAAGCCTTGCCACCGTACTGGTCATGATATACTTGATATGGTCAAGGATTTAAAAGTAATCTTTGGAAAGGGTCCTGGCGGACAATCTGTTCCGAATGATGCTGACGGACACGCACCCATGTGGAAGAAGAAATCTATATTTTGGGACCTACCCTATTGGGAAGACCTAAAGGTCCGCTCTGCAATCGACGTGATGCACGTGACGAAGAATCTTTGCGTGAACTTGCTAGGCTTCTTGGGCGTGTATGGGAAGACAAAAGATACACCGGAGGCACGGGAGGACCAGCAACGTATGCACGGAAAAGATAGCATGCATCCAAAGCAGTATCAAGGTCCTGCCAGCTACGCTCTTACCAAAGAAGAGAAGGAAATCTTCTTTGAATGCCTGCTCAGTATGAAGGTCCCGTCTGGCTTCTCGTCGAATATAAAGGGAATAATAAATATGGCAGAGAAAAAGTTCCAGAACCTAAAGTCTCATGACTGCCACGTGATTATGACGCAATTGCTTCCGGTTGCATTGAGGGGGCTTCTACCGGACAACGTTCGATTAGCCATTGTGAAGCTATGTGCATTCCTCAATACAATCTCTCAGAAGGTAATCGATCCAGAAATCCTACCAAGGTTATAGAATGATTTGGTACAGATGACATGAATCCTTTTGGGGAGCAGAGCAGCAATCATAGCACCTGGCATGTGACTCTATGTATCTATAACCTTCCTCCTTGGTTGTGCATGAAGCGGAAGTTCATTATGATGCCAGTGCTCATCCAAAGCCCTAAGCAACCCGGCAATGACATTGATGTGTACCTAAGGCCATTAGTTGAAGAACTTTTATAGTTGTGGGATATAAAAGGTGTACGTGTGTGGGATGAGCTCAAACAGGAGGAATTTGACCTACGAGCGTTGATGTTTGTAACCATCAATGATTGGCCTGCTCTTAGTAACCTTTCAGGACAGACAAGCAAGGGATACAATGCATGCACGCACTGTTTAGATGAGACTGAAAGTATATATTTGGATAAATGTAAGAAGAATGTGTACCCGGGACATCGTCGATTTCTTCCGATCAGGCATCTCTTAAGAAAGAAAGGCAAGCATTTCAAAGGTGAGGCAGATCACCGGAAGAAGCCTGGCCACCATACTGGTGATGATATATTTGATATGGTCAAGGATTTAAAAGTAATCTTTGGAAAGGGTCCTGGCGGACAATCTGTTCCGAATGACGCTAACGGACACGCACCCATGTGGAAGAAGAAATCTATATTTTGGGAGCTACCCTATTGGAAAGTCCTAGAGGTCCGCTCTGCAATCGACGTGATGCACGTGACGAAGAATCTTTGCGTGAACCTGCTAGGCTTCTTGGGCGTGTATGGGAAGACAAAAGATACACCGGAGGCACGGGAGGACCAGCAACGTATGAACGAAAAAGACGGCATGCATCCAAAGTAGTCTCAAGGTCCTGCCAGCTACGCTCTTACCAAAGAAGAGAAGGAAATCTTTTTTGAATGCCTGAGCAGTATGAAGGTCCCGTCTGGCTTCTCGTCGAATATAAAGGGAATAATAAATATGTCAGAGAAAAAATTCCAAAACCTAAAGTCTCATGACTGCCACGTGATTATGACGCAATTACTTCCGGTTGCATTGAGGGGGCTTCTACCGGAAAATGTTCGATTAGCCATTGTGAAGCTATGTGCATTCCTCAATGCAATTTCTCAGAAGGTAATCGATCCAGAAATCCTACCAAGGTTACAGAATGATTTGGTCCAATGTCTTGTTAGTTTCGAGTTGGTGTTCCCACCATCCTTCTTCAATATTATGACGCACGTCCTAGTTCACCTAGTCGAAGAGATTACCATTCTGGGTCTTGTATTTCTACACAATATGTTCCCCTTTGAGAGGTTCATGGGAGTCTTAAAGAAATATGTTCATAACTGTGGTAGGCCAGAAGGAAGCATCTCCAAGGGCTATGGAACAGAGGAGGTTATTGAGTTTTGTGTTGACTTTATTCCTGACCTTTAGCCGATTGGTGTTCCTCAATCACGGCATGAGGGGAGACTGAGTGGAAAAGGCACGCTAGGAAAGAAAGCAGTAATAAGTATGGACGGGCAGTAATAAGTATGGACGGGCATTCTACAAAATTCCACCTTGGTGGCTCCGTATATCGAGGAACACATGGATATTGTACGCTCCAAGAACCCGGAGGAGTCTGACTCCTGGATTAAACATACACACATGGCGACTTTCGGCGGTTGGTTGCAAACACATCTCATGAATAACACCACTTTTGGAGATGAGCTGTACTTGTTGGCCAAGTCACCATCTTCGACTATATTCACTTTCAAAGGGTACGAGATAAATGGGAATACATTTTACACGATCGCCCAAGATAAAAAGAGCACCAACCAAAATAGTGGTGTCCACTTTGATGCAACAAACAACAATACGAAAAAGGACACATATTATGGTTACATAGAGGAGATATGGGAACTTGACTATGGACCTTCTTTTAAGGTCCCTTTGTTTCGGTGCAAATGGGTCAATCTGACAGGAGGCGGGGTAAAGGTAGACCCGCAGTACGGAATGACAACAGTGGATCTCAACAATCTTGGGTACACAGACGAACCATTCATCCTAGCCAATGATGTGGCTCAGGTTTTCTATGTGAAGGACATGTCTACCAAACCGAGAAAAAGAAAAGATAAGGAAGCGAATACATCATACGATGAGCCAAAGCGCCACATAGTTCTTTCAGGGAAAAGAAACATCGTGGGAGTGGAGGACAAGACAGACATGTCAGAAGATTATAATAAGTTTGATGAAATTCCTCCCTTCACAGTGAAGACTGACCCAAGCATCCTGTTAAATGATGAAGATTCTCCATGGTTACGGCGCAATCAAAAGCAAGGGACATACGCGAAGAAAAAGTTTTATACCCCAAGATCCCACTCTGGGATGTGACCGGCTTCACCGTCATCACTTTCTCTAGTGAGTTTCCGGACTTATAGCTGGAAAGTCCCACTTCGGACAAACCGGAGGGAATCTTTGTAAGAGTTAGGGTATATATGTGTTTTGGGTGTTCCTAGGTGGACTCCGGAGCGTCGGAATCCAACCAAAAAGCTAAGGCATTTTGGCATTTGAAACATGATTTTTGAATAATTATTTATTAGGTTATGAATTTTCAATTATTCATGTCCTTTTAGTATTTTAATTATACAGAGGAGTCAGTCAATGCAATTATGTCCAAACAAAATATGAATGTGTAGGTTATGTTAAGACAAACAATTTGATATCTTATTTGCTCCATTTGGCTTAACAGAACTGAAGATATGAATTTTTAAAGTTTAAAATAATGTCTTCAATTACTGTATTTAATTAATAAGTGCAAAATTAATTATGCAACTTCCTGTCAAAATGATACTAGTTGATAGAAATCTTCAAGATGAATCCACAGAAATTTGAATCAACTCATTTGGTTTAGTTTTCAAATTGTTATGCATTTTACAAGAATTAATTTTAATCTGTAAAATTGAATCTATCAAATAATTTCTTCAAAATGAAAATTAATTGAAAGACACCTTTAGTCCCGGTTGCAACCACCAGTCGGGACTAAAGGTTTCAGCTCCCGCGCGGAATTTTGGCCGCCGAAAAGGTTGGCCTTTAGTCCCGGTTCGTGGCTGGAGCCGGGACTAAAGGTCGCGGGTATATAACTGGTGTCCCGGTGCCAGCCACCGCCCGGGAGAAGGAATAGAACCACGCGCCGCCAGGCTGCCAGATTTCACCGCCATCGCCAGTCTTCTCCCTCTCCGACACGTCCGCGGCCTCGCTCTCTCTGCCAACGCGTGCGACGCCGGACGCCCCTGAACGCCCCACCGAGCTCGTCTTCAACCTCTGACCGCCGAAGATCGCCGATGCCGTCCCGCTCGCTCCGGCCCCCTCCCCGAGCCCGCTGAGCATCGCCTCGACCTCGCAGTGAGCCCCCGCCTTGAATCCCCCTCTTCCCCGCGTTTATCGCACGCCATAGCCGTCGATTCGTCGAGGACCGAAACTGCGCCATCGCACGAGCTTGTCGCCGGCGAGCTCTGGTGACCGATTGGTCCAGTGTGTGTGCCCATTATGTTCACCGCGCCAAGTGGAGCATCCCTAGCGCATTAGTTCACTCACACGCACGCCGTAGCGACGTTTCCGTCGAGGGCCGAACGCCGGCCGCCGCGCTGGTCATCGTTGCCGTCGACTCCGGCCACCCCGCGACCCGTTGCTGCCTCCCCTGGATGCGCATCGGCGCGGGCTATGCGTTGGTAGCCTCTGCTGCCGCTGCCGTGGTCCTAGGGCGGACTCCGCCGCGTCCAGAGGTCACCGGCGATGACCTCGTCGGCCTGGGTCACTGACCGGTGGACCCGGCTAGTCAGGTGATTAGCTTAGTGCTAATTACCCCTTTGACTAACCCCTGGGTGTATGACATGTGGGACCCCTACCGTTAATGGCGCGGTTTAAACTAAATAACCCTCTGTTAACCTCGTGCCTATGACATGTGGAACCCCACTGTCAGGTTTGACTTTGACTAGTCAACTGATAACGTCAGCTGACGCTGTAATGATTTCTGGATTTTAAATAAGTCTTAAATGATTTGTTTATTTTCAGAAAAATCCCTAAACTTCTAAAAATCATAGAAAATAATCTATAACTCCAATGGAAATAAATTATATATGAAAAATTATTAGAAAAATATGAAGAATCTGTTTATGGCATTTCCATGCATGTTTGAACAACTTAAACTGCTATATAAGACAATTTGAATAAATGGCATTTGAAATGCCTTATGTGGAGTTTGAATTTGAATCTTGTGTTCAAACCAACTCCATTTAAATTGTTGCTAGCTATATTAGCCCAAATCATATTATATTGCCATGTCATGATCCTGCATCATATTGTTGCATTGCATTGATTGTGTTCCCTCTTGTTTGCCGGTGATTGTTCCCTCTCGGTTCAAATGGACTTCATCCAAATTGATGTTAGTTGCATAAGCTCAAACCACATCATATCTCCATGTCATGATCATGCATCATATTGTTGCATTGATGTGTATTGATTGCATCTCTGGTATTGTTCTTCTCGATACTATGATTCAGTTTTTGCTTATTGAATGCATTCTAATTTAAATATTAAATTGTTTTATCTTTCTTCTGGATTAGTTAAGCTATGGACGATAGCGGCAGATACCATGAAGAGGATATCTTCGACATCATACGCTCCTCCCAAAACCAAGAGAATGAACCAGATGACGGCTCACAATTTCTGAACGACTCCGGTGAGGGACTTGAGCAAGAACCAAGAGACGAAGGGCAAACAAACAATGATGGCGAAGAAAATGTTAGACAATTAACAAAGTCCGGCGAGGTATATATATATATCACAACACACCTCCCGCAAACACCAGAACAACCCCACACACAGTCCACGCCCTGTCGTCCTCAATGTCTACACAACCCCAGCTATGTTGTTGCTCCTTCCCACCGACACAAACAGTGGCCGTTCACCTCGTCATAGTGCTTCAAACGTAATTCCCAAGGCGACGAGCTAGGCCATCACATTGTCAATGCACATGGGTTGCTACAAAATAAAAATTCTCTCACAACAAAGATTTGTCAATTCAGTAAAATTGATACTACATCAACCTTAAATGTAGTAGTAGATGAAAAAAAATGATACGCCAAGAGTTAACAAATCACTCGGTAAAATGCACCAAGAAAAATGCCATTAAATATCCTCCTTATTAACTTCCTTTTATTAACCACAACAAAGATTTGTCAATTCAGTAAAATTGATACTACATCAACCTTAAATGTAGTAGTAGATGAAAAAAAATGATACGCCAAGAGTTAACAAATCACTCGGTAAAATGCACCAAGAAAAATGCCATTAAATACCCTCCGTATTAACTTCCTTTTATTATCCACCGGGAACACACACCATTGGTAACCACGCCCATGACGACTTTTTCTCGGTGTGATTATTCTTTGATTATTTTCGGATTTGTTGCCTATTATAAGCTCATCTGCCCCGTTTAATTATTTCCGTAAAGTACGTCTCACCAGCCCCGTTTAATTATAGAAGAGCCACAAACGAAGCCGCCATGCAAGCAGCAGCACACATCTAGCACGAACACGTGCGAGTTTCTGCAACCAGCCGCCACGTGCGAGTTTCTCCAACCAGCCGCCAACGAAGCCCACATGCAAGCATGCATGTACCCCCTCCTCTCCTTTCTTTATTGGGCCTCTCTCTGTGTCTTCTTGATGCCACTGGTTAATTATCGTAAACTCATGGTCGTATATAAGTGGGTAGAATTTTCTCTAAAAAACCAAGGTGGGACTAATATACAAACGAACCCAGACATCTGTCACAAGCAAAACCAAGGTGTTGATGGAAGGAAACGTTGCGAGTTCGATTCCCAATCCAAGCCTTCTTTTTTTCAAGTCGAGGAGCGGGCCCATCAGCACTTCTGTGGCCCATTAAGTATAATGGGTGACGTACGAAGCTGGTGGTAGGCCGACAAATCGAATTTTTAATAAGTAAAATCATATGAATAGTACCACCTCGGATATAGAAAATAATATGGGCGAAGTGGACGGACGACGGACGGACGAAAAACGGACGAAATTACGGTGGTAAGAAGCAATAGCCCCTTTATTATTATTAAGGTATGGATATAGATATAGATTAGATGTATTAATTGATTTGTATATATATATATATATATATATTAACGAATCTTTCTTCTTTTAGCCCTCCGGATCGAGCCAATCTCCTAGAAGGGTACGAGGCCGGGCCAAAAAGTTGGGCGATGACATAAAGTTCAACATCGATGAAGTCGCAGAAGATGGCGAACCGATTGCTCCTGAACAGAATGCCCGTAAATTTATAAATCAATGCGGAGTTATTGTTAGGGACAACATCCCGATCACCATTCGAGAATGGAATAAGCCAAAGGTAGATCAAGGAGTTAGTTATGTCGATGAAAGATCGAAAAATTTGCTTTGGGATACGCTCATGTCACATTTCAACCTACCAAAGGGTCTCACAGATGGCAAACGGTTGAAAGTCAAGCAGTTTGCTCTTAAGAAGATGGCCACACAATTCCAGAGCTGGAAGAAAAGATTATACAGCGACTACATCAAGGCAAAAAAGAAGACTCTAGAATTCACTGGAGCACTAGAGAAGATAAAAGATCACTGGGACGCATTTGTGGAGTACAAGGAATCGGATGAAGCTCTGGAAAGGTCGATAAAAAATAAGATAAATGCTGAGAAAAAAGAGTATCACCACGTTCTGGGGATAGGTGGCTACAAGAGAGCCGTGCCTAAGTGGGAAGCAGCTGAGGCCAAGATGCTTGCTGAAGGGGTCATTCCAGCTACAGCGGATTGGCCCCAGAGGTCCAAGCATTGGTTTTATGCGCATGTGGGACAGTTGGACCCAGCGACAGGGCAGATTATTGAAAAGGCGGATCTTAAAACAGCCTCGGACGCTTTACTTCAAGCAATAGAAGATGCTCGAAAGGGGTTGTTCCAGCTCGAGAGAGAGAACGACGTGCTTACACGCGCCCTCAAGAATCCTGAACACGGAGGACGAACACGAGGCAAAGGCGTTGTTCCGTGGGTTCAGGGGTTTTCGGAGTGGAACGACACTTATAGAAACCGTCAGAGAAAAAAGAAGCAGGATGCAGACCGGCTTCAGAAGATAGAAACAAAGAACGAGGAGTTGGAACGCATGTTAAAGCGGCAGCAGGAGCAACTGGACACAATTAGCCAGCAAAGGGCATCTCCGCGGCAGGAGCAAGCAGATCCAGCATTGGATAGTACCGTCCCATCTATGCGGAAAAGCAGCGTGGGTTCCACGGGGGTCCAGGCCGATGATGCACTGCTGGCTCGCTACCCCGTGGATGATATCAAAGAGAGAACAAATTGTGAGCTACACCAGAAAATGAAGAACATATCCATGAAGGTGGCGGTCGGCGTTGCTTTACAGAATGCACCTGAAGCAACCATTCAGGGCAATCCGATTCCAGCTGGCTATGCTCGTGTCGGGGTGGATGAAGTTCTGTCGGGATATGACTCACTAGAGCTTGACATTCCTGGAGGTGAAGGGGAGCAGACACTGGGAGAAGTCATACATGGTGTCATTGTATGGAGAAAGGAATGCATCGTGTTTCCAAACTCGGCGCCAAGGCCACTGACTCCTCCGAGTAGCAATACACCTCTAAGTCCACCCCACCTCGAGAGGGAGCCCAGCGCGAGTCCATATCGATCTCCGCCGCGTCAGCCGACTCCACCCCCTATGTCCCAGCAGGGCCAAAAGCGGAAGAAAGCTAAGAAGAAAGCCAACGACGAGCCTCCTGCCAAAAAGAAGTTAGCTTACGATATGACTGATGAGGAAACCAAAACGGTCGTGGTTTCCGAAGTGAAGTCCCATTTTGCACCGAAACCGCCCCCGCCGCCAAAGGAGATAATACCTACGAAAACCATAAAGCACTTTGTGGACTTTCTTGAGCGATAACGGGGACATGTGGAGAATAGGCCATCAGACTATGACCGCTCTATTAGGAAGTCATATGAACAAATGCAGCAGTCGAGACGTAGAAGTAGTAATAAAAGCGGGAAAACAGTTCCCCGGCTCGGAGAACAGGCAATGCAATCGATCCCCCCGCTCAAGGTGATTACCGATAAGGTAACCGACGCTGCTAGAGACATTGGTATCAGTGTTGATCAATTCCTAGGCACCGAGGAAGTCCCCGTGGCTGATGTAGCATGGCAATATGCCCCTGGGAAAACTCTGGTCAGACCTGAGCAGGTCCCGCATCTATAAACACAAATGCGAAGATTTCATGAGTGGTACATGAAAGAAGTAAAGAACGGGCGAGAGATGCTCATGGTGAAAGTCAAGGAAGAGCATTACTTCTATGAAAACGAGCTATGCATTGAGTTTCCAGAAATTTTTCAGTTATACAATCAAGACTCACTCGACAAATCTATCGTCAGTTGCTATTGTCTGTAAGTGATTTCTTTCTGTAATTTAAATCTCTAGCTCAGCTCGTTCATTGCCTGTAATTATCCTCACTATATTTTTTTGTACGCTATTATGCAGAATGAAGATTCTCGAATGCAAAAGAGATGGAATCTATGACATTGGGTTCGTTGACCCATATATCATTAATGAAAAAATGATACAAGACCACCCCAAAGACTCAGAGGCTAACTTGCTAAGGTTTATGAAGGCACAAAATACCAGAACAGAAATACTATTTCCTTACAACTTCAAGTGAGTGTTACTGTCTTGTACTACAAATTCTATTTTGCTTACTCGATGTTAAGTGTAGTTGATGAGTTATGCATGCCTGCTTATATAAACGTGTGCGCAGGTACCACTGGATCCTGCTAATCATTAAAGTTGACGCTGGAACTGTTGAAACCCTGGACTCACTAGGTAAAGACCCTCGAGAATACACCAGCGTGTTTAGGATGCTCGACAGGTAATGTCAATCATTATCGCACTATATCGGCCTCTTTCGTTCATTTCCTGATATCAAGTAATTAATAACTCCTTTATTCATTTTCTTTGCCGGGCAGGGTTTGGAAACGGTTCATCAATGATGTTGTCGGTGAATGGAAACCGGAGCTGCGTTGGCGACGACCCAAGGTAATTAAGTAGTACTAGCTAGGTCCACGCATCTCGATAATTCTAGTTTCAATACCATTATCATGCTTGATTATTATCTGATTGAATTCTATTGTCGCAAAGTGCATGAGGCAGAAACAGGGGACTAATTTATGTGCATACTACGTTTGCGAGAACATTCGCATGACGACCGAATGGCGCAGAGATGTAAGACAACTTCAGGTACGTAAACACTATTCATAATTTTTTTATGATGATCTAATATATATACACACAACTAATATATTCATATTGATCTCCTTCTTTAAAGATGGAAGAGATGCGGGAGAAGCTCCTACCAGAGAATCGCATACGAGCAATTCAAGAGGAAATTGCGGAATTTTTGCTCACAGAGGTCATATCTGAAAGCGGAGAATACCATTGCCGCTAATACCTGCATGTAATGATCTCCAAATTATAGGAGAAATTGTATATATACCAAATTGTATATATATATATATGTATGGTCGTACGAGAAATTATATGATATATGTATGGTCGTACGAGAAATTATATTATATATGCATAACGTGTACAGTATGTAGTAGCGTAAAATATGTTTAAAATGAAAAAGAATTGAATGGAAAACACAAAATGAAAAGGAAAAATAAACCATAAACCCTAAACCCTAAAATCCTAAACCCCAACACAAAATCCTTAGTCCCGGTTGGTGTCACCGACCGGGACTAAAGGTACTCCAGCCCCCGGCGCTAGCTCGCGGCCACGTGGAGGGACTTTAGTCCCGGTTGGTGTCACCAACCGGGACTAAAGGTCCTCCAGCCCCCAGCGCGCGCTCGCGGCCACGTGGAGGGACTTTAGTCCCGGGTTGTGGCCTTTAGTCCCAATTTCGTTGTCCCGGTTGGTGACCCGGGACTAAAGGCCGTTGCCAATCGGGACTAAAGTCCCGTTTTCCACTAGTGAGGTTTTGAAATTCCTGCGAATGAACCAAAAAAAAATAAAAAATCAAGCCGGTCCCTGGACTGACGGTGTACCGCGTTGGATGGCAAAATGAGTCCGGACCGTTCGGTCTGAACGGTTATGAGTGGTTTGAGGGTCAGTGTTTTTTTCCGGGTGCACTGGTGCATCGCAGACCTCGTGCAGGTGACACGTCAAAGATAAGTGGCTGGCATGCGACCTTGAGATTTACTATTTTATTTTATTTCCGCTCCGCTAGATATTCACTATGCTTTCTTTGCGGGGCCCGCCAGCTAGTGAGGTGTGGGAAAGCGTCGAGATTTTTGTGATAGATAAAAGTGGTCACATTAGGATCCACATCACCTCAGAGCCACCGCTCCCGCTGCAATTATTTTATAACACAAACGATCATACTCCTACTTCATCTGAAATGGAGAAGAAGAATTAGGCCAAAAATTAGGATACATTTTGGGAAAATGAAACTTCCATGGAGAGTTGCCACTTGCACGATTTGTCCCATCCCAGATTAATATCAGCCGCAAGATATTTGCACCCACACACCCCCATCTTTCTCTCTGTCTTTTCGGACCACTAACGTTAATTTGTTTAAGCCAATCTGGTAAGTGGCAGGGGAGCCGATAATGAAGAAGGAGCCATACATGTGACGTGATGTGTGGTAGGCCGTAGGCACCTGATTTGTGGCTCTCATTACCTTGGATTTTATAAATTGCTGCCAGTTAAGACTGGGAGATCCGTCGCGCCCTTTGTGGTGGAGGTCCCTCCACTCCATTGAGACATGCAACGGATTTTCGACCAAGAAACATTGCTTGTGTAAGCTCTACTCTTCACAGGGATCACAAGGGCACCAGCAGCTCAACAGACTAACTAAAATGCCACATGTCACTCGACGTCATCGAGTGGCCAGGTGGGATTGTTAAGCTAACCTGAGCCCTTTTTTTTTCATAGTTAGCTAACCACAGCTTACCTAATCATGGTCAGTGACAGATGATTAAATAAACAAACACAAAACAAATACGGGTGGCTGGCGTGATGCGATCTCCAGTGTGCTTTTCCGTGGGTCCCATGAGGCGGTGATGTGGCGGGAAGCATCGAGGCAGTTCCATGTGGTCCCACACCTCGCAGGTCCACTTTGTGTCCAGTTGCATATCAGCCTCAAGATATTTGCCCCGATTTTCTTCTCTCTCTCCTTTTTTCCTTTCATTTTCGGACCACTAGCACTAGGTAGGAGTGGTGGATTGATTACCCGGATAATGCAAAAAGAGTCCTAGAAACAACAAAAATTACAAGGAGGTACGGTTAGTAAGGAGATTTTTATGTCGTTGTCCTTAACAACGAAGACAAAGAGTCAACAGAAAAGATTTCGAAGAGCGCCAGCAAGGTTGGACAGCTCAAAGAAAAAAAACTGGAATCCCACTGCCCATGGCCTCTCCCTCTGTCTTCTCAAGTTCTCCGTGCCTAGTCATGCACCCATTAGGAAATGGGAGACCCTCATGGCATGGATGGATGGATATGATTGATTATCAATCACACCTGAGTCCACACTTTCCATTATGAACTGGTGGATGGGTATCTGGATCTCAGTCGATCGCTCATTTTCATTCCAAACCCGCATTTCTCTTTGAAACAATCACTCGTTGCTCTGCATTTTCAGTTTACCAGAAAATATACCTGGCCATCCGTCGGGCCGGGCCTAACAAAGCCCGAAGCAGAAAATCTAGGCCCGAGCCCAGCCCGGATGTCGGGCCTAGATTTCAGACCCAAGCTCGGCCCATCAGTGAAAAAGCCCGTCAGGCCTCAGGCCTCGGGCCGGGCCTCTTCTCTAAAGCATAAATATGACAAGCCCAGGCCCGACCCGATGTGTCGTTCGGGCTTAGAATTCAGGCCCAGGCCCGGCCCGCGGGCAAGACCGGGCCGGGTATCCCATGGCCAGGTATACCAGAAAAGCAGCAAAGCCAGCACCAGGTGGTGAGCACCCAGCTTGTGGCTCTCATTATCCTGCCTTTTATAAACTGCTGTCAGTTAAGGCCATCGAGAGCTGCGCCGTTTGTGTGTCCCTGATTTGCTCATGTGCGTAGGTTCTATACTTGACAAAAAAGACAAGTTTTCGGATTGAGCATCCACACCCACTACCCTCTCTGATTCAAAGGATTTTTTTCTACTTTTTTTTTGGAGAATTAGAATCCTTACTAATTTTTCTACTCTGTACGTTAGTCATTTGATTAGTAGGATTGGATCCTATAAGAATTTTTTTAAGAAATCATTTGTACTAAAATTTATAGGAATCTAGCATCTACTCTAACCTTTTACTATTATTAGTTGTTTTATGTAGACATGCCACTCTAAATCCTGTACTTTTCATATTACTGTGTTTTGGAATTCATGCGAATCAAAAGTCGGACCAAGTGAAAGAATCTTTTCATGGATGAAATACTCAAGACCGCATCCCCGGCCGGTATGGTTGCTGCCGCGTGTCACCATCATTAGACTAGCTGAGCTAAGGGCATCTTTCATGGCAACCTGCAAATTTCCTCCAACATTTGTCCGCGGACACAGATGCGGGAGGCCGCCATCCAACGCTGCCCGCATACATCCAGCCAATAATTCGAATTAACTAGACAAAATTCGATCAAACACGGCCGGATTTCATATAAAACATGACTGATTTCATACAAACACGACGGATTTCATATAAACATGACGGATTTCATTACATTTACATCAACTAAGCGGTGCTAGTCCGGCTCTGGAGGTATAATTAATACCTAATCTAAATGGTCTCCGGCGCCCGTTCCTTGTGTCCGGCCATGAGCCCCAAGAACTGAAGTTTCTCCTTCTCCAGCTCCACCTCGGCACTCTCCGGAGACCCGAGAAGTGAAGTTGTCCACCTCCACGTCGCCGCCAAGCGGCTAATCGGTCGCCGATGTTGAGCCCACCAAGCTTGGCGTCGACGGGAGGGGAGGAGCGGTAGCCTTCCTGGGATCCGAGCGACGGCGACCTACTGTGCACTACTCTTCCTCGCTGCCGGCTGCGCCCGCGGACGTGTCGGCTTCGTGGTCGTGGCGGCGGGGTGCGGCCTCAGCGATGTACTCCTCCTCCTCGTCGGTCTCGCCCAACACCGCCTCGCCCGCGTTGTCGCACTCCTTGTAGGCGGCCTCCACCTCTGCCGCCCGCTGGCGGTACCGCTAGCGGGCGAGGCGGATCTCACGGGCGGAGTGGTAGGACTCGAGCAGCGCCTCCTGCTCCACCAAGTCCACGTCCGGCGCGATCACCCTGCTGGCGGCGAGCTGCTCCTCCATATCCAGGTGCTCCTGGAGGAGGTGGTGGTTGTAGGTGGAGTCAGCCTGCGCCTCCCGAAACTGCTCCTCCCGCATCATGTCCATGTAATGGGCACGGGCCTCGCCGATGGTCATGGTGCAATGCACCGGCGAGGGTGGCGCGGAGAAGGAGGAGGGTGACGCGGACGAGGAGGGCACCGGCTCGTCGTCGGCTGCGCCCTCCATTTGGACGTCGCCGTCCTGCGGCTGCCTGCCGGCCAGCCAGCCGACAGCAATGACGGCCATCTCCTTCTTCTGGTCCGGCGTCAGCCCGTCACAAAGAGCTTTGGCGGGGGAGGAATCCATGATGGGAGTGGTGCGAGAGGGATCGGAGGCGGATGACTGCGGCTATGGCCGGGGCAGCGGTTCACATAGTAATGATGGACGGCAGAGGGATGGACGAGTGGCGCCGGAGTAGCCGCCTCGGCAGCCGTGTGACCTTGAGATTTATTTTATTTTATTTTACTCAGCGAGATATTCACTATGCTTTCCTTGTGTGGCCCGTGGCCAGTGAGGTGCGGGAAAGCGCCGACCTTTTTGATAGATAAAAGTGGTAACAATAGGATCCACGTCACCTGAGAACCGGATCAGTGGACGTGAGCTGCTGCTCCCCTACGATTATTTTACTTGATATAATGATGTTTATATCTGAAATAGGAACGCGCCACTTGCAGGATTTGTCTTATCCCAGATTAATATCAGCCGCAAGATATTTGCACCCCACCCATCCATCTTTATCTCTGTCTTTTGGACCAATAATGTTACATAATTTGTTTAAGCGTGCCGTAGGGTACTTAGTGACGCTTTTATATTATGACACGGCGGGAGTAATTAAAACCGAATAATAGAAGAAGGAACCATGCATGTGACGTGATGTGGGGTAGGCCTGGTATTTGATTTGTGGTCCTTATTATTTTGGATTTTATAAATTGCTGCCAGTTAAGACTTGGTGATCCATTGCGCTCTTTGTGGTGGAGGTCCTTCCACTCCCTTCCCCTCCACTCCATTGAGACCTGCAACAGATTTTCGACCAAGAAACATTGCTTGTGGAAGCTCTACTCTTCACAGGGATCACAAAGAGCACCAAACAGCTCATTAGACTAACTAAAATGACACGTGTCACTCGCCATCGAGTCACCAGGTGGCATCGTTAAGCTAACCTGAGATTTTTTCATAGAGTTAGCTAACCCGAGCTTACCTAATCACGGTCAGTCACAGATGAATATCACAAAACAAAGAAGGTGGCTGGCGTGATGCGATCTCCGGTGCGCTTTCCCATGGGTCCCACGAGGCGGTGACGTGGCGGGAAGCATCGAGGTAGTTCCATGTGGTCACACACCTAGCAGGTCCACTTTGTGTCCGGTTGAATATCAGCCTCAGGATATTTGCCCTGATTTTCTTCTCTCCCTCATTTTTTCATTTCGTTTTCGGGCCACTAGGTAGGAGGGGTGGATTGATTCACCGGATGATGCAAAAAAGAGGCCTAGAAACAATATATATTACAAAGATGTCCTTGATAAAGATGTCCTCATGCTGTTGTTCCTACCGCGAAGATGAAGAGTCAACATAAAAGATATGCAAGAGAATCAGCGATGTTGGACAGCTCAAAAAAAAAATTTGAAAACAAGAAAAAATAATCCCATTGCACACGGCCTCTATCTTCTTCGTGCCTAGTCATGCTCATGCACCCATTAAGAAATGGGAGACCCTCATGGCATGGATGGATGGATATGATTGATTATCAATCACACCTCGGTCCATACTTTCCATTATGAACACCTAGCTTGTGGCTCTCGTTATCCTGTCGTTTATAAACTGCTGTAAGTTAAGGCCATCAAGAGCTGCGTCGTTTGTGTGTCCCTGATTTGCTCGTGCGCGTAGGTTCTACACTTGACAAGAAAGATAAGTTTTCGGATTGAGCATCCACACCCACTTTGCTGACACTCTCCCATATTCTTTTGATTCAAAGAAATTCTATGTGCGTAAGGATTCTATTTTTCCAATTTATCCAAAGGAATTTTATACTTTTTTCTGGAGGAATAGAATCCTTAGGAATTTTTCTACTCCGTACGTTAGTCATTTGATTAGTAGGATTGGATCCTATAAGAATTTTCTTAAGTAATCATTTGTATTAAAATATATTGGAATCTACTCAAACCTTTTATTATTATTATTACGTTGTTTTCTGTAGGCATGCCACTCTAAATTCTGTACTTTTCATATTACTGTGTTTTGGAATTCCTGCGAATTGAAAGTCGGACCGAGTAAAAGAATCTCTTCACGATGAAACACGCGAGACCGCATCGCCGGCCGGTATGGTTGCTGCCGCGTGTCACCATCATTAGACTAGCTGACCTAATCTCTCTGTTAACCTAACACAAACACAAGCTTATCAGATCTTGGATGTACCGTGACCACCGCACGAATAAAATAAAATACAGTAGCGGAGAAGAGTGGCTGGGAGATCTTCATTGCGCTTTCCTCACGGGGCCCACCGACCAGTGAGGTGGCAGAAAGCGCCGAGACGCGTAAAAACGGACAGAGGTGGATCCACGTCACTTGGGAGCGGGATCAGTGGACGTGAGCCGCCGCTCCGCCACCATTATTTTACGATCATACTACTTCTATCTGAAAAGGAGAGGCGCCACTTGCATCATAATTTGTCTTATCCCAGATTAATATCAGCCGCAAAATATTCGCACCCACCAACCTTTTTTTCCTCTCACCCTCTGTCTTTTTTTCCTCTCAATGATAATAGGTAAATCACACCTCTGCAAAGAAATTGAGAGACCCTCCTTGCACGCACTAGCGTTCATTTGATTAAGCAGTCTGGTAAGTGGTAATTAACCGGATAATAATGGTACGACGAACCATGCATGTGACGCGATGTCTGGCACTACACGCTTGGTTTGTGGCTCTCATTAGCTTAGATTTTATAAATTGCTGCCAGTTAAGACTGGGAGATCCATCGCACCTTTTGTGGGGGAGGTCCCTCCCCGCCCCTACCCTCCACTCCATTGAGACGTGCATCAGATTTTCGACCTCTGACCTAAAGAAATTAATCTTTTGTAAGCTCTACTCTTAAGCGGGAGCAGCAGAGCATTTTCTGACCTCGGCTGATTAAAATGCGACGTGGCACTCGTCGCGAGGTGTGACTGTCATCCTCGCTAATCTAACCTGAGCTTACCTAGTCATGGCCAGTGAAAAATGAATAAACAATATTCACACAAAAAATTAAAAAATTAAAATGAATAAACAAGCATAAAAATAAGAAGGGTGGCTGGCGTGATGCGATCTTCTTGGTTGCGCTTTCTCGTGGGGCCCTATAGGGGGTGATGTGGCGAAGCATCGAGGTAGTTCCAAGTGGTCCGCTTTGTGTCCGGTTTAATATCAGCCTCAAGATATTTGCCGCCATCTTTCTTTCCCCTCTTTTTTTGCTTCATTTTCCGGACCACTCAGTGGTGCAATGATTAACCGGATGATGCAGAAGAGGCCTAAATGCGACAGAAATTGCAAAGAGGTCCCTTAAAGAGTAAAGAGAGGTTTCAGTGTCTGCTCTTCGAGCATGATTGGTTTGATGCCAAAAGTTGGCATGCCAATATTTGGCAAATGCCAAATGTTGGCTAGTGATTGGTTGGCTACCAATTTTTCTTGCCAACCTCACAAAAAGTTGCCAACTTTTGGCAACTTTTCATTTTGCCAAATGTTGGCTTGCCAACTATTGGCAATGCCAAATATACGTATCAAACCAATTATGCTCTTCACCCGCAAAGTGTTTTTTACCGGAGCCGGTAGCTGCCGGAGGTTCTCCAACCAATAGAAACCTGCCAACTCAAAAGCTGTCCTTTGTTGTATCTCTGTATTTCACTGATTTCTTCATTTAAGCCACTGTATTTGACCAGCTGGGGCCTACCCACGTGCTTTCACCAGCAGGGGCCACCCACGTGAATTCAGCCATGCCACTCGCTTTAAGCATATGACTGCGGCAAGTCTCTCATTTCACACACGTACAGACCTATATTTAAAAGGATCAACCTCTCTCAGTTTAAACTGATTTGAAATCTTTTAAAACACATATTTGAATTCAATAAAACTAATTTCACTCATTTTAGAAACTAATTTCAATAGTTTCAAAAAAAACTTATTATTTCAATAAAACTGTTCTAAGATTTTTCCAAACCAATTTCACTCATTCATAAAAACTGGTTTTTCAAAAAATTGATACACATATCGGTTTCTGTTTCACATTTTTTAACTTTCAGTTTCATTAACTTTGATACATATATCAGTTTCTTTTTCAGTAAATTTCAACAAAGTAATTTGAATTTTTTCTATCACATATTTCAATTATTTGAACAAACTAATTTCACTCATTTTAGAAACTAATTTCAATTGTTTCAAAAAAGTTATTATTTCAATAAAATGAGTGAACTGCAGAAACAGTAAAGAATAAAATTCAATCTTTTCAATTTCTTAAATGAGTGAAATAGAAACTAATTTCAATAGTCACAAATAAGTGAAACTGATTATTCAAATGGATGACATAAACAATTTCAATTTTTAAAAAAGGTGATTTCAGCTATTCCAAATTCATTTTTACTCAAAAAGAGTGAAATTCGTTATTTCAAAAGTGACACAAACAAATTCAATTTATATTTCAACAACTTTTTGAATACAGATCACACTGACATAAAAAATTACACACTTACGAAATACCAATTTCATATATTTTGTGTGGAATTGCTTATTTCAGTGTTTGAAGCTGATATTTGTGATGAGTGATATACGTTTGACTTTTGTCGGAAATACGCACTGAAATTAGTTTTAAAGTCTATATTTTGTAATGAGTGAAATCGTTTTTTGAAACGAGTGAAATATATTGTGATGCCCCGACTTAATCGTGCACTAATCATACACGCAAATGCACACGATCAAGCCTAAGGACTCACTTGAAGATATCACAACACAACTCTAAACACAAATAAAAGTCATACAAGCTTTATATTACAAGTCAGGGGCCTCGAGGGCTCGAATACATAAGCTCGATGTCATACAAGCATCAGCGGAAGCATTAGATATCTGAGTACAGACATAAAGTTAAACAGATATGCCTTTAGAAGGCGGGGCAAAACAAAACACTGGATCGAAAGGCGCAGGCCTCCTGCCTGAGTGCCTCCTATCTACTCCTGGTCGTCGGAGGGCTCCTCGTAGTAGTAGTATCCGCCAGAGGGGTAGTAGTAGTCGTAGTCGCCGACTGGGGCAGCTGGCTCCAGGGCTCCGTCATCTGGTCGCAATAATCGGGTATGGGGAAAAAGGGGAAGCAAAGCAACCGTGAGTACTCATCCAAAGTACTCAGCAAGACTTACATCAGAACTACTCTAGTTATGCAACATTATCAAAGGAAGGATGTATATGTGGACTTGGCTGCGGAAATGCCAGAATAGAGGGGAAGGCCTAGCCTATCGAAGACTAGCATATTCAGGGTCTTGCGGCATTAGAAGAGTGCAGATTAGTACATTAATATAGTAATAGCAACAAGTAGTAACCACGCCCAGAGATCCTTCCTCGACTCCCTGCGAGAAAGCGAGCCCGGAGCTACCATATATTCAACCCATTTCTAGTTGTAGTAGATCGGGATATTTTCCGAGCGTCCTGTTACCGTGGACACGGCTATTCGAAAAGATAAACTTCCCTGCAGGGGTGCACCAACTTACCCAACACGCTCGATTAACTCTGGCCGGGCACACTTGCTCGGTCCATGACCGGCCTCGGCTGATCGACACGTCGTAGCCCTACCTAGGCTCAACAGAGAGGTCAGCACACCGGTCTACATCCTAAACACTCAGGGGTCTTGGGCCCATCGCCCTTTGCACTCCTGCGCGTTGCGAACGCGGCCGGTGAGCAGTCCTAGCCCCCTTAATACAAGCGCAGGCTTTCCCAGACCAACCCGGCGCGCGCCGCTCAACTGCTGACGTCTGAAGAGCTTCGGCTGATACATACGACGCCGAGTACCCATATTATTCCCACGTGCTGGTTAGCGCGAAAAGGCCAGAGGCCTACTCAGATTACATATCCTAACCCATTAGTGCGTTGGGAGCTCGCGGTGACAAGCAGAGACTCACGATCATGTGACCCCGTCGCCCCGTCTCGTGGACTTACGGCAAGGGCTAGGAATGCCCGACCGTGCCACGTATTCATCTCGCGGGTACCCTCATGGTCAACCCGACTCCACATCACTCGCGGGTACCCCTCGGGGCCTACCTGACTTTACCAAGTATCTAAAGTAATTAAGTGGTAACAGTGTGTCCAACACATCAAGGAGGAATCCGAGGAATCACCCTCGTTGGATTCCCACTCGATGTGTCCGTCCAGGTGAATCCGGAGGAATCACCCTCGATGGTATTCACACTTGCGGGGTTGCACGACAGAAGCTTCATCGGAAGTGGTGAAAGAGGAATCACCCTGGTAATCCACAACCGGCTAGCTATACTACAGAGGCAACATGCAGAGTGAGATAAGAGGTATCACCCTTGACACTCGATGGTAACTCTGCAGAGTCGAGCAACTTAGGGGGTGTGCGGTGATGTGCTGGTCTCAGCCCGTCGATCACCTCGATCGGGGCACTGGTAACTAAGCGGGGCAACTAAGACAAGGAAGTGGGGCCACAGATGGTTCACTACCAACCTATACTAAGCATTTAGGATATCAGATAAAGTATCAATAGCGGGTTACAAAAATAGGCTATGCATCAGATTAGGATAAATCAACAGCAGTAGCAAATTCTAATGCAAGCAGGAGGGAGAAATATTAGGTGATATAGGCATGCACCAAGGGGGTTGCTTGCCTGGAAGCTCTGCGGCAAAGGAGGGGTCGTCAGTGGTGTCGTCGGTCTCCGGAGCTGCGTCGCTCTCGGGGGTTATCGGATACGAAGAGGGGGAGAAACAATAAATAAAAGCAGTCGATGCAACACAGATGCATGGTATGACGGTATGCGGTGCTGGTGGTGTCCTAATGCATTGCTACATGTCGCAGACGAAGTGGGAAAATATCTGGGATATTTTCCCGACGTTTAGGCCGATTTTGAAATACTGAACCGGAGGGGAAGGTTCCATGTTCAGATAGATAGGAGTGATGGTCAAGCATTTTGACCACATATTTGGATTCGTCTCGTTTTTCTGATCAACTTTCACGTTGAAAACTTTTTGATCCGAGCTACGGTTAAATTTCTACGAATTTTCAAAGTTTTAAACCCTTTCTGAATGTTCTGGAATTAAATCTAATTAAATAATTCGCATTATCCAGAATAGTAACTGATGGCATCAGCATGACGTCAGGATGATGTCAGCCAGTCAACTCCAGCGGGTCCAAGTCAAAACTGACCTCTGGGTCCCACATGTCAGTGGCTCAGCTAATTAAACAGAGATTAACTTTAACTAATTAGGTTAATTAACAAGTGGGGCCTACTGTCAGTGTCAGATTAGTTTAACTAATTAATTAAATCACCTAATTAACTAATTAAGCGAGTGGGGCCCGCTGGTCAGTGACACAGTGCGGCCACATCAGCACGTTGACCTGGTCAACTGGTCAACTGGGGCCCTGGGCCAACTGGTCAATGGCCCAGAGGCACCCACGTGGCAGCCAGCTTGGCGGCGCCGGCGTTTAAATGCCGGCGACCCCGTTTCGCGACGGAGGCGCACGGGACGGCGTCGGGTTTCGCGTATAGGGTGTAGGAGATATGCCCTAGAGGCAATAATATATGTTATTGATTATCTCCCTGTTCATAATTAGGTTTATGTTCCATGCTATAACTGCTATGGTTCTCGAGTCTACAATAACCACGAGGCTCGGAGGAAGACTCATATGCACGTGTGGAATAATAAACGGTAAAATGTATTCCTAGTCTGGCCTCTAAGACTGGCTCAAGTATTGCATGATGATCCTGTTTTCCTGATCATGGGCATGGCTATGCCGGCAATTTTGAGGGCACAATGTTAGAAGAACATTTGTGTTGAATCGACCCGAATTGATGTTATGCTATGAGATTCATTCGTCATAAGTTAACGGTTAATAACACAGAGATGGTTAACGTTTGCATAATTCCTTAGACCATGAGAGTATCGAGTTACTTCATGCTTGCTTCATGAACTTTGGGGTTTGTTAAACGTCATCCGTAAATGGGTGGCTATTACGGCGGCTTACGGGTTCATGGAAAAGTATGTCAAGTAACTTGATAGCTCAAGATTGGGATTTGCTCCTCCGACGATGGAGAGATATCTCTGGGCCCTCTCGGTGTTACGGTATCCATCATCGTCTGGCCAGACACTTTGTGATTTGATCACGGGGATGCCGGAACACGGGAACGAGAAAAGAGAACAATACCGATAACGAGCTAACTGGCATAGTGGACAAGTTGTTGATCCGCGGGGATGCCAACATGTCTCACCTCGGGTATTTGTAACATATCGCGAAGCAACAGGGATAGCACACGGCAACTGGAGGTTCACTCGAATATTCATTCGTGTGGGTATAGGGATCAATATGGGTGTCCACGGCTCCGATGTTGATCATTGATCGGAAGGGGTTCCAGGTCATGTCTATGCTTCACCGAACCTATAGGGTCACACGCTTAAGGGTCAAATATCTCCTGAATACTAGACAGGGAGTCTGAGAGAAAATCACCGAAAAAGTTTTCGGACACCGGAAAAGTTTCGGACAGCGGAAAAGTTCCGCAGAGAGAACACCGGAACAGTTTCGGTAAAACTGAAAAGTTGTTTCAGGGGATACCATAAAGTCAAATTGGTTTTGGCACATGCCTGATAATTCTTGGAGGGTGCCAGAATCATTCTGGAAACTTTCTGGAATTTTCCGGGATGAAAACCGGAAATGTTTCGGAGCTGCCGAAACCGCTTCAGATGCTTTTCGCAGATGAAAATCACTAAACCGGAATTGTTCCGGATCACATTGAAAATTATTTTAGTGGGTACTGGAAATGTTCTAAGCCCACATAAATATTTTCAGTTCGACCGGACGCTGAAAAATGTCATCATGAATAGTGAAAGTGCTTTTTGGGATATTTATGGAAAAGTCACCTTTTGGGATATTTTCCCAAAAGGTTTCTAGAAGGCTTGGGGGCCAAGAAACCCTACCCCTTGGATTTCCTATAAATAGAGGTGGAGGGGCTGCCTCCACACTCACTCCTTCTCACATACAAGTGCCATGACATTTCTGGCTTCTCTCTCCCTCCCAGCGAAATAGTTTCGTAGAGCCGAAAGGCTGTCTGGGTTCCGGTGGGAACTAGTTCTGGACGACGAAGCCCTGCCGGATAGATGACACCGTATGTGTGCAACCCCGTAGAGAGGTCGTAGGTTCGATCTTTTTGCCCGAAGGGCTGTCCGAGTTTCTGTCCGAGTTTCGGGGGTCCTCCCGAAGGGCTGTTCGTGAGGCCTCCCGGAGGGCTGTCCGAGGATCCGTCCGGTGGGACTATCCGAAAGACTGTCCAGAGGCCTCCCGGAGGGCTGTCCGAGGATCCGTCCGGTGGGACTATCCGAAAGACTGTCCAGAGGCCTCCCGGAGGGCTGTCCAAGGATCCGTCCGGTGGGACTATCCGAGGGACTGTCCCGAGGCCTCTCGAAGGGCTGCCCGGAGATCCGTCCGGTGAGCTGACGAGGGAGTACATCCTCGCGGTTGGGAGGTTGTAAAATCCTAGCTGCGGGGATCTGCACCGCCGATCGTCATCGACTCTACTTCCGCTGCGCTACGAGTCGGTAACGAAAAAGATCAAACCTTGTATGCAGTCTCCATAGTGATCCTGGGCTGGTACGTAGGTCGGAAATTTTTTGTTTTCTGCTGCGTAACCCTACAGTGGCATCAAGAGCCAGGCTATGCGATGCAGGTTGCGATCTAGAATACATAGAGATGTATGGGTGTTGCACAATATAATTAGGTAGTAGATGAGATCTATTACTGAAAATTATTTGTGCGGGAAGCAGATGAAATCTGTTACCCGATGTTCTTGTTGCTTCCCTGGAATTTGCGTAGTCCTGATCTTGACGGCATGGTGGAATCTCACAAAGTTCTGGCAATCCGCGATCCTTTCATGCTGCTCCTGAGTATGATGATTGACAGATGAACGAAGTGCTAACAGTTCTTTGGGTTCCACCATAGTTGAGAAAGATGGATGTTTCGCAGACGAAAGGGCAATGCAGATGTGATCTGCACGGGGGTCACGCGTATGACGAAGTTTAGTATGGGGCTCGAGATTTTATTATCTCGTGTTTCATACACCCTGGAAAGTTAATCTAGCAACTTGAATTATCATACTTGATGATGGACGTTGGTAACTTCGGTTTGTTTCAAAACCTTAGAAGCCACGTAAAATAAAATTTTGCATGAGCCGATTAGAGGCGTCTAACTTGGTTTTGCAGGATGGTTTGCATGTGATGTGGTATAGCAAGTCTCATATTAATTTGATTATGTATGAGATGACTATATGATGTAATTAACATGACCTGCGTGTCATGATTCGGCATGATGGCTGGAGCCATATGATTGCACTTTAATGACCTGCGTGTCAACCTTATGTAATGCACTTATTTTATTAGCTATAGAGATAGCAATATTATCTGGTGCATCGACAAGGTGGTGGCAATCTTCGCGAAGGTGAACACCAACGCGAATGCAGAAGACGAAGAAATGAAAGACTTCTCCGTCAGAAAGGGCTATACCATATCATGCTATTATGAATTGCCTGAGATGTTTATCCCTTATGATGCACCCTTCTTGATTGCGCGGTAGTCGTTTTTTATTAGGGTGATCTCTCACAAAAATATCAAGTAGTTAGTGTTCTCCCAAGTGTAGCACCGTCACGGCACCTAACTTTTCGGGGTACGACATGTACACATGAGTACGAACGATTAGGGATGTGTGAGGCGGGTGAGGTCAGACCTCGCAGCGAGATCACTTGGTTGTCTTGACGTTCAGGCAGGACAGTCCTGAGCTCGGAACACACGCATCGAAAGATGAACAAGAGTCACATAGAGATGTGATTGGCAAGTTGGCCTACCGATTGAAATTCACGTCATCAGTGATGAACCCGTCAATGGCGTCGAATTGAAATGCGGATCTTGCATCACTCACAATCAATTATGAGAGATATTGATTTGAGTGGGAGCACACTGTTGAATTAACTTCTTTTAATTCTCAGAGCAATTAATTTTGAACACTGTCTAAGCGTGATTTGTAGAATAGTTGTAGAATAATGGCTCGCATTTCCACCTTCCGTGTTAAAATTGAATAGCTGTTAAATATCTGGTTAAAACTTTACGGTTGGTAACGTAATGTGAGGATTGTCCTCTAGAGTGCCGAGAAGGACTTGGTCCTATCACATGTTTTCGGTATTCTCCCGCTAATGCTATGGATCATGTGACTCTCGTCCATCGATCCAAAAGCTAGAATTCCGTTTCAGTCAAGTGCAATATGTTTGCTTCCATGAGACCCGAACTTCGAAAGTTTGGATAGTTATGTGATATTCATGGAATCTGAAAATCATTTTCAGAGACAGACAAAGGCTAAAAGATATGAGATATCCAAAGCAATGTTTGTTTGCAAACTGTTAGTAAAGGAGTTTACTATGCATTAGACTGATAAGAGAGGGATCCAGGAGAACGCCTATCATATGATGAAAGGTGAATAAAACAACAACTTAAAGAGAAAGGAAGTGTCCGAAGGGTGTTAGTGAGACTTTCACGCCTAGGAAGTCTGGGGCTAACGCCACTCTTAAGTTGGATGCTTCTTCTGAGAGTAGGAGAAATACTAAAAGTTAAACTGTTAGAAGTATAAAGGCAAAAGGAAAGAAGACTGGAATATCCAGCTCATGTATGAATGTCATACAAGTTTTTGATGTATAGAAGGCTGGTCAAAGATATAGTTCTTGGGAATTATGGTTAAACATGTTAATCACTAATTCTTGGGTATTGTGAGTTAATCACAAAGATACCCGCTCGATTGCATTCTGTTGCAACTCGATGTAAGAACTACTATGGCCTGAAAGACTAGCCAGGGATGAGGTTTAGATACACGCAGGGAACATAGTAAATGTTACTATGCCTTCCATCGGTGTATTCCCTATGTATTTATTTTCATAATTCATTTTAGAGTTTCACACTCTAGCCCTTTGCATAAAGTATCTTGCAAGAAGGTTGTTCATAAGAGAACTTTTGATGTTCGGTGTTATGAATAACATGAGGGCCATACTTTCATTATGAATGAGATGTATGTTATGAATATTGATAATAATACATTACCTCCGGGTTTACTTTCATAATTCATTTTAGAGTTTCATACACTCTAGCCCATTGCACAATGATTGTTGCAAAAGAGTTGTTCATAAAACAACAATTGTTGTTCAGTATTATGAATGACATGAGGGGCCATGCTTCCATCCTAGATGGGATGTATGTTATGAATATTGATGGAAATATGATACATCCATAACACTGACGCTAAATGTCGCAAGACTAAAAGAATACCACACAAGTGTGGCACTGCATTTGGTCACATTGGAGAAACCCGCATGGAAAATTCCATTATGATGGATTTTGAAGTCGTTTGATTTTGAATCATCTGACACTTGCAACTTTCCTCTGAAAAGTGAAGTGACTGAAATACCGTTCACAAGCCATAAGGAACGAGCATAGAACATATTGGTGATCATACATTATGATGTGTGTAGTCCAATAAATGTTATTGCAAGTAGTGGATTTATCTATCTTCAGAAATGACTCAAGTAGATATATGGATATTTACTTGATAAGACGTGAGTCTGGATCTTTTGAAATCATTCGAAAGGTTTTCAAAATGAAGAAGAAAATATTGTAACAAGAAAATTATGTTTCTACAATTCGATTGCAGAAAGGAATATTTGAGTTACAAGTTTAGCGAATGTCTGATGAGTTGTGAAAGGGGTTTCATAACTTGCACCTCCCGGAACACCACTGCAAATGGAAAGTCCGTGAAGATGTAATCGAACCATTTATGACATGGTAAGATCAAAGATGACATAAATAGATTTGCCATTATCCCTTTTAAAGAGTAATGCTTTAGAGACTGCGGCTTTTACACCAAAAAGAGATCCATCAGGTCTGTTGAAATGACGCCATGGTATGGTACGCCCAACCATGTTATATCTTTTCTTAACATTTGGAATATGGGGCTTGTGTAAAAGGTTACAAACCTATTCCAAATCAGACAAGTGCTATTTTGTAGGTTATCCCAAGTCATTGGGTATTCCCCCACCACTATACCGAGGCAAACGATTTTGCCACAAAACGGTATGCTTTTAAAGAGAATAGTTCTTACAAAAGGTGAGTGGGAGGACAGTGCAACTCGACGAGATAACCAGTATCTTCGTCATCAGGTCAAAGGAAAGGAACCTTGGAAGTGATTCCGGAGTTTCCTACTGCGACTGATACGGAAGTCTCTACAATAAAATGTATGGACTTCGGTCGAACTTGCAGCTAAACCACGTAGGCAAAGCTCGTGCAAACCTATCAGGTGCGCAAACGAGATATTGTTGTTAGACAACAGTATACCTACAATACACAAGGAAGCGTTGATGGGCCCTGACTCCAGAATTGGCTAAATGCCAATACAATCCGAGATAGTTTCCATATAAGTGATTCAAGATTAAAATCTTGATACACCTTTCGGAAGACTTAGAGTCTAACGAATATTTATGGAACTAAAAACTGATACGGATAAAATGTTTTATCCATAAAGCTCGACTTGTTGCAATAACAAGTTCAAGGAGTTGACTATGATGAGATTGTCTCACCGTAGCGATGCTTAAAGCCGGTTCGGGTTGAACTTGCAATTAATACATATTTCAATCATGAGATATGAAACATGGATGACAAAAGGATTTCCATCTGATGGAAATGAAACCTAGGACTTGTATATGATACAGTCCAAAGTAATTTGTCGATCCAGAGGATGCTAGTAAGTATGCAAACTTCAGAGTTCCAGCAATGGACAGAAGAGAGCAAAGTGGAGTTGGAATCTTCGTTTTTGATGGAATGGTCAAAAGGGTTTGATTTCATCAAATGGGTATCGAAGATGCTTGTGATTCAAGAAAGTAAGTGGGAGCATGATAATATTTCTAAAAACCTTGTGTACTTGACACATTGTTAATTGAAAATAAATTTCTTGACACGAATTAGGACTTCATTTGAAAATAGTTTTTCGATGAAGTGCTTAGGCTAAATAGCCTCAATATTAGGCATGATGATCTATGGAGATAGATTTACCTAATAGGGCTAAGCTATGAATACATATTGACAAGATGCTAAAACTTTTTAGCATTTAAAACGCCAAGGAGTGATTCTTGCCGAAGTCACATGGAAAGAGTTTTGCAAGACTCGGTGTCTCAAAACACTGATGAGCAAAATACATGATGGAGATTCCACACACTCTTGTGTTTGGATTAATCATGTATTCCATGGTATGTAAATCAACCAGATATGTCCAATACTCCAAAGTTGTTGCGAGTATAGATACCAAAGTGATCAAAGTACTGATCATAGGACAACAGTGAAAGATGTCATTAAAGTACTAGAGTAGTAGTGATGACATGGTTTCTCGCAAGCAGAGATTATGAAGTGCTCGTTGTAAGTAATTACATCGATACAGTCTTCATCAATGCTCCATGCAATTTTCGATTTAAGTTAAGGGTTTTGTGTAATACACAATATGGTGGCACGGTAGTTGGAAATTGTTCCAAACAAGATACTGTGGCGAATTCTATAACAAAGGCTAAGTATGTTGACGCTTAAGAAGCGACAAAGAAGTTGTTGAATCATATAGTTCATTCATGAACTTAGTATGGTTCCAAGATGGCTTTGGTCTATGGGACACTATTGCAGATAGTTGCTCCATAGCTCAGTCTGAGGAATCAGGTTTTGACCAATGATTCACACATATGCAAAGCCAAGTCCACACAAAATATGAATTTTGTGAAAGCGTGAAAACGCGAGGATATGCAAAGTTACACACGGAGCTGAAGTCGTCAGATCCGTTGGACATCAGGCTATACCACATGCGAAGCATATTTTACACCAGTATGCCATAGGTGTAAAGTGCATTAGCATTCACTAGATTATTGCTCTAGTGCAAGTGGGAGTCTGTAGGAGATATGCCCTAGAGGCAATAATATATGTTATTGATTATCTCCCTGTTCATAATTAGGTTTATGTTCCATGCTATAACTGCTATGGTTCTCGAGTCTACAATAACCACGAGGCTCGGAGGAAGACTCATATGCATGTGTGGAATAATAAACGGTAAAATGTATTCCTAGTCTGGCCTCTAAGACTGGCTCAAGTATTGCATGATGATCCTGTTTTCCTGATCATGGGCATGGCTATGCCGGCAATTTTGAGGGCACAATGTTAGAAGAACATTTGTGTTGAATCGACCCGAATTGATGTTATGCTATGAGATTCATTCGTCATAAGTTAATGGTTAATAACACAGAGATGGTTAACGTTTGCATAATTCCTTAGACCATGAGAGTATCGAGTTACTTCATGCTTGCTTCATGAACTTTGGGGTTTGTTAAACGTCATCCGTAAATGGGTGGCTATTACGGCGGCTTACGGGTTCATGGAAAAGTATGTCAAGTAACTTGATAGCTCAAGATTGGGATTTTCTCCTCCGACGATGGAGAGATATCTCTGGGCCCTCTCGGTGTTACGGTATCCATCATCGTCTGGCCAGACACTTTGTGATTTGATCACGGGGATGCCGGAACACGGGAACGAGAAAAGAGAACAATACCGGTAACGAGGTAACCGGCATAGTGGACAAGTTGTTGATCCGCGGGGATGCCAACATGTCTCACCTCGGGTATTTGTAACATATCGTGAAGCAACAGGGATAGCACACGGCAACTGGAGGTTCACTCGAATATTCATTCGTGTGGGTATAGGGATCAATATGGGTGTCCACGGCTCCGATGTTGATCATTGATCGGAAGGGGTTCCAGGTCATGTCTATGCTTCACCGAACCTATAGGGTCACACGCTTAAGGGTCATCTATCTGCTGAATACTAGACAGGGAGTCTGAGAGAAAATCACCGAAAAAGTTTTCGGACACCGGAAAAGTTTCGGACAGCGGAAAAGTTCCGCAGAGAGAACACCGGAACAGTTTTGGTAAAACTGAAAAGTTGTTTCAGGGGATACCATAAAGTCAAATTGGTTTTGGCACATGCCTGATAATTCTTGGAGGGTGCCAGAATCATTCTGGAAACTTTCTGGAATTTTCCGGGATGAAAACCGGAAATGTTCCGGAGCTGCCGAAACCGCTTCAGATGCTTTTCGCAGATGAAAATCACTAAACCGGAATTGTTCCGGATCGCATTGAAAATTATTTTAGTGGGTACTGGAAATGTTCTAAGCCCACATAAATATTTTCAGTTCGACCGGACGCTGAAAAATGTCGTCGTGAATAGTGAAAGTGCTTTTTGGGATATTTATGGAAAAGTCACCTTTTGGGATATTTTCCCAAAAGGTTTCTAGAAGGCTTGGGGGCCAAGAAACCCTACCCCTTGGATTTCCTATAAATAGAGGTGGAGGGGCTGCCTCCACACTCACTCCTTCTCACATACAAGTGCCATGACATTTCTGGCTTCTCTCTCCCTCCCAGCGAAATAGTTTCGTAGAGCCGAAAGGCTGTCTGGGTTCCGGTGGGAACTAGTTCTGGACGGCGAAGCCCTGCCGGATAGATGACACCGTATGTGTGCAACCCCGTAGAGAGGTCGTAGGTTCGATCTTTTTGCCCGAAGGGCTGTCCGAGTTTCTGTCCGAGTTTCGGGGGTCCTCCCGAAGGGCTGTCCGTGAGGCCTCCCGGAGGGCTGTCCGAGGATCCGTTCGGTGGGACTATCCGAAAGACTGTCCAGAGGCCTCCCGGAGGGCTGTCCGAGGATCCGTCCGGTGGGACTATCCGAAAGACTGTCCAGAGGCCTCCCGGAGGGCTGTCCGAGGATCCGTCCGGTGGAACTATCCGAGGGACTGTCCCGAGGCCTCTCGAAGGGCTGCCCGGAGATCCGTCTGGTGAGCTGACGAGGGAGTACATCCTCGCGGTTGGGAGGTTGTAAAATCCTAGCTGCGGGGATCTGCACCGCCGATCGTCATCGACTCTACTTCCGCTGCGCTACGAGTCGGTAACGAAAAAGATCAAACCTTGTATGCAGTCTCCATAGTGATCTTGGGCTGGTACGTAGGTCGGAAATTTTTTATTTTCTGCTGCGTAACCCTACATAGGGGGCCGTTTGGCCCGCGCGTTAGCGCGTTCGAACGAGCGCACTGCGCCGCGTCCAGTGGTGGTCGTGGCATCGCCGGAGATGGCCGTTATCGGCGACGGCGAGCGGCGGAGGCAGCGCCGGAGTACGGGCGTCGACGGATCCGGCGTTTGTGGGCACGGCGAGGCGCATGGGCTAGCGCGTTGGGGTCCAACGGCTGCGCTGAGCACGTTGCCGAGCTCAGACGCGCGTGGTAGCGACCGTGGCCACGGCGACGAGCTCGTCGGCGGTGGCGGGTACGGCCACGGCGGGGAACTAGCTAGGAGGCGCGCGCAAGCACAGAGAGAGAGAGAGGAGAGAGAGAGAGAGGGGAGAGGCCCGGTGACGGCTTTGTAGCGCAGCACGGCGGCGGATTCGTCGGAGAGGCGGCGGCGTCCGAGGAAGAAGACGACGGCGTAGGCGAGGCTGCGGCGTCTCCCGGCTCCAACGGCTGGCGCCAGGCGACATGGACGACGACGACGGAGCAGAGGGACAGGGCGACGAGGTGAGGCGAGGCTGGCGGCCGCGGCTACGACGGCGAGCGGCGACGGACGCGCTCGGTGGTGGGAGAGAGAGCGCGGGAGAGGAAGAGAGAGGAGGGGGTGAATGGAGGAGGAGTCCAGGTGGGAGGGATAGGGCTCGGCCTTATCCTCCCCGAGCCCGCGGCGTTGCGGTGTCGCCGGCTGGCCGGTGCGCGCGCGCCCAGCCACGGCGCGGCCGACACGGCGAGGGAGAGAGAAGAGGAGGGAGAAGGGGGCCGGCTGGGCTGGGCCGTGCCACTGTTTGACTTAAGCCCAAGTGCACAGTGCCGTTTCAGCCTTTTTCCAATCCTTTTATCTGTTTCTTTTTCAGAGAAGGTGTTGCAATTTTGTGAGCTGCCAAAATGACTTTTGTAAAATGTGAAATTGCTCCACATAAATACTTTGCATTATTCTGCTCTGCCACAAAAAGTTTGGGCAATTTTTTAATCCATTTGAATTTTTCAAAAATGGATATGGCATTTAAAGTGTTGTTTTTGCACTGTTTTAATGCTCTAGCCCATCTTAGGAAAGTAGGTGATGTTGTTTTTCTTAAGATTAAATTGTTTTGGATTTTTTGCTACAACATGAACTATTTTCCAGCAATTTTTGAGCAACTTCAAATTTCACTTTGAATTTGAATTGAATTCAGAGAGGAATTTGAAATGAGATATTATTCCAACATGATTATCATTACAAATCACAGTAGCTTAGCATCATCATGATGGATCACTGTTGCTCATTTACAGAGGGGTGTTACATATATGAGTATTTCAATTGAGTGAGCATAATGTATTTTCTCAAATGAAAACGAGTGTAATGTGTTTTCTGAAACTAGTGAAATCAATATTTTTTGTAATGACTGAAATCAGTTTTTTGAAACAAGTGAAATATACTATTTCAATTGAGTGAGTGTAATGTGTTTTCTGGAATGAGTGAAATAAGTTATTTAAAAAAAGTGAAATATAACCAATATTTTGTATGAAACTGCTGTTTTCAGTGTTTGAAATTGATATTTTTGATGAGTGAAGTACATTTCAATATATTTTGTAAACGCAGTGAAATTAGTTTTGCAAATGAGTGTAATGTGTTTTCTGAATGAGTGAAATCTTTTTTTGAAACGAGTGAAATTGTTTTTTTAACTGATAGTTTTTCTAAAATGAGTGAAATCAGTTTCCTGAAGTAAATGAAATATTTTTTCGAATTGAGTGAAACCAATATTTGAAATGAGTGAAATTTGCTTTCCATACACATGACACATATTTTGGTGCGAAATATGTTAAATATAGTGAAATGTGATTTCTAAAATTAGTGAAATCTATCTTTTGTAATTGGGCGTAATGTGATTTTTGAATCTAGTGAAATTTGAAACTGACTGAAAGGTTTTCTAAAACTAGTGAAATGTGAAACTAACTGAAAGCGTTTTTTCGAATGAGTGAAACGCTTAAATTCAAACTAGACAAAGTGTATCCAAGATTGGTCTTGTTTTGAAGGTCTTGTCGTCCTGAATTCAAAAATATAAAAAGTTTCAAAACTAGATATTTAGTTCAAAAGTTATCAACCTTTTAAAATGTCACATGGAAAACAAAGTGCATGTATTTAGTGTCTGCATGCAACCATGGTGCACCTGTTTGCTTTCATCCTGACACCTGACAAAAGGTGCTGTTGTGGACCCGTCCAGTGTCGTATATCTGTTTGTATAAGATTTGTATTGCTAAAAGACAGAAATAAAAGCATGGTGGGGTCTTAAGCCACATCAATCTCAAAGCAAGGTTGAACGATGGATTCCTAACCGGTACGTACCGGAACTGGTAAATTTACTTATTGGGCTCTTCACCGCGAAGACAAGGAGCCGAGGAGAAAGGACCAAGGCCCCCGTTAAGAAAGCTCATCTTATCCATGCCTAGTCATGCAACCATTTGTTTCTCAAAAAAAAAGAGTCATGCAACCATTAACAAATGAGAGCCCCTCGTGGGATCGTACTGCTCCTATTTGATTGATTAGGGACCTCCTTGTATTGATGGGGATCTGAATCTCAGTCTATCGTGCATTTCTTCTAATCCCAAACCAGCATTTCCTGTTTAATTCATTCATTTCTCTCTAAAAACTCATCACTTGTTGTTCACTTTTTTTTTTCCACCGGTACAGACTAATTGAGGTTCTTAGTTAGCTTTAGTATCTTCAAACTTCGTATACGACCGATCATGCAGCCAGGACTGAGGAATCTACAATGACTACAATATTTATTTTTCATTTGCTCGCGTTTGTTTCATACTAAAACTAAGAATTTTTCTAGAGACATTGAAATTTTCCATTGCAATTTCAATTTAAGATGCAATTTCTAAAGGCTAAAACTATTTACTTTTTCTTAGCAAAAAGTAGCAAAGCCAACGTCAAGTCCAAATCACTAGTACTCCACTCCTAATCCTACCTCTTTAATTAGCGCAAGCATCAATTAGTACTACAGTGACCAACAAGGAGCCTCCCTCAACCCTCCCAGAAACATGTGGCCAGGGATTTTTCTGGCAAGCTGACCGGAGAGAAAAGTGCGATGGGCCCGGCCTGACCAGGAGATATTAGCTGTCCACCAAAGGTTTGGCCGGAGGGGGGGTGACGTGGCCGGCGCAAAAGCGCAGGGTGCAAATAGATCTTGTGGCTGGGAGTGTGCTTGCCCTTTGCTTCACGGTTGGGTCACGCTGCACCTACATCTTCCGCTTAAGAAATACCTTTTTTTTTTTTTTTGCAGGCAACTTAAGTCTTAAATGTCAAGGAGCAGCTTTATCTTAATAGATAAATGTGCTCCTTATTTTTTTACTGTAAAAAAAGGAGCAGCTTATCTATTAAGGTTACTAGTGTGATTTACCGTAGCATCAAACGGAGTTCATGTTGGAGGCACTGCACTGCACAACATTATTATATTTTTGCTGGAAAGCCCGAAGACCTTATATTAGATAAAAACAACCCTGGTAAAAGCTTCCACACAAGAATAATTCATGGGAACGATCAATGCACAAATTGGTGTTATTCTCCTTTTTCTCAAAAAGAAAAAAACCCACTGCAAAATTGCCCGCCACTAGTTTGTTCCTTGTTACACGCTGTAGTTTCATTTTCTATGGATTCGAGGCGATTAGTGTTTATCCGCGGGCCTAGACTATTGAGTGTCCATCCAAAACTCACGAAGTTTCTCAAACATAAGAAAGCGACAAAATTGGTGGAGAATCTTCTCATCGCCACACGACGAAAAATTATAACATCACAACTCATATCTATGTAGTATCTGATAATCAAATGGACATGGAAACATCATAATTTATGTGGCCAGAAAAAAGAGAGAAACCTAGAGTTAGACAAGGCGAGAAATTGAAATGCCACCTTTTTTTTCTTCATATTAGAGTTGTGCATATTCTAAACGTTGCAATCGTTGCCACGATTTATCCAAATTGGCAGATTCAACGATGTCGAGCCAACTATAGTGCGGGTTGGAGTTGCTCTTAAATTCGTTCGCAGGCTTCCCCTTCTTTTCCAAAATTTTCTCATTATATGAATTGGGTAATTTTGAAACCAGAGAAAACATGACAAGCACATCACCCAGTTGTTCGCAAAAATGATTCCTTTTTTGTCTGGAGCACACAGTCTCCATCCAGGTCGCACCAAGCAGTGGCGGAGCCAGCGCCCGGCGACCCTGGGCACTTGCCCGGGCTCGCTGGCTGCTGGACAACGGACGAAACCTTTTCACGATGGGGCAAATCCTCCTCCATATCTTGTTTACCCGGGCAGATTGTGTTGGGCTAAGTAATGGCCTAATGGGCTAATTAATTATCTAGGCGTCTAGGCCTACCAAGCGTCCTAGAAAGAAGTTCAGCAGCGAGATAATAACTTCCAATGCAATTACTCACGAAGAAACATCCCTGTTCTTCGGCGGTTCGTTTCTCACCTATCTGCTAATGACAGACTGGCGGGGAGCGGAGGCTCGACTGGGCGCGCGGCCGATCGGAGCCGGTGGAGATCAATCCCTAGGAACGACTTGCATCCTCGACTACTCGCCTCCTCCATGATTAGGTAATATTGCTAACTGATTTGGGGATTGATAGTCAGGATATAAATTTTGAGGTCAGGGCAAGGAGAATTGGCGATTGGAGATGGTCCCAACTTCCCGATCCTAGGTTTTGATTTAAGGATTGGTTTAGATAGTTAAATATTAAAATTTGGGAGAGAATTCTATTTCTTACAGCCTCTACATCAAACTAGATATGCACAGAACCTTTTTAGTTAAATATTATCGTCTCATTGGCTCGATAGAAACTGTCCCCACGTCATCTGCGTGGGGGGGAGCGAGCCGATCCCCTTTTTGTGGCGCCTCCTCCGTGCACTCTCCCCTTGCCGCTGCCGATGGCCAGCTCCGTCAAGCTGGCCCGCGGAGCCGAGGGCGGCGGCGGGGCTCCGTTCCTGATGCAATTTGAGCGGCGTGAGACTTTGTTTGGCTGGCAGCTTGACGCAGTGGTGGTGGTTGTTGCAGCGGCAACACTGATGCACGGATAGATGGCGGCCTCGGTGCGACACGAGTGTGCCTCCTCTCCCCAGTGTCGTCGGTGTGCGGCGAGTGCTCCATGTGGCGAAGGAAAGGGAGTTGCGGTCGCCATGCATCCTGTCCGGGAGAGCCGGCTCGATGTGCCGGCACTGCTCCTGAGGCGCCTCTTCGGCACAGAGGCGCGACGGGATTTGGCGGTGAACCGCGGTTACAAAAACCGTCACCCATGCATATACATACTATCATATATTGTTTATCGAAACACTTGGGTTTTTATCTCCAAATTAGATGCTTAGGCTTAAACTTGCACAGGCTTCACAAAAGTTCTGGCTCCGCCACTGGCACCAAGTCTCCCAGACAAGATCGTAAAAGAATAAGTTAAACAAGAGGAGATTCCTTTACCCCGCAAAAAAAAGAAAGAAAGAGGAGATTCCTTTTTGTTGGCCACATATCCTGAGGGCTAAAAATGTTACACCCATATCTACTCGACAACTAAATTTATAGGAATACGTGTCGAAAATTCTACGGCCAAGACGAACGGGACCCAGAGTTAGACACACCGTGAAAGGGAAATCCCACTCGCGCCACGATTACATAATTCAGAGGTTCACTCCTGGCCTCTCGTGTTTGAATGGCTCTGGATATTCGTGGCTCTCTTCCGTTTCATCTCTGTCTCCACTTGTGCAAAACGCCGAGACCCCCATGCGTTGTCACGTGGATTATTCCGCGTACCACAATAACAGCTGTAGTGCAACAACAATGTCCCATCAAACAAATTATGTATGAGACGATAAACCATTGGAAATTTTGGTACAGTATATTCCAAACGGTCATACAAATCACATCAGGATAACTAGATAGAAAATCACAGTCAAAATCATATCACATGATCGTTTCGAATTTACGGCAAAGAAAAATACTACGAAAAAAATACACTTTTTTTGAGCTGGTAAAAGAATACACTTGTATATACACTTGGATACGTAAGCCGAGGAGCAGATGAGGAAGAAAGCGCGCCCAATAGGAGAGTAGCAAAGCCACAAAAGGAAAGGGCGCGTGAGCCACTGCAGGTGGGCCCGGGGAGGCCGGGTCGTCCACAGCCACTAGCTGGCCGGCGCTTCTGGAAATTTCCGGCCCCGACAGGTGGGCCCCGCGCGTGACGTGGCCACCCTCCCCGCCCCTCCTCCCGAAAATATATTTCCGTCGCTCCTCCACCCCACCTTCCTCCTCCTCCTCCGCCTCCGCTTCCTCCTCCACGCCCCCTCCGCCTCTCCCGGCAGCACGTGCGCGCCCCCGGCGGCCCCTTTTAGCCGCGCCGCTCGCCGGAGCGTCCCCGCTCGTTTCGCTTCTTTTCGCTGGGTCTGTTTCTTTGGGTCACGGTGCTTCGCCGGCCGGCTCCGGTCGCCGGGGAGAGTTTTTTTGTGTGGTTCCTGGCCGATCCCGGCGAGAGCCGCTGCTTCCGTCCCCGCCTTCTCCGTCTGCCGGTGGTGGTGTCTGCCGCCTGCTTCGTTCGATCTCGGTGACGGGGAGGCCGAGGTTTGAAACTCCGGGGAACTGCTCATGGCTTCCATGGCGCTCGCGGAGGTAAAGATCCATTTTTTCTGTTCGCTCCGCGCATTCGCTGGCTGTTCTCGCCTGCTGCAAATCTTGACTCCGCAGTAAATTTTTTTTTGGAGGGATTAACCTTCCAGATTTCTGTTCTTGATGGCTTCTCCGTTAGATAATTTGCCAAAAAGATTTTTATATCTATTTATTTATTTCTGCAATACTAGTAGTATCTCGTTCATAGTATTTTTTTCGGAGGGATTTTTATCCGTTTCTCTTGCGAGAAAGGCCCTGTTTCTAGACACTTCTGTTTTGGGAGGACACAGATCACACCACCAGAATATCTTTAGAGGCTTCGAGAACTAGAGATGGGGAGGACACAACTCCCATAGTTACTAGTAGAATGCCCGTGCGTTGCTACGGGCACAAGAGAAATATAGATGAGCCCAAGAGTATAAGTTATGGACATCTTTCATCTTCTCCACCAAGATGTAGTCTCTCAACTTTTCAACATACATAGATATATACTTTTAGATACATACCAAGATTGTGGGAAGATATGAGATGACATTCCGTATCTCTTTGTTCCTTTCTATTTCCTACTCAGTCACCACCTCAACAAGACGTGGCATCATCTTCATTCTCCCTAGCTGCCTCCTATTTTCTGACAACCTTTAGATCTCGCCTCCGACCTTGCTATCACATAGTCATCGCTCTTCTGTTTCATGGTTCATATCCTTTCTATCAACGGATGATAGTGCATTAAACACCTCACATTAATATTCTCTCATTGTCAAATACATTTGAGAATGGCGAGTGCTAGGCGCCGGCACGCCAACCAAAATTTCGACTGACCGCACCTAGCGCGTCCGATGCAAACTCCTTTAGCCGTCAGATCACACCCTTTCGTCCGGACCACATCATTTACCTTTTCCTTTTTGACCTGGAAAAAACGCGGGCGCGCACAGGGGACGCGAGCAACATGACCGGCGTCGAAGCTTGCCGGCTCACCGCCCTCGATTCCGGGCAGCCGCGGTGACCATCGCGGTTAGTCGCGACCATGGTCAACCGCAATTTCCTCGTCGGGGTTGCAGCACCGTCGCTCGCGGTTGTAGCAAACCGTGCGGCCGGTTGTCAACAAGATAAATGACATGGAAAAGGTCAACCGAACCTTTGAAAGTGGGAACTGTCTCATCAGTCCAATTCCGCTGCGATGGCACCATTTTTTTTGCTGTATCTAGTGCCACCCAAATTTTGTCCTAATATTCTATTGCTAGTATACAAGTTCTAAAGTATTTTACTAACAAACAAAAAGGTGGAAAAAAATGTGAATGTGCAAATTACGAGGAGAAAATAAAATCAAAAGTCCAAACAGATGTGTTAAGATCAGTTTATACTTGCAGCCAAATGTTACAAAGCTAGCTTACATATGTCAGGAAAGATGCACAAAATGTCGGGAAACGAATTACAAATGCAACATAATCCACCAGATTCGAAAAGATGCATGAAATGTCGGGTAACGAATTACAAACACTACCATTTTAAAGAACAAAAGATAGACGTAGTTCAGCCTTTCAGTGAATACTGAAGAGGAAAATGGAAATATTTATGATTCTCCAGAACAAACAAAATAACATATAATGGAAGCTTAGAAAGATAGAGTAATGCATTGTCGGCGTCACCTTGATAGTTGCATACGTTTACACCCAGACACACACGACGACCAGACGTCATTATGCTGGAAAATCATGTTCAGGCTAGAAGTAATTTGTTTCCATTTTATTTTACGCAGATTTATTGGTTACTTTTCATACTGAATTCATCCTGCATACAAATAAGGGTTATTGAATCGTTGGAACCTAATTATTGTTGGTACCAAATTTTTGAACCATATTCCTAAAACAAGTAGTACCCATCGTTCCGCATAAAACATATAAGGTGTCAGTTTCTATCCGTGTGGCTGCCTGCTCCAAGTACCCCGACGGTGATTTTTATGGCCGAAACACGGCTGTGTGACACGATGACGTCTGGTCGTCGGTGTCTGCTCGTGTTTCTATCCTTATAAATGTCAAAATGTCAAACCAGAGGTGCGTGCTAGAAGATTGTTCCTAACTCAATATAAATGGATTTTTTTTTTATTGTTGTCCTATATTTCTTGAAGACCAGTCGGGCTAGTTTTCCCTAGGTTCTGAAACCGCTGCATGGGCCCTCAACCTTTTCAGGTTCGGCTCTTGTGCAGATACAGTTAGCCTTTGTACTACAGATTTTTAGCAAAACATATGTTTCCTACATAGAACATAGAGCTAGCCAATCTCACCGAGATGTCATAGTGCCCTGCCTGAAGCTCCTGAAGCTCCTGTTTGCTAAATATGTAACTCCATTGTGATCTGAGCTTCCACTGGGCAATGTGTAGACAACCCTAAGCTTCATTTCCTCCATCACCGTATCAGCATCCTTTTTGAACTGAAGAATACATATATATGGAATATAGTTGGTGGAATGCTAACCATCCAGCATCTGATGACAGCACAACACAAAATCATAGAAACCGGTGAAATTCCATAAATATTTTGAAGAAAGATTCATAAACTTAGGTGGACAGGATGCAACACATATGTGCGTGTGCTCGTACTATATCGCTTCAGTCCTTACGCTGACATGCCAATTTGATCATAGAAGACTATCTGTAAAAGTACAGAACATCCCATGCCTTGGCCTTAATTCCGTGCCCCAGCTTCAGTTTTGAACGCCTGCAAGCAAGCGGAAGATAGGAGTGAGCATGGTATTCTGCAATCAAATGAGAGAGCGACAGGTAGGAATTAGCACTGTCGTCGTGCTCCCCTGCTCAGGCCATCTCCGTGCAGCCACATTCCGTTCAGAAAAAAAGCAGTAGCAACATCACCCAATCCCCACAGAGATATCTCACCGCCCAATGCCCCTTCTCTTCTCTACACATCACCACACCTCACCATACAGTGACGCTCCTCCTCAACCTTCCTCCTCCTTTTTACCTCAACACCCAGCACTGCTCCTCTTCTTCTCCATCCAGCACCCACAAAAAAGTTGAGGCCTCCTCTGGCTTGGTTTGGAGATTGTGCAGCTGGACAACGAAGTGGGGTGGATCATCTGTACGCCCTGCTTCTGATGCAACCCCATCACGTAGCCATACAAATCAATACCGAAACCATGATTAGATCAATATACAATGATCAATTGGACTGTATTAGAATTGGACAGAGAGAGTCAGATTGGTTCGTAGTCAACGGCGACAAGCAGTAAGCGGCCGCGTCGGCGACGTGCGGGACGTTTCGAATGCAATGAAGGGGGCCAGCGTTGGAGGACGGAGTTGGGCGGAGCAGTCTATGCCGATGCATCCACGTGAGTGGCAGCGGATCCCGCCGTCCCGGCGGAGTCAGAGCGAGGTAAGGCGGAGACGGCGTTGTGGCGAGGTTAGGGTATCATGGACGGCCTAGGTGATCCCTCTAGGGGCAGCCGATTTTTTTGTTATAAAAGTAGAAATAAAAATCGGGCAGGAAGGGGCGTTTGGTTGGAGGGGGTATCGATGGTGGGGGGAGGGGGGAGGATCGAGGGGAGTCCTAACAATACTACGTACGGACTCCCCAATTAGGAGTAGAGATTTAGAGCTACCTACCAAACATGCCAGGAGGCCTGAGTGCCAAATCCAGAAACAGCGGTGCTTTCCATCCTAGGTAAAATTCTGTTAGCGCTGCACTTTTACAGTGTTGACTGTAATAATACTACTAGTAGTTACAGTCTTGATTTAATTCATGGATGGTTGGTTGAGGACCAATCAGCACAGCTCACTTTTGTTACTAGCAGCAGTGGTTGATAGTAGATTTTTACCAGTACTCCAGTAGCAATGTGAATGTTGATCCTGTTTAATCAGAAACATATGAAGTTTTAGCTCAAATTATGCTGCAATGTTCAGTTACCCCCTGTGGTGAAATTTGGCACTATTTTGGCTTGCTAAATAATTACTGCTGGTCTGTGGAACTGTTTGCAGCCATGGTCAGCAATGTGTTCTGGCTGAAGCACTGATGCTGTTTCTTCTGTTCTTGCCTCCAGGAAAGGGATGGCCTGGATTCATCTAGGATGCCAATCGGCAAAGGGCCATCTGTGGATGTTGCAATGCAACCCAATGAGGAGGGGACGGGTGAGCATCCTGTCAAGGTAACCATTTCTTACCCAAGTTTGAGATCTTCTATAAGAACAAATATGCTAGTTGGTCCCATCGGCGTATCATATATCATCGCCGTGATGCCTAATGATCTTCGCCTTGCTTTGATTAGCCTAGGAAGCCATACACGACCACGAAGCAGCGGGAGAAGTGGACGGAAGAAGAGCACGAGAAGTTCCTGGAGGCGCTGAAGCTGTATGGTCGGTCCTGGCGTCAGATACAAGGTGTGTGCAGCCTGTACAACTATGACACATCTTGCATTATAATTTAAAGTAGTTGATTAGCGTTTCTGATTCACTCGGAACTGTTCTTTAGAACACATTGGCACAAAGACCGCTGTCCAAATCCGAAGCCATGCCCAGAAGTTTTTCTCAAAGGTGACTATGGCCCTTCCTGTAGTTATGATACATTTGGCCTGTATGCCACTCTGTGGACAGCGGTTGTTTGTTAATACATTTACTTGTAGAACCAGAATTGGTGTCAGCTAATTTGAATCGTCTGAATGTCGACTGTGTTTTCTCATGCGGGGGTTGCTTATCATGCAGGTGGTGCGCGAACCTGGGGCCAAACTTGAAATTGAGATCCCTCCCCCTAGGCCAAAGAGGAAACCGCTGCATCCATATCCTCGCAAGCGCGCGAACTCCTGCAATGGGGCAAACCCAGCAAATGGGCAATCCAAGCTGGCTCCTATTTCATCTTCTTCTGGTTCTGACCAAGAGAATGGTTCTCCCGTGTCGGTGCTATCTGCAATGCAGTCGGATGCTTTTGGATCATCGATGTCAAACCCGTCATCTCGCAGTACCTCCCCAGAGTCGTCAGATGAGGAGAATAATGTTCCTCCAATGGTCAGCGGAGAGGAAGGTCAACAAACAGGGATAGATCAATCCCACAAGGTAAAGAACCATCATTCAACCCACTTAGCTGCACTGCTGAACAGCCTTAATGAATGAAGTCTTGAACTTACCATACTGCTCATGTTCCTTTTGCAGGAAGCTGATCAGGAAAACAAAGATACGGGTACCTCTGAAGAGGATTCTTCTGAGGAGGTGCAGGTAACAAGCGTGAAGCTGTTCGGCAAGACGGTAGTCATCCCGGACCCGAGGAAAAGATGCTCCTCGGATACAGGCTCAGGGCATGAAAACGGAGAGCAAACGTCACAATCCTCTAACAAAGGAACATCACAAGCCCCACTGGCTGTAGAGATTCCAACACATACAAATGGAGAGCAAATCTCACAACCCTCTAACAAGGCAACATCACAAGCCCCATTGGCTGTAGAGGTTCCGACGTATACAAAGGGAGAGCAAATCTCACAATTCTCTAACAAGGCAACATCACAAGCCCCATTGGCTGTAGAGATTCCAGCATACGCTGCGCCGCCAAGTGGGTGGGTTCTTCCATACAATTCGTTCCCGCTCCATTTCGGGGAGTCAGCGGAAGCTACAATCGCCCCTTTACACATGTGGTGGCCATACTATGGGTTCCCTATCGGCCACCCAAGAGGACCGAGTGCAGTGCCGCACAATGAAGCTACTGATGAGAGTGAAGCTGCGAAGAGCCCTCTGGTTGAAGCAAGCTCGAAGAGCCCTCCGGTTCAATCAAGCTCGGACTCCGACAACAATACCAAGATAGCAGCCAGCAAGGATTGGAAAGTGCTCGAGTCGCTTGGGACGGCACAGGTCCCCCAGTCAGCTTCAAGTTTTCAGCTAAAACCAAGTGCGAACTCGGCCTTTGTGAGAGTGAAGCCGATCATCAGCAGCGGAGATGAGCCGGCAAGGGGGTTCGTGCCGTACAAAAGATGTAGAGTCGAATGACGAGAGCGGGGATCTTCTTCCCCGTGTCTAATTTAACTATGAACCCTAGGAGGAGCCTGTTTCACATATTCCTTGCTCCGATGTATTCTTAGGTTTTACTTGCAGAGATTGGTGGCGGTCTGGGCCGGGAAAATGCGCGTTGTTTCCTGCCTGCGCCCTGTGAAGAGCAGGGCACAGGTGGTTGCTGTAAGTGCTGTAGGATAAAAGCAGGAGGTTCTGTAGGGATGCCAATTCTCTGTCTCATGTTGTTGATGTAAAAGCAAAGAATTTTTGTGTCACTCTTGTTGATTCCTAATGGAAATCGATTTCTCTGAATGAATGAGGCTGGCATGTTTGGTTGTTGCTGGGTGTTGTGTTGGTAAGAGTCTGAAGATGCTGGTGCCTTTTGTCCTGAGCATGCAGGCAGAGCTTGGCCGTGCTGTTTCAGAGTGGGACATGGAAGGAAACATTGTTCATCATTGGTAGCAATGCATGCCTTTGAAGATTTCCAGCCATGGCTGCTAAATTCAATTCTATCAAGTGGGAAATTATGAATCTCTGTCTGAACATTGCAGTTGCTGAACATTCCAATGTTTGCCGATGTCTGACCATTCAATTCTGTCAAGCAAGAAGCAGAGGCTACTTAGGTGCTGGGAATTGTAGGGGACATAAAGGCTTGTTTGTTGTACTTGTGTATATATCCAGAGGATGCAAATATCTCATGTGAAGAGCCGAAATGAAAATGGATAGCTGAAGGATTCATTGCGACAAAACGGGTAAATTTGTATCAAGAAGCAGAGAGTTGTTTTGATGAACTTGTCAATAGAGGCTTGATCAAGTTTGTTGATGTAATGTTCACTATTATGATATTAACAACATTGTCAGGTTCATGATATGGTGCTTGACCTTATAATATCTCTATCAGATGAAGAGATTTTTGCCACGGTTTTAAACCGTGTCTGCAATCCTTTGCCAAACAAGATCCGTTGACTATGCCTGCAATCTTGTGGTTTCAACATAAATTGGCAATCCATGCCATCAGAGGAAGCAAGTTACATATTCACCCATGTTTGGAGAAACAAAGCGGATACCCCCACTAGTGGACTTCCAGTCTTTGCGCGTGTTTGACATATGTGGGGTTCATTCCTCACAGGAAAACAAGCATGTAAGAAATATAGGAAGTTTTCTATGAACTGAGGTATTTGAGAATTCAGAGTGAAGGAATCACATAGCTTCCTGAAGATATCAGAAAGCTACAGAACTTAGAGACTCTTGATTTATGGGTCAGTTCAGTTAGAAAATTGCCATCAAACCATAGCCCTGCTACAGAAACTGGTGCGCCTATTCATTGACCAAGAGTAAGACACCGTGTTTCCTGGAGATATGTTTGGGAGAATGCAAGCCATAGAGGACATGTCAGATATCTGTAAAGTTGACAAGCCAATTTTTCTTCAGTTCTGCAATTGTTTCACTCTCCTCCAAACGAACCTCTGTGCATTGCTCGGCTTATCAAAAGATTCACCATCGGACAAATGTTCCTTTAGGGGAACAAAGAATATACTCCCTCTGTAAACAAATATAAGAGCGTTTAGATCACTACTTTAGTGATTTATACGCTCTTATATTTCTTTAAGGAGGGAGTACTAATTAAATCAGGAAGCGAAATGCTACTGAAAGTCTGAAACTACGACAAACAATGTTCAGTTTAAGTGTACATTTTCAGATCAATCCATGTGTTTATCAACGCTCAAAATCTCTCTTTTTTTACATTAGCTTAAGCAATGCCCAGCTCAAGTTTAAATTTCAGATTAATTCTGGAACTGATTATCACTCAAAAGAAAATCCAGCAACGAGTACCACTTGCTTCTTCCATTCGTTGTGAGTCTGAAGACTCTGTTTTGAACCGAACCTCGCAGGAAGGAGAGGGGAAAGGCTGCGTCTCTCCTGTTTTGTGCTTCGATGTACTATAGATTTGTTTCCAGAGGTAGCCGTATGTCGAAGTGGACGCTCCGCCTGATCCTGGTACTGCTGGAACCATGTAGCATCCATATACATACCAATATCAAGCAGTTCAGCTGGTATACTTATATATATAAACAAACCGAAGCTGTCAACGAAGGTGCTCCTGAAATTCAGAGATTTGAACCTGACATCTCGACGCAACCACAGCTGGTTCAGTTCAGTTGGTTACTGAAGCATAAACACTTTGCCTTTCCAAATACCCCCTCCGTATCAAAATATAAGACGTTTTTTTGACACTACGACAGAGTTCAGTTAAGCTAGTATACTTATATATAATGAGGGAGTATACTTATATATAATGTGGGAGTAGCTTATAAGATTCTGTAGCCAGAGTTGCGGTCAACGAATAGGCACACCAGTTTCTGTAGCCAGGCTATGGTTGATGGCAGTTTACCATGATAGCAGTCCTGCAAATCGAGTAGCTTCCCAGTATGTTATCTTCAGGAACCTTTATATGCCTTTTTTCTACAACGAAGAAAACCCTCACATGAGGAGCAGAACCAAACACATCACATGGCACATGGTCAACACAGCAGGAACCTTTCGCCAAAAGAAAAAAAAAGAAAAAAATACACAGCAGGAACCAACTGCACATGAGAGAAGACCACAGATTGAGCATTACAAGATCAGGTTGCCAAGCTTCCACATATTGAGCATGGAAACCAGCAGATCAAACCATCACCAGCAGATCTACATTCAAGTACAAGAAGAATAGCAGCAGGGTAACATTAGCTTCCCAGCAGAAGGTGTGGCATTAGCATCCCAGCAGAATCTCCAAGTAAAAGCATTGGCTCTTCAAACGGCTGCCCAAGTAGCCACAGCAATCACAACAGGAGAGACCATATTCACAACATCTGATTCTAGCACATGCTGCTTCATCTAGAGATCTTCACAGCAACCCTGAACATTGGGAAATCAGGAGTCATCTAGCTTTCACAACCAATGTTCAAATTCTGGTTATACATACTCCCAGGAAATACAATGACATGGCGCATGACTGTGCAGCCCAAGCTTATCACCATTTAAACAGTGGCAAAATTCTCCTAATCTGACAAGGATATTAGAAGGTCATGCACCATCTCATGAACCTGACAATATTGTTCAAAGTTGTCATCGTCAACATCAACTAGCTGGATAATGCTTCTATTGACAAGTTCATTGAAATAACTCTCTGCTTCTTGATACAAATTTCCCCGTTTTGTAGCAATGAATCCTTCAAGTATCCATTTCCATTTCACTTCTTCACACGAGATATACTCGCCCTCTGGATATATACATAAGTACAACAAACAAGTCTTCAAGTGGTGTGGAAGATCCCAGTAACTAAGTAGCGATTTATGTCCCATACCATTTCCATCGTCATCACCCTTATATGAAAGACCAGCACCAATGGAATGTTGGACTCTCTCCCATTCATCTGGGTTTTGATGTTTATTGGATAGCAATTTCGCGATGGTAATTATAGCAAATGGCAGGCCACCACATTTCCTTAAGATCCTAGCTGAAATCTTTTCTAGTTGAGGAGGACAGGAATTATCGGAGTGGAAAATTCTCTTAAAGAACAATCTTCGGGAATCAATATAGTTCAGAGGTAGCATTTGATAGAGCTGACCGCCAGAGTTAGAACAAGTTGACTTAGCTACATTGGCGATGCGTGTAGTAACAATTATTCTGCTACCATTATAATTGTCAGGAAAAACTGCCTTGACAAATTTCCAGTCTTGTTCTTTCCATACATCATCAATAACAAGGAAGTACCTGTGCAGTGTTACACTATTAGTAAGGTCATTAATACAAATATGATGTTCAGCACTACACTTATATTTATCTTTGGAAATAAACATATCATAAAAAAATCATCAAATGCTAATCCAATGTACGGATGAAGAAATCTTACCTCTTTCCTGTCAAAATGTGTCGGATCCGACGGATTAGTTGGTCTTTCTCCCACCTCTCCGACTGACAAGCATGAAATGCAGCTTGGTCAATTTGAGAAAGGAGATCTTTCAAGAGCTTGTCGCGGTCAAGGGTGCATGACACTGACACAGAAGCTCGGCACTGGAAGTGCCGGCCAATCTTGCGATAGGCCTCCATGGCGAGGGTGGTCTTTCCCAACCCCCCACCTCCAACAATGGCCACCACCTTCAGGTCCACACTCCCCTCCCTTAACAAAGAGATAACCTCATCCCTGGGGCCGTCCATGGCCACCAAGTCCTTGGCCACTCCATGGAAGGCGGCCAGCCGAGGATCTATCGTCATCGGGACGTAGCTCTCGAGATTCAGCCTTCGCCGCCGCTCGCCCTCCTCGGCAACACGGGCCTTGAGCTTCTTGATCTGGGCCCGGATGCCATGGCGGGCAAACATTGTCTTGAGCTGGCGCGCGGTGCTCCTCGGGAACGTGGGTGCGGCCTCCATCTCCATGTCGTTTTCGTCGAGGCGGAGCATGAAGCGGTCGATGCACTCCTCCATGTCGTAGCCGAGATCCCGCATGCTGCCCATGCAGTCCTTGGCCAGCTTGTCAAGCCCCTCCATGCCCACCAGCATAGTCACTAGGATCTGCATCGTGCGGAGCTCGCGCTCGAGGAACGCGATGTCCTTGCGAACGCTCTTGAGCATCGTGTACCCGTCGCCGAGCAAGGTGGCGAGCTTGACGATGACGGAGCCCAACGCCCCCGTCCCCACCATCTCCCTAGCTAGGAGAAGAAGCTAGCCGCTACACAGGTGCCATGGGTTATGGTGTTGGATACTTGGATGGAGTAATGGTGTTGAGCTTGACTGCTCGAGAAGAGCGAGGTCAAGGAGCCGGTTAGGCAATGGTGGAGGAGCGTGGTGTGTGTGTGTGTGTGTGTCGTACCTCTGTTGTTGGCTTGTTGCTATGGAGCTGCCAGGTAGGTCCCAAGGGATCATTCAGACTGAATCCAAGCAAACCAAAGTGTCCTGCTAGTAGTAAGAAGATAAACAATTACGATGAGCATCCCTTCCCATGTGAGCGCCGGTAGCCTTTTGATCTATCTTAGCAACCAAGTGTTCTGCTGAACCAACCATGCAGCATGGTCCTGCCGTTTGTTTTACTACTTGGAATAAGAGCTCTGTCACATCAAGGCAAAACTACTAATCAATTCTATTAGCTAGCCGATCTAGAGGTTGCGTTATAACCTAGGCACTAAATATTCCGGAGAGCACACCATCATATGTATTGTCTGACAAACCTCGCTGGAGCATGGAGTTTTTTTAGGTCCACTAGGTTCATGGCGGAGCCAGCTCAATATGATAGCCTGGGCAACATATGAAGGCTCCTCATGGCCAGCAGCTATTTGGTCATTTGCCCATGGAAAAGCTTGATTTTCTTCATGCTTGCTACTCCCTCCGTCCGGAATTACTAGTGCTAGATACATCCATTTGAGCGACAAGTAATTTCGGAAAGAGGGAGTATTATTTTAAGGAAGAGATTGCAAGCTGAGCCCGGGCAGCTGGGCAGTGGTTCCGCCACTGTTCATGTTCATTGGATGTTCTGTCAGGGGTAGAGATTAAATACTTATGCCAACATTGACAGGGCACAAAATGGGTTGTCGGATCTTAGATGGATGCTCCAGATTCATGCGTGGGAGCCGGTGCAAAGATCGATTCATTTCATAAAAAAATCCCTGACTAACACCAAAAGAGGTCCCTCCATCAGCTCCACGCAGCCCATGTGGAGCATACATCCAAGATCCAACGGTCGACGTTCAATTTTTACTATTTTTGCACCCTAAGTACCCCTTCTAGGGGTAGTTCAGAAAGTATCCCTGATATTCTTCTTCTCAATACCTTCTTCTCTCTGTCCCTATCTTCACATCCTTCCCAAGTCCACTCCTGTTGGCCCATTCCCTATCCTCCCCCATGTAGTTTAGGAGAAGGTTGAATATTTGTTTGTGTTATTATTGGTTATCTCGAGTTTTTGCTTCGATTGATGTAGATGGTTGAAAGAGATGAGTTGTTGCTTGTTAGAATGAAAGGATAGCTCTCATACCATCAAGTTTTTTGGATGTGGGAGTGAGACGGGTATCAGTAGGATGTGGCTTCGAATACATGATTATTACCGGATTATGTTGGATTCAAACATGGTATTGTAACAAAACAGACTGAAAGCTGAAACAGACATATACCACATCCATATTATACAAGAAATGTATCATCAATGAAAACACGTGATTAAGAAGCCAAATGGTATTAGAGACTACTAACCGATGTGTACATGTACATCTTTTTCAACGAAACTATATAATTGAACACATATGTAATATTTAAATATTTTTACAGAGATGTTCAGCGACAGTTGTAAAAAAGTGTTTACGTAATGTTCAAAAATATATGTGTATTTTATGGAAAAAGATTAACAAAAGGAAACCCACAGAAAAATCAAAGTAAACAGACAAATCAGGAAAGAAAAATAATACTCCGTCAGTTCACAAATATAAGTTGTTCTAACTTTTTTCAGAATCGGGTGTATATAAACACATTTTAGTGTGTTTGTTCACTCATTTCAGTCTGTATATAGTTTATATTAAAATATCTAAAACATCTTATTTTTATGAACAGAGGGAGTAGGTGAGAGGAGTGCTGCCTTGTAATCCATCGTTCAAAACACCCGCAACCACCGACGCAGCAACACAGAGCTACATACTTCTTCCATTCCGAAGACTCTGTTTTTTTGGACCTCGCCGGAAGGTGGGAAAGGCCCGCGTCTGATTCGTGCTCCGCACATCAACTCCTGCTAATTTTGTTACAACCGGGGAATGCTGCCTGTTTGCAGGCACAAAGGTCCCACTGACACGGTAATGAATAGCATAGACGCTCGTCTGGTGTCCGATTGGTGAAGCTTTTGACAGGCTGAGTGATGCATACAGGTTGGTTTGCATATAACTGAACAAAAGCTGGTCTTGTTTTACCATGACTCAAAAAGTTAAAAAATCTGGTACACATTAAGGAGTAATACTTGCCACTCACATTCCTTGACCGAAGGCTCTATTTTTAACCGAACCTTGCAGGAAGGAGGGAAACCATTGCAAAATTGAAGAAAACGTGGGTCTTGTTAAGCCCTGCCGTCTGCTGTTATGTTCAGTCCGTGCCAATACACAGCGTTAAGTAGTCGGGCTAGACTTTGAATTCTGCTGCTGGTACCCGTGAGTTGATACTGTAAACGTCTGCTTGGCCATAGCTGGAACCTTGGTTGCCACAACAAATTCAGAAATGAATTTTTCGTCGATGTCTGCCATTACATATTTTCGCTGACATGGAACTGTCAACTTACACTATTGTTTTCCTTTCTTCATGACTGTGCTTTGTAATATGATTTAATTCCATAGGTAGCCACCATATATGCCTTCATTGCCCCAAAAGCCTGGTCCTTGTGTCACCCGAGTACCCTGTGGCCAGGTACTTAAAAAAATCCATCCGCCGATACCGAAATACCCATGTTTATCTAGAGGCACTGCTGGTTTTGCCTGCAGCCTCGGCAACAGGCAGCTATAGCTTCAGCTGCCATTGCCCGGGCAATTCATCAGCAATCAATCAAATATCATTTTAGTATCCATATATATACCAATATCAAACAGTTCAGCTAGTATACTATTATAAACAAACCCAAGCTGTTGAAGGAGGTGCTCCTGAAATTCAGAGATCTAAACCTGACATCTCAAGGCACCTACAGCCGGTTCAGTTGAGTTGGTTGCTGAAGCATAAAAAGCCTTGCCTTTACCAAATACTAGCTCATAAGATTCAAAAAAATAGCTCAAATGATCCATACACATGCAAAAGATACTTGCATAAGGGAAACGACAAGTCTGAGAATGGAACAGGAAAATAGGTTATGGGTTCGACGTGCATCAGGAAAACCCACTGTCTGCACTCATACTCGAGTACAGACAATGGGACAAAAAACCTGGTGCACCAAACCCTGTTATTACAAACACACAGTGCAGCAAAAAGGTTTAAGCTAGAACACATGGTATATGTCTGAGAATAAATAAATATTGTGACAAGTCTCATTGCTCCGGTGGTTGATTTCAGAGGCGTGGTAGATGGCAGAAGCACACGCGTGTAGCTCAGATTAGTGCTGCGGAGAGACGGAGCCATCAGTGCTGCTGTTGCTGAGAAAAAAAGATGGACAAATCAGTAAATCATATTTTTTTGATAAAGAGTAAATCTCATGATGTGCAATGGAACGAAGAGACCAGCGGGCCAAGATGTATACCACGTAGCAACACCCTTAACCTCTCCTCGTCATCCTTAAACATCTCACCTTGATTTATTCTATGGAGATTGAGTTGACACACAGTTGTTTACTTCCACTAACCAATCTACACCGAAGATGTGGAAGACTTATAATTATCAAAGAGTAAAAATGCGATAACACTCATACCTGATCATACATCTATAATTTTCCAAAAGGTGCAATGGGACTACTCATTATAATTATCCATAACTCATCAGATAAAGGATTCCTCCCATGATCAAAAGGGAATTTAACGGTCCACCTTATTATGCAAAACGAACTAAGCTTGTCCAGAAAGTAAACATGCAAGATGGTAAAAGAAGATACAAGGGTTCAAAATATCCCCAAGCTTAACACTTTAAGCTAACGAGATTCATTTGTTCCCCCTGATTATTGGTACCGGGGTTCTCCTTTGCTGCAGGTGTGGGACGACAAGCGAGGGTCTTGCGTAGGCCCAGGCGTGGGCCACTTCTTAGCCTTTGATTTCTTCCACAAAGTGAATTGGTACCTTTATCATAGCAAGCACTACCGATGCAATGGTTGTAGTTTCTCGGATTGGCTTTGTGCACTCGCGTGCCAAAACGAGTTTTGTAGGATTCTACTGGACTTGTCCACGCATCACGTGCTGGTGCTTAGAAAACTTCTCATTTCAAGATCTTCTGTGGCTATTTCCTTATTTACTCATCATGTAAAAAGGAATACTCCCTCCGTTCCTAAATATAAGTCTTTTTAGAGAATCCAATACAGACTACATACGGAGCAAAATGAGTGAATCTACATTCTAAACTATGTCTATATACATCTGTATGTAGTCCGTATTGAAATCTCTAAAAAGACTTATATTTAGAAACAGAGGGAGTATCATTTTTGCAGTTTAACCAAGAGACTAAGTGCATACTGCATAGCACTGGCGGAACTATGTGTAAGAAAAATAGGCCACGGCCCCTCCAGCCAGAGCAAATGCAGTGGAGGATTCAGAGGTACACTGAGCTGTGAAAGAAAAAATAGTGGGTTTCCTTTGTACAGGCCCGTCCATCTTTTACAGTGTAGCTCCACCACTGCTGCATAGCATGTGACTTTTACTAGTAAGTGTTAGTATACTTGGGTAAAAATATGATAATACCTCCATGAATTTTTTTTAAAATGGTTCACACAGACTTTCTATTGGTTTTAAAAAGTTTCATGCATTTAGAAGATCGTTAATGGTTTCTTTAAAAAAATTGTGTATTTAAATAAACGTTCATGAAAATATATAAAAGTGTTCATGCGTTTTTATTAAAATGTTTGTACATTTAAAATATCTTCATGACATTTTAAAATATGCTCACGAAATTTCAAAATTTCTTCATGCATGTTTTTTAAATCCACCTTTTTATTTAAAAAGATGATTTTGAAAAGAATTATTTGTTTAAAAATGTTAAAGACATAATTGTTTTCATATTTTTAAGATGTTCATGTATTTTTAAAAGAAAATGGTCATATATTTATAAACAAAAAATGTTTATGGGTTTTGAGGAAACAAAAAATATTAAAATGGAAATGGGGGAGAGAAACAAGAATAGAATAAAATAAATAATAAAAGAAGTAAAAAATGAGAACTTAAAAACACTAAAACGAGGGGAAACGAAAAAAGAAAAAAAATACAAATACACAAAAGCCATGCGAAAACTTATATCCCACATTGATCCATGGAAAACCAAAGAAAAAGCCAACACCCTCAAAAAAAATATGAAAGCCGATGCCCGAAAAAACCAGAAGGAAAACCACTCACGCGCTTTGCTAATGGGCCACGGCCCACATCGGAGGGCGTCAGAGACGAGCGTGGCGTAGGGAGGTAGTAAAAGTAGAAGAATAGATCTCCCTGTCAAAAAAAGAAGTAGAAGAATAGATCTCCCCTCAGAAAAAAGAGAGTAGAAGAATAGATCGGAGATGAGGCGAAGGGGATCCAGCTTCCAATCTCAGGAGGGGATTTCTCGATCTTCTTCGAGCAAGCTTGCCAGTCACGGGGTGCTCTGAGGTCATAATTTTGCATCCCTATTGGCAAATGCATCCTTAGCCTATCTCGAGGTTTCTCTGCCTTCTTCTCCTCCACGGCCTCCTCCTTTCTCAGGCTCCTAGTGTTTCTTTGGAACCAACGAACAGGAAACGTTTAACTTAGCCAAACGTTTAATTGAGAAAAGTTGAATGCCACTGTAGATGTACTACTGAATGTCTGAAACTAGCAATGTTCAGTTTAAGTGTACATTTTCAGATCCTTGGCTGAAGACTCTGCTTTGAACCGAACCTTGCAGGAAGGAGGGATGGGCTGCCTCTGTTTTGTGCTAAACTAAAATTGAGGTGCCTCTTAGTAATTTGCAAGCACCGTTTGTCCCCACAGAAAAGATGGTCCTTAGTCCCGTTTAGGCCGGCTGCTGTTGCGTTCTGCAGTGGATCGGAGTAAACGTCAGCTTCGCCGTAGCTGGAACTTGAGTTACATATTTTCAATAGTCCATCTCTGCCAGAGTGCAGCAATTCGGTGCCCAGGCTCATCTGCACCCGGTCAGAAAAAAATCACAAAAAATTCAAAAAATTCCAATTTTTTTTTGCATGGTAGAAAATTTGATGTGTGAGGTCCGCTTTAATTTTCAAATCATTTGGACATATGAGCAGCTCTCGGCAAAAAAGACAAATCGGGTCAGAACAGTGCATGAACAGTGAACTTTTTTACAGACCACGAATTTGTCTTTTTTGCCGAGAGCTGCTCAGATGTCCAAATGATTTAAAAATTGGAGCGGGCCTCACGCATCAAATTATCTACCATGCAAAAAAAAAATAGAATTTTTTGAATTTTTCTAGTATTTGTTTTAATTTTTTTCGTCAGCGCGGGTGCAGATGAGCTTGGGCTCAGAAGATGATTATCGATCTCTGCCATTGCATATTTTCTGTAACACGTAAACTGTCAACTTACTCAACTGTTTTTATTTCTTCATTCACGACTGCTTTATACGCCCTCATCAGGGGGCAGGCTTACCTGCATGGCACGACCAGGAAGGCCTGTATTTAATTCAGGGTACTAGTGGACGAGAGACACGCGGTACTAGCGATACTGCTGATCCAGTTTCACCAGCACAGATAGATACCTACCATTCGATCTTTGCCAATGGACGACCTGTAAAAAGAGCTCGGAGGAGGACGGCGGTGGAACAATTGCAAAACTGAAGAAAAGCATTATGTTCAGTCCTCGCAGACACAGCATTCTGCAATGGATTGGAGTAAACATCAGCTTGGCGGCCTTGGCCATAACTTAACTTCAGTTAAATATTTTCAATAGTCAATCTGTGCCACTAAATATTTTCCCTGACAGTTAAACCGTCAGCTTGCGCTACTGTTATTTCTTTCTTCATGACTGATTTATATGGCTTCATCAGGGGCCAGGCTTAACTGGCAGGAAGGCAGGCCAAAAGGCCTCTGGCGCCCTGCGATCAGGTACTGCAAAAATCCATCCGCCTGAGCCTGATACTTAAACAACCATGTTTATATCTACAGGCACGGCCTGCTGCTTTTGCATGAACCACGGCGGCAGGCAACAATAGCTTTAGCTGCCATTCCCCCGGGGATTCACCACTATCAGGACTACAGGAACCGTCCACCGGCCTTCCCAGCTAGTACCAATCAAATATCCTTGTAGCACCATATATATACTAAAACCGAACAGTTCAACTAGTATAATGTACTGTAACCAAACTGAAGCTGTTAACGATGGTCCTCCTGAAATTCAGAGATTTGAACCTGACACCTCGAGGCAACTACAGCCGTTTCTGTTAAGTTGGTTGCTGAAGCTGTTGTTGCCACAATTATACACCAAGATCAAACAGTTAATTATCACTATACTATAACGAAACCGAAGCTGTCCACGAAGGTGCTCCTGAAATTCGGAGATCTTAACCAACAGCTGGTTCAGTTCAGTTGGTTGCTGAAGCATATACAAAAAAACCTTGCCTTTACCAAATAGCTTATGAGATTCAAATAAATAGCTCAAATGATCGGGATACATGCAAAAGAAACTCGCATAAGGGAGACAAAATGTCTGAGAAGAGAACAAGAAAAATAGGTCATGGGTTCGACATGCATCAGGAAAACCCACTGTTTGTGCTCGTACTTGAACGCAGACTATGGGACGAAAAACCTGATGCACCAAAACCTTTTATTACACACCACATTCAATTTCTCTATGGAGATGGAGTTGAAGAGTCTGACGGTTGGGATGCAAGGTGACTGCTTTTTGAACGGCACTCTCCAGGGCCTCCACCTCCTCTAGGTTTGCACTAGTACAACAAGTTTCGACCTGGAGTTGCGCAAGGCTTGAAAGATGCTGGATGCCCATGAAAGCACCATCACTAGACCTCGACATCTTATATGCGTGCCAGAAAAGATGGAGCCGTCGGAGTGCTGGCATAGCACCTGCTGCAAATTCTATCCCTAGTTCTCTGGATGATATGCGGTAGTGGAACACCTCTAGGAGCTTGAATCCGTTACTACTAACAGTCAGGGGGCTCAAGACGCCACGAAACCCTACTGTTAGCCGGAGATAGGCCAGAGAAGGCATACCCATGAGAATGTGGAGATCTTCCTCATCAAATTGTCTGACTGCTATGTCCAATTTCTGGATGTTGGTTAGGGAGGCCATTCCCTTGGGAACCCTTTCCATTTCCCACACTAGTTTAAGATGTTGGAGGTGCGGAAAGGTGCAGCATGGATCCCTGAATATAATGTTTCCCATATCTCCGTTAGTATGAAGATACTGAAGGCTATATTTACCCAACTTGTTTAGAGATGACTCCAGTCTTTCTCTATAGCATTCAAAATCCCCACACCGCCACATCCCTAACCGACTCATCGTGATCTTTCTCAATTTTGTTAGATGTCCAAACTCTTCCAAAAATTTCTCAGGGTTGTCAACTTCACAGATATCCGATACTTCCTCCAGTGCTCGCATGCTCCCAAACATATCAGCAGAAAACACAAAGTCATTGTTGTCAATGAATAGGCGCACCAGTTTCTGTAGCCGGGCTATTGTCGATGGCAGTTTAAAAGTACGAATATGATTGCCCCGCAAATCCAAAGTCTCTAAGTTCTGTAGCTTTCCAATATCTGCAGGAAGCTCCGTGATCCATACTCCATCCATTCTCAAATACCTTAGCTGATGGAAACTTCCTATATTTCTTATATGCTTGTTGATATTTGATGATAATTGTATATTAATTGATGCCTCAATGGGCTGGTTATATAAGTACAAAGTCTTGGAGTCCAAGTATAGAAGAGATAGATTACAATTCAAACTACCAAAACTAAACCGGCCGAATATACTCTAATATCCCCCTGCAGTGTCAACGTCGGGCGTGACGATGTTGAGACTGGAGCGTATGTCGGTGAAGGATGCAGTGGGAAGCCCTTTGGTGAAGATATCAGCAAATTGCGCACTCGTTGGAACATGTAGAACCCGAACCTCGCCAAGAGCCACCTTCTCACGAACAAAGTGGATGTCGATCTCAATGTGTTTCGTGCGACGATGCTGAACTGGATTAGATGCCATATAGACTGCTGAAATGTTGTCGCAGTAAACAATTGTAGCATGCTCGAGTGGTCGATGAAGCTCCACGAGAAGTTGCCGAAGCCAGACGGCCTCGGCTACAGCATGTGCAACAGCCCGATACTCAGATTCAGTGGAGGACCTGGAAACTGTATCCTGCCTTTTCGAGGACCAAGAAACAACATTATCACCCAAATAAACACAATAGCCGGATGTGGATCGTCAAGTGTCGGGACAACCTGCCCAGTCTGCATCAGAATATACTGTCAAGCTTGTTGGAGAGGAAGAATTAATGAGGAGGCCGTGGTCTAGAGTACCTTTGAGATAGCGAAGTATGCGTCTAATATGAGCAAGATGAGGAGCACGAGGATCATGCATAAAAAGACAGGCTTGTTGAACAGAGTAGGAAATATCAGGACGAGTGAGAGTAGCATATTGAAGGGCTCCGGTAATGCTGCGATACAAAGTGGGATCAAGAACAGGTTCACCATCAGCCGACAATTTGGCACCAGTGTCAGCAGGTGTTCGACAGGGTTGACAATCAGACATGCCGGCACGTGAGAGCAAATCAATAACATATTGGCGTTGGGATAGGAAAAGAGTAGAGGGAGTACGAGAAACATTGATACCAAGAAAATGATGTAGAGGACCAAGATCAGTCATAGAAAATTCATGATTGAGAGAAGAGATTATTTGGTGTAGGAAAGTATCGGAAGAAGCGGTTAGAATAATATCATCTACATATAATAAGAGATAGGCGGTGTGATTAGAGGAATGAAAAACGAAGAGAGAGGAGTCGGTTTTAGAAGGGACAAAGCCAATGGTTTGAACAAAGTTAGCAAAACGTTGGAACCAGGCTCGAGGAGCCTGTTTGAGACCATACAACGATTTGTTAAGAAGACAAACAAGATTTGGTGAGGAGGGATTTTCAAAACCAGAGGGTTGCTGGCAGTACACAGTTTCATTTAGTGTTCCATGAAGGAAAGCATTTTTGACATCCAGTTGGTGAATAGGCCAGGAAGAGGAGACCGCAAGACTAAGAACAACACGAATGGTGCTAGGTTTTACCACAGGAGAGAATGTCTCATCAAAATCAATGCCGTGCTGCTGGGAAAAACCTCGACAAACCCAGCAAGCTTTGTAGCGGGCAAGAGAACCATCGGCATGAAACTTGTGGCGAAAAACCCATTTGCCAGAGACAATATTAACACCAGGAGGCTTGGGAACCAAAGTCCAGGTGTTGTTTTGCTGTAGAGCGTTAAATTCATCGCGCATAGCTGAGAGCCAAAGAGGATCAAGAAGAGCTCGTTTGTAAGAAGTGGGAATAGGAGAAAGGGTTGGGGTGGCTGTGAGGTTGAGGCGTTTGGTGGGTAGAAGGAATCCGCGTTTGCCGCGGGTGCACATGATGTGATCATTAGTGGGTGGTGGAATGGGTACAGCGTTGGGTGGTAGTGGTGGGTGGGAGTCTGCCGGGGCCGGGCTTGCCGGACTTGCCGGGTTGGCCGGACTTGCCGGACTTGCCGGGCTTGCCGGTGACGGGCTTGCCGAACTTGCCGGACTTGCCGGGCTTGCCGGTGCCGGACTTGTCGGGATTGCCGAGCTTGTCGGGCTTGCCGGTGACGGGCTTGCCGGGCGTGCCGGGCTTGTCGGGATTGCCGAGCTTGCCGGTGCCGGGCTTGTCGGTGCCGGGCTTGTCGGGATTGTCGGGCTGGCCAGTGCCTGGCTTGCCGGTGCTGGGCTTGCCGGGATTGCCGGCCTTGCCGCGGGAGAGGGAGAGGTCGCGGCAGAGGTGGTGGTGGTTTGCTGGTGAGTGGGTGATGCGGTGTTAGTGACAGAATAAGGAAAAGTGTTTTCATCGAATGTGACATGGCGAGAGACAAGCACGCGACCAGAAGATGGATCGAAACAGCGATGTCCTTTGTGGTCATCGGAGAGGCCAAGATAAATGCAGGGTAGAGATCGTGGGGCTAGTTTGTGAGCTGTAGTGGATGTGATGTTAGGAAAGCATAGGCAACCGAAAACTCGAAGAGAAAGATAGTCGGGATCGGATAGAAGAAGAGATTGAAAGGGTGTATAGCGAGGACATGTTTTGGTGGGGCGGATGTTAAGGAGAAGGGTGGCAGTGCGCAGAGCTTCGACCCAAAAACGGGGAGGAAGAGATGCTTGGATGAGTAGAGTGCGTAGGATATCATTGATGGAACGAAGAGAGCGCTCTGCCTTCCCGTTTTGAGAGGAGGTATAGGGGCAAGAAAATCGGAGAAGAATGCCATGGGAGAGGAAAAAGGTGCGATTGGTGACGTTGTCGAACTCGCGCCCGTTGTCACATTGAAGAAAGCGAATCGGTAGGCCAAAGTGTGTTTGGACGTAGGTGCGAAAGGTGAGAAAAAGTTGATGGACATCAGATTTAGCACGTAGAGGAAATGTCCATATATAGTGAGAATAATCATCTAAAATCACAAGATAATACTTATAGCCAGAGACACTAGGAATAGGAGAGGTCCAGAGATCACAATGTAAAAGCTCAAAAGGAAAAGTGCTAACAGTGGATGATGTTCCAAAAGGTAATCTAACATGTTTGCCGCATTGACAGGCATTACAGAGAGAGGGATTATGAGGAACAGGAGAACTAGGAATACAAAATTCTTGAAGCAAAGATGACAAGGTGGTTTTATTGGGGTGTCCTAGACGACGATGCCATAGATCAACTGATGCAAGCATGGCTTGGGGAGTGGATGTAGGTGTGCCATGAAGCGGATAAAGATCGCCCGTGCTATTGTACCGAGCGAGGAGTGTCCCCGTTCGCAGATCCTTCACAGATAAACCAAAAGGATCAAATGCGAGAATGACAAGATTATCGATGGTAAATTGGCGAACAGAAAGAAGGTTTTTGATTAAAGAGGGAACAACAAGAATATTGCGTAGTTGAAAATTGGCATGATCTGTTTGTATGGAAGAGTGACCGGTGCAAGAAACGGGAACAAGGGAGCCGTCGCCTATGGTGACGGAAGAATAAGCAGAAGGAAAACAAGCTGACAGAATATCCATATTTGAAGACATATGCGAGGATGCACCAGAATCGAAAATCCAATCCGTACCTTGGTTATTAAGTGTAAAGTTGTTCAAGGCGGCTTGATCCCAGGCTGGCTGTTGAAGAGGAGCTGGCGGTGCGGCCGCAGGCGCGTGCGCATACGGCATGGGTGAAGCAGGGCCGTAGGCGTAGGGCGCGGTCGGCGACTGGTAGTATGCTGCCGGGGCCGGCAAGGTGCCGTAGGAGGCCGGCAAGCCCGGCAAGCCCGGCAAGCCCGGCAAGGTGCCGTAAGAAGCCGGCAAGCTCCAGTTGCCGGTGTACGTGGGAGGAGCGACGTAGGGAGACGGAGCAGCCCAGGGCATGGGCCACGCCTGAACTAGACCAGTCCAGGGGTCTTGCTGAGGCTGCCAAGACGTGGAGGCAGCGGCCGATGGAGGAGCCGCCGGTGGTGGTGGAGGAGGCGCCGGTGGTGGTGGAGCAACAGGTCGGGGCTGAGGTGGTTGGGGTGGAGGAGGTTTTTGGGTAGGGTTTGAAGAAGGTAGAGGAGCCACGCCGGCGACGCGGAAGTCGGTGGTGGTGTAGAGCCGCCGCGGCGGCAGCGAGGGAGGAGTTGGCGGCGAAGCCATGCCGAGGGCGGAAACCTAGGCGTCTGATACCATGATATTTGATGATAATTGTATATTAATTGATGCCTCAATGGGCTGCTTATATAAGTACAAAGTCTTGGAGTCCAAGTATAGAAGAGATAGATTACAATTCAAACTACCAAAACTAAACCGGCCGAATATACTCTAATACTTGTTTTCCCACGACAAATAACCCTTGGATATATCAAACACACGCAAGGACAGGAAGTCCACAAGTGGGGGTATCTCCTTTGTTTTTCCAAACACATTCAGTGAGCGAACATGTAACTTGCTTCTTGTGATGGCCTGGATTGCCCCTTTCGCTTCAAGCCCACTAGATTGCAGGGAGAGTCGACGGATCTTGGTTGGCAACGAATTGCAGACACCGTTTAAAACAGTGGCAAAATTCTCTTCAGCTGACTGAGAAATTATGAGGTCAAGGACCATATCATGGACCTGACAATATGTTTCTTCAAAAGTGTCAACATCAACTATCTGGATCATGCTTCTATTGACAAGTTCATTAAAACAGCTCTATGCTTCTTGATACGAATTTCCCTGTTTCGTAGCCATAAACCCTTCCGCTATCCATTTCCATTTCAGTTCTTCACACGAGATTTCCGCGTCCTCTGGATATATACATAAGTACAACAAACAAGTCTTCAAGTGGTGTGGGAGATCCCAATAACTAAGTAACAATATATGTGCCATACCCTTTCCGCCATCATCACTCTCATATGAAAGACCAGCACCAATGGAATCTTGGAGTCTCTCCCATTCATCTGTGCTTTGAGGTTTATTGGCTAGCAAACTCGCAATGGTAATTATAGCCAATGGCAGACCACCACATTTTTTTAAGATCCTAGCTGAAACCTTTTCTAGTTGAAGAGGGCATGAGCTTTCTGAATCGAAAATTCTCTTAAAGAACAATCTTCGGGAATCAACGTCATTCAAAGGCAGCATTTGATAGAGCCGACCACATGAGTTAGAACAACATGACTTGGCTACATTGGCAATGCTTGTAGTAGCAATAATTCTGCTACCATTATAATTGTCAGGAAAAGCTGCTTTCATAAATTCCCAGTCTTGTACTTTCCATACATCATCAATAACAAGGAAGTACCTACATGCAATGTTACACTATTAATTAAGCTCACTACACATACATTTATTTTTTCAAAAAGATAACTGGTTGTGTCCGAAAAAATTAACATATCATCAAATGCTAATTAATTCCATGTATGGATGAAGAAACTATACCTCTTTCCCGTCAAGATCCGCTGGATCTGACGGATTAGTTGGTCTTTTTCCCACCTCTCCGACTGGCACTTACTAAATGCAGCGTCATCGATTTGAGACAAGACATCTTTCAAGAGCTTCTCGAGATCAGGGGTGCGTGACACCGTCACATGAGCTTAGCACTGGAAGTGCTCCCCAATCTTGCGGTATACCTCCATGGCAAGGGTGGTTTTTCCCAGCCCCCCACCTCTAACAATAGCCACCACCTTCAGCTCCTCGCTCTCCTCCGTCAACCAAGAGATAACCTGGTCCCTGCGGCCGTCAATGGCCACCAAGCCCTTGGCCGCACGCAGCTAACCGGGGATCTATCGCCACGGGCCTTGTTCGATTTACAATATAATCGTCGAGCTTTAGCCTCTGCCGCCGTTGGCTCTCCTCCTCGACCCGGTCCTTGAGGTCCTTGATCTGGGACCCGATGCCATGGCGCGAAAACAGTGTCATGAGCCTGCGAGCTGTCTTCTTCACGAACCTGGGCTTGGGGTCGCCGTTGCCGAGACGGAGCATGAAGCGGTCGATGCACTCCTCCATGTCGTAGCTGAGGTCGCGCATGCTGCCCTTCCAGTCCTTGGCCACCTCGTCGAGTTCTTCCATGTCCGCCAGCGTGTCCACCAGGATCTGCATCCTGCGGAGCTCACGCTCGAGGAAGGCAATGTCCTTGCGCACCAGCATGAGCATCTTGTACTCGTCGCCCAGCAGGGTGGCGAGCTTGCCGATGACGGAGCCCAGCGCCCCCGTCCCGACGCCCACGCCAACCATCTCCGCCTTTCCCCCCTTCAGAAGAAGATGAAGCTGCTACACGACCGCCATGGTTTGGTCCGTGGTGTTCGATGGAGGAGCAGAGTAATGGTGGCGAGGAGAGCGAGGCGCTGGTGAGGCAATAATGGAGGAGCGTGGTGTGCTACTGCTGGACTGCTGCAGAGGAGACTTGACCTCTGCTTTGCACTGTATGCGCGTGAAACGGCAATGCCTCCGTTATTGCTACGAAGCTTCCTCGGAAGCTCATCGTTTGAGGCTGCCAAGTATACTGGCTAACTGTCGGGCCGGGCCGGGCCTAGGGTTGTCAACTTCACAAATATCTGACACTTCCTCCAAGGCTCGCATGCTCCCAAGCATATCAGCAGAAAACACAAATTGGCTGCAGTCAACGAATAGGCGCACCAGTTTCTGTAGCCGGGCTGTAGTTGATGGCAGTTTTCCAATTGAAGAGCCCCTCAAATCGAGAGTCTCTAAGTTATGTAGTTTTCCAATCCTCAGGAAGCTTTGTGGTTGCTTCCGTGTGAATTCTCAAATACCTCAATTGATAGAAACCGCCTATATTTCTTATATGCTTGTTTTCCCATGACGAACACATGCAAGGACAGGAAGTCCACAAGTGGAGGTATCTCCTTTGTTACTCCAAACAAATTTAATGAGCGAACATGTAACTTGCTTCTTGTGATCACTTGGATTACCCCTTTCTGTTCAAGCCCACTAGATTGTATGGAGAGCCGACGGATCTTGCTTGGCAAAGAATTGGAGACAGCGTTTAAAACAGTGGCAAAATTCTCTTCATCTGACATAGAAATGATAAGGTCAAGTACCATATCATGAACCTGACAATAGTTTTCTTCAAAACTGTCAGCATTAACAAGCTGGATCATGCTTCTATTAACAAGTTCATTGAAACAACTCTCTGCTTCTTGAACAAACTTCCCCGTTTTGTTGCAATGAAGCCTTCAGCTATCCATTTCCATTTCAGTTCTTCACACGGGATATACCAGTCCTCGGGATATATACATAAGTATAACAAACAAGTCTTCAAGTGGTGTGGAAGATCCCAGTAACTAAGTAACAATATATGTCGCATATCATTTCCATCACCATCACTCTCATATGAAAGACCAGCACCAATGGAATCTTGGAGTCTCTCCCATTCATCTGGGGTTTGAGTTTTATGGGATAGCAAACTCGCAATGGTAATTATAGCCAATGGCACACCACCACATTTTCTTAAGATCCTAGCTGAGACATCTTCTAGTTGAGTAGGGCAGGAGTTCTCCGAGTTGAAAATTCTCTTAAAGAACAATCTTCGGGAATCAACATCATTCAGAGGTGGCATTTGATAGAGCTGATCACCGGAGTTAGAACAACATGACTTAGCTACCTTGGTAATGCGTGTAGTTGCAATTATTCTACTACCATTATTATTATCAGGAAAAGCTGCTTTGAGAAATTTCCAGTCTTGTATTTTCCATACATCATCAATAACAAGAAAGTACCTGTATGCAATGTTACACTGTTAATAAATCTGACTAACAAAAAATATGTTGGTTGTGTCTGCGAAAAATTACTATCATCAAGTATGAATGAAGAAATTATACCTCTTTCCTGTCAAGATACTTTGGATCCGACGAATTAGTTGGTTTTTCTTCCACCTCTCTGACTGGATATCTCCATCGATTTGAGATAGGACATCTTTCAAGAGCGTCTCCAGATCAGGGGTGCGCGACACCGACACAGAAGCTCGGCACTCGAAGTGCTCTCCAATCTTGCGATAGCCCCCCAGCCCCCCACCTCCAACATTGGCCACCACTTTCAGCTCCAGGCTCTCCTCCGTCAGCAAAGAAACAACCTCATCTCTGCGGCCGTCAATTGCCACCAAATCTTTGGCCACCCCGTGGAACGCAGCCAGCCGGGGATCTATCGCCACGGTCGTCGTCGCGGTGTAGTTGTCGAGGTTCAGCCTCTGCCGCCGCTCACCCTCCTCGGCGACGCGGGCCTTGAGATCCTTGAGATCCTTGAACAGGGTCTTGAGCCGGCGCGCGGCCTTCTTGGGGAAGCTGCGCTTGGCGTCGCCGTCGCCGTCGCCGATGCGGAGCATGAAGCGGTCGATGCACTCCTCCATGTCGTAGCTGAGTTCGCGCATGCTGCCCTTCCAGTCCTTGGCCACCTCGTCGAGCCCCTCCATGTCCGCCAGCACGTTGACCAGGATCTGCATCCGGCGGATCTCACGCTCGAGGAAGGCGATGTCCTTGCGCACCCGCTTGAGCATCTTGTACTCGTCGCCCAACAGGGTGGCGAGCTTGCCGATGACGGAGCCCAGCGCCCCCGTCCCGACCCCCACGCCCACCATCTCCCCCTTTCCCCCCTTGAGAAGAAGAGGAAGCTGCTACACGACCGCCATGGTTTGGTCCGTGGTGTTCGATGGAGGAGCAGAGTAATGGTGGCGAGGAGAGCGAGGCGCTGGTGAGGCAATAATGGGGGAGCGTGGTGTGCTACTGCTGGACTGCTGCAGAGGAGACTTGACCTCTGCTTTGCACTGTATGCGCGTGAAACGGCAATGCCTCCGTTATGGGAAACGCTTGAAATCGGCAGGCCGATGGAACGCTCGGCCGGTCACGCCCTCGCGTGACGTGTTGCACATGGCCACGCACCGCTCCCCACGTGCATCCTTATCTTTTCCCTTTACTTCTCATCCATTCATTCTTCTCCTCACCGCATTTTCTCTCACGCAGTTTCTTCCTCCTACTAGAAGGAGCTCTCGTCTCTGGCACGCTCTGGCCATTGCCCAACACCGCATCTCTCTCTCTCTCACACATTCTCTTGCCAGCAACGGAGGGGCTGAGGTATCACCGTCATAGCCGACACCATGGCCATCTAAATCCACGACGGGCAGGCCGCGCTACTACGTTTCCGGCTGAAGGGGCCCGGCCGGCGGCACCACCAACCCACGCTGCTGTCCTTCGGGATGCTACAAGCGGGTCGCGAGGGTGCTACAACTGCTGGCCACAGCTGCTACAACCGCCGGCCATGGATGCTGTAGCGGGGGCGGCGAGGCGGCATGGATGTGTGGCCGGAGATCGTGAGGCTGCGACCGCGTCTCCGTCGCCGGCAAGGACGCACGCCTCAGGTGAGAGCTGCAACCGACCCGCGTTGGTGCTACAACCAGTGTAGTGCGGTGTGGGACCGGCGACGTGCAAAGCTGCAACGGCGGGTGGCTAGGCGACGGTGGTTGTTGTGATGCCCAAAGTCCGGCGACGACGGTTGCTGCAACCGTGAGGCGGAGTTGCTGGGACCACCGTGCGGAGGTGCTACTACCGCCAGGCCGAGATGCTGGAATCACTGATGGCCTTTTTGCATCCAGGAGACATCGATGCTACAACCTCTGTTTTTTCTTGCTGGCACCGGTGCTGATTTTTGCTGGAACCGGCTACCGATTTTGCTGGGGATCATCAATGAGTGTTTTTTTTGCTGGAACTGGTGTCTTATTTTGCTGGAACCGGTGGCTGATTTTGCTGCGATGGGGGCACAACAAAGTGCTGATTTGCCGGAGCGGCGACGGTGGATGTTACAATCGGCAGCAAGGGATGCTACAACCACAGTCCACAGAGCACAAAGCTGCAACCGCTATTGGTTTTTGCTACGACCAACGAAACTTTTTGTTACATCCATCCACGACGGAGTTGCGACCCGTGACGGCGGCGGTGACGCTTTTGCTGCAACCATGGTCGGGTTTTGCTACAACAAACGAAACGTTTTGCTACATCCATTCATGGTTGACTGGTGGCCGTTGTTTGCAGAACCCTGTGCGGCGAGCTCGACGGCGAGGGCGACGAGCGGCGCACCGGGTGCTGCAATCATGAGCGTCGATGGCAAGGAGTTGCAACCGGACAGCCGGGGAAATTGCATTCGGTTTTGACGGCAAAGCTAACCGAAATCGACGAGTGGGGAAGGTTTCTTCGGCGAGAAACGGAGGGCAGCGCTGCGAGGCGGCGAGGTGTGAGCGGCCGGCGGCCTCGCCATAGCCGCGCACATGGACAGAGCCGCGTCGTTCAGTGACGGGTGCGAGCGCCCGTGGCCGTTATCCTGTAGAAGAGACGAAGTCGCGTGTTGTATAGCGGCCGTTATCCTGTAGAAGAGACGAAGTCGCGTGTTGTATAGCGATCAGGCGGCTTGGACGTATTCCATCGGGTGGTTATCTAACGGCCATCAGCGCTCTAATCTAAAGGTTTAAAACGGACCAGCCGAATCTTTCCGCCGGCGCTCCGGCGCCTAGCGGTCGCCCTCCGTTATTGCTACGAAGCTTCCTCGGAAGCTCATCGTTTGAGGCTGCCAAGTAGGTCCCATCACATCAATAAAAGAGCATTTTATCGTGAAGACTTGACCTCTGCTTTGCACTGTATGCGCGTGAAACGGGCGTGCCTCCGTTATTGCTACGAAGCTCCGCGGAAGCCCATCGTTTGAGGCTGCCAAGTAGGTCCCATCAGATAAATAAAAGAGTATTTTTCGTAAAGAAAACCTTTTATTAGACTATTATATCTTTACCTAATAATAAAGCACGGAGTGCTTCTGCGCGCATACCCGTCGTGGCGTTTTTACAAAAAGGTCCCTATGGTTTTTGATAATTGAACTCGCAGTCCAGAAAAACGTTTAGTTCCAGAATTTTGTCTGTCCACGTGTGAGCCGCTTGCTCTATCTCCTTCGCTGGTCCGACCCCCTCGCTGCCGTCCGCGCCCGTCTGCGCATTGAATAGTCCCACCGTGCCCCCGTACAACAAACTCCACCGGTTTATATACTTTTGCAGATTGGCTGTCAACAAGCCAAGCAACAAGAGCTCGATGAGATTGAACGGAACGGCGATGATTGAGCAGGAAGGAGGGCAGCTGGGAGAGAAGGAGTAGCGGCAGGGATTGTTGGGGTCGAGGGCGAGGGCGTTCCCCGGCGGGGACAGGTGCGAGGCGAGGGGAGGAGGAGGTCGACCGGATCTGGTCGCCAAGGGAGCTCCGGCGGCGGACTGCGGGCAGGCACGGGGGCGAAGACTTGGCGAGGTCCGACGGCCATGTTGCTCCGTTCCTCTTGAGGCGGATCAGAGGGAGGTGAGAGAGGAAAACGACAAGAGAAAACGGAGTGAGGAGATCACGGGGTTTGCGGCGACATGGACGCGGGGGCGACGGCTGCAGGTGCGACAGGGGAGCACAGGGGCGCGACGCCATGGCGTTCGCAAGCTTGCAACGACGGCGGCCTCGAGCAGGCCGGGGCCGGCCCGCCATGGCTGTGCACAGCGGGGGATCCGCCGGCGTGCGGGGGGTGCGTGGAGGGGAGGATCCCGGCGGTGGTCGCCATAGCAGCAAAACACACACACGCCGACGCTGCCAGAACCTCCCTCGCGACCACCGCGGCCGGCACACTCAAGGATGGAGTGCATCGTCGGCGCAGCACGGGCGGCTGTTGTGTGGGGAGCACGGCCAGGCGTAGGATGTGGGAACTGGGGGGCAGGGCGACGCCAAGCTATTCGCGGGCGCGCTGGATAGAGAAGAGGAGGAGCAACAGCGGCGCGGGAGGAGGAAGATGGAGGCGGAGGAATGGAGATGTTGTGGATAAGGAAGGGGCACGCAGTGGGCGGCTCGGTGGGGATTTAGTGCCTGTTGCTTATTTTTTTTAAGTTGCTAGATGTACACCGACTGGAAGCTGCTGGATGCACCGATTACAATTTTTTCGGTGCTCATCCGTTGGATTTATGTATGTTCATGGCGTTCCAACAAATGTTTAGCTGCTAGGTGTCCCCTCCTCACATTGGACCACTGTGATTATTTGACTGTACCGCCTTACACTCTGATGGCAACAGTTTCAACTTAGTAAGCCATATGTTGATATTCATGTGACTGTGATCTCAGAAATAAAAGTTCATAGGAAAGGAGCAGAAATCTTCACTGAACATAGAGTTGTGTTGTACCTGTACTGAGAAAAGTTTGTACAGTATGAAAATATGTTTCGAGATGAAACAAATTATGATTATTAGTCATGGCAGTTGTAGGCACAGCTAGAGTTAACTAGGTGTTGTAATGCTGCACTAAGGATGGACCTTAGTCGGAGAAATAAAAAAATCTGCGGCCCTCCATGGGATAATATATCGACATGTTCCCATTGTACTTTGCATAATTGTTCTTGGAAGCGTACCGAGCAGGAGCAGGCCATATATTCAACAAAGCTCTGAAACGATGCACTCTGTCTTTTCTTGAACACGCACCTGGTACATGTCAAAACCATTTTCTGTAATCGTGGAACCGAGTTTGGAGCTGAAATGTTCCCACATACAGAAAAAAGGCAGAATTGAATTTATGGGCTTGTAACTATGAGCCTTCTTCTGTATATAGATGTACACTACACACAAAGAGTCACAGACTATACAATTTGTTAGAAGACAATTCTTCTACTCACTTTGCACCTCACCGTTTTTTAGGAAGATTGTAATCTGTATTGATCTTTTGCACACATCATAATTTTTTGTATTGACCAGATAAATTTAAAGAGCGATTGAATTTTGACTTGTACATTTTCTTATGAATAAACGATTCTCGAAAACACTAAACTTTTCTTTCTACCAAAAATCCTAAAGAGATGGAATTGAATGGAGCAAAGACAATAAGCTGCTAAGGACTCAGCAGAGCCAGGCGAAGGAGAAAGGAATCAGGAAAAAGTTGAGAACCACATATAAGCTTTAGATTAACTATCCAAAACCGGTATCATGTTTCGAATAATTGATGTGGGTGTCTATTGGCTAGAGGAGTGCAATATGTTTTTCTCCCGTTGCAACGCACGGGCATATTTTCACGAATTCGTCAGTGGAAAACTGGAGTCTTGGCGTAGCCGGTGTTGGAGCTGATGATCGAACGAGGAGTCACGCATCAGCATCTAGATTCATCCCCTAACGATTTATCCACCATTCTCTCCATCCTCTACTCCCGGCCCCGATTGAGGTGAAGGTCTTCGGGGAGGGCGGTGAAGTCACGCTAACGACGTTGGTGCTGGTGCATGTGTACTGGGTGGCCTAGCCGAAGTGGCAGCCAGAGGAGGCAGTAACAACATGCTTAACAATGAATCATGTCATGGCAGATGGCTGGTTTTGTGACACTCTCCTACTATACCAAAAGAAGTTACTTTGTACGCCTCCACGATGTAGATTTTCTCTCCCGTTGCAACGCACGGGCATATTTTGCTAGTCAATATAAAAGAGTTCATTCCTCTTTCTATCTCCTCTCTTGATATTTGTGACACAATTTACCCCCTAATTTCCATTCAAACACTTTCTGCTCCCAAGCTTAAATTATGTGAATCATTTTCCCCCTTATGTGTGTGCAAATGGCTATGTGCATCTTTGTGATGCAGATGTTGTATACTCCTCTTTTTCAAAAAAAAAAATGTGTGGCAAATTTTACGCCCAATATGAAAATCCACCGGGATTAGCTCGAAAGCAGTGCCATATTTCATGGCAGAGAGACTTGTAGAAGCTGCCATATTGAGCCATTTTTTGAACTAGATGACCTGTTGCGGTAACAACCAAATTCAACCCAAACGTTAGGTGAACTATATGAAACTTTTTTTGACTCCTTTGAAAGTATGAATGAATATTTCTCAAAGCGCTCTTATGACATGGCAATGTACAATACCATGTTAGTTCAATTTTAGGTGCTATGTTTTCATTGTGCTTGTATTAAGTTAACATGTTTTTTGGGATGTATGCATTTATCTATTCTAGACAACGTGTCCACGGACAGCTAGCAGGGCGCCGACCATCCAATTGGAGTCACAAAATAAAAGCAGACACTAAATTTCATTGATATTTTAAAATAATTTTTGCATAGAAAAGACCTAAAATAACTAATAATAAATCCTACTCTACTCCTCCCCGTGGTTTTCGTGGCGTTGTGTCCTCACGACATGCTGCTAGTTCTTACACTATTAGTGTTGCACATGTTTTTCAAGCGCTGCTGGTAGTCGTGGCAGAACAGCTCCCTCGATGTACATCACTCGCGGCGTGCATATTTCTTGGACGCCGCTAGTAGTATAACAATAGTAACATACAAGTTTCGGTTGAACGCCGCTAGTAGTTGGCCAAGTTTCGGCTGAACGCCGCTAGTAGTTGGCCAAGTTAGCGGTGGTGTGCATGTTTTGCTAAACGTGGCTAGTACCAAAATCATATAAGGGGTTCCTGCACTAGTGGTATGTGTCTATGAGCATGTGTAGAGGATGCCTCTTGCATGAGAGTTCATTCTCCTTACTTTTTCCTGCCTCTCTCTTCCACATAAGCAAAAATCTCACGTAAGCGGGCTATAAGACTACTATTACACTTGCTCTATAGGGTGCTGCCAATGTATTTGCTCTTAATGCATTATCCAAGGTGGTGGAAAAAAATAGAGACAACCACCCCAATGCAATATTTCTTAGGTGTTGTATCTAAGTGCGTTGTATTTAATTGGTTTATGGATCATATTTGCATCTCAACTTTGTGTAGGGGAACGCGACAGAAAACAAAAAATTTCCGCACTACGAACATGCCCAGGATCACTATGGAGATGCATACAAGGTTTTTGATCTCATCATTACCGACTCGTAGCGCAGCGGAAGTAGAGTCGATGAAGATCGTCGGTGCAGATCCCCGCAGCTAGGATTTACAACCTCCCAACCGCGAGGATGTACTCCCTCATCTGCCCCTCGTCTGCCCCACGGACAGTCCCTCGGACAACCCTCCGGGAGGCGGTCGGACAGTCCCCCGGACGATGTCACGGACAGCCCTTCGGGAGGACCCTCGAAACTCGGACGGTAACTCGGACAGCTCTTCGGGAGGACCCTCGAACAGCCCCTCGGGCAAAATATTGAATCTACGACCTCTCTACGGGGTTGCACACATACGGTGTCATCTATCCGGCAGGGCTTCGCCATCCAGAACTAGTTCCCACCGGAACCCAGACAGCCTTTCGGCTCTACGAAACTATTTCGCTGGGAGGGAGAGAGAAAGTCAGATCATGCATGGCATGTGTATGTCAGAAAGAGTGAGTGTGGAGAGCTCCTCTCCACCTCTATTTATAGGAAAACCAAGGGGTAGGGTGGCACTTGAAAAACCCAAAATGCCCATGCTTTATGTCCCACATAAAGGGCAAGATGGGGAGGCTTCCAAATAGTGTTGCCTGCATCACCATGCCTGCATCATCCCCTAATAGTGTTTCCACTATTTACAATAGTGTTTCCACTATATACATATAGTGTTTCCACTATTCAGAATAATGTTTCCGCTATTCATGAAAACATTTTACCGCGCCCGTTTAATCCGAAAATATTTCTGTAGGTCCAGAACATTTCCAGTACCCCCTAAAATAATTCTGGACGCGTTCCGAAACATTTTCGGATCAATGATTTTCATCAGCGAAAAGCTACCACAGCGATTCCGGCAGCTCCGGAACATTTTCGGTTTTTCTCTCCGGAAAAATTCCAGAAGTTCGCAGAACAGTTCTGGCACCCTCCAAAAAGTTCCAGGCGTGTTTCGAAACCATTTTGACTTAATGGTATACTCCAAAACAACTTTTCGGTTTTACCGAAACTATTCCTGTGTTCTCTCTCCGGAACTCTTCCATTGTCTCCGAAACTTTTTCGGTGACTTTCTCTCAGACTCCCTGTCTAGTATTCAGCAGATAGATGACCCTTAAGCGTGTGACCCTATAGGTTCGGTGAAGTATAGACATGACCGGAACACTTTCCGATCAATGATCAACATCGGAGCCATGGACACCCATATTGACCCCTATACCCATACGAATAAATATTCGAGTGAACCTCCAGTTGCCGTGTGCTATTCCTGTTGCTTCGCGATATGTTACAAACACCCGAGGTGAGATTTATCGGCATCCTCGTGAATCAACACTTGTCCACTATGCTAGTTGCCTCGTTACCGGTTTTGTTCTCTTTTCTCGTTTCCGTGTTCTGGCATCCCTGTGATCAAATCACATTGTGTCTGGCCAGACGATGATGGATACCGTAACACCGAGAGGGCCCAGAGAATATCTCTCCATCGTCGGAGGAGCAAATCCCAATCTTGAGCTATCAAGTCCCTTGTCATACTTTCCCATGAACCCGTAAGCCGCCGTAATAGCCACCCAGTTAGGGATGACGTTTAACAAACCCCAAAGTTCATGAAGCAAGCATGAAGAAACTCGATACACTCATGGTTTAAGGAATTATGCAAACGTTAATTTTCTCTGTGTTATTAACCATTAACTTGTGACGAATGTATCTCATAGCATAACATAAAATCGGGTCGATTCAACACAAGTGTTCTCCTAACATTGTGTCCTCAAAGTTGCCGGCATAGTCATGCCCATGATCAGGAAAACAGAACCATCATGCAACACTTGAGCTAGTCTTAGAGGCCAGACTAGGAATACATTTTACCGTTTATTATTCCACACGTGCATATGAATTTTCCTCCGAGCCTCGTGGTTATTGCAGACTCGAGAACCATAGTAGTTATAGCACGTAATATAAACATAATTACGAACATGGAGATAAATAATAACATTTATTATTGCCTCTAGGGCATATCTCCTACACTTTGTGGTCTAGTTGTGGAGAGAAGGTAAAAACAGAAACATAGAAAGATAAGCCACACCAAATCAGGACAGTAATTACACTGGATGTGGAAGCAAAATAAGAGTCATATCTCCACTAACATAGAAATCCCCTCCTTTCCTTCTTTAATTACTGTGACACCTCAACATTTTGCCTATGAAACTGTGGTAAGAGACAAGTATTGGGAGTGCCCTACTTTAGGAGTAGGAAGTTGTTTGTTTGTGTTCTTATTGGTTGTCAGGGTTTGTCTCTATTGATATGGAGGATCCAAAGAGATAAGGGCCTCTTTGTATTGTAGGATTATGAAAACGTAGGAATAGGAAAAACATAGGATCGAGATGTCACATACTCTAAAATCCTACCAAATTTTAAATACAAGAATCCTGCAATGAGTGCCTTTGGATGATGCACAGGAAGGAAACACAAGAATTTTATAGGATTGAGGAGATAGAGTTAAGATGCATTGAACTGTTGAAAGGAAAAATAAAAAGAGAGTTTTGAGCTCATATTGGAATACCTGGATTGAGAGGCATCAGAATGTATTCCATAGAAATTAGGTAAACCCCTATCCTATGATCCAAAGGGCTTCATAGGAAAACAAAATCTTACTAGGGTGGGATAGCTCTCGTAGGACCTTATCCTATACTAACTGCTAAGCTGCAAGTTAAGAATTAGACTTTTACCAATAAATTGTATAACCATATTTAAAAGGTTGGATTGTTTGCCTAGAGAAAATAAATTATCCTATGTTGTCTTTCCCAGCCCCCCACCTCCAACAATGGCCACCACTTTCAGCTCCACGCTCTCTTCGGTCAACAAAGAGATAACCTCATCCCTTCGGCCATCAATGGTCACCATGCCCCTGTCCACCCCGTGAAACGCAGCGAGCCGGGGATCTATCGCCACGATCGTCGTTGGGGTGTAGTTGTCGAGGTTCAGTCTCTGCCACCGCTCACCCTCCTCGGCGACGCGGGCCTTGAGCTCCTTGATCTGTGCCGATGCCATGGCGCGCGAACAAGGTCTTGAGCCGGCGCGCGGCCTTCTTGGGGAAGCTGGGCTCGCCGTCGCCATCGCCGATGCGGAGCATGAAGCGGTCGATGCACTCCTCCATGTTGTAGCTGGGCTGAGGTTGCGCATGCTGCCCTTCCAGTCCTTGGCCACCTCGTCGAGCCCCTCCATGTCCGCCAGCACGTTGATCAGGATCTGCATCCGGTGGAGCTCGCGCTCGAGGAAGGGGATGTCCTCTTGAGCATCTTGTACTCGTCGCCGAGCAGGGTGGCGAGCTTGCCGATGACGGAGCCCAGCGTCCCCATCCCGACCCCCACGCCCACCATCTTGCTCTTCTTGCCCCCCTCTCATTTCTTGAGAAGACGAAGCCGCTACAAGAGCGCCATGGCTGGTGGTTCTCGGCGGAGTGAGTAAATGGTGGTGAGCAGAGCAAGGCGGGTGGAGTGAGTAATGGTGGTGAGCAGAGCGGGGCGCGAGTCAGATAATAATGGAGGAGCATGGTGTGTTTACTGCTTGCTGCAACCACCAGCTCTAGCCGCTTTGATGATGAGCGTGTGAACGGGTGTTGCCCTCCGTTATTGCAAACCAAGGTAGGTCCGTCCGACTGACTCAAGCCAAGCAAACCAAGGTCCCAACCTTCATATGCTCCCATGTTTAAAAAATCAAATTTAAATGTGTCAAAAATTGTTAATTTTTTTGAATGTTCTCAAGAAATTTGGAACATTCAATTTGAGTTCCATCGCCGTCCAGCCCGTGTCATGAGCGCCTCCATCGCTGGTCCGCCGCTGTCCTAGAACACATGTGGGTTGCTTGAGAGGAGAGTACTTTCATCCTACGCCTCCCATAAATTTATAAACCTTAGGCATCCACTTGAGTGATACTATTGTTGTTAACAAACAAACCTTTGCGCTTCTAGCTGTAGCATGTGTCTACAAGACTAGAAGTGTGTAGCAGACATCATCTACCAAATTATGTATTGCCTTTGTACTATCACTTGAAGGGGAATCTCATGGTTGGTAATTAAAGTAAAATGACAGTAGCAATACTTGTTTCGTATATTGTTGTAATGTATGTGATGAATGTGTTGTGTACTAAGGTCTCAACTTTGATAAATAATTTGTTTTACAAGATCGATCTTGATCCTAGAGTGACAAACTGTTGGCCAACTGCCGGTTAAGAAGAACACGACACAGTTATGTGGGGCTCCACACAACCTATATACTAGTATTTCAGGGTTATGGTATGTGTATAACAAACTTCATGTTAAAGGAACAACAAAGCAAGCAAGGGAACCTTGCGATGGCATCACACGATGGTGCAAGCGTTCGGGTTCTCATCGCTGAATTCATCTGTCGACAACAACTGCACGGGAGGGTAGTGATACACCTGCACTGGAGAGTAGGGGTACACCTGCGCCGAAGGGTAGGGGTTCACATAGTCAACATAGTACCGAACGGGAGGCCAGGAGTCATACTGCTTGAGTTCGCTGACATCACCGTCATCATTGGCTTTGTTCTCATCCTCATCTGGCTTCTCCCCCTTCAATGTTTTCTCCTCCTCGACGATGACGGTCGCCCTTCTTGTCTTCTTTTGGACGTTTTCAACAAGCATAGCTGGGCTCATAACACCTTTTACGTTCACCTGGTCATTGGGGAGATCCGTCTGGACGGACTCGATGCCTTCTATCTTGCTTATTTGCTTCTCTAGAAACTGTACGCATGTGCGACAGTGCATTTTCACCTTTAGGATGGCCATGATTGTTGTCGGTGGCTGCAAAATTTAATTCAATCATGTCCACATATTTTGTTTTGGATCACACGACTCAGCAATTTTTACTACGTCATAACAAAGTTACCTCTTCTTTCTTCTCCTCCTCCGTAGGTGGCAGTGGAGTCTGCTCTCTCTTCTCCTCCTCTGCGGGTGGTGGAGGAAGAGGGGAGATCAACTCAACCATTTTCTTTGTTTTCCTTTGAACTCTCTCGCAGACCATGGCGGGATCTAAGGTCCTGTTCTTCACCACCACTGTCTTTGATCGGCTATTGGCCGTCACGTTCTCAACTCCTGTTTGCAAATATTGTTGCCTCCAGATGTTATGTGTCTCTCTAAACAAATATTGGATTGCAAGCACGGGTATGAAAATATTGCATACCTTCAAATCTGAGGAGGGATTTCTCAACCTTCTTCGCGCAACCTTGGCAGTCCATGTCTACCTCAAGCACAATATCTTGAGGCTCCTCCGCGGCCTCCTCCTTCTCAGACTCCTTTTGTTCCTTTGGGCCAACAAAGAGGAAACATTGCTAGTTAGCACGATCGAGATGAAATCAGGAAACGAAATGCTACCGCAACCATTGTATACATTTTTCAGTTTAAGCGTACATTTTCAGAGTAATGCTGGTGTTCATATTGCTCAAAATCTTATTTTTTAGATTAACAAGTATCTTTTTTTCCCTCAAAAAATATCATTTTTTTGCGGTAGCTTAGGAAAAGTTTTGATTTACAGTGGAGACAAATTAAATCATGAAACAAAATGCTGAAAGTATTATACAATGTTCAGTTCAAGTGTAAAATTTCAGATTAATGTCCGAGTTTTAATCACTCAAATATTTTTTTATAGTTAAAAAAATACTTACTTCTCCCATTCCTTGGCTGAAGACTCTACTTTTAACCGACCACTCAGGAAGGAGGAAAAGGCTTGCGTCTATTCCGTGCTTCGACGCCTTCTACCTCTCCTCTTTGGTTCCGTCGCCCCTGGGTTCACGACGACACATCCATTGGCGGTTTATATAGGCGGCCAAAGCAAATTCTGCCGTTCTCAAGTCGTCTGTAGCCATGGATGAGAATTTGCATCATGTCAGCTTTCGGAATCCACATCTCAATAGGACATTATTCTTCCTTTAACAAAAAGCAAGCAAAAGTGACATTATTCCGTCATTCCTGTGGCGTGCAGTAACTAATGCTTAAAAAAAATCAAGCACCTCTCCGTCATACTTTGCCTGTGCTCGTCTTTTATGTGCATGTATTTCTAGATTCCTTCCAGAAAGTAATATATCTCTGGATTTCCTGCAGAAAGCAAGGATTCTGGGTCGCAAGGGTCACCGTCCCACAACCGGCCAACTCCAAACTGATGTGCATATACCAACTAAAAGAGTCCTTTCGTGGGGATGCGAATTTGGTGCTCTCGAGTACGCGCGCACCCTATATGCGCCAAATAATTTCGAAATAAAAATGTCAAAAAAATTCAAATCTTATTTGGAATCAAATATGATCAACCATTGTACTCAGGTAAGAAATTTGGCCAAAGAATGATTCCCATAGACTTCAGGGTAAAAAAACAAATCTATGACAACAATATAGCATGAATAACTCTTGTATATAGTGTTGTTTGCCGAATCTTTGACCCAAGATGAAATGAAATGACTTCTCTGACGAATCTTTTTATACGAGTGCAATGCTTGACCATGTTTGATTCCAATAAAGATTCAGAATTTTTTTACTTTTTATGAATTACTAAATTATTTTTGCATATAGGGTGTGCATGTACCCGAGAGCACCAATGTATTTCTCCCTTTTGTGGTCTTTTTAATAGTAGACAGCAAATACGTCAGCGTCCTTAGGGTATGAACAGTGGATGCATCATGTTGGTGATGCCTCATGCTCCACGTAGATGAAGCAACTAGGTCTCCTCCTATCTCTTTCTAATTTCTTTTCATCATCCATGGCCGGTCACCCACTCTCATCTTCATGCATTTCATCATCTTCTACCGATTCACTCCCCTTTTGTTTCTCTCTCTTCGTTGTTTCCCTTTTCTTCATATTTTGCCATGGAAAAAGCGGGTTCCCTCTAAAAGCAGCCGATTAAGCTCATTTTGACCACTTTGGCTGATGTGGCAGGCTGGGGCAGCTATCCAGCATGGAGCATTGGTCATGCCCTTATGTGTTTGTTGTTGAACTCTTATCTCTACATTCTAATTGGTCGGCTAACTAAAAGGGGGAGCTCTTATATATCTCAGCCTTGTGTTGTTTTCTCTCTCTGCCTTTGTTACCGAGATGGCGGCCCCTGCGGCCCTGAATGTGGGCATGTGATTGGAACTGGCATAGTTGTCGACAAATTCAAACCATGCACTGGAACACCACATCCCCTGGATAGAAACCAATGTTTTGTAATGTCTCTCAAACATGTTATATGTCTAAGCATGGAGGTGCAACTCAGCTTTCATTTTAACATTTATGCTTGTTTTAGTGCATTAATTCGATATTGAAGCCACGAAAGTTTATCTGCATTTTTTCTTTTTAGATTGCATAGTTTTTGGTTAAAGCTCACTCTTCATTTGAATCATGTGCTCTGGAGCTTGTGCATGTCCTTGAAATAGCAACACAGTAGGTTTTGGTTTATTTTTGGAAATACGGTGAAAATTTTAAATTCATGGAAATTTTCTAAAATTTGGGAACATTTAAAAATTGATGATCATTTCCTGAAATTCAGAATTAATTTTGAAATCCAAGAACATTTTCTAAATTCACAAAAAAGTTAATAAAATTTTATTAATAGAATTGAACATTTTTATTTCTCAATTGTTTTCCGATTCATGAAATTATTTCAAAAATTTTGATTTTTTTTCATAATTCTATGAAAAATAATAATGAAATAAAACAAGGCGCTCCACTCCTGCACATGGGCTGGCCCAAAGCGCGCGGGGGTGCGCGATTGGTCTATTCCCACTGCAACGCGCGCCGCAATAAGAGGGCTCCTCACTACAAGAAATATGCTAACTTGCGACCATCAATATTGGTCATTGAATGGTCATTGTTTTCCATTTGCGACCTTTTTGTGACCAAAAACAGTTAGTCAAAAGCTAATCGTCTTTCATGAAACTTAACGACCTTCTTTGTGATATGGTCGTAGAAGGCAACGACCAAAATAAAAAGTCGTTGGTTCTACGACCAATTGTTTTGGCCGCTGGCAGTCTACCCAGGCCACGTCGGATCCAACGTGGCAAGCTAACGTGGCAAAATTGCGACCAATTGAATTGGTCATTGATAAGAATCAGCCCGGTCCAATTTGGTGTTTTACATGGGCCGAGCCCAACAATTCAGCCTTTTTATATTTTTTTTCCTATTAATTTTGGTCAGCTACATGGGCTTGGCCCATTAATTCGGCCTTTTTGCTTTCTGAGATGCAGCCTTTTCACATTCTATATAATTTCTATTTTCGGCTTTTCTTTGTTTTTTTTGTTACATTCAATTTTTAGATTATTGTAGTCAACTGGGTGCACATTGGCAGATTCTTCAAGGCGCTGGGACTCAATCATCAAGTTCTAATTTTTCATAGCTTGTAACTCACGGATATACCAATCAGAGAACACATTTAAAATATATTCAAATAACAGCCAAACTGAGTTTATTACAATATTCCACACAATCACAATATAACCATACATTATTCCACCAATCACAATATAGCACTCTACAGATAAAACGCTCAACAATATAGCACTCTATAATCAGGGCCCAGCCAAGCCTACTACCATGCATGAGGCCACAACCAGCCCAATAGCATCACCACCGTCGGAGCCCTGACCAACGTCCAGAACAAGCTCCCTGCAAATTGCATTTAGTGTCAAAGCATCAATAGATGGAGTTGCAAAGTGAATATCTTAGGGGAAGCTACACTTGGCATATACACGGGCAGAGCGGGTTTAAATAACCAAGTCATGTTTAAAAGAGTTAACTGAAGGAGTACAATTAGCGTGTAACCTGGAAAACATATAGCTAGTACAGACAAATACATGTCATCACATAGAAGCCAAATACTATTAACTGATAATTAGTAGACAGACAGGTTTCAGCTACGTAATGGCTACCACAAGCAAAAGTGACAACACAAAGAAAAGGGGGACTAGGAGGCAGTAAGGAGAAGCAATCCACAATAAGAAATTATGTAAATAACACATTGAAAATGGAAACAGAAGAAGATTGCCTATCTGTGTGTGTGTTGTACATAGCTTATTTCTTTAGCCAACAGAATTTATAAAGAAGATTTTTTTGCAATACAATTATGTTATACATATGAATGTCACCCAAGTAATTTGAGATGGAAACAAGTACAGCTAACAATCTAACATGTGTAGTAGCACCAGCAAAAGAGCAAGACACGGAAGAATTTACAAGAACAGCACATTGGAAAGAACTTGGGAGTCCAGTTACATGTACATGAGGTGCTGCTGCTAGTATATATAGAACCAATCAAGCTGCTGGTGTACACGGGGTGCTTGAGCTCCTGCTGCTTAGTACGTATACATGGTAGAATCCTGCTGCTAGTGTTCTAAACCAACAGCGCGTGCTATAGGAGCAGAAAAGAGGGAGCTAGGGGTAGGAGATGGAGCCAACTCACAAGAGAACTTGTGGTCGCCGCCATACACAGCCGCCATAACGCCGGTCACCTCGTTGATCTTGTCCTTGAAGTTCTCTAACTCCAGGTTGTTGCACTGCAGCTCGGTATTTGCTCAACCGTGTGTGTACATGCATCAGGGCATACATAAAATATTCAAGTCAATATTCTCAGCTAACTGTGATGTAATGAAAATAATTACTTAAGGACTTGGGGTAAAAATTGATTTTAGACATCAAAATTTGCAGCGCTCATTTCAACCATGTTCAGATAAACTTGAGGTAAATTAGCAGTAAGGATATTAGTTACAAGCTAGGTGAAACACAAGCGAAGTCCTATTGTATTTATGGATCCCAACTTGTTTAAACTAGAGCAGATCGTTCAACTTGTACAATCTAGCAGTCTAAAAAGAGAGAAATATGTTCATTCTCAGTTACACATTAATTAGGATAGAAATGAAAGACACTAATGTAAGCAAGAACTTACAACAAAGTATACATTAAATATATTGTAGCATCTCTAGCACTGTTGTTGTTTGCATATTAAAACCAATGGTTGACAGCTATGGATCATCACTGATAAATTTGCATCTGATGCTACCACTTAATTTCAGCACATGACAATGATTACCCATCAAATTCACAGTAGATAATATAGACAAATAACCACCATCCCATCAAATTCACAGTACATTGTATAGACAAATATACATGATCACGGGTCCTGAATCACACCAGCATCACACATGAGGCAATTTATCTCTGTAATTTGTGCCTCCACCTTTGAAACCCTGATCAACTCATAATCCATGAGATCTACAAAAAGCACCAAATGTACTAGTGCCAAGGTCCAAGGTGCTAATTGTTTGCTCGCTTTAGCAACTGGTATTCGAAAGATCAAGAGCTGGAAGAGAGGAACTCTGAAGGTGGAAGGGGCCTGACCTGGCTGAGGGCGCAGTGGAAGACGAGGGTCTCCTTGCCCCTGGTCGCCTCGGCGATCTCCGGCAGCCGGTCCGCGAAGCCATCGCTGGCGTAGTGGTCCGACCCGGCGATGTGCGCGTCGCAAATCCTCTCCTCGTCCCTGCGGAGACCCCAACCAACCACCCCGTTAGCCTCTTCTCGCTCGTGCTCCCCGGCGCAGTTACAGAGATGGGGCGGATCGGTGCGTGCTTACCTGACGTCGATGATGGCGACGCAGGGTCGCGGACCATGGACACGAGCTGCGTCGCTGTCACGTACGACACGCCCTTCCTCGCCATCATCTCCGGCCGCCATGGGGTGCAGGGTCGGGGCCCGCACGGTGGTGGCACCCTGATCGGAGGGGCGGCGGACTGGTGGAGGTCGGATCCGGTGACGCAGGAGGCCATGGCTCGCAGCTCCACCCGCAGCGAGACGAAGTAGGGGCGCGGCACGACACTACAGCAGTGGTTGCGGCGGCTCGACGCACTCAGGGGAGGCTGGATCTGGCGGAGCGGAGGACCTCGGGCGTGGGGGAGGCCATGGACGGCGGCGAGCTCCGCCGGAGGGAGGTGGCGGCGGCGATCTGGAATGGAGGAGGCGAGCTCTCGCTCTCTCTCGATCTGGAAGGGTTCGAGTGGTTCGGTGGGTGGGAGCGGCGGGGAGAGGACTGGATCGGGATCGGGATCGGGAGGGGAGAGGGGATCGGGATCGATGGGCGCGTCGCGGAAGGAGGCCGGGGACGGGGAGGAGGTGGCGGCGGCGGCGAGGAGAAGGAGTGCGATGGGAGGAGACAGGCGGCGGCGGGTGTGTTCTCGGGGAGAGGGGGAGAGAGATCTGGATGGAGCGAGGAGAGGGGGCTGCTAGGGTTTGGGTTGGGGGAGAGAGACCTGAGAGGTGAGTGAGAGACGTTGGATCCATCGAGTGTGGACGGTTCAGATCGGCTACATTGGAGTGATCCGTGGGAAGAGCCCTGATTGGTTCAGAAAATTTATGATTTAAAATAGTTTCTAAGTACTAAAACTAGGAGGTTTTGTGAAGCAGCTATCAAAAATATTTTGCAAAATGGCACAACTAAATTTATCACTCAAGTTAGACCACATTTTATGGATGATCACAAATTTGCATGCATTTTTTATCTTTCTAGCTTTTTTTAATCATTTTTCGAGTGCCCAAAATGAGTTTTTTTGTGAAGGACCTACCATATATTTGTTGCAAAATTGGACCAAATCAATTTTATAAAATATTAGGACATATTTAATGTACAATTGACCACATGGTTGCGTGTCAAAAACTTTGATCCACCTCTCGTGAAAAAGACAAATTTTCGCCGATTCAGTTGGAAGTGGGTCAAATTTGAACTGCAGCTGCCTCATAATTTACTCTTTATTTTTTCCAAAAATCATTTCTAGGTACATAAGTATCTATTTAATCAGAGAAACACCAAAAGTTTTTCAAGATTCAACCACTGGCTAGGAATGGTCATGCCCTCCGTTTGGACCGCATTCTGAAATGGGCATGAAAAATTGAAAAAAAAACAAAAAATTGGAAAACCTTTGCATTGTGTCATTATATGTGACCAAGTTACCAGGAAAAATAATAAATTTGTAATACGGCAATTATTTTAAAAAAGTGTTCTCATAAATGAGCTATCATGTGTGAAGATTCATGTCTTTCAAGCCAAATGGTCAATCTTATGGCCATGGCATAGTTTGTTAAAATAATCTAATATTGTGCACACATGTGCATCTTGGAATGGCAAACAATGTTACCTAAGGAAGTTTTCATTTTCTTTGGACAAAAATTTCATTTTCCATTTTTTGAGTGTCCAAAATGAGTTTTTTTGTGAAGGACCTACCATATATTTGTTGCAAAATTGGACCAAATCATATTTATAAAATATTAGGACATATTTAATGTACAATTGACCAAATAGTTGCGTGTCAAAAGCTTTGATCCACCTCTCGTGAAAAAGACAAATTTCCGCCGATTCAGTTGGAAGCGGGTCAAATTTGAACTGCAACTGCCTCATAGTTTGCTCTTTATTTTTTCCAAAAATCATTTCTAGGTACAAAAGTATCTATTTAATCAGAGAAACACCAAAAGTTTTCGAAGATTCAACCACTAGCTCGGAACGGTCATGCCCGCTGTTTTGACCGCATTTTGAAATGGGCATGAAAAATTCAAAAACAAATCAAAAAATTGGAAAACCTTCGCATTGTGTCATTATATGTGACCAAGTTACCAGGAAAAATAATAAATTTGTAATACGGTAATTATTTTTAAAAAATGTTCTCAGAAATGAGTTATCATGTGTGAAGATTCATGGCTTTCAAGCCAAATGGTCAATCTTATGGCCACATTCATGGCATAGTTTGTTCAAATGATCTCATATTGTGTACAAGGGTGCATCTTGGAATGGCAAACAATGTTGGCTAAGGAAGTTTTCATTTTCTTTGGACGAAAAATCCATTTTCCATTTTTTGAATGCCCAAAATGAGTTTTTTTGTGAAGGACCTACCATATATTTGTTGCAAAATTGTACCACACTATTTTTAGAAAATATTAGGCCATATTTAATGTACAATTGACCAAATGGTTGTGTGTTAAAAGTTTTGATCCACCTCTCGTGAAAAAGACAAATTTCCGCCGATTCAGTAGGAAGCAGGTCAAATTTGAACTGCAGCTGCCTCATTGTTTGCTCATGATTTTTTCCAAAAATCATTTCTAGGTACATAAGTATCTATTTAATCAGATATACATGGTGTGGTGGCGAGACGTCGAGGTTTGGACGGTGGCCGAGGGCCCCAACTCCAGAGCGCGCAAACTGGCATGCCAGCTGTGTGGTCACCGCGTGACCGTGGCGTTGCCACGCGTTCTGGGCGGCCTAGGCATGTCTGGTGGATTTGACACTCCCCCGGTAGGTGTTAGGAAGAAGAATACAACAGAAGAATCTCACGAGCAGACTGAACTAAGCTCAAACATGAATTAGCAGCCAAGTGTTTGATTAGCGGTGGGGGAAATGCACATGGCCAATGGGCCTGAGTTTTGGCTGAGGATGATCATCTACTAAGGAGACTGTCTTGGCAAATTTTCAGCTCAAATGGAGGAGCCTAGGTGGCACTTGCTTTGCAAAGTACCACACTGGGCAGAAATATGGATGTTGAAGCTGGGCTCCAATGAATGAATGGATTGAGCTGAAATTTGGTGGAGGATGGTAATTTGGGCATAGGAAAGCACTGTAAAATTTTTATACCATTTGGACATGCCAATGTGGCACTTCCTTCACAATGCTCTTCTCTGGACAGAAACTTGGGAAAATTATTGAGAGGAATTGGCTAAATTAAATAAGCTCAAATTATGTGGAGCTAAGTTATATAGGTAGGAACATGACCTGGTAAATTATCAAAAATAATTAAACAATATAAAATATAGTTGCTTCACAAACTGAAAATATGACCAAAATAAAAGATTGGATGATGAGCTCACATGGATTGCTGGATAGAGCTCAAATTTTGTGGAGAGTGATTATTTGAGTATATGGAAGATTTGGAAAAATATCAGGTCATTTGGATAATCCTAGATATTACTTCCTTCACAAAGCTTCTCTCTGAATAGAAATTTTGGAAATTTGCTGAGGAAGATTTACTAGGAAAATGGAGCTGAATATTGTCATGTAGAAATGATTTGGATATGTAAGATTGCCAAAAAAGTTTTAGGTCAATAGGAGGGGTCTAGATAGCACTTGCTTTGCAATGTGCCAATCTGGACAGAAAATAGAAATTGAAACTGGGCTCACATAGATGATTGGATTGAGCTGCAATTTGGAGGAGAATGATAATTTGGGCATATGAAGGCACTACAAAAAGTTCATACCATTTGGATAAATAAAAATGGTACTTCCTTCACAATGCTCTCCACTGAACAAAAAATTGGAAACAATATTGAGGGCAATTGGCTAAATTAAATGAGTCAAAATTAGGTGGAGGGGGGTTCTATGAGCAGGGTCATGTCTTGGTAAATTTTCAGCAATTATAAAGCAATATAAAATGTAGTTGCTTCACAAACTGAAAATATTACCAGAAACAAAGATTGGATGGTGAGCTCACATGGATTGTTAGATGGGGCTCAAATTTTGTGGAGAGATATGATTTGGGCATATAGAAGATGTGGCAAAAATTCAACTCATTAGGATATTCCTAGCTAGTACTTCCTTCACAAAGCTTCTAACTGAACAGAAACTTTGGAAATTTGCTGAGGAAGATTTACTAGGCAAATGGAGCTGAATTTTTTCATGAGGCAACGATTTGGATAGGAAAGAGTGCCCAAAAATTTTGAGGGCAATCAAGAAAATATAAATAGCACTTCCTTCACAAAGTGTTGTTATGAACAGAATAGGAAAATGAATATTGCTGAATTATTTTTGAACTAGGGAAGAAAGGGTTTTGACATATTTGAGGAATATATGATCCAAAGAATTTATGAGAATTTTTTGAGAATTTTGGGAATGACAGAAATGTAGGCTGCTTCACAACCTAGGGCAAAAATTGACACATGGACATGACACATAGGCAAAACTGATGAGGTGGCGCCTAGTCATAGCAATGCACCGCAAATTACAAGGCTATGACCATCTATATTGGTCGTGATCAGCTAGAAATAAGGCAGCGGACCAGTGCTGTCTGCTTTATGACCATTTCGTGTAAGGAAATTACGACCTTTCTGACCAAAATTGTCGTTATGGTTTAGGGTTTGGAGCCCGCCGAACAGCTTATGACCAGTCGGTCTGAAATGGTCGTAGATTTACGACCATTTCTTCCAGGGTCACTGACAGAAGGTCATAAGTTGACATATTTCTTGTAGTGCCTGTTTGCCGGAAAATCCTATGTGCCGGCAGATTGTCGACCGATCGCACACCCCTATCAATAGAATGGGTGAACCCATCTGACCGTGCGAGAGCACCAGTTTGTGAACCTGAAGGTTCCTAACAGGTTTTAGGAAACATCTAGAAAGTTCCTCCCCTAAAAAAATCTAGAGGGTTCCTAAACCCCCCTTTTTTTTTTCTTTTTTTCTTCTAGTTTTCGTTTTTGTTTTGGTTTTTATGTTTCATTTTTTCTTTTTTTGTTTATCTGTTACTTTTTTCTTTTTAGTTATTTTTTATTTTTTATTTTTTTTATTTTCTTTTACTTTTCTAGTTTTCTTTTATTTATTTTTAGAAAATATCAAAATAAATTCAGACGTTTAAAAAGTTCCTCTTTTCAAAATTTGTTCAATATTCAAAAAATGTCTGAGTTTAAAAAATGTACAGGAATTTAAAAAATGTTCCTGTTTGAAAATTTGGTCACAAATTCAAAAAAATATTCTGGAATTCCTGTTTTCAAAATTTGTTCATAAATTTGAAAAAGTTTCAGAAATTTCAAAAAAAAAATCAAAATTTCAAAATTTGGTCACAAATTCAGAACATGTATGCATTTGAGAAAATGTTCAAGAATTTCAACAAATGTTCACGGTTTAAAATTTGGTTCGGAGTTTACTAAAATGTACCATTTCTCGAATTTTTGTTCAGAAATTTACAGAATGTTCACGGTTTCAATTTTTTGTTCAGAATTTCATGAAATGTTCCATTTTCAAATATATTTTAACAAATTCAAAAAATGTGGACTATTTCAAAATTGGTTCACAACTTCAAATAATGTTTGACATTTTAAAAAAATAATTTCCGCTTTTTCAAAAAAAGAATCACATATTCAAAAAATGTTCTTGTTTTTTAAGAAATTCATAAAATGTTTGTATTTTTTTCAAAATATACAGTTGCAAAAAGATTGTACACTTTTTTTAAAAGGTTCACTACAATAACTAATTCTGGTTTGCTACAGTATCTGATTCTGGTTCGCAACAGTATAGCAATCTGGTTCTACGACTACCTTGTTTGCTTGCCATCACCGGTAACTTGTTGTATAGACTTAATCACTGAAAACGGGCCAAGTTAATTGACCATCATTATTTGTTGGGCCTTGACTACAGGCCTCGGCTGCAATCTGGCCCAAAATACTAAGAACCTTACTAACAAACCACATCATTGCCTCAAAAAAAAAAAACCACATCATTCCCCTAAAAAAACACATCATTTGTCTAAAAAAAACACCGCATTCCCTTCTTTCCCTAAAAAACTGTACATTCGATGGACATTCGACTCGCCCCACAATTGTCTTCAAAAAACTCGCGCCACAATTTTTTTCAACACACAATTGTGCAACATTTGCTACTGGCTAACTGACCTCTACTGCTTCCATAGAAGAGTTCCCACCCGACTTGCACCTTTTTTTGGCAGCTTACCAGCATTAAGAGATAACGGAACAGAAGTTCTCTTGATAACAGAAGAGAAGTTCAAAGCATCCAGTGCAAAGTAAACATAAGGTCTACAGCAAGCTAAACTAGGAACTGCCTAACGCTAACAACGCTAAAACATATAGGTTTTCTGAAAATAACATGCAGCAGAAAGACTAACATTTTGGCCAGTTTCCACTATTGAGAGATATAAAGATAACAGGACGGAAGTTCTCTTGTGTTAGAAGGGATAGAGAGGGATTGGTGGAATCGATGATTATTGCCTGAGCCTCGTGGGTATATATATAGGAGTACATGATCAACTTGGAGTACAAGACAAGCCAGAACATATCCTAGTCTATCTCATATTTCCTAACTAATCACGATACTCAACATCCCCCCGCAGTCACAACGGTAGCGACGCAGACGGTGAGACTAGAGAAGAATCCAAAGGTAAACCGACGGACATCCCCCCCCCCCCCCCCACAGTCGTAACGGTCGATGCATCGCGGAAGTTGTGGCTGGAGTGGAAACCGACGAGATTGCTCAAGCAAGGCGGTAGCCCTTTCTGCCGTTGTCGAGGTAGCCGAGAGCGTACGGTGGTGTAGCCGTGGTCGAGGTAGCCGCGCAAAGAACGCTATGGTCGATGTCGAGTTGGGGTGGCAGAAAACGATTATAGCTGTGAATCACGCCTCATCAAGGGCGCATGTATTAATAGTATATAGGAGTACAAGCCATGAGAATCAAGGAAGATCAGAGACATGCCTAACCGAATTTATACACAAGATATTCGGCAGGATATCTAGTACTTTCCTATACATTGGCTAATGACAGAAAGTACTACACCCCCCTCAGCTTGTGCGTCGTATGGGAGCAAGCATAAGCTGGAACGAAACTCAGTAAAGAGCTGCGAAGATAATCCATTTGTCATAATGTCAGCATATTGATGTGAGGATGGCACGTGGAGAACTCGGACCTCACCAAGAGACACCTTTTCGCGAACGAAGTGAATATCGATCTCGATGTGCTTGGTGCGACGATGTTGGACCGGGTTAGAGGCCATGTAGACAGTGCTCACATTGTCACAAAAAACGACAGTAGCAGTCGTCAAGGGATGAGGAAGCTCACCAAGCAACTGACGAATCCAGCAGCACTCAGCAACCACATGAGCAATAGCATGGTACTCCGCCTCGGCACTAGAACGAGACACTGTAGTATGGCGTTTGGACGACCAAGAGACGAGGTTATCACCAAGATAGACACAATAGCCAGATGTAGAGCGCCGCGTGTCAGAGCACCCGGCCCAATCAGCATCAGAGTAAGCTGTAAGAGCTGCTGAAGGTGAGCGAGAGATGTGCAGGCTCGGGACTTCCACCCATTTATCGTTAAGGGTATTCTGATCGGCCTGAAGCTGCTACTACTTTTTCTTTATACTCCAGGCGGTCGCAATGGGGCACCGCCGGAATCTTTTTGCTGATATGGGTCCTCAGGGACTATGATGTCCTCGGGCCCGAGACTGACGTCATCCTCGGACTCGGGGAGGTAGTTGCTATCTTCCCCGTCCGAGGGGTCTTCGGATTTTTCATGGTCCAACGCCCCTGTGGGGTCGTTGATCGGAGAGGGCGTGGCATCATTGCCGTCGGCCTGCTCGTCGGCATTTTCTGGCGTCGAGCCATCATCTGTGCCCCCCCGCCAGTGCCCTTCATTTTCTTACGATGGCGGCGGCGCTTGGGAGGATCCTTAGGAGTATCAACCATGTACACGTCATAAGTGGCCGTTGCGGCCCAGTTGCATGTGCGGGTGATGGGCATGGGCGGCGGTGCTTCTCCTTTACCGTCATCGTCCATGTTCGTAGCTTCCTCCGAGGCATAGTCCAACACGTTGGTTAAATCCTCGACGGTTGCGATTAGGTGGGTGGTGGGTAGGACGTAAATTTCCCTGGCATCGGCTTTACATCCGATCTGGTCATAGATCGAGGACGAGATGGCTAGGCTATGGATTCGGTCTAGCATCTCGTTTATCTGCGAAAGGTCCTCGGTGTCCATGGCCTGGCCATAGGCCGGGTCAATGCGGAATATGCTCTGGGGCTTGCTTGACGCAGCTCCAGAGGCCTGGCCGACCGAGCTTGAAACCTGGTTGGCTGATGAAGAGATCGGATCCGAGTTGAGCATCGGTTCCGGGGCCGGCCTTGGCTCAAGGTCAAGGTCGGGCGAGGTCGCGGTCGGGTCCATGCTCAAGATCGTGCCTACCGTGACAGCAGCTTGGTCCATGTCGGGGGTCGGCTCTGGGAGGAGATCGATTTCGGGGACCGGAGCAGAGTTCGGTTCCGGGTTTAAAGCCACGATAGCCGAGGAGCTCTCCAGCCGATCTGGAGTCCAGCCAGAGAGGACGAGATCGCCTCGAACATCGGCGGTGTACTCCAAGCTTCCGAAAGTGATTACCTGGTTTGGAGCCAGGTTTTTGATTTGGTCGGGCGGCCAGATGAGTTGGCGTGCCAGACCATGTTGCCAAAGGCAAAAAACTAGCTGGGGACGAAGGTATCGTCGCACTCGGCGTTGCAGTTGATTTGCAGACGAGCCATCAACCCTTTGTCGATCGAATAGCAGGGCTCTCAATGAAAGCACCAGTGTCGGTACTAAAACCGGCAGATCTCGGGTAGGGGGCCCCGAGCTGTTGATCTTGGATCGAGGGGTAACAGGAGACGAAGGACACAGTGTTTACCCAGGTTCGGGCCCTCTCGAAGAGGTAATACACTATGTCCTGCTTTGTTTATATTGACGATGGAGTATCGAGTACAAGGCTTGATCTACCTCGAGATCGTAAGTAGTGGTCTAGCCCTAAGGTGGATAATTGATGAATCAATCTCTGGCCTCTAGCAGCTAAAACCCCTCGGTTTATATAGGTATCGAGGGTATCTAGGGTTACATATGGTCGGTATGGGCTGGAGGTTTACACGCCTGCCCATGGGATAAATCTTGGGGTACACGCCAAGTCTTCGGCAGAGTCCATCTTCATCACACCTTGGTTCGGACCTTCCGGAGTCCTTCCTTAAGAGATCGGTGGGCCGTAAGCTCGGCCCATGGACTGTGGGCTGACTAGGTTGGTACCCCCTAGTCCAGGACACCGTCACCCTCCAATTCTGCTTTCCCTAGCTTCTAGGCGGGCGCCTCCACCTAGGCCCATTAACTTTCCCCTATAGGCCTTTTTAGTATTTTCTAGGCCTGTTGCTATTTAATTAAATATAAAAGCCTCCTAATCATTATTAGAGCCTTTTATTATTAATTTAACATCTTCGAAAACATTTTCCGCCTATATATCAATTCCCGGTATTACCCGGTAAACCCCGAAACCCTTCCGATAACTCCGAAACACTTTCGGTTCCTTTCGAAACTATTTTGAATATTAATGGAACTATTTCATAAATATTTTCTCATAACTTTTGTCCACTAACACTCAGCATATCGTAATTCCCTTAAGCTTGTTACCCTGTAGGTTCGGTAAAACATAGACATGAACAAAACCCCTTTCGTTCAATGATCGATAGCGGAACCGTGGACATCCATATCAATCCCTATGAATACACGAATGACATTCGAGTGAACCTTTGGTTATCATGTGCTATTCCCTTTGCTTCGCGATACTTTACAAACCTGAGGTGAGATATATCGGTATCCTCTTGAATCATTCTCACGCTCATTATACCGGTCTCCTTGTTATCGCTTTTGTTCTTCTTACTGCTACCGAGTGGAGGAGTGGGACTTGGCTGGTGGGTGCTTTTGATCATGTTGCACTGTATGCACGTGAGTGGGTCATGTCAGTGTCTAGCAATGCCTCTACTATTGCTAGCAGTAGTAGGAACTAAGAAGCTTCGCGGAAGCCCATAGCAGGAGGCTAGCAAGCAGGTCCCATTAGATCAATCATGCATCCAAATGACTAAAGCCAATCAGGCCAGGTTACAATGAACAGTTAACAAATCGTCGTCTTCTGATAATTGTGCATTGCATTCCCCACAAAACTGATGATAATTCTATGTGAGCGTCGGTGGCATTCCAAAAAATTATCTTCGCCGAGTATGTTTCATACTTGGCTTCATTTATTTTCCTATAGTGCCAGTCTAACAAATTTGCGATTTTATATGATATTTTTTAAAACAAATGGACGTAGTTTTAGGCCTATGCAATATATATTTTTGTCATGAGGTCCCCATGTCGCTCGTTACGAGCGACTCAGGCGGTGAACAGCCCGATCGCCACCGTTACCCTTCCCCTCCCCCCTCTACTCCTCGTGCCGTCAGAGAGAGCCGAAGGCATGCCCTTGAGGCTCCCAAGGATGGTTGGCAGGGCCTTTGTCCTTCGCGCAGTGGCAGCGCAACCGCGGGCTTCCGGTGGGGGCGCGGCTGCTCTACTGCATGGTTGAAACGTGATGGTGGGCGCGCTCCGGTCGGGAGGCTGTGGTGACTTGGTCGTTGCCACCTATACCAGTGTTGCTCCCAGCCCAAACAAAATGTGAGACATTCCTTCGCAATATACAACATTTTTTCACTTTTAGGCTAAGCTTCTAGGAGAAATGATGGAAGTACTACATTAAAACAAAATAGAATCAGTAAAAAACTGGCGTTGATTTTTTAGCTTTTTTAGCTTTTTGGGGTGAACATCCTCTGAACCACTGGACTGAGGCCTGAATCTTAGAGCAGCGGAAAATAGCTACGCCAACTTTTTTTCCTTTCGGGAAAAAGGTCCGCCGTCGCGAACGCCCCCACTCCTCTACCTTCCCCTCTCTCTTTCCCCATTTCTCTACCCACACCGTCATTCGTCATCGAACCCATACCACCACCACTCTCCCCACTTCTGTAACCAATCACTCTTGTCGACCAGAATCATATGATCAGGATCCATATGATGAACTGTGAGTAGTTTCATTTGTTCTTGAGAACTGGGAGAAGTCTTGTTGCTAGTAATCGTATGAAGTTGATTACCGTTCAATGTTTTGATGATATGTTGTGTTGATCTTCCTCTAGTTGTGTTATGTGAACGTCGACTACATAACACTTCACCATCATTGGGCCTAGGGGAAGGAATTATGGAATTAGTTTATAGATGATGAGTTGCGGGAGTTATAGAAACCTAAACCCCAGTTTATGAATTGTTTCATGAGGGGCTGTTTTCGATCCTATTGTTTAATGTTATGATTAGATTTATCTTAATTACTTCTCTTGCTTTTACGGATGCTTGCATAGAGGATATAATCATAAGTAGGTATTTGTCAAGTAAGAACAGTACTTTTGCTCCGGTCCACCCACACAACACTTATCAAATCAATGAACGATAACTTAATAAATCGTGGTGAAATTAACTTCACGAGATTGCCGTGTGTCCTCAAGAGCGTTTTAGCTATTATAAGAAACACCTCTGGCTTGTCCTTAGCATACATAAGGATTGGACCACTTGCTGCACTTTATTACTTTTGTTACTATTTGCCATGTTACGAATTATCTTCTTATCAAAACTATCTTTACAACATTTATAGTGAAATCTTGCTGAAAACTACTTGTCAATTCCTTCTGCTCCTTGTTGGGCTCGACACTGTTACTTATCGAAAGGATTACGATAGATCCTCTATACTTGTGGGTCATCAACATCATATTGTTCCGCATCAAGAAGTCTCACTGAAAGCGTTGGCAAGCCTGCACCATGCACTTCCATGTACATGAGCATTAAAGCCGAAGTTAGCTTGACGAGTCTGTGCGTCAACTACGATGGTTCGTCTTCGTCAGCAGCCGATCCGACACTTCGACTTCGCAGGGGATCGGATTGATCATCCGGGGCACATGATCCACTTCATCCTTGTTGCCTGATCGGTCTGATTAGCCGTTTGTGCGCGTCTTCACAGGATTCCCGTCAATATCGTCACAAACTGATCAGTCTGATACACCGGTCTAGCAACGAGCTTTCACTGCGCCATGAGGTCCTCCCAGTCGTTGCACCGACACGCGAGCTACAGCTAAGTTATCACTACAGGCCGTAGCTTCGCCTCACACGGTCCACATCACCGTTCCTGCGCGTTGACGCCTACCGTGGCGTCCGCAATGCTGCCTCCATAAGCGTAGGATCGCCACCGTCCGCGCATGGTCTTTATCATGTTGTTGGGTTCTTCCACGCCTTTTTCATGCACCGCCGCCGTGCTTCTACATGCAACTGGCGTCGCCTTTTTAGGCTAAGTTTGGTTGCGCCGACCAGATTTTCGTCTTCGTCCAGCACAAGCTCGTCGTGAGCGTCGCCGTATCTTCCCCGACCACTTCCTCTACTCCGGCAACCGTGGGCAACATCATCAACAACATCAACTCTGCAACAGCCACGCTACTTCATCTACATCTACAAACGATCAGTATGTGATAGTTGTTGCACATGTGATGCTTCTATTTTGTTCTTCTAGTACGTTAGATTGTTGCATGCTAATAATAGTTTCAATCACAATTTGTATTCTTGAATTAATCTTGAAATTGCCTAATTTTCCAATATTGCGCAGCCAGCACGTCGAGGCCGACGGGCGCGACCGACGAGAGCTTGCTCTCCCGTACAAACCCCTGACAGCACGTATGTATAGTAGGTAGAGAACACCTGAAGTGTGTGTGTGCGATATTTTGCTGGCAACTGGCTGAACCTGTCGGGGGACACGGAGAGGAAGAGCGAGCCATTCATTTTGCCAAGGACATCCATGGTCGAGATATTTTAGTGGAAGACGTACGGGACCATCGAGCGAGCTGGAGAACCAAATTATAGAGCAAGCAGACGAGACCCACGCGACGCACGTTGTGATGCGAGGGACGGCGACCCGCCGCGCTCCCTGTCGTCCCCATGGTTGCTCCGTTCCTCGTCCCGATCGAGGACAAGCAGAAGCAGGTCATGATGTGGACGTGATCTAGAGCGACGAGTGTCTAGCTTAAACACGGTTGCCTTCTGTGTGTGAGCGTGTCACTCACCACTTTAATCCGCAAGATTCTCTCCAAGATTCTAAGCTAGACGTCACTGAGCTGAGTGACCTTCAAACCATGGAGAAGAGGGGGGAGGAGAGTAAGGTCCGGCTGCTGGAGCCCAGGCCGGCGGAGAATGTCGAGAATAATGTGATCGGCTTCGGCGTCGGCGGATCCAGAGGGGGACACGAAGAGTTGAGGTTGGGGCGGCGGGTGTTGGAGGAGAACCGGAAGCTGTGGGCGGTGGCGGGGCCGTCCATCTGCACGCGCTTCTCCACCTTCGGTGTCACCGTCATCAGCCAAGCCTTCATCGGCCACATCGGCTCCACCGAGCTGGCCGCCTACGCCCTCGTCTCCACCGTCCTCATGCGCTTCAGCAATGGCATACTGGTAACCAATCACCTCGTTCTTTATTTTGATTGCATCTCACAACGAATTAAACTTCTCAATTTTTTTGGCAAAACGAAAAAAAGTCCAGTTTGTTGTCAGGTTGTGCATGATCAAAAAGTAGAGTTCTTCTTGTACAACTATTTTTCACGTCACTCTAGACCTGATGCTCTTGTAATATGGCACTACGATTTGTTGAGTGGTAATATATTCAGGTGGGGGAAACTCTCCCCTGGTGACCGTTCAAAAAAAACTTTTTACGTTACTGCTAATGCCTAAGGCTAGTCATAGTGGGAGTAATTTAGACAATTAACATGCATATGTTACTAGTCTATATTACTACCTTCATAGTGGGTAGTGTCATATGTGTGATAACATAGAGAGAGCTTTATTTATTATTTTGTAGTCATTTTCAGCGTTTTGGTTACCGAACGCTGTAAATTTATCGAGGGGGGGGGGGGGGGGGGGGGGCGATAAATGCGGTTACCGTGGTTACCACGAAATACCGAAGGAATACCGCTTGAAATTTTTAAATGAAATTTAAATTCAAATTTTCGAACCAGTCTAATAGCTACGGAGCTAATATTAAAACATGATGTAGGTGATGGCGCAGTGGTATCCTTCCAGTAAAGGAGGTCGGCGTGTCGAGTTCGATCCCCACTTGGCTTTTAATTTTTCATTTTTCATTTTTGTAGTATCCTGCGGAATTAGGCAAAAATACACCACGGTCGGGTTTCGAACCCAGGACGCAACGGCAAGCTCGCTCGTAAATACCTAGGGCTAAATACCACTACGCCAACACAGGACTATTGTCTACCTTGAGTTTCCACCCTATTTGACTACGTTTCAAGCGTTCAAATTCAAAATTTTCAAAAATTCCGATTTTTTTTGCTCGAAAAGGCCATTTACCGAGGGGTAACGAAATTCGCGGTAACCGCCCGAAATCGCGAAATATCGTTCGGTAACCAAAACGCTGGTCATTTTACATTGGGAAGTGCTATGTGATGGCATCTCTCCTCAGTAATTACTTGCCACATCATATATTTTTTTGCCTATGTGGCATATACATGTTACTATTTATGTTACTCCCACTATGAGCAGCCTAATGCCTTTCACGGAAAATAAAGTCACTGCTAATGCCAAAACGGAACAACCCGGATTTTGTTTTAGCAAAAACAACCCCATTGGATTTCATTGCCACCCTGAGCCAGTCTGAATTAATTATCATGTGGTACGTACATAGCACAGTGCCAGTCCACCGGTTCAGAGATTTCATCATAAGCAAATTTCTGTGTCTAAAAAAACTAAAAAAGAGAGAGAAAGGCTAGCGTTTGAATTGCTTACCACATATGTCACGTGCTGGCTAGCTTGTTATCTTATAACACAACTAATGTGCGGAAACTGAATGCAGCTGGGCATGGCGAGTGCGCTGGAGACGCTTTGCGGGCAGTCGTACGGGGCGAAGCAGTATCACATGATGGGCATCTACCTGCAGCGCTCCTGGATCATCCTAAGCGGCTGCGCCGTGCTCATGCTCCCCATCTTCATATTCACCGAGCCTCTCCTGGTCTTTATTGGCCAGGACCCCATGATCAGCGCTGTTGCTGGGACCATCTCGCTCTGGTACATCCCCGTCATGTTTGCGAGTGTCTTCAGCTTCACGCTCCAGATGTACCTGCAGGCGCAGAGCAAGAACATGATCATCACCTACCTTGCGTTCGTCAACCTCGGCCTCCATCTGTTCCTGTCATGGCTCTTGACCATCAAGCTGCACCTTGGACTTGCCGGGGTCATGACCTCCATGGTCATCACCCTGTGGATTCCTGCGGTTGGGCAGCTTATCTTCGTTTTCTGCGGTGGCTGCCCTCTCACATGGGCGGGGTTTTCGTCCACAGCACTCACAGACCTCGTCCCTATCCTCAAGCTCTCTCTATCCTCTGGTGTGATGCTCTGGTATGAACAAACTTGAGTTTTCACTATATGCAATTTCCGCTGCCTAAGTCCACTTACCGACCAAGTGTGCGCCTCCCTACAGTTTATATCAACCACTTTACTGTCCTTTATAGAAATTTGGATGCACCAGGCAATGATGCATATATATTTTTTCCCTGTTTGCCTTTTCAGTTTGGAATTGTGGTACAACACCATATTGGTTCTCCTAACCGGGTACATGAAGAATGCAGAGATTGCACTTGACGCTCTTTCAATATGGTAATACATACTGCTTTACTCCAGAATTCACTATTTCTTTGTTTTTGAAGCTTTAAGCTCTGGTTTTCCCTGGATATTGCTATTATAGTTCATATAATGTCATTTCGTTATTTCATATCGCTGCCTTGCCATTGCATATGAACTAATTAAGTAATATGATTTCTGCAATCTGCAGCCTTAACATCAATGGTTGGGAGATGATGATTTCTATCGGCTTTTTGGCTGCAACAGGGTAACTTCTTTATCATACAGCTCGCTGTTATGCGTATCATGTGACTGAAACAGTTTTCAGATTTTGGATAATAATGATTATGTGTGTTTTAGAGTGCGTGTGGCAAATGAGCTCGGAGCTGGAAGTGCAAGAAGGGCCAAGTTCGCCATCTTAAATGTTGTCACCACTTCTTTCTCAATAGGCGTGTTGTTGTTCGTGTTTTTCCTTTTCTTCCTTGGAAAACTTTCCTACATATTTACCACGAGTGAAGAGGTAACCACCGCAGTTGCTGACCTCTCACCTCTTCTAGCCTTCTCCATCTTGTTGAACAGTGTTCAACCAGTGCTATCAGGTTTGCTTTTAGCATTTGACTGAATTCCAAATGTATATACATTATAATAATTTGGTTTGGTTAATTTTTTAAACGAGGCAAAAGATTTTCGTTTTATACTAGTAAAAATATTTGTTTGGTTGGTTTACTGAAGCTATAACCTCATTTAATCACTCTGTAGGTGTTGCCGTGGGTGCGGGTTGGCAAAGTGTAGTTGCCTATGTTAACATCACAACATATTACTTGATTGGTATCCCTCTTGGAGCAATCCTAGGTTATGTTCTTGGATATCATGTGAAGGTAAGATGATTATTTTAGAGTCAACCGTAGCAATTACTACAATCTTTATCCTTGCGCCTCTTGGCTCTAAGTTGTGGCCCTTACTTTCCTTTGTTGTTGCTATAGGGCATTTGGGTTGGCATGCTCCTCGGAACATTGGTCCAAACAATTGTACTTCTGCTCATAACAATTAGGACTGACTGGGATAAACAGGTTAGCTTGGTTAACTGCTCGATAAACGCTCTACCAGACATTGTCAACTAAAGTCTTCATATGACTTACCTATTGTATAGAAGTTCATAAGTATATGTAGTGTTCTAGACGGGTGTAGGGGATATACTCAATTATGGTTTCCAATCTAATTTTTCAGGTAGAGGTTACTCAGGAGAGATTGAAGAGATGGTACATGGATGAGAACAAAGGAAAGCCAAATTCAAGGGGAAGTCCATGAGATTAAAAATCTGTCATAATTAATAAATTGCTATCAAGGAAGAACCGGTGTAATCAACTTGATCGGAGTTATTGACATTTCAGAGGATAACTACAGTTCTTTCGATATGTCAAGAATGAATCGGTGGAATATTAGTAGGCGCAGATGTGTGAAAGATTATGCCGCGAGATCTAGCAAATGATATAATAGTTATGTATGCTCCACTAGAGAAGGAAAAATATGTTATTCAAGGGACACTTGATTTTCTGTAATCTCTGCCACCACCTTGGCAAGTAAAATATGCCTCGATTGCCATGAACTAGTGGCACAAGTGTTGTTCTGTATTGATTTATTTTTGTTGTGATGACATCGTGATTACCAAACATGGTATTTTGTAGATCATACGCACTAGTTTGGTCTTGTTATCTTGTATCTTGTTCTGATATCGGTTAGGGGTAAATACTAACTACTCTCGATAACAAGTCGACATGAAACTTGTTGTAGTTTATATACTAGAGTGGAATGTTATACATATCACTGCATTGTCCCAATCATATTGGAAGCCAGTTGAAAGGATCGATATGGTTGACTAGAGGGGGGGGGGGTGAATAGGCAACTACCAATTTTTAGCTTTTCTTAACAAATTAGGGTTAGCAACAAAATAGGTTGTCTAGATATGCAACTAGGTGAGCAACCTATATGATGCTAACAACAATAACAACACAAGCAAGCAAAGGAAGCAATACAAGTAAAGCTTGCACAAAGTAAAGGTAAGAAGTAACCACAAGTGGAGCCGGTGAAGACGAGGATGTGTTTCCGAAGTTCCTTCCCTTTGAGAGGAAGTACGTCTCCGTTGGAGCGGTGTGGAGGCACAATGCTCCCCAAGAAGCCACTAGGGCCACCGTATTCTCCTCACGCCCTTACACAATGCGAGGTGCCGTGATTCCACTAGTGGTGCCCTTGAAGGCGGTGACCGAACCTTTACAAACAAGGTTGGGGCAATCTCCACAACTTAATTGGAGGCTCCCAACACTACCACGGAGCTTCACCACAATGGAATGTGGCTTCGAGGTGACCTCAACCGTCTAGGGTGCTCAAACACCCAAGAGTAACAAGATCCGCAAGGGATTAGTGGGGGGAATCAAATTTCTCTTGGTGGAAGTGTAGATCTAGGCCTTCTCAACCAATCCCCAAAGAATCAACAAGTTTGATTGACTAGGGAGAGAGATCGGGCAAGTTTGAGCTTAGGAGCAACAATGGAGCTTGGGGGAGGAAGAGGTAAGTCAACTTTGGGGAAGAGGACTCACTTATATAGAGGGGGAAAACCCAACCGTTATGCACCTTCTGCCCGTGCACAAGGGTAGTACCGCTCGGGCGAGCGGTACTTCCGCTTGAACGGAAGTTCCTGGCGCTGCGTTCAACTGAGCAGGTCAGGGAGGCGGTAGTGCTGCCGGAGCGGTACTACCGCTCCCACCAGCGGTACTTCCACTTAGTGTTGAACAACAGTCGGAACCCGCGGCAGTAGAGAAAGGCAGGGCGGTAGTGCCGCCTGGGGCGGTACTACCGCTATTAACTACCGCTCTACTTCCGCTCGAGAGACAGAGCTATCCAGAAGCAAAAAACAAGCGGTACTCGGAGCGGAATAGGAACGGCGGTAGTTCCGCCGGAGCGGTACTACCGCTACGCACGAGCGGTAGTTCCGCTTAGGTGTTAATGGCCCAGTAACTCTGTGGTAGTGAAGTGGTAGTCTGGGCCGTAGTACCGCCGGAGCGGTACTACCGCGCTGAACTACCGCCCGGTTACAGAAGCTAAAAACAAGCGGAAGTGGAGGTAGCACTGATCTGCGGCAGTACCGCTGATCAGGGCGGTACTACCGCTTAAGAAGCTCTGGAAAGCTCAGGCATAGAGGAAGGGTAAGCTCGATTGCCGGGAAAGAACTAGGGTGCAAAAAGACTGTGTACGTGTTGATTCCACCCAAACCTTTCCGATGCGGACCCCCTCTTGATAGTACGGTGTTCCTACGACTCAAATCCACCAAAAAAGAAACGCAAGAAAAACACCGTCTTCATAATAGCTCCGAGGGGCATGAATCGTCTTGTGCCATATGGTCGATTATCTGAAATTCTCAATGCACACGATTAGTCCGCAAAAGTATTGCCATCAATCACCAAAACCACTAAGGGAGAAATATGCCCTAACAATCTCCCCCTTTTTGGTGGATTGATGACAACACGGGATTTGCACAAAGATAGAACAACATAATATGCAAACCCAACATCTACAAAATATAGACGGGCCCCCCCTAGATGTGTGCACTAATTAAGTATGCCTTTGGAATGCAAAGTACACACACTAGAATCCACACTCCCCCTATATTTTATAGACCGGCAACACTTGCATCAACTACATACGAGAGATAGGAATGGATGCAAGGAAATAGCATGTGAGCATAAAGATGGGGCACAATATAAATAACATCTCACAAGCTAATAAGGTACTTGACATAAAGATAAAAATAGGGTAGCATATGTCTCACACCATATGATAGGTACTAACGAGAAGGTTCCACACCGAAACAAAGGCAAACCAACGAAAAAGAGTTCACGAGAGAACGAAATCAACAATAAAGAAGACACACTCGTGACTCGGCAAATCCCTAAACTCTCTCCCCCTTTGGCATCGAGACACCAAACGGGCAAAGAGTACTAGACAAGTCCAAGGTGATGAAGAACTCTAGATCATCAGAACTCCTCATGCTCATCCGAGCCCTAGTGCTCCTCAGACTCCTCTGCTGCGGCGTCCTGATGCTCCATCTCTGAATCTGACCACTGGCAGTGCTGCGAGATCCATTCCTCCTCATCTGTGACACGCTCCTCAGAGCCACTAGCGATCTCCTGACCCAGAGCCCTCATCATGGTCTTATGACGTGTGCGGGCAGCCTTCTCGGCTACATGAGCTCTATACCGACCCTGGGCCTCAATGCAAAAGAGCTTCTTCATCTTTGACTTGAGCTTGGAATCCCAAGAGGGGACCTTCTGAGAAGAAGGAACAAACTCATAGTCAGGCTCTGGCTCATCATCCGAGTCTGTGGGGGCAATCTCCTCATCAGGGGCAGCAGGTGCGGTCCCCCAGTTCTCCTTTTGGCGCAAGCTCAGAACCCCATGAGACACCATATGCTCAGTGGGAAGAGCCTCCCCTGGAAACTCAGCAGCCCATGTCTTCTCAATCAATGTAAACAGATAAGGCCCATAGATGGGCACCTTCCGGTCAAGCACGGCAGAACGAAGCTCACGCTACATGATGTGGGAGATATCCAAAGTAGATGTCTTGCCCTTCTCCTTGATGCAAAGCAAGAGAAGATCTACCGGATAAGAGTGCACCTGATCCAGGTTCCCAATGCGAGGGCACAGAGTGTTGCGAAAGATACGGTGCATGATGTCCAAGAACGGAATGAGCTCCGTGCGAGTGATCCCCTTGAGAGAAGTCACAGACCTGGAGTAACGGATAAGCTTTGACTTGTGTGTAGGAGCAGTCTCCTTGTGAGGCCGGAGACCAACGGGGTTATCTGCCCCCTCATCAGCAATGCCCAAACAGTCCATGAAGTCCTTCCAATCAACCTTCAATCTTCTCCCACCAGTCATCCATGACATAGATCTCTTCTCATTAGCATGAAAGTGAACGGTGGCATAGAATTGAGCCACTATCACAGCATCATAGTCCTTGTTGAATGCAATGAAAGGAATAAGGCCCCACTGGTGACAAAGAGCAAGAGCTTCTCCAAAATAAGCTAGGTCCTTCTCCATGTGAGTGATGTCAATAGACTTGACAGCAACATACAAGTTCTTCTTGGCCTTCAGAATATCCAAATAGATCAGAGATTGCTCCTTGGTCCAGAAGGGACGACCAACAAGAGCCTCGTCCTGAGGACGGCGATACGGGTTGCGCACACGGAAAGAAACAAATTCCTTGGCAGTCATCTCATATGGAGGAGTGCTCTTCTCCTTCTCTTTCTTCTTGCTGACGGTTGTCTTCACATTCTGCTTTGGAGGGGCACTGGAACTGGCTGCTGCATCTTCATAGGTGCGATAGCGCTTGGATCCACCGTGACGATCCGAGTTCTTGCGGCGAGCCTGATGAGCGGAACTACCATCACCTGGAACCCACAAACACAGAGCGAGGGAAAAGCAGGTGTAAAGCCATTGCATAAGCCAAGAGATAAAAAAAAGAGTATAGAAGTTAGAGCAAAAAATCAGAAAAATCTACATCCCAGCGGTAGTACCGGGCACAGGAGCGGTAGTACCGCCGTAAGGTAAGCAGTAGTACCGCTGGAAACGAGCGGTAGTACCGCTCCAAGCGGTAGTACCATCCGTGTCCCAGCGGTAGTACCGCCCACCCGACGGGAGAACTTCCGCGGATGGATCCGGTAGTACCGGTGACGTAGAATTTCAAAATTTTGGCAAAGACTACTATACCCCTATCTAGCAGTCATTCCACATCCTACACATGCCTAGATTTAGCCAAAAATCTATGAATACCACATGCATTGCCCTAGAACCAAGATTCAAAAAATAGAATCGTAGGAGAGAAAAACGAGGGCAATACCGGTATCCATGGCAAGAGGAGAGGGTGGGGATCGATCCCACCGGTCAGAAATGGAGAAGACGGCACGGATTCGGAGGGCCGGAGCCGGCCTCCGGAGCAGTTCCTGGTCGCCTGAGAGAGAGAACACGAGAGGAGGGGAAGTGAATGGGCAAGGGGAAGTTAGAACTCCCCGTGCCCACCACTTAACCCCCTTGCGGGTCCTCGAAGCGGTAGTACCGCTGGAGTAAGCGGTAGTACCGCGCAAGCGGTAGTACCGGTCACTTCAAGCGGTAGTACCGCCCTAGTGCTTTGACAGGAGGTCGTTGCACTGCACTCAACCGTAGTACCGTAGGACTGCGCGGTAGTACCGCTTCAGCGGTAGTACCGTGCCTTCCAGCGGTAGTACCGCTTGCGGCCAGAAAAATTGCTAGGATCAAATTTGAGAGTGGGGCTTATGCAATTATAAGAGGTTTGAGAGAGAGGGAAGGCTTGGGTTGGAGACGAGGAAACACAGCAAATGGAAAGGAGTACTCCAAGGTCAAAAAGCAACTAAATCACAAGCACACATGGAGTAATCCAACACCCAAAAAGCCTAAGACACAAAGGCACAACTCAAACCAAACGAAGCACAAACCTCTCAAAGAGAAGGCGGTGACCGAGGTCACCTATGTTTGAGTCAATTGGTATGGCATCGCGAAGATTTTAACCTTGGGCCCATGACCAAAACTCATCTTTGAAGCATAATTACCATAAAAAATGGCTAATGTGAAAGACTTGATCAATTTATGCATAATGGGGGGAGGGAGAGTTCATTGAGAGAACAACACTCCCCCTATGTCCATGCCTACATTTAGAACAAGATAATCATGATGAATGTGGTGGGGTGTGACGATATTCAAGACACGTTGCTCGAATCAATGATATTTAGCTCATGCCTTAACTCGCGAAAACTTGCTTCATCCAATGGCTTCGTGAAAATATCCGCTAGTTGCTCTTGAGTGCCAACATGAATAATATCAATCTTTCCACGCTTGACGTGATCCCGGATAAAATGATGACGAATCTCAATGTGCTTCGTCTTGCTATGTTGCACCGGATTGTAGGAGATCTTGATTGCACTTTCATTGTCACAGAAAAGAGGCACTTTGTCACAAGTGACACCGTAATCCTTTAAAGTTTGCCTCATCCATAGCAATTGGGCACAACAACTTGCGACGGCCACATACTCGGCCTCGGTGGTGGAGAGAGAAACACAATTTTGCTTCTTCGAAGACCAACTTACCAAAGAGCGACCAAGGAATTGGCACCCTCCGGAAGTTGACTTCCTATCCACACGGTCTCCCGCCCAATCCGAGTCCGAATATCCCATGAGATCAAAGCTTGCTCCTTTGGGGTACCATAAGCCAAAGTTTGGGGTATGAGCCAAATATCAAAAGATTCGCTTGACCGCCACAAAGTGACTTTCCTTAGGCGCGGCTTGAAACCGTGCACACATTCCCACACTCAACATGATATCTGGCCTAGATGCACAAAGGTAAAGCAAGGATCCAATCATAGAACGATATACCTTTTGATCCACCGTTTTACCATTGGGATCAATGTCGAGTTGGCACTTGGTAGGCATTGGAGTCTTGGCCGGTTTGACATCTTCTAGTTTGAATCTCTTGAGCATGTCTTGGGTATATTTGGCTTGGTTGATGAAGGTTCCTTCTCTTCTTTGCTTGACTTCGAACCCAAGAAAGAACTTCAACTCTCCCATCATAGACATCTCAAACTTCTCGGTCATGAGTGCGGCAAACTCATCATTGAAAGCTTTGTTAGGAGAACCAAAGATAATATCATCAACATATAGTTGGCATATGAACAAATCCCCTTTAACCCTCTTAGTAAAAAGAGTGGGATCGATTTTCCCCATTTCAAACCTACGGTCTTGCAACAACTCGGTGAGGTGCTCATACCACGCACGTGGGGCTTGTTTAAGGCCATAGAGTGCCTTATCGAGTTTGTATACATGATTGGGGAACTTGGGATCCTCTAACCCCGGGGGTTGTTTGACATATACCAACTCATTAAGGGGACCATTAAGAAATGCACTCTTCACATCCATTTGTTGCAACATAAAATCATGATGAGAAGCATATGCAAGCAACATACGAATAGATTCAAGACGAGCAACGGGAGCAAAGGTTTCACCGCAGTCGATACCCTCGACTTGGGAGAAGCCTTGTGCCACCAATCTTGCCTTGTTTTGAGTGACAACACCGTTCGTATCTTGCTTGTTCTTAAAGATCCATTTGGTTCCAATGACATTATGATTCTCCGTTGGACTTGGCACCAATGTCCACACTTTGTTGCGCTCAAAGTTGTTGAGTTCATCATGCATGGCTTCAAGCCAATTCGTGTCCTCGAGCGCCTCATGTATCTTTTGGGGTTCAACACAAGAAACAAACGCGTGATGCTCAAAAAAGTTTGTTAATTGTCTACGAGTGGTTACCCCCTTCTTTAAGCTTCCATAGACATTCTCCAAGACATGTTGTTGATGCTTGAGTTTGGAAGCAATCTTGGCGGCACGACGCTCCAATAGTTCCTCCGAGGTCACTAGAGGAGGATCATCTTGAGCACCTTGAGCGTCATCTTGAGCTTGCTCTTGATCTTGAGCTTGCTCGGTGTCGTGAACTTGATCTTGGGCATCATTTGGCGCATCACCATCATCTTGAAGTTGATCTTGCACTTGATCTTGATCACTTGGTTGAGGGCCTTCGGTTTGTTCTTCGGAAGCGTGTGGGTCAATGGTTGGTGATGTATCCACTTGCGTAGAGAATTTTCCTTCTCCTTTGGCCACAAGGGGTTCCTCAATGGGGAGAATTTGACCAATCCCCATTCTTCTTATGGCTTGGGGAGGAATTTCATCACCTACATCACAAAGACCAACCACTTTGCTCTACTTGGGAGCCATTATTTTCATCAAACTCTACGTTACACGTCTCCTCAATGAGTCCGTTGGACTTGTTGAGGACACGGTAAGCATGAGAGTTTGTAGCATAACCAACAAATATGCCCTCTTGAGCTCTAGATTCGAATTTAGACAAACGTGTACCTTTCTTGAGAATGAAACACTTACATCCGAACACCCGGAAGTACTTGAGGTTGGGCTTGTTACCGGTAAGTATCTCATATGGAGTCTTGTTCAAGCCTTTGCGGAGATAGAGCCAATTGGATGCATGACATGCGGTGTTGATGGCTTTGGCCCAAAAGTTATACGGAGACTTGAATTCCGCCATCATGGTCCTTGCCGCATCCATCAACGTCCGGTTTTCCTCTCCGCTATACCATTTTGTTGAGGAGTATATGGTGCGGAATATTGATGCTTGATCCCCTCATCACTAAGAAACTCATCCAAGGTGTAGTTCTTGAACTCGGTACCGTTGTCACTTCTAATCATCAATATCTTTGCCTCATGTTGACGTTGAGCTTCATTGGCAAAGTCGATGACGGTTTGTTTAGTATCACTCTTCCTCTTGAATTAATATACCCAAGTGTATCTTGAATAGTCATCCACAATCACCAAGCAATACTTTCTTCCCCCAAGACTATCAAAGGATGGAGGTCCAAAGAGATCCATGTGAAGGAGCTCCAAGGGCCTCTTCGAGTAGATGATAGTCGTGGGTCGGTGAGCCGTCTCATGTAGCTTTCCTTCGATACAAGCACTGCAAGCACGATCTTTGGCAAAACTCACATTTGTTAGTCCATGAACGTGATCCCCCTTGAGGAGACTTTGCAAAGATCTCATATTGACATGGGCTAGTTGGCGATGCCAAAGCCACCCCACATCAACTTTAGCCATTAGGCAAGTCGCGGTCTTAGTGGGTCGCTCCGAGAAGTTAACCACATAGAGACCGTTCTCGACATGCCCAACAAAAGCTACTTTAAGAGTCTTGCTCCACAAAAGGGCCACGGTATCAAGGTCAAAGAATGTAGCAAAGCCCATGAGTGCAAGTTGATGAACGGAAAGTAAATTGTATGCAAGGGTCTCAACAAGCATGACTTTCTCAATTGATAAATCATGAGAAATCACAACTTTGCCAAGACCCAATACCTTAGATGTTGAGGCATCACCGAATTGAACATGGGTGGGCATAGATGAGCTTGGTTGCACGTCCACCACCAAATGCTTGCTCCCGGTCATATGATTTGTTGCTCCACTATCGAGCAACCATGATCCTCCACCGGAAGCAAACTCCTACAAGAGATCAATGTCTGGTTTTAGGTACCCATTTTTGAATGGTCCTTTGATGTTAGTAACAAGGGTCTTAGGAACCCAAATAGACCATTCAATGTACTCATAATAAGACCCAACAAATTTGGCATAAACATGCCCATCACTAGCACGGCATAAAACATAAGAAGGATTAAAGTCGCCGGCTTTGTTCGATGGAGTGGGATTGCCCTTCCTGACACTTCCATCCACCACCTTGTTCTTCTTCTCCTTATGAGCACCCTCTCCCTTCTTGACAAATACCTCTTTGAGAGGGAGAGGTTTCTTGGTCTTGTTGTTCTTCTTCTTCTTTGACTTGGGTGCAAACCCGAGCCCTTCCTTTGCCACAACCTCCTTTTGATTGCTCAAAAGGTCATTAAGGTTCTTCTCACCTTGTATGCAAGTCACAAGACATTTCTCGAGTTGCTCTTTCAACTTGGCATTCTCCTCCACAAGATACTCATGCTCACAACAAGGGTTAGTAGCAATGGCATTATCAATTAAAACGAACGGAGGACAAGTAGCTATTTCCGTTGTTAGCTTCACTTGGAGTTGATCATGAGACTCTTTGAGAGAGCCATGAGCACTCTTCAAAACCTTGTGGGCTTTGTCAAGTAGATCAAACTCCTCCTTGAGTCTAGCATGGCCAACTCCAAGGTCAACCTTGTCGGATTTGAGCACACGAGTAAGAACTTGAGCATGTTCAAGATCTTTCTTTAGTTGAGCAAGGTCAACGTTATGTGACTCCTCAAGAGCCAAACGAAGACCTCGCTCTTCCTCAAGAGCAATGGAAAGATCCGCAATCTCATCGGCATAATCACGACTATGGCCTTGCAAGTTAGTGATAGTCTCTTCGTGGGACTCAATGCTATCATTGGCCTCACCCAATTGTTCCAAGAGAGCAACAAAGTGCTTCTTGGTCTCACCTTTGAGCTTACTCAAGAACTTATCAAACTCGTTCTCATCAACCTTTACCATCTCACTATCATCCACACAATCCAAGAATGAAGGTGTAGTAGTGGTAGTGGTTTTGATGTTGGAAGTTACCTTGTTGATACCTTTGGCCATGAGGCACTTGGCAATGATGTTTTCATTGGGGGCGCCGAAGAGAGACACCTTGGTTGGGGAAGAGGTGGCAATGGCCACGGTGGCCGTTGCTAACACATCACCACTTGTATCCTCATCATCATCATCGGAGTTGTACTCTTCTTGTGCCACCAAGCCCTTTGGAGGTGCCTTCTTGTTGAAATTGTTCTTGTTGGGGAAGGACTTGGTCTTGTCTTTGCGGATGAGCTTGCCACCATTGTCCTCCCTCTTCTCATACGGACAATCCACCACAAAATGACTCACATTGCCACAATTGTAGCAAGTCCTTACTCGTTGCTTGCCCTTTGAGTTGTTCTTGGAGGAGTTGGGCCTTGTGTTTCTCTTGTTGCCCCAAAATTGCCTTGACGCAAGAGCCATGTGCTCGTGGTAAGCATATTTGGTGTCTTCGGGGCAACCCTCTTCTTCTTCCTCTTCTTCTTCTTCTTCCGGAATGCCCTTGGCCTTCAAAGCAAGGTTGGGTGAGGCTTTCTTTGACCGTTGGACACGAGCTAGAGCATTGTCGGTGGTCTTGTTCATGATGTTCATGGCAATAAACTCATCCAACACTTCACTTGAAGACAAGGTGTGGAAGTCCGGTCTTTGGCGGATCACGGAGGACATGGCCTTGTTGAATGGCATGATGGCCTTGAGAAACTTGCGCTTGATCCAATTATCATCCGTATCCTTGCTCCCATGATCTTGAAGAGCGACCGCAAGAGTTGTCAATCTTCGGTAGAGATCCCTAGGATCCTCATCTTCATTCATCACAAACTCATCGGCCTCATCAAGCACCACTTCAAAGTTGGACCGTTGAATGCTTGAGCTCCCCTTGTACAAAGATATAATGTGTTCCCAACAATCCTTTGCACGGGAGAAGGGGCGCAAGTGAGCTAGATCTTCGGGAGGCAGTGCGGATTGGAGGATGAACAATGCGGAGTGATTGTATTGATTGTCCGCCTCTTCTCTTGGAGTGAGGTTGCTTGGGTCATGTGGATAGAAGCCTTGCTCAATGATTCTCCAAAGATTTGTTGAGCTGTGATTCAAATGAGACTTGATACGAAAAACCCAATTAGCAAAATCACCCTTCACAAGCTTAGGAGGAGGACCAATGTTGTTAATATGCGGTGTAGGGACCGGTCCTCCATAGACCGGGGGAGGGGAACCGAGGCGTAGGTTCCCGTCTCATTCTTACCATGAGGGGAAGAGGTTTGAGTGCCTTTAGCCGCTTCCTTGCCGGAATTGGCCTCCGACACCGATGCGGTGGGATTAACCACAAGCAAAGGATCGGGAGTAGACTTCAACCCCTCAAGGAGTTCTTTAAGCATGGACTTGACCTCGGCCGTCATAGACGTCTTAAGCGAAGCCATAGCTTCGTTTAAGTCGTCTCGGGTGACCGAGTTCAACTCCACGGCCTCGGGCACTTCCTCATCCCGATCCCCGTCGTCAACCATACTATTCGGGTGGTGAAACCCTTAATAAAGAGACGAGGCTTTGATACCAATTGAAAGGATCGATATGGTTGACTAGAGGGGGGGGGGGTGAATAGGCAACTACCAATTTTTAGCTTTTCTTAACAAATTAGGGTTAGCAACAAAATAGGTTGTCTAGATGTGCAACTAGGTGAGCAACCTATATGATGCTAACAACAATAACAACACAAGCAAGCAAAGGAAGCAATACAAGTAAAGCTTGCACAAAGTAAAGGTAAGAAATAACCACAAGTGGAGCCGGTGAAGACGAGGATGTGTTTTCGAAGTTCCTTCCCTTTGAGAGGAAGTACGTCTTCGTTGGAGCGGTGTGGAGGCACAATGCTCCCCAAGAAGCCACTAGGGCCACCGTATTCTCCTCACGCCCTTACACAATGCGAGGTGCCGTGATTCCACTAGTGGTGCCCTTGAAGACGGCGACCGAACCTTTACAAACAAGGTTGGGGCAATCTCCACAACTTAATTGGAGGCTCCCAACACCACCACGGAGCTTCACCACAATGGAATGTGGCTCCGAGGTGACCTCAACCGTCTAGGGTGCTCAAACACCCAAGAGTAACAAGATCCGCAAGGGATTAGTGGGGGGGATCAAATTTCTCTTGGTGGAAGTGTAGATCTAGGCCTTCTCAACCAATCCCCAAAGAATCAACAAGTTTGATTGGCTAGGGAGAGAGATCGGGCAAGTTTGAGCTTAGGAGCAACAATGGAGCTTGGGGGAGGAAGAGGTAAGTCAACTTTGGGGAAGAGGACTCACTTATATAGAGGGGGAAAAACCAACCGTTATGCACCTTCTGCCCGTGCACAAGCGGTAGTACCGCTCGGGCGAGCGGTACTTCCGCTTGAACGGAAGTTCCTGGCACTGCGTTCAACTGAGCAGGTCAGGGAGGCGGTAGTGCCGCCGGAGCGGTACTACCGCTCCCACCAGCGGTACTTCCGCTTAGTGTTGAACAACAGCCGGAACCCACGGTAGTAGAGAAAGGCAGGGCGGTAGTGCCGCCTGGGGCGGTACTACCGCTATTAACTACCGCTCTACTTCCGCTCGAGAGACAGAGCTATCCAGAAGCAAAAAACAAGCGGTACTCGGAGCGGAATAGGAACGGCGGTAGTTCCGCCGGAGCGGTACTACCGCTCCGCACGAGCGGTACTTCCGCTTAGGTGTTAATGGCCCAGTAACTCTGTGGTAGTGAAGTGGTAGTCTGGACCGTAGTACCGCCGGAGAGGTACTACCGCGCTGAACTACTGCTCTACTACCGCCCGGTTACAGAAGCTAAAAACAAGCGGAAGTGGAGGTAGCACTGATCTGCGGCAGTACCGCTGGAGCGGTACTACCGCTTAAGAAGCTCTGGAAAGCTCAGGCATAGAGGAAGGGTAAGCTCGATTGCCGGGAAAGAACTAGGGTGCAAAAAGACTGTGTACGTGTTGATTCCACCCAAACCTTTCCGATGCGGACCCCCTCTTGATAGTATGGTGTTCCTACGACTCAAATCCACCGAAAAAGAAACGCAAGAAAAACACCGTCTTCATAATAGCTCCGAGGGGCACGAATCGTCTTGTGCCATATGGTCGATTATCTAAAATGCTCAATGCACACGATTAGTCTGCAAAAGTATTGTCATCAATCACCAAAACCACTAAGGGAGAAATATGCCCTAACACCAGTGGACTCACATTTTTGGGTTTGCTTGATGGTGGCAAAGAATCATCTTTTCTGCTTTGGGTCTTTCATGATAAACGATTGCTCGGAGTATGCCAATCTCCGGGAAATGTCACTCTCAAAGACCAGTATCCAGCCTTGTACTGCTTGTTTGCGATAAGAATAATACCCTTGCGTAGGTTTTCCTCTCCTCCCCTTCAGATGTATCATTTCAGCGGGCTCTAGTTGGCCCCCGTCTTATGTCACTGCAACATCTATTATCCTATTTGGAATAATTTAACCTTACAAATGGACATGATGTATTTCGTTAGACTCTCACGGCATCTGAGTCATTCACAGTTGACTGTATGTATTGTGCCCACATGCACTCAGAGATTTCAGTGGACAATAATGTTGGAAATATGCCCTATAGGCAATAATAAAGTATTATTTATTTCCATGTTTGTAATTATTTTTTTATTTCTATGTTATAATTGAAATGGTTCTTGAATAAGAGATTTAGAGGGAAACTCATTTGCATGTGTGGAAACATAAATACCAAGTATGTCTCTAGTCTTGCCTATAAGACGAGCCCATCTGTTGCATGTTGATCATGTTTACCCGATCATAGGACATTCACTAGTGCAGGAACCCATAATTAGCGGTGTTCCAATCTCTGTACTAGCAGTGTTCGTATCATGCCCCGCCAGTGCGGCACTGGTAAGTTCAGACTAGCAGCGTGTGCACCGAACACTGCTAGTACATGTGAACTAGCAGCGTGCCCTCCGGACACTGCTATTGTCGGTTACTCTAGCTGTTGGAAATATGCCCTAGAGGCAATAATATTTGTATTATTATATTTCCATATTCATAATTATAGAGTTTATATTCTATGCTATAACTGCTATGATCCTGAAATATGCGATTCAGTGGAAAACTCATATGCACGTGTGGAATGATAAACGGTTAAATGAAAGGTTCCTAGTCTTGCCTGTAGGACTAGCTCAAGTGTTGTTGGTGATCACGTTTTCTTGATCTTAGGATATCGTTAAGTGTTAGACGATAGTCCTAAAACAACACTGAGATTATGACGTTGGAAGAATGATCATATTGAATCGACCCAATCTTGTCTGTTATGAATTGAGTTAATATCGTCTGTAATCAATTTTAATTACACGAAGAGTTAACGTGTGATTTTGCTCCTTAGACCATGATATTATCATAGTCACTTCTTACCGTACGGTGAGCTTTGGGTTTGCTGAAACATCACCTGTAACATGATGATTATAACGACAACTTACAGTTTCATCGGAAAGTTTGACAAGGAACTAGATAGCTCAAGAGTGAGATTTGCTCCTCCGTCGATGGAGAGATACTCTTAGGGCCTTCTCGGATTTACTAATTTTTTCTAGTATTTTGCTTGGCGTTTTTTCTTCCTCTAATCCTTTAAAAAGAATAATAGGTATTTTCCTTTTAATTGTATCTTTCTCCTTTTTATTCTATTTTTAAGTTAAACATTTTTTTAAATGAAACGAATAATTTTCAAATTTTGCCAATATATTTTAATATTAAAGGATTTTTTAAAATTCAGGAACATCATTAATTTTGTGCACATTTTTATTGTTCTCTTGACTATTTTAAAGTTAGGGAACATTTTTCTATTCGGAATTATTTTAATAATTTATGAACATTTTCCAAATTTATGGACATAACTTAAATTCTTGAACACTTTTAGATTCGTATTTTTTCAAAATTCATGAATATTTTTCTATTAGTAAGCATTTCAAAACAATGGTGACCATTTTAAAAATTCAAAAAATTCATTTAAATTCGTAGTATAGTATTATTTTTAAAAGTTACTGAACTCTTTTTAAATGTTTTAGGTTTTCATATTCGAAAATATATCTTAAATTTGTGAACTTTTTATAATTTGTTTGAACATTTTCAAAATTCGTTAATACTATCTAAAACTGAAGAAATTGTTTTTCGAAATATGTGAATAATTTTATTGCTCGTCACCCTTCTAATACCTTCGACCATTTCTTAAATCTCAATTTTTCACAATATGTGAAACTTTTTAAAATAAGTGAACATTTTTTAATAAAAAAACAGCCCTTGAAAAAATGAGCACAAATTGAAAAATAGCTGAAAAGCCTACTAAAACCTCCCACCCGAGGCGAGCATCAATATCTATCTCCATGCAACCGCTACACTTGATTTGCTTGATGCGCCATTAAATATTTCAGGCCCTGCGCATGTCAGGAGGCGCGCGTCCAATGTACGAAATTTAGTGTTTTCCAACTTCCTTAATCTATCTCTTTTATAAGTATTAGTGTATTTGGGTAAAAATACGATAATATTTCTCACGTGATTTTAGAAAATGGTTCATGCAGTTTTTCGAAAACAATCACATATTAAGTTTCACGCATTTAGAAGAACACTAATGCAATTTAAAAATTATTCGTTAATTTTTAATAAATGTTCATGACATTTAAAAATAGTTCATGACATATGTTCATAAGTTTCTAGAAACAAGTTGTACATTAAAAATATTCACACATTTAAAAAAGATATTCATGACATTTCAAGAAAAATGATCATGAAATATTATAATAATAGTTGTATATCATAATTTTAAAATATATTCACCCACTCAATTTTCTTTTTCATATATCACATATCGTGGGCATATCCTTTTTGCCGTTCTTTGCGGAAAATTGTCCACCGGTGCATAGAGCTAGTGACTTGCGCCAACTCAATTAGTGTTTGTTTGTTTCCTGGTTTAGAGCTGCTTTTTTTGTTCTAGGAAGATTTTACAAGGTTCTCACCCGGTTTTCCTTTCTATCTATTCTATTGTTTTCTTTTCTGGCTTTTATCTGTTTTCCTTTTGTAGGTTTTTATTTTCTACATATCTTTTTTATACTTTTTCATTTTTATTATTTTCCATCTGTCATTTACCTGTTTTTCTTTTCTTTTCTTCTTTTCTTTTAAGATGTTCCCCAAATTTAAAAGATGTTACAGTTGTTTGGAAATGTTTTATTTTTCTGAAATATGATCACAATTTCAAAAAATGTTATCACACTATTCATAAAGCGTTCACAAATTATGATTTTTTTCAAAAGTACATAATTTTTAAAAATATCATTCGAACATTGTTACTGTTTTTTTATGATAGTAACTAAAAAGCTGACTAAAAACTAGAGTAAACACAAAACATTAGAAAAGAAAAATAACCGTAAAGCAACACAATGATTCGCTGGCACAACTAATAACAGCAAAGCTAAGTGCAGTGAGGCCAACAATAGTCGAGATAAGCTTTGCGCCTCCTGACCGCATGTAGCTCGCGAACGGGGCTTGGGGCGCACCGCGCATTTTAGCGAGAACGTGTCGAATAGGAGGTCCTGAGAGCTCCAGATTCCCCGACCTGCCTGACAATTTGAAACAATCTCGATGGCCAGTCGTCTCTCTCGAGCCCACTTCTTTGACACAGTCCTAAACCCACTTGAGGAGAGCTTTTATTTGGCGCTCGCTGCAGCAAATAGTCGAGTTCGAGGAGGTGACCCATGTAACGCGCTTCCCCGCTGCACGTATTCCTTTTGGTTTTTTTTCTGACCGCGGTACTATAGTGGTACTGTAGACTGGGTACTGCAGCGACCCTGTTATCATAGCGGTCTGAATTTTTTATTCATTTTTTCTGAAAATATGATTTTATTTAATAAAGTGAATATTTTTTGAAAACGAACAAAATTTGTAATTTTTGAATATTTTTGAGAAATATGAAATTTTTCGAAATTTCTAATGTTTTAAAAAAATAGGAATAAATTTAGAGAAAAAGATTTTTTTTGGAATGGCCGATCAATTTTTGAAAACTTTTACTTCTTTAGAAATTCTAAACAATTTTTGAAACCACAATATTTTGGAATTTGAGAACAAACTTTGAAAACATATTTGTTTTTGAAATTTGAATTTTTTTAAAACGCAAACATTTTTTGAAAATCCTGAACATTTTTTGAAAATCCTGAACATTTTTTGAAATTAGCGATTTTTTAAGAAAATTCTGAACATTTTTAGCATTTTTTAATTTGTGAATTTTTTGAGTAAAAGGAAAAGAAAAGAAAAACTGTTTGGGAAGGTTCCCAATACCGGAGCCGGAAGCTCTTGTGCTGACCGCTGAAATGGCCGGCCCGCTTGGTCGCGTTGGTACGAGGTGGTGCGCGTTGCCGTCTCGCCGAGCGCAGGAACGAGTTGAAGAGGAGCTCGTCGAACACGGGAGCTTGGAGCATTGGCCATGGCCAAGGGGGCGGCATCGGCGGCGAACTAGAAAAAAGAAGGTTAATTCCGACCGAGTCTCACATTGGAGCACTGGCCATGCAGAGAGAGAAGGAACCATATGCAGCTTCGATTCCTGAACGCCAACATTCTGCTTTACGACCACGCACTTGTCCATGAGTGTTCTGACCTCTAACTCTCAACATTTCAGGAATACTTCGTAAGGGAGGTTACAGTTCGTTAATGTCAAAACCAGATTTTCCTTTATGATAAAACAAGCATCACTCAAGGAAAATCTGGTTTTGACATTAACGAATACTACTTGCTTCTCCCATGCCGTGGCTGAATACTCTGATTTCAACCGAACCTTGCGGAACTGAAGATTTTTTTGGTCTTGTTATATAAGCCTTCTGTTATGTTCGGTCCGTGCCTTTTTCTTTTTCTTCTGAACACTATCAGTCCATGCCTAGGCACAGCGTTCAGCCACGAGTACTCGGAGTGGTAGATGTTCTATTTCTGCTGCTAGCAGTGAGTTGACACTGGTAAACGAGTCAGCTCGACCACAACTTGAATATTGGTGGTTACCACAGTTTCAGAAACGAGATTTGGGGTGCAGTAGCCCAGTGGGAAGGTCGCAGCGGCGCATCCTGTTGTTTCTTTGGAACCAACAAACATGAAACGCTTAGCTTAGCCCTTATAATCGAAAAACGTTGAATGCTACAGTAGATACTAATTAAATCAGGAAACGAAAAGGTACTGAATTTCTGAAACTACCAATGTTCAGTTTAAGTGTTCATTTTCAGATCCTTGGCTCAAGACTCCGTTTTGAACCGAGCCTTGCAGGACAGGACGCCTGTTTTGTGCTTCGACGCCTCAGTAATGCATGGAGGTTCGTTTGGTAGAAGGCGGTGGAAAAACTGCAAAACTGAAGAAAAGCCTGCTGCAGTTATGTTCAGTCCTCGCCTAGAAACAGCGTTCTGCAAGGACTCGGAGTAGACGTCAGCTTGGCCATAACTTGAACTCCAGTTACATATTTTCATTAGTCGGTCTCTGCCATTGCATGTTTTCCCTGACAACTTACTCTACTGTTTTTCTTTCTTCATCACTGCTTTTCTTCATCAGGCTTAACCGGTGTTGCTGGAGAACAAAGGCAGGCCAAAAAGCCTCTGGCGCCCTGCAATCCATGTTTATCAACAGGTACTGCTGCTTTTGCCTAAGCCACTGCGGCAGGCAACAATATTGCTTTAGTTGCCACTCTCCGGGCAATTCACATTCACCATTATCAGGAGCACAGGAACCGTCCGCGGGCCTTCCCAGCTAGAGTACCAATCAAATATCAATGTAGCATCCATATATTTACCAACATCAAACAGTTCAGCTAGTATAATGTACTGTAATGCAAACAAACTGAAGCTGTTGACCAAGGTGCTCCTGAAATTCTGAACCAGCCATTTCCAGGCAACTACAGCCGGTTCAGTTAAGATGATTGCTAAAACATAAAAACCCTGCCTTCTCCAAACACTAGCTTATAAGATTCAAATAAATAGTTCAAATCATCCAGATACAGGCAAGAGAAACTTGGAAAAGGGAAACAACAACAAGCCTGTGAACAGAAGAAGAAAGTAGATTATGGGTTCGACGCGCATCAGGAAAACCCACTGTCTGCACTCGTACTCGAATACAAACTACGGGACGAAAAACCTGATGCACCAAACTACCCTATTACAAACACACAGTGTAACAAAAGGTTCTAGCTACAACACATGGCAATACATAAATACGGTGGCTGATCACATCACTTGCTCTTCTCGCTGCTGGGAGGAAAAGAGGGGCAGATCAGTAAATCACAGCATGTAGTGCAAAGGAATGAAGTAACCAGCGGGCCAAGATGTATACCTCTTACAACCCATCACCTGCCCTCTTCTCCTCTGCCCTCTTCTCGATCATCACTTCGAATGCTCTACTGAGATGGAGCTGAAGATTGTGACGGTTGGGATGCAAAGCGATTGATTTTTCAATGGAACCTTCCATAGTCTCCACCTCGTCCAGAGTTGCACGATAACAACCAATTTCCACCTCGACAACAGCAAGGCTTGAAAGATGCTCGAAGCCAATGCCAGCTTCGTCACTATTCCTTAACGGAACATGACGGGCACTCCAGGAAAGATGGAGCCATCGAAGTGCTGGCATAGCACCTGCTGCAAATTTTATACCCGTTGTTTCGGGTGCATTAATTGTGTAGTGGAACACCTCTAGCAGCTTGAATCCGTTCCTACTTACAGTCAGCACGCCAGACGACTCCCATACAACTAGCTTGAGATTGGCCAGAGAAGGCATACCCATAAGAATATGAAGACCTTCATCATCAAATTGTTCGACTTGGAAAGAAGCTGCAGCAGCTAATCTTGACCTAGCGCCCCGGCCGCCGCCCCCTCCCCCCCTCTCCTCCACCTCGTCGTCCCCGGAGACGTGCGCCGGCTAAGCCCGGGCGCCGCCGGTGATGGGGACGGTGGGGATCTAGGCTGCAGCCCCGCGGTCTGGAGGGACCGGCGGCGCGAGATCGCCCTTCGGTCTTCGTCTTTCCCGGCGGTTCGGCGCTGCTCCGGCGGCTTCGTGGGGAGGGCGGATCAGGAGGGGATGTGGCCATGGTGGATTGGTCGGCGGTGCCTCCGGTCAGATCAGATCTGGCTGGTGCCGCCGGCGGTGGTGGCCATCTCCTCCGTCGGAGGTGGTCGGCCTGAGGCTGGATGGTCAGATCTCGAGATCCGCCATCTAGTTCCGGCTGCGAGTCAAGAAGACATAGTTGCCGGTGAAAACCGAGCTGATGGCAGGCGATGGCGGCGTTCTGCGTCGTTACCTTGATGAAGGCATCGTCGTGTAACTACTATCGACCCACTCGTGCTGCTCCGGGGGAAACCCTAGAATCTGGTCTTCCAGATCGGACGATGGCGGTACTGCGGTGTCGTTTTCTCTCTTGGGAGCATCGTTTGTGGAGTAGAGCCGGAAGACAGAGGCAGGAGGTGGAGCGGCTTCGTCTTGCATGGAGCTTTCGGTGGAGATGTCAAGTCATGCCTAGCCGACAGGTGCTACGCTGTGTCATGCCTGGTCGGCAGGTGCTACGCACGACAGATCTTCCAGAATCTTCGCGCCTGGACGGACGAGCGCGGGGCGGTGGCGCCGTTGGGCGCCGTGGTGGCGTCGACGGATGGACGGACTGGCAAGGATGATGCGGATCTCTCTCCTGAAGATGGGTTAGCGGTTCAATGATGATGGCGGCGTCTAAAACGTGTGCATGTGGTGTACGCTTTAGGTCTGCTGCACCGGCTGTGGTTCCGATACGTTATGTGGATGGATCGGCAACGGCACCGGTTTTAGATATGGGGAGTGAGAGCACTCCACATTATCGAGTTTTGTAGGTGTGAGTGGTGGCTTCGGGTGGCTTGATGTATGTTCTTGTTAGACCTATGTTGAATAATAAATAAAGATGACCGTATGCATCGATTGATGCAGAGGCCGGGGGTCTTAACCTCCTTTTCCAAAAAAAAAAAATCAAATTGTTCGACTTCTATGTCTAATTGGAGGATGTTGGTTAGGCAGGCCATTCCCTTGGGAACCCTCATCATGGGGCACATTAGTACAAGATTTTGGAGGTGTGGAAAGGTGCAGCATGGATCCCTGAACAGATATTCTCCTATTTCTCCACGAGTATAAAGATATTGAAGGCTGTCATTGCCCAACCCCTTCAGAGATGACCTCAGTCTTTCTCTATGGTATTCAGTCCATGAACTAGTCATCGTAATCTTTCTCAATTTTATTAGATGTCCAAGCTCTTCCAAAAAATTCTCAGGGTTGTCAATTTGATGGATATGTGACACTTCCTCCAGTGCTCGCATGCTCCCAAACATATCAGCAGACAGCACACAGTCGCTGGAAACAAATAGGCGCACCAAATTTTGTAGTCGGGCTGTAGTTGATGGCAATTTTTCAATCTGAGACTCCCGCAAATCCAGAGACTCTAAGTTCTGTAGCTTTCCGATATCTTCAGGAAGCTCTGTGATTCCTCCAGACTTAATTCTCAAATACCTCAGTTGATAGAAACTTCCAATATTTCTTATATGCTTGTTTTCCCATGACCAACGGTCCCCACATATATCAAGCACACGCAAAGACTGAAAGTCCACAAGTGGGGGTATTTGCTTACTTTCTCCAAACACAATTAGTGAGCGAACATGTAACTTGCTTCTTGTGATGGCTTGCGTTGCCCCTTTATGTTCATGCCCACTAGATTGCAGGGAGATTCGATGGATCTTGCTTGGCAAAGAATTGCAGACACCATTTAAAATTGTGGCAAAATTCTCTTCATCTGACAGAGATATTATGAGGTCAAGCACCATATCATGAACCCGACAGTATTGCTCAAAACCACAATCTTCAAGATTAGCATAAACTAGCTGGATCATGCTTCTATTGACAAGTTCATTGAAACAACTCTTTGCTTCTTCATATAAATTTCCCCGTTTTGTCGCAAGGAATCCTTCGGCTATCCATTTCCATTTCAGTTCTTCACATGAGATTTCCGCATCCTCGGGATATATACATAAGTATAACAAACAAGTCTTCAAGTGGTGTGGAAGATCCCAGTAACTAAGTAACAATATATGTCGCATATCATTTCCATCACCATCACTCTCATATGAAAGACCAGCACCAATGGAATCTTGGAGTCTCTCCCATTCATCTGGGGTTTGAGTTTTATGGGATAGCAAACTCGCAATGGTAATTATAGCCAATGGCACACCACCACATTTTCTTAAGATCCTAGCTGAGACATCTTCTAGTTGAGTAGGGCAGGAGTTCTCCGAGTTGAAAATTCTCTTAAAGAACAATCTTCGGGAATCAACATCATTCAGAGGTGGCATTTGATAGAGCTGATCACCGGAGTTAGAACAACATGACTTAGCTACCTTGGTAATGCGTGTAGTTGCAATTATTCTACTACCATTATTATTATCAGGAAAAGCTGCTTTGAGAAATTTCCAGTCTTGTATTTTCCATACATCATCAATAACAAGAAAGTACCTGTATGCAATGTTACACTGTTAATAAATCTGACTAACAAAAAATATGTTGGTTGTGTCTGCAAAAAATTACTATCATCAAGTATGAATGAAGAAATTATACCTCTTTCCTGTCAAGATACTTTGGATCCGACGAATTAGTTGGTTTTTCTTCCACCTCTCTGACTGGATATCTCCATCGATTTGAGATAGGACATCTTTCAAGAGCGTCTCCAGATCAGGGGTGCGCGACACCGACACAGAAGCTCGGCACTCGAAGTGCTCTCCAATCTTGCGATAGCCCCCCAGCCCCCCACCTCCAACATTGGCCACCACTTTCAGCTCCAGGCTCTCCTCCGTCAGCAAAGAAACAACCTCATCTCTGCGGCCGTCAATTGCCACCAAATCTTTGGCCACCCCGTGGAACGCAGCCAGCCGGGGATCTATCGCCACGGTCGTCGTCGCGGTGTAGTTGTCGAGGTTCAGCCTCTGCCGCCGCTCACCCTCCTCGGCGACGCGGGCCTTGAGATCCTTGAGATCCTTGAACAGGGTCTTGAGCCGGCGCGCGGCCTTCTTGGGGAAGCTGCGCTTGGCGTCGCCGTCGCCGTCGCCAATGCGGAGCATGAAGTGGTCGATGCACTCCTCCATGTCGTAGCTGAGTTCGCGCATGCTGCCCTTCCAGTCCTTGGCCACCTCGTCGAGCCCCTCCATGTCCGCCAGCACGTTGACCAGGATCTGCATCCGGCGGAGCTCACGCTCGAGGAAGGCGATGTCCTTGCGCACCCGCTTGAGCATCTTGTACTCGTCGCCCAACAGGGTGGCGAGCTTGCCGATGACGGAGCCCAGCGCCCCCGTCCCGACCCCCACGCCCACCATCTCCCCCTTTCCCCCCTTGAGAAGAAGAGGAAGCTGCTAAACGACCGCCATGGTTTGGTCCGTGGTGTTCGATGGAGGAGCAGAGTAATGGTGGCGAGGAGAGCGAGGCGCTGGTGAGGCAATAATGGAGGAGCGTGGTGTGCTACTGCTGGACTGCTGCAGAGGAGACTTGACCTCTGCTTTGCACTGTATGCGCGTGAAACGGCAATGCCTCCGTTATGGGAAACGCTTGAAATCGGCAGGCCGGCGGAACGCTCGGCCGGTCACGCCCTCGCGTGACGTGTTGCACATGGCCACGCACCGCTCCCCACGTGCATCCTTATCTTTTCCCTTTACTTCTCATCCATTCATTCTTCTCCTCACCGCATTTTCTCTCACGCAGTTTCTTCCTCCTACTAAAAGGAGCTCTCGTCTCTGGCACGCTCTGGCCATTGCCCAACACCGCATCTCTCTCTCTCTCACACATTCTCTTGCCAGCAACGGAGGGGCTGAGGTATCATCGTCATAGCCGACACCATGGCCATCTAAATCCACGACGGGCAGGCCGCGCTACTACGTTTCCGGCTGAAGGGGCCCGGCCGGCGGCACCACCAACCCACGCTGCTGTCCTTCGGGATGCTACAAGCGGGTCGCGAGGGTGCTACAACTGCTGGCCACAGCTGCTACAACCGCCGGCCATGGATGCTGTAGCGGGGGCGGCGAGGCGGCATGGATGTGTGGCCGGAGATCGTGAGGCTGCGACCGCGTCTCCGTCGCCGGCAAGGACGCACGCCTCAGGTGAGAGCTGCAACCGACCCGCGCTGGTGCTACAACCAGTGTAGTGCGGTGTGGTACCGGCGACGTGCAAAGCTGCAATGGCGGGTGGCTAGGCGACGGTGGTTGTTGTGATGCCCAAAGTCCGGCGACGACGGTTGCTGCAACCGTGAGGCGGAGTTGCTGGGACCACCGTGCGGAGGTGCTACTACCGCCAGGCCGAGATGCTGGAATCATCGATGGCCTTTTTTGCATCCAGGAGACATCGATGCTACAACCTCTGTTTTTTCTTGCTGGCACCGGTGCTGATTTTTGCTGGAACCGGCTACCGATTTTGCTGGGGATCATCAATGGGTGTTTTTTTTGCTGGAACTGGTGTCTTATTTTTCTGGAACCGGTGGCTGATTTTGCTGCGATGGGGGCACAACAAAGTGCTGATTTGCCGGAGCGGCGACGGTGGATGTTACAATCGGCAGCAAGGGATGCTACAACCACAGTCCACAGAGCACAAAGCTGCAACCGCTATTGGTTTTTGCTACGACCAACGAAACTTTTTGTTACATCCATCCACGACGGAGTTGCGACCCGTGACGGCGGCGGTGACGCTTTTGCTGCAACCATGGTCGGGTTTTGCTACAACAAACGAAACGTTTTGCTACATCCATTCATGGTTGACTGGTGGCCGTTGTTTGCAGAACCCTGTGCGGCGAGCTCGACGGCGAGGGCGACGAGCGGCGCACCGGGTGCTGCAATCATGAGCGTCGATGGCAAGGAGTTGCAACCGGACAGCCGGGGAAATTGCATTCGGTTTTGACGGCAAAGCTAACCGAAATCGACGAGTGGGGAAGGTTTCTTCGGCGAGAAACGGAGGGCAGCGCTGCGAGGCGGCGAGGTGTGACCGGCCGGCGGCCTCGCCGTAGCCGCGCACATGGACAGAGCCGCGTCGTTCAGTGACGGGTGCGAGCGCCCGTGGCCGTTATCCTGTAGAAGAGACGAAGTCGCGTGTTGTATAGCGGCCGTTATCCTGTAGAAGAGACGAAGTCGCGTGTTGTATAGCGATCAGGCGGCTTGGACGTATTCCATCAGGTGGTTATCTAACGGCCATCAGCGCTCTAATCTAAAGGTTTAAAACGGACCGGCCGAATCTTTCCGCCGGCGCTCCGGCGCCTAGCGGTCGCCCTCCGTTATTGCTACGAAGCTTCCTCGGAAGCTCATCGTTTGAGGCTGCCAAGTAGGTCCCATCACATCAATAAAAGAGCATTTTATCGTGAAGACTTGACCTCTGCTTTGCACTCTATGCGCGTGAAACGGGCGTGCCTCCGTTATTGCTACGAAGCTCCGCGGAAGCCCATCGTTTGAGGCTGCCAAGTAGGTCCCATCAGATAAATAAAAGAGTATTTTTCGTAAAGAAAACCTTTTATTAGACTATTATATCTTTACCTAATAATAAAGCACGGAGTGCTTCTGCGCGCATACCCGTCGTGGCGTTTTTACAAAAAGGTCCCTATGGTTTTTGATAATTGAACTCGCAGTCCAGAAAAACGTTTAGTTCCAGATTTTTGTCTGTCCACGTGTGAGCCGCTTGCTCTATCTCCTTCACTGGTCCGACCCCCTCACTGCCGTCCGCGCCCGTCTGCGCATTGAATAGTCCCACCGTGCCCCCGTACAACAAACTCCACCGGTTTATATACTTTTGCAGATTGGCTGTCAACAAGCCAAGCAACAAGAGCTCGATGAGATTGAACGGAACGGCGATGATTGAGCAGGAAGGAGGGCAGCTGGGAGAGAAGGAGTAGCGGCAGGGATTGATGGGGTCGAGGGTGAGGGCGTTCCCCGGCGGGGACAGGTGCGAGGCGAGGGGAGGAGGAGGTTGACCGGATCTGGTCGCCAAGGGAGCTCCGGCGGCGGACTGCGGGCAGGCACGGGGGCGAAGACTTGGCGAGGTCCGACGGCCATGTTGCTCCGTTCCTCTTGAGGCGGATCAGAGGGAGGTGAGAGAGGAAAACGACAAGAGAAAACGGAGTGAGGAGATCACGGGGTTTGCGGCGACATGGACGCGGGGGCGACGGCTGCAGGTGCGACAGGGGAGCATAGGGGCGCGACGCCATGGCGTTCGCAAGCTTGCAACGACGGCGGCCTTGAGCAGGCCGGGGCCGGCCCGCCATGGCTGTGCACAGCGGGGGATCCGCCGGCGTGCGGGGGGTGCGTGGAGGGGAGGATCCCGGCGGTGGTCGCCGTAGCAGCAAAACACACACACGCCGACGCTGCCAGAACCTCCCTCGCGACCACCGCGGCCGGCACACTCAAGGATGGAGTGCATCGTCGGCGCAGCACGGGCGGCTGTTGTGTGGGGAGCACGGCCAGGCGTAGGATGTGGGAACTGGGGGGCAGGGCGACGCCAAGCTATTCGCGGGCGCGCTGGATAGAGAAGAGGAGGAGGAACAGCGGCGCGGGAGGAGGAAGATGGAGGCGGAGGAATGGAGATGTTGTGGATAAGGAAGGGGCACGCAGTGGGCGGCTCGGTGGGGATTTAGTGCCTGTTGCTTTTTTTTTAAGTTGCTAGATGTACACCGACTGGAAGCTGCTGGATGCACCGATTACAATTTTTTCGGTGCTCATCCGTTGGATTTATGTATGTTCATGGCGTTCCAACAAATGTTTAGCTGCTAGGTGTCCCCTCCTCACATTGGCCCACTGTGATTATTTGACTGTACCGCCTTACACTCTGATGGCAACAGTTTCAACTTAGTAAGCCATATGCTGATATTCCTGTGACTGTGATCTCAGAAATAAAAGTTCATAGGAAAGGAGCAGAAATCTTCACTGAACATAGAGTTGTGTTGTACCTGTACTGAGAAAAGTTTGTACAGTATGAAAATATGTTTCGAGATGAAACAAATTATGATTATTAGTCATGGCAGTTGTAGGCACAGCTAGAGTTAACTAGGTGTTGTAATGCTGCACTAAGGATGGACCTTAGTCGGAGAAATAAAAAAATCTGCGGCCCTCCATGGGATAATATATCGACATGTTCCCATTGTACTTTGCATAATTGTTCTTGGAAGCGTACCGAGCAGGAGCAGGCCATATATTCAACAAAGCTCTGAAACGATGCACTCTGTCTTTTCTTGAACACGCACCTGGTACATGTCAAAACCATTTTCTGTAATCGTGGAACCGAGTTTGGAGCTGAAATGTTCCCACATACAGAAAAAAGGCAGAATTGAATTTATGGGCTTGTAACTATGAGCCTTCTTCTGTATATAGATGTACACTACACACAAAGAGTCACAGACTATACAATTTGTTAGAAGACAATTCTTCTACTCACTTTGCACCTCACCGTTTTTTAGGAAGATTGTAATCTGTATTGATCTTTTGCACACATCATAATTTTTTGTATTGACCAGATAAATTTAAAGAGCGATTGAATTTTGACTTGTACATTTTCTTATGAATAGACGATTCTCGAAAACACTAAACTTTTCTTTCTACCAAAAATCCTAAAGAGATGGAATTGAATGGAGCAAAGACAATAAGCTGCTAAGGACTCAGCAGAGCCAGGCGAAGGAGAAAGGAATCAGGAAAAAGTTGAGAACCACATATAAGCTTTAGATTAACTATCCAAAACCGGTATCATGTTTCGAATAATTGATGTGGGTGTCTATTGGCTAGAGGAGTGCAATATGTTTTTCTCCCGTTGCAACGCACGGGCATATTTTCACGAATTCGTCAGTGGAAAACTGGAGTCTTGGCGTAGCCGGTGTTGGAGCTGATGATCGAACGAGGAGTCACGCATCAGCATCTAGATTCATCCCCTAACGATTTATCCACCATTCTCTCCATCCTCTACTCCCGGCCCCGATTGAGGTGAAGGTCTTCGGGGAGGGCGGTGAAGTCACGCTAACGACGTTGGTGCTGGTGCATGTGTACTGGGTGGCCTAGCCGAAGTGGCAGCCAGAGGAGGCAGTAACAACATGCTTAACAATGAATCATGTCATGGCAGATGGCTGGTTTTGTGACACTCTCCTACTATACCAAAAGAAGTTACTTTGTACGCCTCCACGATGTAGATTTTCTCTCCCGTTGCAACGCACGGGCATATTTTGCTAGTCAATATAAAAGAGTTCATTCCTCTTTCCATCTCCTCTCTTGATATTTGTGACACAATTTACCCCCTAATTTCCATTCAAACACTTTCTGCTCCCAAGCTTAAATTATGTGAATCATTTTCCCCCTTATGTGTGTGCAAATGGCTATGTGCATCTTTGTGATGCAGATGTTGTATACTCCTCTTTTTCAAAAAAAAAATGTGTGGCAAATTTTACGCCCAATATGAAAATCCACCGGGATTAGCTCGAAAGCAGTGCCATATTTCATGGCAGAGAGACTTGTAGAAGCTGCCATATTGAGCCATTTTTTGAACTAGATGACCTGTTGCGGTAACGACCAAATTCAACCCAAACGTTAGGTGAACTATATGAAACTTTTTTTGACTCCTTTGAAAGTATGAATGAATATTTCTCAAAGCGCTCTTATGACATGGCAATGTACAATACCATGTTAGTTCAATTTTAGGTGCTATGTTTTCATTGTGCTTGTATTAAGTTAACATGTTTTTTGGGATGTATGCATTTATCTATTCTAGACAACGTGTCCATGGACAGCAAGCAGGGCGCCGACCATCCAATTGGAGTCACAAAATAAAAGCAGACACTAAATTTCATTGATATTTTAAAATAATTTTTGCATAGAAAAGACCTAAAATAACTAATAATAAATCCTACTCTACTCCTCCCCGTGGTTTTCGTGGCGTTGTGTCCTCACGACATGCTGCTAGTTCTTACACTATTAGTGTTGCACATGTTTTTCAAGCGCTGCTGGTAGTCGTGGCAGAACAGCTCCCTCGATGTACATCACTCGCGGCGTGCATATTTCTTGGATGCCGCTAGTAGTATAACAATAGTAACATACAAGTTTCGGTTGAACGCCGCTAGTAGTTGGCCAAGTTTCGGCTGAACGCCGCTAGTAGTTGGCCAAGTTAGCGGTGGTGTGCATGTTTTGCTAAACGTGGCTAGTACCAAAATCATATAAGGGGTTCCTGCACTAGTGGTATGTGTCTATGAGCACGTGTAGAGGATGCCTCTTGCATGAGAGTTCATTCTCCTTACTTTTTCCTGCCTCTCTCTTCCACATAAGCAAAAATCTCACGTAAGCGGGCTATAAGACTACTATTACACTTGCTCTATAGGGTGCTGCCAATGTATTTGCTCTTAATGCATTATCCAAGGTGGTGGAAAAAATAGAGACAACCACCCCAATGCAATATTTCTTAGGTGTTGTATCTAAGTGCGTTGTATTTAATTGGTTTATGGATCATATTTGCATCTCAACTTTGTGTAGGGGAACGCGACAGAAAACAAAAAATTTCCGCACTACGAACATGCCCAGGATCACTATGGAGATGCATACAAGGTTTTTGATCTCATCATTACCGACTCGTAGCGCAGCGGAAGTAGAGTCGATGAAGATCGTCGGTGCAGATCCCCGCAGCTAGGATTTACAACCTCCCAACCGCGAGGATGTACTCCCTCATCTGCCCCTCGTCTGCCCCACGGACAGTCCCTCGGACAACCCTCCGGGAGGCGGTCGGACAGTCCCCCGGACGATGTCACGGACAGCCCTTCGGGAGGACCCTCGAAACTCGGACGGTAACTCGGACAGCTCTTCGGGAGGACCCTCGAACAGCCCCTCGGGCAAAATATTGAATCTACGACCTCTCTACGGGGTTGCACACATACGGTGTCATCTATCCGGCAGGGCTTCGCCGTCCAGAACTAGTTCCCACCGGAACCAGACAGCCTTTCGGCTCTACGAAACTATTTCGCTGGGAGGGAGAGAGAAAGTCAGATCATGCATGGCATGTGTATGTCAGAAAGAGTGAGTGTGGAGAGCTCCTCTCCACCTCTATTTATAGGAAAACCAAGGGGTAGGGTGGCACTTGAAAAACCCAAAATGCCCATGCTTTATGTCCCACATAAAGGGCAAGATGGGGAGGCTTCCAAATAGTGTTGCCTGCATCACCATGCCTGCATCATCCCCTAATAGTGTTTCCACTATTTACAATAGTGTTTCCACTATATACATAGAGTGTTTCCACTATTCAGAATAATGTTTCCGCTATTCATGAAAACATTTTACCGCGCCCGTTTAATCCGAAAATATTTCTGTAGGTCCAGAACATTTCCAGTACCCCCTAAAATAATTCTGGACGCGTTCCGAAACATTTTCGGATCAATGATTTTCATCAGCGAAAAGCTACCACAGCGATTCCGGCAGCTCCGGAACATTTTCGGTTTTTCTCTCCGGAAAAATTCCAGAAGTTCGCAGAACAGTTCTGGCACCCTCCAAAAAGTTCCAGGCGTGTTTCGAAACCATTTTGACTTAATGGTATACTCCAAAACAACTTTTCGGTTTTACCGAAACTATTCCTGTGTTCTCTCTCCGGAACTCTTCCATTGTCTCCGAAACTTTTTCGGTGACTTTCTCTCAGACTCCCTGTCTAGTATTCAGCAGATAGATGACCCTTAAGCGTGTGACCCTATAGGTTCGGTGAAGTATAGACATGACCGGAACACTTTCCGATCAATGATCAACATCGGAGCCATGGACACCCATATTGACCCCTATACCCATACGAATAAATATTCGAGTGAACCTCCAGTTGCCGTGTGCTATTCCTGTTGCTTCGCGATATGTTACAAACACCCGAGGTGAGATTTATCGGCATCCTCGTGAATCAACACCTGTCCACTATGCTAGTTGCCTCGTTACCGGTTTTGTTCTCTTTTCTCGTTTCCGTGTTCTAGCATCCCTGTGATCAAATCACATTGTGTCTGGCCAGACGATGATGGATACCGTAACACCGAGAGGGCCCAGAGAATATCTCTCCATCGTCGGAGGAGCAAATCCCAATCTTGAGCTATCAAGTCCCTTGTCATACTTTCCCATGAACCCGTAAGCCGCCGTAATAGCCACCCAGTTAGGGATGACGTTTAACAAACCCCAAAGTTCATGAAGCAAGCATGAAGAAACTCGATACACTCATGGTTTAAGGAATTATGCAAACGTTAATTTTCTCTGTGTTATTAACCATTAACTTGTGACGAATGTATCTCATAGCATAACATAAAATCGGGCCGATTCAACACAAGTGTTCTCCTAACATTGTGTCCTCAAAGTTGCTGGCATAGTCATGCCCATGATCAGGAAAACAAAACCATCATGCAACACTTGAGCTAGTCTTAGAGGCCAGACTAGGAATACATTTTACCGTTTATTATTCCACACGTGCATATGAATTTTCCTCCGAGCCTCGTGGTTATTGCAGACTCGAGAACCATAGTAGTTATAGCACGTAATATAAACATAATTACGAACATGGAGATAAATAATAACATTTATTATTGCCTCTAGGGCATATCTCCTACACTTTGTGGTCTAGTTGTGGAGAGAAGGTAAAAACAGAAACATAGAAAGATAAGCCACACCAAATCAGGACAGTAATTACACTGGATGTGGAAGCAAAATAAGAGTCATATCTCCACTAACATAGAACTCCCCTCCTTTCCTTCTTTAATTACTGTGACACCTCAACATTTTGCCTATGAAACTGTGGTAAGAGACAAGTATTGGGAGTGCCCTACTTTAGGAGTAGGAAGTTGTTTGTTTGTGTTCTTATTGGTTGTCAGGGTTTGTCTCTATTGATATGGAGGATCCAAAGAGATAAGGGCCTCTTTGTATTGCAGGATTATGAAAACGTAGGAATAGGAAAAACATAGGATCGAGATGTCACATACTCTAAAATCCTACCAAATTTTAAATACAAGAATCCTGCAATGAGTGCCTTTGGATGATGCACAGGAAGGAAACACAAGAATTTTATAGGATTGAGGAGATAGAGTTAAGATGCATTGAACTGTTGAAAGGAAAAATAAAAAGAGAGTTTTGAGCTCATATTGGAATACCTGGATTGAGAGGCATCAGAATGTATTCCATAGAAATTAGGTAAACCCCTATCCTATGATCCAAAGGGCTTCATAGGAAAACAAAATCTTACTAGGGTGGGATAGCTCTCGTAGGACCTTATCCTATACTAACTGCTAAGCTGCAAGTTAAGAATTAGACTTTTACCAATAAATTGTATAACCATATTTAAAAGGTTGGATTGTTTGCCTAGAGAAAATAAATTATCCTATGTTGTCTTTCCCAGCCCCCCACCACCAACAATGGCCACCACTTTCAGCTCCACGCTCTCTTCGGTCAACAAAGAGATAACCTCATCCCTTCGGCCATCAATGGTCACCATGCCCCTGTCCACCCCGTGAAACGCAGCGAGCCGGGGATCTATCGCCACGATCGTCGTTGGGGTGTAGTTGTCGAGGTTCAGCCTCTGCCACCGCTCACCCTCCTCGGCGACGCGGGCCTTGAGCTCCTTGATCTGTGCCGATGCCATGGCGCGCGAACAAGGTCTTGAGCCGGCGCGCGGCCTTCTTGGGGAAGCTGGGCTCGCCGTCGCCATCGCCGATGCGGAGCATGAAGCGGTCGATGCACTCCTCCATGTTGTAGCTGGGCTGAGGTTGCGCATGCTGCCCTTCCAGTCCTTGGCCACCTCGTCGAGCCCCTCCATGTCCGCCAGCACGTTGATCAGGATCTGCATCCGGTGGAGCTCGCGCTCGAGGAAGGGGATGTCCTCTTGAGCATCTTGTACTCGTCGCCGAGCAGGGTGGCGAGCTTGCCGATGACGGAGCCCAGCGTCCCCATCCCGACCCCCACGCCCACCATCTTGCTCTTCTTGCCCCCCTCTCGTTTCTTGAGAAGACGAAGCCGCTACAAGAGCGCCATGGCTGGTGGTTCTTGGCGGAGTGAGTAAATGGTGGTGAGCAGAGCAAGGCGGGTGGAGTGAGTAATGGTGGTGAGCAGAGCAGGGCGCGAGTCAGATAATAATGGAGGAGCATGGTGTGTTTACTGCTTGCTGCAACCACCAGCTCTAGCCGCTTTGATGATGAGCGTGTGAACGGGTGTTGCCCTCCGTTATTGCAAACCAAGGTAGGTCCGTCCGACTGACTCAAGCCAAGCAAACCAAGGTCCCAACCTTCATATGCTCCCATGTTTAAAAAATCAAATTTAAATGTGTCAAAAATTGTTAATTTTTTTGAATGTTCTCAAGAAATTTGGAACATTCAATTTGAGTTCCATCGCCGTCCAGCCCGTGTCATGAGCGCCTCCATCGCTTTTCCGCCGCTGTCCTAGAACACATGTGGGTTGCTTGAGAGGAGAGTACTTTCATCCTACGCCTCCCATAAATTTATAAACCTTAGGCATCCACTTGAGTGATACTATTGTTGTTAACAAACAAACCTTTGCGCTTCTAGCTGTAGCATGTGTCTACAAGACTAGAAGTGTGTAGCAGACATCATCTACCAAATTATGTATTGCCTTTGTACTATCACTTGAAGGGGAATCTCATGGTTGGTAATTAAAGTAAAATGACAGTAGCAATACTTGTTTCATATATTGTTGTAATGTATGTGATGAATGTGTTGTGTACTAAGGTCTCAACTTTGATAAATAATTTGTTTTACAAGATCGATCTTGATCCTAGAGTGACAAACTGTTGGCCAACTGCCGGTTAAGAAGAACACGACACAGTTATGTGGGGCTCCACACAACCTATATACTAGTATTTCAGGGTTATGGTATGTGTATAACAAACTTCATGTTAAAGGAACAACAAAGCAAGCAAGGGAACCTTGCGATGGCATCACACGATGGTGCAAGCGTTCGGGTTCTCATCGCTGAATTCATCTGTCGACAACAACTGCACGGGAGGGTAGTGATACACCTGCACTGGAGAGTAGGGGTACACCTGCGCCGAAGGGTAGGGGTTCACATAGTCAACATAGTACCGAACGGGAGGCCAGGAGTCATACTGCTTGAGTTCGCTGACATCACCGTCATCATTGGCTTTGTTCTCATCCTCATCTGGCTTCTCCCCCTTCAATGTTTTCTCCTCCTCGACGATGACGGTCGCCCTTCTTGTCTTCTTTTGGACGTTTTCAACAAGCATAGCTGGACCCATAACACCTTTTACGTTCACCTGGTCATTGGGGAGATCCGTCTGGACGGACTCGATGCCTTCTATCTTGCTTATTTGCTTCTCTAGAAACTGTACGCATGTGCGACAGTGCATTTTCACCTTTAGGATGGCCATGATTGTTGTCGGTGGCTGCAAAATTTAATTCAATCATGTCCACATATTTTGTTTTGGATCACACGACTCAGCAATTTTTACTACGTCATAACAAAGTTACCTCTTCTTTCTTCTCCTCCTCCGTAGGTGGCAGTGGAGTCTGCTCTCTCTTCTCCTCCTCTGCGGGTGGTGGAGGAAGAGGGGAGATCAACTCAACCATTTTCTTTGTTTTCCTTTGAACTCTCTCGCAGACCTTGGCGGGATCTAAGGTCCTGTTCTTCACCACCACTGTCTTTGATCGGCTATTGGCCGTCACGTTCTCAACTCCTGTTTGCAAATATTGTTGCCTCCAGATGTTATGTGTCTCTCTAAACAAATATTGGATTGCAAGCACGGGTATGAAAATATTGCATACCTTCAAATCTGAGGAGGGATTTCTCAACCTTCTTCGCGCAACCTTGGCAGTCCATGTCTACCTCAAGCACAATATCTTGAGGCTCCTCCGCGGCCTCCTCCTTCTCAGACTCCTTTTGTTCCTTTGGGCCAACAAAGAGGAAACATTGCTAGTTAGCACGATCGAGATGAAATCAGGAAACGAAATGCTACCGCAACCATTGTATACATTTTTCAGTTTAAGCGTACATTTTCAGAGTAATGCTGGTGTTCATATTGCTCAAAATCTTATTTTTTAGATTAACAAGTATCTTTTTTTCTCTCAAAAAATATCATTTTTCTGCGGTAGCTTAGGAAAAGTTTTGATTTACAGTGGAGACAAATTAAATCATGAAACAAAATGCTGAAAGTATTATACAATGTTCAGTTCAAGTGTAAAATTTCAGATTAATGTCCGAGTTTTAATCACTCAAATATTTTTTTATAGTTAAAAAAATACTTACTTCTCCCATTCCTTGGCTGAAGACTCTACTTTTAACCGACCACTCAAGAAGGAGGAAAAGGCTTGCGTCTATTCCGTGCTTCGACGCCTTCTACCTCTCCTCTTTGGTTCCGTCGCCCCTGGGTTCACGACGACACATCCATTGGCGGTTTATATAGGCGGCCAAAGCAAATTCTGCCGTTCTCAAGTCGTCTGTAGCCATGGATGAGAATTTGCATCATGTCAGCTTTCGGAATCCACATCTCAATAGGACATTATTCTTCCTTTAACAAAAAGCAAGCAAAAGTGACATTATTCCGTCATTCCTGTGGCGTGCAGTAACTAATGCTTAAAAAAAATCAGGCACCTCTCCGTCATACTTTGCCTGTGCTCGTCTTTTATGTGCATGTATTTCTAGATTCCTTCCAGAAAGTAATATATCTCTGGATTTCCTGCAGAAAGCAAGGATTCTGGGTCGCAAGGGTCACCGTCCCACAACCGGCCAACTCCAAACTGATGTGCATATACCAACTAAAAGAGTCCTTTCGTGGGGATGCGAATTTGGTGCTCTCGAGTACGCGCGCACCCTATATGCGCCAAATAATTTCGAAATAAAAATGTCAAAAAAATTCAAATCTTATTTGGAATCAAATATGATCAACCATTGTACTCAGGTAAGAAATTTGGCCAAAGAATGATTCCCATAGACTTCAGGGTAAAAAAACAAATCTATGACAACAATATAGCATGAATAACTCTTGTATATAGTGTTGTTTGCCGAATCTTTGACCCAAGATGAAATGAAATGACTTCTCTGACGAATCTTTTTATACGAGTGCAATGCTTGACCATGTTTGATTCCAATAAAGATTCAGAATTTTTTTACTTTTTATGAATTACTAAATTATTTTTGCATATAGGGTGTGCATGTACCCGAGAGCACCAATGTATTTCTCCCTTTTGTGGTCTTTTTAATAGTAGACAGCAAATACGTCAGCGTCCTTAGGGTATGAACAGTGGATGCATCATGTTGGTGATGCCTCATGCTCCACGTAGATGAAGCAACTAGGTCTCCTCCTATCTCTTTCTAATTTCTTTTCATCATCCATGGCCGGTCACCCACTCTCATCTTCATGCATTTCATCATCTTCTACCGATTCACTCCCCTTTTGTTTCTCTCTCTTCGTTGTTTCCCTTTTCTTCATATTTTGCCATGGAAAAAGCGGGTTCCCTCTAAAAGCAGCCGATTAAGCTCATTTTGACCACTTTGGCTGATGTGGCAGGCTGGGGCAGCTGTCCAGATGGAGCATTGGTCATGCCCTTATGTGTTTGTTGTTGAACTCTTATCTCTACATTCTAATTGGTCGGCTAACTAAAAGGGGGAGCTCTTATATATCTCAGCCTTGTGTTGTTTTCTCTCTCTGCCTTTGTTACCGAGATGGCGGCCCCTGCGGCCCTGAATGTGGGCATGTGATTGGAACTGGCATAGTTGCCGACAAATTCAAACCATGCACTGGAACACCACATCCCCTGGATAGAAACCAATGTTTTGTAATGTCTCTCAAACATGTTATATGTCTAAGCATGGAGGTGCAACTCAGCTTTCATTTTAACATTTATGCTTGTTTTAGTGCATTAATTCGATATTGAAGCCATGAAAGTTTATCTGCATTTTTTCTTTTTAGATTGCATAGTTTTTGGTTAAAGCTCACTCTTCATTTGAATCATGTGCTCTGGAGCTTGTGCATGTCCTTGAAATAGCAACACAGTAGGTTTTGGTTTATTTTTGGAAATACGGTGAAAATTTCAAATTCATGGAAATTTTCTAAAATTTGGGAACATTTAAAAATTGATGATCATTTCCTGAAATTCAGAATTAATTTTGAAATCCAAGAACATTTTCTAAATTCACAAAAAAGTTAATAAAATTTTATTAATAGAATTGAACATTTTTATTTCTCAATTGTTTTCCGATTCATGAAATTATTTCAAAAATTTTGATTTTTTTTCATAATTCTATGAAAAATAATAATGAAATAAAACAAGGCGCTCCACTCCTGCACATGGGCTGGCCCAAAGCGCGCGGGGGTGCGCGATTGGTCTATTCCCACTGCAACGCGCGGCGCAATAAGAGGGCTCCTCACTACAAGAAATATGCTAACTTGCGACCATCAATATTGGTCATTGAGTGGTCATTGTTTTCCATTTGCGACCTTTTTGTGACCAAAAACAGTTAGTCAAAAGCTGATCGTCTTTCATGAAACTTAACGACCTTCTTTGTGACATGGTCGTAGAAGGCAACGACCAAAATAAAAAGTCGTTGGTTCTACGACCAATTGTTTTGGCCGCTGGCAGTCTACCCAGGCCACGTCGGATCCAACGTGGCAAGCTAACGTGGCAAAATTGCGACCAATTGAATTGGTCATTGATAAGAATCAGCCCGGTCCAATTTGGTGTTTTACATGGGCCGAGCCCAACAATTCAGCCTTTTTATATTTTTTTTCCTATTAATTTTGGTCAGCTACATGGGCTTGGCCCATTAATTCGGCCTTTTTGCTTTCTGAGATGCAGCCTTTTCACATTCTATATAATTTCTATTTTCGGCTTTTCTTTGTTTTTTTTGTTACATTCAATTTTTAGATTATTGTAGTCAACTGGGTGCACATTGGCAGATTCTTCAAGGCGCTGGGACTCAATCATCAAGTTCTAATTTTTCATAGCTTGTAACTCACGGATATACCAATCAGAGAACACATTTAAAATATATTCAAATAACAGCCAAACTGAGTTTATTACAATATTCCACACAATCACAATATAACCATACATTATTCCACCAATCACAATATAGCACTCTACAGATAAAACGCTCAACAATATAGCACTCTATAATCAGGGCCCAGCCAAGCCTACTACCATGCATGAGGCCACAACCAGCCCAATAGCATCACCACCGTCGGAGCCCTGACCAACGTCCAGAACAAGCTCCCTGCAAATTGCATTTAGTGTCAAAGCATCAATAGATGGAGTTGCAAAGTGAATATCTTAGGGGAAGCTACACTTGGCATATACACGGGCAGAGCGGGTTTAAATAACCAAGTCATGTTTAAAAGAGTTAACTGAAGGAGTACAATTAGCGTGTAACCTGGAAAACATATAGCTAGTACAGACAAATACATGTCATCACATAGAAGCCAAATACTATTAACTGATAATTAGTAGACAGACAAGTTTCAGCTACGTAATGGCTACCACAAGCAAAAGTGACAACACAAAGAAAAGGGGGACTAGGAGGCAGTAAGGAGAAGCAATCCACAATAAGAAATTATGTAAATAACACATTGAAAATGGAAACAGAAGAAGATTGCCTATCTGTGTGTGTGTGTTGTACATAGCTTATTTCTTTAGCCAACAGAATTTATAAAGAAGATTTTTTTGCAATACAATTATGTTATACATATGAATGTCACCCAAGTAATTTGAGATGGAAACAAGTACAGCTAACAATCTAACATGTGTAGTAGCACCAGCAAAAGAGCAAGACACGGAAGAATTTACAAGAACAGCACACTGGAAAGAACTTGGGAGTCCAGTTACATGTACATGAGGTGCTGCTGCTAGTATATATAGAACCAATCAAGCTGCTGGTGTACACGGGGTGCTTGAGCTCCTGCTGCTTAGTACGTATACATGGTAGAATCCTGCTGCTAGTGTTCTAAACCAACAACGCGTGCTATAGGAGCAGAAAAGAGGGAGCTAGGGGTAGGAGATGGAGCCAACTCACAAGAGAACTTGTGGTCGCCGCCATACACAGCCGCCATAACGCCGGTCACCTCGTTGATCTTGTCCTTGAAGTTCTCTAACTCCAGGTTGTTGCACTGCAGCTCGGTATTTGCTCAACCGTGTGTGTACATGCATCAGGGCATACATAAAATATTCAAGTCAATATTCTCAGCTAACTGTGATGTAATGAAAATAATTACTTAAGGACTTGGGGTAAAAATTGATTTTAGACATCAAAATTTGCAGCGCTCATTTCAACCATGTTCAGATAAACTTGAGGTAAATTAGCAGTAAGGATATTAGTTACAAGCTAGGTGAAACACAAGCGAAGTCCTATTGTATTTATGGATCCCAACTTGTTTAAACTAGAGCAGATCGTTCAACTTGTACAATCTAGCAGTCTAAAAAGAGAGAAATATGTTCATTCTCAGTTACACATTAATTAGGATAGAAATGAAAGACACTAATGTAAGCAAGAACTTACAACAAAGTATACATTAAATATATTGTAGCATCTCTAGCACTGTTGTTGTTTGCATATTAAAACCAATGGTTGACAGCTATGGATCATCACTGATAAATTTGCATCTGATGCTACCACTTAATTTCAGCACATGACAATGATTACCCATCAAATTCACAGTAGATAATATAGACAAATAACCACCATCCCATCAAATTCACAGTACATTGTATAGACAAATATACATGATCACGGGTCCTGAATCACACCGGCATCACACATGAGGCAATTTATCTCTGTAATTTGTGCCTCCACCTTTGAAACCCTGATCAACTCATAATCCATGAGATCTACAAAAAGCACCAAATGTACTAGTGCCAAGGTCCAAGGTGCTAATTGTTTGCTCGCTTTAGCAACTGGTATTCGAAAGATCAAGAGCTGGAAGAGAGGAACTCTGAAGGTGGAAGGGGCCTGACCTGGCTGAGGGCACAGTGGAAGACGAGGGTCTCCTTGCCCCTGGTCGCCTCGGCGATCTCCGGCAGCCGGTCCGCGAAGCCATCGCTGGCGTAGTGGTCCGACCCGGCGATGTGCGCGTCGCAGATCCTCTCCTCGTCCCTGCGGAGACCCCAACCAACCACCCCGTTAGCCTCTTCTCGCTCGTGCTCCCTGGCGCAGTTACAGAGATGGGGCGGATCGGTGCGTGCTTACCTGACGTCGATGATGGCGACGCGGGGTCGCGGACCATGGACACGAGCTGCGCCGCTGTCACGTACGACACGCCCTTCCTCGCCATCGTCTCCGGCCGCCATGGGGTGCAGGGTCGGGGCCCGCACGGTGGTGGCACCCTGATCGGAGGGGCGGCGGACTGGTGGAGGTCGGATCCGGTGACGCAGGAGGCCATGGCTCGCAGCTCCACCCGCAGCGAGACGAAGTAGGGGCGCGGCACGACACTACAGCAGTGGTTGCGGCGGCTCGACGCACTCAGGGGAGGCTGGATCTGGCGGAGCGGAGGACCTCGGGCATGGGGGAGGCCATGGACGGCGGCGAGCTCCGCCGGAGGGAGGTGGCGGCGGCGATCTGGAATGGAGGAGGCGAGCTCTCGCTCTCTCTCGATCTGGAAGGGTTCGAGTGGTTCGGTGGGTGGGAGCGGCGGGGAGAGGACTGGATCGAGATCGGGATCGGGAGGGGAGAGGGGATCGGGATCGATGGGCGCGTCGCGGAAGGAGGCCGGGGACGGGGAGGAGGTGGCGGCGGCGGCGAGGAGAAGGAGTCCGATGGGAGGAGACAGGCGGCGGCGGGTGTGTTCTCGGGGAGAGGGGGAGAGAGATCTAGATGGAGCGAGGAGAGGGGGCTGCTAGGGTTTGGGTTGGGGGAGAGAGACCTGAGAGGTGAGTGAGAGACGTTGGATCCATCGAGTGTGGACGGTTCAGATCGGCTACATTGGAGTGATCCGTGGGAAGAGCCCTGATTGGTTCAGAAAATTTATGATTTAAAATAGTTTCTAAGTACTAAAACTAGGAGGTTTTGTGAAGCAGCTATCAAAAATATTTTGCAAAATGGCACAACTAAATTTATCACTCAAGTTAGACCACATTTTATGGATGATCACAAATTTGCATGCATTTTTTATCTTTCTAGCTTTTTTTAATCATTTTTCGAGTGCCCAAAATGAGTTTTTTTGTGAAGGACCTACCATATATTTGTTGCAAAATTGGACCAAATCAATTTTATAAAATATTAGGACATATTTAATGTACAATTGACCAAATGGTTGCGTGTCAAAAACTTTGATCCACCTCTCGTGAAAAAGACAAATTTTCGCCGATTCAGTTGGAAGTGGGTCAAATTTGAACTGCAGCTGCCTCATAATTTACTCTTTATTTTTTCCAAAAATCATTTCTAGGTACATAAGTATCTATTTAATCAGAGAAACACCAAAAGTTTTTCAAGATTCAACCACTGGCTAGGAATGGTCATGCCCTCCGTTTGGACCGCATTCTGAAATGGGCATGAAAAATTGAAAAAAAAATCAAAAAATTGGAAAACCTTTGCATTGTGTCATTATATGTGACCAAGTTACCAGGAAAAATAATAAATTTGTAATACGGCAATTATTTTAAAAAAGTGTTCTCATAAATGAGCTATCATGTGTGAAGATTCATGTCTTTCAAGCCAAATGGTCAATCTTATGGCCATGGCATAGTTTGTAAAAATAATCTAATATTGTGCACACATGTGCATCTTGGAATGGCAAACAATGTTACCTAAGGAAGTTTTCATTTTCTTTGGACAAAAAATTCATTTTCCATTTTTTGAGTGTCCAAAATGAGTTTTTTTGTGAAGGACCTACCATATATTTGTTGCAAAATTGGACCAAATCATATTTATAAAATATTAGGACATATTTAATGTACAATTGACCAAATAGTTGCGTGTCAAAAGCTTTGATCCACCTCTCGTGAAAAAGACAAATTTCCGCCGATTCAGTTGGAAGTGGGTCAAATTTGAACTGCAACTGCCTCATAGTTTGCTCTTTATTTTTTCCAAAAATCATTTCTAGGTACAAAAGTATCTATTTAATCAGAGAAACACCAAAAGTTTTCGAAGATTCAACCACTAGCTCGGAACGGTCATGCCCGCTGTTTTGACCGCATTTTGAAATGGGCATGAAAAATTCAAAAAAAAATCAAAAAATTGGAAAACCTTCGCATTGTGTCATTATATGTGACCAAGTTACCAGGAAAAATAATAAATTTGTAATACGGTAATTATTTTTAAAAAATGTTCTCAGAAATGAGTTATCATGTGTGAAGATTCATGGCTTTCAAGCCAAATGGTCAATCTTATGGCCACATTCATGGCATAGTTTGTTCAAATGATCTCATATTGTGTACAAGGGTGCATCTTGGAATGTCAAACAATGTTGGCTAAGGAAGTTTTCATTTTCTTTGGACGAAAAATCCATTTTCCATTTTTTGAATGCCCAAAATGAGTTTTTTTGTGAAGGACCTACCATATATTTGTTGCAAAATTGTACCACACTATTTTTAGAAAATATTAGGCCATATTTAATGTATAATTGACCAAATGGTTGTGTGTTAAAAGTTTTGATCCACCTCTCGTGAAAAAGACAAATTTCCGCCGATTCAGTAGGAAGCAGGTCAAATTTGAACTGCAGCTGCCTCATTGTTTGCTCATGATTTTTTCCAAAAATCATTTCTAGGTACATAAGTATCTATTTAATCAGATATACATGGTGTGGTGGCGAGACGTCGAGGTTTGGACGGTGGCCGAGGGCCCCAACTCCAGAGCGCGCAAACTGGCATGCCAGCTGTGTGGTCACCGCGTGACTGTGTCGTTGCCATGCGTTCTGGGCGGCCTAGGCATGTCTGGTGGATTTGACACTCCCCCGGTAGGTGTTAGGAAGAAGAATACAACAGAAGAATCTCACGAGCAGACTGAACTAAGCTCAAACATGAATTAGCAGCCAAGTGTTTGATTAGCGGTGGGGGAAATGCACATGGCCAATGGGCCTGAGTTTTGGCTGAGGATGATCATCTACTAAGGAGACTGTCTTGGCAAATTTTCAGCTCAAATGGAGGAGCCTAGGTGGCACTTTCTTTGCAAAGTACCACACTGGGCAGAAATATGGATGTTGAAGCTGGGCTCCAATGAATGAATGGATTGAGCTGAAATTTGGTGGAGGATGGTAATTTGGGCATAGGAAAGCACTGTAAAAATTTTATACCATTTGGACATGCCAATGTGGCACTTCCTTCACAATGCTCTTCTCTGGACAGAAACTTGGGAAAATTATTGAGAGGAATTGGCTAAATTAAATGAGCTCAAATTTTGTGGAGCTAAGTTATATAGGTAGGAACATGACCTGGTAAATTATCAAAAATAATTAAACAATATAAAATATAGTTGCTTCACAAACTGAAAATATGACCAAAATAAAAGATTGGATGATGAGCTCACATGGATTGCTGGATAGAGCTCAAATTTTGTGGAGAGTGATTATTTGAGTATATGGAAGATTTGGAAAAATATCAGGTCATTTGGATAATCCTAGATATTACTTCCTTCACAAAGCTTCTCTCTGAATAGAAATTTTGGAAATTTGCTGAGGAAGATTTACTAGGAAAATGGAGCTGAATATTGTCATGTAGAAATGATTTGGATATGTAAGATTGCCCAAAAAGTTTTAGGTCAATAGGAGGGGTCTAGATAGCACTTGCTTTGCAATGTGCCAATCTGGACAGAAAATAGAAATTGAAACTGGGCTCACATAGATGATTGGATTGAGCTGCAATTTGGAGGAGAATGATAATTTGGGCATATGAAGGCACTACAAAAAGTTCATACCATTTGGATAAATAAAAATGGTACTTCCTTCACAATGCTCTCCACTGAACAAAAAATTGGAAACAATATTGAGGGCAATTGGCTAAATTAAATGAGTCAAAATTAGGTGGAGGGGGGTTCTATGAGCAGGGTCATGTCTTGGTAAATTTTCAGCAATTATAAAGCAATATAAAATGTAGTTGCTTCACAAACTGAAAATATTACCAGAAACAAAGATTGGATGGTGAGCTCACATGGATTGTTAGATGGGGCTCAAATTTTGTGGAGAGATATGATTTGGGCATATAGAAGATGTGGCAAAAATTCAACTCATTAGGATATTCCTAGCTAGTACTTCCTTCACAAAGCTTCTAACTGAACAGAAACTTTGGAAATTTGCTGAGGAAGATTTACTAGGCAAATGGAGCTGAATTTTTTCATGAGGCAACGATTTGGATAGGAAAGAGTGCCCAAAAATTTTGAGGGCAATCAAGAAAATATAAATAGCACTTCCTTCACAGAGTGAACAGAATAGGAAAATGAATATTGCTGAATTATTTTTGAACTAGGGAAGAAAGGGTTTTGACATATTTGAGGAATATATGATCCAAAGAATTTATGAGAATTTTTTGAGAATTTTGGGAATGACAGAAATGTAGGCTGCTTCACAACCTAGGGCAAAAATTGACACATGGACATGACACATAGGCAAAACTGATGAGGTGGCGCCTAGTCATAGCAATGCACCGCAAATTACAAGGCTATGACCATCTATATTGGTCGTGATCAGCTAGAAATAAGGCAGCGGACCAGTGCTGTCTGCTTTATGACCATTTCGTGTAAGGAAATTACGACCTTTCTGACCAAAATTGTCGTTATGGTTTAGGGTTTGGAGCCCGCCGAACAGCTTATGACCAGTCGGTCTGAAATGGTCGTAGATTTACGACCATTTCTTCCAGGGTCACTGACAGAAGGTCATAAGTTGACATGTTTCTTGTAGTGCCTGTTTGCCGTAAAATCCTATGTGCCGGCAGAATGTCGACCGATCGCACACCCCTATCAATAGAATGGGTGAACCCATCTGACCGTGCGAGAGCACCAGTTTGTGAACCTGAAGGTTCCTAACAGGTTTTAGGAAACATCTAGAAAGTTCCTCCCCTAAAAAAATCTAGAAGGTTCCTAAACCCCCTTTTTTTTCTTTTTTTCTTCTAGTTTTCGTTTTTGTTTTGGTTTTTATGTTTCATTTTTTCTTTTTTTGTTTATCTGTTACTTTTTTCTTTTTAGTTATTTTTTTATTTTTTTATTTTCTTTTACTTTTCTAGTTTTGTTTTATTTATTTTTTGAAAATATCAAAATAAATTCAGACGTTTAAAAAGCTCCGCTTTTCAAAATTTGTTCAATATTCAAAAAATGTCTGAGTTTAAAAAATGTACATGAATTTAAAAAATGTTCCTGTTTTGAAAATTTGGTCACAAATTCAAAAAAATATTCTGGAATTCCTGTTTTCAAAATTTGTTCATAAATTTGAAAAAGTTTCAGAAATTTCAAAAAAAAAATCACAATTTCAAAATTTGGTCACAAATTCAGAACATGTATGCATTTGAGAAAATGTTCAAGAATTTCAACAAATGTTCACGGTTTAAAATTTGGTTCGGAGTTTAATAAAATGTACCATTTCTCGAATTTTTGTTCAGAAATTTCCAGAATGTTCACGGTTTCAATTTTTTGTTCAGAATTTCATGAAATGTTCCATTTTCAAATATATTTTCACAAATTCAAAAAATGTGCACTGTTTCAAAATTGGTTCACAACTTCAAATAATGTTTGACATTTTTAAAAAATAATTTCCGCTTTTTCAAAAAAAGAATCACATATTCAAAAAATGTTCTTGTTTTTTAAGAAATTCATAAAATGTTTGTATTTTTTTCAAAATATACAGTTGCAAAAAGATTGTACACTTTTTTTAAAAGGTTCACTACAATAACTAATTCTGGTTTGCTACAGTATCTGATTCTGGTTCGCAACAGTATAGCAATCTGGTTCTACGACTACCTTGTTTGCTTGCCATCACCGGTAACTTGTTGTATAGACTTAATCACTGAAAACGGGCCAAGTTAATTGACCATCATTATTTGTTGGGCCTTGACTACAGGCCTCGGCTGCAATCTGGCCCAAAATACTAAGAACCTTACTAACAAACCACATCATTGCCTCAAAAAAAAACCACATCATTCCCCTAAAAAAACACATCATTTGTCTAAAAAAAACACCGCATTCCCTTCTTTCCCTAAAAACCTGTACATTCGATGGACATTCGACTCGCCCCACAATTGTCTTCAAAAAACTCGCGCCACAATTTTTTTCAACACACAATTGTGCAACATTTGCTACTGGCTGACTGACCTCTACTGCTTCCATAGAAGAGTTCCCACCCGACTTGCACCTTTTTTTGGCAGCTTACCAGCATTAAGAGATAACGGAACAGAAGTTCTCTTGATAACAGAAGAGAAGTTCAAAGCATCCAGTGCAAAGTAAACATAAGGTCTACAGCAAGCTAAACTAGGAACTGCCTAACGCTAACAACGCTAAAACATATAGGTTTTCTGAAAATAACATGCAGCAGAAAGACTAACATTTTGGCCAGTTTCCACTATTGAGAGATATAAAGATAACAGGACGGAAGTTCTCTTGTGTTAGAAGGGATAGAGAGGGATTGGTGGAATCGATGATTATTGCTTGAGCCTCGTGGGTATATATATAGGAGTACATGATCAACTTGGAGTACAAGACAAGCCAGAACATATCCTAGTCTATCTCATATTTCCTAACTAATCACGATACTCAACATCCCCCCGCAGTCACAACGGTAGCGACGCAGACGGTGAGACTAGAGAAGAATCCAAAGGTAAACCGACGGACATCCCCCCCACAGTCGTAACGGTCGATGCATCGCGGAAGTTGTGGCTGGAGTGGAAACCGACGAGATTGCTCAAGCAAGGCGGTAGCCCTTTCTGCCGTTGTCGAGGTAGCCGAGAGCGTACGGTGGTGTAGCCGTGGTCGAGGTAGCCGCGCAAAGAACGCTGTGGTCGATGTCGAGTTGGGGTGGCAGAAAACGATTATAGCTGTGAATCACGCCTCATCAAGGGCGCATGTATTAATAGTATATAGGAGTACAAGCCATGAGAATCAAGGAAGATCAGAGACATGCCTAACCGAATTTATACACAAGATATTCGGTAGGATATCTAGTACTTTCCTATACATTGGCTAATGACAGAAAGTACTACACCCCCCCTCAGCTTGTGCGTCGTATGGGAGCAAGCATAAGCTGGAACGAAACTCAGTAAAGAGCTGCGAAGATAATCCATTTGTCATAATGTCAGCATATTGATGTGAGGATGGCACGTGGAGAACTCGGACCTCACCAAGAGACACCTTTTCGCGAACGAAGTGAATATCGATCTCGATGTGCTTGGTGCGACGATGTTGGACCGGGTTAGAGGCCATGTAGACAGTGCTCACATTGTCACAAAAAACGACAGTAGCAGTCGTCAAGGGATGAGGAAGCTCACCAAGCAACTGACGAATCCAGCAGCACTCAGCAACCACATGAGCAATAGCATGGTACTCCGCCTCGTCACTAGAACGAGACACTGTAGTATGGCGTTTGGACGACCAAGAGACGAGGTTATCACCAAGATAGACACAATAGCCGGATGTAGAGCGCCGCGTGTCAGAGCACCCGGCCCAATCAGCATCAGAGTAAGCTGTAAGAGCTGCTGAAGGTGAGCGAGAGATGTACAGGCTCGGGACTTCCACCCATTTATCATTAAGGGTATTCTGATCGGCCTGAAGCTGCTACTACTTTTTCTTTATACTCCAGGCGGTCGCAATGGGGCACCGCCGGAATCTTTTTGCTGATATGGGTCCTCAGGGACTATAATGTCCTCGGGCCCGAGACTGACGTCATCCTCGGACTCGGGGAGGTAGTTGCTATCTTCCCCGTCCGAGGGGTCTTCGGATTTTTCATGGTCCAATGCCCCTGTGGGGTCGTTGATCGGAGAGGGCGTGGCATCATTGCCGTCGGCCTGCTCGTCGGCATTTTCTGGCGTCGAGCCATCATCTGTGCCCCCCCCGCCAGTGCCCTTCATTTTCTTACGATGGCGGCGGCGCTTGGGAGGATCCTTAGGAGTATCAACCATGTACACGTCATAAGTGGCCGTTGCGGCCCAGTTGCATGTGCGGGTGATGGGCATGGGCGGCGGTGCTTCTCCTTTACCGTCATCGTCCATGTTCGTAGCTTCCTCCGAGGCATAGTCCAACACGTTGGTTAAATCCTCGACGGTTGCGATTAGGTGGGTGGTGGGTGGGACGTAAATTTCCCTGGCATCGGCTTTACATCCGATCTGGTCATAGATCGAGGACGAGATGGCTAGGCTATGGATTCGGTCTAGCATCTCGTTTATCTGCGAAAGGTCCTCGGTGTCCATGGCCTGGCCATAGGCCGGGTCAATGCGGAATATGCTCTGGGGCTTGCTTGACGCAGCTCCAGAGGCCTGGCCGACCGAGCTTGAAACCTGGTTGGCTGATGAAGAGATCGGATCCGAGTTGAGCATCGGTTCCGGGGCCGGCCTTGGCTCAAGGTCAAGGTCGGGCGAGGTCGCGGTCGGGTCCATGCTCAAGATCGTGCCTACCGTGACAGCAGCTTGGTCCATATCGGGGGTCGGCTCTGGGAGGAGATCGATTTCGGGGACCGGAGCAGAGTTCAGTTCCGGGTTTAAAGCCACGGTAGCCGAGGAGCTCTCCAGCCGATCTGGAGTCCAGCCAGAGAGGACGAGATCGCCTCGAACATCGGCGGTGTACTCCAAGCTTCCGAAAGTGATTACCTGGTTTGGAGCCAGGTTTTTGATTTGGTCGGGCGGCCAGATGAGTTGGCGTGCCAGACCATGTTGCCAAAGGCAAAAAACTAGCTGGGGACGAAGGTATCGTCGCGCTCGGCGTTGCAGTTGATTTGCAGACGAGCCATCAACCCTTTGTCGATCGAATAGCAGGGCTCTCAATGAAAGCACCAGTGTCGGTACTAAAACCGACAGATCTCGGGTAGGGGGCCCCGAGCTGTTGATCTTGGATCGAGGGGTAACAGGAGACGAAGGACACAGTGTTTACCCAGGTTCGGGCCCTCTCGAAGAGGTAATACACTATGTCCTGCTTTGTTTATATTGACGATGGAGTATCGAGTACAAGGCTTGATCTACCTCGAGATCGTAAGTAGTAGTCTAGCCCTAAGGTGGATAATGAATGAATCAATCTCTGGCCTCTAGCAGCTAAAACCCCTCGGTTTATATAGGTATCGAGGGTATCTAGGGTTACATATGGTCGGTATGGGCTGGAGGTTTACACGCCTGCCCATGGGAAAAATCTTGGGGTACACGCCAAGTCTTCGGCAGAATCCATCTTCATCACGCCTTGGTTCGGACCTTCCGGAGTCCTTCCTTAAGAGATCGGTGGGCCGTAAGCTCGGCCCATGGACTGTGGGCTGACTAGGTTGGTACCCCCTAGTCCAGGACACCGTCACCCTCCAATTCTGCTTTCCCTAGCTTCTAGGCGGGCGCCTCCACCTAGGCCCATTAACTTTCCCCTATAGGCCTTTTTAGTATTTTCTAGGCCTGTTGATATTTAATTAAATATAAAAGCCTCCTAATCATTATTAGAGCCTTTTATTATTAATTTAACATCTTCGAAAACATTTTCCGCCTATATATCAATTCCCGGTATTACCCGGTAAACCCCGAAACCCTTCCGATAACTCCGAAACACTTTCGGTTCCTTTCAAAACTATTTTGAATATTAATGGAACTATTTCATAAATATTTTCTCATAACTTTTGTCCACTAACACTCAGCATATCGTAATTCCCTTAAGCTTGTTACCCTGTAGGTTCGGTAAAACATAGACATGAACAAAACCCCTTTCGTTCAATGATCGATAGCGGAACCGTGGACATCCATATCAATCCCTATGAATACACGAATGACATTCGAGTGAACCTTTGGTTATCATGTGCTATTCCCTTTGCTTCGCGATACTTTACAAACCTGAGGTGAGATATATTGGTATCCTCTTGAATCATTCTCACGCTCATTATACCGGTCTCCTTGTTATCGCTTTTGTTCTTCTTACTGCTACCGAGTGGAGGAGTGGGACTTGGCTGGTGGGTGCTTTTGATCATGTTGCACTGTATGCACGTGAGTGGGTCATGTCAGTGTCTAGCAATGCCTCTACTATTGCTAGCAGTAGTAGGAACTAAGAAGCTTCGCGGAAGCCCATAGCAGGAGGCTAGCAAGCAGGTCCCATTAGATCAATCATGCATCCAAATGACTAAAGCCAATCAGGCCAGGTTACAATGAACAGTTAACAAATCGTCGTCTTCTGATAATTGTGCATTGCATTCCCCACAAAACTGATGATAATTCTATGTGAGCGTCGGTGGCATTCCAAAAAATTATCTTCGCCGAGTATGTTTCATACTTGGCTTCATTTATTTTCCTATAGTGCCAGTCTAACAAATTTGCGATTTTATATGATATTTTTTAAAACAAATGGACGTAGTTTTAGGCCTATGCAATATATATTTTTGTCATGAGGTCCCCATGTCGCTCGTTACGAGCGACTCAGGCGGTGAACAGCCCGATCGCCACCGTTACCCTTCCCCTCCCCCCTCTACTCCTCGTGCCGTCAGAGAGAGCCGAAGGCATGCCCTTGAGGCTCCCAAGGATGGTTGGCAGGGCCTTTGTCCTTCGCGCAGTGGCAGCGCAACCGTGGGCTTCCGGTGGGGGCGCGGCTGCTCTACTGCATGGTTGAAACGTGATGGTGGGCGCGCTCCGGTCGGGAGGCTGTGGTGACTTGGTCGTTGCCACCTATACCAGTGTTGCTCCCAGCCCAAACAAAATGTGAGACATTCCTTCGCAATATACAACATTTTTTCACTTTTAGGCTAAGCTTCTAGGAGAAATGATGGAAGTACTACATTAAAACAAAATAGAATCAGTAAAAAACTGGCGTTGATTTTTTAGCTTTTTTAGCTTTTTGGGGTGAACATCCTCTGAACCACTGGACTGAGGCCTGAATCTTAGAGCAGCGGAAAATAGCTACGCCAACTTTTTTTCCTTTCGGGAAAAAGGTCCGCCGTCGCGAACGCCCCCACTCCTCTACCTTCCCCTCTCTCTTTCCCCATTTCTCTACCCACACCGTCATTCGTCATCGAACCCATACCACCACCACTCTCCCCACTTCTGTAACCAATCACTCTTGTCGACCAGAATCATATGATCAGGATCCATATGATGAACTGTGAGTAGTTTCATTTGTTCTTGAGAACTGGGAGAAGTCTTGTTGCTAGTAACCGTATGAAGTTGATTATCGTTCAATGTTTTGATGATATGTTGTGTTGATCTTCCTCTAGTTGTGTTATGTGAACGTCGACTACATAACACTTCACCATCATTGGGCCTAGGGGAAGGAATTATGGAATTAGTTTATAGATGATGAGTTGCGGGAGTTATAGAAACCTAAACCCCAGTTTATGAATTGTTTCATGAGGGGCTGTTTTCGATCCTATTGTTTAATGTTATGATTAGATTTATCTTAACTACTTCTCTTGCTTTTACGGATGCTTGCATAGAGGATATAATCATAAGTAGGTATTTGTCAAGTAAGAACAGTACTTTTGCTCCGGTCCACCCACACAACACTTATCAAATCAATGAACGATAACTTAATAAATCGTGGTGAAATTAACTTCACGAGATTGCCGTGTGTCCTCAAGAACGTTTTAGCTATTATAAGAAACACCTCTGGCTTGTCCTTAGCATACATAAGGATTGGACCACTTGCTGCACTTTATTACTTTTGTTACTATTTGCCATGTTACGAATTATCTTCTTATCAAAACTATCTTTACAACATTTATAGTGAAATCTTGCTGAAAACTACTTGTCAATTCCTTCTGCTCCTTGTTGGGCTCGACACTGTTACTTATCGAAAGTATTACGATAGATCCTCTATACTTGTGGGTCATCAACATCATATTGTTCCGCATCAAGAAGTCTCACTGAAAGCGTTGGCAAGCCTGCACCATGCACTTCCATGTACATGAGCATTAAAGCCGAAGTTAGCTTGACGAGTCTGTGCGTCAACTACGATGGTTCGTCTTCGTCAGCAGCCGATCCGACACTTCGACTTCGCAGGGGATCGGATTGATCATCCGGGGCACATGATCCACTTCATCCTTGTTGCCTGATCGATCTGATCAGCCGTTTGTGCGCGTCTTCACAGGATTCCCGTCAATATCCTCACAAACTGATCAGTCTGATACACCGGTCTAGCAACGAGCTTTCACTGCGCCATGAGGTCCTCCCAGTCGTTGCACCGACACGCGAGCTACAGCTAAGTTATCACTACAGGCCGTAGCTTCGCCTCACACGGTCCACATCACCGTTCCTGCGCGTTGACGCCTACCGTGGCGTCCGCAATGCTGCCTCCATAAGCGTAGGATCGCCACCGTCCGCGCATGGTCTTTATCATGTTGTTGGGTTCTTCCACGCCTTTCTCATGCACCGCCGCCGTGCTTCTACATGCAACTGGCGTCGCCTTTTTAGGCTAAGTCTGGTTGCGCCGACCAGATTTTCGTCTTCGTCCAGCACAAGCTCGTCGTGAGCGTCGCCGTATCTTCCCCGACCACTTCCTCTACTCCGGCAACCGTGGGCAACATCATCAACAACATCAACTCTGCAACAGCCACGCTACTTCATCTACATCTACAAACGATCAGTATGTGATAGTTGTTGCACATGTGATGCTTCTATTTTGTTCTTCTAGTACGTTAGATTGTTGCATGCTAATAATAGTTTCAATCACAATTTGTATTCTTGAATTAATCTTGAAATTGCCTAATTTTCCAATATTGCGCAGCCAGCACGTCGAGGCCGACGGGCGCGACCGACGAGAGCTTGCTCTCCCGTACAAACCCCTGACAGCACGTATGTATAGTAGGTAGAGAACACCTGAAGTGTGTGTGTGCGATATTTTGCTGGCAGCTGGCTGAACCTGTCGGGGGACACGGAGAGGAAGAGCGAGCCATTCATTTTGCCAAGGACATCCATGGTCGAGATATTTTAGTGGAAGACGTACGGGACCATCGAGCGAGCTGGAGAACCAAATTATAGAGCAAGCAGACGAGACCCACGCGACGCACGTTGTGATGCGAGGGACGGCGACCCGCCGCGCTCCCTGTCGTCCCCATGGTTGCTCCGTTCCTCGTCCCGATCGAGGACAAGCAGAAGCAGGTCATGATGTGGACGTGATCTAGAGCGACGAGTGTCTAGCTTAAACACGGTTGCCTTCTGTGTGTGAGCGTGTCACTCACCACATTAATCCGCAAGATTCTCTCCAAGATTCTAAGCTAGACGTCACTGAGCTGAGTGACCTTCAAACCATGGAGAAGAGGGGGGAGGAGAGTAAGGTCCGGCTGCTGGAGCCCAGGCCGGCGGAGAATGTCGAGAATAATGTGATCGGCTTCGGCGTCGGCGGATCCGGAGGGGGACACGAAGAGTTGAGGTTGGGGCGGCGGGTGTTGGAGGAGAACCGGAAGCTGTGGGCGGTGGCGGGGCCGTCCATCTGCACGCGCTTCTCCACCTTCGGTGTCACCGTCATCAGCCAAGCCTTCATCGGCCACATCGGCTCCACCGAGCTGGCCGCCTACGCCCTCGTCTCCACCGTCCTCATGCGCTTCAGCAATGGCATACTGGTAACCAATCACCTCGTTCTTTATTTTGATTGCATCTCACAACGAATTAAACTTCTCAATTTTTTTGGCAAAACGAAAAAAAGTCCAGTTTGTTGTCAGGTTGTGCATGATCAAAAAGTAGAGTTCTTCTTGTACAACTATTTTTCACGTCACTCTAGACCTGATGCTCTTGTAATATGGCACTACGATTTGTTGAGTGGTAATATATTCAGGTGGGGGAAACTCTCCCCTGGTGACCGTTCAAAAAAAACTTTTTACGTTACTGCTAATGCCTAAGGCTAGTCATAGTGGGAGTAATTTAGACAATTAACATGCATATGTTACTAGTCTATATTACTACCTTCATAGTGGGTAGTGTCATATGTGTGATAACATAGAGAGAGCTTTATTTATTATTTTGTAGTCATTTTCAGCGTTTTGGTTACCGAACGCTGTAAATTTATCGAGGGGGGGGGGGGGGGGGCGATAAATGCGGTTACCGTGGTTACCACGAAATACCGAAGGAATACCGCTTGAAATTTTTAAATGAAATTTAAATTCAAATTTTCGAACCAGTCTAATAGCTACGGAGCTAATATTAAAACATGATGTAGGTGATGGCGCAGTGGTATCCTTCCAGTAAAGGAGGTCGGCGTGTCGAGTTCGATCCCCACTTGGCTTTTAATTTTTCATTTTTGTAGTATCCTGCGGAATTAGGCAAAAATACACCACGGTCGGGTTTCGAACCCAGGACGCAACGGCAAGTTCGCTCGTAAATACCTAGGGCTAAATACCACTACGCCAACACAGGACTATTGTCTACCTTGAGTTTCCACCCTATTTGACTACGTTTCAAGCGTTCAAATTCAAAATTTTCAAAAATTCCGATTTTTTTTGCTCGAAAAGGCCATTTACCGAGGGGTAACGAAATTCGCGGTAACCGCCCGAAATCGCGAAATATCGTTCGGTAACCAAAACGCTGGTCATTTTACATTGGGAAGTGCTATGTGATGGCATCTCTCCTCAGTAATTACTTGCCACATCATATATTTTTTTGCCTATGTGGCATATACATGTTACTATTTATGTTACTCCCACTATGAGCAGCCTAATGCCTTTCACGGAAAATAAAGTCACTGCTAATGCCAAAACGGAACAACCCGGATTTTGTTTTAGCAAAAACAACCCCATTGGATTTCATTGCCACCCTGAGCCAGTCTGAATTAATTATCATGTGGTACGTACATAGCACAGTGCCAGTCCACCGGTTCAGAGATTTCATCATAAGCAAATTTCTGTGTCTAAAAAAACTAAAAAAGAGAGAGAAAGGCTAGCGTTTGAATTGCTTACCACATATGTCACGTGCTGGCTAGCTTGTTATCTTATAACACAACTAATGTGCGGAAACTGAATGCAGCTGGGCATGGCGAGTGCGCTGGAGACGCTTTGCGGGCAGTCGTACGGGGCGAAGCAGTATCACATGATGGGCATCTACCTGCAGCGCTCCTGGATCATCCTAAGCGGCTGCGCCGTGCTCATGCTCCCCATCTTCATATTCACCGAGCCTCTCCTGGTCTTTATTGGCCAGGACCCCATGATCAGCGCTGTTGCTGGGACCATCTCGCTCTGGTACATCCCCGTCATGTTTGCGAGTGTCTTCAGCTTCACGCTCCAGATGTACCTGCAGGCGCAGAGCAAGAACATGATCATCACCTACCTTGCGTTCGTCAACCTCGGCCTCCATCTGTTCCTGTCATGGCTCTTGACCATCAAGCTGCACCTTGGACTTGCCGGGGTCATGACCTCCATGGTCATCACCCTGTGGATTCCTGCGGTTGGGCAGCTTATCTTCGTTTTCTGCGGTGGCTGCCCTCTCACATGGGCGGGGTTTTCGTCCACAGCACTCACAGACCTCGTCCCTATCCTCAAGCTCTCTCTATCCTCTGGTGTGATGCTCTGGTATGAACAAACTTGAGTTTTCACTATATGCAATTTCCGCTGCCTAAGTCCACTTACCGACCAAGTGTGCGCCTCCCTACAGTTTATATCAACCACTTTACTGTCCTTTATAGAAATTTGGATGCACCAGGCAATGATGCATATATATTTTTTCCCTGTTTGCCTTTTCAGTTTGGAATTGTGGTACAACACCATATTGGTTCTCCTAACCGGGTACATGAAGAATGCAGAGATTGCACTTGACGCTCTTTCAATATGGTAATACATACTGCTTTACTCCAGAATTCACTATTTCTTTGTTTTTGAAGCTTTAAGCTCTGGTTTTCCCTGGATATTGCTATTATAGTTCATATAATGTCATTTCGTTATTTCATATCGCTGCCTTGCCATTGCATATGAACTAATTAAGTAATATGATTTCTGCAATCTGCAGCCTTAACATCAATGGTTGGGAGATGATGATTTCTATCGGCTTTTTGGCTGCAACAGGGTAACTTCTTTATCATACAGCTCGCTGTTATGCGTATCATGTGACTGAAACAGTTTTCAGATTTTGGATAATAATGATTATGTGTGTTTTAGAGTGCGTGTGGCAAATGAGCTCGGAGCTGGAAGTGCAAGAAGGGCCAAGTTCGCCATCTTAAATGTTGTCACCACTTCTTTCTCAATAGGCGTGTTGTTGTTCGTGTTTTTCCTTTTCTTCCTTGGAAAACTTTCCTACATATTTACCACGAGTGAAGAGGTAACCACCGCAGTTGCTGACCTCTCGCCTCTTCTAGCCTTCTCCATCTTGTTGAACAGTGTTCAACCAGTGCTATCAGGTTTGCTTTTAGCATTTGACTGAATTCCAAATGTATATACATTATAATAATTTGGTTTGGTTAATTTTTTAAACGAGGCAAAAGATTTTCGTTTTATACTAGTAAAAATATTTGTTTGGTTGGTTTACTGAAGCTATAACCTCATTTAATCACTCTGTAGGTGTTGCCGTGGGTGCGGGTTGGCAAAGTGTAGTTGCCTATGTTAACATCACAACATATTACTTGATTGGTATCCCTCTTGGAGCAATCCTAGGTTATGTTCTTGGATATCATGTGAAGGTAAGATGATTATTTTAGAGTCAACCGTAGCAATTACTACAATCTTTATCCTTGCGCCTCTTGGCTCTAAGTTGTGGCCCTTACTTTCCTTTGTTGTTGCTATAGGGCATTTGGGTTGGCATGCTCCTCGGAACATTGGTCCAAACAATTGTACTTCTGCTCATAACAATTAGGACTGACTGGGATAAACAGGTTAGCTTGGTTAACTGCTCGATAAACGCTCTACCAGACATTGTCAACTAAAGTCTTCATATGACTTACCTATTGTATAGAAGTTCATAAGTATATGTAGTGTTCTAGACGGGTGTAGGGGATATACTCAATTATGGTTTCCAATCTAATTTTTCAGGTAGAGGTTACTCAGGAGAGATTGAAGAGATGGTACATGGATGAGAACAAAGGAAAGCCAAATTCAAGGGGAAGTCCATGAGATTAAAAATCTGTCATAATTAATAAATTGCTATCAAGGAAGAACCGGTGTAATCAACTTGATCGGAGTTATTGACATTTCAGAGGATAACTACAGTTCTTTCGATATGTCAAGAATGAATCGGTGGAATATTAGTAGGCGCAGATGTGTGAAAGATTATGCCGCGAGATCTAGCAAATGATATAATAGTTATGTATGCTCCACTAGAGAAGGAAAAATATGTTATTCAAGGGACACTTGATTTTCTGTAATCTCTGCCACCACCTTGGCAAGTAAAATATGCCTCGATTGCCATGAACTAGTGGCACAAGTGTTGTTCTGTATTGATTTATTTTTGTTGTGATGACATCGTGATTACCAAACATGGTATTTTGTAGATCATACGCACTAGTTTGGTCTTGTTATCTTGTATCTTGTTCTGATATCGGTTAGGGGTAAATACTAACTACTCTCGATAACAAGTCGACATGAAACTTGTTGTAGTTTATATACTAGAGTGGAATGTTATACATATCACTGCATTGTCCCAATCATATTGGAAGCCAGTTGAAAGGATCGATATGGTTGACTAGAGGGGGGGGGGGGTGAATAGGCAACTACCAATTTTTAGCTTTTCTTAACAAATTAGGGTTAGCAACAAAATAGGTTGTCTAGATGTGCAACTAGGTGAGCAACCTATATGATGCTAACAACAATAACAACACAAGCAAGCAAAGGAAGCAATACAAGTAAAGCTTGCACAAAGTAAAGGTAAGAAGTAACCACAAGTGGAGCCGGTGAAGACGAGGATGTGTTTCCGAAGTTCCTTCCCTTTGAGAGGAAGTACGTCTTCGTTGGAGCGGTGTGGAGGCACAATGCTCCCCAAGAAGCCACTACGGCCACCGTATTCTCCTCACGCCCTTACACAATGCGAGGTGCCGTGATTCCACTAGTGGTGCCCTTGAAGGCGGTGACCGAACCTTTACAAACAAGGTTGGGGCAATCTCCACAACTTAATTGGAGGCTCCCAACACTACCACGGAGCTTCACCACAATGGAATGTGGCTTCGAGGTGACCTCAACCGTCTAGGGTGCTCAAACACCCAAGAGTAACAAGATCCGCAAGGGATTAGTGGGGGGAATCAAATTTCTCTTGGTGGAAGTGTAGATCTAGGCCTTCTCAACCAATCCCCAAAGAATCAACAAGTTTGATTGACTAGGGAGAGAGATCGGGCAAGTTTGAGCTTAGGAGCAACAATGGAGCTTGGGGGGGAAGAGGTAAGTCAACTTTGGGGAAGAGGACTCACTTATATAGAGGGGGAAAACCCAACCGTTATGCACCTTCTGCCCGTGCACAAGGGTAGTACCGCTCGGGCGAGCGGTACTTCCGCTTGAACGGAAGTTCCTGGCGCTGCGTTCAACTGAGCAGGTCAGGGAGGCGGTAGTGCTGCCGGAGCGGTACTACCGCTCCCACCAGCGGTACTTCCACTTAGTGTTGAACAACAGTCGGAACCCGCGGTAGTAGAGAAAGGCAGGGCGGTAGTGCCGCCTGGGGCGGTACTACCGCTATTAACTACCGCTCTACTTCCGCTCGAGAGACAGAGCTATCCAGAAGCAAAAAACAAGCGGTACTCGGAGCGGAATAGGAACGGCGGTAGTTCCGCCGGAGCGGTACTACCGCTACGCACGAGCGGTAGTTCCGCTTAGGTGTTAATGGCCCAGTAACTCTGTGGTAGTGAAGTGGTAGTCTGGGCCGTAGTACCGCCGGAGCGGTACTACCGCGCTGAACTACCGCCCGGTTACAGAAGCTAAAAACAAGCGGAAGTGGAGGTAGCACTGATCTGCGGCAGTACCGCTGATCAGGGCGGTACTACCGCTTAAGAAGCTCTGGAAAGCTCAGGCATAGAGGAAGGGTAAGCTCGATTGCCGGGAAAGAACTAGGGTGCAAAAAGACTGTGTACGTGTTGATTCCACCCAAACCTTTCCGATGCGGACCCCCTCTTGATAGTACGGTGTTCCTACGACTCAAATCCACCGAAAAAGAAACGCAAGAAAAACACCGTCTTCATAATAGCTCCGAGGGGCATGAATCGTCTTGTGCCATATGGTCGATTATCTGAAATTCTCAATGCACACGATTAGTCCGCAAAAGTATTGCCATCAATCACCAAAACCACTAAGGGAGAAATATGCCCTAACAATCTCCCCCTTTTTGGTGGATTGATGACAACACGGGATTTGCACAAAGATAGAACAACATAATATGCAAACCCAACATCTACAAAATATAGACGGGCTCCCCCTAGATGTGTGCACTAATTAAGTATGCCTTTGGAATGCAAAGTACACACACTAGAATCCACACTCCCCCTATATTTTATAGACCGGCAACACTTGCATCAACTACATACGAGAGATAGGAATGGATGCAAGGAAATAGCATGTGAGCATAAAGATGGGGCACAATATAAATAACATCTCACAAGCTAATAAGGTACTTGACATAAAGATAAAAATAGGGTAGCATATGTCTCACACCATATGATAGGTACTAACGAGAAGGTTCCACACCGAAACAAAGGCAAACCAACAAAAAAGAGTTCACGAGAGAACGAAATCAACAATAAAGAAGACACACTCGTGACTCGGCAAATCCCTAAACTCTCTCCCCCTTTGGCATCGAGACACCAAACGGGCAAAGAGTACTAGACAAGTCCAAGGTGATGAAGAACTCTAGATCATCAGAACTCCTCATGCTCATCCGAGCCCTAGTGCTCCTCAAACTCCTCTGCTGCGGCGTCCTGATGCTCCATCTCTGAATCTGACCACTGGCAGTGCTGCGAGATCCATTCCTCCTCATCTGTGACACGCTCCTCAGAGCCACTAGCGATCTCCTGACCCAGAGCCCTCATCATGGTCTTATGACGTGTGCGGGCAGCCTTCTCGGCTACATGAGCTCTATACCGACCCTGGGCCTCAATGCAAAAGAGCTTCTTCATCTTTGACTTGAGCTTGGAATCCCAAGAGGGGACCTTCTGAGAAGAAGGAACAAACTCATAGTCAGGCTCTGGCTCATCATCCGAGTCTGTGGGGGCAATCTCCTCATCAGGGGCAGCAGGTGCGGTCCCCCAGTTCTCCTTTTGGCGCAAGCTCAGAACCCCATGAGACACCATATGCTCAGTGGGAAGAGCCTCCCCTGGAAACTCAGCAGCCCATGTCTTCTCAATCAATGTAAACAGATAAGGCCCATAGATGGGCACCTTCCGGTCAAGCACGGCAGAACGAAGCTCACGCCACATGATGTGGGAGATATCCAAAGTAGATGTCTTGCCCTTCTCCTTGATGCAAAGCAAGAGAAGATCTACCAGATAAGAGTGCACCTGATCCAGGTTCCCAATGCGAGGGCACAGAGTGTTGCGAAAGATACGGTGCATGATGTCCAAGAACGGAATGAGCTCCGTGCGAGTGATCCCCTTGAGAGAAGTCACAGACCTGGAGTAACGGATAAGCTTGGACTTGTGTGTAGGAGCAGTCTCCTTGTGAGGCCGGAGACCAACGGGGTTATCTGCCCCCTCATCAACAATGCCCAAACAGTCCATGAAGTCCTTCCAATCAACCTTCAATCTTCTCCCACCAGTCATCCATGACATAGATCTCTTCTCATTAGCATGAAAGTGAACGGTGGCATAGAATTGAGCCACTATCACAGCATCATAGTCCTTGTTGAATGCAATGAAAGGAATAAGGCCCCACTGGTGACAAAGAGCAAGAGCTTCTCGAAAATAAGCTAGGTCCTTCTCCATGTGAGTGATGTCAATAGACTTGACAGCAACATACAAGTTCTTCTTGGCCTTCAGAATATCCAAATAGATCAGAGATTGCTCCTTGGTCCAGAAGGGACGACCAACAAGAGCCTCGTCCTGAGGACGGCGATACGGGTTGCGCACACGGAAAGAAACAAATTCCTTGGCAGTCATCTCATATGGAGGAGTGCTCTTCTCCTTCTCTTTCTTCTTGCTGACGGTTGTCTTCACATTCTGCTTTGGAGGGGCACTGGAACTGGCTGCTGCATCTTCAGAGGTGCGATAGCGCTTGGATCCACCGTGACGATCCGAGTTCTTGCGGCGAGCCTGATGAGCGGAACTACCATCACCTGGAACCCACAAACACAGAGCGAGGAAAAAGCAGGTGTAAAGCCATTGCATAAGCCAAGAGATAAAAAAAGAGTATAGAAGTTAGAGCAAAAAATCAGAAAAATCTACATCCCAGCGGTAGTACCGGCACAGGAGCGGTAGTACCGCCGTAAGGTAAGCAGTAGTACCGCTGGAAACGAGCGGTAGTACCGCTCCAAGCGGTAGTACCATCCGTGTCCCAGCGGTAGTACCGCCCACCCGACGGGAGAACTTCCGCGGATGGATCCGGTAGTACCGGTGACGTAGAATTTCAAAATTTTGGCAAAGACTACTATACCCCTATCTAGCAGTCATTCCACATCCTACTCATGCCTAGATTTTGCCAAAAATCTATGAATACCACATGCATTGCCCTAGAACCAAGATTCAAAAAATAGAATCGTAGGAGAGAAAAACGAGGGCAATACCGGTATCCATGGCAAGAGGAGAGGGTGGGGATCGATCCCACCGGTCAGAAATGGAGAAGACGACACGGATTCGGAGGGCCGGAGCCGGCCTCCGGAGCAGTTCCTGGTCGCCTGAGAGAGAGAACACGAGAGGAGGGGAAGTGAATGGGCAAGGGGAAGTTAGAACTCCCCGTGCCCACCACTTAACCCCCTTGCGGGTCCTCGAAGCGGTAGTACCGCTGGAGTAAGCGGTAGTACCGCGCAAGCGGTAGTACCGGTCACTTCAAGCGGTAGTACCGCCCTAGTGCTTTGACAGGAGGTCGTTGCACTGCACTCAGCGGTAGTACCGTAGGACTGCGCGGTAGTACCGCTTCAGCGGTAGTACCGTGCCTTCCAGCGGTAGTACCGCTTGCGGCCAGAAAAATTGCTAGGATCAAATTTGAGAGTGGGGCTTATGCAATTATAAGAGGTTTGAGAGAGAGGGAAGGCTTGGGTTGGAGACGAGGAAACACAGCAAATGGAAAGGAGTACTCCAAGGTCAAAAAGCAACTAAATCACAAGCACACATGGAGTAATCCAACACCCAAAAAGCCTAAGACACAAAGGCACAACTCAAACCAAACGAAGCACAAACCACTCAAAGAGAAGGCGGTGACCGAGGTCACCTATGTTTGAGTCAATTGGTATGGCACCGCGAAGATTTTAACCTTGGGCCCATGACCAAAACTCATCTTTGAAGCATAATTACCATAAAAAATGGCTAATGTGAAAGACTTGATCAATTTATGCATAATGGGGGGAGGGAGAGTTCATTGAGAGAACAACACTCCCCCTATGTCCATGCCTACATTTAGAACAAGATAATCATGATGAATGTGGTGGGGTGTGACGATATTCAAGACATGTTGCTCGAATCAATGATATTTAGCTCATGCCTTAACTCGCGAAAACTTGCTTCATCCAATGGCTTCGTGAAAATATCCGCTAGTTGCTCTTGAGTGCCAACATGAATAATATCAATCTCTCCACGCTTGACGTGATCCCGGATAAAATGATGACGAATCTCAATGTGCTTCGTCTTGCTATGTTGCACCGGATTGTAGGAGATCTTGATTGCACTTTCATTGTCACAGAAAAGAGGCACTTTGTCACAAGTGACACCGTAATCCTTTAAAGTTTGCCTCATCCATAGCAATTGGGCACAACAACTTGAGACGGCCACATACTCGGCCTCGGTGGTGGAGAGAGACACACAATTTTGCTTCTTCGAAGACCAACTTACCAAAGAGCGACCAAGGAATTGGCACCCTCCGGAAGTTGACTTCCTATCCACACGGTCTCCCGCCCAATCCGAGTCCGAATATCCCATGAGATCAAAGCTTGCTCCTTTGGGGTACCATAAGCCAAAGTTTGGGGTATGAGCCAAATATCAAAAGATTCGCTTGACCGCCACAAAGTGACTTTCCTTAGGCGCGGCTTGAAACCGTGCACACATTCCCACACTCAACATGATATCTGGCCTAGATGCACAAAGGTAAAGCAAGGATCCAATCATAGAACGATATACCTTTTGATCCACCGCTTTACCATTGGGATCAATGTCGAGTTGGCACTTGGTAGGCATTGGAGTCTTGGCCGGTTTGACATCTTCTAGTTTGAATCTCTTGAGCATGTCTTGGGTATATTTGGCTTGGTTGATGAAGGTTCCTTCTCTTCTTTGCTTGACTTCGAACCCAAGAAAGAACTTCAACTCTCCCATCATAGACATCTCAAACTTCTCGGTCATGAGTGCGGCAAACTCATCATTGAAAGCTTTGTTAGGAGAACCAAAGATAATATCATCAACATATAGTTGGCATATGAACAAATCCCCTTTAACCCTCTTAGTAAAAAGAGTGGGATCGATTTTCCCAATTTCAAACCTACGGTCTTGCAACAACTCGGTGAGGTGCTCATACCACGCACGTGGGGCTTGTTTAAGGCCATAGAGTGCCTTATCGAGTTTGTATACATGATTGGGGAACTTGGGATCCTCTAACCCCGGGAGTTGTTTGACATATACCAACTCATTAAGGGGACCATTAAGAAATGCACTCTTCACATCCATTTGTTGCAACATAAAATCATGATGAGAAGCATATGCAAGCAACATACGAATAGATTCAAGACGAGCAACGGGAGCAAAGGTTTCACCGCAGTCGATACCCTCGACTTGGGAGAAGCCTTGTGCCACCAATCTTGCCTTGTTTTGAGTGACAACACCGTTCGTATCTTGCTTGTTCTTAAAGATCCATTTGGTTCCAATGACATTATGATTCCCCGTTGGACTTGGCACCAATGTCCACACTTTGTTGCGCTCGAAGTTGTTGAGTTCATCATGCATGGCTTCAAGCCAATTCGTGTCCTCGAGCGCCTCATGTATCTTTTGGGGTTCAACACAAGAAACAAACGCGAGATGCTCAAAAAAGTTTGTTAATTGTCTACGAGTGGTTACCCCCTTCTTTAAGCTTCCATAGACATTCTCCAAGACATGTTGCTGATGCTTGAGTTTGGAAGCAATCTTGGCGGCACGACGCTCCAATAGTTCCTCCGAGGTCACTAGAGGAGGATCATCTTGAGCACCTTGAGCGTCATCTTGAGCTTGCTCTTGATCTTGAGCTTGCTCGGTGTCGTGAACTTGATCTTGGGCATCATTTGGCGCATCACCATCATCTTGAAGTTGATCTTGCACTTGATCTTGATCACTTGGTTGAGGGCCTTCGGTTTGTTCTTCGGAAGCGTGTGGGTCAATGGTTGGTGATGGCTCCACTTGCGTAGAGAATTGTCCTTCTCCTTTGGCCACAAGGGGTTCCTCAATGGGGAGAATTTGACCAATCCCCATTCTTCTTATGGCTTGGGGAGGAATTTCATCACCTACATCACAAAGACCAACCACTTTGCTCTACTTGGGAGCCATTATTTTCATCAAACTCTACGTTACACGTCTCCTCAATGAGTCCGTTGGACTTGTTGAGGACACGGTAAGCATGAGAGTTTGTAGCATAACCAACAAATATGCCCTCTTGAGCTCTAGATTCGAATTTAGACAAACGTGTACCTTTCTTGAGAATGAAACACTTACATCCGAACACCCGGAAGTACTTGAGGTTGGGCTTGTTACCGGTAAGTATCTCATATGGAGTCTTGTTCAAGCCTTTGCGGAGATAGAGCCGATTGGATGCATGACATGCGGTGTTGATGGCTTCGGCCCAAAAGTTATACGGAGACTTGAATTCCGCCATCATGGTCCTTGCCGCGTCCATCAACGTCCGGTTTTTCCTCTCCGCTACACCATTTTGTTGAGGAGTATATGGTGCGGAATATTGATGCTTGATCCCCTCATCACTAAGAAACTCATCCAAGGTGTAGTTCTTGAACTCGGTACCGTTGTCACTTCTAATCATCAATATCTTTGCCTCATGTTGACGTTGAGCTTCATTGGCAAAGTCGATGACGGTTTGTTGGGTATCACTCTTCCTCTTGAAGAAATATACCCAAGTGTATCTTGAATAGTCATCCACAATCACCAAGCAATACTTTCTTCCCCCAAGACTATCAAAGGATGGAGTTCCAAAGAGATCCATGTGAAGGAGCTCCAAGGGCCTCTTCGAGTAGATGATAGTCGTGGGTCGGTGAGCCGTCTCATGTAGCTTTCCTTCGATACAAGCACTGCAAGCACGATCTTTGGCAAAACTCACATTTGTTAGTCCACGAACGTGATCCCCCTTGAGGAGACTTTGCAAAGATCTCATATTGACATGGGCTAGTTGGCGATGTCAAAGCCACCCCACATCAACTTTAGCCATTAGGCAAGTCGCGGTCTTAGTGGGTCGCTCCGAGAAGTTAACCACATAGAGACCATTCTCGACATGCCCAACAAAAGCTACTTTAAGAGTCTTGCTCCACAAAAGGGCCACGGTATCAAGGTCAAAGAATGTAGCAAAGCCCATGAGTGCAAGTTGACGAACGGAAAGTAAATTGTATGCAAGGGTCTCAACAAGCATGACTTTCTCAATTGATAAATCATGAGAAATCACAACTTTGCCAAGACCCAATACCTTAGATGTTGAGGCATCACCGAATTGAACATGGGTGGGCATAGATGAGCTTGGTTGCACGTCCACCACCAAATGCTTGCTCACGGTCATATGATTTGTTGCTCCACTATCGAGCAACCATGATCCTCCACCGGAAGCAAACTCCTACAAGAGATCAATGTCTGGTTTTAGGTACCCATTTTTGAATGGGTCCTTTGATGTTAGTAACAAGGGTCTTAGGAACCCAAATAGACCATTCAATGTACTCATAATAAGACCCAACAAATTTGGCATAAACATGCCCATCACTAGCACGGCATAAAACATAAGAAGGATTAAAGTCGCCGGCTTTGTTCGATGGAGTGGGATTGCCCTTCCTGACACTTCCATCCACCACCTTGTTCTTCTTCTCCTTATGAGCACCCTCTCCCTTCTTGACAAATACCTCTTTGAGAGGGAGAGGTTTCTTGGTCTTGTTGTTGTTCTTCTTCTTTGACTTGGGTGCAAACCCGAGCCCTTCCTTTGCCACAACCTCCTTTTGATTGCTCAAAAGGTCATTAAGGTTCTTCTCACCTTGTATGCAAGTCACAAGACATTTCTCGAGTTGCTCTTTCAACTTGGCATTCTCCTCCACAAGATGCTCATGCTCACAACAAGGGTTAGTAGCAATGGCATTATCAATTAAAACGAACGGAGGACAAGTAGCTATTTCCGTTGTTAGCTTCACTTGGAGTTGATCATGAGACTCTTTGAGAGAGCCATGAGCACTCTTCAAAACCTTGTGGGCTTTGTCAAGTAGATCAAACTCCTCCTTGAGTCTAGCATGGCCAACTCCAAGGTCAACCTTGTCGGATTTGAGCACACGAGTAAGAACTTGAGCATGTTCAAGATCTTTCTTTAGTTGAGCAAGGTCAACGTTATGTGACTCCTCAAGAGCCAAACGAAGACCTCGCTCTTCCTCAAGAGCAATGGAAAGATCCGCAATCTCATCGGCATAATCACGACTATGGCCTTGCAAGTTAGTGATAGTCTCTTCGTGGGACTCAATGATATCATTGGCCTCACCCAATTGTTCCAAGAGAGCAACAAAGTGCTTCTTGGTCTCACCTTTGAGCTTACTCAAGAACTTATCAAACTCTTTCTCATCAACCTTTACCATCTCACTATCATCCACACAATCCAACAATGAAGGTGTAGTAGTGGTAGTGGTTTTGATGTTGGAAGTTACCTTGTTGATACCTTTGGCCATGAGGCACTTGGCAATGATGTTTTCATTGGGGGCGCCGAAGAGAGACACCTTGGTTGGGGAAGAGGTGGCAATGGCCACGGTGGCCGTTGCTAACACATCACCACTTGTATCCTCATCATCATCATCGGAGTTGCACTCTTCTTGTGCCACCAAGCCCTTTGGAGGTGCCTTCTTGTTGAAATTGTTCTTGTTGGGGAAGGACTTGGTCTTGTCTTTGCGGATGAGCTTGCCACCATTGTCCTCCCTCTTCTCATACGGACAATCCACCACAAAATGACTCACATTGCCACAATTGTAGCAAGTCCTTACTCGTTGCTTGCCCTTTGAGTTGTTCTTGGAGGAGTTGGGCCTTGTGTTTCTCTTGTTGCCCCAAAATTGCCTTGACGCAAGAGCCATGTGCTCGTGGTAAGCATATTTGGTGTCTTCGGGGCAACCCTCTTCTTCTTCCTCTTCTTCTTCTTCTTCCGGAATGCCCTTGGCCTTCAAAGCAAGGTTGGGTGAGGCTTTCTTTGACCGTTGGACACGAGCTAGAGCATTGTCGGTGGTCTTGTTCATGATGTGCATGGCAATAAACTCATCCAACACTTCACTTGAAGACAAGGTGTGGAAGTTCGGTCTTTGGCGGATCACGGAGGACATGGCCTTGTTGAATGGCATGATGGCCTTGAGAAACTTGCGCTTGATCCAATTATCATCCGTATCCTTGCTCCCATGATCTTGAAGAGCGACCGCAAGAGTTGTCAATCTTCGGTAGAGATCCCGAGGATCCTCATCTTCATTCATCACAAACTCATCGGCCTCATCAAGCACCACTTCAAAGTTGGACCGTTGAATGCTTGAGCTCCCCTTGTACAAAGATATAATGTGTTCCCAACAATCCTTTGCACGGGAGAAGGGGCGCAAGTGAGCTAGATCTTCGGGAGGCAGTGCGGATTGGAGGATGAACAATGCGGAGTGATTGTATTGATTGTCCGCCTCTTCTCTTGGAGTGAGGTTGCTTGGGTCATGTGGATAGAAGCCTTGCTCAATGATTCTCCAAAGATTTGTTGAGCTGTGATTCAAATGAGACTTGATACGAAAAACCCAATTAGCAAAATCACCCTTCACAAGCTTAGGAGGAGGACCAATGTTGTTAATATGCGGTGTAGGGACCGGTCCTCCATAGACCGGGGGAGGGGAACCGAGGCGTAGGTTCCCGTCTCATTCTTACCATGAGGGGAAGAGGTTTGAGTGCCTTTAGCCGCTTCCTTGCCGGAATTGGCCTCCGACACCGATGCGGTGGGATTAACCACAAGCAAACGATCGGGAGTAGACTTCAACCCCTCAAGGAGTTCTTTAAGCATGGACTTGACCTCGGCCGTCATAGACGTCTTAAGCGAAGCCATAGCTTCGTTTAAGTCGTCTCGGGTGACCGAGTTCAACTCCACGGCCTCGGGCACTTCCTCATCCCGATCCCCGTCGTCAACCATACTATTCGGGTGGTGAAACCCTTAATAAAGAGACGAGGCTTTGATACCAATTGAAAGGATCGATATGGTTGACTAGAGGGGGGGGGGTGAATAGGCAACTACCAATTTTTAGCTTTTCTTAACAAATTAGGGTTAGCAACAAAATAGGTTGTCTAGATGTGCAACTAGGTGAGCAACCTATATGATGCTAACAACAATAACAACACAAGCAAGCAAAGGAAGCAATACAAGTAAAGCTTGCACAAAGTAAAGGTAAGAAATAACCACAAGTGGAGCCGGTGAAGACGAGGATGTGTTTTCAAAGTTCCTTCCCTTTGAGAGGAAGTACGTCTTCGTTGGAGCGGTGTGGAGGCACAATGCTCCCCAAGAAGCCACTAGGGCCACCGTATTCTCCTCACGCCCTTACACAATGCGAGGTGCCGTGATTCCACTAGTGGTGCCCTTGAAGACGGCGACCGAACCTTTACAAACAAGGTTGGGGCAATCTCCACAACTTAATTGGAGGCTCCCAACACCACCACGGAGCTTCACCACAATGGAATGTGGCTCCGAGGTGACCTCAACCGTCTAGGGTGCTCAAACACCCAAGAGTAACAAGATCCGCAAGGGATTAGTGGGGGGGATCAAATTTCTCTTGGTGGAAGTGTAGATCTAGGCCTTCTCAACCAATCCCCAAAGAATCAACAAGTTTGATTGGCTAGGGAGAGAGATCGGGCAAGTTTGAGCTTAGGAGCAACAATGGAGCTTGGGGGAGGAAGAGGTAAGTCAACTTTGGGGAAGAGGACTCACTTATATAGAGGGGGAAAAACCAACCGTTATGCACCTTCTGCCCGTGCACAAGCGGTAGTACCGCTCGGGCGAGCGGTACTTCCGCTTGAACGGAAGTTCCTGGCGCTGCGTTCAACTGAGCAGGTCAGGGAGGCGGTAGTGCCGCCGGAGCGGTACTACCGCTCCCACCAGCGGTACTTCCGCTTAGTGTTGAACAACAGCCGGAACCCACGGTAGTAGAGAAAGGCAGGGCGGTAGTGCCGCCTGGGGCGGTACTACCGCTATTAACTACCGCTCTACTTCCGCTCGAGAGACAGAGCTATCCAGAAGCAAAAAACAAGCGGTACTCGGAGCGGAATAGGAACGGCGGTAGTTCCGCCGGAGCGGTACTACCGCTCCGCACGAGCGGTACTTCCGCTTAGGTGTTAATGGCCCAGTAACTCTGTGGTAGTGAAGTGGTAGTCTGGGCCGTAGTACCGCCGGAGAGGTACTACCGCGCTGAACTACTGCTCTACTACCGCCCGGTTACAGAAGCTAAAAACAAGCGGAAGTGGAGGTAGCACTGATCTGCGGCAGTACCGCTGGAGCGGTACTACCGCTTAAGAAGCTCTGGAAAGCTCAGGCATAGAGGAAGGGTAAGCTCGATTGCCGGGAAAGAACTAGGGTGCAAAAAGACTGTGTACGTGTTGATTCCACCCAAACCTTTCCGATGCGGACCCCCTCTTGATAGTATGGTGTTCCTACGACTCAAATCCACCGAAAAAGAAACGCAAGAAAAACACCGTCTTCATAATAGCTCCGAGGGGCACGAATCGTCTTGTGCCATATGGTCGATTATCTAAAATGCTCAATGCACACGATTAGTCTGCAAAAGTATTGTCATCAATCACCAAAACCACTAAGGGAGAAATATGCCCTAACACCAGTGGACTCACATTTTTGGGTTTGCTTGATGGTGGCAAAGAATCATCTTTTCTGCTTTGGGTCTTTCATGATAAACGATTGCTCGGAGTATGCCAATCTCCGGGAAATGTCACTCTCAAAGACCAGTATCCAGCCTTGTACTGCTTGTTTGCGATAAGAATAATACCCTTGCGTAGGTTTTCCTCTCCTCCCCTTCAGATGTATCATTTCAGCGGGCTCTAGTTGGCCCCCGTCTTATGTCACTGCAACATCTATTATCCTATTTGGAATAATTTAACCTTACAAATGGACATGATGTATTTCGTTAGACTCTCACGGCATCTGAGTCATTCACAGTTGACTGTATGTATTGTGCCCACATGCACTCAGAGATTTCAGTGGACAATAATGTTGGAAATATGCCCTATAGGCAATAATAAAGTATTATTTATTTCCATGTTTGTAATTATTTTTTTATTTCTATGTTATAATTGAAATGGTTCTTGAATAAGAGATTTAGAGGGAAACTCATTTGCATGTGTGGAAACATAAATACCAAGTATGTCTCTAGTCTTGCCTATAAGACGAGCCCATCTGTTGCATGTTGATCATGTTTACCCGATCATAGGACATTCACTAGTGCAGGAACCCATAATTAGCGGTGTTCCAATCTCTGTACTAGCAGTGTTCGTATCATGCCCCGCCAGTGCGGCACTGGTAAGTTCAGACTAGCAGCGTGTGCACCGAACACTGCTAGTACATGTGAACTAGCAGCGTGCCCTCCGGACACTGCTATTGTCGGTTACTCTAGCTGTTGGAAATATGCCCTAGAGGCAATAATATTTGTATTATTATATTTCCATATTCATAATTATAGAGTTTATATTCTATGCTATAACTGCTATGATCCTGAAATATGCGATTCAGTGGAAAACTCATATGCACGTGTGGAATGATAAACGGTTAAATGAAAGGTTCCTAGTCTTGCCTGTAGGACTAGCTCAAGTGTTGTTGGTGATCACGTTTTCTTGATCTTAGGATATCGTTAAGTGTTAGACGATAGTCCTAAAACAACACTGAGATTATGACGTTGGAAGAATGATCATATTGAATCGACCCAATCTTGTCTGTTATGAATTGAGTTAATATCGTCTGTAATCAATTTTAATTACACGAAGAGTTAACGTGTGATTTTGCTCCTTAGACCATGATATTATCATAGTCACTTCTTACCGTACGGTGAGCTTTGGGTTTGCTGAAACATCACCTGTAACATGATGATTATAACGACAACTTACAGTTTCATCGGAAAGTTTGACAAGGAACTAGATAGCTCAAGAGTGAGATTTGCTCCTCCGTCGATGGAGAGATACTCTTAGGGCCTTCTCGGATTTACTAATTTTTTCTAGTATTTTGCTTGGCGTTTTTTCTTCCTCTAATCCTTTAAAAAGAATAATAGGTATTTTCCTTTTAATTGTATCTTTCTCCTTTTTATTCTATTTTTAAGTTAAACATTTTTTTAAATGAAACGAATAATTTTCAAATTTTGCCAATATATTTTAATATTAAAGGATTTTTTAAAATTCAGGAACATCATTAATTTTGTGCACATTTTTATTGTTCTCTTGACTATTTTAAAGTTAGGGAACATTTTTCTATTCGGAATTATTTTAATAATTTATGAACATTTTCCAAATTTATGGACATAACTTAAATTCTTGAACACTTTTAGATTCGTATTTTTTCAAAATTCATGAATATTTTTCTATTAGTAAGCATTTCAAAACAATGGTGACCATTTTAAAAATTCAAAAAATTCATTTAAATTCGTAGTATAGTATTATTTTTAAAAGTTACTGAACTCTTTTTAAATGTTTTAGGTTTTCATATTCGAAAATATATCTTAAATTTGTGAACTTTTTATAATTTGTTTGAACATTTTCAAAATTCGTTAATACTATCTAAAACTGAAGAAATTGTTTTTCGAAATATGTGAATAATTTTATTGCTCGTCACCCTTCTAATACCTTCGACCATTTCTTAAATCTCAATTTTTCACAATATGTGAAACTTTTTAAAATAAGTGAACATTTTTTAATCAAAAAACAGCCCTTGAAAAAATGAGCACAAATTGAAAAATAGCTGAAAAGCCTACTAAAACCTCCCACCCGAGGCGAGCATCAATATCTATCTCCATGCAACCGCTACACTTGATTTGCTTGATGCGCCATTAAATATTTCAGGCCCTGCGCATGTCAGGAGGCGCGCGTCCAATGTACGAAATTTAGTGTTTTCCAACTTCCTTAATCTATCTCTTTTATAAGTATTAGTGTATTTGGGTAAAAATACGATAATATTTCTCACGTGATTTTAGAAAATGGTTCATGCAGTTTTTCGAAAACAATCACATATTAAGTTTCACGCATTTAGAAGAACACTAATGCAATTTAAAAATTATTCGTTAATTTTTAATAAATGTTCATGACATTTAAAAATAGTTCATGACATATGTTCATAAGTTTCTAGAAACAAGTTGTACATTAAAAATATTCACACATTTAAAAAAGATATTCATGACATTTCAAGAAAAATGATCATGAAATATTATAATAATAGTTGTATATCATAATTTTAAAATATATTCACCCACTCAATTTTCTTTTTCATATATCACATATCGTGGGCATATCCTTTTTGCCGTTCTTGGCGGAAAATTGTCCACCGGTGCATAGAGCTAGTGACTTGCGCCAACTCAATTAGTGTTCGTTTGTTTCCTGGTTTAGAGCTGCTTTTTTTGTTCTAGGAAGATTTTACAAGGTTCTCACCCGGTTTTCCTTTCTATCTATTCTATTGTTTTCTTTTCTGGCTTTTATCTGTTTTCCTTTTGTAGGTTTTTATTTTCTACATATCTTTTTTATACTTTTTCATTTTTATTATTTTCCATCTGTCATTTACCTGTTTTTCTTTTCTTTTCTTCTTTTCTTTTAAGATGTTCCCCAAATTTAAAAGATGTTACAGTTGTTTGGAAATGTTTTATTTTTCTGAAATATGATCACAATTTCAAAAAATGTTATCACACTATTCATAAAGCGTTCACAAATTATGATTTTTTTCAAAAGTACATAATTTTTAAAAATATCATTCGAACATTGTTACTGTTTTTTTATGATAGTAACTAAAAAGCTGACTAAAAACTAGAGTAAACACAAAACATTAGAAAAGAAAAATAACCGTAAAGCAACACAATGATTCGCTGGCACAACTAATAACAGCAAAGCTAAGTGCAGTGAGGCCAACAATAGTCGAGATAAGCTTTGCGCCTCCTGACCGCATGTAGCTCGCGAACGGGGCTTGGGGCGCACCGCGCATTTTAGCGAGAACGTGTCGAATAGGAGGTCCTGAGAGCTCCAGATTCCCCGACCTGCCTGACAATTTGAAACAATCTCGATGGCCAGTCGTCTCTCTCGAGCCCACTTCTTTGACACAGTCCTAAACCCACTTGAGGAGAGCTTTTATTTGGCGCTCGCTGCAGCAAATAGTCGAGTTCGAGGAGGTGACCCATGTAACGCGCTTCCCCGCTGCACGTATTCCTTTTGGTTTTTTTTCTGACCGCGGTACTATAGTGGTACTGTAGACTGGGTACTGCAGCGACCCTGTTATCATAGCGGTCTGAATTTTTTATTCATTTTTTCTGAAAATATGATTTTATTTAATAAAGTGAATATTTTTTGAAAACGAACAAAATTTGTAATTGCAATTTATTTGGCGCTTGAGGAGGGCTTTTATTTGGCGCTTGCTGCAGCAAATAGTCGAGCTCGAGGGGGGTGATCCATGTAACGGGCTTCCCGGCTGTGCCTATTCCTTTTTTTTTTCTGACAGCGGCACTATAGTGGTACTGTAGACCAGGTACTGCAGCGACCCTGTTATCATAGCAGTCTGAATTTTTTTTTCTTTTTTCTGAAAATATGATTTTATTTAATAAAGTGAATATTTTTTGAAAACGAACAAAATTTGTAATTTTTGAATATTTTTGAGAAATATGAAATTTTTCGAAATTTCTAATGTTTTAAAAAAATAGGAATAAATTTAGAGAAAAAGATTTTTTTTGGAATGGCCGATCAATTTTTGAAAACTTTTACTTCTTTAGAAATTCTAAACAATTTTTGAAACCACAATATTTTGGAATTTGAGAACAAACTTTGAAAACATATTTGTTTTTGAAATTTGAATTTTTTTAAAACGCAAACATTTTTTGAAAATCCTGAACATTTTTTGAAAATCCTGAACATTTTTTGAAATTAGCGATTTTTTAAGAAAATTCTGAACATTTTTAGCATTTTTTAATTTGTGAATTTTTTGAGTAAAAGGAAAAGAAAAGAAAAACTGTTTGGGAAGGTTCCCAATACCGGAGCCGGAAGCTCTTGTGCTGACCGCTGAAATGGCCGGCCCGCTTGGTCGCGTTGGTACGAGGTGGTGCGCGTTGCCGTCTCGCCGAGCGCAGGAACGAGTTGAAGAGGAGCTCGTCGAACACGGGAGCTTGGAGCATTGGCCATGGCCAAGGGGGCGGCATCGGCGGCGAACTAGAAAAAAGAAGGTTAATTCCGACCGAGTCTCACATTGGAGCACTGGCCATGCAGAGAGAGAAGGAACCATATGCAGCTTCGATTCCTGAACGCCAACATTCTGCTTTACGACCACGCACTTGTCCATGAGTGTTCTGACCTCTAACTCTCAACATTTCAGGAATACTTCGTAAGGGAGGTTACAGTTCGTTAATGTCAAAACCAGATTTTCCTTTATGATAAAACAAGCATCACTCAAGGAAAATCTGGTTTTGACATTAACGAATACTACTTGCTTCTCCCATGCCGTGGCTGAATACTCTGATTTCAACCGAACCTTGCGGAACTGAAGATTTTTTTGGTCTTGTTATATAAGCCTTCTGTTATGTTCGGTCCGTGCCTTTTTCTTTTTCTTCTGAACACTATCAGTCCATGCCTAGGCACAGCGTTCAGCCACGAGTACTCGGAGTGGTAGATGTTCTATTTCTGCTGCTAGCAGTGAGTTGACACTGGTAAACGAGTCAGCTCGACCACAACTTGAATATTGGTGGTTACCACAGTTTCAGAAACGAGATTTGGGGTGCAGTAGCCCAGTGGGAAGGTCGCAGCGGCGCATCCTGTTGTTTCTTTGGAACCAACAAACATGAAACGCTTAGCTTAGCCCTTATAATCGAAAAACGTTGAATTCTACAGTAGATACTAATTAAATCAGGAAACGAAAAGGTACTGAATTTCTGAAACTACCAATGTTCAGTTTAAGTGTTCATTTTCAGATCCTTGGCTCAAGACTCCGTTTTGAACCGAGCCTTGCAGGACAGGACGCCTGTTTTGTGCTTCGACGCCTCAGTAATGCATGGAGGTTCGTTTGGTAGAAGGCGGTGGAAAAACTGCAAAACTGAAGAAAAGCCTGCTGCAGTTATGTTCAGTCCTCGCCTAGAAACAGCGTTCTGCAAGGACTCGGAGTAGACGTCAGCTTGGCCATAACTTGAACTCCAGTTACATATTTTCATTAGTCGGTCTCTGCCATTGCATGTTTTCCCTGACAACTTACTCTACTGTTTTTCTTTCTTCATCACTGCTTTTCTTCATCAGGCTTAACCGGTGTTGCTGGAGAACAAAGGCAGGCCAAAAAGCCTCTGGCGCCCTGCAATCCATGTTTATCAACAGGTACTGCTGCTTTTGCCTAAGCCACTGCGGCAGGCAACAATATTGCTTTAGTTGCCACTCTCCGGGCAATTCACATTCACCATTATCAGGAGCACAGGAACCGTCCGCGGGCCTTCCCAGCTAGAGTACCAATCAAATATCAATGTAGCATCCATATATTTACCAACATCAAACAGTTCAGCTAGTATAATGTACTGTAATGCAAACAAACTGAAGCTGTTGACCAAGGTGCTCCTGAAATTCTGAACCAGCCATTTCCAGGCAACTACAGCCGGTTCAGTTAAGATGATTGCTAAAACATAAAAACCCTGCCTTCTCCAAACACTAGCTTATAAGATTCAAATAAATAGTTCAAATCATCCAGATACAGGCAAGAGAAACTTGAAAAAGGGAAACAACAACAAGCCTGTGAACAGAAGAAGAAAGTAGATTATGGGTTCGACGCGCATCAGGAAAACCCACTGTCTGCACTCGTACTCGAATACAAACTACGGGACGAAAAACCTGATGCACCAAACTACCCTATTACAAACACACAGTGTAACAAAAGGTTCTAGCTACAACACATGGCAATACATAAATACGGTGGCTGATCACATCACTTGCTCTTCTCGCTGCTGGGAGGAAAAGAGGGGCAGATCAGTAAATCACAGCATGTAGTGCAAAGGAATGAAGTAACCAGCGGGCCAAGATGTATACCTCTTACAACCCATCACCTGCCCTCTTCTACTCTGCCCTCTTCTCGATCATCACTTCGAATGCTCTACTGAGATGGAGCTGAAGATTGTGACGGTTGGGATGCAAAGCGATTGATTTTTCAATGGAACCTTCCATAGTCTCCACCTCGTCCAGAGTTGCACGATAACAACCAATTTCCACCTCGACAACAGCAAGGCTTGAAAGATGCTCGAAGCCAATGCCAGCTTCGTCACTATTCCTTAACGGAACATGACGGGCACTCCAGGAAAGATGGAGCCATCGAAGTGCTGGCATAGCACCTGCTGCAAATTTTATACCCGTTGTTTCGGGTGCATTAATTGTGTAGTGGAACACCTCTAGCAGCTTGAATCCGTTCCTACTTACAGTCAGCACGCCAGACGACTCCCATACAACTAGCTTGAGATTGGCCAGAGAAGGCATACCCATAAGAATATGAAGACCTTCATCATCAAATTGTTCGACTTGGAAAGAAGCTGCAGCAGCTAATCTTGACCTAGCGCCCCGGCCGCCGCCCCCTCCCCCCCTCTCCTCCACCTCGTCGTCCCCGGAGACGTGCGCCGGCTAAGCCCGGGCGCCGCCGGTGATGGGGACGGTGGGGATCTAGGCTGCAGCCCCGCGGTCTGGAGGGACCGGCGGCGCGAGATCGCCCTTCGGTCTTCGTCTTTCCCGGCGGTTCGGCGCTGCTCCGGCGGCTTCGTGGGGAGGGCGGATCAGGAGGGGATGTGGCCATGGTGGATTGGTCGGCGGCGCCTCCGGTCAGATCAGATCTGGCTGGTGCCGCCGGCGGTGGTGGCCATCTCCTCCGTCGGAGGTGGTCGGCCTGAGGCTGGATGGTCAGATCTCGAGATCCGCCATCTAGTTCCGGCTGCGAGTCGGGAAGACATAGTTGCCGGTGAAAACCGAGCTGATGGCAGGCGATGGCGGCGTTCTGCGTCGTTACCTTGATGAAGGCATCGTCGTGTAACTACTATCGACCCACTCGTGCTGCTCCGGGGGAAACCCTAGAATCTGGTCTTCCAGATCGGAGGATGGCGGTACTGCGGTGTCGTTTTCTCTCTTGGGAGCATCGTTTGTGGAGTAGAGCTGGAAGACAGAGGCAGGAGGTGGAGCGGCTTCGTCTTGCATGGAGCTTTCGGTGGAGATGTCAAGTCATGCCTAGCCGACAGGTGCTACGTTGTGTCATGCCTGGTCGGCAGGTGCTACGCACGACAGATCTTCCAGAATCTTCGCGTCTGGACGGACGAGCGCGGGGCGGTGGCGCCGTTGGGCGCCGTGGTGGCGTCGACGGATGGACGGACTGGCAAGGATGATGTGGATCTCTCTCCTGAAGATGGGTTAGCGGTTCAATGATGATGGCGGCGTCTAAAACGTGTGCATGTGGTGTACGCTTTAGGTCTGCTGCACCGGCTGTGGGTTCCGATACGTTATGTGGATGGATCGGCAACGGCACCGGTTTTAGATATGGGGAGTGAGAGCACTCCACATTATCGAGTTTTGTAGGTGTGAGTGGTGGCTTCGGGTGGCTTGATGTATGTTCTTGTTAGACCTATGTTGAATAATAAATAAAGATGACCGTATGCATCGATTGATGCAGAGGCTGGGGTCTTAACCTCCTTTTCCAAAAAAAAAAAATCAAATTGTTCGACTTCTATGTCTAATTGGAGGATGTTGGTTAGGCAGGCCATTCCCTTGGGAACCCTCATCATGGGGCACATTAGTACAAGATTTTGGAGGTGTGGAAAGGTGCAGCATGGATCCCTGAACAGATATTCTCCTATTTCTCCACGAGTATAAAGATATTGAAGGCTGTCATTGCCCAACCCCTTCAGAGATGACCTCAGTCTTTCTCTATGGTATTCAGTCCATGAACTAGTCATCGTAATCTTTCTCAATTTTATTAGATGTCCAAGCTCTTCCAAAAAATTCTCAGGGTTGTCAATTTGATGGATATGTGACACTTCCTCCAGTGCTCGCATGCTCCCAAACATATCAGCAGACAGCACACAGTCGCTGGAAACAAATAGGCGCACCAAATTTTGTAGTCGGGCTGTAGTTGATGGCAATTTTTCAATCTGAGACTCCCGCAAATCCAGAGACTCTAAGTTCTGTAGCTTTCCGATATCTTCAGGAAGCTCTGTGATTCCTCCAGACTTAATTCTCAAATACCTCAGTTGATAGAAACTTCCAATATTTCTTATATGCTTGTTTTCCCATGACCAACGGTCCCCACATATATCAAGCACACGCAAAGACTGAAAGTCCACAAGTGGGGGTATTTGCTTACTTTCTCCAAACACAATTAGTGAGCGAACATGTAACTTGCTTCTTGTGATGGCTTGCGTTGCCCCTTTATGTTCATGCCCACTAGATTGCAGGGAGATTCGATGGATCTTGCTTGGCAAAGAATTGCAGACACCGTTTAAAATTGTGGCAAAATTCTCTTCATCTGACAGAGATATTATGAGGTCAAGCACCATATCATGAACCCGACAGTATTGCTCAAAACCACAATCTTCAAGATTAGCATAAACTAGCTGGATCATGCTTCTATTGACAAGTTCATTGAAACAACTCTTTGCTTCTTCATATAAATTTCCCCGTTTTGTCGCAAGGAATCCTTCGGCTATCCATTTCCATTTCAGTTCTTCACATGAGATTTCCGCATCCTCGGGATATATACATAAGTATAACAAACAAGTCTTCAAGTGGTGTGGAAGATCCCAGTAACTAAGTAACAATATATGTCGCATATCATTTCCATCACCATCACTCTCATATGAAAGACCAGCACCAATGGAATCTTGGAGTCTCTCCCATTCATCTGGGGTTTGAGTTTTATGGGATAGCAAACTCGCAATGGTAATTATAGCCAATGGCACACCACCACATTTTCTTAAGATCCTAGCTGAGACATCTTCTAGTTGAGTAGGGCAGGAGTTCTCCGAGTTGAAAATTCTCTTAAAGAACAATCTTCGGGAATCAACATCATTCAGAGGTGGCATTTGATAGAGCTGATCACCGGAGTTAGAACAACATGACTTAGCTACCTTGGTAATGCGTGTAGTTGCAATTATTCTACTACCATTATTATTATCAGGAAAAGCTGCTTTGAGAAATTTCCAGTCTTGTATTTTCCATACATCATCAATAACAAGAAAGTACCTGTATGCAATGTTACACTGTTAATAAATCTGACTAACAAAAAATATGTTGGTTGTGTCTGCAAAAAATTACTATCATCAAGTATGAATGAAGAAATTATACCTCTTTCCTGTCAAGATACTTTGGATCCGACGAATTAGTTGGTTTTTCTTCCACCTCTCTGACTGGATATCTCCATCGATTTGAGATAGGACATCTTTCAAGAGCGTCTCCAGATCAGGGGTGCACGACACCGACACAGAAGCTCGGCACTCGAAGTGCTCTCCAATCTTGCGATAGCTCCCCAGCCCCCCACCTCCAACATTGGCCACCACTCTCAGCTCCAGGCTCTCCTCCGTCAGCAAAGAAACAACCTCATCTCTGCGGCCGTCAATTGCCACCAAATCTTTGGCCACCCCGTGGAACGCAGCCAGCCGGGGATCTATCGCCACGGTCGTCGTCGCGGTGTAGTTGTCGAGGTTCAGCCTCTGCCGCCGCTCATCCTCCTCGGCGACGCGGGCCTTGAGATCCTTGAACAGGGTCTTGAGCCGGCGCGCGGCCTTCTTGGGGAAGCTGCGCTTGGCGTCGCCGTCGCCGTCGCCGATGCGGAGCATGAAGCGGTCGATGCACTCCTCCATGTCGTAGCTGAGTTCGCGCATGCTGCCCTTCCAGTCCTTGGCCACCTCGTCGAGCCCCTCCATGTCCGCCAGCACGTTGACCAGGATCTGCATCCGGCGGAGCTCACGCTCGAGGAAGGCGATGTCCTTGCGCACCCGCTTGAGCATCTTGTACTCGTCGCCCAACAGGGTGGCGAGCTTGCCAATGACGGAGCCCAGCGCCCCCGTCCCGACCCCCACGCCCACCATCTCCCCCTTTCCCCCCTTGAGAAGAAGAGGAAGCTGCTACACGACCGCCATGGTTTGGTCCGTGGTGTTCGATGGAGGAGCAGAGTAATGGTGGCGAGGAGAGCGAGGCGCTGGTGAGGCAATAATGGAGGAGCGTGGTGTGCTACTGCTGGACTGCTGCAGAGGAGACTTGACCTCTGCTTTGCACTGTATGCGCGTGAAACGGCAATGCCTCCGTTATGGGAAACGCTTGAAATCGGCAGGTCGGCGGAACGCTCGGCCGGTCACGCCCTCGCGTGACGTGTTGCACATGGCCACGCACCGCTCCCCACGTGCATCCTTATCTTTTCCCTTTACTTCTCATCCATTCATTCTTCTCCTCACCGCATTTTCTCTCACGCAGTTTCTTCCTCCTACTAGAAGGAGCTCTCGTCTCTGGCACGCTCTGGCCATTGCCCAACACCGCATCTCTCTCTCTCTCACACATTCTCTTGCCAGCAACGGAGGGGCTGAGGTATCGCCGTCATAGCCGACACCATGGCCATCTAAATCCACGACGGGCAGGCCGCGCTACTACGTTTCCGGCTGAAGGGGCCCGGCCGGTGGCACCACCAACCCACGCTGCTGTCCTTCGGGATGCTACAAGCGGGTCGCGAGGTTGCTACAACTGCTGGCCACAGCTGCTACAACCGCCGGCCATGGATGCTGTAGCGGGGGCGGCGAGGCGGCATAGATGTGTGGCCGGAGATCGTGAGGCTGCGACCGCGTCTCCGTCGCCGGCAAGGACGCACGCCTCAGGTGAGAGCTGCAACCGACCCGCGCTGGTGCTACAACCAGTGTAGTGCGGTGTGGGACCGGCGACGTGCAAAGCTGCAACGGCGGGTGGCTAGGCGACGGTGGTTGTTGTGATGCCCAAAGTCCGGCGACGACGGTTGCTGCAACCGTGAGGCGGAGTTGCTGGGACCACCGTGCGGAGGTGCTACTACCGCCAGGCCGAGATGCTGGAATCACCGATGGCCTTTTTGCATCCAGGAGACATCGATGCTACCACCTCTGTTTTTTCTTGCTGGCACCGGTGCTGATTTTTGCTGGAACCGGCTACCGATTTTGCTGGGGATCATCAATGGGTGTTTTTTTTGCTGGAACTGGTGTCTTATTTTGCTGGAACCGGTGGCTGATTTTGCTGCGATGGGGGCACAACAAAGTGCTGATTTGCCGGAGCGGCGACGGTGGATGTTACAATCGGCAGCAAGGGATGCTACAACCACAGTCCACAGAGCACAAAGCTGCAATCGCTATTGGTTTTTGCTACGACCAACGAAACTTTTTGTTACATCCATCCACGACGGAGTTGCGACCCGTGACGGCGGCGGTGACGCTTTTGCTGCAACCATGGTCGGGTTTTGCTACAACAAACGAAACGTTTTGCTACATCCATTCATGGTTGACTGGTGGCCGTTGTTTGCAGAACCCTGTGCGGCGAGCTCGACGGCGAGGGCGACGAGCGGCGCACCGGGTGCTGCAATCATGAGCGTCGATGGCAAGGAGTTGCAACCGGACAGCCGGGGAAATTGCATTCGGTTTTGACGGCAAAGCTAACCGAAATCGACGAGTGGGGAAGGTTTCTTCGGCGAGAAATGGAGGGCAGCGCTGCGAGGCGGCGAGGTGTGAGCGGCCGGCGGCCTCGCCGTAGCCGCGCACATGGACAGAGCCGCGTCGTTCAGTGACGGGTGCGAGCGCCCGTGGCCGTTATCCTGTAGAAGAGACGAAGTCGCGTGTTGTATAGCGGCCGTTATCCTGTAGAAGAGACGAAGTCGCGTGTTGTATAGCGATCAGGCGGCTTGGACGTATTCCATCGGGTGGTTATCTAACGGCCATCAGCGCTCTAATCTAAAGGTTTAAAATGGACCGGCCGAATCTTTCCGCCGGCGCTCCGGCGCCTAGCGGTCGCCCTCCGTTATTGCTACGAAGCTTCCTCGGAAGCTCATCGTTTGAGGCTGCCAAGTAGGTCCCATCACATCAATAAAAGAGCATTTTATCGTGAAGACTTGACCTCTGCTTTGCACTGTATGCGCGTGAAACGGGCGTGCCTCCGTTATTGCTACGAAGCTCCGCGGAAGCCCATCGTTTGAGGCTGCCAAGTAGGTCCCATCAGATAAATAAAAGAGTATTTTTCGTAAAGAAAACCTTTTATTAGACTATTATATCTTTACCTAATAATAAAGCACGGAGTGCTTCTGCGCGCATACCCGTCGTGGCGTTTTTACAAAAAGGTCCCTATGGTTTTTGATAATTGAACTCGCAGTCCAGAAAAACGTTTAGTTCCAGAATTTTGTCTGTCCACGTGTGAGCCGCTTGCTCTATCTCCTTCGCTGGTCCGACCCCCTCGCTGTCGTCCGCGCCCGTCTGCGCATTGAATAGTCCCACCGTGCCCCCGTACAACAAACTCCACCGGTTTATATACTTTTGCAGATTGGCTGTCAACAAGCCAAGCAACAAGAGCTCGATGAGATTGAACGGAACGGCGATGATTGAGCAGGAAAAAGGGCAGCTGGGAGAGAAGGAGTAGCGGCAGGGATTGATGGGGTCGAGGGCGAGGGCGTTCCCCGGCGGGGACAGGTGCGAGGCGAGGGGAGGAGGAGGTTGACCGGATCTGGTCGCCAAGGGAGCTCCGGCGGCGGACTGCGGGCAGGCACGGGGGCAAAGACTTGGCGAGGTCCGACGGCCATGTTGCTCCGTTCCTCTTGAGGCGGATCAGAGGGAGGTGAGAGAGGAAAATGACAAGAGAAAACGGAGTGAGGAGATCACGGGGTTTGCGGCGACATGGATGCGGGGCGACGGCTGCAGGTGCGACAGGGGAGCACAGGGGCGCGACGCCATGGCGTTCGCAAGCTTGCAACGACGGCGGCCTTGAGCAGGCCGGGGCCGGCCCGCCATGGCTGTGCACAGCGGGGGATCCGCCGGCGTGCGGGGGGTGCGTGGAGGGGAGGATCCCGGCGGTGGTCGCCGTAGCAGCAAAACACACACACGCCGACGCTGCCAGAACCTCCCTCGCGACCACCGCGGCCGGCACACTCAAGGATGGAGTGCATCGTCGGCGCAGCACGGGCGGCTGTTGTGTGGGGAGCACGGCCAGGCGTAGGATGTGGGAACTGGGGGGCAGGGCGACGCCAAGCTATTCGCGGGCGCGCTGGATAGAGAAGAGGAGGAGGAACAGCGGCGCGGGAGGAGGAAGATGGAGACGGAGGAATGGAGATGTTGTGGATAAGGAAGGGGCACGCAGTGGGCGGCTCGGTGGGGATTTAGTGCCTGTTGCTTTTTTTTTAAGTTGCTAGATGTACACCGACTGGAAGCTGCTGGATGCACCGATTACAATTTTTTTCGGTGCTCATCCGTTGGATTTATGTATGTTCATGGCGTTCCAACAAATGTTTAGCTGCTAGGTGTCCCCTCCTCACATTGGCCCACTGTGATTATTTGACTGTACCGCCTTACACTCTGATGGCAACAGTTTCAACTTAGTAAGCCATATGCTGATATTCATGTGACTGTGATCTCAGAAATAAAAGTTCATAGGAAATGAGCAGAAATCTTCACTGAACATAGAGTTGTGTTGTACCTGTACTGAGAAAAGTTTGTACAGTATGAAAATATGTTTCGAGATGAAACAAATTATGATTATTAGTCATGGCAGTTGTAGGCACAGCTAGAGTTAACTAGGTGTTGTAATGCTGCACTAAGGATGGACCTTAGTCGGAGAAATAAAAAAATCTGCGGCCCTCCATGGGATAATATATCGACATGTTCCCATTGTACTTTGCATAATTGTTCTTGGAAGCGTACCGAGCAGGAGCAGGCCATATATTCAACAAAGCTCTGAAACGATGCACTCTGTCTTTTCTTGAACACGCACCTGGTACATGTCAAAACCATTTTCTGTAATCGTGGAACCGAGTTTGGAGCTGAAATGTTCCCACATACAGAAAAAAGGCAGAATTGAATTTATGGGCTTGTAACTATGAGCCTTCTTCTGTATATAGATGTACACTACACACAAAGAGTCACAGACTATACAATTTGTTAGAAGACAATTCTTCTACTCACTTTGCACCTCACCGTTTTTTAGGAAGATTGTAATCTGTATTGATCTTTTGCACACATCATAATTTTTTGTATTGACCAGATAAATTTAAAGAGCGATTGAATTTTGACTTGTACATTTTCTTATGAATAGACGATTCTCGAAAACACTAAACTTTTCTTTCTACCAAAAATCCTAAAGAGATGGAATTGAATGGAGCAAAGACAATAAGCTGCTAAGGACTCAGCAGAGCCAGGCGAAGGAGAAAGGAATCAGGAAAAAGTTGAGAACCACATATAAGCTTTAGATTAACTATCCAAAACCGGTATCATGTTTCGAATAATTGATGTGGGTGTCTATTGGCTAGAGGAGTGCAATATGTTTTTCTCCCGTTGCAACGCACGGGCATATTTTCACGAATTCGTCAGTGGAAAACTGGAGTCTTGGCGTAGCCGGTGTTGGAGCTGATGATCGAACGAGGAGTCACGCATCAGCATCTAGATTCACCCCCTAACGATTTATCCACCATTCTCTCCATCCTCTACTCCCGGCCCCGATTGAGGTGAAGGTCTTCGGGGAGGGCGGTGAAGTCACGCTAACGACGTTGGTGCTGGTGCATGTGTACTGGGTGGCCTAGCCGAAGTGGCAGCCAGAGGAGGCAGTAACAACATGCTTAACAATGAATCATGTCATGGCAGATGGCTGGTTCTGTGACACTCTCCTACTATACCAAAAGAAGTTACTTTGTACGCCTCCACGATGTAGATTTTCTCTCCCGTTGCAACGCACGGGCATATTTTGCTAGTCAATATAAAAGAGTTCATTCCTCTTTCTATTTCCTCTCTTGATATTTGTGACACAATTTACCCCCTAATTTCCATTCAAACACTTTCTGCTCCCAAGCTTAAATTATGTGAATCATTTTCCCCCTTATGTGTGTGCAAATGGCTATGTGCATCTTTGTGATGCAGATGTTGTATACTCCTCTTTTTCAAAAAAAAATGTGTGGCAAATTTTACGCCCAATATGAAAATCCACCGGGATTAGCTCGAAAGCAGTGCCATATTTCATGGCAGAGAGACTTGTAGAAGCTGCCATATTGAGCCATTTTTTGAACTAGATGACCTGTTGCGGTAACGACCAAATTCAACCCAAACGTTAGGTGAACTATATGAAACTTTTTTTGACTCCTTTGAAAGTATGAATGAATATTTCTCAAAGCGCTCTTATGACATGGCAATGTACAATACCATGTTAGTTCAATTTTAGGTGCTATGTTTTCATTGTGCTTGTATTAAGTTAACATGTTTCTTGGGATGTATGCATTTATCTATTCTAGACAAGGTGTCCACGGACAGCAAGCAGGGCGCCGACCATCCAATTGGAGTCACAAAATAAAAGCAGACACTAAATTTCATTGATATTTTAAAATAATTTTTGCATAGAAAAGACCTAAAATAACTAATAATAAATCCTACTCTACTCCTCCCCGTGGTTTTCGTGGCGTTGTGTCCTCACGACATGCTGCTAGTTCTTACACTATTAGTGTTGCACATGTTTTTCAAGCGCTGCTGGTAGTCGTGGCAGAACAGCTCCCTCGATGTACATCACTCGCGGCGTGCATATTTCTTGGACGCCGCTAGTAGTATAACAATAGTAACATACAAGTTTCGGTTGAACGCCGCTAGTAGTTGGCCAAGTTTCGGCTGAACGCCGCTAGTAGTTGGCCAAGTTAGCGGTGGTGTGCATGTTTTGCTAAACGTGGCTAGTACCAAAATCATATAAGGGGTTCCTGCACTAGTGGTATGTGTCTATGAGCACGTGTAGAGGATGCCTCTTGCATGAGAGTTCATTCTCCTTACTTTTTCCTGCCTCTCTCTTCCACATAAGCAAAAATCTCATGTAAGCGGGCTATAAGACTACTATTACACTTGCTCTATAGGGTGCTGCCAATGTATTTGCTCTTAATGCGTTATCCAAGGTGGTGGAAAAAAATAGAGACAACCACCCCAATGCAATATTTCTTAGGTGTTGTATCTAAGTGCGTTGTATTTAATTGGTTTATGGATCATATTTGCATCTCAACTTTGTGTAGGGGAACGCGACAGAAAACAAAAAATTTCCGCACTACGAACATGCCCAGGATCACTATGGAGATGCATACAAGGTTTTTGATCTCATCTTTACCGACTCGTAGCGCAGCGGAAGTAGAGTCGATGAAGATCGTCGGTGCAGATCCCCGCAGCTAGGATTTACAACCTCCCAACCGCGAGGATGTACTCCCTCATCTGCCCCTCGTCTGCCCCACGGACAGTCCCTCGGACAACCCTCCGGGAGGCGGCCGGACAGTCCCCCGGACGATGTCACGGACAGCCCTCCGGGAGGACCCTCGAAACTCGGACGGTAACTTGGACAGCTCTCCGGGAGGACCCTCGAACAGCCCCTCGGGCAAAATATTGAATCTACGACCTCTCTACGGGGTTGCACACATACGGTGTCATCTATCCGGCAGGGCTTCGCCGTCCAGAACTAGTTCCCACCGGAACCCAGACAGCCTTTCGGCTCTACGAAACTATTTCGCTGGGAGGGAGAGAGAAAGTCAGATCATGCATGGCATGTGTATGTCAGAAAGAGTGAGTGTGGAGAGCTCCTCTCCACCTCTATTTATAGGAAAACCAAGGGGTAGGGTGGCACTTGAAAAACCCAAAATGCCCATGCTTTATGTCCCACATAAAGGGCAAGATGGGGAGGCTTCCAAATAGTGTTGCCTGCATCACCATGCCTGCATCATCCCCTAATAGTGTTTCCACTATTTACAATAGTGTTTCCACTATATACATATAGTGTTTTCACTATTCAGAATAGTGTTTCCGCTATTCATGAAAACATTTTACCACGCCCGTTTAATCCGAAAATATTTCTGTAGGTCCAGAACATTTCCAGTACCCCCTAAAATAATTCTGGACGCGTTCCGAAACATTTTCGGATCAATGATTTTCATCAGCGAAAAGCTACCACAACGATTCCGTCAGCTCCGGAACATTTTCGGTTTTTCTCTCCGGAAAAATTCCAGAAGTTCGCAGAACAGTTCTGGCACCCTCCAAAAAGTTCCAGGCGTGTTTCGAAACCATTTTGACTTAATGGTATACTCCAAAACAACTTTTCGGTTTTACCGAAACTATTCCTGTGTTCTCTCTCCGGAACTCTTCCATTGTCTCCGAAACTTTTCCGGTGACTTTCTCTCAGACTCCCTGTCTAGTATTCAGCAGATAGATGACCCTTAAGCGTGTGACCCTATAGGTTCGGTGAAGTATAGACATGGCCGGAACACTTTCCGATCAATGATCAACATCGGAGCCGTGGACACCCATATTGACCCCTATACCCATACGAATAAATATTCGAGTGAACCTCCAGTTGCCGTGTGCTATTCCTGTTGCTTCACGATATGTTACAAACACCCGAGGTGAGATTTATCGGCATCCTCGTGAATCAACACTTGTCCACTATGCTAGTTGCCTCGTTACCGGTTTTATTCTCTTTTCTCGTTTCCGTGTTCTGGCATCCCTGTGATCAAATCACATTGTGTCTGGCCAGACGATGATGGATACCGTAACACCGAGAGGGCCCAGAGAATATCTCTCCATCGTCGGAGGAGCAAATCCCAATCTTGAGCTATCAAGTCCCTTGTCATACTTTCCCATGAACCCGTAAGCCACCGTAATAGCCACCCAGTTAGGGATGACGTTTAACAAACCCCAAAGTTCATGAAGCAAGCATGAAGAAACTCGATACACTCATGGTTTAAGGAATTATGCAAACGTTAATTTTCTCTGTGTTATTAACCATTAACTTGTGACGAATGTATCTCATAGCATAACATAAAATCGGGTCGATTCAACACAAGTGTTCTCCTAACATTGTGTCCTCAAAGTTGCCGGCATAGTCATGCCCATGATCAGGAAAACAGAACCATCATGCAACACTTGAGCTAGTCTTAGAGGCCAGACTAGGAATACATTTTACCGTTTATTATTCCACACGTGCATATGAATTTTCCTCCGAGCCTCGTGGTTATTGCAGACTCGAGAACCATAGTAGTTATAGCACGTAATATAAACATAATTACGAACATGGAGATAAATAATAACATTTATTATTGCCTCTAGGGCATATCTCCTACACTTTGTGGTCTAGTTGTGGAGAGAAGGTAAAAACAGAAACATAGAAAGATAAGCCACACCAAATCAGGACAGTAATTACACTGGATGTGGAAGCAAAATAAGAGTCATATCTCCACTAACATAGAACTCCCCTCCTTTCCTTCTTTAATTACTGTGACACCTCAACATTTTGCCTATGAAACTGTGGTAAGAGACAAGTATTGGGAGTGCCCTACTTTAGGAGTAGGAAGTTGTTTGTTTGTGTTCTTATTGGTTGTCAGGGTTTGTCTCTATTGATATGGAGGATCCAAAGAGATAAGGGCCTCTTTGTATTGCAGGATTATGAAAACGTAGGAATAGGAAAAACATAGGATCGAGATGTCACATACTCTAAAATCCTACCAAATTTTAAATACAAGAATCCTGCAATGAGTGCCTTTGGATGATGCACAGGAAGGAAACACAAGAATTTTATAGGATTGAGGAGATAGAGTTAAGATGCATTGAACTGTTGAAAGGAAAAATAAGAAGAGAGTTTTGAGCTCATATTGGAATACCTGGATTGAGAGGCATTAGAATGTATTCCATAGAAATTAGGTAAACCCCTATCCTATGATCCAAAGGGCTTCATAGGAAAACAAAATCTTACTAGGGTGGGATAGCTCTCGTAGGACCTTATCCTATACTAACTGCTAAGCTGCAAGTTAAGAATTAGACTTTTACCAATAAATTGTATAACCATATTTAAAAGGTTGGATTGTTTGCCTAGAGAAAATAAATTATCCTATGTTGTCTTTCCCAGCCCCCCACCTCCAACAATGGCCACCACTTTCAGCTCCACGCTCTCTTCGGTCATCAAAGAGATAACCTCATCCCTTCGGCCATCAATGGTCACCATGCCCCTGTCCACCCCGTGAAACGCAGCGAGCCGGGGATCTATCGCCACGATCGTCGTTGGGGTGTAGTTGTCGAGGTTCAGCCTCTGCCACCGCTCACCCTCCTCGGCGACGCGGGCCTTGAGCTCCTTGATTTGTGCCGATGCCATGGCGCGCGAACAAGGTCTTGAGCCGGCGCGCGGCCTTCTTGGGGAAGCTGGGCTCGCCGTCGCCATCGCCGATGCGGAGCATGAAGCGGTCGATGCACTCCTCCATGTTGTAGCTGGGCTGAGGTTGCGCATGCTGCCCTTCCAGTCCTTGGCCACCTCGTCGAGCCCCTCCATGTCCGCCAGCACGTTGATCAGGATCTGCATCCGGTGGAGCTCGCGCTCGAGGAAGGGGATGTCCTCTTGAGCATCTTGTACTCGTCGCCGAGCAGGGTGGCGAGCTTGCCGATGACGGAGCCCAGCGTCCCCATCCCGACCCCCACGCCCACCATCTTGCTCTTCTTGCCCCCCTCTCGTTTCTTGAGAAGACGAAGCCGCTACAAGAGCGCCATGGCTGGTGGTTCTCGGCGGAGTGAGTAAATGGTGGTGAGCAGAGCAAGGCGGGTGGAGTGAGTAATGGTGGTGAGCAGAGCGGGGCGCGAGTCAGATAATAATGGAGGAGCATGGTGTGTTTACTGCTTGCTGCAACCACCAGCTCTAGCCGCTTTGATGATGAGCGTGTGAACGGGTGTTGCCCTCCGTTATTGCAAACCAAGGTAGGTCCGTCCGACTGACTCAAGCCAAGCAAACCAAGGTCCCAACCTTCATATGCTCCCATGTTTAAAAAATCAAATTTAAATGTGTCAAAAATTGTTAATTTTTTTGAATGTTCTCAAGAAATTTGGAACATTCAATTTGAGTTCCATCGCCGTCCAGCCCGTGTCATGAGCGCCTCCATCGCTGGTCCGCCGCTGTCCTAGAACACATGTGGGTTGCTTGAGAGGAGAGTACTTTCATCCTACACCTCCCATAAATTTATAAACCTTAGGCATCCACTTGAGTGATACTATTGTTGTTAACAAACAAACCTTTGCGCTTCTAGCTGTAGCATGTGTCTACAAGACTAGAAGTGTGTAGCAGACATCATCTACCAAATTATGTATTGCCTTTGTACTATCACTTGAAGGGGAATCTCATGGTTGGTAATTAAAGTAAAATGACAGTAGCAATACTTGTTTCGTATATTGTTGTAATGTATGTGATGAATGTGTTGTGTACTAAGGTCTCAACTTTGATAAATAATTTGTTTTACAAGATCGATCTTGATCCTAGAGTGACAAACTGTTGGCCAACTGCCGGTTAAGAAGAACACGACACAGTTATGTGGGGCTCCACACAACCTATATACTAGTATTTCAGGGTTATGGTATGTGTATAACAAACTTCATGTTAAAGGAACAACAAAGCAAGCAAGGGAACCTTGCGATGGCATCACACGATGGTGCAAGCGTTCGGGTTCTCATCGCTGAATTCATCTGTCGACAACAACTGCACGGGAGGGTAGTGATACACCTGCACTGGAGAGTAGGGGTACACCTGCGCCGAAGGGTAGGGGTTCACATAGTCAACATAGTACCGAACGGGAGGCCAGGAGTCATACTGCTTGAGTTCGCTGACATCACCGTCATCATTGGCTTTGTTCTCATCCTCATCTGGCTTCTCCCCCTTCAATGTTTTCTCCTCCTCGACGATGACGGTCGCCCTTCTTGTCTTCTTTTGGACGTTTTCAACAAGCATAGCTGGACCCATAACACCTTTTACGTTCACCTGGTCATTGGGGAGATCCGTCTGGACGGACTCGATGCCTTCTATCTTGCTTATTTGCTTCTCTAGAAACTGTACGCATGTGCGACAGTGCATTTTCACCTTTAGGATGGCCATGATTGTTGTCGGTGGCTGCAAAATTTAATTCAATCATGTCCACATATTTTGTTTTGGATCACACGACTCAGCAATTTTTACTACGTCATAACAAAGTTACCTCTTCTTTCTTCTCCTCCTCCGTAGGTGGCAGTGGAGTCTGCTCTCTCTTCTCCTCCTCTGCGGGTGGTGGAGGAAGAGGGGAGATCAACTCAACCATTTTCTTTGTTTTCCTTTGAACTCTCTCGCAGACCTTGGCGGGATCTAAGGTCCTGTTCTTCACCACCACTGTCTTTGATCGGCTATTGGCCGTCACGTTCTCAACTCCTGTTTGCAAATATTGTTGCCTCCAGATGTTATGTGTCTCTCTAAACAAATATTGGATTGCAAGCACGGGTATGAAAATATTGCATACCTTCAAATCTGAGGAGGGATTTCCCAACCTTCTTCGCGCAACCTTGGCAGTCCATGTCTACCTCAAGCACAATATCTTGAGGCTCCTCCGCGGCCTCCTCCTTCTCAGACTCCTTTTGTTCCTTTGGGCCAACAAAGAGGAAACATTGCTAGTTAGCACGATCGAGATGAAATCAGGAAACGAAATGCTACCGCAACCATTGTATACATTTTTCAGTTTAAGCGTACATTTTCAGAGTAATGCTGGTGTTCATATTGCTCAAAATCTTATTTTTTAGATTAACAAGTATCTTTTTTTCCCTCAAAAAATATCATTTTTTTGCGGTAGCTTAGGAAAAGTTTTGATTTACAGTGGAGACAAATTAAATCATGAAACAAAATGCTGAGAGTATTATACAATGTTCAGTTCAAGTGTAAAATTTCAGATTAATGTCCGAGTTTTAATCACTCAAATATTTTTTTATAGTTAAAAAAATACTTACTTCTCCCATTCCTTGGCTGAAGACTCTACTTTTAACCGACCACTCAGGAAGGAGGAAAAGGCTTGCGTCTATTCCGTGCTTCGACGCCTTCTACCTCTCCTCTTTGGTTCCGTCGCCCCTGGGTTCACGACGACACATCCATTGGCGGTTTATATAGGCGGCCAAAGCAAATTCTGCCGTTCTCAAGTCGTCTGTAGCCATGGATGAGAATTTGCATCATGTCAGCTTTCGGAATCCACATCTCAATAGGACATTATTCTTCCTTTAACAAAAAGCAAGCAAAAGTGACATTATTCCGTCATTCCTGTGGCGTGCAGTAACTAATGCTTAAAAAAAATCAGGCACCTCTCCGTCATACTTTGCCTGTGCTCGTCTTTTATGTGCATGTATTTCTAGATTCCTTCCAGAAAGTAATATATCTCTGGATTTCCTGCAGAAAGCAAGGATTCTGGGTCGCAAGGGTCACCGTCCCACAACCGGCCAACTCCAAACTGATGTGCATATACCAACTAAAAGAGTCCTTTCGTGGGGATGCGAATTTGGTGCTCTCGAGTACGCGCGCACCCTATATGCGCCAAATAATTTCGAAATAAAAATGTCAAAAAAATTCAAATCTTATTTGGAATCAAATATGATCAACCATTGTACTCAGGTAAGAAATTTGGCCAAAGAATGATTCCCATAGACTTCAGGGTAAAAAAACAAATCTATGACAACAATATAGCATGAATAACTCTTGTATATAGTGTTGTTTGCCGAATCTTTGACCCAAGATGAAATGAAATGACTTCTCTGACGAATCTTTTTATACGAGTGCAATGCTTGACCATGTTTGATTCCAATAAAGATTCGGAATTTTTTTACTTTTTATGAATTACTAAATTATTTTTGCATATAGGGTGTGCATGTACCCGAGAGCACCAATGTATTTCTCCCTTTTGTGGTCTTTTTAATAGTAGACAGCAAATACGTCAGCGTCCTTAGGGTATGAACAGTGGATGCATCATGTTGGTGATGCCTCATGCTCCACGTAGATGAAGCAACTAGGTCTCCTCCTATCTCTTTCTAATTTCTTTTCATCATCCATGGCCGGTCACCCACTCTCATCTTCATGCATTTCATCATCTTCTACCGATTCACTCCCCTTTTGTTTCTCTCTCTTCGTTGTTTCCCTTTTCTTCATATTTTGCCATGGAAAAAGCGGGTTCCCTCTAAAAGCAGCCGATTAAGCTCATTTTGACCACTTTGGCTGATGTGGCAGGCTGGGGCAGCTGTCCAGCATGGAGCATTGGTCATGCCCTTATGTGTTTGTTGTTGAACTCTTATCTCTACATTCTAATTGGTCGGCTAACTAAAAGGGGGAGCTCTTATATATCTCAGCCTTGTGTTGTTTTCTCTCTCTGCCTTTGTTACCGAGATGGCGGCCCCTGCGGCCCTGAATGTGGGCATGTGATTGGAACTGGCATAGTTGCCGACAAATTCAAACCATGCACTGGAACACCACATCCCCTGGATAGAAACCAATGTTTTGTAATGTCTCTCAAACATGTTATATGTCTAAGCATGGAGGTGCAACTCAGCTTTCATTTTAACATTTATGCTTGTTTTAGTGCATTAATTCGATATTGAAGCCACGAAAGTTTATCTGCATTTTTTCTTTTTAGATTGCATAGTTTTTGGTTAAAGCTCACTCTTCATTTGAATCATGTGCTCTGGAGCTTGTGCATGTCCTTGAAATAGCAACACAGTAGGTTTTGGTTTATTTTTGGAAATACGGTGAAAATTTCAAATTCATGGAAATTTTCTAAAATTTGGGAACATTTAAAAATTGATGATCATTTCCTGAAATTCAGAATTAATTTTGAAATCCAAGAACATTTTCTAAATTCACAAAAAAGTTAATAAAATTTTATTAATAGAATTGAACATTTTTATTTCTCAATTGTTTTCCGATTCATGAAATTATTTCAAAAAATTTGATTTTTTTTTCATAATTCTATGAAAAATAATAATGAAATAAAACAAGGCGCTCCACTCCTGCACATGGGCTGGCCCAAAGCGCGCGGGGGTGCACGATTGGTCTATTCCCACTGCAACGCGCGCCGCAATAAGAGGGCTCCTCACTACAAGAAATATGCTAACTTGCGATCATCAATATTGGTCATTGAATGGTCATTGTTTTCCATTTGCGACCTTTTTGTGACCAAAAACAGTTAGTCAAAAGCTGATCGTCTTTAATGAAACTTAACGACCTTCTTTGTGATATGGTCGTAGAAGGCAACGACCAAAATAAAAAGTCGTTGGTTCTACGACCAATTGTTTTGGCCGCTGGCAGTCTACCCAGGCCACGTCGGATCCAACGTGGCAAGCTGACGTGGCAAAATTGCGACCAATTGAATTGGTCGTTGATAAGAATTAGCCCGGTCCAATTTGGTGTTTTACATGGGCCGAGCCCAACAATTCAGCCTTTTTATATTATTTTTCCTATTAATTTTGGTCAGCTACATGGGCTTGGCCCATTAATTCGGCCTTTTTGCTTTCTGAGATGCAGCCTTTTCACATTCTATATAATTTCTATTTTCGGCTTTTCTTTGTTTTTTTTGTTACATTCAATTTTTAGATTATTGTAGTCAACTGGGTGCACATTGGCAGATTCTTCAAGGCGCTGGGACTCAATCATCAAGTTCTAATTTTTCATAGCTTGTAACTCACGGATATACCAATCAGAGAACACATTTAAAATATATTCAAATAACAGCCAAACTGAGTTTATTACAATATTCCACACAATCACAATATAACCATACATTATTCCACCAATCACAATATAGCACTCTACAGATAAAACGCTCAACAATATAGCACTCTACAGATAAAACGCTCAACAATATAGCACTCTATAATCAGGGCCCAGCCAAGCCTACTACCATGCATGAGGCCACAACCAGCCCAATAGCATCACCACCGTCGGAGCCCTGACCAACGTCCAGAACAAGCTCCCTGCAAATTGCATTTAGTGTCAAAGCATCAATAGATGGAGTTGCAAAGTGAATATCTTAGGGGAAGCTACACTTGGCATATACACGGGCAGAGCGGGTTTAAATAACCAAGTCATGTTTAAAAGAGTTAACTGAAGGAGTACAATTAGCGTGTAACCTGGAAAACATATAGCTAGTACAGACAAATACATGTCATCACATAGAAGCCAAATACTATTAACTGATAATTAGTAGACAGACAGGTTTCAGCTACGTAATGGCTACCACAAGCAAAAGTGACAACACAAAGAAAAGGGGGACTAGGAGGCAGTAAGGAGAAGCAATCCACAATAAGAAATTATGTAAATAACACATTGAAAATGGAAACAGAAGAAGATTGCCTATCTGTGTGTGTGTTGTACATAGCTTATTTCTTTAGCCAACAGAATTTATAAAGAAGATTTTTTTGCAATACAATTATGTTATACATATGAATGTCACCCAAGTAATTTGAGATGGAAACAAGTACAGCTAACAATCTAACATGTGTAGTAGCACCAGCAAAAGAGCAAGACACGGAAGAATTTACAAGAACAGCACACTGGAAAGAACTTGGGAGTCCAGTTACATGTACATGAGGTGCTGCTGCTAGTATATATAGAACCAATCAAGCTGCTGGTGTACACGGGGTGCTTGAGCTCCTGCTGCTTAGTACGTATACATGGTAGAATCCTGCTGCTAGTGTTCTAAACCAACAGCGCGTGCTATAGGAGCAGAAAAGAGGGAGCTAGGGGTAGGAGATGGAGCCAACTCACAAGAGAACTTGTGGTCGCCGCCATAACGCCGGTCACCTCGTTGATCTTGTCCTTGAAGCTCTCTAACTCCAGGTTGTTGCACTGCAGCTCGGTATTTGCTCAACCGTGTGTGTACATGCATTAGGCCATACATAAAATATTCAAGTCAATATTCTCAGCTAACTGTGATGTAATGAAAATAATTACTTAAGGACTTGGGGTAAAAATTGATTTTAGACATCAAAATTTGCAGCGCTCATTTCAACCATGTTCAGATAAACTTGAGGTAAATTAGCAGTAAGGATATTAGTTACAAGCTAGGTGAAACACAAGCGAAGTCCTATTGTATTTATGGATCCCAACTTGTTTAAACTAGAGCAGATCGTTCAACTTGTACAATCTAGCAGTCTAAAAAGAGAGAAATATGTTCATTCTCAGTTACACATTAATTAGGATAGAAATGAAAGACACTAATGTAAGCAAGAACTTACAACAAAGTATACATTAAATATATTGTAGCATCTCTAGCACTGTTGTTGTTTGCATATTAAAACCAATGGTTGACAGCTATGGATCATCACTGATAAATTTGCATCTGATGCTACCACTTAATTTCAGCACATGACAATGATTACCCATCAAATTCACAGTAGATAATATAGACAAATAACCACCATCCCATCAAATTCACAGTACATTGTATAGACAAATATACATGATCACGGGTCCTGAATCACACCGGCATCACACATGAGGCAATTTATCTCTGTAATTTGTGCCTCCACCTTTGAAACCCTGATCAACTCATAATCCATGAGATCTACAAAAAGCACCAAATGTACTAGTGCCAAGGTCCAAGGTGCTAATTGTTTGCTCGCTTTAGCAACTGGTATTCGAAAGATCAAGAGCTGGAAGAGAGGAACTCTGAAGGTGGAAGGGGCCTGACCTGGCTGAGGGCGCAGTGGAAGACGAGGGTCTCCTTGCCCCTGGTCGCCTCGGCGATCTCCGGCAGCCGGTCCGCGAAGCCATCGCTGGCGTAGTGGCCCGACCCGGCAATGTGCGCGTCGCAGATCCTCTCCTCGTCCCTGCGGAGACCCCAACCAACCACCCCGTTAGCCTCTTCTCGCTCGTGCTCCCCGGCGCAGTTACAGAGATGGGGCGGATCGGTGCGTGCTTACCTGACGTCGATGATGGCGACGCGGGGTCGCGGACCATGGACACGAGCTGCGCCGCTGTCACGTACGACACGCCCTTCCTCGCCATCGTCTCCGGCCGCCATGGGGTGCAGGGTCGGGGCCCGCACGGTGGTGGCACCCTGATCGGAGGGGCGGCGGAATGGTGGAGGTCGGATCCGGTGACACAGGAGGCCATGGCTCGCAGCTCCACCCGCAGCGAGATGAAGTAGGGGCGCGGCACGACACTACAGCAGTGGTTGCGGCGGCTCGACGCACTCAGGGGAGGCTGGATCTGGCGGAGCGGAGGACCTCGGGCGTGGGGGAGGCCATGGACGGCGGCGAGCTCCGCCGGAGGGAGGTGGCGGCAGCGATCTGGAATGGAGGAGGTGAGCTCTCGCTCTCTCTCGATCTGGAAGGGTTCGAGTGGCTCGGTGGGTGGGAGCGGCGGGGAGAGGACTGGATCGGGATCGGGATCGGGAGGGGAGAGGGGATCGGGATCGATGGGCGCGTCGCGGAAGGAGGCCGGGGACGGGGAGGAGGTGGCGGCGGCGGCGAGGAGAAGGAGTGCGATGGGAGGAGACAGGCGGCGGCGGGTGTGTTCCCGGGGAGAGGGGGAGAGAGATCTGGATGGAGCGAGGAGAGGGGGCTGCTAGGGTTTGGGTTGGGGGAGAGAGACCTGAGAGGTGAGTGAGAGACGTTGGATCCATCGAGTGTGGACGGTTCAGATCGGCTACATTGGAGTGATCCGTGGGAAGAGCCCTGATTGGTTCAGAAAATTTATGATTTAAAATAGTTTCTAAGTACTAAAACTAGGAGGTTTTGTGAAGCAGCTATCAAAAATATTTTGCAAAATGGCACAACTAAATTTATCACTCAAGTTAGACCACATTTTATGGATGATCACAAATTTGCATGCATTTTTTATCTTTCTAGCTTTTTTTAATCATTTTTCGAGTGCCCAAAATGAGTTTTTTTGTGAAGGACCTACCATATATTTGTTGCAAAATTGGACCAAATCAATTTTATAAAATATTAGGACATATTTAATGTACAATTGACCAAATGGTTGCGTGTCAAAAACTTTGATCCACCTCTCGTGAAAAAGACAAATTTTCGCCGATTCAGTTGGAAGTGGGTCAAATTTGAACTGCAGCTGCCTCATAATTTACTCTTTATTTTTTCCAAAAATCATTTCTAGGTACATAAGTATCTATTTAATCAGAGAAACACCAAAAGTTTTTCAAGATTCAACCACTGGCTAGGAATGGTCATGCCCTCCGTTTGGACCGCATTCTGAAATGGGCATGAAAAATTCAAAAAAAATCAAAAAATTGGAAAACCTTTGCATTGTGTCATTTTATGTGACCAAGTTACCAGGAAAAATAATAAATTTGTAATACGGCAATTATTTTAAAAAAGTGTTCTCATAAATGAGCTATCATGTGTGAAGATTCATGTCTTTCAAGCCAAATGGTCAATCTTATGGCCATGGCATAGTTTGTTAAAATAATCTAATATTGTGCACACATGTGCATCTTGGAATGGCAAACAATGTTACCTAAGGAAGTTTTCATTTTCTTTGGACGAAAATGTCATTTTCCATTTTTTGAGTGTCCAAAATGAGTTTTTTTGTGAAGGACCTACCATATATTTGTTGCAAAATTGGACCAAATCATATTTATAAAATATTAAGACATATTTAATGTACAATTGACCAAATATTTGCGTGTCAAAAGCTTTGATCCACCTCTCGTGAAAAAGACAAATTTCTGCCGATTCAGTTGGAAGTGGGTCAAATTTGAACTGCAACTGCCTCATAGTTTGCTCTTTATTTTTTCCAAAAATCATTTCTAGATACAAAAGTATCTATTTAATCAGAGAAACACCAAAAGTTTTCGAAGATTCAACCACTAGCTCGGAACGGTCATGCCCGCTGTTTTGACCGCATTTTGAAATGGGCATGAAAAATTCAAAAAAAAATCAAAAAATTGAAAACCTTCGCATTGTGTCATTATATGTGACCAAGTTACCAGGAAAAATAATAAATTTGTAATACGGTAATTATTTTTAAAAAATGTTCTCAGAAATGAGTTATCATGTGTGAAGATTCATGGCTTTCAAGCCAAATGGTCAATCTTATGGCCACATTCATGGCATAGTTTGTTCAAATGATCTCATATTGTGTACAAGGGTGCATCTTGGAATGGCAAACAATGTTGGCTAAGGAAGTTTTCATTTTCTTTGGACGAAAAATCCATTTTCCATTTTTTGAATGCCCAAAATGAGTTTTTTTGTGAAGGACCTACCATATATTTGTTGCAAAATTGTACCACACTATTTTTAGAAAATATTAGGCCATATTTAATGTACAATTGACCAAATGGTTGTGTGTTAAAAGTTTTGATCCACCTCTCGTGAAAAAGACAAATTTCCGCCGATTCAGTAGGAAGCAGGTCAAATTTGAACTGCAGCTGCCTCATTGTTTGCTCATGATTTTTTTCCAAAAATCATTTCTAGGTACATAAGTATCTATTTAATCAGATATACATGGTGTGGTGGCGAGACGTCGAGGTTTGGACGGTGGCCGAGGGCCCCAACTCCAGAGCGCGCAAACTGGCATGCCAGCTGTGTGGTCACCGCGTGACCGTGGCGTTGCCACGCGTTCTGGGCGGCCTAGGCATGTCTGGTGGATTTGACACTCCCCCGGTAGGTGTTAGGAAGAAGAATACAACAGAAGAATCTCACGAGCAGACTGAACTAAGCTCAAACATGAATTAGCAGCCAAATGTTTGATTAGTGGTGGGGGAAATGCACATGGCCAATGGGCCTGAGTTTTGGCTGAGGATGATCATCTACTAAGGAGACTGTCTTGGCAAATTTTCAGCTCAAATGGAGGAGCCTAGGTGGCACTTGCTTTGCAAAGTACCACACTGGGCAGAAATATGGATGTTGAAGCTGGGCTCCAATGAATGAATGGATTGAGCTGAAATTTGGTGGAGGATGGTAATTTGGGCATAGGAAAGCACTGTAAAAAATTTATACCATTTGGACATGCCAATGTGGCACTTCCTTCACAATGCTCTTCTCTGGACAGAAACTTGGGAAAATTATTGAGAGGAATTGGCTAAATTAAATGAGCTCAAATTTTGTGGAGCTAAGTTATATAGGTAGGAACATGACCTGGTAAATTATCAAAAATAATTAAACAATATAAAATATAGTTGCTTCACAAACTGAAAATATGACCGAAATAAAAGATTGGATGATGAGCTCACATGGATTGCTGGATAGAGCTCAAATTTTGTGGAGAGTGATTATTTGAGTATATGGAAGATTTGGAAAAATATCAGATCATTTGGACAATCCTAGATATTACTTCCTTCACAAAGCTTCTCTCTGAATAGAAACTTTGGAAATTTGCTGAGGAAGATTTACTAGGAAAATGGAGCTGAATATTGTCATGTAGAAATGATTTGGATATGTAAGATTGCCCAAAAAGTTTTAGGTCAATAGGAGGGGTCTAGATAGCACTTGCTTTGCAATGTGCCAATCTGGACAGAAAATAGAAATTGAAACTGGGCTCACATAGATGATTGGATTGAGCTGCAATTTGGAGGAGAATGATAATTTGGGCATATCAAGGCACTACAAAAAGTTCATACCATTTGGATAAATAAAAATGGTACTTCCTTCACAATGCTCTCCACTGAACAAAAAATTGGAAACAATATTGAGGGTAATTGGCTAAATTAAATGAGTCAAAATTAGGTGGAGGGAGGTTCTATGAGCAGGGTCATGTCTTGGTAAATTTTCAGCAATTATAAAGCAATATAAAATGTAGTTGCTTCACAAACTGAAAATATTACCAGAAACAAAGATTGGATGGTGAGCTCACATGGATTGTTAGATGGGGCTCAAATTTTGTGGAGAGATATGATTTGGGCATATAGAAGATGTGGCAAAAATTCAACTCATTAGGATATTCCTAGCTAGTACTTCCTTCACAAAGCTTCTAACTGAACAGAAACTTTGGAAATTTGCTGAGGAAGATTTACTAGGCAAATGGAGCTGAATTTTTTCATGAGGCAACGATTTGGATAGGAAAGAGTGCCCAAAAATTTTGAGGGCAATCAAGAAAATATAAATAGCACTTCCTTCACAAAGTGCTGTTATGAACAGAATAGGAAAATGAATATTGCTGAATTATTTTTGAACTAGGGAAGAAAGGGTTTTGGCATATTTGAGGAATATATGATCCAAAGAATTTATGAGAATTTTTTGAGAATTTTGGGAATGACAGAAATGTAGGCTGCTTCACAACCTAGGGCAAAAATTGACACATGGACATGACACATAGGCAAAACTGATGAGGTGGCGCCTAGTCATAGCAATGCACCACAAATTACAAGGCTATTACCATCTATATTGGTTTTGATCAGCTAGAAATAAGGCAGCGGACCAGTGCTGTCTGCTTTATGACCATTTCGTGTAAGGAAATTACGACCTTTCTGACCAAAATTGTCGTTATGGTTTAGGGTTTGGAGCCCGCCGAACAGCTTATGACCAGTCGGTCTGAAATGGTCGTAGATTTACGACCATTTCTTCCAGGGTCACTGACAGAAGGTCATAAGTTGACATATTTCTTGTAGTGCCTGTTTGCCGGAAAATCCTATGTGCCGGCAGATTGTCGACCGATCGCACACCCCTATCAATAGAATGGGTGAACCCATCTGACCGTGCGAGAGCACCAGTTTGTGAACCTGAAGGTTCCTAACAGGTTTTAGGAAACATCTAGAAAGTTCCTCCCCTACAAAAATCTAGAAGGTTCCTAAACCCCCTTTTTTTTCTTTTTTTCTTCTAGTTTTCGTTTTTGTTTTGGTTTTTATGTTTCATTTTTTCTTTTTTTGTTTATCTGTTACTTTTTTATTTTTAGTTATTTTTTTATTTTTTATTTTTTTTATTTTCTTTTACTTTTCTAGTTTTCTTTTATTTATTTTTTGAAAATATCAAAATAAATTCAGACGTTTAAAAAGTTCCTCTTTTCAAAATTTGTTCAATATTCAAAAAATGTCTGAGTTTAAAAAATGTACAGGAATTTAAAAAATGTTCCTGTTTTGAAAATTTGGTCACAAATTCAAAAAAATATTCTGGAATTCCTGTTTTCAAAATTTGTTCATAAATTTGAAAAAGTTTCAGAAATTTCAAAAAAAAAATCACAATTTCAAAATTTGGTCACAAATTCAGAACATGTATGCATTTGATAAAATGTTCAAGAATTTCAACAAATGTTCACGGTTTAAAATTTGGTTCGGAGTTTAATAAAATGTACCATTTCTCGAAATTTTGTTCAGAAATTTACAGAATGTTCACGGTTTCAATTTTTTGTTCAGAATTTCATGAAATGTTCCATTTTCAAATATATTTTCACAAATTCAAAAAATGTGCACTGTTTCAAAATTGGTTCACAACTTCAAATAATGTTTGACATTTTTAAAAAATAATTTCCGCTTTTTCAAAAAAAGAATCACATATTCAAAAAATGTTCTTGTTTTTTAAGAAATTCATAAAATGTTTGTATTTTTTTCAAAATATACAGTTGCAAAAAGATTGTACACTTTTTTTAAAAGGTTCACTACAATAACTAATTCTGGTTTGCTACAGTATCTGATTCTGGTTCGCAACAGTATAGCAATCTGGTTCTACGACTACCTTGTTTGCTTGCCATCACCGGTAACTTGTTGTATAGACTTAATCACTGAAAACGGGCCAAGTTAATTGACCATCATTATTTGTTGGGCCTTGACTACAGGCCTCGGCTGCAATCTGGCCCAAAATACTAAGAACCTTACTAACAAACCACATCATTGCCTCAAAAAAAAAACCACATCATTCCCCTAAAAAAACACATCATTTGTCTAAAAAAAACACCGCATTCCCTTCTTTCCCTAAAAAACTGTACATTCGATGGACATTCGACTCGCCCCACAATTGTCTTCAAAAAACTCGCGCCACAAATTTTTTCAACACACAATTGTGCAACATTTGCTACTGGCTGACTGACCTCTACTGCTTCCATAGAAGAGTTCCCACCCGACTTGCACCTTTTTTTGGCAGCTTACCAGCATTAAGAGATAACGGAACAGAAGTTCTCTTGATAACAGAAGAGAAGTTCAAAGCATCCAGTGCAAAGTAAACATAAGGTCTACAGCAAGCTAAACTAGGAACTGCCTAACGCTAACAACGCTAAAACATATAGGTTTTCTGAAAATAACATGCAGCAGAAAGACTAACATTTTGGCCAGTTTCCACTATTGAGAGATATAAAGATAACAGGACGGAAGTTCTCTTGTGTTAGAAGGGATAGAGAGGGATTGGTGGAATCGATGATTATTGCTTGAGCCTCGTGGGTATATATATAGGAGTACATGATCAACTTGGAGTACAAGACAAGCCAGAACACATCCTAGTCTATCTCATATTTCCTAACTAATCACGATACTCAACATCCCCCCGCAGTCACAACGGTAGCGACGCAGACGGTGAGACTAGAGAAGAATCCGAAGGTAAACCGACGGACATCCCCCCCCCCACAGTCGTAACGGTCGATGCATCGCGGAAGTTGTGGCTGGAGTGGAAACCGACGAGATTGCTCAAGCAAGGCGGTAGCCCTTTCTGCCGTTGTCGAGGTAGCCGAGAGCGTACGGTGGTGTAGCCGTGGTCGAGGTAGCCGCGCAAAGAACGCTGTGGTCGATGTCGAGTTGGGGTGGCAGAAAACGATTATAGCTGTGAATCACGCCTCATCAAGGGCGCATGTATTAATAGTATATAGGAGTACAAGCCTTGAGAATCAAGGAAGATCAGAGACATGCCTAACCGAATTTATACACAAGATATTCGGTAGGATATCTAGTACTTTCCTATACATTGGCTAATGACAGAAAGTACTACACCCCCCCTCAGCTTGTGCGTCGTATGGGAGCAAGCATAAGCTGGAACGAAACTCAGTAAAGAGCTGCGAAGATAATCCATTTGTCATAATGTCAGCATATTGATGTGAGGATGGCACGTGGAGAACTCGGGCCTCACCAAGAGACACCTTTTCGCGAATGAAGTGAATATCGATCTCGATGTGCTTGGTGCGACGATGTTGGACCGGGTTAGAGGCCATGTAGACAGTGCTCACATTGTCACAAAAAACGACAGTAGCAGTCGTCAAGGGATGAGGAAGCTCACCAAGCAACTGACGAATCCAGCAGCACTCAGCAACCACATGAGCAATAGCATGGTACTCCGCCTCGGCACTAGAACGAGACATTGTAGTATGGCGTTTGGACGACCAAGAGACGAGGTTATCACCAAGATAGACACAATAGCTGGATGTAGAGCGCCGCGTGTCAGAGCACCCGGCCCAATCAGCATCAGAGTAAGCTGTAAGAGCTGCTGAAGGTGAGCGAGAGATGTGCAGGCTCGGGACTTCCACCCATTTATCGTTAAGGGTATTCTGATCGGCCTGAAGCTGCTACTACTTTTTCTTTATACTCCAGGCGGTCGCAATGGGGCACCGCCGGAATCTTTTTGCTGATATGGGTCCTCAGGGACTATGATGTCCTCGGGCCCGAGACTGACGTCATCCTCGGACTCGGGGAGGTAGTTGCTATCTTCCCCGTCCGAGGGGTCTTCGGATTTTTCATGGTCCAACGCCCCTGTGGGGTCGTTGATCGGAGAGGGCGTGGCATCATTGCCGTCGGCCTGCTCGTCGGCATTTTCTGGCGTCGAGCCATCATCTGTGCCCCCCCGCCAGTGCCCTTCATTTTCTTACGATGGCGGCGGCGCTTGGGAGGATCCTTAGGAGTATCAACCATGTACACGTCATAAGTGGCCGTTGCGGCCCAGTTGCATGTGCGGGTGATGGGCATGGGCGGCGGTGCTTCTCCTTTACCGTCATCGTCCATGTTCGTAGCTTCCTCCGAGGCATAGTCCAACACGTTGGTTAAATCCTCGACGGTTGCGATTAGGTGGGTGGTGGGTGGGACGTAAATTTCCCTGGCATCGGCTTTACATCCGATCTGGTCATAGATCGAGGACGAGATGGCTAGGCTATGGATTCGGTCTAGCATCTCGTTTATCTGTGAAAGGTCCTCGGTGTCCATGGCCTGGCCATAGGCCGGGTCAATGCGGAATATGCTCTGGGGCTTGCTTGACGCAGCTCCAGAGGCCTGGCCGACCGAGCTTGAAACCTGGTTGGCTTATGAAGAGATCGGATCCGAGTTGAGCATCGGTTCTGGGGCCGGCCTTGGCTCAAGGTCAAGGTCGGGCGAGGTCGCGGTCGGGTCCATGCTCAAGATCGTGCCTACCGTGACAGCAGCTTGGTCCATGTTGGGGGTCGGCTCTGGGAGGAGATCGATTTCGGGGACCGGAGCAGAGTTCGGTTCCGGGTTTAAAGCAACGGTAGCCGAGGAGCTCTCCAGCCGATCTGGAGTCCAGCCAGAGAGGACGAGATCGCCTCGAACATCGGCGGTGTACTCCAAGCTTCCGAAAGTGATTACCTGGTTTGGAGCCAGGTTTTTGATTTGGTCGGGCGGCCAGATGAGTTGGCGTGCCAGACCATGCTGCCAAAGGCAAAAAACTAGCTGGGGACGAAGGTATCGTCGCGCTCGGCGTTGCAGTTGATTTGCAGACGAGCCATCAACCCTTTGTCGATCGAATAGCAGGGCTCTCAATGAAAGCACCAGTGTCGGTACTAAAACCGGCAGATCTCGGGTAGGGGGCCCCGAGCTGTTGATCTTGGATCGAGGGGTAACAGGAGACGAAGGACACAGTGTTTACCCAGGTTCGGGCCCTCTCGAAGAGGTAATACACTATGTCCTGCTTTGTTTATATTGACGATGGAGTATCGAGTACAAGGCTTGATCTACCTCGAGATCGTAAGTAGTGGTCTAGCCCTAAGGTGGATAATGAATGAATCAATCTCTGGCCTCTAGCAGCTAAAACCCCTCGGTTTATATAGGTATCGAGGGTATCTAGGGTTACATATGGTCGGTATGGGCTGGAGGTTTACACGCCTGCCCATGGGATAAATCTTGGGGTACACGCCAAGTCTTCGGCAGAGTCCATCTTCATCACGCCTTGGTTCGGACCTTCCGGAGTCCTTCCTTAAGAGATCGGTGGGCCGTAAGCTCGGCCCATGGACTGTGGACTGACTAGGTTGGTACCCCCTAGTCCAGGACACCGTCACCCTCCAATTCTGCTTTCCCTAGCTTCTAGGCGGGCGCCTCCACCTAGGCCCATTAACTTTCCCCTATAGGCCTTTTTAGTATTTTCTAGGCCTGTTGCTATTTAATTAAATATAAAAGCCTCCTAATCATTATTAGAGCCTTTTATTATTAATTTAACATCTTCGAAAACATTTTCCGCCTATATATCAATTCCCGGTATTACCCGGTAAACCCCGAAACCCTTCCGATAACTCCGAAACACTTTCGGTTCCTTTCGAAACTATTTTGAATATTAATGGAACTATTTCATAAATATTTTCTCATAACTTTTGTCCACTAACACTCAGCATATCGTAATTCCCTTAAGCTTGTTACCCTGTAGGTTCGGTAAAACATAGACATGAACAAAACCCCTTTCGTTCAATGATCGATAGCGGAACCGTGGACATCCATATCAATCCCTATGAATACACGAATGACATTCGAGTGAACCTTTGGTTATCATGTGCTATTCCCTTTGCTTCGCAATACTTTACAAACCTGAGGTGAGATATATCGGTATCCTCTTGAATCATTCTCACGCTCATTATACCGGTCTCCTTGTTATCGCTTTTGTTCTTCTTACTGCTACCGAGTGGAGGAGTGGGACTTGGCTGGTGGGTGCTTTTGATCATGTTGCACTGTATGCACGTGAGTGGGTCATGTCAGTGTCTAGCAATGCCTCTACTATTGCTAGCAGTAGTAGGAACTAAGAAGCTTCGCGGAAGCCCATAGCAGGAGGCTAGCAAGCAGGTCCCATTAAATCAATCATGCATCCAAATGACTAAAGCCAATCAGGTCAGGTTACAATGAACAGTTAACAAATCGTTGTCTTCTGATAATTGTGCATTGCATTCCCCACAAAACTGATGATAATTCTATGTGAGCGTCGGTGGCATTCCAAAAAATTATCTTCGCCGAGTATGTTTCATACTTGGCTTCATTTATTTTCCTATAGTGCCAGTCTAACAAATTTGCGATTTTATATGATATTTTTTAAAACAAATGGACGTAGTTTTAGGCCTATGCAATATATATTTTTGTCATGAGGTCCCCATGTCGCTCGTTACGAGCGACTCAGGCGGTGAACAGCCCGATCGCCACCGTTACCCTTCCCCTCCCCCCTCTACTCCTCGTGCCGTCAGAGAGAGCCGAAGGCATGCCCTTGAGGCTCCCAAGGATGGTTGGCAGGGCCTTTGTCCTTCGCGCAGTGGCAGCGCAACCGCGGGCTTCCGGTGGGGGCGCGGCTGCTCTACTGCATGGTTGAAACATGATGGTGGGCGCGCTCCGGTCGGGAGGCTGTGGTGACTTGGTCGTTGCCACCTATACCAGTGTTGCTCCCAGCCCAAACAAAATGTGAGACATTCCTTCGCAATATACAACATTTTTTCACTTTTAGGCTAAGCTTCTAGGAGAAATGATGGAAGTACTACATTAAAACAAAATAGAATCAGTAAAAAACTGGCGTTGATTTTTTAGCTTTTTTAGCTTTTTGGGGTGAACATCCTCTGAACCACTGGACTGAGGCCTGAATCTTAGAGCAGCGGAAAATAGCTACGCCAACTTTTTTTCCTTTCGGGAAAAAGGTCCGCCGTCGCGAACGCCCCCACTCCTCTACCTTCCCCTCTCTCTTTCCCCATTTCTCTACCCACACCGTCATTCGTCATCGAACCCATACCACCACCACTCTCCCCACTTCTGTAACCAATCACTCTTGTCGACCAGAATCATATGATCAGGATCCATATGATGAACTGTGAGTAGTTTCATTTGTTCTTGAGAACTGGGAGAAGTCTTGTTGCTAGTAACCGTATGAAGTTGATTACCGTTCAATGTTTTGATGATATGTTGTGTTGATCTTCCTCTAGTTGTGTTATGTGAACGTCGACTACATAACACTTCACCATCATTGGGCCTAGGGGAAGGAATTATGGAATTAGTTTATAGATGATGAGTTGAGGGAGTTATAGAAACCTAAACCCCAGTTTATGAATTGTTTCATGAGGGGCTGTTTTCGATCCTATTGTTTAATGTTATGATTAGATTTATCTTAATTACTTCTCTTGCTTTTACGGATGCTTGCATAGAGGATATAATCATAAGTAGGTATTTGTCAAGTAAGAACAGTACTTTTGCTCCGGTCCACCCACACAACACTTATCAAATCAATGAACGATAACTTAATAAATCGTGGTGAAATTAACTTCACGAGATTGCCGTGTGTCCTCAAGAGCGTTTTAGCTATTATAAGAAACACCTGCTTGTCCTTAGCATACATAAGGATTGGACCACTTGCTGCACTTTATTACTTTTGTTACTATTTGCCATGTTACGAATTATCTTCTTATCAAAACTATCTTTACAACATTTATAGTGAAATCTTGCTGAAAACTACTTGTCAATTCCTTCTGCTCCTTGTTGGGCTCGACACTGTTACTTATCGAAAGGATTACGATAGATCCTCTATACTTGTGGGTCATCAACATCATATTGTTCCGCATCAAGAAGTCTCACTGAAAGCGTTGGCAAGCCTGCACCATGCACTTCCATGTACATGAGCATTAAAGCCGAAGTTAGCTTGACGAGTCTGTGCGTCAACTACGATGGTTCGTCTTCGTCAGCAGCCGATCCGACACTTCGACTTCGCAGGGGATCGGATTGATCATCCGGGGCACATGATCCACTTCATCCTTGTTGCCTGATCGGTCTGATCAGCCGTTTGTGCGCGTCTTCACAGGATTCCCGTCAATATCGTCACAAACTGATCAGTCTGATACACCGGTCTAGCAACGAGCTTTCACTGCGCCATGAGGTCCTCCCAGTCGTTGCACCGACACGCGAGCTACAGCTAAGTTATCACTACAGGCCGTAGCTTCGCCTCAAACGGTCCACATCACCGTTCCTGCGCGTTGACGCCTACCGTGGCGTCCGCAATGCTGCCTCCATAAGCGTAGGATCGCCACCGTCCGCGCATGGTCTTTATCATGTTGTTGGGTTCTTCCACGCCTTTTTCATGCACCGCCGCCGTGCTTCTACATGCAACTGGCGTCGCCTTTTTAGGCTAAGTCTGGTTGCGCCGACCAGATTTTCGTCTTCGTCCAGCACAAGCTCGTCGTGAGCGTCGCCGTATCTTCCCCGACCACTTCCTCTACTCCGGCAACCGTGGGCAACATCATCAACAACATCAACTCTGCAACAGCCACGCTACTTCATCTACATCTACAAACGATCAGTATGTGATAGTTGTTGCACATGTGATGCTTCTATTTTGTTCTTCTAGTACGTTAGATTGTTGCATGCTAATAATAGTTTCAATCACAATTTGTATTCTTGAATTAATCTTGAAATTGCCTAATTTTCCAATATTGCGCAGCCAGCACGTCGAGGCCGACGGGCGCGACCGACGAGAGCTTGCTCTCCCGTACAAACCCCTGACAGCACGTATGTATAGTAGGTAGAGAACACCTGAAGTGTGTGTGTGCGATATTTTGCTGGCAGCTGGCTGAACCTGTCGGGGGACACGGAGAGGAAGAGCGAGCCATTCATTTTGCCAAGGACATCCATGGTCGAGATATTTTAGTGGAAGACGTACGGGACCATCGAGCGAGCTGGAGAACCAAATTATAGAGCAAGCAGACGAGACCCACGCGACGCACGTTGTGATGCGAGGGACGGCGACCCGCCGCGCTCCCTGTCGTCCCCATGGTTGCTCCGTTCCTCGTCCCGATCGAGGACAAGCAGAAGCAGGTCATGATGTGGACGTGATCTAGAGCGACGAGTGTCTAGCTTAAACACGGTTGCCTTCTGTGTGTGAGCGTGTCACTCACCACATTAATCCGCAAGATTCTCTCCAAGATTCTAAGCTAGACGTCACTGAGCTGAGTGACCTTCAAACCATGGAGAAGAGGGGGGAGGAGAGTAAGGTCCGGCTGCTGGAGCCCAGGCCGGCGGAGAATGTCGAGAATAATGTGATCGGCTTCGGCGTCGGCGGATCCGGAGGGGGACACGAAGAGTTGAGGTTGGGGCGGCGGGTGTTGGAGGAGAACCGGAAGCTGTGGGCGGTGGCGGGGCCGTCCATCTGCACGCGCTTCTCCACCTTCGGTGTCACCGTCATCAGCCAAGCCTTCATCGGCCACATCGGCTCCACCGAGCTGGCCGCCTACGCCCTCGTCTCCACCGTCCTCATGCGCTTCAGCAATGGCATACTGGTAACCAATCACCTCGTTCTTTATTTTGATTGCATCTCACAACGAATTAAACTTCTCAATTTTTTTGGCAAAACGAAAAAAAGTCCAGTTTGTTGTCAGGTTGTGCATGATCAAAAAGTAGAGTTCTTCTTGTACAACTATTTTTCACGTCACTCTAGACCTGATGCTCTTGTAATATGGCACTACGATTTGTTGAGTGGTAATATATTCAGGTGGGGAAAACTCTCCCCTGGTGACCGTTCAAAAAAAACTTTTTACGTTATGCTAATGCCTAAGGCTAGTCATAGTGGGAGTAATTTAGACAATTAACATGCATATGTTACTAGTCTATATTACTACCTTCATAGTGGGTAGTGTCATATGTGTGATAACATAGAGAGAGCTTTATTTATTATTTTGTAGTCATTTTCAGCGTTTTGGTTACCGAACGCTGTAAATTTATCGAGGGGGGGGGGGGGGGGCGATAAATGCGGTTACCGTGGTTACCACGAAATACCGAAGGAATACCGCTTGAAATTTTTAAATGAAATTTAAATTCAAATTTTCGAACCAGTCTAATAGCTACGGAGCTAATATTAAAACATGATGTAGGTGATGGCGCAGTGGTATCCTTCCAGTAAAGGAGGTCGGCGTGTCGAGTTCGATCCCCACTTGGCTTTTAATTTTTCATTTTTGTAGTATCCTGCGGAATTAGGCAAAAATACACCACGGTCGGGTTTCGAACCCAGGACGCAACGGCAAGCTCGCTCGTAAATACCTAGGGCTAAATACCACTACGCCAACACAGGACTATTGTCTACCTTGAGTTTCCACCCTATTTGACTACGTTTCAAGCGTTCAAATTCAAAATTTTCAAAAATTCCGATTTTTTTTGCTCGAAAAGGCCATTTACCGAGGGGTAACGAAATTCGCGGTAACCGCCCGAAATCGCGAAATATCGTTCGGTAACCAAAACGCTGGTCATTTTACATTGGGAAGTGCTATGTGATGGCATCTCTCCTCAGTAATTACTTGCCACATCATATATTTTTTTGCCTATGTGGCATATACATGTTACTATTTATGTTACTCCCACTATGAGCAGCCTAATGCCTTTCACGGAAAATAAAGTCACTGCTAATGCCAAAACGGAACAACCCGGATTTTGTTTTAGCAAAAACAACCCCATTGGATTTCATTGCCACCCTGAGCCAGTCTGAATTAATTATCATGTGGTACGTACATAGCACAGTGCCAGTCCACCGGTTCAGAGATTTCATCATAAGCAAATTTCTGTGTCTAAAAAAACTAAAAAAGAGAGAGAAAGGCTAGCGTTTGAATTGCTTACCACATATGTCACGTGCTGGCTAGCTTGTTATCTTATAACACAACTAATGTGCGGAAACTGAATGCAGCTGGGCATGGCGAGTGCGCTGGAGACGCTTTGCGGGCAGTCGTACGGGGCGAAGCAGTATCACATGATGGGCATCTACCTGCAGCGCTCCTGGATCATCCTAAGCGGCTGCGCCGTGCTCATGCTCCCCATCTTCATATTCACCGAGCCTCTCCTGGTCTTTATTGGCCAGGACCCCATGATCAGCGCTGTTGCTGGGACCATCTCGCTCTGGTACATCCCCGTCATGTTTGCGAGTGTCTTCAGCTTCACGCTCCAGATGTACCTGCAGGCGCAGAGCAAGAACATGATCATCACCTACCTTGCGTTCGTCAACCTCGGCCTCCATCTGTTCCTGTCATGGCTCTTGACCATCAAGCTGCACCTTGGACTTGCCGGGGTCATGACCTCCATGGTCATCACCCTGTGGATTCCTGCGGTTGGGCAGCTTATCTTCGTTTTCTGCGGTGGCTGCCCTCTCACATGGGCGGGGTTTTCGTCCACAGCACTCACAGACCTCGTCCCTATCCTCAAGCACTCTCTATCCTCTGGTGTGATGCTCTGGTATGAACAAACTTGAGTTTTCACTATATGCAATTTCCGCTGCCTAAGTCCACTTACCGACCAAGTGTGCGCCTCCCTACAGTTTATATCAACCACTTTACTGTCCTTTATAGAAATTTGGATGCACCAGGCAATGATGCATATATATTTTTTCCCTGTTTGCCTTTTCAGTTTGGAATTGTGGTACAACACCATATTGGTTCTCCTAACCGGGTACATGAAGAATGCAGAGATTGCACTTGACGCTCTTTCAATATGGTAATACATACTGCTTTACTCCAGAATTCACTATTTCTTTGTTTTTGAAGCTTTAAGCTCTGGTTTTCCCTGGATATTGCTATTATAGTTCATATAATGTCATTTCGTTATTTCATATCGCTGCCTTGCCATTGCATATGAACTAATTAAGTAATATGATTTCTGCAATCTGCAGCCTTAACATCAATGGTTGGGAGATGATGATTTCTATCGGCTTTTTGGCTGCAACAGGGTAACTTCTTTATCATACAGCTCGCTGTTATGCGTATCATGTGACTGAAACAGTTTTCAGATTTTGGATAATAATGATTATGTGTGTTTTAGAGTGCGTGTGGCAAATGAGCTTGGAGCTGGAAGTGCAAGAAGGGCCAAGTTCGCCATCTTAAATGTTGTCACCACTTCTTTCTCAATAGGCGTGTTGTTGTTCGTGTTTTTCCTTTTCTTCCTTGGAAAACTTTCCTACATATTTACCACGAGTGAAGAGGTAACCACCGCAGTTGCTGACCTCTCGCCTCTTCTAGCCTTCTCCATCTTGTTGAACAGTGTTCAACCAGTGCTATCAGGTTTGCTTTTAGCATTTGACTGAATTCCAAATGTATATACATTATAATAATTTGGTTTGGTTAATTTTTTAAACGAGGCAAAAGATTTTCGTTTTATACTAGTAAAAATATTCGTTTGGTTGGTTTACTGAAGCTATAACCTCATTTAATCACTCTGTAGGTGTTGCCGTGGGTGCGGGTTGGCAAAGTGTAGTTGCCTATGTTAACATCACAACATATTACTTGATTGGTATCCCTCTTGGAGCAATCCTAGGTTATGTTCTTGGATATCATGTGAAGGTAAGATGATTATTTTAGAGTCAACCGTAGCAATTACTACAATCTTTATCCTTGCGCCTCTTGGCTCTAAGTTGTGGCCCTTACTTTCCTTTGTTGTTGCTATAGGGCATTTGGGTTGGCATGCTCCTCGGAACATTGGTCCAAACAATTGTACTTCTGCTCATAACAATTAGGACTGACTGGGATAAACAGGTTAGCTTGGTTAACTGCTCGATAAACGCTCTACCAGACATTGTCAACTAAAGTCTTCATATGACTTACCTATTGTATAGAAGTTCATAAGTATATGTAGTGTTCTAGACGGGTGTAGGGGATATACTCAATTATGGTTTCCAATCTAATTTTTCAGGTAGAGGTTACTCAGGAGAGATTGAATAGATGGTACATGGATGAGAACAAAGGAAAGCCAAATTCAAGGGGAAGTCCATGAGATTAAAAATCTGTCATAATTAATAAATTGCTATCAAGGAAGAACCGGTGTAATCAACTTGATCGGAGTTATTGACATTTCAGAGGATAACTACAGTTCTTTCGATATGTCAAGAATGAATCGGTGGAATATTAGTAGGCGCAGATGTGTGAAAGATTATGCCGCGAGATCTAGCAAATGATATAATAGTTATGTATGCTCCACTAGAGAAGGAAAAATCTGTTATTCAAGGGACACTTGATTTTCTGTAATCTCTGCCACCACCTTGGCAAGTAAAATATGCCTCGATTGCCATGAACTAGTGGCACAAGTGTTGTTCTGTATTGATTTATTTTTGTTGTGATGACATCGTGATTACCAAACATGGTATTTTGTAGATCATACGCACTAGTTTGGTCTTGTTATCTTGTATCTTGTTTTGATATCAGTTAGGGGTAAATACTAACTACTCTCGATAACAAGTCGACATGAAACTTGTTGTAGTTTATATACTAGAGTGGAATGTTATACATATCACTGCATTGTCCCAATCATATTGGAAGCCAGTTGAAAGGATCGATATGGTTGACTAGAGGGGGGGGGGGGGGGTGAATAGGCAACTACCAATTTTTAGCTTTTCTTAACAAATTAGGGTTAGCAACAAAATAGGTTGTCTAGATGTGCAACTAGGTGAGCAACCTATATGATGCTAACAACAATAACAACACAAGCAAGCAAAGGAAGCAATACAAGTAAAGCTTGCACAAAGTAAAGGTAAGAAGTAACCACAAGTGGAGCCGGTGAAGACGAGGATGTGTTTCCGAAGTTCCTTCCCTTTGAGAGGAAGTACGTCTCCGTTGGAGCGGTGTGGAGGCACAATGCTCCCCAAGAAGCCACTAGGGCCACCGTATTCTCCTCACGCCCTTACACAATGCGAGGTGCCGTGATTCCACTAGTGGTGCCCTTGAAGGCGGTGACTGAACCTTTACAAACAAGGTTGGGGCAATCTCCACAACTTAATTGGAGGCTCCCAACACCACCACGGAGCTTCACCACAATGGAATGTGGCTTCGAGGTGACCTCAACCGTCTAGGGTGCTCAAACACCCAAGAGTAACAAGATCCGCAAGGGATTAGTGGGGGGAATCAAATTTCTCTTGGTGGAAGTGTAGATCTAGGCCTTCTCAACCAATCCCCAAAGAATCAACAAGTTTGATTGACTAGGGAGAGAGATCGGGCAAGTTTGAGCTTAGGAGCAACAATGGAGCTTGGGGGAGGAAGAGGTAAGTCAACTTTGGGGAAGAGGACTCACTTATATAGAGGGGGAAAACCCAGCCGTTATGCACCTTCTGCCCGTGCACAAGGGTAGTACCGCTCGGGCGAGCGGTACTTCCGCTTGAACGGAAGTTCCTGGCGCTGCGTTCAACTGAGCAGGTCAGGGAGGCGGTAGTGCTGCTGGAGCGGTACTACCGCTCCCACCAGCGGTACTTCCACTTAGTGTTGAACAACAGCCGGAACCCGCGGTAGTAGAGAAAGGCAGGGCGGTACTACCGCTATTAACTACCGCTCTACTTCCGCTCGAGAGACAGAGCTATCCAGAAGCAAAAAACAAGCGGTACTCGGAGCGGAATAGGAACGGCGGTAGTTCCGCCGGAGCGGTACTACCGCTACGCACGAGCGGTACTTCCGCTTAGGTGTTAATGGCCCAGTAACTCTGTGGTAGTGAAGTGGTAGTCTGGGCCGTAGTACCGCCGGAGCGGTACTACCGCGCTGAACTACCGCCCGGTTACAGAAGCTAAAAACAAGCGGAAGTGGAGGTAGCACTGTTCTGCGGCAGTACCACTGATCAGGGCGGTACTACCGCTTAAGAAGCTCTGGAAAGCTCAGGCATAGAGGAAGGGTAAGCTCGATTGCCGGGAAAGAACTAGGGTGCAAAAAGACTGTGTACGTGTTGATTCCACCCAAACCTTTCCGATGCGGACCCCCTCTTGATAGTACGGTGTTCCTACGACTCAAATCCACCGAAAAAGAAACGCAAGAAAAACACTGTCTTCATAATAGCTCCGAGGGGCATGAATCGTCTTGTGCCATATGGTCGATTATCTGAAATTCTTAATGCACACGATTAGTCCGCAAAAGTATTGCCATCAATCACCAAAACCACTAAGGGAGAAATATGCCCTAACAATCTCCCCCTTTTTGGTGGATTGATGACAACACGGGATTTGCACAAAGATAGAACAACATAATATGCAAACCCAACATCTACAAAATATAGATGGGCTCCCCCTAGATGTGTGCACTAATTAAGTATGCCTTTGGAATGCAAAGTACACACACTAGAATCCACACTCCCCCTATATTTTATAGACCGGCAACACTTGCATCAACTACATACGAGAGATAGGAATGGATGCAAGGAAATAGCATGTGAGCATAAAGATGGGGCACAATATAAATAACATCTCACAAGCTAATAAGGTACTTGACATAAAGATAAAGATAGGGTAGCATATGTCTCACACCATATGATAGGTACTAACGAGAAGGTTCCACACCGAAACAAAGGCAAACCAACGAAAAAGAGTTCACGGGAGAACGAAATCAACAATAAAGAAGACACACTCGTGACTCGGCAAATCCCTAAACTCTCTCCCCCTTTGGCATCGAGACACCAAACGGGCAAAGAGTACTAGACAAGTCCAAGGTGATGAAGAACTCTAGATCATCAGAACTCCTCGTGCTCATCCGAGCCCTAGTGCTCCTCAGACTCCTCTGCTGCGGCGTCCTGATGCTCCATCTCTGAATCTGACCACTGGCAGTGCTGCGAGATCCATTCCTCCTCATCTGTGACACGCTCCTCAGAGCCACTAGCGATCTCCTGACCCAGAGCCCTCATCATGGTCTTATGACGTGTGCGGGCAGCCTTCTCGGCTACATGAGCTCTATACTGACCCTGGGCCTCAATGCAAAAGAGCTTCTTCATCTTTGACTTGAGCTTGGAATCCCAAGAGGGGACCTTCTGAGAAGAAGGAACAAACTCATAGTCAGGCTCTGGCTCATCATCCGAGTCTGTGGGGGCAATCTCCTCATCAGGGGCAGCAGGTGCGGTCCCCCAGTTCTCCTTTTGGCGCAAGCTCAGAACCCCATGAGACACCATATGCTCAGTGGGAAGAGCCTCCCCTGGAAACTCAGCAGCCCATGTCTTCTCAATCAATGTAAACAGATAAGGCCCATAGATGGGCACCTTCCGGTCAAGCACGGCAGAACGAAGCTCACGCCACATGATGTGGGAGATATCCAAAGTAGATGTCTTGCCCTTCTCCTTGATGCAAAGCAAGAGAAGATCTACCAGATAAGAGTGCACCTGATCCAGGTTCCCAATGCGAGGGCACAGAGTGTTGCGAAAGATACGGTGCATGATGTCCAAGAACGGAATGAGCTCCGTGCGAGTGATCCCCTTGAGAGAAGTCACAGACCTGGAGTAACGGATAAGCTTTGACTTGTGTGTAGGAGCAGTCTCCTTGTGAGGCCGGAGACCAACGGGGTTATCTGCCCCCTCATCAGCAATGCCCAAACAGTCCATGAAGTCCTTCCAATCAACCTTCAATCTTCTCCCACCAGTCATCCATGACATAGATCTCTTCTCATTAGCATGAAAGTGAACGGTGGCATAGAATTGAGCCACTATCACAGCATCATAGTCCTTGTTGAATGCAATGAAAGGAATAAGGCCCCACTGGTGACAAAGAGCAAGAGCTTCTCCAAAATAAGCTAGGTCCTTCTCCATGTGAGTGATGTCAATAGACTTGACAGCAGCATACAAGTTCTTCTTGGCCTTCAGAATATCCAAATAGATCAGAGATTGCTCCTTGGTCCAGAAGGGACGACCAACAAGAGCCTCGTCCTGAGGACGGCGATACGGGTTGCGCACACGGAAAGAAACAAATTCCTTGGCAGTCATCTCATATGGAGGAGTGCTCTTCTCCTTCTCTTTCTTCTTGCTGACGGTTGTCTTCACATTCTGCTTTGGAGGGGCACTGGAACTGGCTGCTGCATCTTCAGAGGTGCGATAGCGCTTGGATCCACCGTGACGATCCGAGTTCTTGCGGCGAGCCTGATGAGCGGAACTACCATCACCTGGAACCCACAAACACAGAGCGAGGGAAAATCAGGTGTAAAGCCATTGCATAAGCCAAGAGATAAAAAAAGAGTATAGAAGTTAGAGCAAAAAATCAGAAAAATCTACATCCCAGCGGTAGTACCGGGCACAGGAGCGGTAGTACCGCCGTAAGGTAAGCAGTAGTACCGCTGGAAATGAGCGGTAGTACCGCTCCAAGCGGTAGTACCATCCGTGTCCCAGCGGTAGTACCGCCCACCCGATGGGAGAACTTCCGCGGATGGATCCGGTAGTACCGGTGACGTAGAATTTCAAAATTTTGGCAAAGACTACTATACCCCTATCTAGCAGTCATTCCACATCCTACTCATGCCTAGATTTAGCCAAAAATCTATGAATACCACATGCATTGCCCTAGAACCAAGATTCAAAAAATAGAATCGTAGGAGAGAAAAACGAGGGCAATACCGGTATCCATGGCAAGAGGAGAGGGTGGGGATCGATCCCACCGGTCAGAAATGGAGAAGACGGCACGGATTCGGAGGGCCGGAGCCGGCCTCCGGAGCAGTTCCTGGTCGCCTGAGAGAGAGAACACGAGAGGAGGGGAAGTGAATGGGCAAGGGGAAGTTAGAACTCCCCGTGCCCACCACTTAACCCCCTTGCAGGTCCTCGAAGCGGTAGTACCGCTGGAGTAAGCGGTAGTACCGCGCAAGCGGTAGTACCGGTCACTTCAAGCGGTAGTACCGCCCTAGTGCTTTGACAGGAGGTCGTTGCACTGCACTCAGCGGTAGTACCGTAGGACTGCGCGGTAGTATCGCTTCAGCGGTAGTACCGTGCCTTCCAGCGGTAGTACCGCTTGCGGCCAGAAAAATTGCTAGGATCAAATTTGAGAGTGGGGCTTATGCAATTATAAGAGGTTTGAGAGAGAGGGAAGGCTTGGGTTGGAGACGAGGAAACACAGCAAATGGAAAGGAGTACTCCAAGGTCAAAAAGCAACTAAATCACAAGCACACATGGAGTAATCCAACACCCAAAAAGCCTAAGACACAAAGGCACAACTCAAACCAAACGAAGCACAAACCTCTCAAAGAGAAGGCGGTGACCGAGGTCACCTATGTTTGAGTCAATTGGTATGGCACCGCGAAGATTTTAACCTTGGGCCCATGACCAAAACTCATCTTTGAAGCATAATTACCATAAAAATGGCTAATGTGAAAGACTTGATCAATTTATGCATAATGGGGGGAGGGAGAGTTCATTGAGAGAACAACACTCCCCCTATGTCCATGCCTACATTTAGAACAAGATAATCATGATGAATGTGGTGGGGTGTCACGATATTCAAGACACGTTGCTCGAATCAATGATATTTAGCTCATGCCTTAACTCGCGAAAACTTGCTTCATCCAATGGCTTCGTGAAAATATCCGCTAGTTGCTCTTGAGTGCCAACATGAATAATATCAATCTCTCCACGCTTGACGTGATCCCGGATAAAATGATGACGAATCTCAATGTGCTTCGTCTTGCTATGTTGCACCGGATTGTAGGAGATCTTGATTGCACTTTCATTGTCACAGAAAAGAGGCACTTTGTCACAAGTGACACCGTAATCCTTTAAAGTTTGCCTCATCCATAGCAATTGGGCACAACAACTTGCGACGGCCACATACTCGGCCTCGGTGGTGGAGAGAGACACACAATTTTGCTTCTTCGAAGACCAACTTACCAAAGAGCGACCAAGGAATTGGCACCCTCCGGAAGTTGACTTCCTATCCACACGGTCTCCCGCCCAATCCGAATCGGAATATCCCATGAGATCAAAGCTTGCTCCTTTGGGGTACCATAAGCCAAAGTTTGGGGTATGAGCCAAATATCAAAAGATTCGCTTGACCGCCACAAAGTGACTTTCCTTAGGCACGGCTTGAAACCGTGCACACATTCCCACACTCAACATGATATCTGGCCTAGATGCACAAAGGTAAAGCAAGGATCCAATCATAGAACGATATACCTTTTGATCCACCGCTTTACCATTGGGATCAATGTCGAGTTGGCACTTGGTAGGCATTGGAGTCTTGGCCGGTTTGACATCTTCTAGTTTGAATCTCTTGAGCATGTCTTGGGTATATTTGGCTTGGTTGATGAAGGTTCCTTCTCTTCTTTGCTTGACTTCGAACCCAAGAAAGAACTTCAACTCTCCCATCATAGACATCTCAAACTTCTCGGTCATGAGTACGGCAAACTCATCATTGAAAGCTTTGTTAGGAGAACCAAAGATAATATCATCAACATATAGTTGGCATATGAACAAATCCCCTTTAACCCTCTTAGTAAAAAGAGTGGGATCGATTTTCCCAAATTCAAACCTACGGTCTTGCAACAACTCGGTGAGGTGCTCATACCACGCACGTGGGGCTTGTTTAAGGCCATAGAGTGCCTTATCGAGTTTGTATACATGATTGGGGAACTTGGGATCCTCTAACCCCGGGGGTTGTTTGACATATACCAACTCATTAAGGGGACCATTAAGAAATGCACTCTTCACATCCATTTGTTGCAACATAAAATCATGATGAGAAGCATATGCAAGCAACATACGAATAGATTCAAGACGAGCAACGGGAGCAAAGGTTTCACCGCAGTCGATACCCTCGACTTGGGAGAAGCCTTGTGCCACCAATCTTGCCTTGTTTTGAGTGACAACACCGTTCGTATCTTGCTTGTTCTTAAAGATCCATTTGGTTCCAATGACATTATGATTCTCCGTTGGACTTGGCACCAATGTCCACACTTTGTTGCGCTCGAAGTTGTTGAGTTCATCATGCATGGCTTCAAGCCAATTCATGTCCTCGAGCGCCTCATGTATCTTTTGGGGTTCAACATAAGAAACAAACGCGTGATGCTCAAAAAAGTTTGTTAATTGTCTACGAGTGGTTACCCCCTTCTTTAAGCTTCCATAGACATTCTCCAAGACATGTTGTTGATGCTTGAGTTTGGAAGCAATCTTGGCGGCACGACACTCCAATAGTTCCTCCGAGGTCACTAGAGGAGGATCATTTTGAGCACCTTGAGCGTCATCTTGAGCTTGCTCTTGATCTTGAGCTTGCTCGGTGTCGTGAACTTGATCTTGGGCATCATTTGGCGCATCACCATCATCTTGAAGTTGATCTTGCACTTGATCTTAATCACTTGGTTGAGGGCCTTCGGTTTGTTCTTCGGAAGCGTGTGGGTCAATGGTTGGTGATGGCTCCACTTGCGTAGAGAATTGTCCTTCTCCTTTGGCCACAAGGGGTTCCTCAATGGGGAGAATTTGACCAATCCCCATTCTTCTTATGGCTTGGGGAGGAATTTCATCACCTACATCACAAAGACCAACCACTTTGCTCTACTTGGGAGCCATTATTTTCATCAAACTCTACGTTACACGTCTCCTCAATGAGTCCGTTGGACTTGTTGAGGACACGGTAAGCATGAGAGTTTGTAGCATAACCAACAAATATGCCCTCTTGAGCTCTAGATTCGAATTTAGACAAACGTGTACCTTTCTTGAGAATGAAACACTTACATCCGAACACCCGGAAGTACTTGAGGTTGGGCTTGTTACCGGTAAGTATCTCATATGGAGTCTTGTTCAAGCCTTTGCGGAGATAGAGCCGATTGGATGCATGACATGCGGTGTTGATGGCTTCGGCCCAAAAGTTATACGGAGACTTGAATTCCGCCATCATGGTCCTTGCCGCGTCCATCAACGTCCGGTTTTTCCTCTCCGCTACACCATTTTGTTGAGGAGTATATGGTGCGGAATATTGATGCTTGATCCCCTCATCACTAAGAAACTCATCCAAGGCGTAGTTCTTGAACTCGGTACCGTTGTCACTTCTAGTCATCAATATATTTGCCTCATGTTGACGTTGAGCTTCATTGGCAAAGTCGATGACGGTTTGTTGGGTATCACTCTTCCTCTTGAAGAAATATACCCAAGTGTATCTTGAATAGTCATCCACAATCACCAAGCAATACTTTCTTCCCCCAAGACTATCAAAGGATGGAGGTCCAAAGAGATCCATGTGAAGGAGCTCCAAGGGCCTCTTCGAGTAGATGATAGTCGTGGGTCGGTGAGCCGTCTCATGTAGCTTTCCTTCGATACAAGCACTGCAAGCACGATCTTTGGCAAAACTCACATTTGTTAGTCCACGAACGTGATCCCCCTTGAGGAGACTTTGCAAAGATCTCATATTGACATGGGCTAGTTGGCGATGCCAAAGCCACCCCACATCAACTTTAGCCATTAGGCAAGTCGCGGTCTTAGTGGGTCGCTCCGAGAAGTTAACCACATAGAGACCGTTCTCGACATGCCCAACAAAAGCTACTTTAAGAGTCTTGCTCCACAAAAGGGCCACGGTATCAAGGTCAAAGAATGTAGCAAAGCCCATGAGTGCAAGTTGACGAACGGAAAGTAAATTGTATGCAAGGGTCTCAACAAGCATGACTTTCTCAATTGATAAATCATGAGAAATCACAACTTTGCCAAGACCCAATACCTTAGATGTTGAGGCATCACCGAATTGAACATGGGTGGGCATAGATGAGCTTGGTTGCACGTCCACCACCAAATGCTTGCTCCCAGTCATATGATTTGTTGCTCCACTATCGAGCAACCATGATCCTCCACCGGAAGCAAACTCCTACAAGAGATCAATGTCTGGTTTTAGGTACCCATTTTTGAATGGGTCCTTTGATGTTAGTAACAAGGGTCTTAGGAACCCAAATAGACCATTCAATGTACTCATAATAAGACCCAACAAATTTGGCATAAACATGCCCATCACTAGCACGGCATAAAACATAAGAAGGATTAAAGTCGCCGGCTTTGTTCGATGGAGTGGGATTGCCCTTCCTGACACTTCCATCCACCACCTTGTTCTTCTTCTCCTTATGAGCACCCTCTCCCTTCTTGACAAATACCTCTTTGAGAGGGAGAGGTTTCTTGGTCTTGTTGTTCTTCTTCTTCTTTGACTTGGGTGCAAACCCGAGCCCTTCCTTTGCCACAACCTCCTTTTGATTGCTCAAAAGGTCATTAAGGTTCTTCTCACCTTGTATGCAAGTCACAAGACATTTCTCGAGTTGCTCTTTCAACTTGGCATTCTCCTCCACAAGATGCTCATGCTCACAACAAGGGTTAGTAGCAATGGCATTATCAATTAAAACGAACGGAGGACAAGTAGCTATTTCCATTGTTAGCTTCACTTGGAGTTGATCATGAGACTCTTTGAGAGAGCCATGAGCACTCTTCAAAACCTTGTGGGCTTTGTCAAGTAGATCAAACTCCTCCTTGAGTCTAGCATGGCCAACTCCAAGGTCAACCTTGTCGGATTTGAGCACACGAGTAAGAACTTGAGCATGTTCAAGATCTTTCTTTAGTTGAGCAAGGTCAACGTTATGTGACTCCTCAAGAGCCAAACGAAGACCTCGCTCTTCCTCAAGAGCAATGGAAAGATCCGCAATCTCATCGGCATAATCACGACTATGGCCTTGCAAGTTAGTGATAGTCTCTTCATGGGACTCAATGATATCATTGGCCTCACCCAATTGTTCCAAGAGAGCAACAAAGTGCTTCTTGGTCTCACCTTTGAGCTTACTCAAGAACTTATCAAACTCGTTCTCATCAACTTTACCATCTCACTATCATCCACACAATCCAACAATGAAGGTGTAGTAGTGGTAGTGGTTTTGATGTTGGAAGTTACCTTGTTGATACCTTTGGCCATGAGGCACTTGGCAATGATGTTTTCATTGGGGGCGCCGAAGAGAGACACCTTGGTTGGGGAAGAGGTGGCAATGGCCACGGTGGCCGTTGCTAACACATCACCACTTGTATCCTCATCATCATCATCGGAGTTGTACTCTTCTTGTGCCACCAAGCCCTTTGGAGGTGCCTTCTTGTTGAAATTGTTCTTGTTGGGGAAGGACTTGGTCTTGTCTTTGCGGATGAGCTTGCCACCATTGTCCTCCCTCTTCTCATACGGACAATCCACCACAAAATGACTCACATTGCCACAATTGTAGCAAGTCCTTACTCGTTGATTGCCCTTTGAGTTGTTCTTGGAGGAGTTGGGCCTTGTGTTTCTCTTGTTGCCCCAAAATTGCCTTGACGCAAGAGCCATGTGCTCGTGGTAAGCATATTTGGTGTCTTCGGGGCAACCCTCTTCTTCTTCCTCTTCTTCTTCTTCTTCCGGAATGCCCTTGGCCTTCAAAGCAAGGTTGGGTGAGGCTTTCTTTGACCGTTGGACACGAGCTAGAGCATTGTCGGTGGTCTTGTTCATGATGTTCATGGCAATAAACTCATCCAACACTTCACTTGAAGACAAGGTGTGGAAGTCCGGTCTTTGGCGGATCACGGAGGACATGGCCTTGTTGAATGGCATGATGGCCTTGAGAAACTTGCGCTTGATCCAATTATCATCCGTATCCTTGCTCCCATGATCTTGAAGAGCGACCGCAAGAGTTGTCAATCTTCGGTAGAGATCCCGAGGATCCTCATCTTCATTCATCACAAACTCATCGGCCTCATCAAGCACCACTTCAAAGTTGGACCGTTGAATGCTTGAGCTCCCCTTGTACAAAGATATAATGTGTTCCCAACAATCCTTTGCACGGGAGAAGGGGCGCAAGTGAGCTAGATCTTCGGGAGGCAGTGCGGATTGGAGGATGAACAATGCGGAGTGATTGTATTGATTGTCCGCCTCTTCTCTTGGAGTGAGGTTGCTTGGGTCATGTGGATAGAAGCCTTGCTCAATGATTCTCCAAAGATTTGTTGAGCTGTGATTCAAATGAGACTTGATACGAAAAACCCAATTAGCAAAATCACCCTTCACAAGCTTAGGAGGAGGACCAATGTTGTTAATATGCGGTGTAGGGACCGGTCCTCCATAGACCGGGGGAGGGGAACCGAGGCGTAGGTTCCCGTCTCATTCTTACCATGAGGGGAAGAGGTTTGAGTGCCTTTAGCCGCTTCCTTGCCGGAATTGGCCTCCGACACCGATGCGGTGGGATTAACCACAAGCAAAGGATCGGGAGTAGACTTCAACCCCTCAAGGAGTTCTTTAAGCACGGACTTGACCTCGGCCGTCATAGACGTCTTAAGCGAAGCCATAGCTTCGTTTAAGTCGTCTCGGGTGACCGAGTTCAACTCCACGGCCTCGGGCACTTCCTCATCCCGATCCCCGTCGTCAACCATACTATTCGGGTGGTGAAACCCTTAATAAAGAGACGAGGCTTTGATACCAATTGAAAGGATCGATATGGTTGACTAGAGGGGGGGGGTGAATAGGCAACTACCAATTTTTAGCTTTTCTTAACAAATTAGGGTTAGCAACAAAATAGGTTGTCTAGATGTGCAACTAGGTGAGCAACCTATATGATGCTAACAACAATAACAACACAAGCAAGCAAAGGAAGCAATACAAGTAAAGCTTGCACAAAGTAAAGGTAAGAAATAACCACAAGTGGAGCCGGTGAAGACGAGGATGTGTTTTCGAAGTTCCTTCCCTTTGAGAGGAAGTACGTCTTCGTTGGAGCGGTGTGGAGGCACAATGCTCCCCAAGAAGCCACTAGGGCCACCGTATTCTCCTCACGCCCTTACACAATGCGAGGTGCCGTGATTCCACTAGTGGTGCCCTTGAAAACGGCGACCGAACCTTTACAAACAAGGTTGGGGCAATCTCCACAACTTAATTGGAGGCTCCCAACACCACCACGGAGCTTCATCACAATGGAATGTGGCTCCGAGGTGACCTCAACCGTCTAGGGTGCTCAAACACCCAAGAGTAACAAGATCCGCAAGGGATTAGTGGGGGGGATCAAATTTCTCTTGGTGGAAGTGTAGATCTAGGCCTTCTCAACCAATCCCCAAAGAATCAACAAGTTTGATTGGCTAGGGAGAGAGATCGGGCAAGTTTGAGCTTAGGAGCAACAATGGAGCTTGGGGGAGGAAGAGGTAAGTCAACTTTGGGGAAGAGGACTCACTTATATAGAGGGGGAAAAACCAACCGTTATGCACCTTCTGCCCTTGCACAAGCGGTAGTACCGCTCGGGCGAGCGGTACTTCCGCTTGAACGGAAGTTCCTGGCGCTGCGTTCAACTGAGCAGGTCAGGGAGGCGGTAGTGCCGCCGGAGCGGTACTACCGCTCCCACCAGCGGTACTTCCGCTTAGTGTTGAACAACAGCCGGAACCCACGGTAGTAGAGAAAGGCAGGGCGGCAGTGCCGCCTGGGGCGGTACTACCGCTATTAACTACCGCTCTACTTCCGCTCGAGAGACAGAGCTATCCAGAAGCAAAAAACAAGCGGTACTCGGAGCGGAATAGGAACGGCGGTAGTTCCGCCGGAGCGGTACTACCGCTCCGCACGAGCGGTACTTCCGCTTAGGTGTTAATGGCCCAGTAACTCTGTGGTAGTGAAGTGGTAGTCTGGGCCGTAGTACCGCCGGAGCGGTACTACCGCGCTGAACTACCGCTCTACTACCGCCCGGTTACAGAAGCTAAAAACAAGCGGAAGTGGAGGTAGCACTGATCTGCGGCAGTACCGCTGGAGCGGTACTACCGCTTAAGAAGCTCTGGAAAGCTCAGGCATAGAGGAAGGGTAAGCTCGATTGCCGGGAAAGAACTAGGGTGCAAAAAGACTGTGTACGTGTTGATTCCACCCAAACCTTTCCGATGCGGACCCCCTCTTGATAGTATGGTGTTCCTACGACTCAAATCCACCGAAAAAGAAACGCAAGAAAAACACCGTCTTCATAATAGCTCCGAGGGGCACGAATCGTCTTGTGCCATATGGTCGATTATATAAAATGCTCAATGCACACGATTAGTCCGCAAAAGTATTGTCATCAATCACCAAAACCACTAAGGGAGAAATATGCCCTAACACCAGTGGACTCACATTTTTGGGTTTGCTTGATGGTGGCAAAGAAACATCTTTTCTGCTTTGGGTCTTTCATGATAAACGATTGCTCGGAGTATGCCAATCTCCGGGAAATGTCACTCTCAAAGACCAGTATCCAGCCTTGTACTGCTTGTTTGCGATAAGAATAATACCCTTGCGTAGGTTTTCCTCTCCTCCCCTTCAGATGTATCATTTCAGCGGGCTCTAGTTGGCCCCCGTCTTATGTCACTGCAACATCTATTATCCTATTTGGAATAATTTAACCTTACAAATGGACATGATGTATTTCGTTAGACTCTCACGGCATCTGAGTCATTCACAGTTGACTGTATGTATTGTGCCCACATGCACTCAGAGATTTCAGTGGACAATAATGTTGGAAATATGCCCTATAGGCAATAATAAAGTATTATTTATTTCCATGTTTGTAATTATTTTTTTATTTCTATGTTATAATTGAAATGGTTCTTGAATAAGAGATTTAGAGGGAAACTCATTTGCATGTGTGGAAACATAAATACCAAGTATGTCTCTAGTCTTGCCTATAAGACGAGCCCATCTGTTGCATGTTGATCATGTTTACCCGATCATAGGACATTCACTAGTGCAGGAACCCATAATTAGCGGTGTTCCAATCTCTGTACTAGCAGTGTTCGTATCGTGCGCCGCCAGTGCGGCACTGGTAAGTTCAGACTAGCAGCGTGTGCACCGAACACTGCTAGTACATGTGAACTAGCAGCGTGCCCTCCGGACACTGCTATTGTCGGTTACTCTAGCTGTTGGAAATATGCCCTAGAGGCAATAATATTTGTATTATTATATTTCCATATTCATAATTATAGAGTTTATATTCTATGCTATAACTGCTATGATCCTGAAATATGTGATTCAGTGGAAAACTCATATGCACGTGTGGAATGATAAACGGTTAAATGAAAGGTTCCTAGTCTTGCCTGTAGGACTAGCTCAAGTGTTGTTGGTGATCACGTTTTCTTGATCTTAGGATATCGTTAAGTGTTAGACGATAGTCCTAAAACAACACTGAGATTATGACGTTGGAAGAATGATCATATTGAATCGACCCAATCTTGTCTGTTATGAATTGAGTTAATATCGTCTGTAATCAATTTTAATTACACGAAGAGTTAATGTGTGATTTTGCAACTTAGACCATGATATTATCGTAGTCACTTCTTACCGTACGGTGAGCTTTGGGTTTGCTGAAACATCACCTGTAACATGATGATTATAACGACAACTTACAGTTTCATTGGAAAGTTTGACAAGGAACTAGATAGCTCAAGAGTGAGATTTGCTCCTCCGCCGATGGAGAGATACTCTTAGGGCCTTCTCGGATTTACTAATTTTTTCTAGGATTTTGCTTGGCGTTTTTTCTTCCTCTAATGCTTTAAAAAGAATAATAGGTATTTTCCTTTTAATTGTATCTTTCTCCTTTTTATTCTATTTTTAAGTTAAACATTTTTTTAAATGAAACGAATAATTTTCAAATTTTGCCAATATATTTTAATATTAAAGGATTTTTTTAAATTCAGGAACATCATTAATTTTGTGCACATTTTTATTGTTCTCTTGACTATTTTAAAGTTAAGAAACATTTTTCTATTCGGAATTATTTTAAAAATTTATGAACATTTTCCAAATTTATGGACATAACTTAAATTCTTGAACACTTTTAGATTCGTATTTTTTCAAAATTCATGAATATTTTTCTATTAGTAAGCATTTCAAAACAATGGTGACCATTTTAAAAATTGAAAAAATTCATTTAAATTCGTAGTATAGTATTATTTTTAAAAGTTACTGAACTCTTTTTAAATGTTTTAGGTTTTCATATTCGAAAATATATCTTAAATTTGTGAACTTTTTATAATTTTTTTGAACATTTTCAAAATTCGTTAATACTATCTAAAACTGAAGAAATTGTTTTTCGAAATATGTGAATAATTTTATTGCTCGTCACCCTTCTAATACCTTCGACCATTTCTTAAATCTCAATTTTTCACAATATGTGAAACTTTTTAAAATAAGTGAACATTTTTTAATCAAAAAACAGCCCTTGAAAAAATGAGCACAAATTGAAAAATAGCTGAAAAGCCTACTAAAACCTCCCACCCGAGGCGAGCATCAATATCTATCTCCATGCAACCGCTACACTTGATTTGCTTGATGCGCCATTAAATATTTCAGGCCCTGCACATGTCAGGAGGCGCGCGTCCAATGTACGAAATTTAGTGTTTTCCAACTTCCTTAATCTATCTCTTTTATAAGTATTAGTGTATTTGGGTAAAAATACGATAATATTTCTCACGTGATTTTAGAAAATGGTTCATGTAGTTTTTCGAAAACAATCACATATTAAGTTTCACGCATTTAGAAGAACACTAATGCAATTTAAAAATTATTCGTTAATTTTTAATAAATGTTCATGACATTTAAAAATAGTTCATGACATATGTTCATAAGTTTCTAGAAACAAGTTGTACATTAAAAATATTCACACATTTAAAAAAGATATTCATGACATTTCAAGAAAAATGATCATGAAATATTATAATAATAGTTGTATATCATAATTTTAAAATATATTCACCCACTCAATTTTCTTTTTCATATATCACATATCGTGGGCATATCCTTTTTGCCGTTCTTTGCGGAAAATTGTCCACCGGTGCATAGAGCTAGTGACTTGCGCCAACTCAATTAGTGTTCGTTTGTTTCCTGGTTTAGAGCTGCTTTTTTTTGTTCTAGGAAGATTTTACAAGGTTCTCACCCGGTTTTCCTTTCTATCTGTTCTATTGTTTTCTTTTCTGGCTTTTATCTGTTTTCCTTTTGTAGGTTTTTATTTTCTACATATCTTTTTTATACTTTTTCATTTTTATTATTTTCCATCTGTCATTTACCTGTTTTTCTTTTCTTTTCTTCTTTTCTTTTAAGATGTTCCCCAAATTTAAAAGATGTTACAGTTGTTTGGAAATGTTTTATTTTTCTGAAATATGATCACAATTTCAAAAAATGTTATCACACTATTCATAAAGCGTTCACAAATTATGATTTTTTTCAAAAGTACATAATTTTTAAAAATATCATTCGAACATTGTTACTGTTTTTTTATGATAGTAACTAAAAAGCTGACTAAAAACTAGAGTAAACACAAAACATTAGAAAAGAAAAATAACCGTAAAGCAACACAATGATTCGCTGGCACAACTAATAACAGCAAAGCTAAGTGCAGTGAGGCCAACAATAGTCGAGATAAGCTTTGCGCCTCCTGACCGCATGTAGCTCGCGAACGGGGCTTGGGGCGCACCGCGCATTTTAGCGAGAACATGTCGAATAGGAGGTCCTGAGAGCTCCAGATTCCCCGACCTGCCTGACAATTTGAAACAATCTCGATGGCCAGTCGTCTCTCTCGAGCCCACTTCTTTGACACAGTCCTAAACCCACTTGAGGAGAGCTTTTATTTGGCGCTCGCTGCAGCAAATAGTCGAGTTCGAGGAGGTGACCCATGTAACGCGCTTCCCCGCTGCACGTATTCCTTTTGGTTTTTTTTCTGACCGCGGTACTATAGTGGTACTGTAGACTGGGTACTGCAGTGACCCTGTTATCATAGCGGTCTGAATTTTTTATTCATTTTTTCTGAAAATATGATTTTATTTAATAAAGTGAATATTTTTTGAAAACGAACAAAATTTGTAATTGCAATTTATTTGGCGCTTGAGGAGGGCTTTTATTTGGCGCTTGCTGCAGCAAATAGTCGAGCTCGAGGGGGGTGATCCATGTAACGGGCTTCCCTGCTGTGCCTATTCCTTTTTTTTTTCTGACAGCGGCACTATAGTGGTACTGTAGACCAGGTACTGCAGCGACCCTGTTATCATAGCAGTCTGAATTTTTTTTTCTTTTTTCTGAAAATATGATTTTATTTAATAAAGTGAATATTTTTTGAAAACGAACAAAATTTGTAATTTTTGAATATTTTTGAGAAATATGAAATTTTTCGAAATTTCTAATGTTTTAAAAAATTAGGAATAAATTTAGAGAAAAAGATTTTTTTTGGAAAGGCCGATCAATTTTTGAAAACTTTTACTTCTTTAGAAATTCTAAACAATTTTTGAAACCACAATATTTTGGAATTTGAGAACAAACTTTGAAAACATATTTGTTTTTGAAATTTGAATTTTTTTAAAACGCAAACATTTTTTAAAATCCTGAACATTTTTTGAAAATCCTGAACATTTTTTGAAATTAGCGATTTTTTAAGAAAATTCTGAACATTTTTAGCATTTTTTAATTTGTGAATTTTTTGAGTAAAAGGAAAAGAAAAGAAAAACTGTTTGGGAAGGTTCCCAATACCGGAGCCGGAAGCTCTTGTGCTGACCGCTGAAATGGCCGGCCCGCTTGGTCGCGTTGGTACGAGGTGGTGCGCGTTGCCGTCTCGCCGAGCGCAGGAACGAGTTGAAGAGGAGCTCGTCGAACACGGGAGCTTGGAGCATTGGCCATGGCCAAGGGGGCGGCGTCGGCGGCGAACTAGAAAAAAGAAGGTTAATTCCGACCGAGTCTCACATTGGAGCACTGGCCATGCAGAGAGAGAAGGAACCATATGCAGCTTCGATTCCTGAACGCCAACATTCTGCTTTACGACCACGCACTTGTCCATGAGTGTTCTGACCTCTAACTCTCAACATTTCAGGAATACTTCGTAAGGGAGGTTACAGTTCGTTAATGTCAAAACCAGATTTTCCTTTATGATAAAACAAGCATCACTCAAGGAAAATCTGGTTTTGACATTAACGAATACTACTTGCTTCTCCCATGCCGTGGCTGAATACTCTGATTTCAACCGAACCTTGCGGAACTGAAGATTTTTTTGGTCTTGTTATATAAGCCTTCTGTTATGTTCGGTCCGTGCCTTTTTCTTTTTCTTCTGAACACTATCAGTCCATGCCTAGGCACAGCGTTCAGCCACGAGTACTCGGAGTGGTAGATGTTCTATTTCTGCTGCTAGCAGTGAGTTGACACTGGTAAACGAGTCAGCTCGACCACAACTTGAATATTGGTGGTTACCACAGTTTCAGAAACGAGATTTGGGGTGCAGTAGCCCAGTGGGAAGGTCGCAGCGGCGCATCCTGTTGTTTCTTTGGAACCAACAAACATGAAACGCTTAGCTTAGCCCTTATAATCGAAAAACGTTGAATGCTACAGTAGATACTAATTAAATCAGGAAACGAAAAGGTACTGAATTTCTGAAACTACCAATGTTCAGTTTAAGTGTTCATTTTCAGATCCTTGGCTCAAGACTCCGTTTTGAACCGAGCCTTGCAGGACAGGACGCCTGTTTTGTGCTTCGACGCCTCAGTAATGCATGGAGGTTCGTTTGGTAGAAGGCGGTGGAAAAACTGCAAAACTGAAGAAAAGCCTGCTGCAGTTATGTTCAGTCCTCGCCTAGAAACAGCGTTCTGCAAGGACTCGGAGTAGACGTCAGCTTGGCCATAACTTGAACTCCAGTTACATATTTTCATTAGTCGGTCTCTGCCATTGCATGTTTTCCCTGACAACTTACTCTACTGTTTTTCTTTCTTCATCACTGCTTTTCTTCATCAGGCTTAACCGGTGTTGCTGGAGAACAAAGGCAGGCCAAAAAGCCTCTGGCGCCCTGCAATCCATGTTTATCAACAGGTACTGCTGCTTTTGCCTAAGCCACTGCGGCAGGCAACAATATTGCTTTAGTTGCCACTCTCCGGGCAATTCACATTCACCATTATCAGGAGCACAGGAACGTCCGCGGGCCTTCCATATATTTACCAACATCAAACAGTTCAGCTAGTATAATGTACTGTAATGCAAACAAACTGAAGCTGTTGACCAAGGTGCTCCTGAAATTCTGAACCAGCCATTTCCAGGCAACTACAGCCGGTTCAGTTAAGATGATTGCTAAAACATAAAAACCCTGCCTTCTCCAAACACTAGCTTATAAGATTCAAATAAATAGTTCAAATCATCCAGATACAGGCAAGAGAAACTTGAAAAAGGGAAACAACAACAAGCCTGTGAACAGAAGAAGAAAGTAGATTATGGGTTCGACGCGCATCAGGAAAACCCACTGTCTGCACTCGTACTCGAATACAAACTACGGGACGAAAAACCTGATGCACCAAACTACCCTATTACAAACACACAGTGTAACAAAAGGTTCTAGCTACAACACATGGCAATACATAAATACGGTGGCTGATCACATCACTTGCTCTTCTCGCTGCTGGGAGGAAAAGAGGGGCAGATCAGTAAATCACAGCATGTAGTGCAAAGGAATGAAGTAACCAGCGGGCCAAGATGTATACCTCTTACAACCCATCACCTGCCCTCTTCTCCTCTGCCCTCTTCTCGATCATCACTTCGAATGCTCTACTGAGATGGAGCTGAAGATTGTGACGGTTGGGATGCAAAGCGATTGATTTTTCAATGGAACCTTCCATAGTCTCCACCTCGTCCAGAGTTGCACGATAACAACCAATTTCCACCTCGACAACAGCAAGGCTTGAAAGATGCTCGAAGCCAATGCCAGCTTCGTCACTATTCCTTAACGGAACATGACGGGCACTCCAGGAAAGATGGAGCCATCGAAGTGCTGGCATAGCACCTGCTGCAAATTTTATACCCGTTGTTTCGGGTGCATTAATTGTGTAGTGGAACACCTCTAGCAGCTTGAATCCGTTCCTACTTACAGTCAGCACGCCAGACGACTCCCATACAACTAGCTTGAGATTGGCCAGAGAAGGCATGCCCATAAGAATATGAAGACCTTCATCATCAAATTGTTCGACTTGGAAAGAAGCTGCAGCAGCTAATCTTGACCTAGCGCCCCGGCCGCCGCCCCCTCCCCCCCCCCTCTCCTCCACCTCGTCGTCCCCGGAGACGTGCGCCGGCTAAGCCCGGGCGCCGCCGGTGATGGGGACGGTGGGGATCTAGGCTGCAGCCCCGCGGTCTGGAGGGACCGGCGGCGCGAGATCGCCCTTCGGTCTTCGTCTTTCCCGGCGGTTCGGCACTGCTCCGGCGGCTTCGTGGGGAGGGCGGATCAGGAGGGGATGTGGCCATGGTGGATTGGTCGGCGGCGCCTCCGGTCAGATCAGATCTGGCTGGTGCCGCCGGCGGTGGTGGCCATCTCCTCCGTCGGAGGTGGTCGGCCTGAGGCTGGATGGTCAGATCTCGAGATCCGCCATCTAGTTCCGGCTGCGAGTCGGGAAGACATAGTTGCCGGTGAAAACCGAGCTGATGGCAGGCGATGGCGGCGTTCTGCGTCGTTATCTTGATGAAGGCATCGTCGTGTAACTACTATCGACCCACTCGTGCTGCTCCGGGGGAAACCCTAGAATCTGGTCTTCCAGATCGGACGATGGCGGTACTACGGTGTCGTTTTCTCTCTTGGGAGCATCGTTTGTGGAGTAGAGCCGGAAGACAGAGGCAGGAGGTGGAGCGGCTTCGTCTTGCATGGAGCTTTCGGTGGAGATGTCAAGTCATGCCTAGCCGACAGGTGCTACGCTGTGTCATGCCTGGTCGGCAGGTGCTACGCACGACAGATCTTCCAGAATCTTCGCGTCTGGACGGACGAGCGCGGGGCGGTGGCGCCGTTGGGCGCCGTGGTGGCGTCGACGGATGGACGGACTGGCAAGGATGATGCGGATCTCTCTCCTGAAGATGGGTTAGCGGTTCAATGATGATGGCGGCGTCTAAAACGTGTGCATGTGGTGTACGCTTTAGGTCTGCTGCACCGGCTGTGGGTTCCGATACGTTATGTGGATGGATCGGCAACGGCACCGGTTTTAGATATGGGGAGTGAGAGCACTCCACATTATCGAGTTTTGTAGGTGTGAGTGGTGGCTTCGGGTGGCTTGATGTATGTTCTTGTTAGACCTATGTTGAATAATAAATAAAGATGACCGTATGCATCGATTGATGCAGAGGCCGGGGGTCTTAACCTCCTTTTCCAAAAAAAAAAAAATCAAATTGTTCGACTTCTATGTCTAATTGGAGGATGTTGGTTAGGCAGGCCATTCCCTTGGGAACCCTCATCATGGGGCACATTAGTACAAGATTTTGGAGGTGTGGAAAGGTGCAGCATGGATCCCTGAACAGATATTCTCCTATTTCTCCACGAGTATAAAGATATTGAAGGCTGTCATTGCCCAACCCCTTCAGAGATGACCTCAGTCTTTCTCTATGGTATTCAGTCCATGAACTAGTCATCGTAATCTTTCTCAATTTTATTAGATGTCCAAGCTCTTCCAAAAAATTCTGAGGGTTGTCAATTTGATGGATATGTGACACTTCCTCCAGTGCTCGCATGCTCCCAAACATATCAGCAGACAGCACACAATCACTGGAAACAAATAGGCGCACCAAATTTTGTAGTCGGGCTGTAGTTGATGGCAATTTTTCAATCTGAGACTCCCGCAAATCCAGAGACTCTAAGTTCTGTAGCTTTCCGATATCTTCAGGAAGCTCTGTGATTCCTCCAGACTTAATTCTCAAATACCTCAGTTGATAGAAACTTCCAATATTTCTTATATGCTTGTTTTCCCATGACCAACGGTCCCCACATATATCAAGCACACGCAAAGACTGAAAGTCCACAAGTGGGGGTATTTGCTTACTTTCTCCAAACACAATTAGTGAGCGAACATGTAACTTGCTTCTTGTGATGGCTTGCGTTGCCCCTTTATGTTCATGCCCACTAGATTGCAGGGAGATTCGATGGATCTTGCTTGGCAAAGAATTGCAGACACCGTTTAAAATTGTGGCAAAATTCTCTTCATCTGACAGAGATATTATGAGGTCAAGCACCATATCATGAACCCGACAGTATTGCTCAAAACCACAATCTTCAAGATTAGCATAAACTAGCTGGATCATGCTTCTATTGACAAGTTCATTGAAACAACTCTTTGCTTCTTCATATAAATTTCCCCGTTTTGTCGCAAGGAATCCTTCGGCTATCCATTTCCATTTCAGTTCTTCACACGAGATTTCCGCATCCTCGGGATATATACATAAGTATAACAAACAAGTCTTCAAGTGGTGTGGAAGATCCCAGTAACTAAGTAACAATATATGTCGCATATCATTTCCATCACCATCACTCTCATATGAAAGACCAGCACCAATGGAATCTTGGAGTCTCTCCCATTCATCTGGGGTTTGAGTTTTATGGGATAGCAAACTCGCAATGGTAATTATAGCCAATGGCACACCACCACATTTTCTTAAGATCCTAGCTGAGACATCTTCTAGTTGAGTAGGGCAGGAGTTCTCCGAGTTGAAAATTCTCTTAAAGAACAATCTTCGGGAATCAACATCATTCAGAGGTGGCATTTGATAGAGCTGATCACCGGAGTTAGAACAACATGACTTAGCTACCTTGGTAATGCGTGTAGTTGCAATTATTCTACTACCATTATTATTATCAGGAAAAGCTGCTTTGAGAAATTTCCAGTCTTGTATTTTCCATACATCATCAATAACAAGAAAGTACCTGTATGCAATGTTACACTGTTAATAAATCTGACTAACAAAAAATATGTTGGTTGTGTCTGCAAAAAATTACTATCATCAAGTATGAATGAAGAAATTATACCTCTTTCCTGTCAAGATACTTTGGATCCGACGAATTAGTTGGTTTTTCTTCCACCTCTCTGACTGGATATCTCCATCGATTTGAGATAGGACATCTTTCAAGAGCGTCTCCAGATCAGGGGTGCGCGACACCGACACAGAAGCTCGGCACTCGAAGTGCTCTCCAATCTTGCGATAGCCCCCCAGCCCCCCACCTCCAACATTGGCCACCACTTTCAGCTCCAGGCTCTCCTCCGTCAGCAAATAAACAACCTCATCTCTGCGGCCGTCAATTGCCACCAAATCTTTGGCCACCCCGTGGAACGCAGCCAGCCGGGGATCTATCGCCACGGTCGTCGTCGCGGTGTAGTTGTCGAGGTTCAGCCTCTGCCGCCGCTCACCCTCCTCGGCGACGCGGGCCTTGAGATCCTTGAGATCCTTGAACAGGGTCTTGAGCCGGCGCGCGGCCTTCTTGGGGAAGCTGCGCTTGGCGTCGCCGTCGCCGTCGCCGATGCGGAGCATGAAGCGGTCGATGCACTCCTCCATGTCGTAGCTGAGTTCGCGCATGCTGCCCTTCCAGTCCTTGGCCACCTCGTCGAGCCCCTCCATGTCCGCCAGCACGTTGACCAGGATTTGCATCCGGCGGAGCTCACGCTCGAGGAAGGCGATGTCCTTGCGCACCCGCTTGAGCATCTTGTACTCGTCGCCCAACAGGGTGGCGAGCTTGCCGATGACGGAGCCCAGCGCCCCCGTCCCGACCCCCACGCCCACCATCTCCCCCTTTCCCCCCTTGAGAAGAAGAGGAAGCTGCTACACGACCGCCATGGTTTGGTCCGTGGTGTTCGATGGAGGAGCAGAGTAATGGTGGCGAGGAGAGCGAGGCGCTGGTGAGGCAATAATGGAGGAGCGTGGTGTGCTACTGCTGGACTGCTGCAGAGGAGACTTGACCTCTGCTTTGCACTGTATGCGCATGAAACGGCAATGCCTCCGTTATGGGAAACGCTTGAAATCGGCAGGCCGGCGGAACGCTCGGCCGGTCACGCCCTCGCGTGACGTGTTGCACATGGCCACGCACCGCTCCCCACGTGCATCCTTATCTTTTCCCTTTACTTCTCATCCATTCATTCTTCTCCTCACCGCATTTTCTCTCACGCAGTTTCTTCCTCCTACTAGAAGGAGCTCTCGTCTCTGGCACGCTCTGGCCATTGCCCAACACCGCATCTCTCTCTCTCACACACATTCTCTTGCCAGCAACGGAGGGGCTGAGGTATCGCCGTCATAGCCGACACCATGGCCATCTAAATCCACGACGGGCAGGCCGCGCTACTACGTTTCCGGCTGAAGGGGCCCGGCCGGCGGCACCACCAACCCACGCTGCTGTCCTTCGGGATGCTACAAGCGGGTCGCGAGGGTGCTACAACTGCTGGCCACAGCTGCTACAACCGCCGGCCATGGATGCTGTAGCGGGGGCGGCGAGGCGGCATGGATGTGTGGCCGGAGATCGTGAGGCTGCGACCGCGTCTCCGTCGCCGGCAAGGACGCACGCCTCAGGTGAGAGCTGCAACCGACCCGCGCTGGTGCTACAACCAGTGTAGTGCGGTGTGGGACCGGCGACGTGCAAAGCTGCAACGGCGGGTGGCTAGGCGACGGTGGTTGTTGTGATGCCCAAAGTCCGGCGACGACGGTTGCTGCAACCGTGAGGCGGAGTTGCTGGGACCACCGTGCGGAGGTGCTACTACCGCCAGGCCGAGATGCTGGAATCACCGATGGCCTTTTTGCATCCAAGAGACATCGATGCTACAACCTCTGTTTTTTCTTGCTGGCACCGGTGCTGATTTTTGCTGGAACCGGCTACCGATTTTGCTGGGGATCATCAATGGGTGTTTTTTTTGCTGGAACTGGTGTCTTATTTTGCTGGAACCGGTGGCTGATTTTGCTGCGATGGGGGCACAACAAAGTGCTGATTTGCCGGAGCGGCGACGGTGGATGTTACAATCGGCAGCAAGGGATGCTACAACCACAGTCCACAGAGCACAAAGCTGCAACCGCTATTGGTTTTTGCTACGACCAACGAAACTTTTTGTTACATCCATCCACGACGGAGTTGCGACCCGTGACGGCGGCGGTGACGCTTTTGCTGCAACCATGGTCGGGTTTTGCTACAACAAACGAAACGTTTTGCTACATCCATTCATGGTTGACTGGTGGCCGTTGTTTGCAGAACCCTGTGCGGCGAGCTCGACGGCGAGGGCGACGAGCGGCACACCGAGTGCTGCAATCATGAGCGTCGATGGCAAGGAGTTGCAACCGGACAGCCGGGGAAATTGCATTCGGTTTTGACGGCAAAGCTAACCGAAATCGACGAGTGGGGAAGGTTTCTTCGGCGAGAAACGGAGGGCAGCGCTGCGAGGCGGCGAGGTGTGAGCGGCCGGCGGCCTCGCCGTAGCCGCGCACATGGACAGAGCCGCGTCGTTCAGTGACGGGTGCGAGCGCCCGTGGCCGTTATCCTGTAGAAGAGACGAAGTCGCGTGTTGTATAGCGGCTGTTATCCTGTAGAAGAGACGAAGTCGCGTGTTGTATAGCGATCAGGCGGCTTGGACGTATTCCATCGGGTGGTTATCTAACGGCCATCAGCACTCTAATCTAAAGGTTTAAAACGGACCGGCCGAATCTTTCCGCCGGCGCTCCGGCGCCTAGCGGTCGCCCTCCGTTATTGCTACGAAGCTTCCTCGGAAGCTCATCGTTTGAGGCTGCCAAGTAGGTCCCATCACATCAATAAAAGAGCATTTTATCGTGAAGACTTGACCTCTGCTTTGCACTGTATGCGCGTGAAACGGGCGTGCCTCCGTTATTGCTACGAAGCTCCGCGGAAGCCCATCGTTTGAGGCTGCCAAGTAGGTCCCATCAGATAAATAAAAGAGTATTTTTCGTAAAGAAAACCTTTTATTAGACTATTATATCTTTACCTAATAATAAAGCACGGAGTGCTTCTGCCCGCATACCCGTCGTGGCGTTTTTACAAAAAGGTCCCTATGGTTTTTGATAACAAGGAGGTACCTGTAGGCAATGTTACACTATTACTTAAGCCCATTAACAAAAATATGTTGGTTGTGTCTTTCTTCCACATCTTTGCAAACAGATAACTGGTTGTGTCTAGAAATAATTAACATATCATCAAATGCTAATCCCATGTATGGATGAAGAAACTATACCTCTTTCCCTTCAAGATACTTTGGATCCGATGAATTAGTTGGTTTTTCTTCCACCTCTCTGACTGGGCAGCTCCATCGATTTGAGATAGGATATCTTTCAAGAGCGTCTCCAGATCAGGGGTGCGCGACACCGACACAGAAGCTCGGCACTTGAAGTGCTCTCCCATCTCGTGATAGGTTTCCATGGCAAGTGTGGTATTTCCCAGCCCCCCACCTTCAACAATGGCCACCACTTTCAGCTCCACGCTCTCTTCCATCAACAAAAAGATAACCTCATCCCTTCGGCCATCAATGGCCACCAAACCCCTGGCCACCCCGTGGAGCGCATCGAGCCGGGGATCTATCGCCATGGTCGTCGTTGGGGCGTAGTTGTCAAGATTTAACCTCTGCCGCCGCTCGCCCTCCTCGGCGACGCGGGCCTTGAGCTCCTTGATCTGGGTCCCGATGCCATGGCGCGCGAACAGCGTCTTGAGCCGGCGCGCGGCCTTCTTGGGGGAAGCTGGGCTTGGCGTCGGCGTCGCCGATGCGTCGCATGAAGCGGTCGATGCACTCCTCCATGTCGTAGCTGAGGTCGCGCATGCTGCCCTTCCAGTCCTTGGCCACCTTGTCGAGCCCCTCCATGTCCGCCAGCACGTTGACCAGGATCTGCATCCGGTGGAGCTCGTGCTCGAGGAAGGCGATGTCCTTGCGCACCCGCTTGAGCATCTTCTACTCGTCGCCGAGCAGGGTGGTGGGCTTGCCGATAACGGAGCTCAGCGCCCCCGTCCTGACGCCCACGCGCGCCCATCATCTCCCCCTTTCCCTCCTTGAGAAGAAGAGGAAGCTGCTACACGTCCGCCATGGTTTGGTCCGTGGTGTTCGATGGAGAAGCTCATCGTTTGAGGCTGCCAAGTAGGTCCCATCAGATAAATAAAAGAACATTTTTTCGTAAAGAAAACCTTTTATTATACTATTATATCAATATAAAAGAGTTTGTTCCTCTTTTTATCTCCTCTTTTGATATTTGTGACACAATTTCCATTCAAACATTTTTTGCCTCCAAGTTTAAATTATGTGAATCATTTTCCCCCTCATATGTGTGCAAATGGCTATGTGCATCTTGTGATGCAGATGTTGTATACTCCTCTTTTTCAAAAAAAATGCAAATGTGTGACAAATTTTACCACCAATATGACAATCCACCAGGATTAGCTCGAAGGCAGTGCCATATTTCATGGCAGAGAGACTTGTAGATAGTGAACCATTTTTTGAACTAGATGACCTGTTGCGCCCATGACATAAAGACCAAGTTCAACCCAAACTTTAGGTGAACTATATGAAACACTTTTTTTTACTCCTTTGAAAGTATCAATGCATATTTCTCAAAGCGCTCTTATGACATGACAATGTACAATACAATGTTAGTTCAATTTTAGGTGCTATGTTTTCATTGTGCTTGTATTAAGTTAGCATGTTTTTGTACGAGATATGCCCTAGAGGGAAAAATAAATGTTATTATTTATCTCCAAGTTCGTAATTAATGTTTATGTTCCATGCTATAACTGCAATGATTCTCGAGTCTGCAATATCCACGAGGCTCGGAGGGAAACTCATGTGCACGTGTGGAATAATAAACGGTAAAATGTATTCCTAGTCACGCCTCTAAGACTAGCTCAAGTGTTGCATGATGGTCCTGTTTTCTGGATCATAGGCATGTCTATGCCGGCAATTTTGAGGGCACAATGTTAGAAGAACATTTGTGTTGAATCGACCCGAATTGATGTTATGCTATGAGATACATTCGTCACAAGTTAATGGTTAATAACCCAGAGAAAATTAACGTTTGCATAATTCCTTAGACCATGAGAGTATCGAGTTTCTTCATGCTTGCTTCATGAACTTTGAGGTTTGTTAAACGTCATCCGTAACTGGGTGGCTATTATGGCGGCTTACGGGTTCATGAGAAATTATGACAAGGGACTTGATAGATTAAGATTGGGATTTGCTCCTCCGACGATGGAGAGATATTCTTAGGTCTCTCTCGGTGTTATGGTATCCACCATCATCTGGCCAGACACAATGTGATTTGATCACTGGGATGCCGGAACACAGAAACGAGAAAAGAAAAAAAAACCCGGTAACGACGCAACTGGCATAGTGGACAAGTGTTGATTCACGGGGATGCCGATAAATCTCACCTCGGGTGTTTGTAACATATCGCGAAGCAACAGGAATATCACACGGCAACTAAAAGGTTCACTCGAATATTCATTCGTGTGGGTATAGGGATCAATATGGGTGTCCACGGTTCCGCTATTGATCATTGATCGGAAAGTGTCCCGGTCATGTCTATACTTCACCGAACCTACAGGGTCACACGCTTAAGGGTCATCTATCTGCTGAATATTAGATAGGGAGTCTGAGAGAAAGTCACCGAAAAAGTTTCGGAGACAACGGAAGAATTCCGGAGAGAAAGTCACCGGAAAAGTTTCGGAGACAACGGAAGAGTTCCGGAGAGAACATCGGAATAGTTTCGGTAAAATCGAAAAGTTGTTTCGGAGTATACCATCAAGTCAAAATGGTTTCGGCACATGCCTGGAACTTATTGGAGGGTGCCAGAATTGTTCTGTGAACTTCTGAAATTTTTCCGGAGAAAAAAACCGGAAATGTTCCGGAGCCGCCGGAACCGCTTTGGTTGCTTTTCGCTGATGAAAATCATTGATCTGAAAATGTTTCGGAATGCATCCAGAATTATTTTAGTGGGTACTGGAATTATTGTAAGACCCACAGAAATATTTTCGGATTTAACGGTCGCGGAAAAATGGTTTTGTGAATAGTGAAAATCACTTTATGGTTACTTTATGGAAAGCCACCTTTTTGGGCTTTGTCTCAAAATATCTTGGGGATGACATGGATGGATGGGAACCCCTCATGGGGGCCCCACTAGATGTGGCCGACTAGCCTTCCCATTATGCCCTTTTGGAAGATCCATATGATGGGTTTTTTGGGTATTTCAAGTGCCACCCTACCCCTTGGGTTTTCTTATAAATAGAGGTGGAGAGGCACTCTCCACACTCACTCTTTCTCACATACACATGCCATGCATGATCTGTCTTTCTCTCTCCCTCCCAGCGAAATAGTTTCGTAGAGCCGAAAGGCTGTCTGGATTCCGGTGGGAACTAGTTTTGGACGGCGAAGCCCTGCCGGTTAGATGACACCGTATGTGTGCAACCCCGTAGAGAGGTCGTAGGTTCGATCTTTTTGCCCGAGGGGCTGTTTGAGGGTCCTCCCGAAGGCCTGTCCCAGTTACTGTCCGAGTATGAGGGTCCTCCCGAAGGGTTGTCCGTGACATCGTCCGGGGGACTGTCCGACCGCCTCCCGAAGGGCTGTCCGAGGGACTATCCAAGGGGCAGACGAGGGAGTACATCCTCGCGGTTGGGAGGTTGTAAATCCTAGCTGCGGGGATCTGCACCGACGATCAGCATCGACTCTACTTCCGCTGCGCTTCGAGTCGGTAATGATCAGATCAAACCTTGTATGCATCTCCATAGTGATCCTGGGCGTGCTCGCTGTACTGATTTTTTTTGTTTTCTGTCGCGTTCCCCTACAGTGGCATCATGAGCCGTGCTATGCGTAGATGCTGGTTACGATATAGAATACATGAGATGTATGGGTGTTGCACAAATATATTTTGTAGTAGATGAGTTCTATTACTGAAAATTATTTGTGTGGGTAGCAGATGAAATCTATTACCCGATGTTCTTGTTGCTTCCCTTGAATTTGCGTAGTCTTGATCTTGACGGCATGGTGGAATCTCACAAAGTTCTAGCAATCCGCGATGCTTCCATGCTGCTCCTGAGTATGCTGGTTGACAGATCAATGAAGTGCTTCAGTGTCTTTGGGTTCTACCATAGTTAATGAAAGATGGATGTTTCGCAGACGAAAGGGCAATGCAGATATGATCTGCACGGGGTTCTTGCGTATGACGAAGTTCAGTATGGGGCTCCAGATTTTATTATCTCGTGTTTCATACGCCCCGCAAAGTTAATCTGGCGACTTGAATAATCATATTTGATGATTAAACGTTGGTAGTTGCGGTTTAAGTTAAAACCTTAGAAGCCACGTAAAATAAAATTTTGCATAAATCGATTAGAGGCGTCTAACTTGGTTTTGCAGGATGACATGAGATGTGCATGTGATGTGGTATAGCAGTTCTAATATTAATTTGATTATGTATGAGATGACTATATGATGTAAATTAATTAACATGACCCGCGTGTCATGATTCGGCATGATGGCTGGAGCCATATGATTGTCACTTTAATGACCTGCGTGTCAACCTTATGTAATGCACTTATTTTATTAGCTATAGAGATAGCAATATTATCTGGTGTATCGACAAGGTGGTGGCAATCTTCGCGAAGGTGAACATCGATGCAAATGCCGAAGACGAAGAAATGAAAGACTTCTCCATCAGAAAGGGCTATACCATTTCATGCTATTATGAATTGCCTGAGATGTTTATCCCTTATGATGCACCCTTTTGATTGCGCGGTAGTCGCTTTTATTAGTGTGATCTCTCACTTAAAATATCAAGTAGTTAGCGTTCTCCCAAGTGTAGCACCGTCACGGCACCTATCTCTTCGGGGTATCACAGGATCTCCCTGGGTACGAACGATTAAAGAAGTGTGAGGCGGGTGAGTTGACACCTCGCAGCGAGATCACTTGGTTGTCTTGATGTTCCGGAGGATCGTCCTGAGCTCGGAACATGCCCATCGAAAGATGAACAAGAGTCACATAAAGATGTGATCGGCAAGTTTGCCTACCGATTGAAGTTCGCGCCATCAGTGTTCATCTCGGTCAATGGCGTTGAATGGAAATGTGGGTCTTGCATCACTCACAATCAATTATGAGAGATATTGATTTGGGTGGGAGCGCACTATAGAATTAACTTCTTTAATTCTCAGTGCAATTAGTTATGGACATAGTCCAAGTGTGATTTGTATAATAGTTGTAGAATAATGGCTCGCGTTTCCACCTTCCCTATTAAAATTGAGTAAGTTGTTATTTATCTGATTAATCTTTACGATTGGTAACGTAATGTGAGGATTGTCCTCAAGAGTGCCGAGAAGGACTTTGTCCTATCGCATGCTTTCGGTATTCTCTCGCTAATGCTATGGATGATGTGACTCTCGTCCTTTGATCCAAAAGCTAGAATTCCGTTACGGTGAAATGCAATATGCTTGCTTCCATGAGACCCGAACTTCAAAAGTTTGGGATAGTTATGTGATATTCATGGAACTGAAAATTATTTTTAGATACAAACAAAGGCTAAAAGATATGAGATATCCAAAGCAATGTTTGTTTGCAAAGTATTAGTAAAGTGTTTACTAGGCATTTGACTGAAAAGAGAGGGATCTAGCAGAACGCATTTCATGTAAATGAAGGTGAATAAAACAACAACTTAAAGAGAAAGGAAATGTCCAAAGGGTGTTAGTGTGACTTACACACCTTGGAAGTCCGGGGCTAACGCCACTCTTAAAGTTGGGTGCTTCTTCTGACAGTAGGAGAAATACTGAAAGTTAAACTGTTAGAAGTATAATGGCAAAAAGAGAGAAGACTGGAATATCCAGCTCATGTATGAATGTCATACGAGTTATAGATGTATGGAACGCTGGTCAAAGATACAATTCTTGGGAATTATGATTAAACATGTTAATCATAGATTCTTGGGTATTGTGATTAAAAGTTGATCACAGAGATACCCGCTCGATTGCATTCAGTTGCAACTCGATGCAAGAACTACTACGGCCTAAAAGACTTGCCAGTAATGAGGTTTAGATATGCGCTGGGAACATAGTAAAAGTTACTATACTTTCCATTGGTGTATTACCTCTGTATTTATTTTCACAATTCATTTTAGAGTTTTATACACTCCAGCCCATTGCATAATGTTTGTTGCAAGAAGGTTGTTCATAATAGAACAATTGTTGTTCGGTGTTATGAATAACATAAGGGCCATACTTTCATTATGAATGAGATGTATGTTATGAATATTGATAATAATATGATACATCCGTGACACTGACGCTAAATGTCGCAAGACTAAAAGAATACCGCATATGTATGGCACTACATTTGGTCACATTGGAGAAACCCGCATGGAGAAATTCCATAATGATGGATTTTGAAGTCATTTGATTATGAATCTTCTGACACTTGCAATTTCTGTCCGAAAAGTGAACTGACTGAAATACCGTTCACAGGCCATGAGGAACGAGCAACGAACTTATTGGTGATCATACATTATAATGTGTGTAGTCCAATAAATGTTGTTGCTAGCAGTGGATTTGTCTATCTTCTGAAATGACTCAAGTAGATATATGGATATTTACTTGATGAGACGTAAGTCTGGATCTTTTGAAATCATTCAAAAGGTTTTCTAAATGAAGTAGAAATTATTGTAATAAGAAAAATTATGTTTCTGCAAACAAGATTGCAGAAAGGAATATTTGAGTTACAAGTTTAGTGAATGTCTGATGAGTTGTGAAAAGAGTTTCATAACTTACACCTCCCGGAACACCACTATGAGTGGAATGTCCGTGAAGATGTAATCAAACCATTTATGACATGGTAAGATCAAAGATGACATAAATCAATTTGCCATTACCCCTTTTAAAGTAATGCTTTAGAGACTACGGCTTTTACACTGAAAAGAGCGCCATCAGATCTGTTGAAATGATGCCATGGTATGGTACACCCAACCATGTTATATCTTTTCTTAACATTTGGAATATGGGGCTTGTGTAAAATGTTTACAAACCTATTCCAAATCAGACAAGTGCTACTTTGTAGGTTATCCCAAATTATTGAGAATTCCTCCATCACTATACCGAGGCAAAAGGTTTTGCCACAAAGAACGGTATGATTTTGAAGAAAATGGTTCTTGCAAAAAGGTGAGTGGGAGAACAGTGCAACTCAACGAGATAACAATATTTTCGTCATCAGGTCAAGGGAAAGAAACCTTGAAAGCAATTTCAGAGTTTCCTACTGCGACTGATACGGAAGCCTCTACATGAGATGTATGGACTTCGGTCGAACTTGCAGCAGAACCACGTAGGCAAAACTCGTGCAAACCTCTCAGGTGCGCAGACGAGATATTGTTGCTAGACAACAATATACCTACGATACACAAGGAAGCATTGATGGGCCCTGACTCCGGAATTGGCTAAATGCCAATATAATCCGAGATAGTATCCATATAAATAATTCAAGATTATATCTTGATGAACCCTTCGGAAGACTTAGAGTCTAACAAATATTAATGGAACTATAAACTGATACGGATAAAAATGCTTTATCCATAAAGCTCGACTTGTTGCTTATAACAAATTCAAGGAATTAACTACGGCGAGATTGTCTCTCCGTAGCGATGCTTAAAGTCGGTTCGGGTTAAACTAGCAATTAATACATATTTCAATCATGAGATATGATACATGGATGCCAAAAGGATTTCCATGTGATGGAAATACAACCTAGGACTTGGATGTGATACAGTCCAAAGTAATTTTGTCAATCCAGAGGATGCTAGTGAATGTGCAAACTTCAGAGTTCCAGCAATGGACAGAAGAGAGCAAAATGGATTTGGAATATTCGTTTTTGATGAAATAGTCAAAAGAGTTTGATTTCATCAATGGATAACGAAGATGCTTGTGGTTACAAGAAAGTAAGTGGGAGCATAATAATATTTCTAAAAACCTTGTGTGCTTGACACATTGTTGATTGGAAATAATATAAATTTCTTGACACGAATTAGGACTTCACTGAAAATAGTTTTTGTGATGAAGTGCTCAGGCTAAGTAGCCTTGATATTAGGCATAATTATCTACGGAGATAGAATTGCCTAATAGGGCTAAGCCAAAATACATATTGACAAGATGCTAAAACAGTTTAGCATTAAAAACGTCAAGGAATGATTTTTGCCGAAGTCACATGGGAAAGTGTTTTGCAAGACTCGGTGTCCTAAGACACTGATGAGCAAAATACATGATGGATATTCCACACGCCTTTGTGTTTGGATTAATCATGTATTCCTTGGTATGTAAACAACCTGATATGTCCGGTACTCCCAAGCATTTGCGAGTATAGATACCAAAGTGATCAAAGTACTGATCATGGGACAACAGTAAAAAATGTCGTTGAGTACTAAAGTAGCACTGATGACATGTTTTCTCGCAAGCAGAGATTATGAAGTACTCGTTGTAAGTAGTTACATCGATACAGTCTTCATCAATGCTCCATGCGATTTTCGATTTAAGTTAAGGGTTTTGTGTAATACACGATATGGTGACACGGTAAGCTGGAATTGTTCTAAACAAGTTACTGTGGCGAATTCTATAACAGAATCTAAGTATGTTGACGCTTTAGAAGCGACAAAGAAGATGTTGAATCATATAGTTCATTCATGAACTTAGTATGGTTCCAAGAAGACTTTGGTCAATGGAACACTATTGTAGATAGTTGCTCCATAGCTCAGTCTGAGAAATCAAGGTTCGACCAGTGATTCACATATATACAAAGCTAAGTCCACACAAAATATGAATTTTGTGAAAGCGTGAAATACAGGCCTCGGCTGTATTTGTTGGGCCTTGACTACAGGCCTCGGCTGCAATCTGGCCCAAAATACTAAGAACCTTACTAACAAACCACATCATTGCCTAAAAAAAAAACCACATCATTCCCCTAAAAAAACACATCATTTGTCTAAAAAAAACACCGCATTCCCTTCTTTCCCTAAAAAACTGTACATTCGATGGACATTCGACTCGCCCCACAATTGTCTTCAAAAAACTCGCGCCACAATTTTTTTCAACACACAATTGTGCAACATTTGCTACTGGCTGACTGACCTCTACTGCTTCCATAGAAGAGTTCCCACCCGACTTGCACCTTTTTTTGGCAGCTTACCAGCATTAAGAGATAACGGAACAGAAGTTCTCTTGATAACAGAAGAGAAGTTCAAAGCATCCAGTGCAAAGTAAACATAAGGTCTACAGCAAGCTAAACTAGGAACTGCCTAACGCTAACAACGCTAAAACATATAGGTTTTCTGAAAATAACATGCAGCAGAAAGACTAACATTTTGGCCAGTTTCCACTATTGAGAGATATAAAGATAACAGGACGGAAGTTCTCTTGTGTTAGAAGGGATAGAGAGGGATTGGTGGAATCGATGATTATTGCTTGAGCCTCGTGGGTATATATATAGGAGTACATGATCAACTTGGAGTACAAGACAAGCCAGAACATATCCTAGTCTATCTCATATTTCCTAACTAATCACGATACTCAACATCCCCCCGCAGTCACAACGGTAGCGACGCAGACGGTGAGACTAGAGAAGAATCCGAAGGTAAACCGACGGACATCCCCCCCCCCCCCCCACAGTCGTAACGGTCGATGCATCGCGGAAGTTGTGGCTGGAGTGGAAACCGACGAGATTGCTCAAGCAAGGCGGTAGCCCTTTCTGCCGTTGTCGAGGTAGCCGAGAGCGTACGGTGGTGTAGCCGTGGTCGAGGTAGCCGCGCAAAGAACGCTGTGGTCGATGTCGAGTTGGGGTGGCAGAAAACGATTATAGCTGAGAATCACGCCTCATCTAGGGCGCATGTATTAATAGTATATAGGAGTACAAGCCTTGAGAATCAAGGAAGATCAGAGACATGCCTAACCGAATTTATACACAAGATATTCGGTAGGATATCTAGTACTTTCCTATACATTGGCTAATGACAGAAAGTACTACACCCCCCCTCAGCTTGTGCGTCATATGGGAGCAAGCATAAGCTGGAACGAAACTCAGTAAAGAGCTGCGAAGATAATCCATTTGTCATAATGTCAGCATATTGATGTGAGGATGGCACGTGGAGAACTCGGACCTCACCTAGAGACACCTTTTCGCGAACGAAGTGAATATCGATCTCGATGTGCTTGGTGCGACGATGTTGGACCGGGTTAGAGGCCATGTAGACAGTGCTCACATTGTCACAAAAAACGACAGTAGCAGTCGTCAAGGGATGAGGAAGCTCACCAAGCAACTGACGAATCCAGCAGCACTCAGCAACCACATGAGCAATAGCATGGTACTCCGCCTCGGCACTAGAACGAGACACTGTAGTATGGCGTTTGGACGACCAAGAGACGAGGTTATCACCAAGATAGACACAATAGCCGGATGTAGAGCGCCGCGTGTCAGAGCACCCGGCCCAATCAGCATCAGAGTAAGCTGTAAGAGCTGCTGAAGGTGAGCGAGAGATGTGCAGGCTCGGGACTTCCACCCATTTATCGTTAAGGGTATTCTGATCGGCCTGAAGCTGCTACTACTTTTTCTTTATACTCCAGGCGGTCGCAATGGGGCACCGCCGGAATCTTTTTGCTGATATGGGTCCTCAGGGACTATGATGTCCTCGGTCCCGAGACTGACGTCATCCTCGGACTCGGGGAGGTAGTTGCTATCTTCCCCGTCCGAGGGGTCTTCGGATTTTTCATGGTCCAACGCCCCTGTGGGGTCGTTGATCGGAGAGGGCGTGGCATCATTGCCGTCGGCCTGCTCGTCGGCATTTTCTGGCGTCGAGCCATCATCTGTGCCCCCCCGCCAGTGCCCTTCATTTTCTTACGATGGCGGCGGCGCTTGGGAGGATCCTTAGGAGTATCAACCATGTACACGTCATAAGTGGCCGTTGCGGCCCAGTTGCATGTGCGGGTGATGGGCATGGGCGGCGGTGCTTCTCCTTTACCGTCATCGTCCATGTTCGTAGCTTCCTCCGAGGCATAGTCCAACACGTTGGTTAAATCCTCGACGGTTGCGATTAGGTGGGTGGTGGGTGGGACGTAAATTTCCCTGGCATCGGCTTTACATCCGATCTGGTCATAGATCGAGGACGAGATGGCTAGGCTATGGATTCGGTCTAGCATCTCGTTTATCTGCGAAAGGTCCTCGGTGTCCATGGCCTGGCCATAGGCCGGGTCAATGCGGAATATGCTCTGGGGCTTGCTTGACGCAGCTCCAGAGGCCTGGCCGACCGAGCTTGAAACCTGGTTGGCTGATGAAGAGATCGGATCCGAGTTGAGCATCGGTTCCGGGGCCGGCCTTGGCTCAAGGTCAAGGTCGGGCGAGGTAGCGGTCGGGTCCATGCTCAAGATCGTGCCTACCGTGACAGCAGCTTGGTCCATGTCGGGGGTCGGCTCTGGGAGGAGATCGATTTCGGGGACCGGAGCAGAGTTCGGTTCCGGGTTTAAAGCCACGGTAGCCGAGGAGCTCTCCAGCCGATCTGGAGTCCAGCCAGAGAGGACGAGATTGCCTCGAACATCGGCGGTGTACTCCAAGCTTCCGAAAGTGATTACCTGGTTTGGAGCCAGGTTTTTGATTTGGTCGGGCGGCCAGATGAGTTGGCGTGCCAGACCATGCTGCCAAAGGCAAAAAACTAGCTGGGGACGAAGGTATCGTCGCACTCGGCGTTGCAGTTGATTTGCAGACGAGCCATCAACCCTTTGTCGATCGAATAGCAGGGCTCTCAATGAAAGCACCAGTGTCGGTACTAAAACCGGTAGATCTCGGGTAGGGGGCCCCGAGCTGTTGATCTTGGATCGAGGGGTAACAGGAGACGAAGGACACAGTGTTTACCCAGGTTCGGGCCCTCTCGAAGAGGTAATACACTATGTCCTGCTTTGTTTATATTGACGATGGAGTATCGAGTACAAGGCTTGATCTACCTCGAGATCGTAAGTAGTGGTCTAGCCCTAAGGTGGATAATGAATGAATCAATCTCTGGCCTCTAGCAGCTAAAACCCCTCGGTTTATATAGGTATCGAGGGTATCTAGGGTTACATATGGTCGGTATGGGCTGGAGGTTTACACGCCTGCCCATGGGATAAATCTTGGGGTACACGCCAAGTCTTCGGCAGAGTCCATCTTCATCACGCCTTGGTTCGGACCTTCCGGAGTCCTTCCTTAAGAGATCGGTGGGCCGTAAGCTCGGCCCATGGACTGTGGGCTGACTAGGTTGGTACCCCCTAGTCCAGGACACCGTCACCCTCCAATTCTGCTTTCCCTAGCTTCTAGGCGGGCGCCTCCACCTAGGCCCATTAACTTTCCCCTATAGGCCTTTTTAGTATTTTCTAGGCCTGTTGCTATTTAATTAAATATAAAAGCCTCCTAATCATTATTAGAGCCTTTTATTATTAATTTAACATCTTCGAAAACATTTTCCGCCTATATATCAATTCCCGGTATTACCCGGTAAACCCCGAAACCCTTCCGATAACTCCGAAACACTTTCGGTTCCTTTCGAAACTATTTTGAATATTAATGGAACTATTTCATAAATATTTTCTCATAACTTTTGTCCACTAACACTCAGCATATCGTAATTCCCTTAAGCTTGTTACCCTGTAGGTTCGGTAAAACATAGACATGAACAAAACCCCTTTCGTTCAATGATCGATAGCGGAACCGTGGACATCCATATCAATCCCTATGAATACACGAATGACATTCGAGTGAACCTTTGGTTATCATGTGCTATTCCCTTTGCTTCGCGATACTTTACAAACCTGAGGTGAGATATATCGGTATCCTCTTGAATCATTCTCACGCTCATTATACCGGTCTCCTTGTTATCGCTTTTGTTCTTCTTACTGCTACCGAGTGGAGGAGTGGGACTTGGCTGGTGGGTGCTTTTGATCATGTTGCACTGTATGCACGTGAGTGGGTCATGTCAGTGTCTAGCAATGCCTCTACTATTGCTAGCAGTAGTAGGAACTAAGAAGCTTCGCGGAAGCCCATAGCAGGAGGCTAGCAAGCAGGTCCCATTAGATCAATCATGCATCCAAATGACTAAAGCCAATCAGGTCAGGTTACAATGAACAGTTAACAAATCGTCGTCTTCTGATAATTGTGCATTGCATTCTGTCAGCTCTTTGCCGTCTGCCAGCGGACGGCAAAGAAGATCTTTGCCGTCTGCTTACAAAAAACAGACAGCAAAGAACTGACAGACGACAAAGAACCTGGTTGCCATCAGTCAGCTCTTTGCCGTCTGCCAGCAGATGGCAAAGAATCTTTGCCGTCCGCTGGCAGACGGCAAAGAGATGGGTGGGTCCAGTGAGCACCAGCGCTGTAACGACCCACCAGCCCCACCTCTTTGCCGTCTGCCAGCAGATGGCAAAGAATCTTTGCCGTCTGCAGAGAGGTGCTCAGCAGACGGCAAAGAGGTACCCCATCGTAGCCACCCCCTCTCTCTCTCCCCAGCCCCACCACACCGGCTCGATCCACTCCCACCCCACCACTCTCTCTCTCTCTCTCATCCCTAAAAAAATCTCTCTCTCGAACTCACCCCCACCCCTCGGTCCACCCCACCCCGGCTCCTCTCCCCACGATCTCCTCACCGCCGCCACCACCCACGCCGGCCGGTTCCGGCGAGCACCGGCCGCGCGCAACACTCCCCCAAGCTCCGCCCCTCCCTCCCCTCCGTCCAGATCCGTGCCTCAAGGCCTGCACCCGTGCCCGCGGCTAGGGTTTCGGGCGCCTCCCGTGTTCTTGCCGGAATCCACCACAATCGGCGATGGCGAGGCCGGAGCTTGCGGAATCCGTCACCGGCGTTGCCCAGGTAGGCCCTTTCCCGTCCTTCCTTGCTCGGGTCCACCCTCTCCTCCTCACCTTGCCTTCTCTTCCGATCCGTCCCTTTGCTGCAGGTCGCCATGGCAGCCGCCGCCACAGCCCCAGCGCGCCCGCGCCCTTCTCGACGGCTACGACATGGCCGCAGCCGCCCCCGCCGCCTCCGAGGTCAGGGTCGACGCGGTGGAGAACGACGACGTCATAGCGTACGCGCTGCAGGAGGAGCTCGCGTAGGTCGCCATGGCCGAGGCGTCCGGGGCCGACGGCGGCGAGGCTGAGCAGCGCGCCACCGTCCTCACGTAGCAGTGGTTTGGCGACGAGTCGACCATGTCGCCAGCCTCAATAGTCTCCACGAGTTTGTCTTACCTCCAAGTAAGATTTATCTTCTTTTTTGTTTGAATTGAATTGAAGAATCCTCACATGCAGCAATGCAATCTTGGTTGTGCTAGAATTATACGGTTTGGGGTGCCCAAACCTAACTAGATCAGGGAAGATTCACACTGCAATAGTTAAAAAATAAATCAAGATCATCCATGCTATAGATCTATTACTATTAATTTTCGAATACTGACATCTGTTCAGATGCTTTGCTTACTGTTATTGCTAAAAAGGCTGGGATGTTGGAAGTTGTAGTTGCTCTGTGTATCTTCATATACAACAATACATAATACTTATGTCCTTTTATTTTTAACCTATGGCAGATCTACACAATGTTAGAACACGTGCTTTGTGCTTTTCCTAATAGACTAGATTACAAAAACAATTTAGTTTCTTGGTACCAACATATTTTCTCATGACCTTCTTCATTTTTACATGGATGTGAAATATGAACTTTTGCTGTGGAGGACCCAAATGGCACACCTCTTAGCTTGGTGATGTTGCCTCCATGTGATAAGTCTCATGTGCAACATGACACCACAAATGTGATTCAAGCATATTAGGCTTGAAAATGCTCTCTTTTATCATGGGGTAAAACCAAAGAGAATATTATCCCTTTCATAATTGTCCCATGAAATAACAATTACCGAAAACATCACAACAAATGTGCTTACTCGAAGTGCTAGCCCGTGCAGCCGCACGGGTTGATGACTAGTGATGTAAAGTTGCAACTAACTCATGAGTGGACAGAAGCCAAGAGCAATCTACCATTTTATATCAAATCCTTGCCTAATCATCATGTCATACTATTAGTCCTGTCAAACCGGCATATTTCTTAGACGAACAGTGGAGCCATAAATCATAGAACTTGATGTGTACACCTGCATAGAGCAGAAACAACATTAGGTGTAATTTTGTTGAGATGAACCTGAATATAAAAACAAAAATTCAGAAGTAAACTCTTCTGTTAAGATTTCTATCTTATAATCCACTGTCATAAGAATTTGTAAGTAGCTATACCATGAGCCAAATAAAAGGCAGCATGAAGAATTAATGTTAAGTTTTTGACAACACAATGAAGTCGTCATGTTTAGAATACTTTTAGAAAGAAAGTAGCAATTGTAGAGCAAGCAGAGAGAAGCAATACTAATTAAAGGATGCAACTACATAATAAATCAAGCAAGATTTGCATCACATGATCTATTTTATATATTTGTCCTAAGGGTCAGGGTGCAACTCCTTTACTAGATGGTTCATCACCATTCTTGTGTCTTGGTTATGAGTTTATGACTCCCATTACAACTTTTTCTGGTTTCCAGGGGATAAAAGAAGGGTGGTATGATGGGGCCAGCATTGCTTTCGCTGTACTCCTTGTTATTTTTGTTACAGGTATGCCACCACAACAATCTTTCCTGTTTCTAGTTATTTCTGTGAGCAATTATAATAATATCAACGTTTAGAAGTGTCTGTCCTTTTAACTTACACTCATCAGTGTCTAAATTCCTTAGACAATATAGATCAGTGCCTAATAAGAAAATAAAAGCTGTTTGAAGTGTTGCAGTCACAGCATGGATTCCTGAAACTTGACTTAGACAGGTTACTTGGCATTTATTATTAACGGTTCACAATGTTGTCCAGCTACCAGTGACTACAAGCAATCGTTGCAGTTCCAAAACTTGAATGAGGAGAAACAGAACATTCAATTGGAGGTTAATATTTTAGATTTGTCTTGTTATAAATTGTTTATTATTTCCTGAATAACGTCTCAGATGTTCCCGTTCAGGTTGTGAGAGGTCGAAGGCGAATCAAGGTATCAATTTATGATTTGGTTATTGGAGATGTGGTGCCCCTCAAGATTGGTGACCAGGTACGAATGCTGTTGATCTTTATTTTGGCTGCAAGCATTTTAGAAATATAGGGTGCTAATCTAATTTCTGTGTCAGGTACCTGCTGATGGAATCCTTATTAGTGGTCACTCCTTCTCCATAGATGAATCGAGCATGACTGGCGAGAGCAAAATAGTGAGCTACTTTTATACGCTTTTTGCCTTTTGGAACTAGTTTAATTGAAGCATTAAGCTGACACTGCAAGCTGGTTGTTAATTGAAGGTAAACAAAGACCAGAAGTCACCGTTTCTAATGTCGGGTTGCAAAGTCGCCGACGGCTATGGTACAATGCTGGTGAGTCTATCTGTACCTACCAAATGGAGAAAATGTCTAGCTACTTTCAGCTTCTGAAAATTTATGTACTTTGTGATGTGAAGTTGAAGTGCAGTAACCTCAATTCATATTTTTCCTGTGGGACATAATTGATTTAAGTTATTAATTTGATCTTTGCTTGAAACCATATTACTTCCTGGAAAAAAAAAGAAGGTATCGTGATACTCTATAAATGTTGTGCATTTCTCACATTTAAAGAGTGGCATCTTGTTGTCATACATAGTGGGCTGGCTAGTCTCTTTTCGGCCAACCTGAGTTGAGTCCGCCTGGGCTCAAGTGTAGTTGTAAGGGCTCAGGTGTAGTTGTTTTTTGGGCATTGCCCTAACATATGTATGCGGTACTAGATACTCTATTTGGCTTTCTAATTAAGATCACTTTGAAAATCAGGATCTTAACTAAGATTGTTTTGATCTCAAGTGCTGGCTCCTACAGCATTGCATTTCACCAAGTGAAATGCTACATTTCTACTCCTAACCCATTCTCTCTTTCTTAGTGTTTTTGTTATGCAGGTTGGAAGAAAAGAAGAAGATCCAGAGAAGATCTTAGTAATAAGATAGTTTTTAGGAAAATAGATATTTAGTTTTAGGTCATTTCTTGTAATTTCAGAAATGTAAATTTAATTACTTAATCATTTCTGATTCTTTATAATATGACTTTGTATTACCTATTCCAATTATTAATAAAGTTTTTAATTTACATGTGTTCATGACTATTGGTAATATGTGTTGGATATGCTATATTGGTCATATATATAATTTTCTGTGAAAATGAATTGATATAAGAAAAAACAGGGGCTATATAGCCACTTTGGCCTATTTGGCCTCTTTGCCGTCTGCTAGCAGACGGCAAAGAGCTTGCTTCTTTGCCGTCTGCTGGCGGACGGCAAAGAAGAAAGCTCTTTGCCGTCTGCTGGCGGACGGCAAAGAAGCAAGCTCTTTGCCGTCTACAGGCGGACGGCAAAGAGCTTGCTTCTTTGCCGTCCGCCAGCAGACGGCAAAGCGGCCTTTGCCGGCATCCGTTCGGCCGGACTGTTCGCCGTCTGCTGGCGGACGGCAAAGCCTTTGCCGTCCGCCAAGCATGCCTTTGCCGTCTGCTATGGCAGACGGCAAAGAAGCTGATTCCAGTAGTGACAAGATATTCGGTAGGATATCTAGTACTTTCCTATACATTGGCTAATGACAGAAAGTACTACACCCCCCCTCAGCTTGTGCGTCGTATGGGAGCAAGCATAAGCTGGAACGAAACTCAGTAAAGAGCTGCGAAGATAATCCATTTGTCATAATGTCAGCATATTGATGTGAGGATGACACGTGGAGAACTCGGACCTCACCAAGAGACACCTTTTCGCGAACGAAGTGAATATCGATCTCGATGTGCTTGGTACGACGATGTTGGACCGGGTTAGAGGCCATGTAGACAGTGCTCACATTGTCACAAAAAACGACAGTAGCAGTCGTTAAGGGATGAGGAAGCTCACCAAGCAACTGACGAATCCAGCAGCACTCAGCAACCACATGAGCAATAGCATGGTACTCCGCCTCGGCACTAGAACGAGACACTGTAGTATGGCGTTTGGACGACCAAGAGACGAGGTTATCACCAAGATAGACACAATAGCCGGATGTAGAGCGCCGCGTGTCAGAGCACCCGGCCCAATCAGCATCAGAGTAAGCTGTAAGAGCTGCTGAAGGTGAGCGAGAGATGTGCAGGCTCGGGACTTCCACCCATTTATCGTTAAGGGTATTCTGATCGGCCTGAAGCTGCTACTACTTTTTCTTTATACTCCAGGCGGTCGCAATGGGGCACCGCCGGAATCTTTTTGCTGATATGGGTCCTCAGGGACTATGATGTCCTCGGGCCCGAGACTGACGTCATCCTCGGACTCGGGGAGGTAGTTGCTATCTTCCCCGTCCGAGGGGTCTTCGGATTTTTCATGGTCCAACGCCCCTGTGGGGTCGTTGATCGGAGAGGGCGTGGCATCATTGCCGTCGGCCTGCTCGTCGGCATTTTCTGGCGTCGAGCCATCATCTGTGCCCCCCCGCCAGTGCCCTTCATTTTCTTACGATGGCGGCGGCGCTTGGGAGGATCCTTAGGAGTATCAACCATGTACACGTCATAAGTGGCCGTTGCGGCCCAGTTGCATGTGCGGGTGATGGCATGGGCGGCGGTGCTTGTCCTTTACCGTCATCGTCCATGTTCGTAGCTTCCTCCGAGGCATAGTCCAACACGTTGGTTAAATCCTCGACGGTTGCGATTAGGTGGGTGGTGGGTGGGACGTAAATTTCCCTGGCATCGGCTTTACATCCGATCTGGTCATAGATCGAGGACGAGATGGCTAGGCTATGGATTCGGTCTAGCATCTCGTTTATCTGCGAAAGGTCCTCGGTGTCCATGGCCTGGCCATAGGCCGGGTCAATGCGGAATATGCTCTGGGGCTTGCTTGACGCAGCTCCAGAGGCCTGGCCGACCGAGCTTGAAACCTGGTTGGCTGATGAAGAGATCGGATCCGAGTTGAGCATCGGTTCCGGGGCCGGCCTTGGCTCAAGGTCAAGGTCGGGCGAGGTCGCGGTCGGGTCCATGCTCAAGATCGTGCCTACCGTGACAGCAGCTTGGTCCATGTCGGGGGTCGGCTCTGGGAGGAGATCGATTTCGGGGACCGGAGCAGAGTTCGGTTCCGGGTTTAAAGCCACGGTAGCCGAGGAGCTCTCCAGCCGATCTGGAGTCCAGCCAGAGAGGACGAGATCGCCTCGAACATCGGCGGTGTACTCCAAGCTTCCGAAAGTGATTACCTGGTTTGGAGCCAGGTTTTTGATTTGGTCGGGCGGCCAGATGAGTTGGCGTGCCAGACCATGCTGCCAAAGGCAAAAAACTAGCTGGGGACGAAGGTATCGTCGCACTCGGCGTTGCAGTTAATTTGCAGACGAGCCATCAACCCTTTGTCGATCGAATAGCAGGGCTCTCAATGAAAGCACCAGTGTCGGTACTAAAACCGGCAGATCTCGGGTAGGGGGCCCCGAGCTGTTGATCTTGGATCGAGGGGTAACAGGAGACGAAGGACACAGTGTTTACCCAGGTTCGGGCCCTCTCGAAGAGGTAATACACTATGTCCTGCTTTGTTTATATTGACGATGGAGTATCGAGTACAAGGCTTGATCTACCTCGAGATCGTAAGTAGTGGTCTAGCCCTAAGGTGGATAATGAATGAATCAATCTCTGGCCTCTAGCAGCTAAAACCCCTCGGTTTATATAGGTATCGAGGGTATCTAGGGTTACATATGGTCGGTATGGGCTGGAGGTTTACACGCCTGCCCATGGGATAAATCTTGGGGTACACGCCAAGTCTTCGGCAGAGTCCATCTTCATCACGCCTTGGTTCGGACCTTCCGGAGTCCTTCCTTAAGAGATCAGTGGGCCATAAGCTTGGCCCATGGACTGTGGGCTGACTAGGTTGGTACCCCCTAGTCCAGGACACCGTCACCCTCCAATTCTGCTTTCCCTAGCTTCTAGGCGGGCGCCTCCACCTAGGCCCATTAACTTTCCCCTATAGGCCTTTTTAGTATTTTCTAGGCCTGTTGCTATTTAATTAAATATAAAAGCCTCCTAATCATTATTAGAGCCTTTTATTATTAATTTAACATCTTCGAAAACATTTTCCGCCTATATATCAATTCCCGGTATTACCCGGTAAACCCCGAAACCCTTCCGATAACTCCGAAACACTTTCGGTTCCTTTCGAAACTATTTTGAATATTAATGGAACTATTTCATAAATATTTTCTCATAACTTTTGTCCACTAACACTCAGCATATCGTAATTCCCTTAAGCTTGTTACCCTGTAGGTTCGGTAAAACATAGACATGAACAAAACCCCTTTCGTTCAATGATCGATAGCGGAACCGTGGACATCCATATCAATCCCTATGAATACACGAATGACATTCGAGTGAACCTTTGGTTATCATGTGCTATTCCCTTTGCTTCGCGATACTTTACAAACCTGAGGTGAGATATATCGGTATCCTCTTGAATCATTCTCACGCTCATTATACCGGTCTCCTTGTTATCGCTTTTGTTCTTCTTACTGCTACCGAGTGGAGGAGTGGGACTTGGCTGGTGGGTGCTTTTGATCATGTTGCACTGTATGCACGTGAGTGGGTCATGTCAGTGTCTAGCAATGCCTCTACTATTGCTAGCAGTAGTAGGAACTAAGAAGCTTCGCGGAAGCCCATAGCAGGAGGCTAGCAAGCAGGTCCCATTAGATCAATCATGCATCCAAATGACTAAAGCCAATCAGGTCAGGTTACAATGAACAGTTAACAAATCGTCGTCTTCTGATAATTGTGCATTGCATTCCCCACAAAACTGATGATAATTCTATGTGAGCGTCGGTGGCATTCCAAAAAATTATCTTCGCCGAGTATGTTTCATACTTGGCTTCATTTATTTTCCTATAGTGCCAGTCTAACAAATTTGCAATTTTATATGATATTTTTTAAAACAAATGGACGTAGTTTTAGGCCTATGCAATATATATTTTTGTCATGAGGTCCCCATGTCGCTCGTTACGAGCGACTCAGGCGGTGAACAGCCCGATCGCCACCGTTACCCTTCCCCTCCCCCCTCTACTCCTCGTGCCGTCAGAGAGAGCCGAAGGCATGCCCTTGAGGCTCCCAAGGATGGTTGGCAGGGCCTTTGTCCTTCGCGCAGTGGCAGCGCAACCGCGGGCTTCCGGTGGGGGCGCGGCTGCTCTACTGCATGGTTGAAACGTGATGGTGGGCGCGCTCCGGTCGGGAGGCTGTGGTGACTTGGTCGTTGCCACCTATACCAGTGTTGCTCCCAGCCCAAACAAAATGTGAGACATTCCTTCGCAATATACAACATTTTTTCACTTTTAGGCTAAGCTTCTAGGAGAAATGATGGAAGTACTACATTAAAACAAAATAGAATCAGTAAAAAACTGGCGTTGATTTTTTAGCTTTTTTAGCTTTTTGGGGTGAACATCCTCTGAACCACTGGACTGAGGCCTGAATCTTAGAGCAGCGGAAAATAGCTACGCCAACTTTTTTTCCTTTCGGGAAAAAGGTCCGCCGTCGCGAACGCCCCCACTCCTCTACCTTCCCCTCTCTCTTTCCCCATTTCTCTACCCACACCGTCATTCGTCATCGAACCCATACCACCACCACTCTCCCCACTTCTGTAACCAATCACTCTTGTCGACCAGAATCATATGATCAGGATCCATATGATGAACTGTGAGTAGTTTCATTTGTTCTTGAGAACTGGGAGAAGTCTTGTTGCTAGTAACCGTATGAAGTTGATTACCGTTCAATGTTTTGATGATATGTTGTGTTGATCTTCCTCTAGTTGTGTTATGTGAACGTCGACTACATAACACTTCACCATCATTGGGCCTAGGGGAAGGAATTATGGAATTAGTTTATAGATGATGAGTTGCGGGAGTTATAGAAACCTAAACCCCAGTTTATGAATTGTTTCATGAGGGGCTGTTTTCGATCCTATTGTTTAATGTTATGATTAGATTTATCTTAATTACTTCTCTTGCTTTTACGGATGCTTGCATAGAGGATATAATCATAAGTAGGTATTTGTCAAGTAAGAACAGTACTTTTGCTCCGGTCCACCCACACAACACTTATCAAATCAATGAACGATAACTTAATAAATCGTGGTGAAATTAACTTCACGAGATTGCCGTGTGTCCTCAAGAGCGTTTTAGCTATTATAAGAAACACCTCTGGCTTGTCCTTAGCATACATAAGGATTGGACCACTTGCTGCACTTTATTACTTTTGTTACTATTTGCCATGTTACGAATTATCTTCTTATCAAAACTATCTTTACAACATTTATAGTGAAATCTTGCTGAAAACTACTTGTCAATTCCTTCTGCTCCTTGTTGGGCTCGACACTGTTACTTATCGAAAGGATGACGATAGATCCTCTATACTTGTGGGTCATCAACATCATATTGTTCCGCATCAAGAAGTCTCACTGAAAGCGTTGGCAAGCCTGCACCATGCACTTCCATGTACATGAGCATTAAAGCCGAAGTTAGCTTGACGAGTCTGTGCGTCAACTACGATGGTTCGTCTTCGTCAGCAGCCGATCCGACACTTCGACTTCGCAGGGGATCGGATTGATCATCCGGGGCACATGATCCACTTCATCCTTGTTGCCTGATCGGTCTGATCAGCCGTTTGTGCGCGTCTTCACAGGATTCCCGTCAATATCGTCACAAACTGATCAGTCTGATACACCGGTCTAGCAACGAGCTTTCACTGCGCCATGAGGTCCTCCCAGTCGTTGCACCGACACGCGAGCTACAGCTAAGTTATCACTACAGGCCGTAGCTTCGCCTCACACGGTCCACATCACCGTTCCTGCGCGTTGACGCCTACCGTGGCGTCCGCAATGCTGCCTCCATAAGCGTAGGATCGCCACCGTCCGCGCATGGTCTTTATCATGTTGTTGGGTTCTTCCACGCCTTTTTCATGCACCGCCGCCGTGCTTCTACATGCAACTGGCGTCGCCTTTTTAGGCTAAGTCTGGTTGCCCCGACCAGATTTTCGTCTTCGTCCAGCACAAGCTCGTCGTGAGCGTCGCCGTATCTTCCCCGACCACTTCCTCTACTCCGGCAACCGTGGGCAACATCATCAACAACATCAACTCTGCAACAGCCACGCTACTTCATCTACATCTACAAACGATCAGTATGTGATAGTTGTTGCACATGTGATGCTTCTATTTTGTTCTTCTAGTACGTTAGATTGTTGCATGCTAATAATAGTTTCAATCACAATTTGTATTCTTGAATTAATCTTGAAATTGCCTAATTTTCCAATATTGCGCAGCCAGCACGTCGAGGCCGACGGGCGCGACCGACGAGAGCTTGCTCTCCCGTACAAACCCCTGACAGCACGTATGTATAGTAGGTAGAGAACACCTGAAGTGTGTGTGTGCGATATTTTGCTGGCAGCTGGCTGAACCTGTCGGGGGACACGGAGAGGAAGAGCGAGCCATTCATTTTGCCAAGGACATCCATGGTCGAGATATTTTAGTGGAAGACGTACGGGACCATCGAGCGAGCTGGAGAACCAAATTATAGAGCAAGCAGACGAGACCCACGCGACGCACGTTGTGATGCGAGGGACGGCGACCCGCCGCGCTCCCTGTCGTCCCCATGGTTGCTCCGTTCCTCGTCCCGATCGAGGACAAGCAGAAGCAGGTCATGATGTGGACGTGATCTAGAGCGACGAGTGTCTAGCTTAAACACGGTTGCCTTCTGTGTGTGAGCGTGTCACTCACCACATTAATCCGCAAGATTCTCTCCAAGATTCTAAGCTAGACGTCACTGAGCTGAGTGACCTTCAAACCATGGAGAAGAGGGGGGAGGAGAGTAAGGTCCGGCTGCTGGAGCCCAGGCCGGCGGAGAATGTCGAGAATAATGTGATCGGCTTCGGCGTCGGCGGATCCGGAGGGGGACACGAAGAGTTGAGGTTGGGGCGGCGGGTGTTGGAGGAGAACCGGAAGCTGTGGGCGGTGGCGGGGCCGTCCATCTGCACGCGCTTCTCCACCTTCGGTGTCACCGTCATCAGCCAAGCCTTCATCGGCCACATCGGCTCCACCGAGCTGGCCGCCTACGCCCTCGTCTCCACCGTCCTCATGCGCTTCAGCAATGGCATACTGGTAACCAATCACCTCGTTCTTTATTTTGATTGCATCTCACAACGAATTAAACTTCTCAATTTTTTTGGCAAAACGAAAAAAAGTCCAGTTTGTTGTCAGGTTGTGCATGATCAAAAATTAGAGTTCTTCTTGTACAACTATTTTTCACGTCACTCTAGACCTGATGCTCTTGTAATATGGCACTACGATTTGTTGAGTGGTAATATATTCAGGTGGGGGAAACTCTCCCTTGGTGACCGTTCAAAAAAAACTTTTTACGTTACTGCTAATGCCTAAGGCTAGTCATAGTGGGAGTAATTTAGACAATTAACATGCATATGTTACTAGTCTATATTACTACCTTCATAGTGGGTAGTGTCATATGTGTGATAACATAGAGAGAGCTTTATTTATTATTTTGTAGTCATTTTCAGCGTTTTGGTTACCGAACGCTGTAAATTTATCGAGGGGGGGGGGGGGGGGCGATAAATGCGGTTACCGTGGTTACCACGAAATACCGAAGGAATACCGCTTGAAATTTTTAAATGAAATTTAAATTCAAATTTTCGAACCAGTCTAATAGCTACGGAGCTAATATTAAAACATGATGTAGGTGATGGCGCAGTGGTATCCTTCCAGTAAAGGAGGTCGGCGTGTCGAGTTCGATCCCCACTTGGCTTTTAATTTTTCATTTTTGTAGTATCCTGCGGAATTAGGCAAAAATACACCACGGTCGGGTTTCGAACCCAGGACGCAACGGCAAGCTCGCTCGTAAATACCTAGGGCTAAATACCACTACGCCAACACAGGACTATTGTCTACCTTGAGTTTCCACCCTATTTGACTACGTTTCAAGCGTTCAAATTCAAAATTTTCAAAAATTCCGATTTTTTTTGCTCGAAAAGGCCATTTACCGAGGGGTAACGAAATTCGCGGTAACCGCCCGAAATCGCGAAATATCGTTCGGTAACCAAAACGCTGGTCATTTTACATTGGGAAGTGCTATGTGATGGCATCTCTCCTCAGTAATTACTTGCCACATCATATATTTTTTTGCCTATGTGGCATATACATGTTACTATTTATGTTACTCCCACTATGAGCAGCCTAATGCCTTTCACGGAAAATAAAGTCACTGCTAATGCCAAAACGGAACAACCCGGATTTTGTTTTAGCAAAAACAACCCCATTGGATTTCATTGCCACCCTGAGCCAGTCTGAATTAATTATCATGTGGTACGTACATAGCACAGTGCCAGTCCACCGGTTCAGAGATTTCATCATAAGCAAATTTCTGTGTCTAAAAAAACTAAAAAAGAGAGAGAAAGGCTAGCGTTTGAATTGCTTACCACATATGTCACGTGCTGGCTAGCTTGTTATCTTATAACACAACTAATGTGCGGAAACTGAATGCAGCTGGGCATGGCGAGTGCGCTGGAGACGCTTTGCGGGCAGTCGTACGGGGCGAAGCAGTATCACATGATGGGCATCTACCTGCAGCGCTCCTGGATCATCCTAAGCGGCTGCGCCGTGCTCATGCTCCCCATCTTCATATTCACCGAGCCTCTCCTGGTCTTTATTGGCCAGGACCCCATGATCAGCGCTGTTGCTGGGACCATCTCGCTCTGGTACATCCCCGTCATGTTTGCGAGTGTCTTCAGCTTCACGCTCCAGATGTACCTGCAGGCGCAGAGCAAGAACATGATCATCACCTACCTTGCGTTCGTCAACCTCGGCCTCCATCTGTTCCTGTCATGGCTCTTGACCATCAAGCTGCACCTTGGACTTGCCGGGGTCATGACCTCCATGGTCATCACCCTGTGGATTCCTGCGGTTGGGCAGCTTATCTTCGTTTTCTGCGGTGGCTGCCCTCTCACATGGGCGGGGTTTTCGTCCACAGCACTCACAGACCTCGTCCCTATCCTCAAGCTCTCTCTATCCTCTGGTGTGATGCTCTGGTATGAACAAACTTGAGTTTTCACTATATGCAATTTCCGCTGCCTAAGTCCACTTACCGACCAAGTGTGCGCCTCCCTACAGTTTATATCAACCACTTTACTGTCCTTTATAGAAATTTGGATGCACCAGGCAATGATGCATATATATTTTTTCCCTGTTTGCCTTTTCAGTTTGGAATTGTGGTACAACACCATATTGGTTCTCCTAACCGGGTACATGAAGAATGCAGAGATTGCACTTGACGCTCTTTCAATATGGTAATACATACTGCTTTACTCCAGAATTCACTATTTCTTTGTTTTTGAAGCTTTAAGCTCTGGTTTTCCATGGATATTGCTATTATAGTTCATATAATGTCATTTCGTTATTTCATATCGCTGCCTTGCCATTGCATATGAACTAATTAAGTAATATGATTTCTGCAATCTGCAGCCTTAACATCAATGGTTGGGAGATGATGATTTCTATCGGCTTTTTGGCTGCAACAGGGTAACTTCTTTATCATACAGCTCGCTGTTATGCGTATCATGTGACTGAAACAGTTTTCAGATTTTGGATAATAATGATTATGTGTGTTTTAGAGTGCGTGTGGCAAATGAGCTTGGAGCTGGAAGTGCAAGAAGGGCCAAGTTCGCCATCTTAAATGTTGTCACCACTTCTTTCTCAATAGGCGTGTTGTTGTTCGTGTTTTTCCTTTTCTTCCTTGGAAAACTTTCCTACATATTTACCACGAGTGAAGAGGTAACCACCGCAGTTGCTGACCTCTCGCCTCTTCTAGCCTTCTCCATCTTGTTGAACAGTGTTCAACCAGTGCTATCAGGTTTGCTTTTAGCATTTGACTGAATTCCAAATGTATATACATTATAATAATTTGGTTTGGTTAATTTTTTAAACGAGGCAAAAGATTTTCGTTTTATACTAGTAAAAATATTTGTTTGGTTGGTTTACTGAAGCTATAACCTCATTTAATCACTCTGTAGGTGTTGCCGTGGGTGCGGGTTGGCAAAGTGTAGTTGCCTATGTTAACATCACAACATATTACTTGATTGGTATCCCTCTTGGAGCAATCCTAGGTTATGTTCTTGGATATCATGTGAAGGTAAGATGATTATTTTAGAGTCAACCGTAGCAATTACTACAATCTTTATCCTTGCGCCTCTTGGCTCTAAGTTGTGGCCCTTACTTTCCTTTGTTGTTGCTATAGGGCATTTGGGTTGGCATGCTCCTCGGAACATTGGTCCAAACAATTGTACTTCTGCTCATAACAATTAGGACTGACTGGGATAAACAGGTTAGCTTGGTTAACTGCTCGATAAACGCTCTACCAGACATTATCAACTAAAGTCTTCATATGACTTACCTATTGTATAGAAGTTCATAAGTATATGTAGTGTTCTAGACGGGTGTAGGGGATATACTCAATTATGGTTTCCAATCTAATTTTTCAGGTAGAGGTTACTCAGGAGAGATTGAATAGATGGTACATGGATGAGAACAAAGGAAAGCCAAATTCAAGGGGAAGTCCATGAGATTAAAAATCTGTCATAATTAATAAATTGCTATCAAGGAAGAACCGGTGTAATCAACTTGATCGGAGTTATTGACATTTCAGAGGATAACTACAGTTCTTTCGATATGTCAAGAATGAATCGGTGGAATATTAGTAGGCGCAGATGTGTGAAAGATTATGCCGCGAGATCTAGCAAATGATATAATAGTTATGTATGCTCCACTAGAGAAGGAAAAATCTGTTATTCAAGGGACACTTGATTTTCTGTAATCTCTGCCACCACCTTGGCAAGTAAAATATGCCTCGATTGCCATGAACTAGTGGCACAAGTGTTGTTCTGTATTGATTTATTTTTGTTGTGATGACATCGTGATTACCAAACATGGTATTTTGTAGATCATACGCACTAGTTTGGTCTTGTTATCTTGTATCTTGTTTTGATATCAGTTAGGGGTAAATACTAACTACTCTCGATAACAAGTCGACATGAAACTTGTTGTAGTTTATATACTAGAGTGGAATGTTATACATATCACTGCATTGTCCCAATCATATTGGAAGCCAGTTGAAAGGATCGATATGGTTGACTAGAGGGGGGGGGGGGTGAATAGGCAACTACCAATTTTTAGCTTTTCTTAACAAATTAGGGTTAGCAACAAAATAGGTTGTCTAGATGTGCAACTAGGTGAGCAACCTATATGATGCTAACAACAATAACAACACAAGCAAGCAAAGGAAGCAATACAAGTAAAGCTTGCACAAAGTAAAGGTAAGAAGTAACCACAAGTGGAGCCGGTGAAGACGAGGATGTGTTTCCGAAGTTCCTTCCCTTTGAGAGGAAGTACGTCTCCGTTGGAGCGGTGTGGAGGCACAATGCTCCCCAAGAAGCCACTAGGGCCACCGTATTCTCCTCACGCCCTTACACAATGCGAGGTGCCGTGATTCCACTAGTGGTGCCCTTGAAGGCGGTGACCGAACCTTTACAAACAAGGTTGGGGCAATCTCCACAACTTAATTGGAGGCTCCCAACACCACCACGGAGCTTCACCACAATGGAATGTGGCTTCGAGGTGACCTCAACCGTCTAGGGTGCTCAAACACCCAAGAGTAACAAGATCCGCAAGGGATTAGTGGGGGGAATCAAATTTCTCTTGGTGGAAGTGTAGATCTAGGCCTTCTCAACCAATCCCCAAAGAATCAACAAGTTTGATTGACTAGGGAGAGAGATCGGGCAAGTTTGAGCTTAGGAGCAACAATGGAGCTTGGGGGAGGAAGAGGTAAGTCAACTTTGGGGAAGAGGACTCACTTATATAGAGGGGGAAAACCCAACCGTTATGCACCTTCTGCCCGTGCACAAGGGTAGTACCGCTCGGGCGAGCGGTACTTCCACTTGAACAGAAGTTCCTGGCGCTGCGTTCAACTGAGCAGGTCAGGGAGGCGGTAGTGCTGCTGGAGCGGTACTACCGCTCCCACCAGCGGTACTTCCACTTAGTGTTGAACAACAGCCGGAACCCGCGGTAGTAGAGAAAGGCAGGGCGGTACTACCGCTATTAACTACCGCTCTACTTCCGCTCGAGAGACAGAGCTATCCAGAAGCAAAAAACAAGCGGTACTCGGAGCGGAATAGGAACGGCGGTAGTTCCGCCGGAGCGGTACTACCGCTACGCACGAGCGGTACTTCCGCTTAGGTGTTAATGGCCCAGTAACTCTGTGGTAGTGAAGTGGCAGTCTGGGCCGTAGTACCGCCGGAGCGGTACTACCGCGCTGAACTACCGCCCGGTTACAGAAGCTAAAAACAAGCGGAAGTGGAGGTAGCACTGATCTACGGCAGTACCGCTGATCAGGGCGGTACTACCGCTTAAGAAGCTCTGGAAAGCTCAGGCATAGAGGAAGGGTAAGCTCAATTGCCGGGAAAGAACTAGGGTGCAAAAAGACTGTGTACGTGTTGATTCCACCCAAACCTTTCCGATGCGGACCCCCTCTTGATAGTACGGTGTTCCTACGACTCAAATCCACCGAAAAAGAAACGCAAGAAAAACACCGTCTTCATAATAGCTCCGAGGGGCATGAATCGTCTTGTGCCATATGGTCGATTATCTGAAATTCTCAATGCACACGATTAGTCCGCAAAAGTATTGCCATCAATCACCAAAACCACTAAGGGAGAAATATGCCCTAACAATCTCCCCCTTTTTGGTGGATTGATGACAACACGGGATTTGCACAAAGATAGAACAACATAATATGCAAACCCAACATCTACAAAATATAGACGGGCTCCCCCTAGATGTGTGCACTAATTAAGTATGCCTTTGGAATGCAAAGTACACACACTAGAATCCACACTCCCCCTATATTTTATAGACCGGCAACACTTGCATCAACTACATACGAGAGATAGGAATGGATGCAAGGAAATAGCATGTGAGCATAAAGATGGGGCACAATATAAATAACATCTCACAAGCTAATAAGGTACTTGACATAAAGATAAAGATAGGGTAGCATATGTCTCACACCATATGATAGGTACTAATGAGAAGGTTCCACACCGAAACAAAGGCAAACCAACGAAAAAGAGTTCACGAGAGAACGAAATCAACAATAAAGAAGACACACTCGTGACTCGGCAAATCCCTAAACTCTCTCCCCCTTTGGCATCGAGACACCAAACGGGCAAAGAGTACTAGACAAGTCCAAGGTGATGAAGAACTCTAGATCATCAGAACTCCTCGTGCTCATCCGAGCCCTAGTGCTCCTCAGACTCCTCTGCTGCGGCGTCCTGATGCTCCATCTCTGAATCTGACCACTGGCAGTGCTGCGAGATCCATTGCTCCTCATCTGTGACACGCTCCTCAGAGCCACTAGCGATCTCCTGACCCAGAGCCCTCATCATGGTCTTATGACGTGTGCGGGCAGCCTTCTCGGCTACATGAGCTCTATACTGACCCTGGGCCTCAATGCAAAAGAGCTTCTTCATCTTTGAATTGAGCTTGGAATCCCAAGAGGGGACCTTCTGAGAAGAAGGAACAAACTCATAGTCAGGCTCTGGCTCATCATCCGAGTCTGTGGGGGCAATCTCCTCATCAGGGGCAGCAGGTGCGGTCCCCCAGTTCTCCTTTTGGCGCAAGCTCAGAACCCCATGAGACACCATATGCTCAGTGGGAAGAGCCTCCCCTGGAAACTCAGCAGCCCATGTCTTCTCAATCAATGTAAACAGATAAGGCCCATAGATGGGCACCTTCCGGTCAAGCACGGCAGAACGAAGCTCACGCCACATGATGTGGGAGATATCCAAAGTAGATGTCTTGCCCTTCTCCTTGATGCAAAGCAAGAGAAGATCTACCAGATAAGAGTGCACCTGATCCAGGTTCCCAATGCGAGGGCACAGAGTGTTGCGAAAGATACGGTGCATGATGTCCAAGAACGGAATGAGCTCCGTGCGAGTGATCCCCTTGAGAGAAGTCACAGACCTGGAGTAACGGATAAGCTTTGACTTGTGTGTAGGAGCAGTCTCCTTGTGAGGCCGGAGACCAACGGGGTTATCTGCCCCCTCATCAGCAATGCCCAAACAGTCCATGAAGTCCTTCCAATCAACCTTCAATCTCTCCCACCAGTCATCCATGACATAGATCTCTTCTCATTAGCATGAAAGTGAACGGTGGCATAGAATTGAGCCACTATCACAGCATCATAGTCCTTGTTGAATGCAATGAAAGGAATAAGGCCCCACTGGTGACAAAGAGCAAGAGCTTCTCCAAAATAAGCTAGGTCCTTCTCCATGTGAGTGATGTCAATAGACTTGACAGCAACATACAAGTTCTTCTTGGCCTTCAGAATATCCAAATAGATCAGAGATTGCTCCTTGGTCCAGAAGGGACGACCAACAAGAGCCTCGTCCTGAGGACGGCGATACGGGTTGCGCACACGGAAAGAAACAAATTCCTTGGCAGTCATCTCATATGGAGGAGTGCTCTTCTCCTTCTCTTTCTTCTTGCTGACGGTTGTCTTCACATTCTGCTTTGGAGGGGCACTGGAACTGGCTGCTGCATCTTCAGAGGTGCGATAGCGCTTGGATCCACTGTGACGATCCGAGTTCTTGCGGCGAGCCTGATGAGCGGAACTACCATCACCTGGAACCCACAAACACAGAGCGAGGGAAAAGCAGGTGTAAAGCCATTGCATAAGCCAAGAGATAAAAAAAAGAGTATAGAAGTTAGAGCAAAAAATCAGAAAAATCTACATCCCAGCGGTAGTACCGGGCACAGGAGCGGTAGTACCACCGTAAGGTAAGCAGTAGTACCGCTGGAAACGAGCGGTAGTACCGCTCCAAGCGGTAGTACCATCCGTGTCCCAGCGGTAGTACCGCCCACCCGACGGGAGAACTTCCGCAGATGGATCCGGTAGTACCGGTGACGTATAATTTCAAAATTTTGGCAAAGACTACTATACCCCTATCTAGCAGTCATTCCACATCCTACTCATGCCTAGATTTAGCCAAAAATCTATGAATACCACATGCATTGCCCTAGAACCAAGATTCAAAAAATAGAATCGTAGGAGAGAAAAACGAGGGCAATACCGGTATCCATGGCAAGAGGAGAGGGTGGGGATCGATCCCACCGGTCAGAAATGGAGAAGACGGCACGGATTCGGAGGGCCGGAGCCGGCCTCCGGAGCAGTTCCTGGTCGCCTGAGAGAGAGAACACGAGAGGAGGGGAAGTGAATGGGCAAGGGGAAGTTAGAACTCCCCGTGCCCACCACTTAACCCCCTTGCGGGTCCTCGAAGCGGTAGTACCGCTGGAGTAAGCGGTAGTACCGCGCAAGCGGTAGTACCGGTCACTTCAAGCGGTAGTACCGCCCTAGTGCTTTGACAGGAGGTCGTTGCACTGCACTCAGCGGTAGTACCGTAGGACTGTGCGGTAGTACCGCTTCAGCGGTAGTACCGTGCCTTCCAGCGGTAGTACCGCTTGCGGCCAGAAAAATTGCTAGGATCAAATTTGAGAGTGGGGCTTATGCAATTATAAGAGGTTTGAGAGAGAGGGAAGGCTTGGGTTGGAGACGAGGAAACACAGCAAATGGAAAGGAGTACTCCAAGGTCAAAAAGCAACTAAATCACAAGCACACATGGAGTAATCCAACACCCAAAAAGCCTAAGACACAAAGGCACAACTCAAACCAAACGAAGCACAAACCTCTCAAAGAGAAGGCGGTGACCGAGGTCACCTATGTTTGAGTCAATTGGTATGGCACCGCGAAGATTTTAACCTTGGGCCCATGACCAAAACTCATCTTTGAAGCATAATTACCATAAAAAATGGCTAATGTGAAAGACTTGATCAATTTATGCATAATGGGGGGAGGGAGAGTTCATTGAGAGAACAACACTCCCCCTATGTCCATGCCTACATTTAGAACAAGATAATCATGATGAATGTGGTGGGGTGTGACGATATTCAAGACACGTTGCTCGAATCAATGATATTTAGCTCATGCCTTAACTCGCGAAAACTTGCTTCATCCAATGGCTTCGTGAAAATATCCGCTAGTTGCTCTTGAGTGCCAACATGAATAATATCAATCTCTCCACGCTTGACGTGATCCCGGATAAAATGATGACGAATCTCAATGTGCTTCGTCTTGCTATGTTGCACCGGATTGTAGGAGATCTTGATTGCACTTTCATTGTCACAGAAAAGAGGCACTTTGTCACAAGTGACACCGTAATCCTTTAAAGTTTGCCTCATCCATAGCAATTGGGCACAACAACTTGCGACGGCCACATACTCGGCCTCGGTGGTGGAGAGAGACACACAATTTTGCTTCTTCGAAGACCAACTTACCAAAGAGCGACCAAGGAATTGGCACCCTCCGGAAGTTGACTTCCTATCCACACGGTCTCCCACCCAATCCGAGTCCGAATATCCCATGAGATCAAAGCTTGCTCCTTTGGGGTACCATAAGCCAAAGTTTGGGGTATGAGCCAAATATCAAAAGATTCGCTTGACCGCCACAAAGTGACTTTCCTTAGGCGCGGCTTGAAACCGTGCACACATTCCCACACTCAACATGATATCTGGCCTAGATGCACAACGGTAAAGCAAGGATCCAATCATAGAACGATATACCTTTTGATCCACCGCTTTACCATTGGGATCAATGTCGAGTTGGCACTTGGTAGGCATTGGAGTCTTGGCCGGTTTGACATCTTCTAGTTTGAATCTCTTGAGCATGTCTTGGGTATATTTGGCTTGGTTGATGAAGGTTCCTTCTCTTCTTTGCTTGACTTCGAACCCAAGAAAGAACTTCAACTCTCCCATCATAGACATCTCAAACTTCTCGGTCATGAGTGCGGCAAACTCATCATTGAAAGCTTTGTTAGGAGAACCAAAGATAATATCATCAACATATAGTTGGCATATGAACAAATCCCCTTTAACCCTCTTAGTAAAAAGAGTGGGATCGATTTTCCCAATTTCAAACCTACGGTCTTGCAACAACTCGGTGAGGTGCTCATACCACGCACGTGGGGCTTGTTTAAGGCCATAGAGTGCCTTATCGAGTTTGTATACATGATTGGGGAACTTGGGATCCTCTAACCCCGGGGGTTGTTTGACATATACCAACTCATTAAGGGGACCATTAAGAAATGCACTCTTCACATCCATTTGTTGCAACATAAAATCATGATGAGAAGCATATGCAAGCAACATACGAATAGATTCAAGACGAGCAACGGGAGCAAAGGTTTCACCGCAGTCGATACCCTCGACTTGGGAGAAGCCTTGTGACACCAATCTTGCCTTGTTTTGAGTGACAACACCGTTTGTATCTTGCTTGTTCTTAAAGATCCATTTGGTTCCAATGACATTATGATTCTCCGTTGGACTTGGCACCAATGTCCACACTTTGTTGCGCTCGAAGTTGTTGAGTTCATCATGCATGGCTTCAAGCCAATTCGTGTCCTCGAGCGCCTCATGTATCTTTTGGGGTTCAACACAAGAAACAAACGCGTGATGCTCAAAAAAGTTTGTTAATTGTCTACGAGTGGTTACCCCCTTCTTTAAGCTTCCATAGACATTCTCCAAGACATGTTGTTGATGCTTGAGTTTGGAAGCAATCTTGGCGGCACGACGCTCCAATAGTTCCTCCGAGGTCACTAGAGGAGGATCATCTTGAGCACCTTGAGCGTCATCTTGAGCTTGCTCTTGATCTTGAGCTTGCTCGGTGTCGTGAACTTGATCTTGGGCATCATTTGGCGCATCACCATCATCTTGAAGTTGATCTTGCACTTGATCTTGATCACTTGGTTGAGGGCCTTCGGTTTGTTCTTCGGAAGCGTGTGGGTCAATGGTTGGTGATGGCTCCACTTGCGTAGAGAATTCTCCTTCTCCTTTGGCCACAAGGGGTTCCTCAATGGGGAGAATTTGACCAATCCCCATTCTTCTTATGGCTTGGGGAGGAATTTCATCACCTACATCACAAAGACCAACCACTTTGCTCTACTTGGGAGCCATTATTTTCATCAAACTCTACGTTACACGTCTCCTCAATAAGTCCGTTGGACTTGTTGAGGACACGGTAAGCATGAGAGTTTGTAGCATAACCAACAAATATGCCCTCTTGAGCTCTAGATTCGAATTTAGACAAACGTATACCTTTCTTGAGAATGAAACACTTACATCCGAACACCCGGAAGTACTTGAGGTTGGACTTGTTACCGGTAAGTATCTCATATGGAGTCTTGTTCAAGCCTTTGCGGAGATAGAGCCGATTGGATGCATGACATGCGGTGTTGATGGCTTCGGCCCAAAAGTTATACGGAGACTTGAATTCCGCCATCATGGTCCTTGCCGCGTCCATCAACGTCCGGTTTTTCCTCTCCGCTACACCATTTTGTTGAGGAGTATATGGTGCGGAATATTGATGCTTGATCCCCTCATCACTAAGAAACTCATCCAAGGTGTAGTTCTTGAACTCGGTACCGTTGTCACTTCTAATCATCAATATCTTTGCCTCATGTTGACGTTGAGCTTCATTGGCAAAGTCGATGACGGTTTGTTGGGTATCACTCTTCCTCTTGAAGAAATATACCCAAGTGTATCTTGAATAGTCATCCACAATCACCAAGCAATACTTTCTTCCCCCAAGACTATCAAAGGATGGAGGTCCAAAGAGATCCATGTGAAGGAGCTCCAAGGGCCTCTTCGAGTAGATGATAGTCGTGGGTCGGTGAGCCGTCTCATGTAGCTTTCCTTCGATACAAGCACTGCAAGCACGATCTTTGGCAAAACTCACATTTGTTAGTCCACGAACGTGATCCCCCTTGAGGAGACTTTGCAAAGATCTCATATTGACATGGGCTAGTTGGCGATGCCAAAGCCACCCCACATCAACTTTAGCCATTAGGCAAGTCGCGGTCTTAGTGGGTCGCTCCGAGAAGTTAACCACATAGAGACCGTTCTCGACATGCCCAACAAAAGCTACTTTAAGAGTCTTGCTCCACAAAAGGGCCATGGTATCAAGGTCAAAGAATGTAGCAAAGCCCATGAGTGCAAGTTGACGAACGGAAAGTAAATTGTATGCAAGGGTCTCAACAAGCATGACTTTCTCAATTGATAAATCATGAGAAATCACAACTTTGCCAAGACCCAATACCTTAGATGTTGAGGCATCACCGAATTGAACATGGGTGGGCATAGATGAGCTTGGTTGCACGTCCACCACCAAATGCTTGCTCCCGGTCATATGATTTGTTGCTCCACTATCGAGCAACCATGATCCTCCACCGGAAGCAAACTCCTACAAGAGATCAATGTCTGGTTTTAGGTACCCATTTTTGAATGGGTCCTTTGATGTTAGTAACAAGGGTCTTAGGAACCCAAATAGACCATTCAATGTACTCATAATAAGACCCAACAAATTTGGCATAAACATGCCCATCACTAGCACGGCATAAAACATAAGAAGGATTAAAGTCGCCGGCTTTGTTCGATGGAGTGGGATTGCCCTTCCTGACACTTCCATCCACCACCTTGTTCTTCTTATCCTTATGAGCACCCTCTCCCTTCTTGACAAATACCTCTTTGAGAGGGAGAGGTTTCTTGGTCTTGTTGTTCTTCTTCTTCTTTGACTTGGGTGCAAACCCGAGCCCTTCCTTTGCCACAACCTCCTTTTGATTGCTCAAAAGGTCATTAAGGTTCTTCTCACCTTGTATGCAAGTCACAAGACATTTCTCGAGTTGCTCTTTCAACTTGGCATTCTCCTCCACAAGATGCTCATGCTCACAACAAGGGTTAGTAGCAATGGCATTATCAATTAAAACGAACGGAGGACAAGTAGCTTTTTCCGTTGTTAGCTTCACTTGGAGTTGATCATGAGACTCTTTGAGAGAGCCATGAGCACTCTTCAAAACCTTGTGGGCTTTGTCAAGTAGATCAAACTCCTCCTTGAGTCTAGCATGGCCAACTCCAAGGTCAACCTTGTCGGATTTGAGCACACGAGTAAGAACTTGAGCATGTTCAAGATCTTTCTTTAGTTGAGCAAGGTCAACGTTATGTGACTCCTCAAGAGCCAAACGAAGACCTCGCTCTTCCTCAAGAGCAATGGAAAGATCCGCAATCTCATAGGCATAATCACGACTATGGCCTTGCAAGTTAGTGATAGTCTCTTCGTGGGACTCAATGATATCATTGGCCTCACCCAATTGTTCCAAGAGAGCAACAAAGTGCTTCTTGGTCTCACCTTTGAGCTTACTCAAGAACTTATCAAACTCGTTCTCATCAATCTTTACCATCTCACTATCATCCACACAATCCAACAATGAAGGTGTAGTAGTGGTAGTGGTTTTGATGTTGGAAGTTACCTTGTTGATACCTTTGGCCATGAGGCACTTGGCAATGATGTTTTCATTGGGGGCGCCGAAGAGAGACACCTTGGTTGGGGAAGAGGTGGCAATGGCCACGGTGGCCATTGCTAACACATCACCACTTGTATCCTCATCATCATCATCGGAGTTGTACTCTTCTTGTGCCACCAAGCCCTTTGGAGGTGCCTTCTTGTTGAAATTGTTCTTGTTGGGGAAGGACTTGGTCTTGTCTTTGCGGATGAGCTTGCCACCATTGTCCTCCCTCTTCTCATACGGACAATCCACCACAAAATGACTCACATTGCCACAATTGTAGCAAGTCCTTACTCGTTGCTTGCCCTTTGAGTTGTTCTTGGAGGAGTTGGGCCTTGTGTTTCTCTTGTTGCCCCAAAATTGCCTTGACGCAAGAGCCATGTGCTCGTGGTAAGCATATTTGGTGTCTTCGGGGCAACCCTCTTCTTCTTCTTCCTCTTCTTCTTCTTCTTCCGGAATGCCCTTGGCCTTCAAAGCAAGGTTGGGTGAGGCTTTCTTTGACCGTTGGACACGAGCTAGAGCATTGTCGGTGGTCTTGTTCATGATGTTCATGGCAATAAACTCATCCAACACTTCACTTGAAGACAAGGTGTGGAAGTCCGGTCTTTGGCGGATCACGGAGGACATGGCCTTGTTGAATGGCATGATGGCCTTGAGAAACTTGCGCTTGATCCAATTATCATCCGTATCCTTGCTCCCATGATCTTGAAGAGCGACCGCAAGAGTTGTCAATCTTCGGTAGAGATCCCGAGGATCCTCATCTTCATTCATCACAAACTCATCGGCCTCATCAAGCACCACTTCAAAGTTGGACCGTTGAATGCTTGAGCTCCCCTTGTACAAAGATATAATGTGTTCCCAACAATCCTTTGCACGTGAGAAGGGGCGCAAGTGAGCTAGATCTTCGGGAGGCAGTGCGGATTGGAGGATGAACAATGCGGAGTGATTGTATTGATTGTCCGCCTCTTCTCTTGGAGTGAGGTTGCTTGGGTCATGTGGATAGAAGCCTTGCTCAATGATTCTCCAAAGATTTGTTGAGCTGTGATTCAAATGAGACTTGATACGAAAAACCCAATTAGCAAAATCACCCTTCACAAGCTTAGGAGGAGGACCAATGTTGTTAATATGCGGTGTAGGGACCGGTCCTCCATAGACCGGGGGAGGGGAACCGAGGCGTAGGTTCCCGTCTCATTCTTACCATGAGGGGAAGAGGTTTGAGTGCCTTTAGCCGCTTCCTTGCCGGAATTGGCCTCCGACACCAATGCGGTGGGATTAACCACAAGCAAAGGATCGGGAGTAGACTTCAACCCCTCAAGGAGTTCTTTAAGCACGGACTTGACCTCGGCCGTCATAGACGTCTTAAGCGAAGCCATAGCTTCGTTTAAGTCGTCTCGGGTGACCGAGTTCAACTCCACGGCCTCGGGCACTTCCTCATCCCGATCCCCGTCGTCAACCATACTATTTGGGTGGTGAAACCCTTAATAAAGAGACGAGGCTTTGATACCAATTGAAAGGATCGATATGGTTGACTAGAGGGGGGGGGGTGAATAGGCAACTACCAATTTTTAGCTTTTCTTAACAAATTAGGGTTAGCAACAAAATAGGTTGTCTAGATGTGCAACTAGGTGAGCAACCTATATGATGCTAACAACAATAACAACACAAGCAAGCAAAGGAAGCAATACAAGTAAAGCTTGCACAAAGTAAAGGTAAGAAATAACCACAAGTGGAGCCGGTGAAGACGAGGATGTGTTTTCGAAGTTCCTTCCCTTTGAGAGGAAGTACGTCTTCGTTGGAGCGGTGTGGAGGCACAATGCTCCCCAAGAAGCCACTAGGGCCACCGTATTCTCCTCACGCCCTTACACAATGCGAGGTGCCGTGATTCCACTAGTGGTGCCCTTGAAGACGGCGACCGAACCTTTACAAACAAGGTTGGGGCAATCTCCACAACTTAATTGGAGGCTCCCAACACCACCACGGAGCTTCACCACAATGGAATGTGGCTCCGAGGTGACCTCAACCGTCTAGGGTGCTCAAACACCCAAGAGTAACAAGATCCGCAAGGGATTAGTGGGGGGGATCAAATTTCTCTTGGTGGAAGTGTAGATCTAGGCCTTCTCAACCAATCCCCAAAGAATCAACAAGTTTGATTGGCTAGGGAGAGAGATCGGGCAAGTTTGAGCTTAGGAGCAACAATGGAGCTTGGGGGAGGAAGAGGTAAGTCAACTTTGGGGAAGAGGACTCACTTATATAGAGGGGGAAAAACCAACCGTTATGCACCTTCTGCCCGTGCACAAGCGGTAGTACCGCTCGGGCGAGCGGTACTTCCGCTTGAACGGAAGTTCCTGGCGCTGCGTTCAACTGAGCAGGTCAGGGAGGCGGTAGTGCCGCCGGAGCGGTACTACCGCTCCCACCAGCGGTACTTCCGCTTAGTGTTGAACAACAGCCGGAACCCACGGTAGTAGAGAAAGGCAGGGCGGTAGTGCCGCCTGGGGCGGTACTACCGCTATTAACTGCCGCTCTACTTCCGCTCGAGAGACAGAGCTATCCAGAAGCAAAAAAACAAGCGGTACTCGGAGCGGAATAGGAACGGCGGTAGTTCCGCCGGAGCGGTACTACCGCTCCGCACGAGCGGTACTTCTGCTTAGGTGTTAATGGCCCAGTAACTCTGTGGTAGTGAAGTGGTAGTCTGGGCCGTAGTACCGCCGGAGCGGTACTACCGCGCTGAACTACCGCTCTACTACCGCCCGGTTACAGAAGCTAAAAACAAGCGGAATTGGAGGTAGCACTGATCTGCGGCAGTACCGCTGGAGCGGTACTACCGCTTAAGAAGCTCTGGAAAGCTCAGGCATAGAGGAAGGGTAAGCTCGATTGCCGGGAAAGAACTAGGGTGCAAAAAGACTGTGTACGTGTTGATTCCACCCAAACCTTTCCGATGCGGACCCCCTCTTGATAGTATGGTGTTCCTACGACTCAAATCCACCGAAAAAGAAACGCAAGAAAAACACCGTCTTCATAATAGCTCCGAGGGGCACGAATCGTCTTGTGCCATATGGTCGATTATCTAAAATGCTCAATGCACACGATTAGTCCGCAAAAGTATTGTCATCAATCACCAAAACCACTAAGGGAGAAATATGCCCTAACACCAGTGGACTCACATTTTTGGGTTTGCTTGATGGTGGCAAAGAATCATCTTTTCTGCTTTGGGTCTTTCATGATAAACGATTGCTCGGAGTATGCCAATCTCCGGGAAATGTCACTCTCAAAGACCAGTATCCAGCCTTGTACTGCTTGTTTGCGATAAGAATAATACCCTTGCGTAGGTTTTCCTCTCCTCCCCTTCAGATGTATCATTTCAGCGGGCTCTAGTTGGCCCCCGTCTTATGTCACTGCAACATCTATTATCCTATTTGGAATAATTTAACCTTACAAATGGACATGATGTATTTCGTTAGACTCTCACGGCATCTGAGTCATTCACAGTTGACTGTATGTATTGTGCCCACATGCACTCAGAGATTTCAGTGGACAATAATGTTGGAAATATGCCCTATAGGCAATAATAAAGTATTATTTATTTCCATGTTTGTAATTATTTTTTTATTTCTATGTTATAATTGAAATGGTTCTTGAATAAGAGATTTAGAGGGAAACTCATTTGCATGTGTGGAAACATAAATACCAAGTATGTCTCTAGTCTTGCCTATAAGACGAGCCCATCTGTTGCATGTTGATCATGTTTACCCGATCATAGGACATTCACTAGTGCAGGAACCCATAATTAGCGGTGTTCCAATCTCTGTACTAGCAGTGTTCGTATCGTGCGCCGCCAGTGCGGCACTGGTAAGTTCAGACTAGCAGCGTGTGCACCGAACACTGCTAGTACATGTGAACTAGCAGCGTGCCCTCCGGACACTGCTATTGTCGGTTACTCTAGCTGTTGGAAATATGCCCTAGAGGCAATAATATTTGTATTATTATATTTCCATATTCATAATTATAGAGTTTATATTCTATGCTATAACTGCTATGATCCTGAAATATGCGATTCAGTGGAAAACTCATATGCACGTGTGGAATGATAAACGGTTAAATGAAAGGTTCCTAGTCTTGCCTGTAGGACTAGCTCAAGTGTTGTTGGTGATCACGTTTTCTTGATCTTAGGATATCGTTAAGTGTTAGACGATAGTCCTAAAACAACACTGAGATTATGACGTTGGAAGAATGATCATATTGAATCGACCTAATCTTGTCTGTTATGAATTGAGTTAATATCGTTTGTAATCAATTTTAATTACACGAAGAGTTAACGTGTGATTTTGCTCCTTAGACCATGATATTATCGTAGTCACTTCTTACCGTACGGTGAGCTTTGTGTTTGCTGAAACATCACCTGTAACATGATGATTATAACGACAACTTACAGTTTCATCGGAAAGTTTGACAAGGAACTAGATAGCTCAAGAGTGAGATTTGCTCCTCCGCCGATGGAGAGATACTCTTAGGGCCTTCTCGGATTTACTAATTTTTTCTAGGATTTTGCTTGGCGTTTTTTCTTCCTCTAATCCTTTAAAAAGAATAATAGGTATTTTCCTTTTAATTGTATCTTTCTCCTTTTTATTCTATTTTTAAGTTAAACATTTTTTTAAATGAAACGAATAATTTTCAAATTTTGCCAATATATTTTAATATTAAAGGATTTTTTTAAATTCAGGAACATCATTAATTTTGTGCACATTTTTATTGTTCTCTTGACTATTTTAAAGTTAGGGAACATTTTTCTATTCGGAATTATTTTAATAATTTATGAACATTTTCCAAATTTATGGACATAACTTAAATTCTTGAACACTTTTAGATTCGTATTTTTTCAAAATTCATGAATATTTTTCTATTAGTAAGCATTTCAAAACAATGGTGACCATTTTAAAAATTCAAAAAATTCATTTAAATTCGTAGTATAGTATTATTTTTAAAAGTTACTGAACTCTTTTTAAATGTTTTAGGTTTTCATATTCGAAAATATATCTTAAATTTGTGAACTTTTTATAATTTTTTTGAACATTTTCAAAATTCGTTAATACTATCTAAAACTGAAGAAATTGTTTTTCGAAATATGTGAATAATTTTATTGCTCGTCACCCTTCTAATACCTTCGACCATTTCTTAAATCTCAATTTTTCACAATATGTGAAACTTTTTAAAATAAGTGAACATTTTTTAATCAAAAAACAGCCCTTGAAAAAATGAGCACAAATTGAAAAATAGCTGAAAAGCCTACTAAAACCTCCCACCCGAGGCGAGCATCAATATCTATCTCCATGCAACCGCTACACTTGATTTGCTTGATGCGCCATTAAATATTTCAGGCCCTGCGCATGTCAGGAGGCGCGCGTCCAATGTACGAAATTTAGTGTTTTCCAACTTCCTTAATCTATCTCTTTTATAAGTATTAGTGTATTTGGGTAAAAATACGATAATATTTCTCACGTGATTTTAGAAAATGGTTCATGCAGTTTTTCGAAAACAATCACATATTAAGTTTCACGCATTTAGAAGAACACTAATTCAATTTAAAAATTATTCGTTAATTTTTAATAAATGTTCATGACATTTAAAAATAGTTCATGACATATGTTCATAAGTTTCTAGAAACAAGTTGTACATTAAAAATATTCACACATTTAAAAAAGATATTCATGACATTTCAAGAAAAATGATCATGAAATATTATAATAATAGTTGTATATCATAATTTTAAAATATATTTACCCACTCAATTTTCTTTTTCATATATCACATATCGTGGGCATATCCTTTTTGCCGTTCTTTGCGGAAAATTGTCCACCGGTGCATAGAGCTAGTGACTTGCGCCAACTCAATTAGTGTTCGTTTGTTTCCTGGTTTAGAGCTGCTTTTTTTTGTTCTAGGAAGATTTTACAAGGTTCTCACCCGGTTTTCCTTTCTATCTGTTCTATTGTTTTCTTTTCTGGCTTTTATCTGTTTTCCTTTTGTAGGTTTTTATTTTCTACATATCTTTTTTATACTTTTTCATTTTTATTATTTTCCATCTGTCATTTACCTGTTTTTCTTTTCTTTTCTTCTTTTCTTTTAAGATGTTCCCCAAATTTAAAAGATGTTACAGTTGTTTGGAAATGTTTTATTTTTCTGAAATATGATCACAATTTCAAAAAATGTTATCACACTATTCATAAAGCGTTCACAAATTATGATTTTTTTCAAAAGTACATAATTTTTAAAAATATCATTCGAACATTGTTACTGTTTTTTTATGATAGTAACTAAAAAGCTGACTAAAAACTAGAGTAAACACAAAACATTAGAAAAGAAAAATAACCGTAAAGCAACACAATGATTCGCTGGCACAACTAATAACAGCAAAGCTAAGTGCAGTGAGGCCAACAATAGTCGAGATAAGCTTTGCGCCTCCTGACCGCATGTAGCTCGCGAACGGGGCTTGGGGCGCACCGCGCATTTTAGCGAGAACGTGTCGAATAGGAGGTCCTGAGAGCTCCAGATTCCCCGACCTGCCTGACAATTTGAAACAATCTCGATGGCCAGTCGTCTCTCTCGAGCCCACTTCTTTGACACAGTCCTAAACCCACTTGAGGAGAGCTTTTATTTGGCGCTCGCTGCAGCAAATAGTCGAGTTCGAGGAGGTGACCCATGTAACGCGCTTCCCCGCTGCACGTATTCCTTTTGGTTTTTTTTCTGACCGCGGTACTATAGTGGTACTGTAGACTGGGTACTGCAGCGACCCTGTTATCATAGCGGTCTGAATTTTTTATTCATTTTTTCTGAAAATATGATTTTATTTAATAAAGTGAATATTTTTTGAAAACGAACAAAATTTGTAATTGCAATTTATTTGGCGCTTGAGGAGGGCTTTTATTTGGCGCTTGCTGCAGCAAATAGTCGAGCTCGAGGGGGGTGATCCATGTAACGGGCTTCCCTGCTGTGCCTATTCCTTTTTTTTTTCTGACAGCGGCACTATAGTGGTACTGTAGACCAGGTACTGCAGCGACCCTGTTATCATAGCAGTCTGAATTTTTTTTCTTTTTTCTGAAAATATGATTTTATTTAATAAAGTGAATATTTTTTGAAAACGAACAAAATTTGTAATTGTTGAATATTTTTGAGAAATATGAAATTTTTCGAAATTTCTAATGTTTTAAAAAATTAGGAATAAATTTAGAGAAAAAGATATTTTTTGGAAAGGCCGATCAATTTTTGAAAACTTTTACTTCTTTAGAAATTCTAAACAATTTTTGAAACCACAATATTTTGGAATTTGAGAACAAACTTTGAAAACATATTTGTTTTTGAAATTTGATTTTTTTTAAAACGCAAACATTTTTTGAAAATCCTGAACATTTTTTGAAAATCCTGAACATTTTTTGAAATTAGCGATTTTTTAAGAAAATTCTGAACATTTTTAGCATTTTTTAATTTGTGAATTTTTTGAGTAAAAGGAAAAGAAAAGAAAAACTGTTTGGGAAGGTTCCCAATACCGGAGCCGGAAGCTCTTGTGCTGACCGCTGAAATGGCCGGCCCGCTTGGTCGCGTTGGTACGAGGTGGTGCGCGTTGCCGTCTCGCCGAGCGCAGGAACGAGTTGAAGAGGAGCTCGTCGAACACGGGAGCTTGGAGCATTGGCCATGGCCAAGGGGGCGGCGTCGGCGGCGAACTAGAAAAAAGAAGGTTAATTCCGACCGAGTCTCACATTGGAGCACTGGCCATGCAGAGAGAGAAGGAACCATATGCAGCTTCGATTCCTGAACGCCAACATTCTGCTTTACGACCACGCACTTGTCCATGATTGTTCTGACCTCTAACTCTCAACATTTCAGGAATACTTCGTAAGGGAGGTTACAGTTCGTTAATGTCAAAACCAGATTTTCCTTTATGATAAAACAAGCATCACTCAAGGAAAATCTGGTTTTGACATTAACGAATACTACTTGCTTCTCCCATGCCGTGGCTGAATACTCTGATTTCAACCGAACCTTGCGGAACTGAAGATTTTTTTGGTCTTGTTATATAAGCCTTCTGTTATGTTCGGTCCGTGCCTTTTTCTTTTTCTTCTGAACACTATCAGTCCATGCCTAGGCACAGCGTTCAGCCACGAGTACTCGGAGTGGTAGATGTTCTATTTCTGCTGCTAGCAGTGAGTTGACACTGGTAAACGAGTCAGCTCGACCACAACTTGAATATTGGTGGTTACCACAGTTTCAGAAACGAGATTTGGGGTGCAGTAGCCCAGTGGGAAGGTCGCAGCGGCGCATCCTGTTGTTTCTTTGGAACCAACAAACATGAAACGCTTAGCTTAGCCCTTATAATCGAAAAACGTTGAATGCTACAGTAGATACTAATTAAATCAGGAAACGAAAAGGTACTGAATTTCTGAAACTACCAATGTTCAGTTTAAGTGTTCATTTTCAGATCCTTGGCTCAAGACTCCGTTTTGAACCGAGCCTTGCAGGACAGGACGCCTGTTTTGTGCTTCGACGCCTCAGCAATGCATGGAGGTTCGTTTGGTAGAAGGCGGTGGAAAAACTGCAAAACTGAAGAAAAGCCTGCTGCAGTTATGTTCAGTCCTCGCCTAGAAACAGCGTTCTGCAAGGACTCGGAGTAGACGTCAGCTTGGCCATAACTTGAACTCCAGTTACATATTTTCATTAGTCGGTCTCTGCCATTGCATGTTTTCCCTGACAACTTACTCTACTGTTTTTCTTTCTTCATCACTGCTTTTCTTCATCAGGCTTAACCGGTGTTGCTGGAGAACAAAGGCAGGCCAAAAAGCCTCTGGCGCCCTGCAATCCATGTTTATCAACAGGTACTGCTGCTTTTGCCTAAGCCACTGCGGCAGGCAACAATATTGCTTTAGTTGCCACTCTCCGGGCAATTCACATTCACCATTATCAGGAGCACAGGAACCGTCCGCGGGCCTTCCCAGCTAGAGTACCAATCAAATATCAATGTAGCATCCATATATTTACCAACATCAAACAGTTCAGCTAGTATAATGTACTGTAATGCAAACAAACTGAAGCTGTTGACCAAGGTGCTCCTGAAATTCTGAACCAGCCATTTCCAGGCAACTACAGCCGGTTCAGTTAAGATGATTGCTAAAACATAAAAACCCTGCCTTCTCCAAACACTAGCTTATAAGATTCAAATAAATAGTTCAAATCATCCAGATACAGGCAAGAGAAACTTGAAAAAGGGAAACAACAACAAGCCTGTGAACAGAAGAAGAAAGTAGATTATGGGTTCGACGCGCATCAGGAAAACCCACTGTCTGCACTCGTACTCGAATACAAACTACGGGACGAAAAACCTGATGCACCAAACTACCCTATTACAAACACACAGTGTAACAAAAGGTTCTAGCTACAACACATGGCAATACATAAATACGGTGGCTGATCACATCACTTGCTCTTCTCGCTGCTGGGAGGAAAAGAGGGGCAGATCAGTAAATCACAGCATGTAGTGCAAAGGAATGAAGTAACCAGCGGGCCAAGATGTATACCTCTTACAACCCATCACCTGCCCTCTTCTCCTCTGCCCTCTTCTCGATCATCACTTCGAATGCTCTACTGAGATGGAGCTGAAGATTGTGACGGTTGGGATGCAAAGCGATTGATTTTTCAATGGAACCTTCCATAGTCTCCACCTCGTCCAGAGTTGCACGATAACAACCAATTTCCACCTCGACAACAGCAAGGCTTGAAAGATGCTCGAAGCCAATGCCAGCTTCGTCACTATTCCTTAACGGAACATGACGGGCACTCCAGGAAAGATGGAGCCATCGAAGTGCTGGCATAGCACCTGCTGCAAATTTTATACCCGTTGTTTCGGGTGCATTAATTGTGTAGTGGAACACCTCTAGCAGCTTGAATCCGTTCCTACTTACAGTCAGCACGCCAGACGACTCCCATACAACTAGCTTGAGATTGGCCAGAGAAGGCATACCCATAAGAATATGAAGACCTTCATCATCAAATTGTTCGACTTGGAAAGAAGCTGCAGCAGCTAATCTTGACCTAGCGCCCCGGCCGCCGCCCCCTCCCCCCCTCTCCTCCACCTCGTCGTCCCCGGAGACGTGCGCCGGCTAAGCCCGGGCGCCACCGGTGATGGGGACGGTGGGGATCTAGGCTGCAGCCCCGCGGTCTGGAGGGACCGGCGGCGCGAGATCGCCCTTCGGTCTTCGTCTTTCCCGGCGGTTCGGCGCTGCTCCGGCGGCTTCGTGGGGAGGGCGGATTAGGAGGGGATGTGGCCATGGTGGATTGGTCGGCGGCGCCTCCGGTCAGATCAGATCTGGCTGGTGCCGCCGGCGGTGGTGGCCATCTCCTCCGTCGGAGGTGGTCGGCCTGAGGCTGGATGGTCAGATCTCGAGATCCGCCATCTAGTTCCGGCTGCGAGTCGGGAAGACATAGTTGCCGGTGAAAACCGAGCTGATGGCAGGCGATGGCGGCGTTCTGCGTCGTTACCTTGATGAAGGCATCGTCGTGTAACTACTATCGACCCACTCGTGCTGCTCCGGGGGAAACCCTAGAATCTGGTCTTCCAGATCGGACGATGGCGGTACTGCGGTGTCGTTTTCTCTCTTGGGAGCATCGTTTGTGGAGTAGAGCCGGAAGACAGAGGCAGGAGGTGGAGCGGCTTCGTCTTGCATGGAGCTTTCGGTGGAGATGTCAAGTCATGCCTAGCCGACAGGTGCTACGCTGTGTCATGCCTGGTCGGCAGGTGCTACGCACGACAGATCTTCCAGAATCTTCGCGTCTGGACGGACGAGCGCGGGGCGGTGGCGCCGTTGGGCGCCGTGGTGGCGTCGACGGATGGACGGACTGGCAAGGATGATGCGGATCTCTCTCCTGAAGATGGGTTAGCGGTTCAATGATGATGGCGGCGTCTAAAACGTGTGCATGTGGTGTACGCTTTAGGTCTGCTGCACCGGCTGTGGGTTCCGATACGTTATGTGGATGGATCGGCAACGGCACCGGTTTTAGATATGGGGAGTGAGAGCACTCCACATTATCGAGTTTTGTAGGTGTGAGTGGTGGCTTCGGGTGGCTTGATGTATGTTCTTGTTAGACCTATGTTGAATAATAAATAAAGATGACCGTATGCATCGATTGATGCAGAGGCCGGGGGTCTTAACCTCCTTTTCCAAAAAAAAAAATCAAATTGTTCGACTTCTATGTCTAATTGGAGGATGTTGGTTAGGCAGGCCATTCCCTTGGGAACCCTCATCATGGGGCACATTAGTACAAGATTTTGGAGGTGTGGAAAGGTGCAGCATGGATCCCTGAACAGATATTCTCCTATTTCTCCACGAGTATAAAGATATTGAAGGCTGTCATTGCCCAACCCCTTCAGAGATGACCTCAGTCTTTCTCTATGGTATTCAGTCCATGAACTAGTCATCGTAATCTTTCTCAATTTTATTAGATGTCCAAGCTCTTCCAAAAAATTCTCAGGGTTGTCAATTTGATGGATATGTGACACTTCCTCCAGTGCTCGCATGCTCCCAAACATATCAGCAGACAACACACAGTCGCTGGAAACAAATAGGCGCACCAAATTTTGTAGTCGGGCTGTAGTTGATGGCAATTTTTCAATCTGAGACTCCCGCAAATCCAGAGACTCTAAGTTCTGTAGCTTTCCGATATCTTCAGGAAGCTCTGTGATTCCTCCAGACTTAATTCTCAAATACCTCAGTTGATAGAAACTTCCAATATTTCTTATATGCTTGTTTTCCCATGACCAACGGTCCCCACATATATCAAGCACACGCAAAGACTGAAAGTCCACAAGTGGGGGTATTTGCTTACTTTCTCCAAACACAATTAGTGAGCGAACATGTAACTTGCTTCTTGTGATGGCTTGCGTTGCCCCTTTATGTTCATGCCCACTAGATTGCAGGGAGATTCGATGGATCTTGCTTGGCAAAGAATTGCAGACACCGTTTAAAATTGTGGCAAAATTCTCTTCATCTGACAGAGATATTATGAGGTCAAGCACCATATCATGAACCCGACAGTATTGCTCAAAACCACAATCTTCAAGATTAGCATAAACTAGCTGGATCATGCTTCTATTGACAAGTTCATTGAAACAACTCTTTGCTTCTTCATATAAATTTCCCCGTTTTGTCGCAAGGAATCCTTCGGCTATCCATTTCCATTTCAGTTCTTCACACGAGATTTCCGCATCCTCGGGATATATACATAAGTATAAAAAACAAGTCTTCAAGTGGTGTGGAAGATCCCAGTAACTAAGTAACAATATATGTCGCATATCATTTCCATCACCATCACTCTCATATGAAAGACCAGCACCAATGGAATCTTGGAGTCTCTCCCATTCATCTGGGGTTTGAGTTTTATGGGATAGCAAACTCGCAATGGTAATTATAGCCAATGGCACACCACCACATTTTCTTAAGATCCTAGCTGAGACATCTTCAAGTTGAGTAGGGCAGGAGTTCTCCGAGTTGAAAATTCTCTTAAAGAACAATCTTCGGGAATCAACATCATTCAGAGGTGGCATTTGATAGAGCTGATCACCGGAGTTAGAACAACATGACTTAGCTACCTTGGTAATGCGTGTAGTTGCAATTATTCTACTACCATTATTATTATCAGGAAAAGCTGCTTTGAGAAATTTCCAGTCTTGTATTTTCCATACATCATCAATAACAAGAAAGTACCTGTATGCAATGTTACACTGTTAATAAATCTGACTAACAAAAAATATGTTGGTTGTGTCTGCAAAAAATTACTATCATCAAGTATGAATGAAGAAATTATACCTCTTTCCTGTCAAGATACTTTGGATCCGACGAATTAGTTGGTTTTTCTTCCACCTCTCTGACTGGATATCTCCATCGATTTGAGATAGGACATCTTTCAAGAGCGTCTCCAGATCAGGGGTGCGCGACACCGACACAGAAGCTCGGCACTCGAAGTGCTCTCCAATCTTGCGATAGCCCCCCAGCCCCCCACCTCCAACATTGGCCACCACTTTCAGCTCCAAGCTCTCCTCCGTCAGCAAAGAAACAACCTCATCTCTGCGGCCGTCAATTGCCACCAAATCTTTGGCCACCCCGTGGAACGCAGCCAGCCGGGGATCTATCGCCACGGTCGTCGTCGCGGTGTAGTTGTCGAGGTTCAGCCTCTGCCGCCGCTCACCCTCCTCGGCGAAGCGGGCCTTGAGATCCTTGAGATCCTTGAACAGGGTCTTGAGCCGGCGCGCGGCCTTCTTGGGGAAGCTGCGCTTGGCGTCGCCGTCGCCGTCGCCGATGCGGAGCATGAAGCGGTCGATGCACTCCTCCATGTCGTAGCTGAGTTCGCGCATGCTGCCCTTCCAGTCCTTGGCCACCTCGTCGAGCCCCTCCATGTCCGCCAGCACGTTGACCAGGATCTGCATCCGGCGGAGCTCACGCTCGAGGAAGGCGATGTCCTTGCGCACCCGCTTGAGCATCTTGTACTCGTCGCCCAACAGGGTGGCGAGCTTGCCGATGACGGAGCCCAGCGCCCCCGTCCCGACCCCCACGCCCAACATCTCCCCCTTTCCCCCCTTGAGAAGAAGAGGAAGCTGCTACACGACCGCCATGGTTTGGTCCGTGGTGTTCGATGGAGGAGCAGAGTAATGGTGGCGAGGAGAGCGAGGCGCTGGTGAGGCAATAATGGAGGAGCGTGGTGTGCTACTGCTGGACTGCTGCAGAGGAGACTTGACCTCTGCTTTGCACTGTATGCGCGTGAAACGACAATGCCTCCGTTATGGGAAACGCTTGAAATCGGCAGGCCGGCGGAACGCTCGGCCGGTCACGCCCTCGCGTGACGTGTTGCACATGGCCACGCACCGCTCCCCACGTGCATCCTTATCTTTTCCCTTTACTTCTCATCCATTCATTCTTCTCCTCACCGCATTTTCTCTCACGCAGTTTCTTCCTCCTACTAGAAGGAGCTCTCGTCTCTGGCACGCTCTGGCCATTGCCCAACACCGCATCTCTCTCTCTCTCACACATTCTCTTGCCAGTAACGGAGGGGCTGAGGTATCGCCGTCATAGCCGACACCATGGCCATCTAAATCCACGACGGGCAGGCCGCGCTACTACGTTTCCGGCTGAAGGGGCCCGGCCGGCGGCACCACCAACCCACGCTGCTGTCCTTCGGGATGCTACAAGCGGGTCGCGAGGGTGCTACAACTGCTGGCCACAGCTGCTACAACCGCCGGCCATGGATGCTGTAGCGGGGGCGGCGAGGCGGCATGGATGTGTGGCCGGAGATCGTGAGACTGCGACCGCGTCTCCGTCGCCGGCAAGGACGCACGCCTCAGGTGAGAGCTGCAACCGACCCGCGCTGGTGCTACAACCAGTGTAGTGCGGTGTGGGACCGGCGACGTGCAAAGCTGCAATGGCGGGTGGCTAGGCGACGGTGGTTGTTGTGATGCCCAAAGTCCGGCGACGACGGTTGCTGCAACCGTGAGGCGGAGTTGCTGGGACCACCGTGCGGAGGTGCTACTACCGCCAGGCCGAGATGCTGGAATCACCGATGGCCTTTTTGCATCCAGGAGACATCGATGCTACAACCTCTGTTTTTTCTTGCTGGCACCGGTGCTGATTTTTGCTGGAACCGGCTACCGATTTTGCTGGGGATCATCAATGGGTGTTTTTTTTGCTGGAACTGGTGTCTTATTTTGCTGGAACCGGTGGCTGATTTTGCTGCGATGGGGGCACAACAAAGTGCTGATTTGCCGGAGCGGCGACGGTGGATGTTACAATCGGCGGCAAGGGATGCTACAACCACAGTCCACAGAGCACAAAGCTGCAACCGCTATTGGTTTTTGCTACGACCAACGAAACTTTTTGTTACATCCATCCACGACGGAGTTGCGACCCGTGACGGCGGCGGTGACGCTTTTGCTGCAACCATGGTCGGGTTTTGCTAGAACAAACGAAACGTTTTGCTACATCCATTCATGGTTGACTGGTGGCCGTTGTTTGCAGAACCCTGTGCGGCGAGCTCGACGGCGAGGGCGACGAGCGGCGCACCGAGTGCTGCAATCATGAGCGTCGATGGCAAGGAGTTGCAACCGGATAGCCGGGGAAATTGCATTCGGTTTTGACGGCAAAGCTAACCGAAATCGACGAGTGGGGAAGGTTTCTTCGGCGAGAAACGGAGGGCAGCGCTGCGAGGCGGCGAGGTGTGAGCGGCCGGCGGCCTCGCCGTAGCCGCGCACATGGACAGAGCCGCGTCGTTCAGTGACGGGTGCGAGCGCCCGTGGCCGTTCTCCTGTAGAAGAGACGAAGTCGCGTGTTGTATAGCGGCCGTTATCCTGTAGAAGAGACGAAGTCGCGTGTTGTATAGCGATCAGGCGGCTTGGACGTATTCCATCGGGTGGTTATCTAACGGCCATCAGCGCTCTAATCTAAAGGTTTAAAACGGACCGGCCGAATCTTTCCGCCGGCGCTCCGGCGCCTAGCGGTCGCCCTCCGTTATTGCTACGAAGCTTCCTCGGAAGCTCATCGTTTGAGGCTGCCAAGTAGGTCCCATCACATCAATAAAAGAGCATTTTATCGTGAAGACTTGACCTCTGCTTTGCACTGTATGCGCGTGAAACGGGCGTGCCTCCGTTATTGCTACGAAGCTCTGCGGAAGCCCATCGTTTGAGGCTGCCAAGTAGGTCCCATCAGATAAATAAAAGAGTATTTTTCGTAAAGAAAACCTTTTATTAGACTATTATATCTTTACCTAATAATAAAGCACGGAGTGCTTCTGCCCGCATACCCGTCGTGGCATTTTTACAAAAAGGTCCCTATGGTTTTTGATAACAAGGAGGTACCTGTAGGCAATGTTACACTATTACTTAAGCCCATTAACAAAAATATGTTGGTTGTGTCTTTCTTCCACATCTTTGCAAACAGATAACTGGTTGTGTCTAGAAATAATTAACATATCATCAAATGCTAATCCCATGTATGGATGAAGAAACTATACCTCTTTCCCTTCAAGATACTTTGGATCCGATGAATTAGTTGGTTTTTCTTCCACCTCTCTGACTTGGCAGCTCCATCGATTTGAGACAGGATATCTTTCAAGAGCGTCTCCAGATCAGGGGTGCGCGACACCGACACAGAAGCTCGGCACTTGAAGTGCTCTCCCATCTTGTGATAGGTTTCCATGGCAAGTGTGGTATTTCCCAGCCCCCCACCTCCAACAATGGCCACCACTTTCAGCTCCACGCTCTCTTCCATCAACAAAAAGATAACCTCATCCCTTCGGCCATCAATGGCCACCAAACCCCTGGCCACCCCGTGGAGCGCATCGAGCCGGGGATCTATCGCCATGGTCGTCGTTGGGGCGTAGTTGTCAAGATTTAACCTCTGCCGCCGCTCGCCCTCCTCGGCGACGCGGGCCTTGAGCTCCTTGATCTGGGTCCCGATGCCATGGCGCGCGAACAGCGTCTTGAGCCGGCGCACGGCCTTCTTGGGGGAAGCTGGGCTTGGCGTCGGCGTCGCCGATGCGTCGCATGAAGCGGTCGATGCACTCCTCCATGTCGTAGCTGAGGTCGCGCATGCTGCCCTTCCAGTCCTTGGCCACCTTGTCGAGCCCCTCCATGTCCGCCAGCACGTTGACCAGGATCTGCATCCGGTGGAGCTCGTGCTCGAGGAAGGCGATGTCCTTGCGCACCCGCTTGAGCATCTTCTACTCGTCGCCGAGCAGGGTGGTGGGCTTGCCGATAACGGAGCTCAGCGCCCCCGTCCTGACGCCCACGCGCGCCCATCATCTCCCCCTTTCCCTCCTTGAGAAGAAGAGGAAGCTGCTACACGACCGCCATGGTTTGGTCCGTGGTGTTCGATGGAGAAGCTCATCGTTTGAGGCTGCCAAGTAGGTCCCATCAGATAAATAAAAGAACATTTTTTCGTAAAGAAAACCTTTTATTATACTATTATATCAATATAAAAGAGTTTGTTCCTCTTTTTATCTCCTCTTTTGATATTTGTGACACAATTTCCATTCAAACATTTTTTGCCTCCAAGTTTAAATTATGTGAATCATTTTCCCCCTCATATGTGTGCAAATGGCTATGTGCATCTTGTGATGCAGATGTTGTATACTCCTCTTTTTCAAAAAAAATGCAAATGTGTGACAAATTTTACCACCAATATGACAATCCACCAGGATTAGCTCGAAGGCAGTGCCATATTTCATGGCAGAGAGACTTGTAGATATTGAACCATTTTATGAACTAGATGACCTGTTGCGCCCATGACATAAAGACCAAGTTCAACCCAAACTTTAGGTGAACTATATGAAACACTTTTTTTTTACTCCTCTGAAAGTATCAATGCATATTTCTCAAAGCGCTCTTATGACATGACAATGTACAATACAATGTTAGTTCAATTTTAGGTGCTATGTTTTCATTGTGCTTGTATTAAGTTAGCATGTTTTTGTACGAGATATGCCCTAGAGGGAAAAATAAATGTTATTATTTATCTCTAAGTTCGTAATTAATGTTTATGTTCCATGCTATAACTGCAATGATTCTCGAGTCTGCAATATCCACGAGGCTCGGAGGGAAACTCATGTGCACGTGTGGAATAATAAACGGTAAAATGTATTCCTAGTCACGCCTCTAAGACTAGCTCAAGTGTTGCATGATGGTCCTGTTTTCTAGATCATAGGCATGTCTATGCCGGCAATTTTGAGGGCTCAATGTTAGAAGAACATTTGTGTTGAATCGACCCGAATTGATGTTATGCTATGAGATACATTCGTCACAAGTTAATGGTTAATAACCCAGAGAAAATTAACGTTTGCATAATTCCTTAGACCATGAGAGTATCGAGTTTCTTCATGCTTGCTTCATGAACTTTGAGGTTTGTTAAACGTCATCCGTAACTGGGTGGCTATTATGGCGGCTTACGGGTTCATGAGAAATTATGACAAGGGACTTGATAGCTTAAGATTGGGATTTGCTCCTCCGACGATGGAGAGATATTCTTAGTTCTCTCTCGGTGTTATGGTATCCACCATCATCTGGCCAGACACAATGTGATTTGATCACTGGGATGCCGGAACACAGAAACGAGAAAAGAAAAAAAACCCGGTAATGACGCAACTGGCATAGTGGACAAGTGTTGATTCACGGGGATGCCGATAAATCTCACCTCGGGTGTTTGTAACATATCGCGAAGCAACAGGAATATCACACGGCAACTAAAAGGTTCACTCGAATATTCATTCGTGTGGGTATAGGGATCAATATGGGTGTCCACGGTTCCGCTATTGATCATTGATCGGAAAGTGTTCCGGTCATGTCTATACTTCACCGAACCTACAGGGTCACACGCTTAAGGGTCATCTATCTGCTGAATATTAGATAGGGAGTCTGAGAGAAAGTCACCGAAAAAGTTTCGGAGACAACGGAAGAATTCCGGAGAGAAAGTCACCGGAAAAGTTTCGGAGACAACGGAAGAGTTCCGGAGAGAACATCGGAATAGTTTCGGTAAAATCAAAAAGTTGTTTCGGAGTAACCATCAAGTCAAAATGGTTTCGGCACACGCCTGGAACTTATTGGAGGGTGCCAGAATTGTTCTGTGAACTTCTGAAATTTTTCCGGAGAAAAAAACCGGAAATGTTCCGGAGCTGCCGGAACCGCTTTGGTTGCTTTTCGCTGATGAAAATCATTGATCTGAAAATGTTTCGGAATGCGTCCAGAATTATTTTAGTGGGTACTGGAATTATTGTAAGACCCACAGAAATATTTTCGGATTTAACGGTCGCGGAAAAATGGTTTTGTGAATAGTGAAAATCACTTTATGGTTACTTTATGGAAAGCCACCTTTTTGGGCTTTGTCTCAAAATATCTTAGGGATGACATGGATGGATGGGAACCCCTCATGGGGGCCCCACTAGATGTGGCCGACTAGCCTTCCCATTATGCCCTTTTGGAAGATCCATATGATGGGTTTTTTGGGTATTTCAAGTGCCACCCTACCCCTTGGGTTTTCTTATAAATAGAGGTGGAGAGGCACTCTCCACACTCACCCTTTCTCACATACACATGCCATGCATGATCTGTCTTTCTCTCTCCCTCCTAGCGAAATAGTTTCGTAGAGCCGAAAGGCTGTCTGGATTCCGGTGGGAACTAGTTCTGGACGGCGAAGCCCTGCCGGTTAGATGACACCGTATGTGTGCAACCCCGTAGAGAGGTCGTAGGTTCGATCTTTTTGCCCGAGGGGCTGTTTGAGGGTCCTCCCGAAGGCCTGTCCCAGTTACTGTCCGCGTACGAGGGTCCTCCCAAAGGGTTGTCCGTGACATCGTCCGGGGGACTGTCCGACCGCCTCCCGAAGGGCTGTCCGAGGGACTATCCAAGGGGCAGACGAGGGAGTACATCCTCGCGGTTGGGAGGTTGTAAATCCTAGCTGCGGGGATCTGCACCGACGATCAGCATCGACTCTACTTCCGCTTCGCTTCGAGTCGGTAATGATCAGATCAAACCTTGTATGTATCTCCATAGTGATCCTGGGCGTGCTCGCTGTACTGATTTTTTTTGTTTTCTGTCGCGTTCCCCTACAGTGGCATCATGAGCCGTGCTATGCGTAGATGCTGGTTACGATATAGAATACATGAGATGTATGGGTGTTGCACAAATATATTTTGTAGTAGATGAGTTCTATTACTGAAAATTATTTGTGTGGGTAGCAGATGAAATCTATTACCCGATGTTCTTGTTGCTTCCCTTGAATTTGCGTAGTCTTGATCTTGACGGCATGGTGGAATCTCACAAAGTTCTGGCAATCCGCGATCCTTCCATGCTGCTCCTGAGTATGCTGGTTGACAGATCAACGAAGTGCTTCAGTGTCTTTGGGTTCTACCATAGTTAATGAAAGATGGATGTTTCGCAGACGAAAGGGCAATGCAGATATGATCTGCACGGGGTTCTTGCGTATGACGAAGTTCAGTATGGGGCTCCAGATTTTATTATCTCGTGTTTCATACGCCCCGCAAAGTTAATCTGGCGACTTGAATAATCATATTTGATGATTAAACGTTGGTAGTTGCGGTTTAAGTTAAAACCTTAGAAGCCACGTAAAATAAAATTTTGCATAAATCGATTAGAGGCGTCTAACTTGGTTTTGCAGGATGACATGAGATGTGCATGTGATGTGGTATAGCAGTTCTAATATTAATTTGATTATGTATGAGATGACTATATGATGTAAATTAATTAACATGACCCGCGTGTCATGATTCGGCATGATGGCTGGAGCCATATGATTGTCACTTTAATGATCTGCGTGTCAACCTTATGTAATGCACTTATTTTATTAGCTATAGAGATAGCAATATTATCTGGTGTATCGACAAGGTGGTGGCAATCTTCGCGAAGGTGAACATCGATGCAAATGCTGAAGACGAAGAAATGAAAGACTTCTCCATCAGAAAGGGCTATACCATTTCATGCTATTATGAATTGCCTGAGATGTTTATCCCTTATGATGCACCCTTTTGATTGCGCGGTAGTCGCTTTTATTAGTGTGATCTCTCACTTAAAATATCAAGTAGTTAGCGTTATCCCAAGTGTAGCACCGTCACGTCACCTATCTCTTCGGGGTATCACAGGATCTCCCTTGGTACGAACAATTAAAGAAGTGTGAGGCGGGTGAGTTGACACCTCGCAGCGAGATCACTTGGTTGTCTTGATGTTCCGGAGGATCGTCCTGAGCTCGGAACATGCCCATCGAAAGATGAACAAGAGTCACATAAAGATGTGATCGGCAAGTTTGCCTACCGATTGAAGTTCGCGCCATCAGTGTTCATCTCGGTCAATGGCGTTGAATGGAAATGTGGGTCTTGCATCACTCACAATCAATTATGAGAGATATTGATTTGGGTGGGAGCGCACTATAGAATTAACTTCTTTAATTCTCAGTGCAATTAGTTATGGACATAGTCCAAGTGTGATTTGTATAATAGTTGTAGAATAATGGCTCGCGTTTCCACCTTCCCTATTAAAATTGAGTAAGTTGTTATTTATCTGGTTAATCTTTACGATTGGTAACGTAATGTGAGGATTGTCCTCAAGAGTGCCGAGAAGGACTTTGTCCTATCGCATGCTTTCGGTATTCTCTCGCTAATGCTATGGATGATGTGACTCTCGTCCTTTGATCCAAAAGCTAGAATTCCGTTACGGTGAAATGCAATATGCTTGCTTCCATGAGACCCGAACTTCAAAAGTTTGGGATAGTTATGTGATATTCATGGAACTGAAAATTATTTTTAGATACAAACAAAGGCTAAAAGATATGAGATATCCAAAGCAATGTTTGTTTGCAAAGTATTAGTAAAGTGTTTACTAGGCATTTGACTGAAAAGAGAGGGATCTAGCAGAACGCCTGTCATGTAAATGAAGGTGAATAAAACAACAACTTAAAGAGAAAGGAAATGTCCAAAGGGTGTTAGTGTGACTTACACACCTTGGAAGTCCGGGGCTAACGCCACTCTTAAAGTTGGGTGCTTCTTCTGACAGTAGGAGAAATACTGAAAGTTAAACTGTTAGAAGTATAATGGCAAAAAGAGAGAAGACTGGAATATCCAGGTCATGTATGAATGTCATACGAGTTATAGATGTATGGAACGCTGGTCAAAGATACAATTCTTGGGAATTATGATTAAACATGTTAATCATAGATTCTTGGGTATTGTGATTAAAAGTTGATCACAGAGATACCCGCTCGATTGCATTCAGTTGCAACTCGATGCAAGAACTACTACGGCCTAAAAGACTTGCCAGTAATGAGGTTTAGATATGCGCTGGGAACATAGTAAAAGTTACTATACTTTCCATTGGTGTATTACCTCTGTATTTATTTTCACAATTCATTTTAGAGTTTTATACACTCCAGCCCATTGCATAATGTTTGTTGCAAGAAGGTTGTTCATAATAGAACAATTGTTGTTCGGTGTTATGAATAACATAAGGGCCATACTTTCATTATGAATGAGATGTATGTTATGAATATTGATAATAATATGATACATCCGTGACACTGACGCTAAATGTCGCAAGACTAAAAGAATACCGCATATGTATGGCACTACATTTGGTCACATTGGAGAAACCCGCATGGAGAAATTCCATAATGATGGATTTTGAAGTCATTTGATTATGAATCTTCTGACACTTGCAATTTCTGTCCGAAAAGTGAACTGACTGAAATACCGTTCACAGGCCATGAGGAACGAGCAACGAACTTATTGGTGATCATACATTATAATGTGTGTAGTCCAATAAATGTTGTTGCTAGCAGTGGATTTGTCTATCTTCTGAAATGACTCAAGTAGATATATGGATATTTACTTGATGAGACGTAAGTCTGGATCTTTTGAAATCATTCAAAAGGTTTTCTAAATGAAGTAGAAATTATTGTAATAAGAAAAATTATGTTTCTGCAAACAAGATTGCAGAAAGGAATATTTGAGTTACAAGTTTAGTGAATGTCTGATGAGTTGTGAAAAGAGTTTCATAACTTACACCTCCCGGAACACCACTGTGAGTGGAATGTCCGTGAAGATGTAATCAAACCATTTATGACATGGTAAGATCAAAGATGACATAAATCAATTTGCCATTACCCCTTTTAAAGTAATGCTTTAGAGACTACGGCTTTTACACTGAAAAGAGCGCCATCAGATCTGTTGAAATGATGCCATGGTATGGTACACCCAACCATGTTATATCTTTTCTTAACATTTGGAATATGGGGCTTGTGTAAAATGTTTACAAACCTATTCCAAATCAGACAAGTGCTACTTTGTAGGTTATCCCAAATTATTGAGAATTCCTCCATCACTATACCGAGGCAAAAGGTTTTGCCACAAAGAACGGTATGATTTTGAAGAAAATGGTTCTTGCAAAAAGGTGAGTGGGAGAACAGTGCAACTCAACAAGATAACAATATCTTCGTCATCAGGTCAAGGGAAAGAAACCTTGAAAGCAATTTCAGAGTTTCCTACTGCGACTGATACGGAAGCCTCTACATGAGATGTATGGACTTCGGTCGAACTTGCAGCAGAACCACGTAGGCAAAACTCGTGCAAACCTCTCAGGTGCGCAGACGAGATATTGTTGCTAGACAACAATATACCTACGATACACAAGGAAGCATTGATGGGCCCTGACTCCGGAATTGGCTAAATGCCAATATAATCCGAGATAGTATCCATATAAATAATTCAAGATTATATCTTGATGAACCCTTCGGAAGACTTAGAGTCTAACAAATATTAATGGAACTATAAACTGATACGGATAAAAATGCTTTATCCATAAAGCTCGACTTGTTGCTTATAACAAATTCAAGGAATTAACTACGGCGAGATTGTCTCTCCGTAGCGATGCTTAAAGTCGGTTCGGGTTAAACTAGCAATTAATACATATTTCAATCATGAGATATGATACATGGATGCCAAAAGGATTTCCATGTGATGGAAATACAACGTAGGACTTGGATGTGATACAGTCCAAAGTAATTTTGTCAATCCAGAGGATGCTAGTGAATGTGCAAACTTCAGAGTTCCAGCAATGGACAGAAGAGAGCAAAATGGATTTGGAATATTCGTTTTTGATGAAATAGTCAAAAGAGTTTGATTTCATCAATGGATAACGAAGATGCTTGTGGTTACAAGAAAGTAAGTGGGAGCATAATAATATTTCTAAAAACCTTGTGTGCTTGACACATTGTTGATTGGAAATAATATAAATTTCTTGACACGAATTAGGACTTCACTGAAAATAGTTTTTGTGATGAAGTGCTCAGGCTAAGTAGCCTTGATATTAGGCATAATTATCTACGGAGATATAATTGCCTAATAGGGCTAAGCCAAAATACATATTGACAAGATGCTAAAACAGTTTAGCATTAAAAACGTCAAGGAATGATTTTTGCCGAAGTCACATGGGAAAGGGTTTTGCAAGACTCGGTGTCCTAAGACACTGATGAGCAAAATACATGATGGATATTCCACACGCCTTTGTGTTTGGATTAATCATGTATTCCTTGGTATGTAAAACAACCTGATATGTCCGGTACTCCCAAGCATTTGCGAGTATAGATACCAAAGTGATCAAAGTACTGATCATGGGACAACAGTAAAAAATGTCGTTGAGTACTAAAGTAGCACTGATGACATGTTTTCTCGCAAGCAGAGATTATGAAGTACTCGTTGTAAGTAGTTACATCGATACAGTCTTCATCAATGCTCCATGCGATTTTCGATTTAAGTTAAGGGTTTTGTGTAATACACGATATGGTGACACGGTAAGCTGGAATTGTTCTAAACAAGTTACTGTGGCGAATTCTATAACAGAATCTAAGTATGTTGACGCTTTAGAAGTGACAAAGAAGATGTTGAATCATATAGTTCATTCATGAACTTAGTATGGTTCCAAGAAGACTTTGGTCAATGGAACACTATTGTAGATAGTTGCTCCATAGCTCAGTCTGAGAAATCAAGGTTCGACCAGTGATTCACATATATACAAAGCTAAGTCCACACAAAATATGAATTTTGTGAAAGCGTGAAAACGCGAGGATGTGCAAAGATACACACGGACCTGAAGTTGTCAGTTCCATTGGAAAGGGACTATACCACAAGGGAAGCATATTTTACACCGGTATGCCATAGGTGTAAAGTGCATTAGCATTGACTAGATTATTGACTCTAGTGCAAGTGGGAGTCTGTAGGAGATATGCCCTAGAGGCAATAATAAATGTTATTATTTATCTCCAAGTTCGTAATTAATGTTTATGTTCCATGCTATCACTGCAATGATTATCGAGTCTGCAATATCCACGAGGCTCGGAGGGAGACTCATGTGCACGTGTGGAATAATAAACGGTAAAATGTATTCCTAGTCATGCCTCTAAGACTAGCTCAAGTGTTGCATGATGGTCCTGTTTTCTGGATCATAGGCATGTCTATGCCGACAATTTTGAGGGCACAATGTTAGAAGAACATTTGTGTTGAATCGACCCGAATTGATGTTATGCTATGAGATACATTCGTCACAAGTTAATGGTTAATAACGCAGAGAAAGTTAACGTTTGCATAATTTCTTAGACCATGAGAGTATCGAGTTTCTTCATGCTTGCTTCATGAACTTTGGGGTTTGTTAAACGTCATCTGTAACTGGGTGGCTATTATGGCGGCTCACGGGTTCATGGAAAAGTATGACAAGGGACTTGATAGCTCAAGATTGGGATTTGCTCCTCCGACGATGGAGAGATATTCTTAGGGCCCTCTCGGTAATACGGTATCCACCATCTTCTGGCCAGACACAGTGTGATTTGATCACTGGGATGCCGGAACACGGAAACGAGAAAAGAGAACAAAACTGGTAACAAGGCAACTGGCATAGTGGACAAGTGTTGATTCACGGGGATGCCGATAACTCTCACTTCGGGTGTTTGTAACATGTCGCGAAGCAACCGGAATAGCACACGACAACTAAAAGGTTCACTCGAATATTCATTCGTGTGGGTATAGGGATCAATATGGGTGTCCACGGTTCCGCTATTGATCATTGATCGGAAAGTGTTCCGGTCATGTCTACATTTCACCGAACCTACAGGGTCACACGCTTAAGGGTCATCTATCTGCTGAATACTAGACAGGGAGTCCGAGAGAAAATCACCGGAAAAGTTTTGGAGACAACGGAAGAGTTCCGGAGAGAAAGTCACTGGAAAAGTTTCGGAGACAACGGAAGAGTTCCAGAGAGAAAGTCACCAGAAAAGTTTTGGATACAACGGAAGAGATCCGGGGAGAACACCGGAATAGTTTCGGTAAAACCAAAAAGTTGTTTCGGAGTATACCATCAAGTCAAAATGGTTTCGGCACACACCTGAAACTTATTGGAGGGTGCCAGAATTGTTCTGTGAACTTCTGAAATTTTTCTGGAGAAAAAAACCGGAAATGTTCCGGAGCTGCCGGAAACGCTTTGGTTGCTTTTCGCTGATGAAAATCATTGATCTGAAAATATTTCAGAACGCGTCCAGAATTATTTTAGTGGGTACTGGAATTATTCTAAGACCCACAGAAATATTTTCAGATTTAACATTCGCGGAAAAATTGTTTCGTGAATAGTGAAAAGCACTTTATGGAAAGCCAGCTTTTTGGGCTTTGTCCCAAAATATCTTAGGGATGACATGGATGGATGGGAACCCCTCATGGGGGCCCCACTAGATGTGGCCGGCCAAGGGAGGAGCTCCTCCATGGAGCTCCTCTAGCCTTCCCATTATGCCCTTTTGGAAGATCCATATGATGGGTTTTTTGGATATTTCAAGTGCCACCCTACCCCTTAGGTTTTCCTATAAATAGAGGTGGAGAGGCACTCTCCAAACTCACTCTTTCTCACATACACATGCCATGCATGATCTGGCTTTCTCTCTCCCTCCCAGCGAAATAGTTTCGTAGAGCCGAAAGGCTGTCTGGGTTCCGGTGGGAACTAGTTCTGGACGGCGAAACCCTGCCGGATAGATGACACCGTATGTGTGCAACCCCATAGAGAGGTTGTAGGTTCGATGTTTTTGCCCGAGGGGCTGTTCGAGTGTCCTCCCGAAGGGCTGTCCGAGTTACTGTCCGAGTTCGAGGGTCCTCCCGAAGGGCTGTCCGTGACATCGTCCGGGGGACTGTCCGACCGCCTCCCGAAGGGCTGTCCGAGGGACTGTCCGAGGGGCAGACAAGGGAGTACATCCTCGCGGTTGGGAGGTTGTAAATCCTAGCTGCGGGGATCTGCACCGACGATCAACATCGACTCTACTTCCGCTGCGCTTCGAGTCGGTAATGATCAGATCAAACCTTGTATGCATCTCCATAGTGATCCTGGGCGTGCTCGCTGTACCAATATTTTTTGTTTTCTGTCGCGTTCCCCTACAGTTTTTTGGGATGTATGCATTTATCAATTCTAGACCACGTGTCCACGGACAGCAAGCAGGGTGCCGACCATTCAATTGGAGTCACAAAATAAAAGCAGACACTAAATTTCATTGATATTTTAAAATAATTTTTTCATAGAAAAGACCTAAAATAACTAATAATAAATCCTACTCTACTCCTCCCCGTGGTTTTCGTGGTGTTTTGTCCTCACGACATGCTGCTAGTTCTTACACCAGTAGCGTTGCACATGTTTTTCAAGTGTTGCACATGTTTTTCAAGCGTTGCTGGTAGTTCGTGGCAGAACAGCTCCCTCGATGTACATCACTCGCGGCGTGCATATTTCTTGGACGCCGCTAGTAGTATAACAATAGTAGCGTACATGTTTCGGCTGAACGCCGCTGGTAGTTGGCCAAGGTAGAGGCGGTGTGCATGTTTTGCTAAACCTGGCTAGTACCAAAATTCTATAAGGGGTTCCTACACTAGTGGTACGTGTCTATGAGCACGTGTAGAGGATGCCTCTTGCATGAGAGTTCACTCTCCTTACTTTTTCCTGCCTCTCTCTTCCACATAAGCAAAAATCTCACGTAAGCGGGCTATAAGACTACTATTACACTTGCTCTAAAGGCGCTGCCAATGTATTTGCTCTTAATGGGTTATCCAAGGTGGTGGAAAAAATAGAGATAACCACCCCAATGCAATATTTCTTAGGTGTTGTATCTAAGTGCATTGTATTTAATTGGTTTATGGATCATATTTGCATCTCAACTTTGTGGTCTAGTTGTGGAGAGAAGGTAAAAACACAAACATAGAAAGATAAGCCACACCAAATCAGGACAGTAATTACACTGGATGTGAAAGCAAGATAAGAGTCGTATCTCCACTAACATACAACTCCCCTCCTTTCCTTTCTTTAATTATTGTGACACCTCAACATTTTGCCTATGAAACTGTGGTAAGAGGCAAGTATTGGGAGTGCCCTACTTTTGGACTAGGAAGTTGTTTGTTTGTGTTCTTATTGGTTGTCGGGGGTTTGTCTCTGTTGATATGGAGAATCCAAAGAGATAAGGGCCTCTTTGTATTGCAGGATTATGAACATGTAGGAATAGGAAAAACATAGGATCGAGATGTCACATACTCTAAAATCCAACCAAATTCCAAATACAGGAATCCTACAATGAGTGCCATTGGATGATGCACAGGAAGGAAACACAAGAATTTTATAGGATTGAGGAGATAGAGTGAATATGCATTGAACTTCTCAAAGGAAAAATAAAAAGAGTGTTTTGAGCTCATATTGGAATACCTTGGATTGAGAGGCATTAGAATGTATTCCATAGAAAATTGGGTAAACCCGTATCCTATGATCCAAAGGGCTTCATAGGAAAACAAAATCTTGCTAGGGGTGAAACTGGAGTGGATTCGGTGGGATAGCTCTCATAGGACCTTATCCTATACCCTCTTTTTCATTGGGATTTGGGAGTGGGGCAGATAGCGGTCGACATGGATTAGAATACAAAATGTATACCATATTGTGTTGGATTTGGACATGGCACGGTGACAGAACAGACTCGGAAGCGAAATGAACGTATACCCCATCCATATGCAAGAAATATATTATCAACAAAAATGCACGATTAAAAACCCCAATGTATTAGAAACTACTAACTGATAAGCTGCAAGTTAAGAATTAGACTTTTACCAATAAATTGTATAACCATATTTAAAAGGTTGGATTATTTGCCTAGGGAAAATAAATTATCCTATGTTGTCGTATATCAATAATACTGTGCGCTATATTCCATATCCTAAGAACCAAACTCGGATTCCAAACATATTTTGCTCAGATGCCAAATATCTTACCATATCCTATACCTTTGGATTCAGATATTGTTTTGGTCGGAATCCTTTTAACCACTTTCAACCTTAGTTGCTTGGATCAGAGTTATGTCCATCATCTTCCTTGTTTATGGCTTCTCTTCGATCTTGAGCGGAAAACCTTAGCCTGAGCCTGGTTCAGATAGCGAGCTTTACGCCCCTGGACCGTTGGGAGGGTTTCCCATGCTCAGGTCCAGTGTAGACGCGGGTGAGCGATTCTCGTCCTATACTGCCATAAGTGGCAGCACCTGCTGGACGTTTCTTGCATCAGTTTGACGGGCAAACACATAGGAGGGCCGGCGCTAAGCCAAAGCACTTCGTCACTTAGGAGATAAAACCACTTTTTTTGCTTTTATGTTTTTTCAAGTGCTATTTTTTTGGTTTCTCTTGGTAATTTTTACTTTATTTTTTTATTTTATATCGTTTTTGTTTTTCTTAATTTTTCTTCTTAATTATTCTTATTTTATCGGATTTCCCTTTTTTCTACTTATTAATTCATGAATATTTTTAAAATTTGTGAAATTTTTGCAATTCCTAAGCATTTTAAAATTTTGTGAAAATTTTCCTGCTTCCTGAATATTTTAAAAATTCAAAACCTTTTTTAAAATTCATCAACATTTTCTAAATTAACAAACAATTTTGAAGTTCACGATCTTTCCTAATAGGTAGAATTATTTTTAATATTTTTAAAATTTAAGAAAATTTTCTAAATCATCAAATATATTTTTTTCAAAATTTTACACGCATTGTTTATACCGTGAACATTTTCAAAACTTCTACGAATACTTTTTAAAATCCAGGCACATTTTCCTAATTCATGATGGTTGCAAATTTCTAAGAAAAGTGAATACAGCAAAATCAACCTATTTTTATGAACGTATGTCGAGTAAGCGAGTAAACCGAGCAAGGTAAGCGGGCGTTATTAGGTTGTGGCCTGGCGAGTGTTATAGCAGCAAATCGCCGCTTGAAGCGCAAAATAGGAGCTCCTATTCAACGCCTTAAGGGCCAAACTAGCACTCTAGTGCACACTTTGGCCGTGACCCATTGTTGTTTGCTCGCTCGCTCTGTAGGCTAGCTCGCCAGAGTGTTTTTTTTACGCTCACCCCTCTGCCATAGGCTCAAGAAAAACCATTATCGATTTATTTTTTTTGGAATTTGGTGAAATAAAAAACAGCTCATGGAATTTTAAAAAAGTTCATGGGTTTTAGAAAACTGAAAATATATTCCGGATTTAGAAAATGTCACGAATTCGCAAAAGTATTCATGACACTGGACCGAGCCGAAGGCGCACCGCCGTCATCGCCCCTCGCTCAGCGAAGTTGGGCAAACTTTGTTGTAGTAGGAAGTCAAGAAGTCGTCATGCTAGGTCTCCAAAGAACCAGCGCACCAGAACACAACCGTCACCGATGAATAGAAGCATAGATCGGAAGAATCGAACATGCAGAGACATAAACACATACGAACAAATACCGGACCATATAGACCCCCCCTAAGACAAATACCGTACCATATAGACCCCACTAAGACAAATACCGAACGAATCCTGCGAGATCAGACACATCTTCATGCGCCCTTCGACGACACTAGAGGCACCGCCGGGACGGGGGTTGGGTAGGGAGAACCTTATTCCGTCTTTACGGAGCCACTACCGCCTCGCCTTCCTGAATAGGACACAAACCCTAAACAAACTAAAAAAAATGCCTAGAAATGAAACAGTAGTTCTTCCACTGGCAAGGGCCGGGATCCACCACGCCTCCATGCACTAGTAGAAAAAGGGCCATTTGTCCCGGTTCGTAAGGGCCGGGACTAAAGGGTCGGGACTAATACCCAAAACCTTTAGTCCCGGTTTGCTTACGAACCGGGACCAAAGGCCCTCCACGTGGCGCTTCCTGGGGCGGGGGAGGGAGGACCTTTAGTCCCGGTTGGTGTTACCAACCGGGACTAAAGGCTCCACCTTTGGTCCCGGTTGGTAACACCAACCGGGACCAAAAGGCGGCCACGCGTCAGCAGCTCGCAGTCGCCGGGTTTTTTTTTTTTGGAAGGGGGGGTTTTGGGGTTTTGGAGGGTTAATTTAGGAGTTTCATATTGTGTTAGCGAGCTAATAGAGAGAAGTGACCTTTCTTTTTCCGTGCTTGGTCGACGCTAGCTACTACACATATAGAGAGAACTCGACGCTAGCTAGTAAGCAAATAAAGGAAACCATTAATTACACAAGATCGTCATGAACATATATAGAGAGAAGTGACATCTCTTTCTTCGTGCTTGGTCGAACAACAAGTTTTCGTATATCTATCCGACGCTGCTACATATGTACAATATATAACATCCCTTACAACAATTTCAATTTCACATGGTATTCTCCTTGTTCAGGTATGACGTGGTCAAGAAAGAATCCCGCCAATTCCTCTTGAATTGCTCGTATGCGATCATGTGGTAGGAGTTCATCCCGCATCTGCCAGATCTAATTTAAAGAAGGGGTCAATACATATATATGAATGAAACTCAACACAATTGATGGTAATATATAAAATAAAATTGTGAATATTGTTTACGTACTTCAAATTGTTTCTCAGAGGAGGCCCGTTCAGAGGTATAGTAGCGAATGAACTCGCATACGTAGTATCCACATAAATGAGTGTTGGGTGCCTGCAACAAGCACTTTACGAGAATAGAGTTCAATCAAACTGATAAGCAAGCATGATAATGGTATTGATGAAACTAGAATCAATGAGAGATGCGCGGAACTAGCTAGTACTACTTACTTTGGGGTGTGTAAATCGCAGCTCCTTCTTCAAACCCGGAACCTTAGCGGTGAACATTTTCCAAACCCTGGCAGGCAAAGAAAATGATTACTTGATATCAGGAAATGAACGAAAGTTGCCGATATGGTCCCGGTATTGATTGAACTTACTTCTGGAGCATTGCAGTCATGTCCGCATAATACTTGGGATCTTTACGGAGCGAGTCTAAGACAGTTACTAATGCCCCGTCAAGGTTAATGGATAGCAGAATATAGTGGAAGCTGCGCACGCATAACTCATCAATTACATTACTTAACCACGAGTAAGCGGAACCGAATATGCAGAAGACAGTAACACTCACTTGAAGTTGTAAGGAAAGAGTATTTCCCTTTTGTTTTGATGTGTAAGGAACGTTTGTAGTAAGTTGTTCTCGGTATCTTCAGCCGCCTTTCGTACCGACCATTCATTTACGGTATTTGGGCTAATGAACCCAACGTCGAAGATTCCTATTTTTTGGCATTCGACCATCTTCAATCTGCATAATATAGTGAGGATAATTATATATACATGCAATGAACGAGCTGAGCTAGAGACTTAATTATAGAAGTAATACTTACAGACAGTAGCAAGTCATGAGTTGTTTGTCGAGGGCCTTTTGATTGTATAATTGAAATAACTCCACAAATTCAACAGGCAGTAGGTCGACTCCAGGGAAGTCATGCTCTTTTTTAATTCCGACTAACAAACTGTCTTTCCCAGACTTCCTGCAGGTTTCCATGTACCAGTCATGCAATTTTTGCATCATCGTTGTTAGATGAGGATGATCAGGTTTGACGAGAGGCTTCCCGTGCTCGTATCTAAAGACGTCTACTACCTCAGCCGTTTCAAACTGTACATCATCGGGCAGGTAATCATCAAGAGTGGTACCGGGCAGTAGCACCGGATGATTGGCGATATCGCTAGACACCTTGAGCGGGGGGCACGATTGCTTCTCCTGTTCGCCGAGCTGGGGAATTGTTTTCCCACTTCTTCGTTTTTTTGCTCTTGCAGCACTGGAAGTACTTCCCGACTGCTGCGCTTTAGCATGTGTCTTAGTAATTATGCGGTCATGGTTGGAATCCGGCGGAGGCGGTGGTGGTCGCTTCAGGGCATTGATAGTGCGCTTCACTTTCACCGGATCTACCTTCTCCTTCGGAGGTGGAGTTTTCTTTGCAAAATGGTCCCTCAGTTGGGCACGACATATGTCCTCGTTTTCCTGCTCGGTCCTCTCATATGGTAACTTTTCCAGAGGCTTGAGAGATGGACCGTATCTGAATTGGCTCCCGCCTCTGCTTGTACTGCTAGCCGCCGGAGCGGCGGCGTCTCTCTTCCGTCGTTGCTGACGAGGCGGAGAAATCTGACGCGCCGGAGGAGCCGGAGCGGCGGCGTTTGTCTTCCGCCATTGCCGACGAGGCTGAGGAGGAGGCGGACTGCTCCGACGCGCCGGAGTAGGCGAAGGAGGAGGCGGAGTGCCCTCACACATCGGAGGAGCCGGAGAAGGAGGCGGAGTGCCCTGATCACTCGCCGGTGGAGGAGGAGGAGGAGGAGGCGGAGTGCCCTGACTCGCCGGAGGAGGAGGAGGAGGAGGAGGCGTCCAGTTTGGAAGCTTGATGTACTCCTTCTGCCATAGACATGTACTCCTCAGAGCATGAACCAGCCGATTCTCCCCTTCACCTGTAGAGTGGTCAAGCTCGAGCTCCTCAAATCCCTCCATTACTTCATCCACCATCACAACAGCATAGTCATTTGGAATCGGACGGCAGTGAAAAGTTCCGTTGGGTTGAGGAGGTGCAACAGAGCCGACAGCCGCCTTGAAAGTGAGGTTCCGGCATTTCGTCATAAGCTCGCAATGTCGAGCCTCCGTGATAGTATCCACGGGGTAGCTAGAAGACGTGAAGTCAGGCTGAACGGGCTCCGTGGAAGCCACGCTGCTTCTCCGCTGAGATGGCGGGGTAGCTTCTGGGGTAGCTTCGTGTCGCTGAGATGGTTGGTCGGCAGCTCGCTGGCTCTCAGCTTCCTCTAGCTTTTGTAGTCTTGCATTGAGCTTCTGCATGTCGCTCAGCTCCTCTTTCCTCTTTCTCTCCCGGCTTTTGTAACCGCCTGCGTCGGGAAACCCAAACTTCCACGGAACGGAGCCTGGTGTGCCTCGTGTTCGTCCAGGGTGCTCAGCATTCCCTAGGGCCTCAGTCAGCTCGTCCTTCTCTCTGTCGGGAATGAACGTTCCTTCCTGCGCTGCGGTGATATACTTCTGAAGCTTCGTGACGGGTATTGCAAGTTGCTCGTCCGTCCAACGGCACTTCCCTGTTTCAGGGTCCAAAGTTCCCCCAACCCCGAAGAACCAAGTCCTTGAACGGTCTGGCCAGTTCAATGTCTGTGGTTTGACCCCTTTAGCAATCAGGTCATTCTCAGCTTTGTCCCACAACGGCCGGGCTTTGAGGTAGCCACCTGACCCCGTGTGATGGTGATACTGCTTCTTTGCAGCGTTGTTCTTGTTTGTCTTTGACATTTTCTTACTCTTGTCTGATGTCTTGTAGGCCACAAATGCGGGCCAGTGATCTCTTATCTTCTCAAATCGGCCGGTGAATTCTGGAGTCTTCCCTTTGTCGACAAACTTTGATTTCAACTCCTTCTTCCACCTCCGGAATAGATCTGCCATCTTCTTAAGAGCACACTCGTTGACCAGTGGCTCTATAACTGGCTTATTCGGATCCTCCTCTGGCGGTAGGGTGAAATTTGCCTTCAGCGCGGTCCAAAGATCATCTTTCTGTCTATCGGTGACATAATCACCTTCAGGGGCGTCGTCCTTAGGCTTATTCCATTGCTTGATGCTAATCGGGATGTTGTCCCAAACAATAACTCCGCACTGAGCAGAAAATGCGTCCTTGGTCCGCTTGGGTTCAATCGGATGGCCATCGTCTGCGAGTGCTGTGATCGTGAACCTTTCATCCTTGCGCAACCTCTTCTTCGGGCCTCGTCTCGTTACCGAAGTTTGGCTCGATCCGGAGGGCTATAAAAGAAGAAAGAAGAGTTAATATATGTACATACCAAAACAATTAATGCATCAATTAGCTAGTCAGCACAGGCTTAATTAATATATATACCTCGCCGGACTTTGCAACAGCTCCCTCCTCCGTTCGGTCACCGGAGCCGTCATCATGGTCTCCTTCTTCCTCCGGCATTCGGTCACCGAAGCCATCATGATCATGTCCTTCCTCCTCCATTGTTCGATCACCGGAGCCGTCATCCTCTCCTTCCAGACCATCGGTGTCGTTGAGAAACGACAAGACATCACGTCCGCCGAGGATTATCTCCCCCAACAACTGTTCTTGTTCCAAGTCTCTTTGAGCCATAGTTTCTGCAAATATTACAACATGGCAATTAATATACAAACATGAGTGTCCGACGTCCGGACCGCCTCTCTCATGAATAACTTCGACAACGCTTTTTTTCTAGGGTTTGGGTGGCCTCGAGAGTTGGTCGCCCGGTATATCGAGAGGGGGGTGAACATTTTACCTTAGTAACTTAGAAAAAAAATGTTATCGGGGAGGGGGTATATCGACAACGCTTTTTTTCTAGGGTTTGGGTGGCCTCGAGAGTTGGTCGCCCGGTATATCGAGAGGGGGGTGAACATTTTACCTTAGTAACTTAGAAAAAAAATGTTATCGGGGAGGGGGTATATCGACAACGCTTTTTTTCTAGGGTTTGTGTGGCCTCGAGAGTTGGCCGCCCGGTATATCGAGAGGGGGGTGAACATTTTACATTAGTAACTTAGAAAAAAATGTTATCGGGGAGGGGGTATGTCGACAACGCTTTTTTTTCTAGGGTTTGTGTGGCCTCGAGAGTTGGTCGCCCGGTATATCGAGAGGAGGGTGAACATTTTACCTTAGTAACTTAGAAAAAAAATATTATCGGGGAGGGGGTATGTCGACAACGCTTTTTTTCTAGGGTTTGGGTGGCCTCGAGAGTTGGTCGCCCGGTATATCGAGAGGGGGGTGAACATTTTACCTTAGTAACTTAGAAAAAAATGTTATCGGGGAGGGGGTATATCGACCCCCCCCCTCATGTCAAAGTTATCGGGGAGGGGGTATATCAACAACGACATACATTCCGGATCCGTTGGAAAGCTCTCGGGGAGCCGATGCCAACGTGATGATAGGGGGCCGGGGTGCTCCCGTGGCCTTGTTGATAGATAGAGCCGATGCCAACGTGATGATAGAGCCGATGCCAACATTTTCATTTAACAAAAAAACTACCTTCAAAAAAAGACTTGCTTCGCCGCGGGTGCTCGGTGCGACGTGGACTCGGTGGAAAAACTTTATGAAAATGCGGTGGTGGTCGGGCCGGGCGGTTTTCTTTTCCTTCTTCATTTTTTCCTTTGTTTTTTCTTATATGTTTGTTTTCGTTTTCACTCTACATTTTCGTACATATGAAAAACAACGAAGACTTTTTACATGAACATATACACACATATACATGAACATATATACATATACATGAAAAAAAAACATATACATGAACATATACACATATACATATACATGAACATATATACATATACATGAAAGGGGGGCTCACTGGGGGGGGCGGCGATGGCTGGAGGCCGGCGACGGGGACGAGGACGGCGGCGACGGGGACGAGGACGGCGGCTCGGGGAGGCGACGGGGACGGGGACGAGGACGGCGGCTCGGGGAGGCGACGGGGATGAGGACGGCGGGGACGGGGACGAGGACGGCGGCTCGGGGAGGCGACGGGGACGGGGACGAGGACGGCGGCTCGGGGAGGCGACGGGGACGAGGACGGCGGCGACGGGGACGAGGACGGCGGCTCGGGGAGGCGACGGGGACAAGGACGGCGGCTCGGGGAGGCGACGGGGCCGGCGACGGCGTCGGGGCAGCCTGGCGGCGTCGAGGAGGTCGGCGTCGTCGGGGGGAACTGCGAGATGAAAATGAAAATTTTCACAAGTGCTGCTTATATACACACAGCATTGGTCCCGGTTGGTGGCACCAACCGGGACCAATGCCCACCTTTAGTCCCGGTTGGTGCCACCAACCGGGACCAAAGGTCTCTTTTCGGCAGCCCGAAGGGCGGGAAGCAGAGACCTTTGGTCCCGGTTGGTGGCACCAACCGGGACTAAAGGTGGGCATTGGTCCCGGTTGGTGCCACCAACCGGGACTAAAGGTGGGTATTGGTCCCGGTTGGTTCCACCAACCGGGACCAATGGCCTTGCATAGCGGCGTGGTGGGAGTTTAGTCCCACCTCACTAGTGGAGAGTGTGCCGCACCTGTTTATAAGGCGCGGTGCGCCTGAGCCTTCGAGTTCCTCTCTAAAGCAGGCTTACGGGCCTAACCACTTTGTATCTACCTGTGGGCCTAGTGGGCCTTCTGCGGGCCTGAATCCTGGCCCAATTGGCTGGTTGGGTTTCTAGTCGTATTCAGGCCGTGGTGGCCCATTAGGCGGCATTTTTTTTATTTTTTTCCAGTATTTTTGTTTTGTTTTTTGCTTTATTTATTTTTTTAATTTTTTCCAGTATTTTTCTTCTGTTATTTTAGTTCATTCTTTTTAACAAATAAATACTTTGATAATTTTAGTTGCATAATTTCCATTATTTTGTTTTGTTTTTCGCTTTATTTATTTTTGTTTTACTTTTTGCTTTATTTATTTCCAGTGTGTTTTATCATTATATTCTTTTATAAAAGCTTTTTAGTTGATTCTTTTTTTAACTCCACTCCCACGATGTTACTAGAGGTTTATAATAGATTTTTGAGTGATTCTTTTTCCTGCTATTTAATATTACTGTGTTTTATCATTATATTCAATTTGGTTATTTTTAGGTTATTTTAAATGGGTGTTTTATATATTTTTTTGTTGCATAAATTTTATATAATTTTAAGTTTATAAAAGCTTTTTAGTTGATTCTTTTTGCCACCAACCGGGACTAAAGGCCTTGTCCTGGGAGTGGCTAAAATTTAGTCCCACCTCGCCAAGCGAGAGGGACTCGTAGCGGTTTATAAGCCCTGAGTGCAGAGACGAAGAACGATAAAGGAGAGGCGCAATGCTCACCTGCACGTTGCTTAGCTTCAGGCCTTGAGGAAATGGTGTAGACTGCACGGAGCTATCTGCAGTTTCTCAAGGCCTGAAGCTAAGCAACGTGCAGGTGAGCATTGCGCCTCTCCTTCATTTTTAATAACTTATTTTAACTCCGGACATTTTGTGTGTTCATTATGCACCATTCAAAGGCACATCATCAATGTTCAACCCTTTTCTGCCTTCATTTGCTATTTTTCATGCATTTAATGATTTGTTTTGAGCTAAATGACCCTGAAATTGAAAAGCACTACAAATGAAGTCTGAAAAGGTTGAAACTTGGCATGGTATCATAATTTCACCCACATAGCAAGCGCTAAAAATTTGAGAGGGTTACGGCAAAAACTGGATGCACTTCGTGTACAAACTGGACAATCTCTTTCGAAGTATCAGGGTTTCGGACGAAAACTCATCTATTACAAAGGGATTTCATTTGTAATAACTTATTTTAACTCCAGACTTTTTGTGTGTTCAATATGCACCATTCAAAGGCACATCATCAATTTTCAACCTTTTTCTGACTTCATTTGCTATTTTTCATGCATTTAATGATTTGTTTTGAGCTAAATGACCCTGAAATTGAAAAGCACTACAAATGAACTCTGAAAAGGTTGCAAGTTGGCATGGTATCATCATTTCATCCACATAGCATGTGCTAAAAAGTTGAGAGGGTTACGGCAAAAACTGGATGCACTACGTGTACAAAACGGACAATCTCTTTCGAAGTATGAGGGTTTCGGACGAAAACTCATGTGTTACAAAAGGATATCTTTTTTTTGAACTTATTTGAACTCCATACTTTTTGTGTGTTCAAAATGCACCATTCAAAGCCACATCATCAATTTTCAACCCTTTCTGACTTCATTTGGTATTTTTCATGCACTTACTGATTTTTTTGAGCTAAATAACCCTGAAATTGAAAAGCACTTCAGATGAACTCTGAAAAGGTTGAAAGTTGGCATGGTATCATCATTTCACCCACATAGCATGTGCTAAAAAGTTGAGAGGGTTACGGCAAAAACTGGATGCACTTCGTGTACAAAACGGACAATCTCTTTCGAAGTATCAGGGTTTCGGACGAAAACTCATGTGTTACAAAAGGATTTCATTTTTTTGAACTTATTTGAACTCCAGACTTTTTGTGTGTTCAAAATGCACCATTCAAAGCCACATCATCAATTTTGAACCCTTTCTGACTTCATTTGGTATTTTGCATGCATTTACTGATTTTTTGAGCTAAATGACCCTGAAATTGAAAAGCACTACAAATGAACTCATCTGTTACAAAAGGCATTTCATTTCTTCACATGTAACTGCAATGATATAGTTGTGGAGAGAAAGTCTTCACTTTTTCTTCGCTTGTGTCCTTTGCTTATTGCGCCGTAACCATGGATAATCTTCATCGTTTAACAGGGTGCTTGGGTCAGCCTTGACTTTGAAGGGAGGAATTTCATGAAACTTTTCATAATCTTCGAACATGTCTGTCTTGCCTTCCCATCCCATGATGTCTCTTTTTCCTGAAAGAACTATGTGGCGCTTTGGCTCATCGTATGATGTATTCGCTTCCTTATCTTTTCTTTTTCTTGGTTTGGTAGACATGTCCTTCACATCGAAAACTTGCGCCACATCATTGGCTAGGACGAATGGTTCGTCTGTGTACCCAAGATTGTTCAGATCCACTGTTGTCATTCCGTACTGTGGGTCTTCCTGTACCCCGCCTCCTGACAGATTGACCCATTTGCACTGAAACAAAGGGACCTTGAAATCATGTCCATAGTCAAGTTCCCATATGTCCACTATGTAACCATAATATGTGTCCTTTCCCCTATTGGTTGCTGCATCAAAGCGAACACCGCTGTTTTGGTTGGTGCTCTTTTGATCTTGGGCGATCGTGTAAAATGTATTCCCATTTATCTCGTACCCTTTGTAAGTCAATACAGTCGAAGATGGTCCCCTGGCCAACGAGTACAACTCATCAGAAACAGTGTTGTCACCCATGAGACATGTTTGCAACCAACTGCCGAAAGTCCTGATGTGTTCATATGTAATCCAGTCGTCACACTGCTCCGGGTGTTTGGAGCGCAGAATATTCTTGTGTTCATCGACATACGGGGTCACCAAGGTAGAATTCTGTAGAACTGTGTAGTGTGCTTGAGACCAAGAATGCCCGTCCCTACATATTATTGAGTCCGCTCCTAGCGTGCCTTTTCCAGTCAGTCTCCCCTCATACCGCGATTGAGGGAGAACAATCTTCTTAAGGTCAGGAATGAAGTCAACACAAAACCCAATGACATCCTCTGTTTGATGGCCCATGGAGATGCTTCCTTCTGGCCTAGCGCGGTTACGAACATATTTCTTTAAGACTCCCATGAACCTCTCAAAGGGGAACATATTGTGTAGAAATACAGGGCCCAGAACGACAATCTCGTCGACTAGATGAACTAGGACGTGCGTCATGATATTGAAGAAGGACGGTGGGAACACCAGCTCGAAACTAACAAGACATTGCACCAAATCACTCCTTAACCTTAGCAGGATTTCTGGATCGATCACCTTCTGAGAGATTGCATTGAGGAATGCACATAGCTTCACAATGGCTAATCGAAAGTTTTCCGGTAGAAGCCCCCTCAATGCAACCGGAAGCAGTTGCGTCATAATCACGTGGCAGTCATGAGACTTTAGGTTCTAGAACTTTTTCTCTGCCATATTTATTATTCCCTTTATATTCGACGAGAAGCCAGACGGGACCTTCATACTGAGCAGGCATTCAAAGAAGATTTCCTTCTCTTCTTTGGTAAGAGCGTAGCTGGCAGGACCTTCATACTGCTTTGGATGCATGCCGTCTTTTTCATGCACACGTTGCTGTTCCTCCCGTGCCTCCGGTGTATCTTTTGTCTTCCCATACACTCCCAAGAAGCCTAGCAGGTTCACGCAAAGATTCTTCGTCACGTGCATCACGTCGATTGCAGAGCGGACCTCTAGGTCTTTCCAATAGGGTAGGTCCCAAAATATAGATTTCTTCTTCCACATGGGTGCGCGTCCCGCATCGTCAGTCGGAACAGATAGTCCGCCAGGACCCTTTCCAAATATTACTTGTAAATTATTGACCATATCAAGTATGTGATCACCAGTACGGAGGGCAGGCTTCTTCCGGTGATCTGCCTCACCTTTGAAATGCTTTCCTTTCTTTCGACATTGATGGTTGGTCGGAAGAAATCGACGATGCCCCAGGTACACATTCTTCCTGCATTTGTCCAAATATATACTGTCGGTGTCATCTAAATAGTGGGTGCATGCGTGGTATCCCTTGTTTGTCTGTCCTGAAAGGTTACTAAGAGCAGGCCAATCGTTGATGGTTACAAACAGCAACGCATGTAGGTCAAATTCCTCCTGTTCGTTCTCATCCCACACACGTACACCTCTTCCATTCCATAGTTGTAAAAGTTCATCAACTAATGGCCTTAGGTACACATCAATGTCATTGCCGGGTTGCTTAGGGCCTTGGATGAGCACTGGCATCATAATGAACTTCTGCTTCATGCACAACCAAGGAGGAAGGTTATACATACATAGAGTCACAGGCCATGTGCTATGCTTGCTGCTCTGATCCCCAAAAGGATTAACGCCATCTGCACTTAAACCAAACCATACATTCCTTGGGTCATCTGTAAAGTTGCACCACTTTCTCTCGATCTTTCTCCATTGCGGCCCGTCAGCGGGTGCTCTCAACTTCCCGTCTTTCTTACGGTCTTTTTTGTGCCATTGCATCAACTCGGCATGCTTTTTGTTTCTGAACAGACGTTTCAACCGTGGTATTATAGGAGCATACCACATCACCTTGGCAGGAACCCTCTTCCCGGTGCTCTGGCCCTCAACATCACCAGGGTCATCTCTTCTAATCTTATACCGCAATGCACCGCATACCGGGCATGCGTTCAAATCCTCGTACGCACCGCGGTAGAGGATGCAGTCATTAGGGCATGCATGTATCTTCTGCACCTCCAATCCTAGAGGGCATAGAACCTTCTTTGCTTCGTACGTACTGCCGGGCAATTCGTTATCCTTTGGAAGCTTCTTCTTCATTATTTTAAGTAGCGAACTAAATCCCTTGTCAGATACACCATTGTCTGCCTTCCATTGCAGCAATTCCAGTGTGGTACCGAGCTTTCTGTTGTCATCTTCGCAATTTGGGTACAACCCTTTTTTGTGATCCTCTAACATGCGATCGAACTTCAACTTCTCCCTTTCACTTTCGCATTCTCTCTGTGCATCAACAATGACCCGGCGAAGATCATCATCGGGCACATCGTCTGGTTCCTCTTGATCTTCAGCTTCCCCGATTGCAGCATCACCGTATTCAGGGGGCGGGTAGTTGTCATCATCCTCTTCTTCTTCGTTGTCTTCCATCATAACCCCTCTTTCTCCGTGCTTGGTCCAAACATTATAGCATGGCATAAAACCCTTCTCAAACAGGTGGAAGTGAAGGGTTTTAGAGTTGGAGAAAGCCTTCGTATTCTCACAGACAGTACATGGACAATGCATAAAACCATTCTGCTTGTTTGCCTCAGCCGCTTCGAGAAAATTATGCAGGCCCTTAATATACTCGGAGGTGCATCGGTCACCGTACATCCAGTGCCGGTTCATCTGCGTGCGTTATATAGTTCTCATTATTGAACAACATATAACTCTCTAGAGCATCTAATTAAATCATACAAGTAATAACTATCTAGAACAACATATAACCAAAACCATCGCACTATATAATAACAAACAATAATAAAAGTAAGAAAGTTACACAAGTATCTATCTAAATCATACAAGTAAGAACTTTTTTCTTTTAGAAAGAAGATAAGAAGAAGAGGCTAACCACGGTGGTGCCGGCGCCGAGATGGGCGTGGGCGATCGACGACGGTGAGGACGGGGACGGGACAGGACGGACCGCCAACCTAGACAAATCTTGAGGAAAATGGAGCTTGGACAAGGAGCTTCCAGAGGAGAAAGCTTAAGTATGGCTCGGGCATTTCATCGAACACCTCATGTGCATAGGAGGTGAGCTAGAGCACCACAAAGCTCTCCCCTCGCCGGCCAGAAAAACAGAGCAGTGTGGAGTGCTCTGCTCGCTGGCGAGGGGGGTATATATAGGCATCTCATTGGTCCCGGTTCGTGGCTGGAACCGGGACTAAAGGACCCCCTTTGGTCCCGGTTCCAGCCATGAACCGGGACCAATGGTTGTGGGCCAGGAGCGAGGCACATTGGTCCCGGTTCGTGTCTGGAACCGGGACTAAAGGGTCCAGACGAACCGGGACCAATGCCCCACGAGGCCCGGCCGGCCCCCTGGCCTCACGAACCGGGACCGTTGCCCCCATTGGTCCCGGTTCGTGACTGAACCGGGACTAATGGGCTGGCCCGGCCTGGACCAAAGCCCTGTTTTCTACTAGTGATGGTCCTAAGGCCACAGGAGGCGAGACAGATTGGCGGTGGTGCCACTGGGAGACGGGAAAATCATAGTGGCTGGAGTTGCTCGTGGGGAGAGGGAGGAAAACAATCACTCTTTTTCTGCCATAGATCAGTTCAACACTGACGTTTTGTATAGTATCTCTCAAACATGTTTAAACATGGAGGTACAACTCTGCTTTCCTTTTGACATTCTTGTTTAGCACATTAATTTGATACTGAAGCTATGAAAGTTTTCTGCACTATAATTTTTAGATTGCACAGATTTTGGTATAACCTCCTTTTTTAAAATTCAAATCAAGTGCCCTGGACCTTGTGCATTATTACATTGGTCCGTTTGGCTGATAGAGATCGATAGCTGATGTAATTGTATGGAACTTTCTGGAATCATGAAGGAGGGGTATCTTGCTTGTTTGCCGTCACCAGTAACTTAAATGTTGGCTAGACTTACTCACTGCAAACTGGCTAAAGTAAATTCAACATTATTTCTTCCTTTTCCAAAAAGCAAGCAAAAGTGATGGCAACATACATATTCTCCCATTCTTGTGATGCACAGTAACTACTGCTTCCAAAAATTCCAGTGCCCATCTTATGTGCTTGCATTTCTAGATTCACTCCAGAAAGCAATATATTTCTGGATTCTCTCGAGAAAGCAAGGACTCTAGGTCGCAACGGTCACTCTCGCATAACGGGCCAAGTTGAAATTGATGTGCATACCAAAGAAAGGAGATGTTTGATAGTCATTTTAATGGTAGACACACAATACGTCCGCGTCCTTATATGTTATGGAAGCATCAGGTCTTATCTCTACACATATCCTAAGTAATAGACAGGCTAACTAAAAAGCGGGAGCTCGGATATATCTCAGCCTTGCGCTGATTTCTCTCTCTACCTTTGTTACCCAGATACACCCCCCCCCCCCCCCCGCGCGGCCCCTGGATGTGGGCCTATGATTGGAACTAGCATAGGTTACTGACAAATAGAAACCATTTTTTAGGGGATGGCATAGATCAATCTTTTTTTTTTGCCGAGGGATGCCGTAGATCAATCCAACACCAATGTTTTGTAATGTCTCTCCCAAACATGTATATCTAAGCATGGAGGTGCAACTCAGCTTTCATTTTAACATGTATGCTTGTTTAGTACATTAACTAGATACTGAAGCTATGAAAGTTCTTCCCGCAAAAAGGTAAATTGTTAGATTGCACAGATTTTGGTTTAAAGTCCCTCTTTATTTGAATCATGTGCTTTGGAGCTTGTGCATGTTGTTAGAATAGGGACCTACTGGGTTTTGGTGCATTTTTTAAATACAAGGGAAAATTTTCAAATTCATGAACGTTTTAAAAATTTGGGAACATTTTCAATTCATGACCATTTTCTGAAATTCATAATTATTTTTGAATGCATGAACATTTTCTAATTTCACAAAAAATTAACTTAAAACATTTTTAATTTTTTGAACATTTTTAATTTCTAAATATTTTGCAATTCATGATTTGTTTTCCAAATTTGTAGAAAATTTTCAATTTGCATATTTACAGAAAATAAAAAAAACAAAGAAAGAAAGAATAATAATGAAATAAAACTGGGCAGCCCGACCTGCACATGGGCCGGCCCAAAGCGCGCGGGGGTGCGCAATTGGTCTATAACCGCCGCACCGTGTGCCACTATAGGAGGGCTCCTGTTTGCCAGCCATCACCGGGTAACTTAAACGTTGTATAGAGTTAATCACTGAAAATGGGCTAAGTAAATTGACCATCATTATCTGTATTTTTCAGTTGGGCCTTGACTACAGGGCTCGGATGCTATCTGGCCCAAGAAACTAAGAGCCCTTACTAACACAACCACCACATTCTCTTCTTTCCCTCAAAGAAAAAAAAACAGCACTCTCTCTCTCTCTCTCTAAAAAGCACATTCGACTCGCCCCACAATTGTCTCAGGAAAAAACTCACGCCACAATTTTTGCAACATTTGCTACTGGCTGGCTGGCCTCTACTGCTTCCACATACGAGTTCCCACCCGACTTACACTTTCTATAGCAGGTTTCCACCCTTAAGAGATAACGGAACATAAGTTCTCTTGATAACAGAACAGAAGTTCAAAGCATCCAGTGCAAAAGTAAGCACAAGGTCTCTAGCAAGCTAAACTAGGCACCGCCTAACGCTAACAACGCTAAAAACATACTCCGTATAAGTTTTCTGAAAATAACAGGCAGAAAAAAGACCAACATTTTGGCCAGTTTCCACTATTAAGAGATAACAGGACGAAGGTTCTCTTGACAACAAGAGAGAAGTTCAAAGCATCCAGTGCAAAAGTAAACACAAGGTCTCTAGCAAAATAGGCGCCGCCTAACTTCAACACCGCTAAAAACATACATGTTTATGAAAATAACTGGCAGCAAAAAGGCCAACATTTTGGCGGGTTTCCACTATTAAGGTATCTTGACAACAAGACAGAAGTTCAAAGCATCCAGTGCAAAAGTAAACACAAGGTCTCCGGCAAACTAGGCGCAGCCTAATGCTAACACCGCTAAAAACATACTCCCTCCGTCCCATAATATAAGATGTTATTACATCCGATATGCGTCACGCATATCGGATGTAATAACATCTTATATTATGGGACGGAGGGACTACAAGTTTCTGGAAATAACAGGCAGCTAATTACGGTGGGAGGGCTGCACCACCCATCATCCGGACCGGGGCAAAAGGCGCTATCAACAAAGACGTTAGGACAACCTCCGATTGCTTTGATCACACAACCAAGAGAAAACCTGACTTCTGTCTTGCACGGCAAACTCGAGGCACGCTCCGCACGCACCGAGATATCCCTGCACAAGTTTGAACATCACACAGTCACGTGTGTAACGTAAGATCAGTTTGCATGATGAGAACACAAGTGCATGCAGTGGATTTACCGGAGGGCGTCGATGATGATCGGGTTCCCCGGATCAAGCTCCAATGCCTTGGTAAACGCGGTACAAGCGCCGAGGTAATCCTAACACAAGCATGACAGAATCAGATGCCATCTAGGCCGATGAGCTAAGAATATAGGTGAATTAAATGAGGCCGATGATCACCTCCAGCAAGCAAAAGGCCATTCCCTGACGGTAGTAGCCTTTCTCCCAGTCAGAACATAACATGGTGCAGGCCTGGGCGTCCGAAAGAGCCTCGTCGCCGTCACCAAGGTGCAGCCAACAGATGCTCCTGTTTGAATATAAGGTGGCATCCGTATCGTCGAGCTTTAGTGCCTAAATGTTTGTTTTCCAATGTCAGGATTTCGGAAATGTAGATCTGAGCCATGTGAATTGAATTGGGGATATGCCTTGACATGTTTGTTTTTCCAATGTTTGTTTTCATAGTATTTTTGCTGCCACTAGGAAAGGTAAAACAAAAACAGAACATTTGCATCGGAACATGTGCATACAAAGAACAATCAATGGCAAAATAGAGGTTACCATGCTGTACAGAAGAACCGCCGCGTCATAGTCCTTGATTTCGAAGGCCTTTTCTCCCTGGCTCCCTTGTAGTTTTAGTTCATCTTTCCTCTTACATTGGAGCTTGATCATCTAAACGCAACATAAAAACTATCAACCTAAATAACCTAAATAATGGTTGGATGGTATTCAAAATAGGTTCAGAACGTTAATAAGGATGGAAGCGTATGCCTAATCATAGTCGTTGTGGCTATGTAGAAATGATTTGATTTTCAAGGGCAAAAACTCTACTCATTTGCAGGTAACTTTATGTTGTACGCACTGCCTTCGTACATAGTCTATGCTACACCGAACGGAGTACCAACCGTTGTTGAAGGTGGTGTGTATGCTGTTGGAGCGGGTGGCCAGGGAGGTTTTCACCCAACATGGGTGGCAGCATAATCTTCGGATCGGCCACCACCTCCTTAGACATAGTCATAGTGTTGGTCTTTTACGACTTTACTGCGCCAATATGTTTTTTTTTTCTGTGTCAGACTGTCCGCGATTGGCTATTTGCATTCTAGCTATGCAGAGGCCGGGTGTTACTCATTAGGGCATTTCTAACCGATCCCCCACTAGTAGAAAACAGGGATTTAGTCCCGGTTCCAGAGGGCCTTTAGTCCCGGTTCTGCAACCGGGACTGAACAATCGGGACTAAAGGCCCCCACTTTTAGTCCCGGTTGGGTTACGAACCGGGACTAAACGAGCTCCACGTGGCCGCTGTGGGGCGCCCAGGCAGGAGGACCTTTAGTCCCGGTTGGTAACACCGACCGGGACTAAAGGGTCTCCACGTGGCCACTGCGCAGCGCTCAGGCAGGAGGACCTTTAGTCCCGGTTGGTAACACCAACCGGGACTAAAAGGCCGCCACGCGTCAGCCCCTGCCAAGCGCTGTTATTTTTTTTTGAAAGGAGGGGTTTAGGGTTTAGGGGTTTTGGAGGGTTTAGGGGTTTCATATTTATTTTCCCCCTTTTCTTTTTGTGTTTACCATTCAATTCTTTTACATTTAGGGTTTTCGTTTTTATTTTACGTTTTCCATTCAACTCGACGCTAGCTACTACATATAGCAATGAAGGAACCATTACACAAATCGTCATGAATATAGAGAGAAGTGACCTCTCTTTCTCCGTGCTTGGTCGAACAACAAGTTTTCGTATATCTATTCGACGCTACTACGTATAGTACACGTTCATGCATATATACAATGTAACATCTCTTACGATCCCTAATATCTAATTACCAAAATCGCATTGCCACTCCCGATGGAATTCTCCGTCCGTAGGTATGACATGGTCAACAAAGAATCCAGCCAATTCCTCTTGAATTGCTCGTATGCGATCAGTTGTTAGGAGTTCGTCCCGCTTCCGCTTGATCTAATTTAAAGAAGGGGGTCAATATATATATATATATATATATATATATATATATATATATATATATATATATATATATATATATATATATATATATATATATTGAAACTCAACACAATTGATGGTAATAAAATAAAAATGTGAATATTGATTACATACTTCAATTTGTTCTTCAGATCTGCCCCGCTCAGAGGTCTTGTGGCGAATGTACTCACAAACGTAGTATCCACATAAATTATTTCCGGGTTCCTGCCACAAGAACTTTACGAGAATAGAGTTCAATCAAAATGATAATCAAGCATGATAATGGTATTGAAACTAGAATCAATGAGAGATGCGCGGAACTAGCTAGTAGTACTTACTTTGGGTTGTGAAAATCGCAGCTCCTTTTTCCATTCACCCCTAACCTGGTTGGTGAACTTTTTCCAAACCCTGCCCGGCAAAGAAAATGATTAATTGATATCAGGAAATGAACGAAAGTTGCCGATATGGTGCGATAATGATTGAACTTACTTATGGAGCATTTGACTTATGTCCGCCCACTCCATAGCCTCTTTACGTCTCGAGTCCAAGACAACTACTAGTCCCGCGTCAAGCTGAATGGCTAGCAGAATAAAGTGGAACCTGCGCACGCATAACTCATCAATTACACTTAACCTCGAGTCAGCGAAACAGAATGTGCAGAAGACAGTAACACTCACTTGAAGTTGTAAGGAAATAATATTTCCCTTTTGTTTTGTTGTCCAAGTAACGCCTTTAGCAAGTAATTCTCTGTATCATCGGGGCTTTTTTGTACCGTATATTCATTTACGGTATTTGGGTTAATGAACCCAATGTCATAGATTTTTCCTCTGCATTCACGGATCTGCAATCTGCATAATATAGTGTGAGGATAATTATACATGCAATGAACGAGCTGAGCTAGAGACTTAATTACAGAAAAAAATACTTACAGACAATAGCAACTGACGATAGCTTTGTCGAGGGCGGCTTGATTGTATAACTGAAATAATTCTTCAAATTCAATGTACAACGCCTCGACTCCATTGAAGTAGTGCTCATCTTTAATTCCCGCTAAGATACTGTTGGTCCCTTCCTTGCAGGCTTTCAAGTACCAGTTATGCAATGTTCGCATCATCATTGATAGACGCGGGAGCTGCTCAGGTCTGACGAGAGGCTTACCGTACTCGTATCTAAAGGCTACCTCAGCCATTTCGAAGTGTACCTCATCGCCTAAGTAATCAGCAAGAATGTAACCAGGATGAGCGGCCGCTACCCTCGGATCATTAGCGATATCGGGAAACACCTTGAGCGGGGGGCACGATTGTTTTTCCTGTTCGCCGAGCTGGGGAATTGTTTTCCCACTTCTTGCAGCACTGCTAGTACTTCCCGACCTTTTCGCTTCATGAAATGTCTTTACAATACAGCGGTCATAGTGTGAGAGCGGCGGAGGAGATGGTGGGCGCTGAAGGGCATCCAGACAGCGCTTCGCTTTTACCGGATCTATTTTCTCCTTTGGATCTGGACGTTTCGGTGCAAGCTGGCGTTTCACATCGGCAGCCACGAACTCGTCGGTTTCCTCCTCAGTCATGTCGTATGGTAACTTGGGAGGAGCCTTCTTGACGCTTGGACTTGCTCTGGATTTCTTCGTTGTTGTACTGCTAGCCGCCGGAGCGGCGACGGGTCTCTTCCGCCGTTGTTGGGAGGAGCCTTCTTGACGCGGCGGAGGAGGCGGAGTCCACTGAGGTGGCGGAGACAGCTGAGGCGGCGGAGGATTCTGCTGAGGGGCCTCCTCCGGCGGAGTTCGCTGACGCGGCGGAGACAGCTGAGGCGGCGGAGGATTCTGTTGAGGGGCCTCCTCCGACGGAGTCCGCTGACGCGGCGGAGACAGCTGAGGCGGTGGAGTGTGCTGACGTGGCGGAGACGACTGAGGCAGCGGAGATAGAGCTGGACAGTGAGGAGTCTGTTGAGGGGCCTCCTCCGGCTGAGTCTGCTGACGCGGCGTCCATTGTGGAAGCACGATGTATTCCTTTCTCCATAGAATGGTAGTCCTTACGGCATCTACCAGATGAGTCTCCCCTTCACCTGTAGGGTACTCAAGCTCCAGCCCCTCGGATCCTTTGGTAACTTCATCCACCCTGACAATAGCAAAGCCATCTGGAATCGGATTGCAATGGAAAGTTCCATCAGGTCTAGGAGGTAAGACATAGCCGACCGCCACCTTCAAGGGTAGGTTGATGCATTTCGCCATTAGCTCACAATGTTCCCTCTCTGTGATATAATCCATGGGGTAGCGAGGAGCCGTGATATCAGGCCGAACGAGCTCCGTGGAATCCACGCTGCTTTTCCGCTGAGATGGTGGGGTAGCTTCGTGGGCAGTATCGAATGAAGGATCTTCGTGCTGCTGAGATGGTGAGCAGGTAGCTCGCTGACTGGTAAGTGCCTCTAGTTTCTTCTCCTGCAACGCTAATCTTTCTTCTACCTTCTACATCCGGTCTGCTTCCTCTTTCTTCTTTCTCCCTCGGCTTCTATAACCAACGCTGTCGGGAAACCCATGCACCCACGGAATGGAGCCTGCTGTGCCTCGTGTTCGTCCAGGGTGTTCAGGATTCCCGAGGGCGCGTGACAGCACGTCCTTCTCTCTGTCGGGATGGAACCTCCCTTCCTGCACGTCCTTGATTGCTTCCTGAATCTTTGTGACGGGTGTTTCAAGTTGTCCTTTCGTGTAAACACACTTCCCTGTTTCATGGTCCAAAGTTCCTCCATGCCCGAAGAACCAAGTCCTTGCCCGTTCGGGCCAGTTCAATGTCGCTGGTTGGATCCCTTTAGCAAGCAGGTCGTTCTCAGCTTTGTCCCACGTAGGCCGGGCAACCTTGTAGCCACCTGACCCCGTAACATGGTGATACTGCTTCTTTGAAGCATTTAGCTTATTTGTTTGTGACCTGTTCTAAGCTTTCTCCGATTTCTTGTATGCCACAAATGCGGGCCAGTGATCTTTTATCTTCACATATTGACCGGTGAATTCTGGAGTCTCGTCTTTCTCGACAAACTGTTCGTTCAATCTTTTTTTCCAGTTCTTGAATTGTTCTGCCATCTTCTTAAGAGCCCATTTTTTGACTTTTCGCTGTTTAACTGGGTTATTTGGATCCTCCTCTGGCGATAGGCTGAAATTTATCATTAGCGAGTTCCAAAGCTGATCTTTGCATCTATCGTCGACATAAGAAACTCCATCGTCCTTCTTCTTATTCCATTCTTGGATGCTGATCGGGATGCTGTCCCTAACAACAACTCCGCACTGATGTATAAATCGGTCTTGGGTCCGCTTGGGAACAGTCGGTTTGCCATCTGGATCGACTTGTTCGATCGTGAACCTTTCATTCTCGCCCAACCTTTTCTTTGGGCCTCATTTCCTTATAGAAGTTTGGCTCGATCCGGAGGGCTAAAAGAAGAAAGAAGTGTTAATATATGTACATACAAAACAATTAATGCATCTCGTCAGCAGAGGCTTAATTAATATATATACCTCGCCGGACTTTGCAACAGTTAAGGCTCCAACACTGGCGGAGCCGTTATCTTCTCTTCCCTCACCACCGGAGTCGTTGAGAAACTGTGAGGTCATGATATCATCATCTCCTTTGCGGAATATTTCCTCCAACGCCTTTTCTTGTTCTAAGTCTCTGTCGTGTTCCATAGTTTCTGCAAATATTACAACATGGCAATATCCAACCATGAGATATAGATTAGTGGCAAACATAGACCTAATCACAACAAGGAATCATATGCATATGAGCAATGGATTAGTGGATTATCGGGGTTATGTTTTAACGACCCCCTCCCCCCTCATGTCGAAGTTATACCGAAATTATCGGGGTTATGTTTTAACACGACCCCCCCCTCATGTCGAAGTCAATGAACAACATGAAAATTTGTAAGTGATTGCTAAACTTTTATGCTTCATTTATATGAAGATCAATTATCCAATATAACTATGTTCGCGATATGAGGCATTGGACATTATCTAGAATCATATCTGATGAGTCGTCCTATCTTTCGGGAGAGGATACTTTGCGGACCGCCTCTCTCATGCCTGTCCGACGTGCAAATCGGGTTTTCATATGCCTCAAAATCAAAGTTATCGGGGTTATGTTTTAACGACCCCCCCCCCTCTCATGTCGAAGTTACGACGATATTTGTACAAGATGAATACAAGATTTATACACAAGTTGAATACAAAATGAATACAAGATGAATACAAGATTTATACACAAGATGAATACACAACTCAACAAATGAACCAACCATCATCCTATGAACAAAACTCAACATACGACAAATGGACACCTTTTGTCGAACAGCGGAGGGACTATCAGGGACCAACTCCATGGAGATGCAACACCACAACCTGTCATTCCACCGAGTGAAAAAAAATTAGGCAAACCCAAGTATGCCACTGGATAGAATGGAAGATTTTAGTTGAAATGGAATTATAAAGATCATGGCAAACGGATGCACGGAACTCAAATGGTGATCAAAGCAATATGCAATGCAAATCTGTCCATTATAGCTAGATACCAATTTGAAAGCAAGATTTGAACATGCTACATAATTTCTACATGGCAACAAATGGCATGACACATGGCAAAACATGCTTAATTACTGAACTAATTCAAATGAGTGGCAGAAAACAGATTCATGATGCAACCTTTTAGGCAAGTAAAATATATGCTGCAACAGTTTTTCATGGCAACAAAGAGCATGGCAAGCATGTACTAATTACCCTCAACAAAACACCCTTACTGATCATGATCCAAAGATGCACAGATTTGTTGCAAACCTCAAGGCAAAATGCAAAGTATTAATACTGCCAGTTTCAGACTTAGAGAAAAATAGCATGACATGGCAGAAATGAATAGATAGCAAGTTTACAAGCTTGTAGCACTCACTACAGGTCCTAACATGGCATGAACTAAAATCTACCAGCAAGATGACATCAAAATGCTCCTACTTCATGTTCAAAGATTGCCCAAAAGATGCTTGCATTAAAACATACAAAAAAGACAAAATGAACTCTAATGAAAAAAATTTGTTCTTTGATTTGCAAAGGAGCTATATTCTCCCCAATTCTTTTGCACCCACAAAAATTACTCCATCTATTTGACAGTACCCACAACCCATTCCACCAAAAACATTTGGTTCCATAGTTCAAAATTTTCAAATTTCATTCAGTTCAAATTTGGACCAGATTCAAACTCCATGGTCAAAGCCCAATTTAAATTGCTCCAAAAATTCTGAAACTTTGCCAGACTCTCTTTTTTGCATCAACACCTCACCACAAAAATTCTCAAAAATTCCTAAAATTGCTAGAGCCCTCTGACATTTCATCATACACTTGATGTGCACTGTCAAAAAATTCAGAAAAAATCCAGAAAATTCAGAAAATTCCTAGAGCCCTCTGGCATTTCGTCATCCATGAATCGATCCATCCATCCATTTGGGGAAGAGGGGGAGGAGGGGAAAGGGTACTCACCGTGGGGCGGCGACGACGAGGAGGGCTCGATCGGGGGCGGCGACGAGGAGCGGCCTCGGGGGTGGCGATGCTCGGGGAGGACAGCGAGGAGGTCTGGCGACGGTCAGCGGGCTCGGGGCCGGCTCGGGGCAGGGCGTCGCGGCAGCCTGGCGGCGGCGTGCGGTGGTTCGGCGTCGGGGCAGAGGAGCGATCGAGAGAGAAAGAAGATTGGGGAGGAAGAAGGCAGCGCGCGGTTTATATAGCCCGAGCTTTAGTCCCGGTTGGTGGCTCCAACCGGGACTAAAGGCCCCCCTTTAGTCCCGGTCCGAGCCACCAACCGGGACTAAAGGTGAATTTCACCAGCCCAAAGGGCGGGAAACCCAACCCTTTAGTCCCGGTTGGTGGCTCGGACCGGGACTAAAGGGGGGCCTTTAGTCCCGGTTAGTGGCTCCAACCGGGACTAAAGGGTTGGTCCTGGCATGGTGGAAGTTTAGTCCCACCTCGCCAAGCGAGAGGCGCTCGCACCTGTTTATAAGCCCCGCTGCGATAGCCGTCTCGAGCTCCTCTCTAAAGCAGGCAGTACATACCTACCGTTCTCTCTGCCCTGTGGGCCTACTTGCCCTGCGGGCCTGCATCCTAGCCCATATATAGTTGGGTTTCTAGTCGTATGCAGGCCGTGGTGGCCTAGTAGGCGGGCATTTTTTTATTTTTTGCATATACTTTTTAGTCCCGGTTGGTGGCTCTAACCGGGACTAAAGGTCTTTTCCAGTTTTTTTGTTTTTTTCTTTATTTATTTCTTTTGTTTCTACTTACAGCCAAATATTTAGAGTTTTTGAGTGAATCTATTTGGTTTAGGTCACAAAAATTATAAACTTTCTGTTAGTGCCAGTAGTTTTAAAATTTGAATAGTTTAAATTTGAATTCTTTGAAATTTGTGTGAATCACTAGTTTGTGAATAACTTTACTTTAAAAATAGATTTTTGAGTGATTCTTTTTCGTTCTGTTTAATATTAGTGTGTTTTATCAGTATGTTCAATTTGGTAATTTTTAGGTTATTTAAATAGGTGTTTTAATCCAAAACAGATTCTGTTTAGCTCTTTTAGTTTTATAGCTCAAAAAAATTATTAAATGCATGAAAAATAGCGAATGAAGTCACAAAGGGTTGAAAATTTAGGATGTGGCTTTGAATGGTGCATGTTGAATGCACAAAAATTCTGGAGTTAAAATAAGTTTAAAAAAATGAAATGCCTTTGTAACACATGAGTTTTCGTCCGAAACCCTGATACTTCGAAAGAGATTGTCCAATTTGTACACGAAGTGCATCCAGTTTTTGCCATAACCCTCTCAACTTTTTAGCACATGCTATGTGGGTGAAATGATGATACCATGCCAAGTTTCAACCTTTTTAGAGTTCATTTGTAGTGCTTTTCAATTTCAGGGTCATTTAGCTAAAAAAAAATCAATAAATGCATGAAAAATAGCAAATGAAGTCAGAAAGGGTTGAAAATTGATGACGTGGCTTTGAATGGTGCATATTGAATGCACAAAAAGTCTGGAGTTAAAATAAGCTTAAAAAAATAAAATACCTTTGTAACAGCTGAGTTTTCGTCCGAAACCCTGATACTTCGAAAGAGATTGTCCAGTTTGTACACGAAGTGCATCCAGTTTTTGCCGTAACCCTCTCAACTTTTTAGCACATGCTATGTGGGTGAAATGATGATACCATGCCAAGTTTCAACCTTTTCAGAGTTCATTTGTAGTGCTTTTCAATTTTAGGGTCATTTAGCTCAAAAAAATCAATAAATGCATTAAAAATAGCATTCCTTCGCGTTTCAAATGCCAAAACACACACATATATATATACCCTAACTATTACAAAGATTCCCTCCGGTTTGTCCGAAGTGGCACTTTCCAGCTATAAGTCCGGAAACTCACACTAGAGAGAAAGTGATGGCGGTGAAGCCGGTCACATCCCAGAGTGGGATCTTGGGGTATAAAACTATTTCTTTGCGTGTGTCCCTTGCTTATTGCGCCATAACCATGGATAATCTTCATCATTTAACAGGATGCTTGGGTCAGTCTTCACTCTGAAGGGAGAAATTTCATGAAACTTTTCATAATCTTCTGACATGTCTGTCTTGTCCTCCACTCCCATGATGTTTCTTTTCCCTGAAAGAACTATTTGGCGCTTTGGCTCATCGTATTATGTATTCGCTTCCTTATCTTTTCTTTTTCTCGGTTTGGTAGACATGTCCTTCACATAGAAAACCTGCGCCACATCATTGGCTAGGATGAATGGTTCGTCTGTGTACCCAAGATTGTTGAGATCCACTGTTGTCCTTCCGTACTGCGGGTCTACCTGTACCCCGCCTCCTGAGAGATTGACCCATTTGCACCGAAACAAAGGGACCTCAAAATCACGTCCATAGTCAAGTTCCCATATGTCCTGTATGTAACCATAATATGTGTCCTTTGCCCTATTGGTGTTTGCTGCATCAAAGCGGACACCACTGTTTTGGTTGGTGCTCTTTTTATCTTGGGCGATCGTGTAAAATGTATTCCCATTTATCTCGTACCCTAGGAAAGTCAATACAGTCAAAGATGGTGTCCTGGCCAACAAGTACAGCTCATCTCCAATAGTGGTGTTACCCATGAGATGTGTTTGCAACCAACCGCCGAAAGTCCCCATGTGTTCACGTGTAATCCAGTCGTCAGACTGCTCCAGGTGTTTGGAGCGTAGAATATTCTTGTGTTCATTGATATACGGGGCCACCAAGGTAGAATTCTGTAGAACTGTGTAGTGTGCTTGCGCCCAAGAATGCCCGTCCCTACATATTATTGAGTTCGGTCCTAGCGTGCCTTTTCCACCCAGTCTCCCCTCATGCCGCGATTCAGGAACACCAATCGGCTTAAGGTCAGGAATAAAGTCAACACAAAACTCAATGACCTCCTCTGTTTGATGGCCCGTGGAGATGCTTCCTTCTGGCCTAGCACGGTTATGAACATATTTCGTTAAGACTCCCATGAACCTCTCAAACGGGAACATATTGTGTAGAAATACAGGACCCAAAATTGCAATCTCGTCGACTAGGTGAACTAGGACGTGCGTCATAATATTGAAGAAGGATGGTGGGAACACCAACTCGAAACTGACAAGACATTGGACCAAATCATTCTGTAACCTTGGTAGGATTTCTGGATCGATTGCCTTCTGAGAAATTGCATTGAGGAATGCACATAGCTTCACAATGGCTAATCGAACATTTTCTGGTAGAAGCCCCCTCAATTCAACCGGAAGCAGTTGCGTCATAATCATGTGGCAGTCATGAGACTTTAGGTTTTGGAATTTTTTCTCTGTCATATTTATTATTCCCTTTATATTCGACGAGAAGCCAGACGGGACCTTGATACTGAGCAGGCATTCAAAAAAGATTTCCTTCTCTGCTTTGGTAAGAGCGTAGCTGGCAGGACCTTGATACTGCTTTGGATGCATGCCGTCTTTTTCGTTCATACGTTGCTGGTCCTCCCGTGCCTCCGGTGTATCTTTGGTCTTCCCATACACGCCCAAGAAGCCTAGCAGGTTCACGCAAAGATTCTTCGTCACGTGCATCACGTCGATTGCAGAGCGGACCTCTAGGTCTTTCCAATAGGGTAGGTCCCAAAATATAGATTTCTTCTTCCACATGGGTGCGTGTCCGTCAGCGTCATTCGGAACATATTGTCCGCCAGGACCCTTTCCAAAGATTACTTGTAAATCCTTGACCATATCAAGTACATCATCACCAGTACGGAGGACAGGCTTCTTTCGGTGATCTGCCTCACCTTTGAAATGCTTGCCTTTCTTTCTTAAGGCATGCTTGGTCGAAAGAAATCAACGATGTCCCAGGTACACATTCTTCTTACATTTATCCAAATATATACTTTCGGTCTCATCTAAACAGTGCGTGCATGTGTGGTATCCCTTGTTTATCTGTCCTGAAAGGTTACTAAGAGCAGGCCAATCATTGATGGTTACAAACAGCAACGCTCGTAGGTCAAATTCCTGCTGTTTGTGCTCATCCCACACACGTACACCTTTTATGTCCCACAGCTGTAAAAGTTCTTCAACTAATGGCCTTAGGTACACATCAATGTCGTTGCCGGGTTGCTTAGGGCCTGGGATGAGCACTGGCATCATAATGAACTTCCGCTTCATGCACAACCAAGGAGGAAGGTTATAGATACATAGAGTCACAGGCCCGGTGCTATGATTGCTGCTCTGCTCCCCAAAAGGATTAATGCCATCTGCACTTAAACCAAACCATAAGTTCCTTGCGTCACCTGCAAAGTCCGGCCACTTTCTCTCGATTTTTCTCCACTGCGACCCATCAGCGGGTACTCTCAACTTCCTGTCTTTCTTACGGTCTTCTTTGTGCCATCGCAACAACTTGGCATGCTCTTTGTTACGGGCTGGGGACCTTTAGTCCCAGTTGGTGACACCAACCGGGACTAAATCCCTACCATGTGGCCGCGGGGGCTGGGGACCTTTAGTCCCGGTTGGTGACACCAACCGGGACTAAAGGTTTAGGGGTTTAGGGTTTATTGTTTATTTTTCCTTTTCATTTTGTGTTTTCCATTTAATTCTTTTTCATTTCAAACATATTTTACGCTGCTACATACTGTACACGTTATGCATATATAATAGAATTTCTCGAAGAACCAATCATATATCATAGAATTTCTCGTACGACCATGCATACACACACATATATATATATACAATTTGGTATATACAATTTCTCCTACAATTTGCAGATCATTACATGCGGGCATTAGGTGAAATGGTATACTCCGTCTGGAGATATGACCTGCTGAAACAAAAATCCCGCCATTTCCTCTTGAAGTGCTCGTATGCAGTCCTTTCGTAGGAGTCTATCCCGCATCTCCACCATCTTTAAAGAAGGAGATCAATATGAATATATTAGTTGTGTGTATATATATTAGATCATGATAAAAAAATGTGAATAGTGTTTACGTACCCAAAGATGTCTTGCATCTCTGCTCCTTTCGGTCATAAAGCGAATGTTCTCGCAAACGTAGTATGCACATAAATTAGTCCCCTTTTCCTGCCTCATACACTTTACGAGAATAGAATTCAATCAGATAATAATCAAGCATGATAATGGTATTGAAACTAGAATTAAAGAGATGCGCGGACGTAGCTAGTACTACTTAATTACCTTGGACCGTCGCCATTTCAGCTGTGGTTTCCATTGACCGAGAACCTCTTTGATGAACTTTTTCCAAACCCTGTCCGGCAAAGAAAATGAATAAAGGAGCTATTAATTACTTGATATCAGGAAATGAACTAAAGAGGCCGACATAGTGCGATAATGATTGAAATTACCTGTTGAGCATCAACTTCAGGCTGATGTATTCTTGAGGGTCTTTACCTAGTGAGTCCAGTACTTCAACAGTTCCCTCGTCAACTCTAATGATTAGCAGGATCCAGTGGAATCTGCGCACACGTTTGTATAAGCGGGCATGCATAACAAATCAACTACACTTAACATCGAGTAAGCAAAAATAGAATTTGTAGTACAAGACATTAACACTCACCTGAAGTTGTAAGGAAAAAGTATTTCTGGTCTGGTATTTAGTTCCTTAAAAAACATTAGCAAGCTATTCTCTGTGTCTTTGGGGTAGTCTTGTATCATATTTTCATTAACGGTATTTGGGTCAATGAACCGAATGCCATAGACTCCATCTCTGTTCATATCAATGTCGTTGCCGGGTTGCTTGGGGCCTTGGATGAGCACTGGCATCATAATGAACTTCCGCTTCATGCACAACCAAGGAGGAAGGTTATAGATACATAGAGTCACAGGCCAGCTGCTATGATTGCTGCTCTGCTCCCCAAAAGGATTAATGCCATCTGCACTTAAACCAAACCATAAGTTCCTTGCGTCACCTGCAAAGTCCGGCCACTTTCTCTCGATTTTTCTCCACTGCGACCCATCAGTGGGTACTCTCAACTTCCCGTCTTTCTTACGGTCTTCTTTGTGCCATCGCAACAACTTGGCATGCTCTTTGTTTCTGAACAGACGTTTCAACCGTGGTATTGTAGGAGCATACCACATCACCTTGGCAGGAACCCTCTTCCTGGGGCGCTCGCCCTCAACATCACCAGGGTCATCTCGTCTGATCTTATACCGCAATGCACCGCATACCGGGCATGCATTCAAATTCTCGTACTCCTCACCGCGGTAGAGGATGCAGTCATTAGGGCATGCATGTATCTTCTGCACCTCTAATCCTAGAGGGTAGAGAACCTTCTTTGCTTCGTACGTACTGTCAGGCAATTCGTTATCCTTTGGAAGCTTCTTCTTCATTATTTTCAGTAGCTTCCCAAATCCCTTGTCAGATACACCATTCTCTGCCTTCCATTGCAGCAATTCCAGTGCGGTACCGAGCTTTGTGTTGCCATCTTCGCAATTAGGGTACAACCCTTTTTTGTGATCCTCTAACATGCGATCGAACTTCAACTTCTCCCTTTCACTTTCGCATCCTCTCTGTGCATCAACAATGACCCAGCGAAGATCATCATCGGGCACATTTGGTGCCTCTTGATCTTCAGCTTCCTCCGTTGTAGTATCACCGTATTCAGGGAACATAGGATAGTTGTCATCATCCCCTTCTTCTTCGTTGTCTTCCATCATAACCCCTCTTTCTCCGTGCTTGGTCCAAACATTATAGTGTGGTATGAAACCGTTCTTAAGCAGGTGGAAGTGAAGGGTTTTCGAGTCAGAGTAATCCTTCGTATTCTCACAGACAGTACATGGACAATACATAAAACCATTCTGCTTGTTTGCCTCAGCCACATCGAGAAAATTATGCAGGCCCGTAATGTAGTCGGAGGTGCGTTGGTCACCGTACATCCATTGCCGGTTCATTTGCGTGCATTATATAATTAAGTATATCAAAAACCATTACAGAACATCATGAATAGAGAAATGAACAAATTAATACAAGTTCATCATCACATTAAAACCAAAGTACAGTAGTGATCAAATGTTATTACTGAAAAAAAATACATAAAGTTCATACATAGTTCTCATAGAACAACATACAGCTCTCTACACATGTGCAAACTAAGAAGTGCAAACTAAGTAGTTAATTTGAGCTCACCACGGTGGTGCCAGCGATGAGATCGGCGCGGGCGATCGACAGCGGTGAGGACGGGGACGGGACGGCACCCTACACATGTGCAAACTAAGAAGTTAATTTGAGCTCAAATTGTGCATCTAAATCAAATAAACTCACACATACACTCCTCCACTAAAACCCACAAACCACACTACTTCTAGAGCATTTGAAATGAGCTATACTAGTAGTGAGAGATGAAAGGAAGAAGTTGCTAACCTTTTTAGAACACTTGGATAGTTGGTGCATCGCCAAACCTAGACAAATCTTGGGGAAAATGGAGCTTGGAGGTCGAGCTTGGAGGAAGAACAGAGGAGAAAGCTTAAGTGTGGCTCCGGCATTTCATCGAACACCTCATGTGCATATATAGGCAAAAAACAGAGTAGCCCACACCTCCACCCTTCCACGGCCAAAAAACAGAGGAGATGGGGGGGGGGGGCGTCGACATATATAGGCAAAACTTTAGTCCCGGTTTGTTTCTAAAACCGGGACTAATGGCCTACCCTTTAGTCCCGGTTCCAGACACCAACCGGGACTAAAGGGGTTGCGCCAGGAGCGAGGCCCTTTAGTCCCGGTTGGTGGCTGGAACCGGGACTAAAGGTCCCAGCCGAACCGGGACTGGTGTCTGCCGAGGCCCGGCCGGTGTCCTGGCCGCTCGAACCGGGACTGATGCACGCATTAGTCCCGGTTCGTAAGTCGACCGGGACTGTTGCTTTGATTTGGCAAAAACCAATGCCCTGTTTTCTACTAGTGCCCTAAAAATAGTGGAGTATTCGGTGGAGTAAACCCTTAGTGGAGTACATTTACTCCACTAAGTTTTGGCTGGACCTAGCCGATCCCCTAAATCTAACAGAGTAAATTTTTGTTTTTTCTAAACTTTGCAATTCAGGTATAAATTGCAACTACATATCACTAGTGGAGAAACGGCCTTTAGTCCCGGTTGGGAAGGGCCTTTAGTCCCGGTTCACCAACCAGGACTAAAGGCCCCCACCCTTTAGTCCCGGTTGGCCATGACCCGGGACTAAATCCCTACCACGTGGCCGGCAGCGCGCGCCGGGGGCTGGGGACCTTTAGTCCCGGTTGGTGACACCAACCGGGACTAAATCCCTGCCATGTGGCCGCGGGGGCTGGGGACCTTTAGTCCCGGTTGGTGACACCAACCGGGACTAAAGGTTTAGGGGTTTAGGGTTTATTGTTTATTTTTCCTTTTCATTTTGTGTTTTCCATTTAATTCTTTTTCATTTCAAACATATTTTACGCTGCTACATACTGTACACGTTATGCATATATAATAGAATTTCTCATAGAACCAATCATATATCATAGAATTTCTCGTACGACCATGCATACACACATATATATATATATATATACAATTTGGTATATACAATTTCTCCTACAATTTGCAGATCATTACATGCGGGCATTAGGTGAAATGGTATACTCCGTCGGGAGATATGACCTGCTGAAGCAAAAATCCCGCCATTTCCTCTTGAAGTGCTCGTATGCAGTCCTTTCGTAGGAGTCTATCCCGCATCTCCACCATCTTTAAAGAAGGAGATCAATATGAATATATTAGTTGTGTGTATATATATTAGATCATGATAAAAAAAATGTTAATAGTGTTTACGTACCCAAAGATGTCTTGCATCTCTGCTCCTTTCGGTCATAAAGCGAATGTTCTCGCAAACGTAGTATGCACATAAATTAGTCCCCTTTTCCCGCCTCATACACTTTACGAGAATAGAATTCAATCAGATAATAATCAAGCATGATAATGGTATTGAAACTAGAATTAAAGAGATGCGCGGACGTAGCTAGTACTACTTAATTACCTTGGACCATTGCCATTTCAGCTGTGGTTTCCATTGTCCGACAACCTCTTTGATGAACTTTTTCCAAACCCTGCCCGGCAAAGAAAATGAATAAAGGAGTTATTAATTACTTGATATCAGGAAATGAACTAAAGAGGCCGACATAGTGCGATAATGATTGAAATTACCCGTCGAGCATCAACTTCAGGCTGATGTATTCTTGAGGGTCTTTACCTAGTGAGTCCAGTACTTCAACAGTTCCCTCGTCAACTCTAATGATTAGCAGGATCCAGTGGAATCTGTGCACACGTTTGTATAAGCGGGCATGCATAACTCATCAACTACACTTAACATCGAGTAAGCAAAAATAGAATTTGTAGTACAAGACAGTAACACTCACCTGAAGTTGTAAGGAAAAAGTATTTCTGGTCTGGTATTTAGTTCCTTAAAAAACATTAGCAAGCTATTCTCTGTGTCTTTGGGGTAGTCTTGTATCATATTTTCATTAACAGTATTTGGGTCAATGAACCCAATGCCATAGACTCCATCTCTGTTCATTTCAAAAATCTTCATTCTGCATAATACCACAGAAAAGAATATAGTGAGGATAATTGCAGGCAATGAACGAGCTGAGCTAGAGACTTAAATTACAGAAAGAAATCACTTACAGACAATAGCAACTGACGAGATATTTGTCGAGTGCGTCTTGATTGAATAACTGAAAAATTTCTGGAAATTCAATCCACACATCTTTTCCATGGAAGTAATGCTCTGGCTTGACTTTCACCATAAGGCTCTCTCGCCCGGCCTTTATTTCTCTCAGGTACCAGTCATGCAATCTGCGCATTTGCGTTGGTAGAAGCTCCACCTTGTCAGGCCTGACCAGAGGGTTCCCGGGGACATATTTCCGTGCTAGTTCCTTCGGATCCATCGTGGGGAATTCCTAGATGCCTAGGAGTTGTTCAACAGTGACACCCATCTCTCTAGCCATCTCTCTATCAGCGTCGGTTACCGCCTTATCGGTACTCACCTTGAGCGGGGGGATCGATTGCACTTCCTGTTCTCCGAGCTGAGGAACAATTTTCCCGCTTTTACTACCTGTAAGGCTCGACTGCTGATATTTTTGTTGATAATATGACTTGCTAATAGAGCGTTCATAGTCTGATCGCCTTTTCTCCACAACCGGTTTAGCAAGATCCAAAAAGTGTTGTATGACTTTCTCAGGTATTTTCTCCTTTGGCGGCGGGGGCGGTTTCGGTGCAAAATGGGCCTGCACTTCGGAAGCCACTTGGGCTTTGGTTTCGTCCTCAGTCATCTCGTAAGCCAACTTCTTTTTGGCAGGAGGCTCGGGTTTCTTCTTTGGTGCTCCCTTCCGCTTTGTAGTCGGCTGACGCGGCGGAGATCGATATCGCGTACTCGCGTTGGGCTCCGTCTCGAGGTGGGGTGGATTCGGCTGACGCGGCGGAGATCGATATGGTGGCGGCCTCACGCTGCGCTCCGTCTCGAGGTGGGTTGGAGTCGGCTGACGCGGCGGTCTTGGAGGAGGAGTCGGTGCCCTTGGCGTCGAGTTTGGAAAGACGATGCAATCCTTTCTCCATACAATGATACCACGTATGGCTTCTCCCAGTGTCTGCTCCCCTTGGCCTCTAGGAAAGTCAAGCTGTAGTGAGTCATATGCCGACAAAACTTCATCCACCCCGACACGAGCATAGCCAGGTGGAATCGGATTGCCGTGGAAGGTTGCTTCAGGGGGATTTGGTAAAGCATAGCCGTCTGCCACCTTCATGGATATGTTCTTCACTTTCATGTGTAGCTCACAACTTGTCGTCTCTTCGATATCATCCACGGGGTAGCGAGCCAGCAGTGCATCATCGGCCGGGACCCCCGTGGAACCCACGCTGCTTTTCGGCATAGATGGGACGGTGCTATCCAATGCTGGATCTGCTTGCTGCTGCCGCTGAGACGCCCTTTCCAGGCTAAGTGTGTCGATCTGCTCCTGCTGCCGCATGAAAGCGCGTTCCAACTCCGCGTGCTTTGATTCCATCTCAGACAGCCGGTCTGCATCCTGCTTCTTCTTGTCTTCCTCCTGCTTCTTCTTTCTCGCACGGCTTCTGTAACTGACGTTCCAGTCCGCAAACCCCTCAACCCACGAAACAACGCCTTTGCCTCGTGTTCGTCCCGGGTGTTCAGGATTCCCGAGGGCGAGTGTAAGCTCGTCGTTCTCTCTCTCGGGCTGGAACACCCCCGTTCGAGCCGTTTATATTGCAACAAGTAAAGCGTCCGAGGCTTCTTTAAGACTTGCCTGCACCATAATCTCCCCTGTCTTTGGGTCCAACTTTCCCCCATGCGCATAAAACCAAGTCCTGCACCTGTCGGGCCAACCCAATGTTTTTGGAGTGACCCCTGCAGCAATCATCTTTTCCTCAGATTCATCCCACTTAGGCCGACTAGTCTTGTAGCCACCTGGCCCCAGAACATGGTGAAACTGTTTCTTCTTAGCATTGATCTTGTTTTTCCTCGACCGTTCCTTAGCTGCTTCTGATTCCTTGAACTCCACAAATAAGTCCCAGTGATCTTTTGCCTTCTCCAGTGCTCCAGTGAATTCTGGTGTCTGCTTTCCTGCTTCGACGTAGCAGGCCCATAATCTTTTCTTGTGGTTGCAGAATTGTGTGGCCATCTTCTGAAGAGCACTCTTCTTGACTTTCTCCTGTTCTGCATCTGTTAAATGCTCTGGTAGGGTGAAATGTGACATGAGCGTTTCCCAAAGCAAATCTTTTGCTCTTTCGTCAACAAAACTAACTCCTCGATCTCCCTTTGGCTTATTCCATTCTTGAACGGAGATCGGGATTTGGTCCTTGACAATAACTCCGCACTGACGAGTAAATTTGTCCGCATTCTTTTTAGGAGCAAGCGGTTCGCCGTTTGGTTTGATCTCATCGATGTTGTACTTTATGCCAGCCTGCAACTTTTTGGCCGGGCCTCGTATTGCCCTGCTTGTAGAAGATTTGCTCGATCCGGAGGGCTAAAAGAAGAAAGATTCGTTAATATATATATATATATATATATATATATAAATCAATTAATACATGTAATGATCACCAGAGGCCTTATATATACCTCGCCGGTCTTTGTTAATTGAAGATCATTTCCTTCGCCATCATTGTTTGTGTGGCCTTCGTCTGTTGGTTCTTCCTCAAATATTCCCTCAAAGGAATTGTTCAGATATTGTGAGCTGTCATCTTCAGGTTCACCCTTTGGGTTTCGGATCATGTCAAACATGATATGCTCTTGATCATGGCCGTCTCTGCCGCTAGCCATAGCTTAACTAATCCATAAGAAAGATAATTTAGTATTCAAATTAGAATGCATCTCGAATAATATCACTAATACATCTCGAATAATCCAGTTAATGCATCATCGAATATTATCGAATATAATCTCGAATATTATCACTAATACATCTCGAATTATCCAGTTAATGCATCATCGAATATTATCGAATATAATCTCGAATACATCTCGAATATTATCAGTAATACAACTCGAATATTATCATATAACATCACTAGCTAATACAGATCGAATACTATCAAATAATCCAGTTGACTCGCGGTTCCTGAGGCGCAGGCGGTGGACACCCAAAGAGAAGGAACCATCACAGGATCATAGCTCGGGTGAGATCCCTGAAGAACCTGCCAGGTATTGGAGAACCTGACGTCCAACGCAACCATGTAGCGACGGACGTGCTCGTCCTCCTCCCTTACATGGCGACGTACCACCTCCTCGGGGGCCGGCTGCCTCCGCACCGATAGTGGCCCACGCGACCGCCACCAAAGAAGCTCCGGGTCGACGATGGGAGCCTGGTTCCTCACCATGCTGCGCGCCCCGGAAGGTAGTACCTCCCAGTGCCAGTCCGGCGGAGCCCAGTCCCGGACATGGCGCCTCTCAAGCAGGTTGTTGCCACCGAGTCGACGATGAGGATGCGGCGGGGCATCGTCGACGCCAAAAATGTTTCTATGCAAATTTAACATTTTTTAAATGCTTGATTATGATCGGTTGTAATTCTTGTTCACTTGATTTTGCAAATACATGACAAACTTTTGTAAATACAACATTAAGATATTAACATTTTCCAAATAAGATATTAACATGTTTTTGATCAATATTTTTAAGATACAACATTAAAATATTTTTAATACATGGTCAACTTTTTTCTATGCAACTTTTTTCTATGCAAATTTTTTCTATACTATACATGATACAACATTAAAAGTATAAAAAACTAAAAAAAAAAAAAACTAGCTAGTGAAAAAAACAATCTATGCAAATTCCACTGTTCATCTACATACATAAATACATTGTATACATACATACATACATATACTAAGCATCTACAACATCTAGTGAAAAAAAAACAATCTATGGAAAAAAAGATGAACAAAATTAAGGAGGGAGACTCACCGGCCGGGATCGTCGGGGCGGAGGGAGGCGGGGAGGACGCCGGAGACAGAGGAGCGGCGCCGGAGACGGAGGAGGACGCCAGAGGCGGGGAGGAGAGGCGCCAGCGCGGGCTCGGGCCGCGGCGGCTTGTGGAGGAGCGGTCGTCGATCGTGAGGCGGGCGCGCGCGGAGGAGCGGCGACGACGGGCAGCGTGGCGGACGGCGACGTCGAGGTCCGGCAGCCTGGCGGCGTCGTGGTCTTCGGCGCCGTCGGGGGAAACTGATGAGTTTGGAAATTTTGCCAAGTGCTGCTTATATACAGAGACCTTTAGTCCCGGTTGGTGGTTCCAACCGGGACTAAAGGCCCCCCTTTAGTCCCGGTGCGAGCCACCAACCGGGACTAAAGGTGAATTTCGCCAGACCGAGCGGCGGGAAGCCCAGGCCTTTAGTCCCGGTTGGTGGCACGCACCAGGACTAAAGGTGGGCCTTTAGTCCCGGTTGGTGGCTCCAACCGGGACTAAAGGGTTGGTCCTGACATGGTGGAAGTTTAGTCCCACCTCGCCAAGCGAGAGGCACTCGCACCTGTTTATAAGCCCCGCTGCGATATCCATCCCGAGCTCCTCTCTAAAGCAGGCAGTACATGCCTAACGTTCCTCTCGCCCTGTGGGGCCTACTTGCCCTGCGGGCCTGCATCCTGGCCCATATATAGTTGGGTTTCTAGTCGTATGCAGGCCGTGGTGGCCTAGTAGGCGGGCATTTTTTTATTTTTTGCATATGTTATGTCAATTTTTTAGTCCCGGTTGGTGGCTCCAACCGAGACTAAAGGTCTTTTCCAGTTTTTTTTGTTTTTTGCTTTATTGTTTTTTCTTTTGTTTCTACTTACAGCCAAATATTTAGAGTTTTTGAGTGAATCTTTTTGGTTTAGGTCACAAAAATTATAAACTTTCTGTTAGTGCCAGTAGTTTTCAAATTTGAATAGTTTAAATTTGAATTCTTTGAAATTTGGGTGAATCACTAGTTTGTGAATAACTTTACTTTAAAAATAGATTTTTGAGTGATTATTTTTCCTGCTGTTTAATATTAGTGTGTTTTATCAGTATGTTCAATTTGATAATTTTTAGGTTATTTTAAATAGGTGTTTTAATAAAAACAGATTCTGTTTAGCTCTTTTGGTTTTATAGCTCAAACAAATCATTAAATGCATGAAAAATAGCGAATGAAGTCAGAAAGGGTTGAAAATTGATGATGTGGCTTTGAATGGTGCATGTTGAATGCACAAAAAGTCTGGAGTTAAAATAAGTTTAAAAAAATGAAATGCCTTTGTAATAGATGAGTTTTCGTCCGAAACCCTGATACTTCGAAAGAGATTATCCAGTTTGTACACGAAGTGCATCCAGTTTTTGCCGTAACCCTCTCAACTTTTTAGCACATGCTATGTGGGTGAAATGATGATACCATGCCAAGTTTCAACCTTTTCAGAGTTCATTTGTAGTGCTTTTCAATTTCAGGATCATTTAGCTCAAAAAAAAATCAATAAATGCATGAAAAATAGCAAATGAAGTCAGAAAGGGTTGAAAATTGATGACGTGGCTTTGAATGGTGCATATTGAACGCACAAAAAGTTTGGAGTTAAAATAAGTTTATAAAAATAAAATGCCTTTGTAACAGATGAGTTTTCGTCCGAAACCCTGATACTTCGAAAGAGATTGTCCGTTTTGTACACGAAGTGCATCCAGTTTTTGCCGTAACCCTCTCAACTTTTTAGCACATGCTATGTGGGTGAAATGATGATACCATGCCAACTTTCAACCTTTTCAGAGTTCATCTGAAGTGCTTTTCAATTTCAGGGTTATTTAGCTCAAAAAAATCAGTAAGTGCATGAAAAATACCAAATGAAGTCAGAAAGGGTTGAAAATTGATGATGTGGCTTTGAATGGTGCATTTTGAACACACAAAAAGTATGGAGTTCAAATAAGTTCAAAAAAAAGAAATCCTTTTGTAACACATGAGTTTTCGTCCGAAACCCTCATACTTCGAAAGAGATTGTCCGTTTTGTACACGTAGTGCATCCAGTTTTTGCCGTAACCCTCTCAACTTTTTAGCACATGCTATGTGGATGAAATGATGATACCATGCCAACTTGCAACCTTTTCAGAGTTCATTTGTAGTGCTTTTCAATTTCAGGGTCATTTAGCTCAAAACAAATCATTAAATGCATGAAAAATAGCAAATGAAGTCAGAAAAAGGTTGAAAATTGATGATGTGACTTTGAATGGTGCATATTGAACACACAAAAAGTCTGGAGTTAAAATAAGTTATTACAAATGAAATCCCTTTGTAATAGATGAGTTTTCGTCCGAAACCCTGATACTTCGAAAGAGATTGTCCAGTTTGTACACGAAGTGCATCCAGTTTTTGCCGTAACCCTCTCAACTTTTTAGCACATGCTATGTGGGTGAAATGATGATACCATGCCAAGTTTCAACCTTTTCAGAGTTCATTTGTAGTGCTTTTCAATTTCAGGGTCATTTAGTTCAAAAAAATCAATAAATGCATGAAAAATAGCGTTCCTTCGCGTTTCAAATGCCAAAACACATATATACCCTAACAGTTACAAAGATTCCCTCCTGTTTGTCCGAAGTGGGACTTTCCAGATAAGTCCGGAAACTCACTAGAGAAGAAAGTGATGACGGTGAAGCCGGTCACATCCCAGAGTGGGATCTTGGGGTATAAAACTTTTTCTTCGCGTGTGTCCCTTTGCGCCGTAACCATGGACAATCTTCATCATTTAACAGGATGCTTGGGTCAGTCTTCACTGTGAAGGGAGCAATTTCATGAAACTTTTCATAATCTTCTGACATGTCTGTCTTGTCCTCCACTCCCACGATGTTTCTTTTCCCTGAAAGAACTATGTGGTGCTTTGGCTCATCGTATGATGTATTCGCTTCCTTATCTTTTCTTTTTCTCGGCTTGGTAGACATGTCCTTCACATAGAAAACCTGCGCCACATCATTGGCTAGGACGGATGGTTCGTCTGTGTACCCAAGATTGTTGAGATCCACTGTTGTCATTCCGTACCACGGGTCTTCCTTTACCCCGCCTCCAGTCAGATTGACCCATTTGCACCGAAACAAAGGGACCTTCAAATCACATCCATAGTCAAGTTCCCATATCTCCTCAATGTAACCATAATATGTGTCCTTTGGCCTATTGGTGTTTGCTGCATCAAAGCGGACACCACTGTTTTGGTTGGTGCTCTTTTTATCTTGGGCGATCGTGTAAAATGTATTCCCATTTATCTCGTACCCTTTGAAAGTCGATATAGTCGAAGATGGTGACTTGGCCAGCAAGTACAGCTCATCTCCAACAGTGTCGTCATGCATGAGATGTGTTTGCAACCAACCGCCGAATGACGCCATGTGTGTACGTTTGATCCAGGGCTCAGACTGCTCCGGGTTCTTGGAGCGTACACTATCTAGGTGTTCCTCGATATACGGAGCCACCAAGCTGGAATTTTGTAGAACTGTGTAGTGTGCTTGCGCCCAAGAATGCCCGTCCATACATATTACTGAATCCTTTCCTAGCGTGCCTTTTCCACCCAGTCTGCCCTCATGCCGTGATTCGGGAACACCAATCGGCTTAAGGTCAGGAATAAAGTCAACACAAAACTCAATGACCTCCTCTGTTTCATGGCCCTTGGAGATGCTTCCTTCTGGCCTAGCACGGTTATGAACATATTTCTTTAAGACTCCCATGAACCTCTCAAAGGGGAACATATTGTGTAGAAATACAGGACCCAGAATGACAATCTCGTCGACTAGGTGAACTAGGACGTGCGTCATGATATTGAAGAAGGATGGTGGGAACACCAACTCGAAACTGACAAGACATTGCACCAAATCATTCTGTAACCTTGGCAGGATTTCTGGATCGATTACCTTCTAAGAGATTGCATTGAGGAATGCACATAGCTTCACAATGGCCAATCGAACGTTGTCCGGTAGAAGCCCCCTCAATGCAACGGGAAGCAATTGCGTCATAATCACGTGGCAGTCATGAGACTTTAGGTTCTGGAACTTTTTCTCTGCCATATTTATTATTCCCTTTATATTCGACGAGAAGCCAGACGGGACCTTCATACTGAGCAGGCATTCAAAGAAGATTTCCTTCTCTTCTTTGGTAAGAGCGTAGCTGGCAGGACCTTGATACTGCTTTGGATGCATGCCGTCTTTTCCGTGCATACGTTGCTGGTCCTCCCGTGCCTCCGGTGTATCTTTTGTCTTCCCATACATGCCCAAGAAGCCTAGCAGGTTCACGCAAAGATTCTTCATCACGTGCATCACGTCGATTGCAGAGCGGACCTCTAGGTCATTTCAATAGGGTAGGTCCCAAAATATAGATTTCTTCTTCCACATGGGTGCGTGTCCGTCAGCGTCATTCGGAACAGATTGTCTGCTAGGACCCTTTCCAAAGATTACTTTTAAATCCTTGACCATATCAAGTATATCATCACCAGTACGGTGGCGAGGCTTCTTCCGGTGATCTGCCTCACCTTTGAAATGCTTGCCTTTCTTTTTTAAGAGATGCTTGATCGGAAGAAACCGACGATGTCCTAGGTACACATTCTTCTTACATTTATCCAAATATATACTTTGGGTATCATCTAAACAGTGTGTGCATGCATGGTATCCCTTGTTTGTCTGTCTTGAAAGGTTACTAAGAGCAGGCCAATCATTGATGGTTACAAACAGCAATGCTCGTAGGTCAAATTCCTGCTGTTTGTGCTCATCCCACACACGTACACCTTTTATGTCCCACACCTGTAAAAGTTCTTCAACTAATGGCCTTAGGTACACATCAATGTCGTTGCCGGGTTGCTTGGGGCCTTGGATGAGCACTGGCATCATAATGAACTTCCGCTTCATGCACAACCAAGGAGGAAGGTTATAGATACATAGAGTCACAAGCCAGGTGCTATGATTGCTGCTCTGCTCCCCAAAAGGATTAATGCCATCTGCACTTATACCAAACCATAAGTTCCTTGCGTCACCTGCAAACTCCGGCCACTTTCTCTCGATTTTTCTCCACTGCGACCCGTCAGCGGGTACTCTCAACTTCCCATTTTTCTTACGGTCTTCTTTGTGCCATCGCAACAACTTGGCATGCTCTTTGTTTTGGAACAAACGTTTCAACCGTGGTATTATAGGAGCATACCACATCACCTTGGCAGGAATCCTCTTCCTGGGGCGCTCGCCCTCAACATCATCACCAGGGTCATCGTGGCTGATCTTATAGGGCAATGCACCGCATACCGGGCATGCATTCAAATTCTCGTACTCCTCACCGCGGTAGAGGATGCAGTCATTAGGGCATGCATGTATCTTCTGCACCTATAATCCTAGAGGGCAGATAGCCTTCTTTGCTTCGTACGTACTGTCGGGCAATTCGTAGTCCTTTGGAAGCATCTTCTTTAACATTTTCAGCAACTTTTCAAATCCCTTGTCAGATACACCATTCTCTGCCTTCCATTGTAGCAATTCCAGTGTGGTACCCATCTTTTTCTTGTCATCTTCGCAATTTGGGTACAACATTTTTTTGTGATCCTCTAACATGCGCTGCAACTTCAACTTCTCCTTTTCACTTTCGCAGTTTCTCTTTGCATCAGCAATGGCCCGACCAAGATCATCAGCGGGCGCATCTGATGCCTCTTCTTCAGCTTCTTCTTCTTCATTCTCTTCCCCCATTGTAGTACCATCGTATTCAGGGAACTCAGGATAGTTGTCATCATCCTCTTCTTCTTCATTCTCTTCCATTAGAACCCCTCTTTCTCCGTGCTTGGTCCAACAGTTATAGCCGGACATGAAACCGAACGTAAACAGGTGGACGTGAATGACTTTTGAGCTAGAGTAATTCCTATCATTCTTACAGGCACCACATGGACAACACATAAAACCATTCCGCTTGTTTGCCTCAGCCGCACGCAGAAAACTATGCACGCCATTAATGAACTGGGGAGAGCGTCGGTCATCGTACATCCATTGCCGACTCATCTTCATTACACAACACCGAAAAGACCAAATTAATACAAGTTCATACATAAAGTTCATACACACTTATTCTCATAAAACAACATAAAACTATCTAGCTAAAGCATTTAAATGCAACAACAAATGCGATCAATATCGCAACTAAGGTAATAATTGATCCAACAGCATAATGATACCAAGCCTCTTTATTAACGGCATATTTTCTAATCTTTCTAATCTTCAAGCGCATTGCATCCATCTTGATCTTGTGATCATCGACAACATCGGCAACATACAACTCCAATTTCATCTTCTCTTCTTCAATTCTTTTCAATTTTTCTTTCAAATACTCGTTTTCTTTTTCAACTAAATTTAACTTCTCGACAAGAGGGTCGGTTGCAATTTCCGGTTCACATTCCTCCTAGATAAAAATATCTATGTCAACTTGATGGGCATAATTTTCATAAACACGAAATGCAACAAATAGTTATAAAAGAGAATATACCACATCCGAATCATAAACCGGACGAGGGCCGACGGGGACGGATATCAAAGTCATGGCAATATGTATAACAAACAATCATACAAATAAGAAAATTATACAAGTAATTATCTAAATCATACAAATAAGATTTTTTTTTTATAAAAAGGATAAGAACAAGAGGCTCACCAAGGTGGTGCCGGCGACGGGACGGTGCGGGCGATCGACGGTGGTTAGGACGGAAACGGGAAGGCACTAAGTAAACCACACCTACACATATGCAAACTAAGAAGTTAATTTGAGCTCAAATTGCATATAAATCAAATAAACTCCCACATAATTACTCCCAAACTAAAACCCACAAATCACTATATTTATAGAGCATTGCACGAGCTAATCTAGCAATGAGAGATGAAAGGACAAAATTGCTAACCTTTGTGAACACTTGGATAGATGGGGTGCCTTCAAATCTTGACAAATCTTTGGCAAAAATGGAGGATGAGCTCGAGCAAGGGGAAGAACAGAGGAGAGAAAGGGGAAAACAGAGAGAATCGGCTTGGGCTGGATGAAGGGTTTATATAGGGACGTCTTTAGTCCCGGTTGGTTATACAAACCGGGACTAAAGGTCCACCTCTAGTCCCGGTTTGTGATACAAACCGGGACTAAAGGGGCCTGTGGGGGCCCCAGCCTGACACCAGCCTGCCACCACCCCTTTAGTCCCGGTTTGTATCACAAACCGGGACTAAAGGTACACCTCTAGTCCTGGTTTGTGATACAAACCACGACTAAAGGGGCTCGTGGGGGCCCTAGCCTGACACCAGCCTGCCACCACACCTTTAGTCCCGGTTTGTATCACAAACCGGGACTATAGGTAGAAAATGAACCGGGACTAATGATGTCCGTGCCCCCGACCGCTCCTAGCCGTTGGAACCGGGACTAATGGTCACATTAGTCCCGGGCCGTAATCAAACCGGGACTAAAGGGCCGGACGAAAGGTCTGTTTTCTACTAGTGTATTAGCACACATATAGAAACTAAACATAAATTTGAATGTTCAAGCAAATCACGAATATAGTTTACAAACCAAATTTTGCAATGGTCAGAAAAAGACTTGTGTGCATTCGAAAGCGCCGGCGAAAGTACTTCTCCGGATAGGTTGGCCAAACTGTGATCCTCTCCTAGGCCGCCGAACATCATCATTGAAAATCATGCCTAAAACGGTGTCAAAGTCATCGTCGTCTTCTTCCTCTTCGGATGACGACGAGTCCTCCAAGACCATCTCCCTCAACCTCTTCATCTACAATTCAAAGGGCTAAGTTCAATCCAAATGGTTCGGTTCTAGGGATGGCAGTTTTGCCCATGGGTATGGGTACCCGTGGGTACCCTACCCGAAAACAACGGGTATGGTTAAGACTTGGAGAGATTTTGTACCCACGGGTAATGGGTATCCATACCCGCAAAATATATGGGTAGGTACGGGTATGAAATTACGCCCATGGGTAACCCAATGGATACCCATAACAAATTAATAAATGAAAATAACTCCTATGACACATGGGGTCAACATCCAACACCTATGGCCCACCCTAAATCTCGTATTCCTTAAACCGACCATAGCTCATAGACCCGTAAACACCTGCCCGCCACTCCTCCTATGTCCTATGTGACACCTCAAAAAGATGAAATCTCGACTCTTTGCCCAACGATCCCCCATTCCCACTGCCTCCCACTGCGGCAGGCTTCCACCTCAACCACTCATACTCCCTTGATGCCTCCAAGAGGCCACCCACCGAGGAGGCTGCGTCAGTGCTATATTGCTCGTCCATCATCACTTGAATTTTAAACTCATTTTCCTATATTTTAAAATTTTGAATGCTATATATTGTACCCACTGGATACCCATTGGGTATAGGATACCCGATGGGTGTGGGTATGGGTGCCAATTTATGCCCATGGGTATTGAAGTCGGTGGGTATAGAAAGTTTCTGTGGGTATGGGTTTGGGCAGAAGAAGGTTGTACCCGCCCATACCCTACCCATTGCCATCCCTATTCGGTTCAAAAAGAAACGAACAAAAAAACTCACCTAGGCAATTCGTTGAACACTTGCGGTGCCGTGGTGGTACACAGGATGGCTGGTGTCGTTTAGACCAAACTGGCGGGCGGCGGCGCGAGCGAATGACCTGTGATAACCCACAAGTATAGGGGATCAATTGTAGCTTTTTCGATAAGTAAGAGTGTCAAACCCAACGAGGAGCTAAAGGTAGAATTTATATTCTCTTCAGGTTCTATCGACCACCAATACAACTCTATGCACACTGAACGTTCGCTTTACCTAGAACAAGAAATAAACTACTTTGCGGGAATAAAACTAGAAGTACTTAGTAGGTGTAATAGGATAGGTTTGCAAGAAAATAAAGAACAAGTAAATAAAAGTTAGGGTCTGTTTAGATAAGGATTAATTAAGTAAGTTGTTTAGTAGAAAGCTTTTTGTAACACAAAGAGAAAGATTTGTCCCTGGGCAATCGATAACTAGACCGGTAATCATTATTGCAATTTTATATGAGGGAGAGGCATGAGCTAACATACTTTCCGTACTTGGATCATATGCACTTATGATTGAAACTCTAGCAAGCATCCGCAACTACTAAAGATCATTAAGCTAAAACCCAACCATAGCATTAAGTAATAAGTCCCCTTTACTCCCATATGCAACAACCCCCTTACTCGGGTGTAATCTTCTGTCACTCTAGCCACCCACTATAAGCGAATCATGAACATATTGTAAAACCCTACAACGGTAATCCCACACACTTCGCGACACAGAGGGCACCATAGGACAACATCAAAATAAAACATACAACTCAAACCAATCACGATCATCAATCAACCTATAGGACAAAAAGAATCTACTCAAAACATCATAGGATGGCAACACATTATTGGATAATAATATGTAGCATTAAGCACCATATTTAGGTAGAGATTACAGCGGGGAGAAGAGGTGTTACACTGCTGCATAGAGGGGGAGAGAGTTGGCAATGATGGCGGGGAAGTTGTTGGTGTAGATCGCCGTCACAATGGTTGCCCCGGCGGCGTTCCGGCGCCACCGGGAGAGAGGGGGAGAGAGCCCCCCTCCTTCTTCTTCTTGCTTGGCCTCCCCCCTAGATGGGAGGAGAGTTTCCCCTCTGGTCCATGGCCGCCATGGCTCCCGGAGGGGAGGAGCCCCTCCGAGATTGGATCTCTCTCTCTGTTTCTCTTCTGTTACACGCTCCTGTTTCTGGCCGAAAACCGTTTCTTTTATAACCGGAGATGCGTAACTCCGATTGGGCTGAAATTTTGAGGGGATTTATATCCAAATATTATCTTTCTTGTGGCGAAATAAGGGCCCCAACCGCCATACAGGGGCGCCATAAACCTGCCCGGTGCCCCCAGGGTAGGGTGGCACGCCCCTCGAGCTTGTGGGCCCCTCGAGCATCGTCTCGCGTTGATTCTTTTTCCCAAAAATCACATATATTCCAAAATAGATCTTCGCAAATTTTTATCACGTTTGGACTTCGTTTGGTATGGATATTCTGTGAAACAAAAAAACATGCAACAAACAGGAACTGGCACTGGGCACTGAATCAATATGTTAGTCCAAGAAATCATATAAAATGTTGCCAAAAGTATGTGGAAATTGTAGAATAATGGCATGAAACAATCAAAAATTATAGATACGACGGAGACGTATCAGCATCCCCAAGCTTAATTCCTGCTCGTCCTCGAGTAGGTAAATGATAAAAAGATAATTTTTGATGTGGAATGCTAGCTAACATAATCTTGATCATATAATTTAATCATGGCATGAATATTAGGATACGTGTGATTCAACGCAATAGTTTATAATTTGATATTAAGACATCAATACTCAGGCATACCAACAAACAATCATGCCTTTCAAAATAAAAATGTTAAAGAAAGTTATCCCTACAAAAATTGCGGAAAGGTGAGAGTGTGTATAATCCATGTACTCACATTAGTCATAAAGAACTCACATACTTATTGCGAAACTTTATTAGCCCTCAAAGCAAAGTACTACTACGCATGCCCCTAGGGGGGAGGTTGGTAGGAGTTAACCATCGCGCGCCCCCGACCGCCACACAAAGGAAGACAATAAAAAATAAATCTTGCTCCAACTTCCTAGCATAACGACAGACCATACGTGCATGCTTCGGGAATCACAAACCTTAACACCAATATTCTTACTAAACCACAATCATTCACTAGTACCTCCCACATATTACCATCTTAATATCGCAAAACTATTGCAAGGAATCAAACATATCATATTCAGTGATCTACAAGTTTTATGTAAGATTTTATGACTAACCATGTGAATGACCAATTCCTGTTGACTCTCTAAATAGATATAAGTGAAGCATGAGAGTTTAATTCTTTCTACAAAAGACTTGCCCACGCTCTAACCAATATAAGTGAAGCAAAAATAGCATTCTACAAATAACGGTTTTCTATATGTAGAGAAACAGGCATCCAGAGTTCAAATGATATAAGTGAAGCAGATGAAGCATTCTATAAAGCCATACTCAAAAGATATAAGTGAAGTGCAAAGAGCATTCTATAAATCAACCAAGGACTATCTCATACCAGCATGGTGCATTATTAAAAAAAAAGGCACACGACGCTCCAAGAATTTACGCATATCATGTGAACAAAACAAAAACCAAGACATACTGATAATTGTCGAAGAAAGATGGGATACCTTCTGGGGCATCCCCAAGCTTAGACGCTTGAGTCTCCTTGAATATTTACTTGGGGTGCCTTGGGCATCCCCAAGCTTGAACCCTTGCCTCTCCTTATTCTTCTCATATCGATACCTCCTCGATCTTCGAACACTTCATCCACACAAAACTTAACCGAACTTTTTATTAGAGGGGTTAGTACATATAACATCAAATCCCATCATGTCCTGCTGTAACATTATTGTATAATTATAATCAAACATTACCCACTGTATGCTATCACAATTCTATGGCTCCCAAGTCAATGGGGCTTAACAAGATTTCAAACATAAGCAAATAAAGAAACTATAACAGCAACCTGTGAAAACAGGACAGTCTATAAAGATGCAGATGGTACATATACTTCTGTAACTCTAAAAATTCTGAAACATTAGGACAAAATAAACAATTTGCATAGAAGTACTGTGTAAAAATTTCTGAATTTTTGCATGTTCCAGTAAAATATAGAAATTCAAACACTACAGCAAAATTTTCTGTTTTTGCACAGCACACACCAAACAAGCAAATGAAACATCCTAAAGGTAAATCTTGGCACATTATTTTTATAATACAATGGATTTGTACAAAGAGATAATTATTTTTGCGAGAAACTTCCATGAAAAAAATTCTACATTGTTTCCATGAGCATGAACACATGTGTTCAAGGTCGACCCTCACTTCTCCAATGCATAACCTTCCAATCGTTTCTCTTTTTGAAAAAAAAATTTAGGTTCCCCTCTATATTTTTTTGTTTTTAAACTTTTTTTAAAAGCACACAACAGAAATAAATGACTCTCTAAAACTTTCGGGTTGTCTCCCAGGCAGCGCTTTCTTTAAAGCCATTAAGCTAGGCATATGGTGCTCACGTAATTGATCCACCCGGATCCCAAGGTATATCAAAGCCAATTTTAATTAACAATGATTTGTAATTTAGTAGTGAGCACAAAACAACATATATCATGCTATAACGGAGTCTAACTCTCTTCCTATGCATCGGCATGTCATAAAAGAACAACTCATGCACATCAATTAAAGGCCAATGCATAGTATAAATAGTTTCTTGCAATTTTATCGTATTGGAAACATAGAGAGGTGGAGATGTAGTTCCTCTCTCATAATAATAGCAATTAGGAGCAGCAAGCACATGCATATTATATTCATCAAAATCATCATGTGTAATAGTAAAACGCAACCCATCAATATAATCCTTAATAAGTGCAAACTTCTCCAATATAGTGTAGTTGGAAGAATTCAAAAAGATAATAGGACTATCATGTGTGGGTGCAATAGCAATAATTTCACGTTTAACATAAGGAACTATAGCAAGTTCATCTTCATAAGTATCATTCATATTGGCATCTTGGCCACAAGCATAGCAAGCATCAATTTCATCAAAAAGCGATATTTCAAATGAATCCAAGGGATCATAGCAATTATCATAGCATTTATCCTTCGGTAAGCACGAAGGGAAATTAAACAATGTATGAGTTGAAGAGTTGCTCGCATTAGAAGGTGGGCACGGCTAGCTAATCCGCTCTTTCTCCTTTTGTTCTTGGCTCTCCTTGTCATCTTTTTCATCTAATGACCTCATAGTTTCAGCAATTTCTTCTTCCATAGATTCCTGCAAAATATTAGTCTCTTCTTGGTCAGCGGAGGTGTCCTCAACATATTGTTTAACATAAGCATTAGAAGCATAGTTTTCATAGCAATATTTAAGTATGGCAAAATTTTCAGATTTGTAAAGAGTAGCATCATACTTTTCAATCAAAGAAGCAATTTCATAGGCACCCTTAAAAGCAACAAATTCTTCAATTTGTTTAATATCATAGTAACTATAAACACCTTTGGCATAAGAAGATAAGATTCCATTATCCTTAAACTCACATTGGTAGGGAAGGTGTTTTTTAGGGTCTTCAGAACAACAAGTAAAATCATGTATTTCGCATAAATTTCCAGCATAGCATTCTAACAATTAATTTGATCCCATAAAAGTTTCCCTTTTTGAGACAAGCGGTGTCGCACAAAACAAGCATGCTCATCTAATGATTTTCCCTCAACTAAGCTAGTTGGGTTTTCAGCACGAGCACAAAGGGATCGAAGATGATCCAAGTAGAAAGCTTCAGTAGTATGAAAGATTTTGGGTGGTTCTTCAACCAATGGGTTAGCAAGTACAACTAATTTTTTTGGTATTTTGCGTTTCCTACCCATAACTAAAGATAGAAAACAAGAACAAAAAATAAAACATACTTAGTGATAGAAAATAAAATCTACTTAGTGATAAATCAAATAAGCACACACGAGAATATTCACCCCACGCTATTGCTCCCCGCCAACGGCGCCAGAAAAAGGTCTTGATAACCCACAAGTATAAAGGATCAATTGTCGCTTTTTCGATAAGTCAGAGTGTCGAACCCAACAAGGAGCTAAAGGTAGAATTTATATTCTCTTCAAGTTCTATCGACCACCGATACAACTTTACGCACACTGAACGTTCGCTTTACCTAGAACAAGAAATAAACTACTTTGCGGGAATAAAGCTAGAAGTACTTAGTAGGTGTAATAGGATAGGTTTGCAAGAAAATAAAGAACAAGTAAATAAAAGTTAGGGGCTGTTTAGATAAGTATTAATTAAGTAAGTTATTTAGTAGAAAGCTTTTTATAACACAAAGAGAAAGATTTGCCCCTAGGCAATCGATAACTAGACCGGTAATCATTATTGCAATTTTATATACAGGGGAGAGAGTTGGCGATGACGGTGGCGAAGTTGTTGGTGTAGATGGTTGCCCCGGCGGCGTTCTAGCGCCACCGGGAGAGAGGGGGAGAGAGCCCCCCTCCTCCTTCTTCTTGCTTGGCCTCCCCCCTGGATGGAAGGAGAGTTTCCCCTCTGATCCATGGCCGCCATGGCTCCCGGAGGGGAGGAGCCCCTCCGAGATTGGATCTCTCTCTCTGTTTCTCTTCTGTTTCACGCTCCTGTTTTTGGTCGAAAACCGTTTCTTTTATATCCGGAGATGCGTAACTCCGATTGGGTTGAAATTTTGAGAGGATTTTTATCCAGATATTATCTTTCTTTTGGCGAAAGAAGGGCCCCAACCGCCTTACAAGGGCGCCACAAGCCTGCCCGGCGCGCCCAGGGTAGGAGGGCGCGCCCCTCGAGCTTGTGGGCCCCTCGAGCATCGTCTCGCGTTGATTCTTTTTCCCAAAAATCACATATATTCCAAAATAAATGTCCGTAAATTTTTATTGCGTTTGGACTTCGTTTGATATGGATATTCTGCGAAACAAAAAAACATGCAACAAACAGGAACTGGCACTGGGCACTGGATCAATATGTTAGTCCAAGAAATCATATAAAATGTTGCCAAAAGTATGTGGAAATTGTAGGATAATGGCATGAAATAATCAAAAATTATAGATACGACGAAGACGTATCAACCTGCAGCGGTGTGCAAGCAAGGTGAGATGCGGCGGCTGACAAAAAAAGAAGATGCTACGAAGCAATCTGACGAATCAACAATGGCGACGGTGGCGGCGTTTCACCTCAATTCCAGCGACGGCGAAGGGGCCGAACGGGCTCGACATCAGGCAGAAGGGCGGCGGGGAGCAAGGGAGGCACCGAGGTAGCGGCAGGGCCGGTGGGCGGTCGCCGAGAGCCGCGCCGGCGAAGATGCAGGGGCGAGGGGCGACGTGAGGGAGAGGTGCGGCTTTTACTCAGCCGCCGAGCGGTGGAGTATATTTAGGGAGAAAGTTGAGGCCGGAGTATAATTTTTACTCCCTTACGGCCGATTGGGGATCAATTAGGTGCGCTTTAGAGGAGTAAAACCGACTTGTTACTCCTCTAACACCGGATAGGGGATCGGTTAGAAATGCCCTTATGTTTTGTATCCGCTTGATGCTACATTGGAGTTAATAAAAGAACCCTTTATCGAAAAATCAACCTAAATAATAACCATCTAAACAGAAAATAAAAACTATCAACCTAAATAATCAAGATGATGACCTGGTAAGTGATTTCCTTAAAACTAGTTTTTATGTTAAGGTAAGCATGAAGATTCTCAAAAAAAAAAAAAAACATGGAGTGATGACAAGAGTAAGGACAATTAGCTACATTTCAAGTGCGTGGGAACTTATAAAAACAAGACTCTTCGTAAGGGGCTCATGAGATGTTAATCAGTACTAGTATCTACTCTATAAGGAACAGTAATATGGCATTACCCGCTCCCTGTAAGAAGCAGATTTTACACGTCTCACAATGCTAGCAACACTCCAACCAAGCACATAGTTGGAGGGCGTTGAGTCATAGGAAACAGAGCTCGAACGTCTTTGCTTTCGGCGTGGACTGCGGCGATTTCTATCGGCAACCTACCAAGATGTTACAGAGTACAAAAACCATGAGTTAGTTTCTGGGGAACATTCTTGGTCAGGGCCAAGGACTGCAAAAGAACAGAAAAAAAGATGAAATGTAGCAGCAGAGGAGGTTCAGTATGCTCACTTCATCTCGTTAACCTCGCGCGCGCGCTCCAGCTGTAGACGTGATTCAGTGCCGGCGAGGTGCCCCACATTGATCCACGGAAAACCAAAGAAAAAACAGACACCCGAAAAAACCAGAGGGAAAACCACGCACGCGCTTTGCTAATGGGCCACAGCCCACGTCAGGGGGCGCCAGAGGCGAGCGTGTGGCATAGGGAGGAGGTAGAAGTAGAAGAACGGATCGGAGATGAGGCGGAGGGGATCCACCTTCCACCTTCCAATCTGAGGAGGGGATTTCTCGATCTTGTTGGCGCAAGCTGGGCAATCATGGGTGCTCTGCTCTGAGGTCGTAATTTTGCATCCCTATTGGCAAATGCATCCTTACCATATCTCCAGGTTTCTCTGGCTTCTCCTCCTCCACGGCCTCCTCCTTTTGTGGCTCCTATTGTTTTCTTTGTAACCAACAAATAGGAAACGTTTAACTTAGCCCTTATAATTGAAAAAAGTTGAATGCTACAGTATATACTAATTATATTTATATCAGGAAACGAAATGGTACTGAATATCTGAAATTACCAATTTTCAGTTTACATTTTCAGATCCTTGGCTGAAGACTCTGTTTTGAACCGAACCTTGCAGGAAGGAGGGAAGGGCTGCATCAGTTTTGTGCTTCGACGCCTTCTCCTAAAATATGTGTAAAATATGCTCCTAGTTGTGCTAAAATTGAGGTGCCTGTTAATTGAAGGGCTGCATCAGTTGCTCAATGTGGTGGAGCAACTGCAAAACTCAAGAAAAGCTCGTCCCGTTTAGGCCTGCTGCTGTTACGCCTAGACACAGCGTTCTGCAATGAGTCGGAGTAAACATCAGCTTGGCCATAACTTGAACTTCAGTTAGTGGTTCTCTGCCATTGCATATTTTCCCTGACAGGTAAACTGTCGACTTACTCTACTGTTATTTCTTTCTTCATGACTGCTTTGTATGCCTTCATCAGGGCAGGCTTACCTGGCATCGCACGAGCACGAAGGCAGGCCAAAATACCTCTGGTACTGAAGCACCCATGCTTATATCTACAGGCACTGCTGCTTTTGCATGCAGCCGCGGCTTTAGTTGCTGAGCACTTCACCATTATCTGGATCACAGGAACCAAATATACCAATATATCAAGCAGTGACATTACAGCCGGTTCAGTTTAGTTGGTTGTTGAAGCATAAAAATCTTGTCATCCCAAATAGCTTATAAGATTCAGAAAAATAGCTTAAATGATCAAGATACAGGCAAGAAAAACTTGCAGAAGGGACACAACAAATTTGACAATGGAACAAGAAAATAGTTTTTGGGTTCGACGCCCATCAGGAAAACCCACTGTCTGTACTCGTAGTCGAATACAAACTATGGAACGAAAAACCTGATGCACCAAACTACCCGATTACAAACACATAATGTAAAAAAAGGTTCTAGCTACAGTGGCTGATCACAGAGTTGGACAAACAAACGTGTAGCTCACATCACTTGCTCTTCTCGCTGCTGCGCAGGAATAGTAGCAGATGAGTAAATCACAAGATGCACTGCAAAGGAATTAAGTAAACAGCGGCTAAGATGTATACCCCTTACAATTTCTCCTCACATTCCTGATTCGTCCTCACATTCCTCCTCCGCCTTTGCCCTTTCCTCGTTAGTTATAATCATCTCTTCATGTCTTCTACTGAGATGGAGCTGACGATTGGGATGCAGGGCGATTGATTTTTGAACGAAAACTTCCAGAGTCTCCACCTCGTCCAGAGTTGCATAATAACAATCAGTTTCGACCCAGAGGTCAGCAAGGCTTGAAAGATGCTCGAAGCCCATGTCAGCACCGTCACTCTTCCTGAACGGAAGATAGAGCCATTGGAGTGCTGGCATAGCACCTGCTGCAAATGTTATACCCGTTGTTCCGGCTTCCCTAATTGTTTAGTGCAGCACCTCTAGCAGCTTGAATCCGTTACTCCTTATAGTCAGGACGCCAGCCGACTGATCCAATACATCTAGCCTGAGATTGGCCAGAGAAGGCATACCCATAAGAATATGGAGACCTGCATCATCAAATTTGTTGTTTCCCTTCTCCAAGTTTTTCTTGCCTGTATCTTGATCATTTAAGCTATTTTTCTGAATCTTATCTGCTGGGACTCTCCTTCGCATCCTGCTTGTTAGGGGTTTCCCGCCCAAAACTGTTGCCTGGATTAGAACTTTACTTGTCTCAAGTAAGACCGCGATCCTCCTAAATGGAAACCCGGGACCCCGGATTAACTGTAAAAATGGTCTCCGTCAAGGTGACCCCCTTTCACCCTACCTCTTCATTATCGTCGCCGACCTGCTACAACGCCTTATCATTCAAGCCTTTTCCCCCAACCAACTTTGCCACCCGATCTACACCGATCGCCCCCCTACTGTGCTCCAATACGCGGACGACACCCTAATCATAGCCCATGCATCTTCCCAAGCCGCGACCACCCTCAGGGAAATCGATCCTGGACAAGTTCGCCCTCGCTACCAGGCTTGCTATCAACTTCCACAAAACTACGTTCGTGCCCTTCAACACGGATGCCCCTACTAGCCAAAACATTCGCCCACACTTTTGGTTGTGGCCTCTCTTCCTTCCCCCAAATGTACCTAGGCCTTCCTCTCTCTCACACGCGTCTGCCGTCCTCAGCTTTTGAACCCATCATCCAGTGCTTCCTGAAATACCTCTCCGGTTGGGCGGCCAAGCTCCTATCCCACGGCGCCAGGCTCACTCTTATTTCTTCTGCTCTCGACGCCCTCGCCACTCACTTCATGTCTGTCTTTAGGCTACCCAAGAAGATTATCCATAGGTTAGATGCTATTCGTAGATCCTTCTTCTGGGCTGCGGAGGAAACTTGCTCCAGGGCAAAATGTCTTATTGCTTGGAAAAACGTATGCAGACCCAAACCTGCTGGTGGTCTCGGCATACAAAACCTGCTTCTCCAAAACAATTGTCTCCTCATGAAATTTGCCTTCAAACTTCTCCAAAAACGAGATCTTTCCTCGGTTAATTGGTTCTTCCAACAGTACTCCCTTGACTTCACGAACAAACCTCACAACCCATCCTACCTTTGGAGAATCGTAAACAACCAAATCCACCACCTCCGCAAAATCTCCTTCGTCCTTACCAACAATGGCAACTCCACCTTCTTCTGGCTCGACACTTGGCTTCTCCCGACACCTCTCGCAGACACTTACCCACACATCTTCTCCCACTCCACCTCACCCTCTGTCCTGGTTTCTCATGTCTTGCAGAATGGTTTGCTCGCTACTATGCGGAACCGCCTAACCAATGTTGCCTCCATAGAGCTTGCGTCTGTTTTGTCCTTGTTGCAGGATGTCATCGCCAACGACGCGACCGACGACAGGTTCCTCACCCACGGCTCACCGTTCTCCTCGAGGTGCGCCTACTCACTGCTCTCCTCCGACCACGAGATCGATCTCAACGCCGGGCACATCTGGAGCTCCCACGCACCTATCAAGGTCAAGATCTTCGGCTGGCTTCTCTGTCAGGATAGGCTGAGCACGATGAAGAACTTACATCGCAAGACCATCTCCCCGACTTCGGTTTGTCCTCGGTGTGACTCCACGCTGGAGGACGCGACTCACCTGGCCATCCTTTGCCCATGCGCGGCATAGGTGTGGTCCCTCTTGGGGTTGCTCACCCCCCACTCCATCGACCACGTTTGGGACACTCCTACGCCGGTTGGCCTCGACATCAACATTTGGCCCACCGTCGCCCTCGCCATTCTCTGGAAGTTGTGGGACTCTAGGAACGCTCGGGTCTTCCGCAACGAGCTACACTCACCCCTAGATACTCTTCGTAACATCATCTCAGACTTTACGCTTTGGGCCTTTCGGTTTAAGGACCCCGTTAGTAGGGAGGCTGCTGTGTCTTGGCGCATGTACCTCTCATCTCGATGTAATCCCTGATGTAACTTGCCCTCCGGGCCTTTGAGTAATATACTCAGGTGGGGACCCTCTCCCCCCCGTTGATTGTTCAAAAAAAAACTATGTCTAATTTGAGGATGTTGGTTAGGAAGGCCATTCCCTTGGGAACCCTCATCACGCGGTACTCTAGTTTAAGATTTTGGAGGTGCGGAAAGGTGCAGCATGGATCCCTGAACATATATTCTCCTATTTCTCCACGAGTATGAAGTGATTGAAGGCTGTCATTGCCCAACCCTTTCAGAGATGACCTCAGTCTTTCTCTATGGAATATAATCCATGATCTAGTCATCGAGATCTTTCTCAATTTTGTTAGATGTCCAAGCTCTTCCACAAATTTCCCAGGGTTGTCAATTTCATAGATTTCTGACACTTCCTCCAGGGCTCGCATGCTCCCAAACATATCTGCAGAAAGCATACAGCCACTGCAAACAAATAGGCACACCAAATTCTGTAGTCGGCCTGTAGTTGATGGCAGTTTTTCAATGCCAGAGTCCCGCAAATCCAGAGTCTCTAAGTTCTGTAGTTTTCCAATATCATCAGGAAGCTCTGTGATTGCTGACTTAATTCGCAAATACCCCAGTTGATAGAAACTTCCTATGTTTCTTGTATGCTTGTTTTCCCAGGACTGATAGTCCCCACATATATCAAGCACACGCAAAGACTGAAAGTCCTCAAGCGGGGGGTATCTGCTTTCTTTCTCCGAACACATTTAGTGAGCGAACATGTAACTTGCTTCTTGTGATGGCTTGGATTGCCCCTTTTTATTCATGCCCACTAGATTGCAGGGAGATTCGATGGATCTTGCTTGGCAAAGAATTGCAATCACCATTTAAAATAGTGACTAAATTCTCTTCATCTGCAGAGATATTATGAGGTCAAGCACCATATCATGTACCTGACAATATTGCTGAAAACCATAACCATCAAGATTAGCATAAACTAGCCGAATCAGGCTTCTATTGACAAGTTCATTAAAATAGCTCTGTGCTTCTTGATATAAATTTCCCCGTATTGTTGCAATAAATCCTTTAGATATCCATTTCAATTTCAGTTCTTCACACGGGATATACCAGTCCTCTGGATATATACACAAGTACAACAAACAAGTCTTCAAGTGGTGTGGAAGATCCCAATAACTAAGTAACAATATATTTCTCATACCTTTTCCTTCATAAGCACTCTCATATGAAAGACCAGTACCAATGGAATCTTGGAGTCTCTCCCATTCATTTGGGTTTTGAGGTTTATTGGCTAGCAAACTCGCAATGGTAATTACAGCCAATGGAAGACCACCACATTTTTTTAGGATCCTAGCTGAAACATCTTCTAGTTGAGGATGGCAGGAGTTGTCGGAGTTGAAAATTCTCTGAAAGAACAATCTTCGAGAATCAACATCATTCAGAGGTTGCATTTGGTAGAGCTGACCAGGAGAGTGGGAACAACATGACTTGGCTAAGTTGGCAATGCGTGTAATAGCAATTATTCTGCTACCATTACAATTGTGAGGAAAAACTGCTTTGACAAATTCTCAGTGTTGTTCTTTCCATACATCATCAATAACAAAGAAGTACCTATATGCAAAGTTGCTATTAAGTTAGCTCATTTACACAAATATGATGATTTTGCACACGGATCATCAAATGCTAGTAACATGTATGGATGAAGAAACTATACCTCTTTCCTGTCAAGATTCGTTGGATCTCACGGATTAGCTGGTCTGTTTTCCACCTCTCTGACTGGTATTTACTAGATGCAGCTTTGTCGATTTGAGACAGGATATCTTTCAAGAGCTTCTCGGGATCAAGGGTGCGTGACACCGTCACATGAGCTTGGCACTGGAAGTCTCCTCCAATCTTGCGATAGGCCTCCATGGCAAGGGTGCACACAATGTCGTATATCACACAATAGTTGAGGGAAAATCCTATTTGTCGCTCTCTGCGACAAATTGTTAACCAGTCCATAAAGCTAGTGAACTCGGCTGACCCAATTAGGGTACGTTGGTTTCCCAGTTTAGGTGTGCTATTTCTGGTTTTACAAAGCTTTTACAAGGTTCTCGTCCCGTTTCCATTTGTCCCTCTTTTCTATTTTTTTCTCATAGGTTTTTTACCTGTTTTTCTTTCTTAGGTTCTTTTCTGTGTTTTTTTATTTCTATTCATTTTCTTTTTTGTTTCTTTTATTTTTCATCTGTCATTTTTTCGGTTTTTCTTTTCTTTTGATAATGTTCCCTAAATTTAAAAGAAGTTCAGGTTTTCTGGAAAATGTTTAAGTTTTTTATGAAAATATTCATAAATTTAAAAAATGTTCACACTATTAATAAATCATTCAGAAATTATAAATAAAATGATAAAAAATTAGAAATGTTCAAATGTGTGTTTTAATATTTGTTAATGTTTTTATGTTAGTAACTAAAAAACCTTACTAAAAATTAGAGTAAAGCAATACCAACCATTAGAAAAAAAACTAAAACAACACAATGCTTCGCTCGACACAGCTAACAATGGCAAAAGCTAAGTGGGGTGAGGCCCATGACAGTGGAGATAAGCTTTGCGCCTACCGAGCGCGTGTAGCTCAAGAAAGGGGTTGGGTGTGCACTGCGCATTTTAGCGACAACTTCTCGCTTAACGCGAAGAATAGGTAGTCCTGAGAGCGCCAGATTCCCCGGCCACTATTTGAACCCATTTGAGGAGAGCTCCTATTTGCCGCTCACTGCGGCTTTGCCGCTCACTGCGGCAAATAGTCAAGCATTTGTATATGCGAGCTCGAGTGGGCCACCCCACGTAACGCGTTTCCCTGCTGCGCGTATTTTTTCTGTTTTGTAACGTGTTATTGTAACGGTACCATAGACCGGGGCACCGAGTAACCTTGTTACTGTATCAGACAATTTTTATTCCTTTTTTAATATGAAATATTTTTGTAAATGTGAGGAAAATTTGAAATTTCTGATCAATTTATGAAAATTCTGTTTTTATTAGAAATTTCGTATATTTTTTGAAATTGGAAAAAAATTTAGAGACCATGAACTTTTCTGATTTTTGAATTATTCTGGAAAAATAATATTTTTAAAAATTCCAAACAATTTTTGAAAACACGAACATTATTTAAATTCCTGAACATTTTGTAACACGGACATTTTTCAAATTTCTAAACAACTTCTGAAAACAGGATTGTTTTAGAATTTTGAACATTATTTTGAAAACAAAAGCATTTTATTGAAATCCCAAACATTTCTGAAAAAAAAAACATTTTTTGAAATATGTATATTTCTAAAACAGTTGGATGCAATATGGGTCACATAGGAAACCCTCCCATTTGCAGGTATTCTGTGTGCTTTACAACCACGCACTCGTCATGAGTGTTGAGACCTAACATTCCAGGAGTAGGGCGACACCTTGGTTAAAGGACACCCGTGGATAAACTGGACTAACACCGCTGACGATCCGAGTGACGACACATACTACTGGGACAACAACGCACACACACATTCCTTGGCCGAAGACTCTGTTTTTAACCGGATCTCGCATGCATGAAGGAGGAATGCTGCCACTGACACAGTAAAATAATGCATAGAGGTTCACTCGGTCACAGGAGAGGGTGGATTCGATTGGTGAAACTTTTGACTCATAGAGGCTGGTTTGGATGACGGTGAAACAAATGCACAACTGAAGAAAAGTTGGTCATACTAATGGGACAGACTACGCACACAGACATCCTACTGTAACTAACACCTACAGAGGTGCATCAACGAGTACTACATGCTTGGCCCAAGACTCTGTTTCTAACCGGACCTCGAGGGAAGGGCCTGCGTCTGCTTCGTGCTTCCACTCCTGCTAGTTTTGTTACAACAGAGGAATGCTGCCAGTTTGCAAGCACTGTTTGTCCCCAAAGCTCCCACTGTGACAGTAATGCCTAGGATTAGGAGTTCGATCGACTGCTCGCAGGCAAGGGTCAAGGGTGGAGTCCTGACTCCTGACTGAAGAAAAGTTGCTCTCGTTTAGCCCCCGGCTGTTATGTTTCCGTCCGTGCCTACACATACACAGAGCGTTCTGCTACGAGCCGGAGTAGACGTTCATGAAATTAAGCTGCTTCTGTGAGTTGATACTGGTAAAAATAAGCTTGGCCATAACAATTTTCAGAAATAAAATTTCCAGTTCATTGATTTGTTTCCAGAGGTAGCCATATATGCTTACCTGGTACTGCGAAAACATCCATCCGCTTCGCCTGAGTCTGATACTGAAGTTTTTGCCTGCAGCAGGCAACTATAGCTTCAGCTGCCGTTGCCTGGGAATTCTCTATTATCTGAATCACCAGAACCGTCTCCCAGAATTCCCAGCTATCTATCAATCAATCAATGTAGCATCCATATACATACCAATATCAAACAGTCAATCAAGTATATAACGAACCGAAGCTGTTGAAGAAGCGGGTGCTCTTGAAAATCAGAGATCTGAACCAGCCATTTCCAGGCATTTACAGCCCGCTCAGTTCAGTTGGTTGCTGAAGCATAAACAACCTTGCCTTTTCCAAATACAGTAGCATATAAGATTCAAATAAATAGCTCAAATGATCCAGATGCAGGCAAGAGAAACTTGCACAAGGGAAACAATGAAAAGTCCGAGAACGGAAGAAGAAAGTAGATAATGGGTTCGACGCGCATCAGGAAAACCCACTGTCTGCACTCGTATTCGAATACAGACCATGGCACGAAAAACCTGATGCACCAGACTACCCTGTTACAAACACACAAATGTAACAAAAGGTTCTTGCTACAACACATGGCAATACATAAATACGGTGGCTGATCACAGGCATGGACAAACAAACATGTAGCTCACATCACTGGGTCTTCTCGCTGCTGCGGAATTAGTAAGAAGAGTAGCAGATCAGTAAATCACAGGATGCAGTGCAAAGGAATGAAGTAACCAGCGGGCCAAGATGTACACCTCTTATAATTTCTCCGGCCTGATCTTCTCGCATATCTCCAGCAATTCCTCCTCCTCCTTTTCCTTCTCCTCGTTATTGTCACCTACTCTCCGACGCCTTTCCACTAGCAATTTCTCCTCATATTCCTCCTTCTTTGGCCTCTCCTCGTTACTGTTATTGAACTCTTCAAATATTCTACTGAGATGGAGCTGAAGGTTGTGACGGTTGGGATGCAAAGAGATTGATTTTTCAACGAAACCTTCTAGAGTCTCCACCTCGTCCAGAGTTGCATTATGACAACTAATTTCGACCTGGAGGTCAGCAAGGCTTGAAAGATGCTCGAAGCCCATGTCAGCACCTTCACTATTCCTGAACGGAACATGACTGGCTCTCCAGCAAAGATGGAGCCATCGGAGTGCTGGCATAGCACCTGCTGCAAATTTTATACCCCTTGTTTTGGATATCTGAAGTGTGTAGTGGAACACCGCTAGCAGCTTGAATCCGTTACTACTTACAGTCAGGACGCCAGCCGAATGACATACACCTAGCTTGAGATTGGCGAGAGAAGGCATACCCATAAGAATATGGAGACCTTCATCATCAAATAGTTTGACTTCTATGTCTAACTTGAGGATGTTGGTCAGGAAGGTCATTCCCTTGGGAACCCTCGTCATGGGGAGCATTAGTTCAAGATTTTGGAGGTGAGGAAAGGTGCAGCAGGGATCGCTGAACAGATATTCTCCTATTTCTCCAAGAGTACAAAGATATTGAAGGCTGTCATGGCCCAACCCCTTCAGAGATGACGTCAGTCTTTCTCCATAGCCTTCAGTCCATGATCCAGTCATCGTAATCTTTCTCAATTTTGTTAGATGTCCAAGCTCTTCCAAAAATTTCTCAGGGTTGTCAATTTTATAGATATCTGCCACTTCCTCCAGGGCTCGCATGCTCCCAAACATATCTGCAGCAAGCACACAGTCACACCGAACAAATAGGCGGACCAAATTCTGTAGTCGGGCTGTAGTTGATGGCAGTTCTCTAATCCGGGTGCCCCGCAAATCAAGAGTCTCTAAGTTCTGTAGCTTTCCAATATCTTCAGGAAGTTTTGTGATTCCTACAGACTCAATTCTCAAATACCTCAGTTGATAGAAACTTCCTATATTTCTTATATGCTTGTTTTCCCATGACCAATAGTCCCCACATATATCAAACACACGCAAAGATTGAAAGTCCACAAGTGGGGGTATCTGCTCTCTTTCTCCGTACACATTTAGTGAGCGAACATGTAACTTGCTTCTTGTGATAGCTTGGATTGCCCCTTTTTGTTCATGCCAACTAGATTGCAGGGAGATTCGATGGATCTTGCTTGGCAAAGAATTGCAAACACCGTTTAAAATAGTGGCAAAATTCTCTTCATCTGACAGAGATATTATGAGGTCAAGCACCATATCATGAACCCGACAGTATTGCTCAAAACCACAATTTTCACCGTCAGCATAAACAAGCTGGATCAGGCTTCTATTGACAAGTTCATTAAAATAGCTCTCTGCTTCTTGATATAAATTTCCCCGTATTGTGGCAATGAATCCTTCAGATATCCATTTCAATTTCAGTTCTTCACACGGGATATACCAGTCCTCGGGATATATACACAAGTACAACAAACAAGTCTTCAAGTGGTGTGGAAGATCCCAATAACTAAGTAACAATATATGTCGCATACCTTTTCCGTCAGCATCACTCTCATATGAAAGACCAGTACCAATGGAATCTTGGAGTCTCTCCCATTCATTTGGGTTTCGAGGTTTATTGGCTAGCAAACTCGCAATGGTAATTATAGCCAATGGCAGACCACCACATTTTTTTAGGATCTTAGCTGAAACCTCTTCTAGTTGAGGAGGGCAGGAGTTCTCCAAGTGAAAAATTCTCTTAAAGAACAATCTTCTGGAATCAGCAACATTCAGATGTGACATTTGATAGAGCTGATCACCAAAGTTCGAACAAGCTGACTTGGCTACCTTGGTAATGCGTGTCGTAACAATTATTCTGCTGCCATTATAATTGTCACGAAAAACTGCTTTGACAAATTCCCAGTGTTGTTCTTTCCATACATCATCAATGACAAAGAAGTACCTATATGCAAAGTTGCTATTAATTAAGTTCATTAACACAAATATGACGATTTTGCACACAGATCATCAAATGCTAGTAACATGTATATGGATGAAGAAACTATACCTCTTTCCTATCAAGATTCGTTGGATCTCACGGATTAACTGGTCTTTTTTCCACCTCTCCGACTGGTATTTACTAGATGCAGCTTCGTCGATTTGAGACAGGATATCTTCCAAGAGCTTCTCGGGATCAATGGTGCGCGACACCGACACCGAAGCTCGACACTGGAATTGCTCTCCAATCTTACGATAGGCCTCCATGGCAAGGGTGGTCTTTCCCAGCCCCCCGCCTCCAACAATGGCCACCACCTTCAGCCCTGCGCTCTTCTCCGTCAACAAAGATATAACCTCATCCCTGCGGCCGTCCATGGCCACCAAGTCCTTGCCCACCGCGTGGAACGCAGCTAGCCGGGGATCTAGCGCCACGGTCGTCGTTGGGACATAGTTATCGAGATTCAGCCGCTGCCGCCGTTCGCTCTCCTCCGTGACGCGGGCCTTGAGCTCCTTAATCTGGGTACCGATACCATGTCGCGTGAACAACGTCTTGAGCTGGCGCGCGGTCCTCTTCACGAACCTGGGCTTGGCTCCGCCGTTGTCGAGGCGGAGCATGAAGCTGTCAATGCACTCTTCCATGTCGTAGCTGAGGTCGCGCATGCTGCCTTTCCAGTCCTTGGCAACCTTGTCAAGCCCCTCCATGTCGGCCAACACATTCACCAGGATCTGCATCCTCCGGAGCTCGCGCTCGAGGAACGCGATGTCCTTGCGCACTCTCTTGAGCATCGTGTACTCGTCACCAAGCAAGGCAGCAAGCTTGATGATGACGGAGCCCAGCGCCCCCGTCCCAGCCCCCACGCCTGCCATCTCACTCTTGCCCCCCTTGAGAAGAGGAAGCCGCTACAGAAGCGCCATGGTTGGTGGTGTTCGATGGAGTAATGGTGGAGAGAAGGGAGAGGTCAAAGCCTCGGTTAGGCAATATCGGAGGAGCGCGGTGTGTTGTCGCTGGCCTGCAACCGAGTCTGCGTGTGAACGGGCGTGGAAATGCGTCCGTCACTGCTAGGAAAATGAGCTCCGTTACTCACATAATTTCTTCCTAGCCCTGCGTAGCAATGCCTCCGTTGTTGCTAGGAAGCTTCGTGGAAGCCCATCGGAGGAGGCTGGCAAGTAGGTCCCATCGGACCATTCATTAGCATCCCATCGGTCTCATAGATTGTCATCTAGCTGATAAACATGCATTAGCGTCCCATACGAGCGCTGCTGGCCGTTTAATCTACTCTACCGCTAGCAAAGTACCAGTCACACTACCATGTCCTCTCCGTCTCTATCTTCACATGCCTCCAAGTCCACACCCATTGGCCCATCTCCTATCCTCCCCTGTGTAGTTTAGAAGATTGGTGTTTGTTTGTGGTATTATTGGTTATATCGAGCTTTTGCCTCCATTGATATAGAGAATTCAAAGAGATAAGCGGGTTGCTTGTTCGAATGAAACAAGAGTGGATTCAGTAAGATAGCTCTCATCTACTATATCACTAAGCTCCCTAGGGGTAAATCTACCGAGAATCAATTGAGGCCGTGGAATTGCTCCCTCATGCCAATTTTGACTAGGTCGTCCGCCCAGTGGGGCCCTATGGTCAGGCAAGGGATTCTCTTTTTTCTTCCAAAATGGTCTCTCCCGTATGGCCATATTGTTAGGGTTCGCACGTGAATGAATCGCGCCGCCGCACCATAGCTCGATCCTCGCGACGTCGCCGCCACATCAGAGCTCGATCCTCGCGTCGCCGCCGCTGCCGCTCCCCGGCTCCCAACGCTCTCCATCCTCGTGACGCCGGCTGCTGTTGCCACCGCTCTCGACCCTCGCTGCACCAGAGCTCGACCTCCACCATCGGCAGGGCTCTACCACTCGCCGTCATCGCCGTTCGCCCCCGCTACAGCCCGCCGCTGCACCACACCCCGTCCCTGCCCACCGTCTGGACAAGCGCCGAACTCCTCCGGTGACGCGCTCCCTGGAAGCGGAGGCCACTCTGGCGTGTTCGGGGCGCAGAGCACGGACGGCGTCGCCGTCTTGGCTACCTTGGTCTTGGTCTGGACGCAAAGCTGAACACGCGGAGTTGATGGAGGCGCTCCTACGTGTCCGCCTAGCGGTGCGCCATGGCTGAAGTACATCTTGCTCCCTTTCGTGCAGTAACAGACTATTTCAGATTCATTCTGTAGCATACCATTTATGTTTCCTCTAAACATCAATTAGCAGCAGCAGAGCCATTGATTCACCGGCCAGCAGAAAAGAAGCACAAGCTGGTTTTGGATAGCCTAGAGTTAAATTTGATTTCCACTTGCAATGTTCATTGCCTCTCGTGTTGGCGTGCTGGTTAGCCTGTTCAATTAGTGTGTTAGATGGAAAGCTAGCGCAGCTGGCTGTTGTTTTGTGAGGATGCGCTGCTTGCATCTGACTTGTTTTCGTGAATACCTATTAGATAATAAGTTTTTGGGCATAGTGTATCAGTTAGACTGTCACTTTTTGTGGTAGAGAGATATCTTTACATGCCAATGCAATGTTCAGATTTCAGAGTGGTTGAAGAACAAGATAGTGTGCTACTGAGAAAAATTGATGAATATAAGCAAAGCCTCTATTTCCCATAGGGATAGAGATTTTTGGTTTTCTTGGGATTTATTTCGGTCGTTTGCATCTGATTTTTCAGACTTGACCGTACATTAGGGAAGGCAATATCAGTTAAGGATATTCCTACCAGAAAACTTATACGGAGAATTAGAGAAGATTATATACTACATATGACTATATTTTGCCTTATATCTTTGCGAAAGCGCTGAATATTTTGGTTCTCATAATCTTGAAAGTTGTAAATGGCGTGCCTTAGTTTTATGTACTATAGATTGTCTCTGTTTGCGAAACATTTGTCTGGTAGACTAGTGTTAATTTGTTATGCAGATGATAGAAGCTTCATTTAGCATGGTCTTCCTACTATGCGCACCTCCAAAATCTAACATCTAAATTTGTCCCTACTGTAACAGTTTACATGTACACTCCAAATTGTATTGTCGATAGGTTAAGCTCTCCGTTCACTTCATATGAAAACCAGTTCCATACATTCGGTTAGTTCCCAGTTGTAAGAAAAGACATGCGGGTCATGTATGCAGGGCCATCCTCCAAAGTTTGCTCTCAGGGAGTTTTATCTTCGGCTGCATTGGTCACTCCACTTTTGTCTTTGCAATCCATAACTAGCAGCACTGATACACATACGTACTGCCACCTGCCACAACAACCACAGCTTCAAGGTATTTACATTGTGCTTTACTGCGATGAAAACTAAGGTAAAAACTTATACATAAGTACTAGTTCTGTTAACCATATTGGTTATGCATGATAATAATCAAATTGTGAATAATTTCTGTACTGCTAATTGGGTCACGGACTCACAGTAGATGAGTAAAATGCAAAGTGATTTCTGTTAGGATCAAAGTAGCCACTCGCGTTTTTCCTTTCATCTCACCCAACAAAAATTAGACCATGGCCTTGCCTCTAGGAAAAAGGCGCACACTGATCATTTCGGCTAAAGCTGGGTGCCCACCTCACATGGGTTGTTACTTGCAGTTACAGGTTGTGTTGGTGCCCTGAGGAATAGATCGCAGTACGCTTTTCTTATCATTGGCCAGTTCACGTTTTTTTATGTTCGTTGTATATGTGTACAGGAACATGGTGCCTATTATAGCTGTTGATAGTGAGTCCAGTACAAAGATGGTGTGATGTTGCTAAAGGGATGAGTTCAAAATATGGACAAGAAAATTGAGTTGGTAAACTATTTTTCTTCAGGTGATATTGATGTAAAGAGGCAAGCTGAAAGCTAGGATTGGTGGCTAATGCAAGAGATGGAGAGAGTAGGCTATTATATTCTTTTTACTTCTGATTGTAAAAGCAACTTTTTATATCTTTTTTTTTTTTTGAAAATTCTTGAGCCAAACAAGGACAAGGACCTTTGATATTGAGCAGTTTCAGTTCTACTCCTCCGTCTCAAAATAAGTGTCACTGATTTAGTACAATTTTGTACTTTGTACTAAATCAGCAACACTTATTTTGAGACGGAGGAAGTACTTGATAATGTGTCCATTTTACAACGATTGCTCAGAAATACTTAATTGGTATCATTAACTTCTATACAAGTCGTGAAATTGATCTTTTTTATAAGTATATGGTAGCAGAACATTGTAAAGTATATTGTCCAACAATGGGGTTGCCGTTTTTCTCTATATAAAAGGGTGTGCTAACTCATAAAGTTTGCTACTTTTTGCACCTTTTTCAATTGTATTCAAATTACAAGGAGTTGTGACTTGCAACTTAGACCTGATAATGCATGTATGCTCTACATTTCTTTCATCACACAATGAATTATGTCTTGAAATCATGGTACACCAATCCTATACTGTAATAAAAGAACATGGTGGATCTTGGGGACATTCAACGGCGCAGCAAAGCACGCGATCCCTTCTAGTACTATATCATATTTCACTATATGTACACATTAATACTTATATGTACACATTATGCACACATAAAACACTATAAGGCAGTAAATCCAAAATGAAATACTAACAAGCATTTGTGTCATATTGTGAACGAAGATAACATCACGAATTTCCTGTTAATATTTAAAAGGTTGAATTATTTTGCTTATCCTATGTTGTCATATGTCAACAATACTGTATCATATACCATATTGCAATAATCAGACTTGTATTCAAAACAAATTTTGTTTGGATGTCAAAATCTCTTACCATAGCATAACCTTCGAATTCGGAAATGGTTTGGTTTTGGTTGGACATTATCCAAGCCACTTTCACTCCTATTAGCTTGGATCAGAGTTGTGTCCATTTGTTTTCCTCTTCGATGGATTCTCTTTGACCTCGTCCGCATCGTCCTCTAATAAGCTCCTTGTTGATGTTCTTGCTGAAGTTGTATCTTATAGGTGGATCACTGTCCTTCTCCTTCTTTCCTTGCCCATGACACTCTTCGTGAGCGGTGGGACGAGCATTGTATATGAAAACATCGCAGAGAGGATTCCTGAGGTTAGCCTGAGCATGTCACCTATGGACAGTGCATGTGTACGACAACTGGGAGTTCGCTTTTCAGTTTTAACAGAGAGGAAGTCAAGAGCACTCAACGGAAGTTTTTGGTCAAATAGAGGGAGTCTGAGGGAATGCAGATATGGGGCAACCGAAAGTGCTATCGCGAGCAAAGCGGCCTGATCAGGCATCAGACAGATGGGCACACAAGTAATTACGATAGTTGATTTCAAGTCTCGTTGCGGTAGAGAAGAAACCCAGGGTCGCTTTAAGTCTACGGATTTGGTCGACTCAACCCTCAGTAGGATGAGAGTTTCACCGACATACTCAATGACGGGCTGGCAAGTCACCAATAAGAGGGAGGTGTAATCAATAGGGGGGTATGATCACCAACGATCAACCTATGAACAAGGTTAGCAACGATTAGGTAGATATAACGCAGGGTCACCATGACACTGTTCATTATTGCGCTCAATACATTCCCAGGAACACCATTAAGGAGCACAACATTGTTGCCACTGCTAAGGAGAGATCAAATCCATGCACATCATACGTTCTGAAGCCATGCGAACGAAGAATCGTGTCCATAGTAGACCAACTGATTGAGTCAAAATCTTTTGTAAGATCCAGCTTCAACACAATCATGGTAGTTTTTCGCAAACGATAGCTCCAAACAAGAAAAAGAAAAAGATGCCCAAACCCAGATCCAACACAATCATTGTTTACTGTTAATTTCATTGTCTTTGGCTCCTTTTGTTTTGTTCCACAGTGATCTTCTCAAGTAGAAAAAGAAAAATATGCCCAGACCCAGATCCCAATAATCTCCAGCTCACATCCTTTGATACAGGCACCACAAAAACTAACCAAACACATATATACACATAATCGCTTTCAGATTGAGAAGAAGCATATATATATGTTCACTTTCAGGTTGAACTGCGCCTGCCCTTGAGAGCTGCACCCCAACTATGCAAACAGTAAACATACAACAAGAGCTTTTAAGTAGCATGAAAACAAGAACAAAATAGGCAAGTGAAATTCTGTAGATTGTCATGCGCCATCTTGTCAGCAAGGTGGTCACATCTGGTGACAACTCCACGCTATCGAAACAGCGGCCACTTTCAACTCTAAAAGCTGATCTGATGACGACTCCTCTGAATCTGGACAAACACGACAGAAGTTTAGACAACAGAGAAGAAACTTGGGTCCAAATTCAAGACTCTTACGGGATAAAAGGAACAAATTATAGGAGCTGAGGTAGCACGTATCACATTGGTAATACTGGTCTCAGCTGAATTTGAAATGTGTGACTGCAAACACTCACTTCAGTGTGCTTACCATTGGAATTTGAAACACACGTTGGAATACCTAGCCAGACAGAGGCCCGTCAACATGAAGAAATAATACACTTTAAGTCATACAAAATTGGAACATAGGCACATGGAAGTACAACAAAATTCAACTGAAAAAGGAAAAGAAACTTTGGTGTATTAGTAGCGAGAAGCCGAGAACCAATACTCGAGGTGCCGTGCCAGTACAAAACTGAGTCACAAAAAGGACAGAAGTACAAATTCACCTCACAGAATTATGCACACAAGCACCTGACACCACCGCAGCACAGTGACGTTTTCAGAATCACTCATAGTTGTTGGGGGGCTCGCCGCCGCCGGCGTGTGAAGCGAGGCAAAGCCCGTGCGGCTCGGCGGCGGCGAGGCTCTCTCCTCCTCCCGCTTGGAGTGGCGCGGCGCGGGACAGCCGCTTCGAAGGAGCGAGGAAGCGCTGATGGCGGGTGCGCGCGGCGAGGCTGCACAGGTGGCTGGGCGGCGCGGCGAGGTGACGGGCGCGCGGGGGGGGGGGGGGGGGGGGGGGGGGGAAGAGTGCTGGAGTGGCGCGGATCTGGCGTGAGGGGGCCCGAACGGCACGGACGGGGCAGCGAAGTGTGGGCGTGCGCGCAGGCTTGGCGCTGCAGCGTTTCGAGCGCGAGGGGCGCAGTGGCTACGGGTGCCGCCCGGATCTGGCGTCGTATGGGTGCCACGGTGGTGCTCCTGGCGGATTTGGTCTGGTGCTCGCCGCGGGTGCGCGGGGGGCGTGGGCGGCGCAGTCGGCATGGCTCAGGGCCTGTGGCGGCACGGGGGAGCTGCGTCAAGGTGCGGGTGTGGACGATCTGGTCTCCGGCAGCCGCGGTGGCGCGCATGGTGCGTGTGGCGCGCGTCTGTTGCTTGGCTGCGGCCGGCAGCCAGGGTGGTTGGCGGTCTCGGGTAGCGCACCTCCATTCCTTGCTGGCATGGTGCTCGCCGGGGCGCGGCGGTCAGTTGCGTCTGGTGGCTTTGCTCTCGGTGGCCGTTCTTGGATCCGCCGGCTGGCTCTTGAGTTTGGTCGTCGGTGGCCTCTGCGAGGTGCGGTTGGCTACGACGGCGACCCCTTCGTTGGCGGGCTGGTGCGGTGGTGGTCGTCGGTGGGCTTGTCAGCACCGATGTGGGATGATGTGCGGCCGAGGTGGTGTGAGAGCTTGGGTGAAGACCTTGTCTCGGCCTTGTGCCGTGACCAGTGATGGCAACGGCTGTGGCCGTCGTGACCTTCTTGGAGGCATCGCTGATTTGCTACCGCACCCCTTCTGCACGGATCCGGCCATCTCGGCCTCTCTAGGGGAAACACTTGATCTTATGATCGGACGATGGCGGCGCCTTGGCGTCGTTTTCCCTCTTGGGGGCTTCGTCTCGGAGCTCGGCATCGGCAAGCGGGACCGGTGGTTGGCGGCGGTTGTGGCGTCCAGGCTTCTGTGGCAATGATGATGGTGGGAGCGATGTCGGCGACGTGGCAATGATTGAGGTAGTCGGCTCTTCTCCGGCGTGTCCATGGGATTGCCTCGGTTTGTTTTGCTGCTGTGAAGTCAAAGCTGCAGTGGCGGGGCCCTGTGGTTTTCGATGACTGGCTGCAGGCGGACCATTCGGCGATCTTTCGTGGCGCCAGCCGTGCCTGGTTTTGTCCTTTGTAGCTCTTCGTCAGAGTCGGAGCTGCGCTGTCTGGTCGCAGGTGTCTGAGTTTGGCGTGGATCTTCTCTCCGCTTCACCCGGCCTCTTCAATGTCGGTTGAGTCTACGATCGCCTACGGCGAAGTCGGAGTCGCTTGCTCAGGGTTTAGGGATGGCGATGATGCCTCTAGGGGAGGAGTGATGACGATGACGCCTGCGTGCTGTCTCGATGAGACACTCTTTGGAGTGGTGTGCACGGGGTATCTTATGTGTGCCGCTCAGCGGTTGTGAGGGTTTTCGCCCAGTTATCCACAATTAACTGGGCAATCTGGTTTTCACTTGGTTTTTCCTAATTAACTGACCAATTCTCTTCTGCTTAATTAATCGATGAGGCAAAACTTTTGCCTCCGTTTCGAAAAAAATAGTTGTTTGTGGGGGGGGGGGGGGGGGGGGGCAACTTGCAAATGTACATCAGCTAGCTCTAACACGGTTGTTCATTGACTGGAACTTTTAGTTTCACTATCACATTCTTAGGCACATCAGCTAGCTCTAACACGGTTGTTGATTGACTGAAACTTTTAGTTTCACTATCACGACTTGCACCTCGGTCGCTCCCGCGGGCGGCCAGGGGCGAAAGCCACCACCGTCAGCGCCACGACCCGCCGCCCCTCCCCCTCGCCACCTCCGGCGGCAGCGAGGCTCTCTCCTCCTCCCGCTTGGACTGGCGCGGCGCGGGCCGGCCGCTTCGAAGGAGCTCGGCGCCTTGGCGTCCGGGGCGGCGCAGCGAGGAAGCGCTGATGGTGGGCGCGCGCGGCTAGGCTGCACAGGTGGTTGGGCAGCGCGGCGAGGTGACCAGGCGGCGTCGCGCGCGCGCGGTGGGGAGGGCAGGAGTGGCGCGGATCTGGCATGAGGGGGCCCGCACGGCAGCATCCGTGCGGCGAGGCTGCGCGGGCAGAGGGTCCCGACGGCTGCAGGGGGCAGCGAGGCATGGGTGCGCACACAAGCTTGGCGCGACAGCGTTTCGTCCGCGAGGGGCGCAGTGGCTGCGGGTGCCGCCCGGATCTGGCGTCGTATGGGTGCCACGGTGGTGCTCCTGGTGGATCTAATCTGGTGCTCACCGCGGGCACGCGGGGGGCGTGGGCGGCACAGTCGGCGCGGCTCAGGGCCTATGGCGGCACGGGGGAGGTGCTTCAAGGTGCGGGTGTGGCCGATCTAATTTCCGTCGGCCGCGGTGGCACGCATGGTGTGCGTGGCGCACGTCTGTTGATTGGCTACGGCCGACAGCCATGGTGGTTGGCGGTCTTGTAGGAGATATGCCCTAGAGGCAATAATAAATGTTATTATTTATCTCCATGTTTGTAGTTATGTTTATGTTCCATGCTATAACTGCTATGGTTCTCGAGTCTGCAATAACCACGAGGCTCGGAGGAAGACTCATATGCACGTGTGGAATAATAAACGGTAAAAACTATTCCTAGTCTGGCCTCTGAGACTAGCTCAAGTGTTGCATGATGGTTCTGTTTTCCTGATCATGGGCATGACTATGCCGGCAACTTTGAGGGCACAATGTTAGGAGAACACTTGTGTTGAATCGACCCGATTGATGTTATGCTATGAGATTCATTCGTCACAAGTTAATGGTTAATAACACAGAGAAGTTAACGTTTGCATAATTCCTTAGACCATGAGAGTGTCGAGTTTCTTCATGCTTGCTTCATGAACTTTGGGGTTTGTTAAACGTCATCCGTAAATGGGTGGCTATTACGGCGGCTTACGGGTTCATGGAAAAGTATGTCAAGTAACTTGATAGCTCAAGATTGGGATTTGCTCCCCCGACGATGGAGAGATATCTCTGGGCCCTCTCGGTGTTACGGTATCCATCATCGTTTGGCCAGACACAATGTGATTTGATCACAGGGATGCCGGAACACGGAAACGAGAAAAGAGAACAATACCGGTAACGAGGTAACTAGCATTGTGGACAAGTGTTGATCCACGGGGATGCCGATGATTCTCACCTCGGGTATTTGTAACATATCGCGAAGCAACAGGAATAGCACACGGCAACTGGAGGTTCACTCGAATATTCATTCGTGTGGGTATAGGGGTCAATATGGGTGTCCACGGCTCCGATGTTGATCATTGATCGGAGAGAGTTTCGGTCATGTCTATACTTCACCGAACCTATAGGGTCACACGCTTAAGGGTCATCTATCTGCTGAATACTAGACAGGGAGTCTGAGAGAAAGTCACCGGAAAAGTTTCGGAGACAGCGGAAAAGTTCCGGAGAGAGAGCACCGGAATAGTTTCGGTAAAACTGAAAAGTTGTTTCAGGGTATACCATTAAGTCAAAATGGTTTCGGCACACGCCTGGAAATTCTTGGAGGGTGCCAGAATTGGTCTGGGAACTTTTGGGATTTTTCGGAGAAAAAAACCGGAAATGTTCCAGAGCTGCCGGAACCGCTTTGTTTGCTTTTCGCAGATGAAAATCACTAATCCGGAATTGTTTCGGAATGCGTCCAAAATCATTTGTGTGGGTACTGGAATTATTCTAAGACCCACAGAAATATTTTCGGATTAAACGGTCGCGGAAAAATGTTTCCGTGAATAGTGAAAGTGCTTTTTGGGTGTCTTCTTGGAGAAGCTACCTTGAGGGCCTTTTGGTATTTTTCCCCTTAGCTTCTTGGAGAAGCTACCCTTGGGATTGGCCTATAAATAGGGGTGGAGGGGGCTGCCTAAAGACACACTCTTTCTCAACATACACAAGCCATGCATGATCTGGCCTTCTTCTCTCCCTCCCCGCGAAATAGTTTCGTAGAGCCGAAAGGCTGTCTGGGTTCCGGTGGGAACTAGTTCTGAACGGCGAAGCCCTGCCAGATAGATGACACCGTATGTGTGCAACCCCGTAGAGAGGTCGTAGGTTCGATCTTTTTGCCCGAGGGGCTGTCCGAGTTACTGTCCGAGTTTTGGGGGTCCTCCCGGAGGGCTGTCCGAGTGACCCGCCCGAAGGGCTGTCCGAGAGGCCTCCCGGAGGGCTGTCCGAGGATCCGTCCGGTGGGACTATCCGAAAGACTGTCCAGAGGCCTCCCGGAGGGCTGTCCGAGGATCCGTCCGGTGGGACTATCCGAAAGACTGTCTAGAGGCCTCCCGGAGGGCTGTCCGAGGATCCGTCCGGTGGGACTATCCGAGGGACTGTCCCGAGGCCTCCCGAAGGGCTGCCCGGAGATCCGTCCGGTGAGCTGACGAGGGAGTACATCCTCGCGGTTGGGAGGTTGTAAAATCCTAGCTGCGGGGATCTGCACCGCCGATCGTCATCGACTCTACTTCCGCTGCGCTACGAGTCGGTAACGAAAAGATCAAACCTTGTATGCAGTCTCCATTGTGGTCCTGGGCTGGTGCGTAGGTCGGAAAATTTTTGTTTTCTGCTGCGTTCCCCTACAGTGGCATCATGAGCCGTGCTATGCGTAGATGTAGGTTACGATCTAGAATACATAGAGATGTATGGGTGTTGCACAATATAATTTGTAGTAGATGAGTTCTACTGCTGATAATTATTTGTGCGGGTAGCAGATGAAATCTGTTACCCGATGTTCTTGTTGCTTCCCTAGAATTTGCATATTTCTGATCTTGATAACAGCATGGTGGAGTTTCAAAGTTCTGGCAATCCGCGTTCCTGATTGATCAACGAAGTGCTAACAGTTCTTTGAATTCCACCATAGTTAAAAAGAAAGATGAAATTTCGCAGACGAAAGGGCAATGCAGATATGATCTGCACGGGGGTCATGCGTATGACGAAGTTTAGTATGGGGCTCGAGATTTTATTATCTCGTGTTTCATACACCCCGCAATGTTAATCTAGCGACTTGAATAATCATACTTGATGATAAAACGTTGGTAGCTGCGGTTTGTTAGAAACCTTAGAAGCCACGTAAAATGAAATTTTGCATAAACCGATTAGAGGCGTCTAACTTGGTTTTGCAGGATGGTTTGCATGTGCATGTGATGTGGTATAGCAGTGCTCATATTAATTTGATTATGTATGAGATGACTATATAATGTAAAATTAACATGACCTGCGTGTCATGATTCGGCATGATGGCTGGAGCCATATGATTGTCACTTTAATGACCTACGTGTCAACCTTAAGTATTGCACTTATTTTATTAGCTATAGAGATAGCAATATTATCTGGTGCATCGACAAGGGGGTGGCAAACTTCGCGAAGGTGAACACCGACGCGAATGCCGAAGACGAAGAAATACAAGACTTCTCCATCAGAAAGGGCTATACCATATCATGCTATTATGAACTGCCTGAGATGTTTATCCCTTTGATGCACCCTTCTTGATTGCGCGGTAGTCGCTTTTATTAGGGTGATCTCTCACAAAAATATCAAGTAGTTAGTGTTCTCCCAAGTGTAGCACCGTCATGGCACCTATCTCTTCGGGGTATCACATGGTTGCATGGGTACGAACGATTAGAGAAGTGTGAGGCGGGTGAGTTGAGACCTCGCAGAGAGATCACTTGGTTGTCTTGACATTCAGGCATGAAAGTCATGAGCTTGGAACACATGCATCGAAAGATGAACAAGAGTCACATAGAGATGTGATTGGCAAGTTGGCCTACCGATTGCAATTCTCGTCACTTGAGATGGATGCATCCTTGGCGTTGAATTGTAATATGGGTCTTGAATCACTCACAATCAATTATGAGAGATATTGATTTGAGTGGGAGCGCACTTTAGAATTAATTCTTTTAATTCATAGTGCAATTAATTATGGACTTTGTCTAAAAGTAAAATTTGCATAATAGTTGTAGAATAATGGCTAGCGTTTCCACCTTTCCTATTAAAATTGAATAAAGTTGTTAAATATCTGGTTAAAATTTTACGGTTGGTAACGTAATGTGAGGATTGTCCTCAAGAGTGCCGAGAAGGATTTTGTCCTATCGCATGCTTTCGGTATCCTCCCGCTAAATGCTATGGATGATGTGACTCTCGTCCTTCGATCCAAAAGCTAGAATTCCGTTACGGTCAAGTGCAATATGTTTGCTTCCATGAAACCCGAACTTCAAAAGTTTGGGATAGCTATGTGATATTCATGGAACTGAAAATCATTTTTCAGACACAAACAAAGGCTAAAAGATATGTGATATCCAAAGTAATGTTTGTTCGCAAAGTATTAGTAAAGTGTTTACTGGGCATTTGACTGTTAGGAGAGGGATCCAGAAGAACGCCTGTCATGTGATGATAGTGAATAATACAACCGCTTAAAGAGAAAGGGAATGTCCGAAGGGTGTTAGTGAGACTTTCACACCTTGGAAGTTCGGGGCTAACGCCACTCTTAAAGTTGGATACTTCTTCTGATAGTAGGAGAAATACTGAAAGTTAAACTATTAGAAGTATAAAGGCAAAAAGAGAGAAGACTGGAATATCCAGCTCATGTATGAAAGTCATACAAGTTATTGATGTATGGAAGGCTGGTCAAAGAAATAATTCTTGGGAATTATGATTAAACATGTTAATCACTGATTCTTGGGTATTGTGAGTTTATCACAGAGATACCCGCTCGATTGCACTCTGTTACGACTCGATGCAAGAACTACTTTGGCCTGAAAGACTAGCCATGAATGAGGTTTAAATACATGTTGGGAACTTAGTAAAAGTTACTATACCTTCCATCGGTGTATTACCTATGTATTTATTTTCATAATTCATTATAGAGTTTTACACACTCTAGCCCATTGCATAAGGTATCTTGCAAGAAGGTTGTTCATAAGAGAACTTTTGATGTTCGGTGTTATGAATAACATAAGGGCCATACTTTCATTATGAATGAGATGTATGTTATGAATATTGATAATAATAATACTTTACCTCTGTATTTACTTTCATAAATCATTTTAGAGTTTTATACACTCTAGCCCATTTGCATAATGTTTGTTGCAAGGGTGTTGTTCATAAAAGAACAATTGTTGTTCAGGATTATGAATAACATAAGGGCCATACTTCCATCATCGATGGAACGTATGTTATGAATATTGATGGTAATATGATACATCCATAACACTGACGCTAAATATCGCAAGACTAAGAGAATACCACACATGTGTGGCACTGCATTTGGTCACATTGGAGAAACCCGCATGGAGAAATTCCATAATGATGGATTTTGAAGTCGTTTGATTACGAATCATCTGACACTTGCAACTTTCCTCCGAAAAGTGAAGTGACTGAAATACCGTTCACAGGCCATAAGGAACGAGCAATGAACTTATTGGTGATCATACATTTTGATGTATGTAGTCCGATAAATGTTGTTGAAAACAGTGGATTTGTCTATCTTCAAAAATGACTCAAGTAGATATATGGATATTTGCTTGATGAGACGTAAGTCTGGATCTTTTGAAATCATTCGAAAGGTTTTCAACATGAAGTAGAAATTATTGTAACAAGAAAGATTATGTTTCTGCAAACTAGATTGCAGAAAGGAATATTTGAGTTACAAGTTTAGCGAATGTCTGATGAGTTGTGAAAAGTGTTTCATAACTTACACCTCACGGAACACCACTGTGAGTGGGATGTCCGTGAAGATGTATTCAAACCATTTATGACATGGTAAGATCAAAGATGACATAAATTAATTTGCCATTATCCCTTTTAAAAGTAATGCTTTAGAGACTGCGGCTTTTATACTGAAAAGAGCACCATCAGGTCTGTTGAAATGACACCATGGTATGGTACGCCCAACCATGTTACATCTTTTATTAAACATTTGGAATATGGGGCTTGTGTAAAAGGTTACAAACCTATTCCAAATCAGACAAGAGCTACTTTGTAAGTTATCCGAAGATGTTGGGTATTCCCCCACCACAATACCGAGGCAACAGGTTTTGCCACAAAACGGTATGCTTTTAAAGAGAATGGTTTTTGCAAAAAGGTGAGTGGGAGGACAGTGCAACTCGACGAGATAACAGTATCTTCGTCATCAGATCAAAGGAAAGGAACCTTGGAAGTGATTTCAGAGTTTCCTACTGCGACTGATACGGAAGCCTCTACATGAGATGTAGGGACTTCGATCGAACTTGCAGCTGAATGACGTAGGCAAAACTCGTGCAAACCTCTCAGGTGAGCAAACGAGATATTGTTGTTAGACAACAGTATACCTACGATACACAAGGAAGCGTTGATGGGCCCTGACTCCGGAATTGGCTAAATTCCAATACAATCTGAGATAGTTTCCATATAAGTGATTCAAGATTAAAATCTTGATACACCTTTCGGAAGACTTAGAGTCTAACGAATATTTATGGAACTGTAAACTGATGTGGATAAAATGTTTTATCCATAAAGCTCGACTTGTTGCAATAACAAGTTCAAGGAGTTGACTACGATGAGATTGTCTCACCGTGGCGATGCTAAAAGTCGGTTCGGGTTGAACTAGCAATTAATACATATTTCAAAATGAGATATGAAACATGGATGCCAAAAGGATTTCCATCTGATGGAAATACAACCTAGGACTTGTATGTGATACAGTCCAAAGTATTTTGTCGATCCAGAGGATGCTAGTAAATATGCAAACTTCAGAGTTCCAGCGATGGACAGAAGAGAGCAAAAGGGAGTTGGAATCTTCAATTTTGATGAAACAGTCAAAGGAGTTTGATTTCATCAATGGATAACGAAGATGCTTGTGGTTTCAAGAAAGTAAGTGGGAGCATAATAATATTTCTGAAAACCTTGTGTGCTTGACACATTGTTGATTGGAAATATAAATTTCTTGACACAAATTAGGACTTCATTGAAAATAGTTTTTCCGATGAAGTGCTTGGGCTAAGTAGCATTGATATTACGCATATTTATCTTTAGAGATACAATTGCCTAATAGGCTATGCCAAAAATATATATTGACAAGATGCTAAAACAGTTTAGCATAAGAACGCCAAGGAGTGATTCTTGCCGAAGTCACATGGAAAGAGTTTTGCAAGACTCGGTGTCCCAAAACACTGATGAGCAAAATACATGATGGAGATTCCACACACTTTCGTGTTTGGATTAATCATGTATTCCATGATATGTAAGACAACCAGATATGTCCGATACTCCCAAGGTGTTGCGAGTATAGATACCAAAGTGATCAAAAGTACTGATCATGGACAACAGTGAAAAAGGGTCATTGAGTACTAAAGTAGCACTGATGACATGTTTTCTCGCAAGCGGAGATCATGAAGAGTTCGTTGTAAAAGGTTACATTGATACATTCTTCATCATTTCTCCATGCAATTTTCGATTTAAAGTTAAGGGTTTTGTGTAACACACAATATGGTGGCACAGTAGTTGGAAATTGTTCCAAACAAGTTACTGTGGCAAATTCTATAACAGAGGCTAAGTATGTTGCCGCTTTCGAAGCGACAAAGAAGATGTTGAATCGTACAGTTCGTTCATGAACTTAGTGTGGTTCCAAGAAGGCTTTGGTCAATGGGACACTATTGCAGATAGTTGCTCCATAGCTCAGTCTAAGGAATCCAGGTTCGACCAGTGATTCACATACATACAAAGCCAAGTTCACACAAAATTTGAATTTTGTGAAAGCGTGAAAACAGGAGGATATGCAAAGATACACACGGAGCTAAAGTTGTCAGATCCGTTGGACATCAGGCTATACCACAAGCGAAGCATTTTTTTACACCGGTATGCCATAGGTGTAAAGTGCATTAGCATTGACTAGATTATTGACTCTAGTGCAAGTGGGAGTCCGTAGGACATCAGGCTATACCACAAGCGAAGCATTTTTTTACACCGGTATGCCATAGGTGTAAAGTGCATTAGCATTGACTAGATATGCCCTAGAGGCAATAATAAATGTTATTATTTATCTCCATGTTTGTAGTTATGTTTATGTTCCATGCTATAACTGCTATGGTTCTCGAGTCTGCAATAACCACGAGGCTCGGAGGAAGACTCATATGCACGTGTGGAATAATAAACGGTAAAAAGTATTCCTAGTCTGGCCTCTAAGACTAGCTCAAGTGTTGCATGATGGTTCTGTTTTCCTGATTATGGGCATGACTATGCCGGCAACTTTGAGGGCACAATGTTAGGAGAACACTTGTGTTGAATCGATCCGATTGATGTTATGCTATGAGATTCATTCGTCACAAGTTAATGGTTAATAACACAGAGAAGTTAACGTTTGCATAATTCCTTAGACCATGAGAGTGTCGAGTTTCTTCATGCTTGCTTCATGAACTTTGGGGTTTGTTAAACGTCATCCGTAAATGGGTGGCTATTACGGCGGCTTACGGGTTCATGGAAAAGTATGTCAAGTAACTTGATAGCTCAAGATTGGGATTTGCTACTCCGACGATGGAGAGATATCTCTGGGCCCTCTCGGTGTTACGGTATCCATCATCGTTTGGCCAGACACAATGTGATTTGATCACAGGGATGCCGGAACACGGAAACGAGAAAAGAGAACAATACCGGTAACGAGGTAACTGGCATTGTGGACAAGTGTTGATCCACGGGGATGCCGATGATTCTCACCTCGGGTATTTGTAACATATCGCGAAGCCACAGGAATAGCACACGGGAACTGGAGATTCACTCAAATATTCATTCGTGTGGGTATAGGGGTCAATATGGGTGTCCACGGCTCCGACGTTGATCATTGATCGGAAAGAGTTTCGGTCATGTCTATACTTCACCGAACCTATAGGGTCACACGCTTAAGGGTCATCTATCTGCTGAATACTAGACAGGGAGTCTGAGAGAAAGTCACCGAAAAAGTTTCGGAGACAGCGGAAAAGTTCCGGAGAGAGAGCACCGGAATAGTTTCGGTAAAACTGAAAAGTTGTTTCAGGGTATACCATTAAGTCAAAATGGTTTCGGCACACGCCTGGAAATTCTTGGAGGGTGCCAGAATTGGTCTGGGAACTTTTGGGATTTTTCGGAGAAAAAAACCGGAAATGTTCCGGAGCTGCCGGAACCGCTTTGTTTGCTTTTCGCAGATGAAAATCACTAATCCGGAATTGTTTCGGAATGTGTCCAAAATCATTTGTGTGGGTACTGGAATTATTCTAAGACCCACAAAAATATTTTCGGATTAAACGGTCGCGGAAAAATGTTTCCGTGAATAGTGAAAGTGCTTTTTGGGTGTCTTCTTGGAGAAGCTACCTTGAGGGCCTTTTGGTATTTTTCCCCTTAGCTTCTTGGAGAAGCTACCCTTGGGCTTGGCCTATAAATAGGGGTGGAGGGGGCTGCCTAAAGACACACTCTTTCTCAACATGCACAAGCCATGCATGATCTGGCCTTCTTCTCTCCCTCCCCGCGAAATAGTTTCGTAGAGCCGAAAGGCTGTCTGGGTTCCGGTGGGAACTAGTTCTGAACGGCGAAGCCCTGCCGGATAGATGACACCGTATGTGTGCAACCCTATAGAGAGGTCGTAGGTTCGATCTTTTTGCCCGAGGGGCTGTTCGAGGGTCCTCCCGAAGGGCTGTCCGAGTTACTATCCGAGTTTCGGGGGTCCTCCCGGAGGGCTGTCCGAGTGACCCACCCGAAGGGCTGTCCGAGAGACCTCCCGGAGGGCTGTCCGAGGATCCGTCCGGTGGGACTATCCGAAAGACTGTCCAGAGGCATCCCGGAGGGCTGTCCGAGGATCCGTCCGGTGGGACTATCCGAAAGACTGTCCAGAGGCCTCCCGGAGGGCTGTCCGAGGATCCTTCCGGTGGGACTATCCGAGGGACTGTCCCGAGGCCTCCCGAAGGGCAGCCCGGAGATCCGTCCGGTGAGCTGACGAGGGAGTACATCCTCGTGGTTGGGAGGTTGTAAAATCCTAGCTGCGGGGATCTGCACCGCCGATCGTCATCGACTCTACTTCCGCTGCGCTACGAGTCGGTAACGAAAAGATCAAACCTTGTATGCAGTCTCCATAGTGGTCCTGGGCTGGTGCGTAGGTCGAATGCTTTTTGTTTTCTGCTGCGTTCCCCTACAGGTCTCGGGTAGCGCACCTCCATTCCTTGCCGGCATGGTGCTCGGCAGGGCGCGGCGGTCAGTTGCATCCGGTGGCTTTGATCTCGATGGCCATTCTTGGATCTGCCGGCTGGCTCTTGAGTTTGGTTGTCGGTGGCCTCTGCGAGGTGCGGTTGGCTACGGCGGCGACCCCTTCGTCGGCGGGCTGGTGCGGTGGTGGTCGTTGGTGGGCTTGTCGGCACCGCTGCGGGATGATGTGCGGCCGAGGTGGTGTGAGAGCTTGGGTGAAGACCCTGTCTCGGCCTTGTGCCGTGACCAGCGATGGCGGTGGTTGTGGCCGTCGTGACCTTCTTGGAGGCATCGCTGATTTGGTGCCGCATCCCTTCTGCATGGATCCGGCCATCTCGGCCTCTCCAGGGGAAACCCTTGATCTTATGATCGGACGATGGCGGCGCCTTGGCGTCGTTTTCCCTCTTGGGGGCTTCGTCTCGGAGCTCGGCATCAGCAAGCAGGACCAGTGGTTGGCGGCGGTTGTGGCGTCCAGGCTTCTGTGGCAACGCTGATGGTGGGAGCGATGTCGGCGACGTGGCAATGGTTGAGGTAGTCGGCTCTTCTCCGATGTGTCCGCGGGATTGCCTCGGTTTGTTTTGCTGCTGTGAAGTCGAAGCTGCAGCGGCGGGGCCCTGTGGTATACGATGACTGGCCGCAGGCGGACCGTGCGGCGATCTTTCGTGGCGCCAGCCGTGTCTGGTTTTGTCCTTCGTAGCTCTTCGTCAGAGTCGGAGCTGCGCTTTCTGGTCGCAGGTGGCTGAGTTTGGCGCGGATCTTCTCTCCGCTTCACCCAGCCTCTTCAATGTCGGTTGAGTCCACGATCACCTATGGCGAAGTCGGAGTCGCTTGCTCAGGGTTTAGGGATGGCGATGACGCCTCTAGGGAAGGAGTGATGACGATGACGCCTGTGTGCTGTCTCGACGAGACCCTCTTTGGAGTGGTGTGCGTGGGGTATCTTATGTGTGCCGCTCAGCGGCTGTGAGGGTTTTCGCCTGGTTATCCATAATTAACTGGGCAATCTGGATTCGCTCGGTTTTCCCTAATTAACTGAGCAATTCTCTTCTGCTTAATTAATTGATGAGGCAAAACGGAGGCAAAACTTTTGCCTCCGTTTCAAAAAAAAACTATCACATTCTTAGGCACAGAGATGCCACATCGAGGTTAAAGTAACCGAAGGTAGAAGTAGCATGAAAACAAGAACAACATACACATGACGACAGCCAAGTGAGAATTCTGTAGATTGTTACATGCCAACTTGTCAGCAAAGGTGATCACATCTGCAAGAACTCCACGCTATCGAAACCACAGTTGCTTTGAACTCAGAAAGCTGATCTGATAACGTCTCCACTGAACACTACTAGGGATAAGCCTAGCAGTGGCATGGAGTAAAGGCCTAGTAGGCGCTACTGCTAGCGTGCTGCAGCTAACTGGTAGTAGTAGCGCGGGCCTGGCCCCGCGCTACAACTAGTTATGTTAGCAGCAGCGTGGGGTAGGCCCAGCGCTACTACTAACTATTTGTAGCGCTGGGTAGTACCCCGCGCCACTACTATATCTGCGTATTTTATTTCTGCATATTTATACTGTATTTATACACCCTTATATAAATTTTTATACAATAGCAATGATATAACAACTTATCATCATCGTAGTGATATAACAACTCATCATCATTGTAGTGATATAACAATGTCTCACCATAATGATCATCATAAGTTAACCATTACTAGCTAATTGTTATCATCCTAGGTAAATAACTTCCAAGCACATGACAAGTACTAGGACCTACTCCTCTCTCTTATGTAAAATAGAATAAAATAGAAAAACCCCTCCATCTCCATTATGGAGTAGAGAGATCCACTGGTCTCCAATTTGTGGCCTGCGCTCATTCACTATTTTTCTCCATCCTTTGATTTTGAGGCATCCATTTGTTTGACGTTCAATCGAGTATGCATATTTAAAACTGGTCGTCCATGGCTGTACGCTAACAATTGTCATCTCACCTTCGACATACATCAGCGGAGGCACAACATCATTCGGGAGTTTCTGTTGAAGAACATAATAGTAACATAGTTAGCAATGTAGTTTACTTAAGAAGAATGTATGAAAAAGATGGACCAGTGACACAATAGTAAAAAATCTTACCATGATATTTGCACGAATGCATCGCTCAACTCATGGACTAGTGGCAAGTATCCACTATAAGTTTGGCCAGCTCCATAAATGATCTTAAAAGTCAGAACATCATTAACAAAGGAGACAAGAGAATTCTTCTCCTCCCAAGTTAGTTCTGAGCCATAACTGTAGTAGGTCTTGTCTACTATCTTCCGTGTATCTCTTGAAGAAATGAAATAAGCTGTCAATTATAAATAAACAAGTTTAGTAGGGATGAATAACAACTATTTTTAATTAAGCAATATAGATTATTTAACAAATTTGTTTAACAAACTCACATGGAGGTAGAATTGGAATCATGTCCAGATCCACCCAAATGTCTTTATCATGTTGAGGATCATCTTGAGGAATGCCAATGTCGAAGGTTATTTTCATACCCTCCTCAAATCCGTAGGCCTTGCATAATCCTTTCCAATTTGAACAACCAAAATGTGTGTGACCTACTTCATTTAAGATCTTAACCTCAAAAATGAAACCATGTTTCGTCTTAAGGTGAGCTTTCTTCGTATCCACCTTTTTCATCTCTTCGAAAGAGAGCTTCTCTAGGACATAAGGTCTTGCATAGCAGGGGATGCACTAGTCGAATTATAAAAAACAGAAATTACACGTTAAAGCAAAAAATCTTAAGCCATGCTTAATTAAGAAATACATGCCGCTGAAGTTACATACCGTAAAATATTCGAAGCCCTCCTTAAGCGTGAGGGAGAAGCACCTATCATTTTCCAAGTGAGGCCTGTCGCACATACCCCCGTCCTCGGTACAGTCATCGCACTCGGGGATCCTATCGTCGTCATCCATTTGCTGTGTTCATAATTGAAAGATTATAAATCGACGGCAAATACCAGGAACTCAACACACGGATCACTATTCAGCACGAGTTGGCTTTCGGTCTGTCGAGTCTCCCTTGAAAAACTCTCATCTCTGGTGGTGTATATGGTGGGCACTCCCTCTCTGATATTTTAACAGTCGGTGATGGTCGCTCCTCCCTTCTTTCCCGAGTGCATTACCAAAAGGTCTAGCACACGGGGAAGAAGGAGAAGCGACCCCCATGACAACAGTCGGGATCCTCCCCTCAGGAACATCGATCTACACTAGTATTAATAATGTTGGTGTATATGGTGGATACTCCCTCACTGATATTTCGACCGTCAGTGATGGTCGCTACTCCTCCTTCCCCTACTGCATTACGAAGGTCTAGCACAAGGAGAAGAAGGAGAAGCGACCCCCACGACGACAGTCGGAATTCTTCCTTCAAGAACAGACTAAAAATCACACAAGGAGCCCCAACAGACTGAAAGTCAACCCTAAGCATCAATCAATTAACATTACATATATCGAGTAATGACATAAAAAAATGGCCTATGTTTTGCCAGAATGTCATTTAATTCCTGTTCCGGCAAATCCCGGACACTCGATATGTCCTACTTTCTAGCACAAGTCATGCCCAAATTCACAAAAAAAATTGGCATGACCTTTGCTAAAAATAGGACATATCGAGGGCCTGAAATTTGCCAGAACGGAAATTAATAGACATTCCGGCAAAACATAGGCCACTCGGAGGGAACACCTGCAAGACGCCCGCTTAAATTAATATAAGGTACAAACCCTACCACTCTTGACAGAAAGTTTTAGTGACATGAAACAAAGAGCGGAGGAGGAGGAGGAGGTGGACTTTTAGCTCACCTACTTGGCTGTACAGGAAGTAGTCGAACAGCGGAGTGATGACCGGGGACCAACAGCTCCGACGACGATCACTTCAGGGAGGCGAGACACCAGAAAGACTGCATATTCCACCGAGTGAAAAATTTAGATCATCAAATCTCATATAGCATTCTTTGATGACAAAGTGATAATGACATAAAAATAATTCGCAATATAATTGGCAACAACATTTTTATATTTTATTCGATACCAAAAATATTTAAAGGTATTTGGTTAATGTAAACTATACAAGTTTTATACTTTTCTGCCTACAACATCATCATGCACTTTTAAACTGGATGAAATAGTGGGTTAACCATTTTAGTTATAGTTGAAAGTTGCATAAACAGAAAGTAGACATGATGATGATCAAATTTCATATATAACACTTTGTCATATGAGCCATAGTTGAATTTATATGAATTAAACAAAATGCCTAAATGATGTTAAATCAAAGTGTCCAATACATTTTTCTACCAACTAAAATTTTAACTGAAGCTGTCCTAAATTTTTACTAATTCAGTTAACTAGAAACTATCAACTAAATCCTAGAAGCTATCCTAAATCAAAGTGGCATCATTGCATTAGTAAAAATGATGGAGGAGGGAGGAGGGAGGAGGAGGGAGGAGAGGGGAGAGAGGAAGGAGGAGGAGGGGCGGTGGCTAGTTGGAGGAGGGAGGAGGGGCGGCGGCTGGAGGAGGGAGGAGGAGGGAGGAGGGAGGAGGCTTACCGAGGGGACGGCGGCAATGCGGCGACGACGGCGACGGCGGGAGCAGGACGGCGATGAGGGGGGGAGAGTGAGGAACGGGCGGCATGGGAGAGGATCGATAAGGGTGGCTTAGCAGTAGCGTGGGGCACGGGCCCGCACTACTGCTAAGCCCATTAGCTGTAGCGCTGGGTACAAACCCAATGCTGCTGCTAGGCGGGGCCCGGGAGCTGGGCCCGTGTATCGACAGTAGCAGCGCGGGATGTAAATCCCGCGCTACTGCTATCTCATTAGTTGTAGCGCGGGTTTTATACCCGGCACTGCTACTGTTGCCTGCCCCGAGAGGCACGGTGGGGACCACTTAGTAGTAGCGCCGGTGCCGTGAACTCGCGCTACTGTTAATGTTCACCTGCAGCGCTGGGTTTTACACCGCACTACTGCTAAATAGCAGCAGCGCAGCCTATCCACCCCGCGCCACTGTTAAGTGCCTGCCTATAGGGTTTTTCCTAGTAGTGGAATCTGGATAGACAAGACAAGAAGCTCAGACAGCACAGAAGATTTTCTGCCCAATTCACGAATACTACTAATTCAAGAGTTATACAAGCTTAAAGGAACAAAATCTTAGGTACTTAGGTCATATCACAAAATAGCGTAATATTAATCTCAACTGAATTCGAAACATGTCACTGCAGAAACTCACTTCCGTGTCTGCAATACAAGTGGGATACACAGCCAGAAAAATATTAAAAAGTAAGAAAGAAACTGGGGGTTTTGCTTTGAAATTAGGAGGACAACCATGATATGAGGATCTAAGAGTGTTGGAGAAATCGACTGCGATAAAGAAGAATTTCAGTTGATTGTCAACGGCAAGCGAGTAAATCCTTGATTTCATATAAAACACCACCACAAGATAAAATTTTAGTTGCCTGTGCAAGCATTCCCTTGATCATACAAGGTTGATTTCAGATAAAACAACATCGTGAGATAAAATTTCAGTTGCCCGTGAGAACAAGTTGTTCTTAATTTAGAGCGATGATTCAAGATCTCATTTGTGACTGTACTAGTTATGCAACCAGCATATCTAGCCCATATCTAGGGCGGATATGGGATTGCCCGGACATGCCCGCCACATCGGTCCCGGCCCATCCGACCCCTAAATTGAACCCTATCTGTACTCCGACCGAAACCCTAGCCGCATTCCACTCCACTGCACTCCCCTCCACCCACAAGCTCCCATCTGGCGGTCTCCCACCTTCTCCAGCATGGCGGGCAGCGGATCCGAGTCTACACCTCCAGATCCGTTGACCAGGAGCTCGACCCACGCACCCCGAGGAGGAGATGGCCGTCCGCCTTGCGCTCCACCGCTCCCGGGAGGAGTCCGCCCCAAGGACAGCTGTGACGCCCCCGACTTAATCGTGCACTAATCATACACGCAAATGTGCACGATCAAGCACAGGGACTCATGGGAAGATATCACGACACAACTCTAAACTCAAATTAAACATAAAGGTCTCAGATTACAAACCAGGGGCACGAGGGCCCAAATACATAAGTCATACACACAAATGATATCTGAGTACAGACATAGTTAGTCAAGTTTTGCCTTAAGAAGGCTAGCACAAACAACGACATCGATCGAAAAGGCGCAGGCCTCCTGCCTGGGAGCCTCCGAATCTACTCCTAGTCGGCTGGCTCAATCCAGTAGTAAGTGTCGTCGGGACCCTCCTGGTAGTAAGCTCCTGTGGTGGCATCTGGCTCCTGGGCTCCATCGTCTGATGTATCATCAAATGGATATGGGGGAAAAGAATAGCAGAGCAACCGTGAGTACTCATCCAAAGTACTTGCAAGACTGACATCAGAACTATACTAATTATGCATTGGTATCAAGTGAAAAGGCTGTTTCTGTGGACTGTATAGCAGCAAAGCCGGAATAGAGAGAAAGGCCTAGCCTATCGAAGACTAGCATATTCAGGGTCTTGCAGCATAAGAAGAGTGCATATTAGCATATTATAATTTAACAAGCATGTTGCAGCAAAGCCCAGAGATCCTTCCTCGACTCCTTGCGAGAAAGCGATCTCGGAGCTTATACTTATTTAACAGGTATCCAGTTCAAGTAGTAGTAGATCGGGATACAACACTGAGCGTCCTGTTACCGTGGACACGGCTATTCGAATAGATAACTTCCCTGCAGGGGTGCACTACTGTTACCCAGCACGCTCGATTACATCTGGCCGGACACACTTGCTGGGTAATGCCCGGCCTCGGGTAATCGACACGACGCAGTCCTACCTAGGCTCAGCAGAGAGGTCAACACGCCGGTCTACATCCTAAGTGCGAAGAGATCTTGGGCCCATCACCCTCTGCACTCCTGCACGTTGCGTGGCTGGTCAGGGCCCAGGCGCGACACTGTATTCACAGTGACGTATCCAGCCCACCCCAACAATCAGGCCGCATCTCTGAACTGTGACATCTGAAGAGCTTTCGGGAGAAACAACGACGTGGAGGGCCCCATAAACCATTATCCCACGTGGTGGTAGTGCGTATAGGGCCAACGACCCACTCAGATCAATACCCAAATCCGTTAGACGATCAGACTACCTGTCGCTCCGACTTGGTAACACACGGATATCGATCAGGGAGGTCTCCGCCTGCCCTGTCGTTCCGCCACGATAATCTCTCGCGGGTGCCCTCCTAGCAAGCCCGACTTCATATTTCCCCGCGGGTACCCCTCGGGGTCGACCCGCCAGTAACAAAGGCCAAAGTAGTTGTGTGTCCAAGCATCGAGGAGGAATCCGAGGAATCACCCTCGATTGATTTCCACTCGAAGAGTTGCACGACGGAAGCTTTATCAGAAGTGATGAAAGAGGAATCACCCTCGGTAACTCACCACCGTATAGCTATTCTACAGAGGCATCATCGGAAGTGGAATAAGAGGTATCACCCTCGGCACTCGATGCCAGCTCTGCAGTGTCGAGCAATTTAGGGGGTGTGCGGTGATGTGCTGTTCTCAGCCCGTTCGATCAGATCGATCGGGGCGTAGATACTAAAGCGGAGCAACTACAGCAAAGGAGAGAGGCCACAGATGGTTCACTACCATCCAACCTATACTAAGCAGTTTAGGATAACAGGCAGGTATCAATAACAGTTACAAGGACAGGTTATGCATCAGAATAGGAGAAAGCAAAGTAGCAGCAATTTCTAATGCAAGCAGGAGGGAGAAGGAATAGGTGATTTAGGCATGCGTCAAGGGGGGTTGCTTGCCTGGAAGCTCTGCTGAGAGGGGCTGATCGTCAGTGGGCTGCTCGTCGGGAGTGTAGTCGAACTCTGCTGCGACGTCGTCGGTCTCGGCGTCTATCGGGAGAGAAGGAGGGGGAAGAAACAATAAATTCACGGCAAAAATGCAATCACTATGCATGACATGTCTAAATGATATGCAGATGAGCTATACTGACTATCTAAGTGTTTTAGTTAATTTAGGAATTTATTTGGATTTATTTTATTAAAGTTGAACACTATTCATTTATCGAAATCAGTCAAAAAGTTTCATGTTCGGTATGTTAGAGGCATGTGACAGATGAACGGAGTGCATATTCGGAATCGTCATATTCTTCTGATCGTTTTTCATATATAAATTATTTTAATCCGAGTTACGGTTTATTTTATATGATTTTTCAAAGTTTTAAAGAATTTCTGGAATTTAATTATTTATTTAAATTCGAATTATCCGGAAGAGTAAAAAGTGACATCATCATGACATCACTGTGACGTCAGGACCAGTGGGTCCCACCTTTCAGCGTCTGTTTAGGTTAATCAGGGTTTAATTAGACTAATTACAGATTAATTATGCTAATTAGATAATTAGTTTAATTAAACAGAATTTAATTAAGTTAATTATTTATTTATTTAATTATTATTTATTTATTTTAATTCATTTTTTTTTGTTTTAACAGGGGCTGGGCCCCACCTGTCATTGGCCCAGGCCGGACACGTCCGGGCTATGCCCATTCGGGGGCCGGACATGTCCGGGCCAGCGCGCGCGCGAGCACAGGCGCACGGGCACGGCGAGGCGCGGGCGACGGCGAGCGGACGGCGGCGGCGAGGCGGCGAGGCAAGGCCAGACAGCGGAGGCAGGGGCTGGCGCGGGGCGGCGCGAGCGGGCGCGGGCTGCAGGCGGCGGCGACAGGCGGCGATGATAGAGGCGAGGCAGAGGCGAGCGAGGGAGGCCCGGGGCGAGGCCATGCACGGGCCAGGGAGCGGCGGGCGGCGCAGGCGGCAAGCGGCATAGCAGCCGGGCGCGGTTGCGGGGCGCGGCGGCGCGAGCGCGGGGCAGAGAGGGGGGAGAGGCCGGGGCCTCACCGGCGTTGTGGGGAGAGGGGCGGCGAGGCGCGATGGAGTGGTTCGGGGAGGAGGTCGGGGACGAGCGTCGGCGACATGGTGGCGAACGGCGTCGGCGACGGCGGGGCGATGTCGGGGGGGGGGAGCGACGGCGACGGTGTCGGGGGCGGGCGGCGCCCAGAGGGAGAGAGGGAATCGGGGGGGGAGTGGGTGAGGGTTAGGGTTTCGGGTGCGAGGGGGGCCTAAATAGGCCAGGGGGCGAGCGAGTGGCCGGCTGGGCCGACCGGCTGGGCCGTGGCCCAGTGTGGGAGGGGGGGGAAGCTTTTTCTTTTCTTTTATTTTCTGTTTTCTTTTTCTTTCTACTGTCTTGCAAAATGTGTGGCCACTAAATGATTTTTGAAAAACATGTGACCTCGTCCAAATATTACAGTGCATTATTACCTAACACCAAAAACTGGTTTGGACAAAATATGATTTCATTTGTAAGTCTATTAAATAAAATGGTGTTAAAATGCTGGTGTTTACTACTGTTTGGGGTTGTTAGAGTCACTTAGGCATTTTTAGTGATGTTGTTTTCCTGAACATATTTAGTTATGAATTATTTGCTATTAAATGAACATTTTAGTTTTCAATTTGAACAACTTTTATATTTCACTTCATATTTGAATTTCAATTGATTTGGGACTTTGAAATGAGATATGATGCAATGATGATAAAGCATAGTTAATCATGTTGACTTGGCATTATCAAAAGTGATCACTGTAGCATAATAACAGGGGGGTGTTACAATTCTCCTCTAACAAGAATTCTCGTCCCGAGAATTAAGAAGTAGGTTGAAAGAAAGTAGGGTATTCTTCACGAAGACGATCCTCGCGTTCCCAAGTGGCTTCACCTTCAGAATGATTCGACCACTGAACTTTGAGGAACTTGATCGAATTCTGACAGGTTCGACGCTCAGCTTGATCAAGAATGCGGATCGGATACTCTTGATAAGATAGATCTTCTCGCAATTCAAGCACTTCATGATCCACTGCTCGGATAGGATCCTTGAAGCAGCGTCGGAGTTGAGATACATGAAAGACATCATGCACTTGAGATAGGTTTGGCGGCAATTCCAATTGGTATGCCACTTCTCCTCGACGGGCGAGAATACGGAACGGGCCAATGTAGCGAGGAGCTAACTTGCCCTTGATTCCAAATCGATGAGTGCCCTTCATCGGAGTGACGCGAAGGTAAGCTTGCTCGCCAGTTTGATAGACCATTACCTTGTGCTTTCGGTCATAGTTGCTCTTCTGACGAGACTGAGCAGCTTTCAAGTGTTCACGGACAATGCGGACTTGATCTTCAGCTTGTTGAATAATGTCCGGACCAACAAGTGACCGTTCCCCAGTCTCTGACCAATTCAGAGGGGTTCGACACTTACGTCCATAAAGAACTTCAAAGGGTGCCCTCTTCAGACTAGCTTGATAGCTATTGTTGTAAGAGAATTCAGCATACGGGAGAGATTCCTCCCATTTCTTACCGAATGAGATGACACAAGCTCGAAGCATATCTTCAAGCACTTGATTGACTCGTTCGACTTGACCCTGAAACTGAGGGTGAAAAGCGGTGCTGAAAGACAGATGAGTTCCCATAGCTTGTTGGAAACTGTTCCAAAACCTTGAGGTAAAGAGGCTGCCACGATCTGAACTGATCACCAACGGAACACCGTGGAGTGACACAATTCGGGAAACATACAAGTCTGCTAACTGACTAGCAGTGATTGTCTCCTTGACTGGCAGAAAGTGAGCAACCTTTGAGAATCGGTCAATGACGACAAAGATAGAATCATGACCCTTCTGAGATCTAGGAAAGCCAGTAATGAAATCCATTTCGACCTTGTCCCATTTCCATTCAGGAATTTCAAGGGGTTGCAGAGTTCCAGCAGGCCTCTGATGTTCTGCTTTGATGCGACGGCAAACGTCACACTCAGCAACATAGCGAGCAATATCTCGCTTCATTTCAGGCCACCAGTATCTCTGTCGGATGTCTTGGTACATCTTGGTACTGCCAGGGTGAATTGAAAGAGGCGTATCATGAGCTTCTTTCATGACGCGCGGGGTCAGATTCAGGTGTCCAGTTCTAGGAACCACTAAGCGGTTTTTGAAGTACAAGGTGCCATCAGTAGCAATGGTGAAGAATAAGGGCTTTCCCCTTTTGATATCTCGCTTAATTTTCTCGACCTCAGAGTCAGCTTTCTGTATATGCTTGATGTCATCGTCGAGACTAAATTCAACAACCAGGGTATTGAGATGACCCTGTGGAACAATGTGAAGATTCAACTTGTGAAGTTCTTCGTAAAGCATAGGTTGCGCTTCCTGAACCATGAGGTTGTTGCAATAAGCCTTGCGACTCAAAGCATCGGCCATTACATTAGCCTTGCCAGGAGTATAGGAAATATTCATATCATAATCGGCTATTGTCTCGAGCCATCTTTGTTGTTGGAGGTTCAAGTCTAGTTGAGTATACAGATACTTCAGACTTTGGTGATCCGTGTATATCTCGCAACGATTACCAAGGAGGTAATGTCGCCAAAGTTTCAGAGCATAAATAACCGCAGCAAGCTCGAGATCATGTACTGGATAATTTTCCTCATGAGGACGCAATTGACGAGAGCCATAAGCAATTACTTTGCGCTTTTGCATTAGGACATAACCTAATCCTTGACGAGATGCATCACAGTAAATCACGAAGTCCTTTTGGGAATCCGGGGGTGCTAGCACTGGGGTAGATGTCAACTTATCTTTGAGTGTCTGAAAACTTTCTTGGCACTTTTCTGTCCACTCAAATTTAACACCTTTGTGGAGCAGGTCAGTCAACGGCTTAGCAATCTTGGAGAAGTTCTCGACGAATCGGCGGCAATAGCTAGCGAGACCGAGAAAACTTCTGACTTGATTAACATTCTTCGGAGGATTCCAGTCAAGAATAGCCTGAACTCGTTCTGGGTTAACGGCAATGCCATCTTTGGAAATCACGTGACCAAGATAGGTCACCTCAGATAACCAGAACTCACACTTAGAGTATTTGGCATACAACTGGTGTTCTCGAAGCTTCTCCAATACAAGCCGAAGATGTAAGGCGTCTTCCTCTTCATTCTTGGAAAATATGAGGATATCATCCAAGTAGACCACGACGAACTTGTCGAGGTAGTCCATGAAGATATAATTCATCAATCGAGAGAAGGTTGCCCGTGCATTCGTTAATCCGAATGACATGACGGTGTACTCGTATGATCCATAGCGAGTAACGAAAGCGGTCTTCGGAATATCCTCCTTACGAACTCGGATTTGGTGATAACCCAACCTCAAGTCGAGTTCCGAGAACACAGAGGATCCAGCAAGCTGATCATAAAGATCGTTGATCCGGGGAAGTGGATACTTGTTCTGGATTGTTGCTTGATTAATAGGCCGATAGTCCTGGACCAATCGGTTAGTTCCATCCTTCTTCTTAACAAAGAGAGAAGCTGCTCCCCAGGCAGAGGAACTTGGATGGATGAAACCCTTTTTAAGTGACTTGTCAATTTCTTCTTTAAGCTCGAGAAGTTCATGCGGAGGCATCTTATAGGGACGCTTCGCAATAGGGGTAGTGCCCGGTTTCAAGTCGATGACGAACTCGACAGCTCTAACCGGGGGTATTCCTGGAAGTTCTTCTGGAAAGACGTCCGGAAAATCGCGAACGACTGGAACGTTCTCAATTCCCTCAAGAGGTGAGGCGTTCAAAGCATTCAGAGCAAATATTTGAGCTTCGGCATTCCGGGTAATTCGGGCGGTGTAGTTCACTATCTCATCGGAGGGGTGAAGGAGTTGTACGACTTTGGTGGCACAATTGATTGAAGCAATGTGAGCTTTCAACCAATCCATTCCCAGAATGAGGTCTATGGTGGAAGACTTCAGGATGATGGGTGAGACAAGGAATTCCAATCCTTCAATTTCAACAGGGACATTGTGTGCCATCATGGAGGTACGACAGTGGCCTCCAGGGGTGCGGACAACCATTTGTAGGTTCATGTTTTCAAATGCAATGTCATGTGATAAAGCAAATGCTTCTGACATGAATGAATGCGATGCTCCTGAATCAAATAAAACAGAAGCGGGTACTGAGTTAACGAGAAGGGTACCCATCACAGTAGCAGGTTGATCCTGAACTTCTTCAATGTCAATGTTGTAAGCATGTCCACGACCATAAGCAGCAGACCCAGTGTTATAGTTGCGGGCTTGATTGTTTCCACGACCATTGCCACGGCCAGTAGAAGGAAGTGCCAACTGATTCTGATTCTGGCGGCAGTCCTTGGCATGGTGACCTGGTTTGCGACACTTGAAACACAGACCATCTTCAGGACGAAGAGGAGCAGCACGTGGTGGAGTAGCTTGAACTCTCGGCTGCCTCGGTGGTGGAGGAGGCAGACGGGGTGCAGCATAGGAAGGCCTTGGAGCAGGGGCAGTCGGACGATACATGCTGTTGGGAATCCAGATCTTACGCCTATGTCCTGAGCTCGAAGATGAGCCAATGTCACGGTGGCGCTTCTGCGATTCCTTGTGCTCCATCTGAGTGGTCTCAACGCGGATAGCCTTGTTCACGAGGGTAGCAAAGTCGGTGAAGTCTTGAGCAGCCAGGGCAAGCTTAAGGTCTGGGTGGAGTCCATTAAAGAACTTCTCCTGTCTACGAGCATCAGTTGGAATGTCATCTTCAGCATAGCGGGATAAGTTAAGGAACTCCCGCTGATAAGCTTCGACAGTCTTGTTGCCCTGAACGAGGTTGCGGAACTCGGTCTTCTTCCGGTCTATGATTCCCTGAGGAATATAGCGAGCACAGAAGGCAGTCTGAAATTCAACCCAAGTAACGATTGTCCCAGCAGGCAGTGTACTCTTGTGAATGGACCACCATTGAGCAGCGGGTCCCTTCAGGAAGTAGGTCGCGAAGGTGACAATGTTGTCAGGGGCGACACTAGCAGACTCCATCTCAAAAGCAATGTCGCGAAGCCAGTCATCGGCATCCATTGGCTGTTCAGAGTTGCGAAACACAGTGGGGTTGAGACGCACAAACTCCGATAGAGTTATGGAAGCTGGGTTCTGGTTCTGATTGTTCTGATGCAAAAACTGAGCCATGATATTAGTCATGAACTGACGGTTCAGCTCGAATTGCTGCATCATAGCTGCCATATAGTCTGGCGGTGGTGGCTGTTCAGGGGCACGACCATGACCACGAGCACCTGGCCTAACCATCCTGCTAAAAGTTCAACAGGGGGTAGTTTAGTAAAAGCACTTGTGAGTGTTTAACAACAAGCTTAATGTAACACGACAAAGAATAAGCAGTGCAATAGATACATAATAGTAGTCAATTAAGACATACAGATCCATACACAGAGTCGGTTACACGCGGACAGCATAACGGCGTAAAATTAAAGAAAAAGACATAGTAGGCGGCGCGCAGGCACGCGGTGAGGAATACACAACGAGACATAGCAAAGGCTACATCAACGTCGGGGAAAACCACTGAAACGGGGTAACTGCAAGTGCGGACGATGAGTGTCCAAGGCAGACAAGTCCTGCTCTCCGTGTGCACTCTGATGCAGAACCCGGTCTCGAACTGGAAGAAGAGGTCCACGTACAGGTGCATGACCTCCAACAGCAGGCCAATCGATACCTGCCGGCATCTGAGTCCTGTGCGGGTAAAGGATGTACTCTGGATGTAACCCTGCACGAACAGCTGACAGCAACTGTGTCATAGCATCGTAAAGACGTGCCCGAGTGGCAAACAACTCGACGGCAAGAGCCCGGACAGTGCGATCCAGAGCCTGAGTGCACTGAATCAACACGTGCGGGTCGTATCGACGATGCTCGTAAGGGGCACATATAGCTGTGTAGTATCCGGTAGCATCTCCAGCAGGGGCATACGGAATGTATCGGAAGTCAGAGGCATCCAGGTGACTATGCTCGCCACGAAGACGTGCGACAGCAGAATGGGCAGCATCATGGACTGCCATCTCAATCGTCACGCCAATACCGTGAAAGATGTGCAACTCAGTGTCGGAGTTGTCCCTCTGATTAAAGATACGAACATCAGCATGGTACTGCTCTTGGTTGAACTCGCGGTAATCCTCATAAACCATGTACTCGGGGTACCAGCGGTAGCCCAGTCTGGTCAGGAGGTCGATCAGGATAGCTGGAAAACCAGGGGCATCACGAGCCCAAGTGCGAAGCACAAGCTGCATCGCAGGGCACGGCGGAAACAAACGATCCATCTGAAACAGAGGAAATTCAGAATTGTCAAATGACAGTGAGAAGTATTTAATAACTTGGAGAGAAAGGTTAAACAAACCAATGGAAAGGAAAATGTGATTATCAGACTAATCAGATCAACATGAAGGAATAAGCACAGATAATCCAGCTCTCCGGGTGGACGAGATTACGAGAACCTAGTGTCGTAGTTAGTAAATTCATTTAACCCGAAAGGAAGATAATTCAGAGTCCCAGAGTATAGGAGAGGAATAAAAGATCCTAATACCACCCATTTGGCGACGTGAGCCCGTAAGCCACACAGCCATGTTAGTAAAACAATTTTTGAACGTCTAGACTCAACTTCGACCAAGGAATCGAAAAGGGACTTCCTACAGGCAGTCGGCTCTGATACCAACTTGTGACGCCCCCGACTTAATCGTGCACTAATCATACACCCAAATGTGCACGATCAAGCACGGGGACTCACGGGAAGATATCACAACACAACTCTAAACTCAAATTAAACATAAAGGTCTCATATTACAAACCAGGGGCACGAGGGCCCAAATACATAAGTCATACACACAAATGATATCTGAGTACAGACATAGTTAGTCAAGTTTTGCCTTAAGAAGGCTAGCACAAACAACGACATCGCTCGAAAAGGCGCAGGCCTCCTGCCTGGGAGCCTCTGAATCTACTCCTGGTCGGCTGGCTCAATCCAGTAGTAAGTGCCGTCGGGACCCTCCTGGTAGTAAGCTCCTGTGGTGGCATCTGGCTCCTGGGCTCCATTGTCTGATGTATCATCAAATGGATATGGGGGAAAAGAATAGCAGAGCAACCGTGAGTACTCATCCAAAGTACTTGCAAGACTGACATCAGAACTATACTAATTATGCATTGGTATCAAGTGAAAAGGCTGTTTCTGTGGACTGTATAGCAGCAAAGCCGGAATAGAGAGAAAGGCCTAGCCTATCGAAGACTATTATCTTCAGGGTCTTGCAGCATAAGAAGAGTGCAGATTAGCATACTATAATTTAACAAGCATGTTGCAGCAAAGCCCAGAGATCCTTCCTCGACTCCCTGCGAGAAAGCGATCCCGGAGCTTATAATTATTTAACAGGTATCCAGTTCAAGTAGTAGTAGATCGGGATACAACACTGAGCGTCCTGTTACCGTGGACACGGCTATTCGAATAGATAACTTCCCTGCAGGGGTGCACTACTGTTACCCAGCACGCTCGATTACATCTGGCCGGACACACTTGCTGGGTAATGCCCGGCCTCGGGTAATCGACACGACGCAGTCCTACCTAGGCTCAGCAGAGAGGTCAACACGCCAGTCTACATCCTAAGTGCGAAGAGATCTTGGGCCCATCACCCTCTGCACTCCTGTACGTTGCATGGCTGGTCGGGGCCCAGGCGCGACACTGTATTCACAGTGACGTATCCAGCCCACCCCAACAATCAGGCCGCATCTCTGAACTGTGACATCTGAAGAGCTTTCGGGAGAAACAACGACGTGGAGGGCCCCATAAACCATTATCCCACGTGGTGGTAGTGCGTATAGGGCCAACGACCCACTCAGATCAATACCCAAATCCGTTAGGCGTATTTAGTAACTCGCAGAGACGATCAGACTACTTGTCGGTCCGACTGGGTAACACACGGATATCGACCAGGGTGGTGTCCGCCTGCCCTGTCGTTCCGCCACGATAATCTCTCGCGGGTGCCCTCCTGGCAAGCCCGACTTCATATTTCCCCACGGGTACCCCTCGGGGTCGACCCGCCAGTAACAAAGGTCAAAGTAGCTGTGTGTCCAAGCATCGAGGAGGAATCCGAGGAATCACCCTCGATTGATTTCCACTCGAAGAGTTGCACGACGGAAGATTTATCGGAAGTGATGAAAGAGGAATCACCCTCGGTAACTCACCACCGTATAGCTATTCTACAGAGGCATCATCGGAAGTGGAATAAGAGGTATCACCCTCGGCACTCGATACCAGCTCTGCAGTGTCGAGCAATTTAGGGGGTGTGCGGTGATGTGCTGTTCTCAGCCCGTTCGATCAGATCGATCGGGGCGCAGATACTAAAGCGGAGCAACTACAGCAAAGGAGAGATGCCACAGATGGTTCACTACCATCCAACCTATACTAAGCAGTTTAGGATAACAGGCAGGTATCAATAACAGTTACAAGGACAGGCTATGCATCAGAATAGGAGAAAGCAAAGTAGCAGCAATTTCTAATGCAAGCAGGAGGGAGAAGGAATAGGTGATTTAGGCATGCGTCAAGGGGGGTTGCTTGCCTGGAAGCTCTGCTGAGAGGGGCTGATCGTCAGTGGGCTGCTCGTCGGGAGTGTAGTCGAACTCTGCTGCGACGTCGTCGGTCTCGGCGTCTATCGGGAGAGAAGGAGGGGGAAGAAACAATAAATTCACGGCAAAAATGCAATCACTATGCATGACATGTCTAAATGATATGCAGATGAGCTATACTAACTATCCAAGTGTTTTAGTTAATTTAGGAATTTATTTGGATTTATTTTATTAAAGTTGAACACTATTCATTTATCGAAATCAGTCAAAAAGTTTCATGTTCGGTATGTTAGAGGCATGTGACAGATGAACGGAGTGCATATTCGGAATCGTCATATTTTTCTGATCGTTTTTTATATATAAATTATTTTAATCCGAGTTACGGTTTATTTTATATGATTTTTCAAAGTTTTAAAGAATTTCTGGAATTTAATTATTTATTTAAATTCGAATTGTCCGAAATAGTAAAAGGTGACATCATCATGACATCACTGTGACGTCAGGACCAGTGGGTCCCACCTGTCAGCGTCTGTTTAGGTTAATCAGGGTTTAATTAGACTAATTACAGATTAATTATGCTAATTAGATAATTAGTTTAATTAAACAGAATTTAATTAAGTTAATTAATTATTTATTTAATTATTATTTATTTATTTTAATTCATTTTCTTTTGTTTTAACAGGGGCTGGGCCCCACCTGTCATTGTCCCAGGCCGGACACGTCCGGGCTGTGCCCATTCGGGGGCCGGACATGTATTGCCCCTTCGTGTATAAGCCCACTAGATTGCAGGGAGAGTCGACGGTTGCCAGGCAAGGAATTGTAAATACTGTCTAAAACAGTGGCAAAAATATCTTAACCTGACAAAGATATTATAAGGTCATACACCATCTCATGAACCTGACAATATTGTTCAAAGTTGTCATCGTCAGCATAAACTAGCTGGATCAGGCTTCTATTGACAAGTTCATTAAAATAGCTCTCTGCTTCTTGATATAAATTTCCCCGTATTGTGGCAATGAATCCTTCAGATATCCATTTCAATTTCAGTTCTTCACACGGGATATACCAGTCCTCGGGATATATACACAAGTACAACAAACAAGTCTTCAAGTGGTGTGGAAGATCCCAGTAACCAAGTAACAATATATGTCTCATACCATTTCCATTGTCATCACTCTCAAATGAAAGACTAGTACCAATAGAACCTTGGACTCTCTCCCATTCATCTGGGGTTTGTTGTTTACTGGATAGCAATTTCGCAACGGTAATTATAGCAAATGGCAGGCCGCCACATTTCCTTAAGATCCTAGCTGAAATCTTTTCTAGTTGAGGAGGGCAGGAATTATCGGAGTAGAAAATTCTCTTAAAGAACAATCTTCGGGAATCAATATAGTTTAGAGGTAGCATTTGATAGAGCTGACCGCCAGAGTTAGAACAAGTTGACTTAGCTACATTGGCGATGCGTGTAGTAACAATTATTCTGCTACCATTATAATTGTCAGGAAAAACTGCTTTGACAAATTTCCAGTCTTGTTCTTTCCATACATCATCAATAACAAGGAAGTACTTGTATACGATGTTACACTATTAAGTAAGGTCATTAACACAAATATGATGTTCAGCACTACACTTATATTTATCTTTGCAAACAAACATATCATAAAAAAAATCATCAAATGCTATTCCCATGTACGGATGAAGAAACTCTACCTCTTTCCTGTCAAAATGTGTCGGATCTGACGGATTAGTTGGTCTTTCTCCCACCTCTCCGGCTGGCAATTATGAAATGCAGCTTGGTCGATTTGAGAAAGAAGATCTTTCAAGAGCTTGTCACGGTCAAGGGTGCGTGACACCGACACAGAAGCTCGGCACTGGAAGTGCCCTCCAATCTTGCGATAGGCCTCCATGGCAAGGGTGGTTTTTCCCAACCCCCCACCTCCAACAATGGCCACCACCTTCAGGTCCACGCTCCCCTCCATTAACAAAGAGATAACCTCATGCCTGGGGCCGTCAATGGCCACCAAGTCCTTGGCAACTCCGTGGAACGCGGCTTGCCGAGGATCTATCATCATCGGGACGTAGTTGTCGAGATTCAGGCTTTGCCGCCGTTCGCCCTCCTTTGCGACACGGGCCTTGAGCTCCTTGATCTGGGCCCCGATGCCATGGCGCGCAAAGATCGTCATGAGCCGGCGCGCGGTGCTCTTCGGAAACATGGGCGTGGCCTCCATCTCCATATCGCTTTCGCCGAGGCGGAGCATGAAGCGGTCTCACTCCTCCATGTCAGTAGCCGAGGTCGCGCATGCTGGCCTTGCAGTCCTTGGCCAGCTTGTCGAGCCCCTCCATGCCCGCCAGCATGTTCACCAGGATCTGCATCGTGCGGAGCTCGCGCTCGAGGAACAGAATGTCCTTGCAAGCCCTGTTGAGCATCGTGTACCCGTCGCCGAGCAAGGTGGCGAGCTTGACGATGACGGAGCCCAACACTCCAGTCCCCATCTTGCTCGAGAAGAAGAAGCCGCTACACAACAAGTGCCATGGTTGATGGTGTTGGATGGAGGTGAGCTTGACGGCTTGAGAAGAGCGAGGTCAAGGAGCCGGTTAGGCAATGGTGGAGGAACGTGGTGTGTGTGTGTGTGTGTGTGTGTGTGTGTAGTACCTCTGTTGTTGCTACGGAGCTTCTCGGAAGCCCATCGCATGAGGCTGCCAGGTAGGTCCCAAGGGATCATTCAGACTGAATCCAAGCAAACCAAAGTGTCCTGCTAGTAGTAAGGAGATAAACAATTACCATGAGCATCATCCCATGTGAGCGCTGGTAGCCTTTTAATCTACTCTGGCAACCAAGTGTTCAGCTGAACTAACCATGGTTCCCCGCCGTTTGTTTTCCTCTTTGGAGTACGGGCTCTGTCTCATCATGGCAAAACTACTAATCAATTCCATTAGCTAGCCGATCTAGAGGTTACGTTATAACCCAGGCACTAAAATATTCCGGAGAGCACACCATCATATGTATCGTCTGACAAACCTCGCTGTAGCATGATGCTCATCGCAATTGTTTATCTTACTATCATGACAAACCACCCATGTGAGCGCACGAACCTCGCTAGTCAGATAAACCCTTGTGCCAACAACCAGGCAGGCACAGAGCGGGGGTAGTCTTCAAAAAAAGTATGGCGTGGTTCACATTTCCCTTCTCCCCACCCTCATGTCGGCTTCCCAAGCCCCGCCCTTTCTTCCCAAGCCTCCACAATCCACCCATGTCGGCTTCTCGCCTTCCCTATCCTCCCCAACGAGAAGGTCTCTGCAGATGAGGGGGATCCAAAGAGATAACGTGTTGCTTTGTTAGGGTGAGACCGAAGTGGATTCGGGAGCGGGACATATTGTTAACGTGTATTTTATGTAACCATGTGTTGTAACAATGTGTTGTGTTGTAACGTTCTGTTGTAACGTTCAGATCTGTTGTACGAATGTACGATCCCTAGATTGTAGGATCACGATCTCCACTCCTCGTACGAGGCCTGCGTGCCCACCGTTACGGGAGTCGTTGTGGGAGATCGCTCTATTTGTACTCTGTAAACACTTGTACGAGGAATCAATCAATAGCACGGCATCTTCTTCCTCAAAAAAAAAAAATCAATAGCACGGCATCTTATTCCTCTAACTTGGTATCAGTCGCCAAGACATGGCCTTTGAGGACATCTTCGACGAGCCCGCGTCGCCGGTCGCTCTCTCTTCCTCGCCGCAGTCCTCTCCGCCTGGGACCTCTCCTCCCCTCTCCTCCACCACCCCCGCTGCTTCCTTTTCCCTCGCCACCGCGCTGGTCTCCTCCATTGCGCCGCAACCTGACTCCTTTCTCCAGAACTTCCACAATGACCACATCTCTAATCACATCAAGTCCAAGCTCAACCCCGCCAAGAATAACTACATCAAGCAGCGCGTCCAGGACCATATTGAGTGCCGCCCTCCTCCCAACCCCGACGCCGCTTGGCTTGCCATGGACCAGCGGCTGGTTCTCTGGATCCTCTTCACCCTGGCTGACTCCATCCTCGAGCTGATCATGGGCGGCGCCGTCGACGCCTACACGGCCTGGCAGCTAATCCCGGACTACTTCCTGGCCAACCAGAGGGCGCAGTACCTCCACTTGACGCGCCAGTACCGGAACTTGAAGCAGGGAGACCTCACCGTCTCGGACTACGTCCGCCGCCTCAAGTCCATTGCAGACGGCCTCACCGACACCATGAACCCGGTCTCCGACCACGACCTCACCATGCAGTTCCTCCACGGGCTCGACGCGCGCTTTGACACCATCCGCACAATTCTGGGGGACACGGTGCCCCTCCCTCCCTTTGGTGTTGCGCGCTCTCGTGTGGATCTCGCCGAGTACAACATCAACCTTCGGGCTGCAGAGGCTGGCTCCGCCGCTCTCACCATCACCGGCGGCTCCAACTCCAACGCGGACCGCAGGGATCGTGGTGACCGCGGTGATCGGGCTCCTCCTTCCGGCCGCACCAGCGGCGGCTCCGGCGGCAACCGCGGCACTCCGGTGGTGAGCGTGATCGTGGGCGTGGCCGCGGTGGTGGTAGCCGTGGGCGGGGCGCTCTGACTCTTGTGGTCGCGGCTACCACACGCAGGCACCGGCGCCCTGGATTGGCTACTTTGCGCCCTGGACCGGCTACTTTGCGCCGTACGGGATGGCTCTGCCCGCCCCACGCCCGGGCTGGATACCGCCCAACGCTGCAGGCGTTCTGGGCCCTCGCCCTGGTGTGCACTCTCAGGCGTATCCACTGATGCTGTCCGGCCCATCTACCTCGCACCAGTCGCCGTCTGCGCCTTCGTCATCCCAGTTCGGCGCTCCATCGTGGGATCATGCGGCCCTCTTCAACCACGCCTACAGCCAGCCGGGCCTTCCCCCCAACGGCGCCGATTGGATCCTCGACTCCGGTGACGCCACTCATGTCACGGGACATCCTAGTAAGCTTTCCTCGTTTCATTCTGTTCATCCGCATTCTTCATCACATATAGTAGTTGGCAATGGTGATCGTTTACCCATCACTGGCATCGGCTCCACCACTCTTCCTCCCTCCAACCTCGCTCTCAATGATGTTTAGTTTGTCCCAACATCGTTAAGAATCTTATCTCTGTTCGTAAACTATCTCGTGATAATCATGTGAATGTTGAATTTAATCCTTCTGGTTTTTCTGTGAAGGCTCTTCCAACCAGGACTCCTCATGACGTACAGTAGCCCCAGTCCGCTCTACCCATTCTACGGCACCCAACCTCTCGGTGGCAGCACCCTCCTCACTACCACTGGCGATTTGTGGCACCAGCGCCTTGGCCATCCCGGCAAGGCCTCCCTAGATTCTACTTCTCAAGTTTTTCTTCCAGATTGTAATAACGCTTCTCGCTCTCCTTGTACGGCATGTCAATTAGGGCGGCAACCACGCTTGCCTTTTAGCTCTTCCAATAATTGTACCACTGCTCCCTTTCAAATTATCCACTGTGATCTTTGGACCTCTCCTGTCGTAAGCTTCTCAGGTTATCAATATTATCTTGTCATTCTTGATGATTTTTCCCATTACTCATGGACGTTTCCGTTACGCCACAAATCTGAGACATCACCTACATTACAACGCTTCTTCTCCTACATTCTCACTCAGTTCCACACTCTTATTAAATGCATGCAATGTGACAATGGCGGCAAGTTCATCAACACCTCCCTACGCACCTTTTTCTCCAACAATGGCATAGTCTACCGCCTCTCTTGCCCTCATACATCTCCTCAAAATGGTAAGGCCGAACGCATGATCCGTACCACCAATGATGTCGTTCGTACCCTTCTTCTTCATGCCTCCCTTCCTCCTCCATTTTGGATTGAGGCCCTACACACCGCCACCCATCTCTTGAACTGCCGCCCCTCCACCAAGACACACCCCTACACACCTTACTTCCTCCTTACCGGCGCCAATCCTAGCTATGACCACCTTCGCGTTTTCGGCTGCCTCTGTTTTCCCAATCTATATGCCACTAGCCCTCACAAATTAGCCCCACGCTCCACACGGTGCATTTTCCTCGGTCACCCTCTTGAACACAAAGGCTACCGTTGCTTCGATCTCCAAACTCATCGCGTAATTGTGTCTCTGCACGTTATTTTCGATGAAACCATTTTTCCCTACGCACCTCCCTCACCCACGGCCACAAACCAGCCAGCCACACCAGATCCCTCCCCTCTCACCACGCCCAGGGAAATCCATGCCGGGATCCGCAGCTTACCTGCCTCGGACCCCGGGATCCCCACCAGATCCGCCTCGCTTCGCTCGCCACCACCCACCGACCCCCACGTGGCCCCCACCCCACCACCGAGCCGACCGGATCAGGCGCCCCACCTGCCACCAGCCCCGCGTCCCCCAATCAGCGGGCCCGAGAATCTCCACCATCCTCCACTAGCGTCGGATCTCCCGCCTCCCTCGGATCTCCCACGAATCACTCGCCTGCCGCGCCTGCTTCCCCACCTGATGCGCCTGCTTCCCCACCAAAACCCGTGCTGGGCCCGACCGAATCCCCTTTGCAAAACGTGACAGCCTCTCCTAGCCCGCCACGTCGCCCTGTTGTCCCGGTGCCACCCCCTCTCAATTCTCATCGCATGCAGACGCGCGCTAAACGTGGTTTCGCTCAACCTCGCCACCTATTCACGTTGCACGCTGCCCCCGACGTCTCCCCTATTCCTTCCACGTGTAAAAATGCTCTCAAAGATCCAAATTGGCATGCTGCTATATGTGATGAATTGTAACACCCCCAGATCTTAGCCATGTCATTAACCAAATCAACATGCCTTGTCATCATGATTATCATAATTAAATTACAATTAGGAATTAATCCAACTCTTAAATTCCACCTCAAATTCAAATTCAAATTTCAAGTCAAATTATTATTTCTTCAAATAGTAAAACAAAAATGTTTGTTGGGTTGCAAATATTCACTTAGTATTTGTCATGAAGAAACCAAATAAAACAGAGCCAGCAACAAATAAATTGCCCTTTTCAAAATAAACAAATATTTAAACCATTCCAAATGACCTCAAACTTTTTGTGCAGCCCAAGGATAATACCTAGTATTTATGTGCCAAGTATCATCTATAGCAAAAATCATTTGCTCACTCAACTTAATGCAAAATAGTGGTTGAAATATTTGACAGAAATAGAAAATAGGAAAAGTCCCTATGCACTTGGCCCACTTAGTAACAGGAGCAGGTCCGGCCCAGCCCATGGACAATCATCTTACTCCTCGCCCCGTGTCGTCGCCCGCGCGGCCAGATGCGTCATCACCGGCGGATCGTCGACATGCTGCCGCTACAGGGGCCATGGATGGGTGGATAAGATCCTCGCAACCCCCTGTCGAACCCTAGCAGCTCCCCATTCTTTCCCCTCTCACCGTTCTCCTCGTTTCAGTCATCGCCCGAGGTTGTGGTCGCCGTGCCATCGTCGTCTACGCGCACCGGAGCCTCCCCACGGCACCCGAAGATGTCCAGGAGCTGCGCAGCAGTCGTCTTCATCGTCTACGCTGCAGGATCGAGGCCGAGGAGCATCAGCACGTCGCCATCGAGCCGTTCCCCTCCGCCACAGTCGCCGTCATCCATCGCCAGTCCTCGCTGCCCCGAGCCACCCCCGGCCACGCCGACCACGGATTCGAGCTCGCTGTGAGCTCCTCTACGTCTTCCCCCTACCCCCGCTTCATCTAGTGCCCTGTAGGCTCGATTCTGTCGAGCTCCAATGTCGGCCGCCGCGCGAAGTCACCGCTGCCGTAGTTCCCGGCCATCCCCGTCCCTGCTAACACTCTATATGGATGCACCGCGTCGTCCGCGTCGCGTAGGACCTCGTGGCCGTCCAAATGGCCACCAGAGACGCCGCCGGCGTTCCTCCGTCGCGCGTTGTGGTCGCCAGCGTTCAAACCACCGGGCGTGCTACTGACGCGTGGGCCCGGCTGACGTGGCGCTTAGTTAGTCCCTAATTACCCTGGTGGGTCACTTACAACTAGGCCCCATTTTAGTAATTAGGATAAAATGTTTCGGTTAATTACCCAGCCACTGTGACACTTACATGTGGGGCCCTCGACACTGTTCCTGTGGATAAGGTTTAATTACCTGACTCCCTATGACATGTGGGCCCCCTCTAATTAACCTAATCTAGTTAACCTGTTAAGTTTATTAGTCTATGACACTGGACCCCACTGTACAGTAATCCCAGTTGACCAGTCAAATATTGACTGGGTCAACTGGCCCCCTGGACCCACATGTCAGCCACTTAGTCTATGACACTGGACCCCACTGTACAGTAAACCCAGTTGACCAGTCAAATATTGACTGGGTCAACTGGCCCCCCTGGACCCACATGTCAGCCACTGTGGCTAGCCCACAGTGGGTACACATAGTATTTACTGTTTTATTTTCGAATTAAATATAATTCAGAAAATTCAGAAAATCATTTAAACTTTGAAAAATCATATAAAATAAACCGTAACTCGGATGAAAATAATTTATATATGAAAGTTGATCAGAAAAATATAACGAATCCGATTATGCCATCCACATACCTGTCACATGCCTCTAATATAGCAAACCTTGAACATTTGCACATGGATCAATACAGACAATAAAACCTGGAGCTGAGAAAATATTCCCGAATATTTTCCCTCTTCATCTAAAATGCGTAGTAATGCATTAGAGCACATAATCAACACTTTTTGCCATGCCATGCATTGTGTTGCATTTGTATGCCTTATATTTATTGTTTCTTCCCCCTCCTTCTTCTCCGGTAGACCCCGAGACCGCTGACGCCACCGAGTACGACTACGCTCCTGACGATCAGATCCTCCCAGCAGAGCTTCCAGGCAAGCAAACCCCTTTGATCATTCCAATATCGCCCATTCCTTCTCTCCTATTCTTGCATTAGATTTTGCTACTGTTGTTATTCTATGATGCTTAGTTTAGTTATGCTAAAGTTTCATCAGTTGGCCCTACACCCTTGTCCGTTTGCCATGCTATACTATCAGGCCGTGATCCCTCTGGGCAATGATCACGGATATACTTTTACTAATACACTATACATGTTACATACTAAAGTCGGGTTGGCTCCAAGAGTACCCGCGAGTGAATCATACAAAAGTAGGGTTGGCCCGGAGAGCACCCGCGAGCGATATTGTGGCGGAACGACAGGGTAGGTGGAGACCACCTAGGAGAGAGGTGGGCCTGGTCCTTGGTCGTGGTCCGCGAGTTACCAAGTCGGAGCGACAGGAGCCCTGGTCGTCTCCGCGAGTTACTAATAATACCCTAACGGATTTGGGTATTTGATCTGAGTTGGCCATTGGCTTATACGCACTAACCACCATGCGGGATAACGGTTATGGGGCCCTCGGTGTCGTACATTCTCCCGAAAGCTCTGTCGAACGTCACGGTTTTGCGGGCTAATTGTTGGGGTGAGCTGGTTACGCCTGCTATGTATTCAGAGGCGCGCTTGGTCCCCCGGCCAGTCATGCAACGTGCAGGAGTGCTTTGGGCGATCGGCCCATGACTCCTTCACACTTAGGATTTAGACCGGCGTGTTGACCTCTGTAGGATCGAAAGTATGTCTAGAGGGGGGTGATTAGACTACTTGACCAAATAAAAGTTAACCTTTTCCCAGATTTTAGTTGTAGGCAGATTTTAGCAATCGTACATGTCAAGCATCACCCTACACATGCAATTCTAAGAGTATAGCAGCGGAATGTAAGCAATTGCATATGTATGTAGAGAGGGGGTAGGAGATATCAAACGCAATGAAGACACGGCGGTTTTTGGCGTGGTTCCGATAGGTGGTGCTATCGTACGTCCACGTTGATGGAGGCTTCAACCCACGAAGGGTAACGGCTGCGCGAGTCCACGGAGGGATCCACCCACGAAGTGTCCACGAAGAAGCAACCTTGCCTATTCCACCATGGCTTACGTTCACGAAGGACTAGCCTCACTCGGGGTAGATCTTCACGAAGTAGGCGATCTCCTTGCCCTTACAAACTTCTTGGTTCAACTCCACATCTGGTTGGAGGCTCCCAAGCGACACCTAACTAATCTAGGAGACACCACTCTCCAAAAGGTAATAGACGGTGTGTTGTTGATGAACTCCTTGCTCTTGTGCTTCAAATGATAGTCTTCCCAGCACTCAATCACTCCTCACAGATTTGGCTATGGTGGAAGAGAGATTTGAGTGGAAAGCAACTTGGGAAAGGCTAGAGATCAAGGTTCAAATGGTAGGAATGGAATATCTTGATCTCAACACATGAGTAGGTGGTTCTCTCTCAGAAAATGTATGGTGGAAGTGTAGGCACGTTCTGATGGCTCTCCTTACTGAGAAGGATGGGGTGGAGGGGTATATATATAGCCTCCACACAAAATCCAACCGTTACACACTTTTGACCCAACTCGGTGGCACCGAAACGATCATCTCGGTAGCACCGAACTGTGTAAAAGATATGAACTTTAGGAATCTCGGTGGGACCGATACGAACAACTCGGATGGACCGAAGTGCAATGGCTTAGGGCAATCCTCATCTCGGTGGCACCGATTGCATCAACTCGGTAGGACCGAAGTGAAGCAATAAGGCAACAGAGAGTTGGCAAGCCATCTCGGTGAGACCGATTTGCAAACTCGGTGAGACCGAAGTAATTGCAAACGATTACAGAGAGTTGGCAAGGCCATCTCGGTGGGACCGAGATCCATTTCGGTGGATCCGATTTGTTAGGGTTTGGCAGTGGCTAAGTCTTGGATGAACTCGGTGGGGCCGGATTGGAAATTTCGGTGGGGCCGAATTGGACTTTGGGTTTAGGACATATTTGGGTAGAGTGAGTGGTTGAGGGTTTAGGAATACTGTCACTAAGCACTTGAGCAAAAGGACCATTAAGCAACACCTCATCCCCTTTTAATAGTATTGGCTTTCCTATGGACTCAATGTGATCTTGGATCACTAAACCAAAAATGTAGAGTCTTGATCTTTGCCAATGCTTGTCCTTGGCATTTTGAGGGGTCCACATCTCTAGTCCATGCCATGCCAATCATTGAACATCCTGAAATCTTAATCTTGAATAGACATTAGTTCAATGAGATATATGTTGTTATGAATTACCAAAACCACCAAGGGAGCAAATGTGCTTTCAATCTCCCCCCTTTTGGTAATTGATGACAACATATAGATCAAAGCTTCGACAGATGATTAAGTAAATGAAATACATCGTCGCTTTGAGAAGTATGTGATAAGCAAGAGCTCCCCCTAAATTTGTGCATTATTAAAAATTTGTGTTTGAATGCAAATGCACAATCGATTAGGCTCATGGGTTACTCTTCCATGTCACATACATCCTGGTGGAGCGCGCAAAATGATATGATTGAAATAATAGGCACGCATCACCAACATAAGTAATTGATCATACAAGATAATGGTAGAGATAAAAATGGAATATCACAATAGGCATAATATGATCAATCAACATCGTAACTCACAAGTATAAACGACAGAATATTGTAGCCAATACACACATAACAAAGTATCAACGAACGAGCAAGCAAGTAGCAAAAGAAACTCTTGAAGCAAATCAAAAGCAAGAAACTCTCTCTCTCGAAGCCTATGATCTATACAAATTCTCCCCCTTTGGCAACAAGTACCAAAAAGTTCGAATTGTATAGCACTAGTCGGCTCTCTAGGCACGGTCCTCCGAAGGCGATCTCCTGCTGGCGGCTCCGGTGTGCGTAGATGGCGTTGAGATGAGAGCATCCGCGAATGCTTCTGCTGACGACTGCTGGACTGGTGGAGTGGAGACCTGTTGTGGCACTGTGGCTGTGGCGGCTGGTGCAGATACCGTGGTCCGTGGATCCACAACTGGTATCGCAGCTGACCTGGCAGCCCTAGGCACTGACTGAAACTGCTCTGTAGTCGGTCTCTCATCTTCACTGTCATCTGATCTGGCAAGCTTGACAGCATCGACATCTCCTTGCAGCTGTTCCACTGAAGTCTGAATATCAGTCACTTTGACATCCAAGTCATGAAACTTTGTCTCAATAATCCGCTCAAAACTAGCCTGGGTCTGGGTGAGGTTGGCCAGACTTCGCTCAATCCTCAGAGTGGCTTCAAGCAGATATTGCATTTGATCTTTTGGTGTCTTGAGATTCGCAATTGGAGCATTGGGAGCTGCTGCTTCCTGAGCTGCTTTAGCTTCTTGTGCTTTGCGGATTTCCTCTTGTGCTTGGGCAGAAGTGGGATGCGAAGGATCCATCACTATGACATTGTCCTCAAAGTCTGGACGGAGTGGCAAATGCTCTCGATCAAGAAGATACGTGCTGGTTCCAACCTTGGAATTGATCAACAATTGAATATGTGGAGCATAACCACACGATCTCTTCTGATCTGCTGCTATCCTCTTGATAGTCTCAACTATCAGGCTCATCACCTTAAATTTCTAAGGTGTATCGAATAAATGCAGCAAGTTGATGGAGTGGCCACGAATCATCTTATCATCTCCTGACTTGGGTAGCAGAGTGTACCGCAGTATAGTGTTTGTTGTGGCCAGACCTAGTAGCAGATGCTTCACTGATCCAAGCTTGTGTGTTTCAAGATCCTCCTGGGGAATAGCAGTGTACATGTTCTTCATAGAATTGTGATCAAACTTGAGCTTGGCATAAACATCATAATCATCATCTTCTTCCTTGGGTGCACCAAGAAGATTTGCCCACTCAGAAATAGTTGATTGATATCTAATGCCCTCTGTCATCCACACTATGCGACCATCTGGATAGAAGTGTGCTGTGGAGTAAAATTGCATAATCATCTCATCGTTCCACTTAGTCAAATTCTTCCCAACAAATTCATCAACACCTGCAATTCTGAAGCTTTCATGCACATGGGGGAAATAATCCTCGTTCTCATCAATGTATTCCCAGTCCACCCACCTCATGTCACTGACTATGGGCTTCTTGTCAAGCAACACTGTCTCATAGAAATCCTGTTGCTCACGGGTGTGAAAGCAGTAATCACAAGCAGTCCTCCTCCTCACAGCATAGGGATCTGACAATCTCCATTGACGCAGTCCTTTGTACTTTCTCAACATCATGTTCTCAGCTACTGGGTGTGCGTTGTCATGTTCTGGTATCTTGGGCTTCAATTTTCTGAGCACTAGAGGCTCTTCATCAACTGTTCATTCAGGCACTGGGGCCTTGTTCTTCTCTGCAGCAGATATGTTTCTGGTTGATCTCTTGGGTGCTGGTGCCTTAGGCTTTGACTTGGGAGGTGCAGCAGTCTTGATAGCATCAGACATGAGCTTCTGTGCTTTTGCAGGGGGTGCAGCAGCTGGCTCTTCCTCCTCCTCTTCTTCTTCCTCTTCAATCATCATAGTAGGTCTGCCAATCACTCGGGCAGTAGTTTTCCTTATCCTCTTCTTCTTGGCACCTGCAGCTGCCTCACTAGGCTCTTCAAGAGTGTATTGCACAGTCTGTTTTGGCACTTTCCTCACTGCAATTCTTTCTTTGACAGAAGTAGGCTTTGTGCTGTACTCCTTAGCTAGCACTACTCTCTTCTTCTTTTGTGCAGTTTCACTTGCAACAAAGTCCTCATCCTCACTATCTGAGGTTTTCTTCTTCCGTGTTCTGGTTGCAGCTTTAGGAAGATCTGGAGAGCTTCTCTCTCCCTCATAGTAACTTTCATTATGGCTTGATCCTTCACTTTGCTCTTCATGCTGCTCTGACCTGTTTTGACTGTCACTGACATCAGACATCTTGCTGAGCTGACCCTGTGAATAGATAGGTATGGGTAGAGTAGATGAGTCATCACAAAAAGCAGATTGTTTTTCATAAAAATGAGTTCAAACTTTAGTTCTAGGTTTTCACAGAATGCAGTTCGGATGGACCGAGTTGGTAATCTCGGTGACACCGAAGCACACTACAGAGACATGGCACGCCATTTCGGTCTGGCCGAGATGGGTTTCGGTGGCTCCGAGATGCTAGGGTTTCACTGAGACGTTACTTTCGGTCATACCGATTCGCACAACTCGGTGGCACCGAGATGTACTTGTGCTATGGCCAGGGCCAAATCGGTGGGACCGAAAATTCCTATTCGGTCGGTCCGAGATGCATTCGGCGGAAACCTAACCCTAATTTTTTTGCTCGAATCTCGTTCAAACGAACTAATCTGGTGGAAAGTGAATTGCATTCGTGGTAAGATTACAGGCAATCCAATCGTGCATTGAATCGGAAAGGGAAGCACGAAAGGGATCGAAACTCACCCTAACTCGGTGGAGTTCCTCTACGGCGGCAACGGCGGTGGAGATTACCGTTGACGGCGACGGAGTCCTGCGGCGAGGGCGCACAGGCGACGACGGCGACGATCCGGAGACCAAAGGGGCGGCAGCAATGGGGCGCGGGCGCGTGACGTTTGAAGAAATTTTCAACCGCACGGTTCGCTGGTAATATATACCCATTCGCTGTCGGTGGCACCGAGTGGAACAAATTGGTAGCACCGAGACGTGCAACTGCTTGCAGTTACAGCAACTCGGTCCGACCGAGTTGGTCTAATCGGTAGCACCGAGATGAAAACCTAGATCAATCTAAGTGCTTTCGGTTCGACCGAGTTTGAGTGGGTTGGTCTGACCAAAATCAATTAGAAGGTTTTGGAGGTTCAGCCCTTTCAGATCGGTGGCTCCGAGTGCTCCTCACCCGGAGGGTCCGAAAAAGACTTGTTCAATTTTTGTGATGCAGCAAGAATAGAATTTGAGACAAGAAAGCATAGATAGCTAGAGAAGGTTCTTAGGCATTCTTGTACATCCACTTGGCCAGAAAAACCAAGACAATCAAAACAACAAATGGATGTCCTCGAATGATGAAAACATGCAAATCAACATGCTCACACAATAAGATAGCAAATGAAATATGTGTCAAACATGCACAACCAATTCTAGCATCTATCAAGCAATGGCGATGACTAGGTCATCTATATATGAGTATATTGACTTAGGAGCCAAATGAGAACATTTGATCATAGGTCATACTCATCGTTTAAGAACAAGTGGGGTTACCACTTTTACATAAAGCATTAATGTGTTCACACCATTAGAGTTGCTTTAGCTCAATTGTTTAGAGCAAAGCTCCCCCTAGATGTGATATCCCCCCTTAGAGGGTTGAACTAACCTTGGGTTTTGTCGATGATGACTTCATGTAGATGTTGAAGATGTGGATGCTCAATGTTGATGTAGACCATCAAGAGTTGGGAGCAGTCCTTTGGAGTTTTGTGCTTTCAATACCTACATGGGTTAGTCCCACACAAGGAACATACAAGGATATCCATAGACATAGAGTGAAATACTCATATGATGATGTCCATGAATGCATTGATTACCTTGTCCCTTGCCTTACCAACAAGAGGGTTTGTGACTCCATGAACTAGTGCAAGATGTGGAAGTTGGCTGCACAAGTTCTTGCCATGAATGATATGAGTGAAGTTTGTTGGCGGAGTCACCCTCAAGAACTCTCTAGTTCTTCTTCTTTTGGACCCACATCAACTTGATGGGAATCCTTGGAGTTGTAGTAGCACTTCATGAAGTAGAACTTTATGAAGTCTTGGGAACCCACTTGACCATGGCTTGAGGAGCTTCTTCAAATGAGTCAATCTCTTCTTGAAGCTTGTCCTTGCCTTTTAGTTTGTGGTCTTGTGGTGGAAGGTCTTCTTGAGCTTGTGTTCCCTTGAAGGAAGTAGGGTCATACTTCTCTTGTTGAGGAACAAACTTTGTCTTGGGGTATTGACCTTCTTCCCACTCAACTCCATCGGCATTGAACTTTCGTTCAAAACCAACACCTTGGTTCTTCCGATGCCTTCCTTGCTTGCGTACAATTTTCTCAAATTGTTTACTCCCGGCAAGGCTCTTGTAGACACCTTTTTCTATAATTCCTTTCAATAGCATGTTTTCTTGCTCAAGTGTAACTTGGCTAAGAGAATCGTTAGTGGAATCAATAGAACTACTAGAAGCAACAACATTGGATTTAGCATTGTTATTGTTACTACTAGAGGTAGAACCATTTTTACCCTTGTTGCTAGTTTGCTTAGGTTTAACTTGTGGCATAAAGGTAGACAAGAGTAAACGCTTGGCAAGATATGAAGAACTCTTCTTTCGAAGATCGTCATTGATAGCTTTAAGAAACTCATGCTCTTGCTCTAAATTTAGCTTCTCGAAGCGCAGCTTCTCATGAGTTCTTAGAAGTTCTCTATGATCCTCTTGAGTTGTTTCATGAGCTAACTTAAGAGCATTTAGTTCTTTAGTTAAACACTCAATCTCCTTCATAGCATTGTCACTCGTTTCCTCTTGACTATCATGATTACTAGCATTTTCATTATAGCTCACATCACTAGCCCTATCAATAAGTAAATCATCATCACCAAGCAAATCATCTTCATCACTATTAAAATCAAGATACTCGGGGTGTGATACCTTGGGGCCTTTTGCCATGAAGCATCTTCCAATTCCTTCATTTGGTGAGTCAAATAGATCGTAGGAGTTGGATGACACAAGTGCAAGTCCTGCAACACCTTCATCTTGACTATAGTCGGAGTTGGAGTGATAACTTCTCTCGGAGTGGTTATCGGAGTCGGAGCCGGAAACCCATTCACCAACATGAGCTTGATGTCTTCTTCTTGTGTAGCTCCTTGATGACTTGTCCTTCCTCTCCGAATCCTTGCTTCTTCGAGAGTGTCTTCGTTCATAATAATCATCTCTACTCCTTCTCTCTTTACGAGGTGATTCATCTCTTCTATGTCTTCCTCTTGGCGATTCGTCTCTTTTCTTGTAGGGAGCCGTACACTCATTGGAGTAGTGTCCGGGCTTTCCACAATTGTAACAATTACGGTCACGACTTGATGATCTTCTCTCATAGTGTCTTGAGCTAGAGCTTCTTTCTTTTCCTTTGTTCTTGTAGAACTTGTTGAACCTTTTCACCATTAGGCTTATCTCTTCATTGGATACTAGCTGGTCACTTGAAGTTGTTGGAGCATCGGTTGAGGCTTTGTAAGCTCCACTTGACTTGTTGTGCAGCTCCTCTTTGTCCTTAAGTGACATTTCATGAGCGACAATCCTTCCAATGACTTCCGTGGGCTTGAGATCTTTGTAATTTGGCATCATTTGGATCAATGTGCAGACGGTATCATACTTTCCATCCAAAGCTCTAAGTATCTTCTTGATGATGAATTTGTCGGTCATCTCTTCACTTCCTAAGCCGGCAATCTCATTTGTGATGAGAGCAAGCCTAGAGTACATCTCTGCGACTCCTTGACCATCCTTCATCTTGAACTTGTCAAGTTGACTTTGAAGCACATCCAACTTAGATTCCTTGACGGACTCGGTACCCTCATGCATATCAACCAAAGTATCCCAAATTTCCTTTGCATTCTCGAGGCGGCTGATTTTGTTGAATTCTTCGGGACATAGACCGTTGAATAGAATGTCACAAGCTTGAGCATTGTATTGCAACATCTTCAATTCTTCCGCGGTTGCCTCACGATCCGGTTCCTTGCCATCCTCAAAGAAGTCACCTTGCAAGCCAACACAAACAACAGCCCAAACAGCAGGGTTATGACTAAGAATATGCATTTTCATCTTATGTTTCCAACTAGCAAAGTTTGTACCATCAAAATATGGACCTCTACGGTGATAGTTACCCTCACTAGACGCCATACTCTCCTAGGTTGTGAAACCAAGGCTATGATCACCAAAACTATGGAAATCAAGGCTTACGGAGACCAAAGCTCTGATACCACTTGTAGGATCGAAAGTATGTCTAGAGGGGGGGTGATTAGACTACTTGACCAAATAAAAGTTAACCTTTTCCCAGATTTTAGTTGTAGGCTGATTTTAGCAATCGTACATGTCAAGCATTACCCTACACATGCAATTCTAAGAGTATAGCAACGGAATGTAAGCAATTGCATATGTATGTAGAGAGGGGGTAGGAGATATCAAACGCAATGAAGACACGGCGGTTTTTGGCGTGGTTCCGATAGGTGGTGCTATCGTACGTCCACGTTGATGGAGGCTTCAACCCACGAAGGGTAACGGTTGCGCGAGTCCACGGAGGGCTCCACCCACGAAGGGTCCACGAAGAAGCAACCTTGCCTATTCCACCATGGCTTACGTCCACGAAGGACTAGCCTCACTCGGGGTAGATCTTCACGAAGTAGGCGATCTCCTTGCCCTTACAAACTTCTTGGTTCAACTCCACATCTGGTTGGAGGCTCCCAAGCGACACCTAACCAATCTAGGAGACACCACTCTCCAAAAGGTAATAGACGGTGTGTTGTTGATGAACTCCTTGCTCTTGTGCTTCAAATGATAGTCTTCCCAGCACTCAATCACTCCTCACAGATTTGGCTATGGTGGAAGAGAGATTTGAGTGGAAAGCAACTTGGGAAAGGCTAGAGATCAAGGTTCAAATGGTAGGAATGGAATATCTTGATCTCAACACATGAGTAGGTGGTTCTCTCTCAGAAAATGTATGGTGGAAGTGTAGGCACGTTCTGATGGCTCTCCTTACTGAGAAGGATGGGGTGGAGGGGTATATATATAGCCTCCACACAAAATTCAACCGTTACACACTTTTGACCCAACTCGGTGGCACCGAAACGATCATCTCGGTAGCACCGAACTGTGTAAAAGATATGAACTTTAGGAATCTCGGTGGGACCGATACGAACAACTCGGATGGACCGAAGTGCAATGGCTTAGGGCAATCCTCATCTCGGTGGCACCGATTGCATCAACTCGGTAGGACCGAAGTGAAGCAATAAGGCAACAGAGAGTTGGCAAGCCATCTCGGTGAGACTGATTTGCAAACTCGGTGAGACCGAAGTAATTGCAAACGATTACAGAGAGTTGGCAAGGCCATCTCGGTGGGACCGAGATCCATTTCGGTGGATCCGATTTGTTAGGGTTTGGCAGTGGCTAAGTCTTGGATGAACTCGGTGGGGCCGGATTGGAAATTTCGGTGGGGCCGAGTTGGACTTTGGGTTTAGGACATATTTGGGTAGAGTGAGTGGTTGAGGGTTTAGGAATACTGTCACTAAGCACTTGAGCAAAAGGACCATTAAGCAACACCTCATCCCCTTTTAATAGTATTGGCTTTCCTATGGACTCAATGTGATCTTGGATCACTAAACCAAAAATGTAGAGTCTTGATCTTTGCCAATGCTTGTCCTTAGCATTTTGAGGGGTCCACATCTCTAGTCCATGCCATGCCAATCATTGAACATCCTAAAATCTTAATCTTGAATAGACATTAGTTCAATGAGATATATGTTGTTATGAATTACCAAAACCACCAAGGGAGCAAATGTGCTTTCAACCTCTCTGCGGAGTATAGGTAGGACTACGGCGTGTCGATTATCCGAGGCCGGGCATTACCCAGGAAAGTGTGTCCGGCCAGAGGTAATCGAGCGTGTTGGGCTATGTGGTGCACCCCTGCAGGGAAGACAAATCTATTCGAATAGCCGTGTCCACAGTAACGGGACGCTCTGAGTTGTATCCTGGTCTTCTACAACTTTAACCGGATACTAATATAATACTTAACTGTTATAACTACTCCGAGATTGCTTTCTCGCAGGGTAGTCGAGGAAGGATCTCAGAGTATGTTGTTGATATATATATTTGATGTTACTACCTATTAATACTAGTTGCAAGCTGGTATCTATTACGCTACTCTCTTCTGATGCTTCAAGATGCTAGTCTTCGTTAGGATAGACTTCTCCCCCTCTACTCTAGCATTTCTGCAGTATAGTCCACAGACATACCCATTCCTTTGACACCGATGCATAATTAGCAAAGATCTGATGTAAGTCTTGCGAGTACTTTGGATGAGTACTCACGCTCGCTTTGCTATTCTTTTTCCTCTACCCGGTTGCTGCGATTAGATGATGGAGCCCAGGAGCCAGAGGATTTCGAGCTTGGCTACTACGTGGAGATCGAGGACTAGGAGTAGTTTGGAGGTCCCAGGTAGGAGGCCTTGACTCTTTCGATTAGTGTCGTTGTTTGTTTATGCCTTCTTAAGGCAACCCCTTGTTTAATCTGTCTGTACCCAAACTTATTTGTATTTGTACTGATGTATCCCTGGGTCCTCGTGGCCCCTATTGTATAAAGTTTTGAACTTAAATTTGTGTCATAGAGTTGTGTTGTGATATCCTACTGTGAGTCTTTGATCTTGATCGTGCATGCTGCGTGTATGTTTAGTGCACGATTGATTTTGGGGGCGTCACAAGTTGGTATCAGAGCCGACTGCCTGTAGGAACCCCTTCCAACTCCATGGTCTAAGTTGAGTCTAGTCTTTGAAAAACTATTTTTGAACTACTAACAGTATTGTGTGGCTGATACGTCTCCAACGTATCTATAATTTTTGATTGTTCCATGCTATTATAGTATCAATCTTGGATGTTTTATATGCACTTACAAGCAATTATATATCATTTTTTGGCACTAACCTATTAATTTAGTGCCCAGTGCCAGTTGCTGTTTTTTGCCTGTTTTGGGTTTTCCAGAATATCAGTACCAAACGAAGTCCAAATGCCATGAAACTTTTTGCAGATTTTTTTCTGGACATAACAAGTACTGGAAGCTTCGGGAGAGGGCCAAAAGATGAAGCAGTGGCCCACGAGGCACCAGGGCGCACCCCAGGGGGGTGGCGCGCCCTAGTACCTCGTGGAGCCCACACAGCTCCATTTGACCTAATTCCACATCAATAAATTCTCTAAAATCGGGAAACCAACAGAGGAGTCCACAAAATACTTTTTCCGCCGCCGCAAGCTTCTGTTCTCGAGAGATCCCATCTGGAGGCCTTTTCCGGTACTCCGCCGGAGGGGGAATCGACCACGGAGGGGCTCTACATCATCCTTGCTGCCCTTCCGATGATGCGTGAGTAGTTTACCACAGACCTTTAGGTCCATAGTTAGTAGCTAGATGGCTTCTTCTCTCTATTTGATCTTCAATACAATGTTCTCCTCGATGTTCTTGGAGTTCTATCCGATGTAATCACTTTTTTGCGGTGTGTTTGTTGGGATCCAATGAATTGTGAGTTTATGATCAGATTATCCATGAATATTATTTGAGTCTTCTCTGAACTCTTTTATGCATGATTGTTATAGCTTCGTATTTCTCTCCGATCTATTGATTTGGTTTGGCCAACTAGATTGATTTATCTTGCAATGAGAGAGGTGCTTTGTAATGGGTTCGGTCTTGTGGTGCTCAATCCCAGTGACAGAAGGGGACATGGCACGTATGTATCGTTGCTATTAAGGATAAAAAGATGGGGTTTATTCATGTGTGAGTTTACTTTGTCTACATCATGTCATCTTGCTTAAGGCATTACTCCGTTCTTTATGAACTTAATACTCTAGATGCATGCTGGATAGCGGTCGATGGGTGGAGTAATAGTAGTAGATGCAGGCAGGAGTCGGTCTACTTGTCTCGGACGTGATGTCTATATACATGATCATTGCCTTGGATATCGTCATGATTATTTGATTTTCTATCAATTGCCCAACAGTAATTTGTTTACCCACCATATGCTATTTTCAAGAGAGAAGCCTCTAGTGAAAACTATGGCCCCCGGGTCTACTTTATCATATTACTAAAACCCTAAAAATACTTGCTGCACTTTTTCTTTAGTTATTTTATTTTGTATTTTTGTTTGATCTATCTATCTATCACCATACAATTTAATCTTGTAATTGACCGCCAAGGGATTGACAACCCCTTGTTTGCGTTGGGTGTGAGGGTTTGTTGTTTTGTGTGCAGATGCTGCTAACGAGGTGTTGCGTGATTCTCCTACTGGATTGATATCCTTGGTTTCATAACTGAGGGAAATACTTATCTCTAATGTACTGCATCATCCCCTCCTCTTCGGGGAAAAAACCAACGCAGATCACAAGTAGCAGTGGCTTACGGGCCCACATCGCAAATGGATGGGATTAGGATCTTTTATTCCGCACCTTTACTCTGGGTTCTGATTTCTCTTCTATTCGGGTTAAAGATTTTGCTAACTCTAACTCTAGGTTCTCCTAACGACTTCATTCCGGAGAGCCACTCATTCCAGATCATCCCTTGATATATCAAGACATTCTGAAGCACTCTTTGATGTTTTCCCGAGACCCTTGTGCCCACCACCTTTGCAATTCCCTACCACCGATAAATCCCCATGGATAACTACCTACACTTGTCGTTCATACATTCATCCCCAGTTGCTCTTGTTATTACAAGATGCCCTGAAATACTCTTTGACTTTCCGAGGATCCTATATGTCCTACTGTTGTTGAAATTCCTTGTTGCTAACTTACACTTGTGATTAAATCTAGGTGTTCGACAATCTTCATTAAAATCCTCTGTGATTGTCATTCTGATCCTGTTGGTTCATCATGTGTGTGAATGCACGCAATCATCAGTTGTTCTCTGGAAATTATCCTTCCGGCTCAGACATCATTTTGGACATGAGCTGGTTCTTGGCCAATCAAGTTGCAATTGATTGTGCCCCTAAGTCTATTTAACTTATCCATCCTTGATCAGAGCGTCTGCTTCTATTCCCCCAATTTGGAAATCGTAATTCCTTTGTAATTAAGCTTTGACTTATTCATATGTTTCCATAAACCAATGCGCTTGTATCATTTCCTCTTCTGGTCGAGTATCGATACTCACATCAGATTCTTTGCAGACCACCTAATCTTTTGGTGGATTACTACCCGACAGTTCCTTCGTGTTTTAAATCAGTGACAAATTTTCCCTGATACAAAATGCCTTTGGCAAATTGTATCATCTACTCCGTGTCGTGATACTCTTCTAGTGTTATGCCAGGTAAAATTTCAACACTACAACTTCATCGAAAGCGAGAAGTGAATGAAAGGTTATGCGTTGAAGAAGAAGGAGTTGACCTTGAACTTTGTGTTCATGCCCATGGAAACGATGTAGACTGTCACGGAAGCTTCTTGCAAAATATTTATTCTTTTGTATAATTCTTCCGGTATCCTTAACTTGATTCCATGCAGTTATGGTTCCGACCATGCTGACGTCATTTGATAACTCCATTCTCGTGCCTCGTCTATTTTTTTTTTGACAAGGTTAAAGTATCTGCTGTCTGCAGGTTAATGATCTAGTTCAGCTTCTATTCTGTTCTACCTTCTAGTATTACCCTCTGGTATCTCGAGGATATCGTGCCATTGCACTACATCTTATGAATTTTTTATGAAGTAATACTTTTCCCCGTCTTAGTCATTCCATGGGTTCTGGGTTGTTGTCAACCGAGAACACCGAATAGTGAATCGAATCCGCACTACAATTCAATACCCCAATTATTTTTTGTTGCTGGGAAATTTGAAATCAATTATCTCATTCCTAGCTTGAATTGTCTGCATCATTATCATGCTAATTTTAACTGTGCTACCTAGTCCTTTTTCCCGATGCACATTTCTGACAATGAGCTAAGCCTGTGTCAAACTTTCATCATCATATCGTTTTGCTTGAACAACAAGATTGATTCCGAGCTTGTGTCATATCCATGGTTCCGTTGACCTTTAGCTTCACCATTCCATCTGCTTTGATCATCTTACTGATCGGTTACATCTTCATGTAACCTCTCGACAAAATGTGTTCTAATCATCGTCAACATTTGACTTCTTCCAAGATGTGAATCGAATTCATGATGAGAAATACCATCCTTGCCCCTCGATAATTGGTGTTGTCATCGACAACATCCTTGCCTTCCTTCCAACGCAGACTTCGCCATGCCTTGGTTATCCTTTAAGTGTCTTGCTATTCTTGAAATTGTTCCTTGTATATTTCTTGTGATCTTCAAACCTAACCTCGCTTAAACACCATATCATTGCTACCCCGAAGCATGACTGTGGTATTCTGAATATCAACAGGAACATTGGAATCGCAATGCTAAATGTTTCTTGATCGATTATCCAAACACCATTGTATGGGTAAACCTCATGATTTTCTTGCCCCTTTATCTAAAGGGTTATGTACTTGATGTCCTGTCATGTATATCATGCTCTGCTTGTTCTTGGGAAGGATATACTTCTAATACTTGTGTATAAACACATTTTCCTTTCCATTGGTCTGATTAATCTAAGAATCACATTTTCCTTTCCATTGGTTGTCTAACCTTTCTTGTGATTATATGATCTAAGCAGTAATAATTCCCTGCTTATGTAAACTTCTCGCTCTACAACTCTGTCAGTAAGACCCTGTTACTATTGTTGTTAACATTTCGCTAACCACCGATGGGCAAGAACCTTGCCTATTAGTCCGCCTCGTCGTAACGAGTAGGAAAATGGTTCTCTTCGTCCCTCGCCCTTGGTACCGACGCTGTTATCAACTTAGCTGACAAACTATCCTCTGACATGCCTTGCTATCATGACCGTATAATAAGCCACCACCCTTCTTAATCATCATGGTGGTACAAATGCTGGTCACTCCAATTTTGTTCCCTCTAATCGATTCGAGAATTATCGAATCCTTGAATGCATTCTTAGTCACTATGCTATTCCTTGGGATCAGTTGCGAATATGCCTCCCCGATACTGAATTGTCTTCATAACAACAATTATTCTTCTGTCCTGAGCATGTCGATCGTTTGAACCCTCTCCGAAAGATCTCTTGATCATAATGTTTCATGCAAACAACTCCGTGATCCTTGTATCCAAATTTGCCCTTGCACTTGGCTTCGTATGTATTTCTGCGAGCCACCTTCCTTGAGATGATCCATTCCGGCATCAGACGCAAGATTTATTCTTTGTTACTCTGGAACCTTTTTCACATCTCACTTCAGGCCTTAAATGATTGCCTACCCAAGATTTATTCCTGTGTTCCAAAACTCGAGAGATACTTATGAATTTTCATTCATGAGATAACCCCCGATGATTACCCCTTGCAGAATTCCATTGTTGTCTAGTTACCCCTTATCCTTTCGTAAGTACGATGAAGATTCCGAAGGAAGGATGACAACTCCATCACAACATTCCGATGCAGAGAAATGAAGACATCAACGTAGTGGACCGACCTCTTCGAGAAGAACAACCAAGAACAAGAAGACTCGTTAGAATTTCGTAACCAAACCTTTCCCCTTTGCTCGACCTCCTAAATCTCGGGACGAGATTTTCTTTTAGAGGTGGAGAGTTGTAACACCCCCAGATCTTAGACATGTCATTAACCAAATCAACATGCCTTGTCATCATGATTATTATAATTAAATTACAATTAGGAATTAATCCAACTCTTAAATTCCACCTCAAATTCAAATTCAAATTATTATTTCTTCAAATAGTAAAACAAAAATGTTTGTTGGGTTGCAAATATTCACTTAGTATTTGTCATGAAGAAACCAACATTATTTGAAACATTTAAATGCCCTTAACCCAAATAAAACAGAGCCAACAGCAAATAAATTGCCCTTTTCAAAATAAACAAATAATTAAACCATTCCAAATGACCCCAAACTTTTTGTGCTGCCCAAGGATAATACCTAGTATTTATGTGCCAAGTATCATCTATAGCAAAAATCATTTGCTCACTCAACTTAATGCAAAACAGTGGCTGAAATATTTCACAGAAATAGAAACTAGGAAAAGTCCCTGTACACTTGGCCCACTTAGTAACAGGAGCAGGTCCGGCCCAGCCCATGGACAGTCATCTTCCTCCTCGCCCCGTGTCGTCGCCCGCGCGGCCAGATGCGTCGTCACCGGCGGATCGTCGACATGCTGCCGCTACAGGGGCCATGGTGTAGGGGAACGCAGCAGAAACAAAAAATTTCCGCACTACGAACAGCCCAGGATCACTATGGAGATGCATACAGGGTTTGATCTTTTCGTTACTGACTCGTAGCGCAGCGGAAGTAGAGTCGATGATGATCGGCGGTGCAGATCCCCGCAGATAGGATTTACAACCTCCCAACCGCGAGGATGTACTCCCTCGTCTGCCCCTTGGACAGCCCTCCGGGAGGCGGTCAGACAGTCCCTCGGACGGTGTCGCGGACAGCCCTTCGGGAGGACCCTCGAAACTCGGACGGTCACTCGGACAGCCCCTCGGGTGTTACAACTTAAATCGAAAATCACATGGAGCATTGATGAAGACCGTATCGATGTAATTATTTACAACGAGTACTTCGTAATCTCTGCTTGCGAGAAAACATGTCATCAGTGCTACTCTAGTACATAATGACATTTTTCACTGTTGTCCCATGATCAGCTCTTTGATCACTTTGGTATCTATACTCGCAACACTTGGGAGTATCGGACATATCTGGTTGTTTTACATACCATGGAATACATGATTAATCCAAACACAAAGGTGTGTGGAATATCCATCATGTATATTGCTCATCAGTGTTTTAGGACACCGAGTCTTGCAAAACTCTTTCCATGTGACTTCGGCAAGAATCACTCCTTGACGTTTTAATGCTAAAAGGTTTTAGCATCTTGTCAATATGTATTTTTGGTGCTTAGCCTATTAGGCAATTCTATCTCTAAAGATAAATATGCCTAATATCAAGGCTACTTAGCCCAAGCACTTCATCGAAAAACTATTTTCAATGAAGTCCTAATTCGTGTCAAGAAATTTATATTACTTCCAATCAACAATGTGTCAAGCACACAAGGTTTTCAGAAATATTATTATGCTCCCACTTACTTTCTTGTAACCACAAGCATCTTCGTTATCCATTGATGAAATCAAACACTTTTGACTATTTCATCAAAAACGAAGATTCCAATTCCATTTTGCTCTCTTCTGTCCATTGCTGGAACTCTGAAGATTGCACACTCACTAGCATCCTCTGGACCGACAAAATACCTTGGACTGTACCACATGCAAGTCCTAGGTTGCATTTCCATCTTATGGAAATCCTTTTGGCATCCATGTTTCATATCTAATGATTGAAATATGTATTAATTGCTAGTTTAACCCGATCTGACTTTAAGCATCGCTACGGTGAGACGACCTCATCGTAGTCAACTCCTTGAACTTGTTATTTCAACTAGTCGAGCTTTATGGATAAAACATTTTATCCACATCAGTTATAGTTCCATTAATGTTCGTTAGACTCCAAGTCTTCCGAAGGGTTTATCAAGATATAATCTTGAATCATTCATGGAAACTATCTCGGATTGTATTGGCATTTAGCCAATTCCGAGGTCAGGGCCCATCAACGCTTCCTTGTGTATCGTAGGTATACTGTTGTCTAACAACAATATCTCGTATGCGCACCTGAGAGGTTTGCACGAGTTTTGCCTACGTGGTTCAGTTGCAAGTTCGACCGAAGTCCATACATCTCATGTAGAGGCTTCCGTATCAGTCGCAGTAGGAAACTATGGAATCACTTCCAACGTCTCTTTCCTTTGACCTGATGACGAAGATACTGTTATCTCGTCGAGTTGCACTGTCCTCCCACTCACCTTTTTGCAAGAAAAATTTTCTTTCAAAATCATACCATTCTTTGTGGCAAACTTTTGCCTCGGTATAGTGAGGGAGGAATACCCAATAAATTAGGATAACCAACAAAGTAGCACTTGTCTGATTTGGAATAGGTTTGTAAACATCTTACACAAGCCCCATATTCCAAATGTTAAGAAAAGATATATCATGGTTGGGTGTACCATACCATGGCGTCATTTCAATAGATCTGATGGTGCTCTTTTCAGTGTAAAAGCCGCAGTCTCTAAAGCATTACTTTTAAAAGGGATAATGGCAAATTGATTTATGTCATCTTTGATCTTACCATGTCATAAATGGTTTGAATACATCTTCACGGACATTCCACTCACAGTGGTGTTCCGGGAAGTGTAAGTTATGAAACTCTTTTCACAACTCTTTAGACATTCGCTAAACTTGTAACTCAAATATTCCTTTCCGCAATCAAATTGCAGAAACATAATTTTCTTGTTACAATAATTTCTACTTCATATTGAAAACCTTTTGAATGATTTCAAAAGATCCAGACTTACGTCTCATCAAGTAAATATCCATATATCTACTTGAGTCATTTCTGAAGATAGATAAATCCACTGCTAGCAACAATATTTACCGGACTACATACATCAAAATGTATGATCACCAATAAGTTCGTTGCTTGTTCCTTATGGCCTGTGAACGGCATTTCAGTCACTTCACTTTTCGGAGGAAAGTTGCAAGTGTCAGATGATTCATAATCAAACGACTTCAAAACCCATCATAATGGAATTTTTCCATGCGGGTTTCTCCAATGTGACCAAATGCAGTGCCACACAAATGTGGTATTCTTTTAGTCTTGCGACATTTAGCATCAGTGTTATGGATGTATCATATTACCATCAATACTCATAACATACATCCCATCCTAGATGGAAGTATGGCCCTTATGTTATTCATAATACTGAACAACAATTGTTCTTTTATGAACAACACTCTTGCAACAAACATTATGCAAATGGGCTAGAGTGTGTAAAACTCTAAAATGATTTATGAAAGTAAATACAGAGGTAATATATTATTATCAATATTCATAACATACATCTCATTCATAATGAAAGTATGGCCCTTATGTTATTCATAACACCGAACATCAAAAGTTCTCTTATGAACAACCTTCTTGCAAGATACCTTATGCAATGGGCTAGAGTGTGTAAAACTCTAAAAATGAATTATGAAAATAAATACATAGGTAATACACCGATGGAAGGTATAGTAACATTTACTATGTTCCCAGCGTGTATCTAAACCTCATTCCTGGCAAGTCTTTTAGGCCGTAGTAGTTCTTGCATCGAATTGCAACGGAAAGCAATCGAGCAGGTATCTCTGTGATCAACTCACAATACCCAAGAATCAGTGATTAACATGTTTAATCATAATTCCCAAGAACTATTTCTTTGACCAACCTTCTATACATCAATAGCTTGTATGACTTTCGTACATGAGCTGGATATTCCAGTCTTCTCTCTTTTTGTCTTTATACTTCTAACACTTTAACTTTCAGTATTTCTCCTACTCTCAGAAGAATCACTCAACTTAAGAGTGGCGTCAGCCCTGGACTTCCTAGGTGTGAAAGTCTCACTAACACCCTTTAGACATTTCCTTTCTCTTAAGTTGTTGTATTCACCATCATCATATGACCGGCGTTCTTCTGGACCCCTCTCTATATTAGTCAAATGCATAGTAAACACTTTTACTAACAGTTTGCAAAACAAACATTGCTTTGGATATCACATATCTTTTAGCCTTTGTTTGTGTCTGAAAATGATTTTCAGTTCCATGAATATCACATAGCTATCCCAAAACTTTTGAAGTTCGGGTCTCATGGAAGCAAAGATATTGCTCTTGACCGTAACGGAATTCTAGCTTTTGGATCGAAGTACGAGAGTCACGTCATCCATAGCATTAGCGGGAGAATACCGAAAGCATGCGATAGGACAAAATCCTTCTCGGCACTCTTGAGGATGATCCTCACATTACGTTACCAACTGTAAAGTTTTAACCAGATATTTAACAGCTATTCAATTTTAATAGGGAGGGTGGAAACACGAGCCATTATTATATAACTATTATGCAAATAACACTTAGACGGTGTCCATAATTAATTGCACTAAGAATTAAAAGAATTAATTCTAAAGTGCGCTCCCACTCAAATCAATATCTCTCATAATTGATTGTGAGTGATACAAGACCCACATTTCAATTGTTCGCCATTGGTGTAACACCATTGATGACGAAAATCTCAACCGGTAGGCCAACTTGCCAATCACATCTCTATGCGATTCTTGTGCATCTTTCGATGCACGTGTTCCGAGCTCATGACGGTCATGCCTGAACGTCAAGACAACCAAGTGATCTCGCTGCGAGGTCTCAACTCACCCGCCTCACACTTCTCTAATCGTTCGTACCCGTGTGACACGGCGCACCCCGAAAAGATAGGTGCCGTGACGGTGCTACACTTGGGAGAACACTAACTACTTGATATTTTAAGTGAGAGATCACCCTAATAAAAAGCGACTACCGCGCAATCAAGAAGGGTGCATCATAAGGGATAAACATCTCAGGCAATTCACAATAGCATGATATGGTATAGCCCTTTCTGACGAAGAAGTCTTCCATTTCTTCATCTTCGGCATTCGCGTCGGTGTTCACCTTTGCGAAGATTGCCACCACCTTGTCGATGCATCAGATAATATTGCTATCTCTATAGCTAATAAAATAAGTGCATTACTTAAGGTTGACATGCAGGTCATTAAAGTGACAATCATATGGCTCCAGCCATCATGCCGAATCATGACACGCAGTTCATGTTAATTTTCCATCATATAGTCATCTCATACATAATCAAATTAATATGAGCACTGCTATACCACATCATATGCACATCCTGCAAAACCAAGTTAGACGCCTCTAATCGGTTTATGCAAAATTTTATTTTACGTGGCTTCTAAGGTTTCGAAACAAACCGAAGCTACCAACGTCCATCATCAAGTATGATTATTCAAGTCGCTAGATTAACTTTGCGGGGTGTATGAAACACGAGATAATAAAATCTCGAGCCCCATACTGAACTTCGTCATACGCATGACCCCCGTGCAGATCATATCTATATTGCCCTTTAGTCTGCGAAACATCCATCTTTCTTTAACTAAAGTGGAACCCAAAGAACTGTTAGCACTTCATTGATCTGTCAATCAGCATACTCAGGAGCAGCATGAAAGGATCACGGATTGCCAGAACTTTGTCAGATTCCACAATGCTGTCAAGATCAAGACTACGCAAATTCAAGGGAAGCAACAAGAACATCGGGTAACAGATTTCATCTGCTACCCGCACAAATAATTTTCAGCAATAGAACTCATCTACTTCAAATTATATTGTGCAACACCCATACATCTCATGTATTCTAGATCGCAACCTACATCTACGCATAGCACGGCTCATGATGCCACTGTAGGGGAACGCAGCAAAAAACAAAAAAATTATGCACTACGAACAGCCCAGGATCACTATCGAGATGCATACAGGGTTTGATCTTTTCGTTACCGACTCGTAGCGCATCGGAAGTAGAGTCGATGACGATTGGTGGTGCAGATCCCCGCAGATAGGATTTACAACCTCCCAACCGCGAGGATGTACTCCCTCGTCTGCCCCTCGGACAGCCCTCCGGGAGGCGGTCAGACAGTCCCTCGGACGGTGTCGCGGACAGCCCTTCGGGAGGACCCTCAAAACTCGGACGGTCACTCGGACAGCCCTTCGGGAGGACCCTCGAAACTCGGACGGTCACTCGGACAGCCCTTCGGGAGGCACACTCGAACAGCCCCTCGGGCAAAAGGATCGAAACTATGACCTCTCTACGGGTTGCACACATACGGTGTCATCTATCCGACAGGGCTTCGCCGTCCAGAACTAGTTCCCACCGGAACCCAAACAGCCTTTCGGCTCTACGAAACTATTTTGCGGGGAGGGAGAGAAGAAGCCAGATCATGCACGGCACTTGTATGTTGAGAAAGAGTGAGTGTGGAGAGTGCCTCTCCACCTCTATTTATAGGAAAACCCAAGGGGTAGGGTGGCTCCCAAAATACCAAAAAACCCATCACATGGATTTTCCTCAAGGGCACAAAAGGAAGGGAAGTGGAGCTCCATGGAGCCCCACCCTTGTGGCCGGCCACCCCTAGGAGGCCACCCCATGAGGGGCTTCCTTGGCTCCCAAGTCCTTCTAGAAGCCTTTTGGGAAAAGCCCTAAAAGGTGGCTTTCCATAAAAGTAACCATAAAGTGATTTTCACTATTCACGGAGACAATTTTCCGCGACCATTAAATCCGAAAATATTTCTGTTGGTCTTAGAACATTTCCAGTACCCACAAAAATAATTTTGGACGCGTTCCGAAACAATTCCGGATTAGTGATTTTCATCTGCGAAAAGCAACCAAAGCGGTTCCGGCAGCTCCTGAACATTTCCGGGTTTTCTCCGGAAAAATCCCAGAAGTTTCCAGAATGATTATGGCACCCTCCAAGAATTTCCAGATGTGTGCCGAAACCAATTTGACTTAATGGTATACCCTGAAACAACTTTTCAGTTTTACCGAAACTATTCTGGTGTTCTCTCTCCGGAACTTTTCTGCTGTCTCCGAAACTTTTCCGGTGACTTTCTCTCAGACTCCTTGTCTAGTATTTAGCAGATAGATGACCCTTAAGCTTGTGACCCTATAGGTTCGGTGAAGTATAGACATGACCGGAACTCGTTCCAATCAATGATCAACATCGGAGCCGTGGACACCCATATTGACCCCTATACCCACACGAATAAATATTCGATTGAACCTCCAGTTGCCGTGTGCTATTCCTGTTGCTTCGCGATATGTTACAAATACCCGAGGTGAGATTTATTGGCATCCCCATGGATCAACACTTGTCCACAATGCCAGTTACGTCGTTACCGGTTTTGTTCTCTTTTCTCGTTTCCGTGTTCCGGCATCCCTGTGATCAAATCTGTAGGAGATATGCCCTAGAGGCAATAACAAATGTTATTATTTATCTCCATGTTCATGATTATGTTTATGTTCCATGCTATAACTGCTATGGTTCTTGAGTCTGCAATAACCACGAGGCTCGAAGGAAGACTCATATGCACGTGTGGAATAATTAACGGTAAAAAGTATTCCTAGTCTGGCCTCTAAGACTAGCTCAAGTGTTGCATGATGGTTCTGTTTTCCTGATCATGGGCATGACTATGCCGGCAACTTTGAGGGCACAATGTTAGTAGAACACTTGTGTTGAATCGACCCGATTGATGTTATGCTATGAGATTCATTCGTCACAAGTGAATAGTGAAAGTGCTTTTTGGATATTTTTTGGGAAAGCGCCTTTTGGGATATTTTCCAAAAGGTTTCTAGAAGGCTTGGGGGCTAAGAAACCCCCCTTGGGGGCCCCCCAAGAGGGTTGGCCGGCCACATGTGGAGCTCCTCCATGAGGCCCCACTTGCTCCACTAAATCTCCTTTATGCCCTTGTGGAAGTTTTCCTTCATGGGCATTTTGGGTTTTTTGGAAGTGCCCATCCTACCCCTTGGCTTTCCTATAAATAGAGGTGGAGGGGCTGCCTCCACACTCACTCCTTGCTCACATACAAATGCCATGCTCGTCTGGCTCTCTCTCTCCCTCCCACGGAAATAGTTTTCGTAGAGCCGAAAGGATGTCTGGGTTCCGGTGGGAACTAGTTCTGGACGGCGAAGCCCTGCCGGATAGATGACGCCGTATGCGTGCAACTCTGTAGAGAGATCATAGTTTCGGTCTTAGTTCGAGAGTGCCTCCCGAAGGGCTGTCCGAGTGATCGTCCGAGTTTCGAGGGTCCTCCCGAAGGGCTGTCCGAGTGACCGTTCGAGTTTCGAAGGTCCTCCCGAAGGGCTGTCCGCGACACCGTCCGAGGGACTGTCCGACCGCCTCCCGGAGGGCTGTCCGAGGGGAAGATGAGGGAGTACATCCTCGCGGTTGGGAGGTTGTAAATCCTAGCTGCGGGGATCTGCACCGCCGATCGTCATCGACTCTACTTCCGCTGCGCTACGAGTCGGTAACGAAAAAGATCAAACCTTGTATGCAGTCTCCATAGTGGTCCTGGACTGGTGCGTAGGTCTGAAAATTTGTGTTTTCTGCTGCGTTACCTTACAGTGGCATCATGAGCCGTGCTATGCATAGATGCAGGTTGCGATCTAGAATACATAGAGATGTATGGGTGTTGCACAATATAATTTGTAGTAGATGAGTTCTAGTGCTGATAATTATTTGTGCGGGTAGCAGATGAAATCTGTTACCCGATGTTCTTGTTGCTTCCCTGGAATTTGCATATTTCTGATCTTGATAACGGTATGATGGAGTTTCAAAGTTCTGGCAATCCGCGATCCTGATTGATCAACGAAGTGCTAACAGTTCTTTGAATTCCACCATAGTTAAAAAGAAAGATGAAATTTCGCAGATGAAAGGGCAATGCAGATATGATCTGTACGGGGGTCATGCGTATGACGAAGTTTAGTATGGGGCTCGAGATTTTATTATCTCGTGCTTCATACACCCCGCGATGTTAATCTAGCGACTTGAATAATCATACTTGATGATAAAACGTTGGTAGCTGCGGTTTGTTCGAAACCTTAGAAGCCACGTAAAATGAAATTTTGCATAAACCAATTAGAGGCGTCTAACTTGGTTTTGCAGGATGGTTTGCATGTGCATATGATGTGGTATAGCAGTGCTCATGTTAATTTGATTATGTATGAGATGACTATATGATGTAACTTAACATGACATGCGTGTCATGATTCGGCATGATGGCTGGAGCCATATGATTGTCACTTTAATGACGTGTGTGTCAACCTTAAGTAATGCACTTATTTTATTAGCTATAGAGATAGCAATATTATCTGGTGCGTCGACAAGGTGGTGGCAAACTTCGCGAAGGTGAACACCGATGCGAATGCCGAAGACGAAGAAATACAAGACTTCTCCGTCAGAAAGGGCTATACCATGTCATGCTATTATGAATTGCCTGAGATGTTTGTCCCTTATGATGAACCCTTCTTGATTGCGCGGTAGTCGCTTTTATTAGGGTGATCTCTCACAAAAATATCAAGTAATTAGTGTTCTCCCAAGTGTAGCACCGTCACGGCACCTAACTTCTCGAAGTGCGTCATGTACACATGAGTACAAACGATTAGGGAATGTGAGGCGGGTGAGGTCAGACCTCGCAGCGAGATCACTTGGTTGTCTTGACGTTCAGGCATGACCGTCATGAGCTCGGAACACACGCATTGAAAGATGAACAAGAGTCACATAGAGATGTGATCGGCAAGTTGGCCTACCGATTAAAATTCCCGTCATGAGATGATGATTCTATGGCGATGAATTGAAGTCTGGATCTTGAATCACTCACAATCAATTATGAGAGATATTGATTTGAGTGGGAGCGCACTTTGGAATTAAACTTCTTTAATTCTTAGTGAAATTAATTATGAATTTTGTCTAAGTGAAATTTGCATAATAGTTATAGAAGAATGGCTCGCGTTTCCACCTTCCCTATTAAAATTGAATAAGCTGTTAAATATCTGGTTAAAACTTTACGGTTGGTAACGTAATGTGAGGATTGTCCTCAAGAGTGCCGAGAAGGACATTGTCCTATCGCATGCTTTTGGTATTCTCCCACTAATGCTATGGATAATGTGACTCTCGTCCTTCGATCCAAAAGCTAGAATTCCGTTACGGTCAAGTGCAATATGTTTGCTTCCATGAAACCCGAACTTCAAAAGTTTGGGATAGCTATGTGATATTCATGGAACTGAAAATCATTTTCAGACACAAACAAAGGCTAAAAGATATGTGATATCCAAAGCAATGTTTGTTTTGCAAACTATTAGTAAAAGTGTTTACTATGCATTTGACTAATAACAAAGGGATCCAGTAGAACGCCTGTCATATGATGATGATGGTGAATAAAACAACAACTTAAAGAGGAAGGAAATGTTCGAAGGGTGTTAGTAAGACTTTCATGCCTCGGAAGTCCGGGGCTAACGCCACTCTTAAGTTGGGTGCTTCTTCTGAGAGTAGGAGAAATACTGAAAGTAAAACTTTTAGAAGTATAAAGGCAAAAAGGAGAGAAGACTGGAATATCCAGCTCATGTATGAAAGTCATACAAGCTATTGATGTATAAATGGCTGGTCAAAGAAATAGTTCTTGGGAATTATGATTAAACATGTTAATCACTAATTCTTGGGTATTGTGAGTTGATCACAAAGATACCCGCTCGATTGCATTCTGTTGCGACTCGATGCAAGAACTACTATGGCCTAAAAGACTAGCCGGTAATGAGGTTTAAAATACATGTTGGGAACATAGTAAAAGTTGATATGCCTTCCATCGGTGTATTACCTATGTATTTATTTTCATAATTCATTTTAGAGTTTTATACACTCTAGCCCATTGCATAAGGTAGCTTGCAAGAGGGTTGTTCATAAGAGAACTTTTGATGTTCGATGTTATGAATAACATAAGGGCCATACTTTCATTATGAATGAGAAGTATGTCATGAATATTGATAATAATACATTACCTCTGTATTTACTTTGATAAATCATTTTAGAGTTTTATACACTCTAGCCCATTTGCATAATGTTTGTTGCAAGAGTGTTGTTCATGAAAGAACAATTGTTGTTCAGAATCATGAATAACATAAGGGCCATGCTTCCATCGTGGATGGGATGTATGTTATGAATATTGATGGTAATCTGATACATCCATCACACTGACACTAAATGTCGCAAGACTAAGAGAATACCACACATGTGTGGCACTGCATTTGGTCACATTGGAGAAACCCGCATGGAGAAATTCCATTATGATGGATTTTGAAGTCGTTTGATTATGAATCATCTGACACTTGCAACTTTCCTCCGAAAAGTGAAGTGACTGAAATGCCGTTCACAGGCCATAAGGAACGAGCAACGAACTTATTGGTGATCATACATTTTGATGTATGTAGTCCGGTAAATATTGTTGCTAGCAGTGGATTTATGTATCTTCAAAAATGACTCAAGTAGATATATGGATATTTACTTGATGAGACATAAGTCTGGATCTTTTGAAATCATTCATAAGATTTTCAAAATGAAGTAGAAATTATTGTAACAAGAAAATTATGTTTCTGCAATTTGATTGCGGAAAGGAATATTTTGAGTTACAAGTTTAGCGAATGTCTGATGAGTTGTGAAAAGAGTTTCATAACTTGCACCTCCCGGAACACCACTGTGAGTGGAATATCCGTGAAGATGTATTCAAATCATTTGTGACATGGTAAGATCAAAGATGACATAAATCAATTTGCCATTATCCCTTTTGAAGTAATGCTTTAGAGACTGTGGCTTTTACACTGAAAAGAGCGCCATCAGGTCTGTTGAAATGACGCCATGGTATGGTAAGCCCAGCCATGCTCTGTCTTTTCTTAACATTTGGAATATGGGGCTTGTGTAAAATATTTACAGACCTATTCCAAATCAGACAAGTGCTACTTTGTAGGTTATCCCAAGTAATTGGGAATTCCTCCACCACTATACCGAGGCAAAAAGTTTTGCCACAAAAACGGTATGCTTTTAAAGAGAACTGTTCTTGCAAAAAGGTGAGTGGGAGAATAGTGCAACTCGACGAGATAAACAGTATCTTCGTCATCAGATCAAAGGAAAGGAACCTTGGAAGTAATTCCAGAGTTTCCTACTGCGACTGATACGGAAGACTATGCAATAAAATGTATGGACTTCGGTCGAACTTGCAGCTGAACCACGTAGGCAAAACTCGTGCAAACCTCTCAGGTGCGCAAGCGAGATATTGTTATTAGACAACAGTATACCTACGATACACAAGGAAGCGTAGATGGGCCCTGACTCCGGAATTGGCTAAATGCCAATATAATCCGAGATAGTTTCCATAAATGATTCAAGATTATATCTTGATAAACCCTTCGGAAGACTTAGAGTCTAACGAACATTAATGGAACTATAAACTGATGTGGATAAAATGTTTTATCCATAAAGCTTGACTTGTTGAAAGAACAAATTCAAGGAGTTGACTACGATGAGGTTCTCTCACCATAGCAATGCTTAAAGTCAGATCGGGTTAAACTGGCAATTAATACATATTTCAATCTTCAGATATGATACATGGATGCCAAAAGGATTTCCATGTGATGGAAATACAACCTAGGACTTGCATGTGGAACAGTCCAAGGTATTTTGTCATTCCAGAGGATGCTAGTAAGTATGCAAACTTCAGAGTTCCAGCGATGGACAGAAGAGAGCAAAATGGAGTTGGAATCTTCGTTTTTGATGAAATAGTTTGATTTCATCAATGGATAACGAAGATGCTTGTGGTTTCAAGAAAGTAAGTGGGAGCATAATAATATTTCTAAAAACCTTGTGTGCTTGACACATTGTTGATTGGAAATAATATAAATTTCTTGACACGAATTAGGACTTCATTGAAAATAGTTTTTCGATGAAGTGCTTGGGCTAAATAGCCTTGACATTAGGCATATTTATCTACGAGATAGAATTGCCTAAATAGGCTAAAGCCAAAAATACATATTGACAAGATGCTAAAACTTTTTAGCATTAAAACGCCAAGGAGTGATTCTAGCCGAAGTCACATGGAAAGAGTTTTGCAAGACTCGGTGTCCCAAAACACTGATGAGCAAAATACATGATGGAGATTCCACACACTCTTGTGTTTGGATTAATCATGTACTCCATGGTATTTAAAACAACCAGATATGTCCGATACTCCCAAAGCTGTTGCGAGTATAGATACCAAAGTGATCAAAGTACTGATCATGGGACAACAGTGAAAAATGTCATTGAGTACTAGAGTAGCACTGATGACATGTTTTCTCGCAATCAGAGATTATGAAGTGCTCATTGTAAGTAATTGCATCGATACAGTCTTCATCAAAGCTCCATGCGATTTTCGATTTAAGTTAAGGGTTTTGTGTAAAACACAATATGGTGGCACGATGTTTGGAAATCGTTCCAAACAGGTTACTGTGGCGAATTCTATAACTAAGGCTGAGTATGTTGCCGCTTTCGAAGCGACATAGAAGATGTTGAATCATACAGTTCGTTCATGAACTTAGTATGATTCCAAGATGACTTTGGTCAATGGAACACTATTGAAGATAGTTGCTCCATAGCTCAGTCTGAGGAATCAAGGTTTGACCAGTGATTCACATATATACGAAGCCAAGTCCACACAAAATATGAATTTTGTGAAAGCGTGAAAACGCGAGGACATGCAAAGATACACACGGAACTGAAGTTGTCAGATCCGTTGGACATCAGGCTATACCACATGCGACGCATTTTTACACCGGTATGCCACAGGTGTAATGTGCATTAGCATTGACTAGATTATTGACTCAAGTGCAAGTGGGATTCTGTAGGAGATATGCCCTAGAGGCAATAACAAATGTTATTATTTATCTCCATGTTCATGATTATGTTTATGTTCCATGCTATAACTGCTATGGTTCTCGAGTCTGCAATAACCACGAGGCTCGAAGGAAGACTCATATGCACGTGTGGAATAATAAACGGTAAAAAGTATTCCTAGTCTGGCCTCTAAGACTAGCTCAAGTGTTGCATGATGGTTCTGTTTTCCTGATCATGGGCATGACTATGCCGGCAACTTTGAGGGCACAATGTTAGTAGAACACTTGTGTTGAATCGACCCGATTGATGTTATGCTATGAGATTCATTCGTCACAAGTGAATAGTGAAAGTGCTTTTTGGATATTTTTTGGGAAAGCGCCTTTTGGGATATTTTCCAAAAGGTTTCTAGAAGGCTTGGGGGCTAAGAAACCCCCCTTGGGGGCCCCCCAAGAGGGTTGGCCGGCCACATGTGGAGCTCCTCCATGAGGCCCCACTTGCTCCACTAAATCTCCTTTATGCCCTTGTGGAAGTTTTCCTTCATGGGCATTTTGGGTTTTTTGGAAGTGCCCATCCTACCCCTTGGCTTTCCTATAAATAGAGGTGGAGGGGCTTCCTCCACACTCACTCCTTGCTAACATACAAATGCCATGCTCGTCTGGCTCTCTCTCTCCCTCCTACGGAAATAGTTTTCGTAGAGCCGAAAGGATGTCTGGGTTCCGGTGGGAACTAGTTCTGGAGGGCGAAGCCCTGCCGGATAGATGACACCGTATGCGTGGAACTCTGTAGAGAGATCCTAGTTTCGGTCTTAGTTCGAGAGTGCCTCCCGAAGGGCTGTCCGAGTGATCGTCCGAGTTTCGAGGGTCATCCCGAAGGGCTGTCCGAGTGACCGTTTGAGTTTCGAAGGTCCTCCCGAAGGGCTGTCCGCGACACCGTCCGAGGGACTGTCCGACCGCCTCCCGGAGGGCTGTCCGAGGGGTAGATGAGGGAGTACATCCTCGCGGTTGGGAGGTTGTAAATCCTAGCTGCACCGCCGATCGTCATCGACTCTACTGCCGCTGCCCTACGAGTCGGTAACGAAAAAGATCAAACCTTGTATGCAGTCTCCATAGTGGTCCTGGACTGGTGCGTTGGTCGGAAATTTTTTGTTTTCTGCTGCGTTACCTTACAAAATCACCCTGTGTCTGGCCAGACGATGACGGATACTGTAACACGGAGAGGGCCCAGAGATATCTCTCCATCGTCAGAGGAGCAAATCCCAATCTTGAGCTATCAAGTCCCTTGACATACTTTTCCATGAACCCGTAAGCCGCCGTAATAGCCACCCATTTACGGATGACGTTTAACAAACCCCAAAGTTCATGAAGCAAGCATGAAGAAACTCGATACTCTCATGGTCTAAGAAATTATGCAAACATTAACTTCTCTGTGTTATTAACCATTAATTTATGACGAATGTATCTCATAGCATAACATCAAGCGGGTCGATTCAACACAAGTGTTCTCCCAACATTGTGCCCTCAAAGTTGCCGGCATAGTCATGCCCATGATCAGGAAAACAGAACCAGCATGCAACACTTGAGCTAGTCTTAGAGGCCGGACTAGGAATACATTTTACCGTTTATTATTCCACACGTGCATATGAGTCTTCCTCCGAGCCTTGTGGTTATTGCAGACTCGAGAACCATAGCAGTTATAGCATGGAACATAAACATAATTATGAACATGGAGATAAATAATAACATTTATTATTGCCTCTAGGGCTTATCTCCTACACATGGATGGGTGGATAAGATGCCCGCAACCCCCTGTTGAACCCTAGCAGCTCCCCATTCTTTCCACTCTCACTGTTCTCCTCGTTTCGGTCGTTGCCCGAGGCTGTGGTCGCCGTGCCATCGTCGTCTACGTGCACCGGACCTCCCCACGGCGCCCGAAGATGTCCAGGAGCTGCGCAGCAGTCGTCTTCGTCATCTACGCTGCGGGATCGAGGCCGAGGAGCATCAGCACATCGCCATCGAGCCGTTCCCCTCCGCCACGGTCGCCGTCGTCCACCACCCGTCCTCGCCGCCCCGACCACGGATTCGAGCTCGCTGTGAGCTCCTCTACGTCTCCCCCTACCGCCGCTTCCTCTAGTGCCCTGTAGGCCCGATTCTGTCGAGCTCCAGTGTCGGCCGCCACGCGAAGACACCGCTGCCGTAGTTCCCGGCTGTCCCCGTCCCTGCTAACACCCTATATGGATGCACCGCGTCGTCCGTGTCGCGTAGGACATCGTGGCCGTCCAAAGGGCCACCGGAGACGCCGTCGGCGTTCCTCCGTCGCGCGCTGTGGTCGCCGGCGTTCAAACCACCGGGCGTGCCACTGACGCGTGGGCCCGTGCTGATGTGGCGCTTAGCTAGCCCCTAATTACCCTGGTGGGTCACTTACAGCTGGGCCCCGTTTTAGTAATTAGGATAAAATGTTTCGGTTAATTACCCTGCCACTGTGACACTTACATGTGGGGCCCTCGACACTGTTCCTGTGGATAAGGTTTAATTACCTGACTCCCTATGACACGTGGGCCCCCTCTAATTAACCTGTTAAGTTTAACAGTCTATGACACTAGACCCCACTGTACAGTAAACCCAGTTGACCAGTCAAATATTGACTGGGTCAACTGGCCCCACTAGACCCATATGTCAGCCACTGTGGCTAGCCCACAGTGGGTACACATAGTATTTACTGTTTTATTTTTGAATTAAATATAATTCAGAAAATCCAGAAAATCATTTAAACTTTGAAAAATCATATAAAATAAATCGTAACTCGAATGAAAATAATTTATATACGAAAGTTGATCATAAAAATATAACGAATCCGATTATGCCATCCACATACCTGTGACGTGCCTCTAATATAGCAAACCTTGAACATTTGCACCTGTATCAATACAGACAATAAAACCTGGAGCTGGGAAAATATTCCCGAATATTTTCGCTCTTCATCTAAAATGAGTAGTAATGCATTAGAGCACATAATTAACACTTTTTGCCAATCCATGCATTGTGTTGCATTTGTATGCCTTATATTTATTATTTCTTTCCCCTCCTTCTCCGGTAGATCCCAAGACCGCTGACGCCACCGAGTACGACTACGCTCCTGACGATCAGATCCTCTCAGCAGAGCTTCCAGGCAAGCAAACCCCCTTAATCATTCCGATATCGCCCATTCCTTCTCTCCTATTCTTGCATTAGATTTTGCTACTGTTGTTATTCCAGTAGCTCCTATTCTAATGCATAGCCTTTTTTTAACCTGTTGTTGATACATTACCTGCTATCCTATGATGCTTAGTTTAGTTATGCTAAAGTTTCATCAGTTGGCCCTACACCCTTGTCCGTTTGCCATTCTATACTATCGGGCCGTGATCCCTCTGGGCGATGATCATGGATATACTTTTACTAATACACTATACATGTTACATACTAAAGTCGGGTCGGCTCCAAGAGTACCCGCGAGTGAATCATACAAAAGTCGGGTTGGCCCGGAGAGCACCCGCGAGCGATATTGTGGCGGAACGACAGGGCAGGTGGAGACCACCTAGGAGAGAGGTGGGCCCGGTCCCTGGTCGTGGTTCGCGCGTTACCAAGTCAGAGCTGTTGGGTAACGCAGCAGAAAACAAAAAATTTCCGACCTACGCACCAGCCCAGGACCACTATGGAGACTGCATACAAGGTTTTATCTTTTCGTTACCGACTCGTAGCGCAGCGGAAGTAGAGTCAATGACGATCGGCGGTGCAGATCCCCACAGCTAGGATTTGCAACCTCCCAACCGCGAGGATGTACTCCCTAGTCAGCTCACCGGACGGATCTCCGGGCAGCCCTTCGGGAGGCCTCGGGATAGTCCTTCGGATAGTCCCACCGGACGGATCCTCAGACAGCCCTCCGGGAGGCCTCTGGACAGCCCTTCAGATAGTCCCACCGGACGGATGCTCAGACAGTCCTCCGGGAGGCCTCTGGACAGCCCTTCGGATAGTCCCACCAGACGGATCCTCGAACAGCCCTCCGGGAGGCCTCTGGACAGCCCTTCGGATAGTCCCACCGGACGGATCCTCGGACAGCCCTTCGGGAGGACCCTCGAAACTCGGACGGCCACTCGGACAGCCCTTCGGGAGGCACTCTCGAACTAAGACCGAAACTACGATCTCTCTACAAAGTTGCACACATACGGTGTCATCTTTCCGGCAGGGCTTCGCCGTCCAGAACTAGTTCCCACCGGAACCCAGACAGCCTTTCGGCTCTACGAAACTATTTCGCTGGAAGGGAGAGAGAAGCCAGAAATGTCATGGCATGTGTCTGTTGAGAAAGAGTGTGTCTTTAGGCAGCCCCCTCCACCCCTATTTATAGGCCAAGCCCAAGGGTAGCTTCTCCAAGAAGCTAAGGGGAAAAATACCAAAAGGCCCTCAAGGTGGCTTCTCCAAGAAGCCACCCAAAAAGCACTTTCACTATTCACGGAACCAATTTTCCGCGACCGTTAAATCCGAAAATATTTCTGTGGGTCTTAGAATAATTCCAGTACCCACACAAATGATTTTGGACGCGTTCCGAAACAATTTCGGTTTAGTGATTTTCATCTGCGAAAAGTAACCAAACCGGTTCCGGCAGCTCCGGAACATTTCCGGGTTTTTTCTCCGAAAAATCCCAAAAGTTCCCAGAACAATTCCGGCACCCTCCAAGAATTTCCAGGCATGTGCCGCAACCAATTTGACTTAATGGTATACCCTGAAACAACTTTTCAGTTTTACCGAAACTATTCCGGTGCTCTCTCTCCGGAACTTTTCCAGTGTCTCCGAAACTTTTCCGGTGACTTTCTCTCAGATTCCCTGTCTAGTATTCAGCAGATAGATGACCCTTAAGCGTGTGACCCTATAGGTTCGGTGAAGTATAGACATGACCTGAACTCTTTCCGATCAATGATCAACATCGGAGCCGTGGACACCCATATTGACCCCTATACCCATACGAATGAATATTCGAGTGAACCTCCAGTTGCCGTGTGCTATTCCTGTTGATTCGTGATATGTTGCAAATACCCGAGGTGAGAATCATCGGCATCCCCGTGGATCAACACTTGTTCACAATGCCAGTTACCTCGTTACCGGTTTTGTTCTCTTTTCTCGTTTCCGTGTTCCGGCATCCTTGTGATCAAATCACAATGTGTCTGGCCAGACGATGGTGGATACCGTAACATCGAGAGGGCCCAGAGATATCTCTCCACCGTCGAAGGAGCAAATCCCAATCTTGAGCTATCAAGTTACTTGACATATTTTTCCATGAACCCGTAAGCCGCCGTAATAGCCACCAATTTACGGATGACGTTTAACAAACCCCAAAGTTCATGAAGCAAGCATGAAGAAACTCGACACTCTCATGGTCTAAGGAATTATGCAAACATTAACTTTCTCTGTGTTATTAACCATTAACTTGTGATGAAGGTATCTCATAGCATAACACCAATTCGGGTCGATTCAACACAAGTGTTCTCCTAACATTGTGCCCTCAAAGTTGCTGGCATAGACATGCCCATGATCAGGAAAACAGGATCATCATGCAACACTTGAGCTAGTCTTAGAGGCCAGACTAGGAATACATTTTACCGTTTATTATTCCACATGTGCATATGAGTCTCCCTCCGAGCCTCGTGGTTATTGTAGACTCGAGAACCATAGCAGTTATACCATGGAACATAAACATAATTATGAACAAGGAGATAAACAATAACATTTATTATTGCCTCTAGGGCATATCTCCTACAGACTCCCACTTGCACTAGAGTCAATTATCTAGTCAATGCTAATGCACTTTACACCTATGGCATACCGGTGTAAAATATGCTTCGCTTGTGGTATAGTCTGAAGTCCAACGGATCTGACAACTTCAGTTCCGTGTGTATCTTTGCATATCCTCACATTTTCACGCTTTCACAAAATTCATATTTTGTGTGGACTTGGCTTCGTATATATGTGAATCACTGGTCAAACCTTGATTCCTCAGACTGAGCTATGGAGCAACTATCTTCAATAGTGTTCCATTGACCAAAGCCATCTTGGAACCGTACTATGTTCATGAACGAACTGTACGATTCAACATCTTCTATGTCGCTTTGAAAGCGGCAACATACTTAGCCTTAGTTATAGAATTCGCCACAGTAACATGTTTGGAACAATTTCCAAACACCATGCCACCATATCGTGTATTACACAAAACCCTTAACTTAAATCGAAAATCGCATGGAGTGTTGATGAAGACTGTATCGATGTAATTACTTACAACGAGCACTTCATAATCTCTGCTTGCGAGAAAACATGTCATCAGGCTACTCCAGTATTCAATGACATTTTTCACTGTTGTCCCATGATCAGTACTTTGATCACTTTGGTATCTATACTCGCAACTCCTTGGGAGTATTGGACATATCTGGTTGTTTTACATACCATGGAATACATGATTAATCCAAACATGAAAGTGTGTGGAATCTCCATCATGTATTTCGCTCATCAGTGTTTTGGGACACCGAGTCTTGCAAAAAAAAAACCTTTCCATGTGACTTCGGCAAGAATCACTCCTTGGCATTTTAATGCTAAAAAGTTTTAGCATCTTCTCAATATGTATTTTTGGCTTTAGCCTATTAGGCAATTTTATCTCGTAGATAAATATGCCTAATGTCAGGGCTATTTAGCCCAAGCACTTCATCAAAAAACTATTTTTAATGAAGTCATAATTCGTGTCAAGAAATTTCCAATCAACAATGTGTCAAGCACACAAAGTTTTTAGAAATATTATTATGCTCCCACTTACTTTCTTGAAACCACAAGCATCTTTGTTATCCATTGATGAAAACAAACTCTTTTTACTATTTCATCAAAAACCAAGATTCCTACTCCATTTTGCTCTCTTCTGTCCATTGCTGGAACTCTGAAGTTTGCATATTTACTAGCATCCTCTGGATTGACAAAATACCTCGGACTGTACTATGTACAAGTCCTAGGTTGTATTTCCATCACATGGAAATCCTTTTGGCATCCATGTATCATATCTCAAGATTGAAATATGTATTAATTGCTAGTTTAACCCGAACCGACTTTAAGCATCGCTACGGAGAGACAATCTCGCCGTAGTTTAATTCCTTGAATTTGTTATAAGCAACAAGTCGAGCTTAATGGATAAAACATTTTTATCCGTATCAGTTTGTAGTTCCAATCCAATTCGTTAGACTCTAAGTCTTCCGAAGGGTTCATCAAGATATAATCTTGAATCATTCATATGGAAACTATCTCAGATTATATTGGCATTTAGCCAATTCCGGAGTTAGGGCCCATCAACGCTTCCTTGTGTATCATAGGTATATTGTTGTCTAACAACAATATCTCGCTTGCGCACCTGAGAGGTTTGCACGAGTTTTGCCTACGTGGTTCAGCTGCAAGTTCGATCGAAGTCAATACATCTCATGTATAGGCTTACGTATCAATCGCAGTAGCAAACCCTGGAATCACTTCCAAGGTTTCTTTCCTTTGATCTGGTGACGAAGATACGGTTATCTCGTCGAGTTGCACTGTCCTCCCACTCACCTTTTTGCAAGAAACTTTTTCTTCAAAATCACACCGTTATTTGTGGCAAACATTTGCCTCGGTACAGTGAGGGAGGAATACCCAATTACTTGGGATAACCTACAAAATAGCACTTGTCTGATTTGGAATAGGTTTGTAAACATTTTACACAAGCCCCATATTCCAAATGTTAAGAAAAGATAAAACATGGTTGGGCGTACCATACCATGGCGTCATTTCAACAGACCCGATGGAGCTCTTTTCAGTGTAAAAGCCGTAGTCTCTAAAGCATTACTTTAAAAGGGATAATGGCAAATTGATTTATGTCATCTTTGATCTTACCATGTCATAAATGGTTTGATTACACTTTCACGGACATTCCACTCACAGTGGTGTTTCGGGAGGTGCAAGTTATGAAATTCTTTTCACAACTCATCAGACATTCGCTAAACTTGTAACTCAAATATTCCTTTTCGCAATCCAATTGCAGAAACATAATTTTCTGGTTACAATAATTTCTACTTCATATTGAAAACCTTTCGAATGATTTCAAAAGATCCAGACTTATGTCTCATCAAGCAAATTTCCATATATCTACTTGAGTCATTTTTGAAGATAGACGAATCCACTGCTTGCAACAACATTTATTGGACTACACACATCAAAATGTATGATCACCAATAAGTTCGTTGCTCGTTCCTTACGGCCTGTGAATGGTATTTCAGTCACTTCACTTCTGGAGGAAAATTGCAAGTGTCAGATGATTCATAATCAAATGACTTCAAAAATCCATCATAATGGAATTTCTCCATGCGGGTTTCTCCAATGTGACCAAATGCAGTGCCACATAAATGTGGTATTCTTTTAGTCTTGCGACATTTAGCGTCAGTGTTATGGATGTATCATATTACCATCAATATTCATAACATACATCCCATCCATGATGGAAGCATGGCCCTTATGTTATTCATAATACTGAACAACAATTGTTCTTTTATGAATAACACTCTTGCAACAAACATTATGCAAAAGGGCTAGAGTGTATAAAACTCTAAAATGAATTATGAAAGTAAATACAGAGGTAATGTATTATTATCAATATTCATAACATACATCTCATTCATAATGAAAGTATGGCCCTTATGTTATTCATAACACCGAACATCAAAAGTTCTCTTATGAACAACCTTCTTGCAAGATACCTTATGCAATGGGCTAGAGTGTATAAAACTCTAAAATGAATTATGAAAATAAATACATAGGTAATACACCGATGGAAGGCATAGCAACTTTTACTATGTTCCCAACATGTATTTTAAACCTCATTACCGGCTAGTCTTTTAGGCCGTAGTAGTTCTTGCATCGAATTGCAATGGAATGCAATCGAGCGGGTATCTCTGTGATCAACTCACAATACCCAAGAATCAGTGATTAACATGTTTAATCATAATTCCCAAGAATTATATCTTCGACCAGCCTTCTATACATCAATAACTTGTATGACATTCATACATGAGCTGGATATTCCAATCTTCTCTCTTTTCGCCTTTATACTTCTAACAGCTTTACTTCCAGTATTTCTCCTACTCTCATCAGTCAAATGCCCAGTAAACACTTTACTAATAGTTTGCAAAACTAACATTGCTTTGGATATCTCATATCTTTTAGCCTTTGTTTGTGTCTGAAAAATAATTTTCAGTTCCATGAATATCACATAACTATCCAAACTTTCGAAGTTCGGGTCTCATGGAAGCAAACATATTGCACTTGACCGTAACGGAATTCTAGCTTTTGGATCGAAGGACGAGAGTCACATCATCCATAGCTTTAGCGGGAGAACACCGAAAGCATGCGATAGGACAAAGTCCTTCTCGGCACTCTTGAGGACAATCCTCACATTATGTTACCAACCGTAAAGTTTTAACCAGATATTTAATAGCTTATTCAATTTTAATAGGGAAGGTGGAAACGCGAGCCATTATTCTATAACTATTATGCAAATAACACTTAGACAGTGTTCATAATTAATTGCACTAAGAATTAAAAGAATTAATTCTAAAGTGCGCTCCCACTCAAATCAATATCTCTCATAATTGATTGTGAGTGATTCAAGACCCGCATTTCCATTCAACGCCACGGTTCGAGATGAACTCAAATGGTGCGAACTTCATCGGTAGGCAAACTTGCCGATCACATCTCTATGTGATTCTTGTTCATCTTTCGATGCATGTGTTCCGAGCTCAGGACTGTCCTGCCTGAACGTCAAGACAACCAAGTGATCTCGCTGCGAGGTCTCAACTCACCCGCCTCACACTTCTCTAATCGTTCGCACCCATGGAGATCATGTGATGCCCCGAAGAGATAGGTGCCGTGACGGTGCTACACTTGGGAGAACACTAACTACTTGATATTTTTGTGAGAAATCACCCTAATGAAAAGCGACTACCGCGCAATCAAAAAGGGTGCATCATAAGGGATAAACATCTCAGGCAATTCATAATAGCATGATATGGTATAGCCCTTTCTGACGGAGAAGTTTTTAATTTCTTCGTCTTCGGCATTCGCGTCGGTGTTCACCTTCGCGAAGATTGCCACCACCTTGGTGATGCACCAGATAATATTGCTATCTCTATAGCTAATAAAAATAAGTGCATTACAAAAGGTTGACACGCAGGTCATTAAAGTGACAATCATATGGCTCCAGCCATCATGCCGAATCATGACACGCAGGTCATGTTAATTTACATCATATAGTCATCTCATACATAATCAAATTAATATGAGCACTGCTATACCACATCATATGCACATGCAAACCATCCTACAAAACCAAGTTAGATGCCTCTAATCGGTTTATGCAAAATTTCATTTTACGTGGCTTCTAAGGTTTCGAACAAACCGCGGCTACCAACGTCCATCATCAAGTATGATTATTCAAGTCGCTAGATTAACTTTACGGGGTGTATGAAACACGAGATAATAAAATCTCAAGCCCCATACTGAACTTCGTCATACGCATGACCCCCGTGCAGATCATATCTGCATTGCCCTTTTGTCTGCGAAATTTCATCTTTCTCTCTAACTATGGTGGAATTCAATGAACTGTTAGCACTTCGTTGATCAATCAGGATCGCAGATTGCCAGAACTTTGAAACTCCACCACGCTGTTATCAAGATCAGAAATATGCAAATTCCAGGGAAGCAACAAGAACATCGGGTAACAGATTTCATCTGCTACCCGCACAAATAATTATCAGCAGTAGAACTCATCTACTACAAATTATATTGTGCAACACCCATACATCTCTATGTATTCTAGATCGTAACCTGCATTTACGCATAGCACGGCTCATGATGCCACTGTTGGGTAACGTAGCAGAAAACAAAAAATTTCCGACCTACGCACCAGCCCAGGACCACTATGGAGACTGCATACAAGGTTTGATCTTTTCGTTACCGACTCGTAGCGCAGCGAAAGTAGAGTCGATGACGATCGGCGGTGCAGATCCCCGCAGCTAGGATTTACAACCTCCCAACCGCGAGGATGTACTCCCTCGTCAGCTCACCAGACGGATCTCTGGGCAGCCCTTCGGGAGGCCTCGGGACAGTCCTTCGGATAGTACCACCGGACGGATCCTCGGACAGCCCTCCGGGAGACCTCTGGACAGCCCTTCGGATAGTCCCACTGGACGGATCCTCGGATAGCCCTCCGGGAGGCCTCTGGACAGCCCTTCGGATAGTCCCACCGGACGGATCCTCGGACAGCCCTTTGGGAGGACCCTCGAAACTCGGACGGCCACTCGGACAGCCCTTCGGGAGGCACTCTCGAACTAAGACCGAAACTACGATCTCTCTACAGAGTTGCACACATACGGTGTCATCTATCCGGCAGGGCTTCGCCGTCCAGAACTAGTTCCCACCGGAACCCAGACAGCCTTTCGGCTCTACGAAACTATTTCCCTGGGAGGGAGAGAGAAGCCAGAAATGTCATGGCATGTGTATGTTGAGAAAGAGTGTGTCTTTAGGCAGACCCCTCCACCCCTATTTATAGGCCAAGCCCAAGGGTAGCTTCTCCAAGAAGCTAAGGGGAAAATACCAAAAGGCCCTCAAGGTGGCTTCTCCAAGAAGCCACCCAAAAAGCACTTTCACTATTCACGGAACCAATTTTCCGCGACCGTTAAATCCGAAAATATTTCTGTGGGTCTTAGAATAATTCCAGTACCCACACAAATGATTTTGGACGTGTTCCGAAACAATTTCGGTTTAGTGATTTTCATCTGCGAAAAGTAACAAAACCGGTTCCGGCAGCTCCGGAACATTTCCGGGTTTTTTCTCCGAAAAATCCCAAAAGTTCCCAGAACAATTCTGGCACCCTCCAAGAATTTCCAGGCGTGTGCCGCAACCAATTTGACTTAATGGTATACCCTGAAACAACTTTTCAGTTTTACCGAAACTATTCCGGTGCTCTCTCTCCGGAACTTTTCCACTGTCTCCGAAACTTTTCCGGTGACTTTCTCTCAAACTCCCTGTCTAGTATTCAGCAGATAGATGACCCTTAAGCGTGTGACCCTATAGGTTCGGTGAAGTATAGACATGACCGGAACTCTTTCCGATCAATGATCAACATCGGAGCCGTGGACACCCATATTGACCCCTATACCCATACGAATGAATATTCGAGTGAACCTCCAGTTGCCGTGTGCTATTCCTGTTGATTCGCGATATGTTACAAATACCCGAGGTGAGAATCATCGGCATCCCCGTGGCTCAACACTTGTTCACAATGCCAGTTACCTCGTTACCGGTTTTGTTCTCTTTTCTCGTTTCCGTGTTCCGGCATCCTTGTGATCAAATCACAATGTGTCTGGCCAGACGATGGTGGATACCGTAACACCAAGAGGGACCAGAGATATCTCTCCATCGTCGGAGGAGCAAATCCCAATCTTGAGCTATCAAGTTACTTGACATACTTTTCCATGAACCCGTAAGCCGCCGTAATAGCCACCCATTTACGGATGACGTTTAACAAACCCCAAAGTTCATGAAGCAAGCATGAAGAAACTCGACACTCTCATGGTCTAAGGAATTATGCAAACGTTAACTTTCTCTGTGTTATTAACCATTAACTTGTGACGAAGGTATCTCATAGCATAACACCAATTCGGGTCGATTCAACACAAGTGTTCTCCTAACATTGTGCCCTCAAAGTTGCTGGTATAGACATGCCCATGATCAGGAAAACAGGATCATCATGCAACACTTGAGCTAGTCTTAGAGACCAGACTAGGAATACATTTTACCGTTTATTATTCCACACGTGCATATGAGTCTCCCTCCGAGCCTCGTGGTTATTGTAGACTCGAGAACCATAGCAGTTATAGCATGGAACATAAACATAATTATGAACATGGAGATAAACAATAACATTTATTATTGCCTCTAGGACATATCTCCTACAAGAGCGACAGGAGCCCTGGTCGTCTCCGCGAGTTAATAATAATACACTAACGGATTTGGGTATTTGATCTGAGTTGGCCATTGGCTTATACGCACTAACCACCACGCGGGATAACGGTTATGGGGCCCTTGGTGTCGTACATTCTCCCGAAAGCTCTGTCAGACGTTTCGGTTTTGCGGGCTGATTGTTAGGGTGAGCTGGTTACGCCTGCTGTGTATTCAGAGGCGCGCTTGGTCCCCGGCCAGTCACGCAACGTGCAGGAGTGCTTTGGGCGATCGGCCCATGACCCCTTCGCACTTAGGATTTAGACCGGCGTGTTGACCTCTCTGCGGAGTCTAGGTAGGACTACGGCGTGTCGATTATCCGAGGTCGGGCATTACCCAGGAAAGTGTGTCCGGCCAGAGGTAATCGAGCGTGTTGGGCTATGTGGTGCACCCTTGCAAGGAAGACAAATATATTCGAATGGCTATGTCCGCGGTAACAGGACACTCGGAGTTATATCCTGATCTTCTACAACTATAATCGGATACTAATATAATACTTAACTGTTATAACTACTCTGAGATCGCTTTCTCGCAGGGTAGTCGAGGAAGGATCTCAGAGTATGCTGTTGATATATATATTTGATGTTACTACCTATTAATACTAGTTGCAAGCTGGTATCTATTACGCTACTCTCTGTTGATGCTACAAGATGCTAGTCTTCGTTAGGATAGACTTCTCCCCCTCTACTCTGGCATTTCTGCAGTATAGTCCACAGACATACCCATTCCTTTGATACCGATGCATAATTAGCATAGATCTGATGTAAGTCTTGCGAGTACTTTGGATGAGTACTCACAGTCGCTTTGCTATTCTTTTTCCTCTACCCGGTTGCTGCGATCAGATGATGGAGCCCAGGAGCCAGAGGATTCCGAGCTTGGCTACTACGTGGAGATCGAGGACTAGGAGTAGTTTGGAGGTCCCAGGCAGGAGGCCTTGCCTCTTTCGATTAGTGTCGCTATTTGTTTATGCCTTCTTAAGGCAACCCCTTGTTTGATCTGTCCGTACCGAGACTTATTTGTATTTGTACTGATGTATCCCCAGGTCCTCGTGGCCCCTATTGTAATATAAAGTTTTGAACTTAAATTTGTGTCATAGAGTTGTGTTGTGATATCCTACCGTGAGTCTCTGATCTTGATCGTGCATGTTGCGTGTATGTTTAGTGCACGATTGATTTCGGGGGCGTCACATAAATATAATGCTTTCTGCAGGCACAAATGTGGTCATCGGCAAGTGGATTTTCCGCCACAAACTCAACCCCGACGGCTCGCTGGCTCGGTATAAGGCACGATGGGTTCTTCGCGGTTTCACACAACAAGAAGGCATTGATTACATGGAGATTTTTAGTCCGGTTGTCAAACCGGCTACCATCCACATCATCCTTATCATTGCCACCGCCCATTCTTGGCCCATCCACCAACTGGATGTCAAGAACGCTTTCTTGCATGGTGATCTCGGTGAGACCGTTTATTGCTCCCAACCAGCTGGATTCCTTGACTCCTCCCGTCTGGACCACGTATGTCTTCTCAAGAAATACTTATATGGGTTGAAACAGGCTCCTCGCACATGGTTTTTGTGCTTCAAGTCTTACATCCTGTCCTTGGGGTTCAAGTCTTCTAAATGTGACACCTCCTTGTTCATTTTTCATTATGGCTCCTCGGTCGCTTATCTCCTTTTATACGTAGATGACATCATTCTCACCGCCAACTCCTCCTCCACCATGCATTCCATCATTCACTCACTCAAAACCGAGTTTGCCATGACTGATCTTGGTGACATCCATCACTTTCTAGGAGTCAATGTCACACGGAACACTTTGGGCCTGTTTCTCTCCCAACAGTAGTACGTGCTCGAGATTTTGGAACGTGCAACCATGTTGAACTGTAACCATATCTCTACACCGGTGGAAACACGCTCTAAACTCACTGCTCACGATGGCGATCCCCTTCCCAACCCCACCCTCTACAGAAGCCTCGCTGGCGCCCTCCAATACCGCACTTTAACTAGACCGGATATCTCATATGCCGTCCAGCAGGCCTGCTTGTTCATGCATGCTCCTCGTACCTCGCACTTCCAGCTTATCAAGCGCATCCTCTGCTACTTGAAGGGCACTTCCCACTTCGGCCTACAGATCTACACATCGCCCTCCCATGACCTTGTAGCCTACTCCGATGCGGATTGGGTCGGCTGCCCCGACACGTGTAAGTCTACCTCGGGCTTCTGCGTTTTCTTGGGCCCAAACCTGGTCTCTTGGTCTTCTAAACGGCAGCCCACCGTCTCCCGATCCAGTGCCGAAGCTGAATATAGGGCGGTTGCAAATTGCGTTGCGGAAACAACGTGGATTTGCCAACTGCTCCTCGAGGTACGGCGTCCTCCTCCTCGGACTTCTCTCGTCTATTGTGACAACATATCCGCGACGTATCTCTCGTCTAATCCGGTGCAACATCAACGTACGAAACACGTTGAAATCGATCTCCACTTCGTTCGGGATCGTGTGGCCCTAGGGAGGTGCGGGTCCTTCTTGTACCATCCAATTCCCAGTACGCATATGTGTTCACCAAGGGGCTGCCTACGGCGATCTTTGATGCTTTCCGGTCAAGCCTGAACATCCATCCGGGTGGAGTTCCGACTGCCGGGGAGGGGGGGTGTTAACGTGTCATTTTATGTAACCATGTGTTGTAACATTGTGTTGTGTTGTAACGTTCTGTTGTAACGTTCAGATCTGTTGTATGATCCCTAGATTGCAGGATCACGATCTCCACTCCTCGAATGAGACTTGCGTGCCCACCGTTACGGAAGTCGTTGTGGGAGATCGCTCTATTTGTACTCTGTAAACACTTGTATGAGGAATCAATCAATAGCGTGGCATCTTCCTCCTCTAACCCATATAGCGGCCGGACGCGGATTCAAATACAAAATTATGCCAGATTATGTTGGATTCGGACATGGTATGGCAACAGAACGGACTCGGAGCTGAACAAACATATACCACATCCATATGCAAGAAATATGTTATCAACAAAAAACAGATGATTAAAAAAACCCAAACGTATTAGAAACTACTAACAAACAAATTGCAAGTTAATAATCATAAGTTGCCAATAAATTGGATAACCACTTTCACCCATGGTTGCTTGGATCAGAGTTATGTCCATCGTCTTCCTCGTTGATGACTTCTCTTTGATCTCGAGCGGAAACCCTAAACCCGAGGCCGATTCAAATGTGAGTCTTTCAAGCCCGGACCGTTGGGCGGGCTTCCCATGATCAGGTCCCGTGTAGACGTGTGTGAGATTGATTCCCGTCCTATACCGCTATAAGCGGGAGCCCCTATTGGACGTTTGTTGCATCAGTTTTCTGTGCAAATGCATAGGACGGCACGCAGTTGAGCCGGCCCACTTTAGCGCTCGGGGGACAAAAGCGATATTTGTTTTGTTTTTTCTACTTCAGTTTTGCGGTTTTTTAACTTATTTTATGTTTTGTCTTCCATAAACACATTAAAATTCAACAATTTAAATTTTTCATAAAAACGTCAAGTTTTGTGCTTTTTTCTGAAATTTCAGAACATTTTCTCAAGAATGTGAACATTTGAAAACAATTATGAACATTTTTCAAATTTAGTGAACATTTTTCAAATTTAGTGAACATTTTCTCACGAAATAAATGAACCTTTTAAATAAACAGTGAACAATTTTTTGAAACAAATAAAACAATAATTTAAAGAAAGCAAAAAGGAAAGAAAAAATAGTAAAGAAACCAAATGGAAGAAAAAAATAAAACCGACGAAACACCCAAAGAAACACAAAAAACCTATCCAAAACCAACCGCTAGCGAAAAACATAAAACAAACGAATTCTCAACAAATGGACACAACAAGCGTCACATAGGAAATATAAAAAAATCCAATTTCCAGCTAGTTACTGGGTACCCGAAGGCCCATGTACAGAAAGTTTTCTTGGTTTTGGGAAAGTTCTAGAAGGTTCTCTCATATGCTTTTAGTTTTCTTAGTTTATGTGTTTCTTTGTTGGTTTTATTGTTTTTTATTGTGGCATTTCATTTTATTTTATTTTCCTTTGTTTTTATTTTCCAAAAATATGAAAAAAATCACAATTTAAAAATATGTTCGTGATTTTTAAAAAATGCTCACAAATTTGAATATATATATATATATATTTATTTATTTATTTTTAAACATCGTAATAAATTTAAAAAAAATTCATGAACTTTTAAAAAATCATGAATTTAAACAAATGTTCTCAATCTAGCAAGAAAAATTGAAAAAACCATGAATTTTAGAAAATCACGAGTTTAAAAAAAGTTCACGTTTTCAGAAAAAGAATTAATGAAGTTTTTTAAAAATGAAAAAAAGAGTAGAAAGATGGCAGAGAACAAAATATGAAACAGAGAAAACCCCACCGAAAAAACAGGGAAACATTCCCAAAATCAGAAAACCCACCTACACAATGCAACCCAATGGGTCAGGCCATTACGTTTAGAGGGGAATAGTCCACCCCACCCGAGAAATTGCCAATTCCTATTCGGCGCTCATAGCGCCACTTATAGCCTATTCCGTACGCAGCTCACGCCTCAGCTTCGATTGACTTTCTGTGGGCCGGCCATTAGGAGTTAATAGAGTGGAAGTTCAATCGCTGGTTTTGGGAAGCTTCTAGTAGCTTTTAGGACAATTTTGGGAAGCTTCCAACCATTTTTTGTTTTCTGTGTTTTTTGGACCGATTTATTCCTATTTATTTTTTCCTCAAAATGCGTGAATTTTTTTCAAATTTGAAAAAATTATTCAAATTTGTCATTTTTGTCAAGTTTTTGAACTTTTTCCAATTTTGATTTTTTGTAAATTTGTGAACGTTTTCCAAATTCAAGAAATTTTTTACCTGAAATTCATGATTTTTTTTCAATTTTGCGATTTTTTTTTCAATTTAGTGAACTTTTTCCCTCAAATACCTGATTTTTTGCAAATTCGTGAGCGTTTTTCTAAAGTTTTTGATATTTTTTTGTCAAATTCGTGATTATTTGAAATACGTGATTTTCAAATTCTTCAACTTTTTGAAAATGTACGAACTTTTGCGCACTCATGAACTTTTTTGAGAAGGCCAATGGTCAAGTCACCAGTCAACGAGTCAAGTCAAAGGTCAACATGTCTAGTCATTTGTTGCAAGTCCCGTAGGAGTTGTTGGATTTCTTCGAAGAGGAAGGGTGATGTAGCACAGCGGTAGAAAGTATTTTCTTCAATTAAGAACCAAGGTTTAATTGAACCAGTAGGAGTCAACAAGCTAACAAGATAAGCAGCACCCGCACACAAGGAAAATAAAAGCTTGCTCCCTACATGGCACGGGGGTTCTCAATCCCTCGTTTTGCTAGTTGTAAGATTAAAAGCAAATAATGATAGATAGTGGTATAGCAAAATGGCAAAATAGTAAAAAGTAATAAAATAGCAATTATGCAAACGCAAGTATTGATAGAGAATGGACCTGGGGGCATAGGTTCACTAGTGGCATCTCTCTCGAAGGCAGGTAGTGGCATGATAGAGAAATTACCATTGGACAATTGATAGAAAAGCATCAATTTATAACTATGGTCATTCATGGGATAATCTTGTATAGGCATTACGTCCTTGATAAGTAGACCATTGTCCAACTGCATCTACTACTATTACTCCACCCCGAAACCTCTATCCAGCATGCATATCAAGGTATTAAGTTTAATGAAAAATAGAGCAACGCAATAAGTAAGATGACATAATGTAGACAGAAAGAAATCTAGCAATAAGATAAATCCCTATCGTTTTATCCTTAGTGGCAACAATACTATACGTGTCTTGGTCCTTTCTATCACTAGTGTAGAATCACGGCAAGATTGAACCCACTACTATGTACCACTCCCTCTGAAGAATTACCCATCTATCTTGGCTAGAGACGACAAATAACTCGGAAAGCATACATAGCTACTCAATTATACAACAATAAACTTCAAAAGATTCAACTGATTTCAATGAACAGTCTGATCATAAATCTACAATTCATCGGATCCCAACCAACACACCTCAAGAATTACCTCGGATTGATATCAAAAGAGAACATGGTATTGAAGATCCGAGAGAGAGAGAGAGAGAGAGAACCATCTAGCTACCACTATGGACCCATAGGTCCTAAAGCACTACTCACACATCATTACGAAGGCAATAAGGTTGATGAAGAAGCCTCCGACAATGGTTCCCCCCTCCGGCAGAGCTGCGGGATAGGGCTCCAAATGGGATCGCTTCAAAACAGAGGCCTACGGCGGCACTATTTCTTTTCTGGATGGCTCACGAATGGTTTTTGGATTTATGGGATTTATAGGCGGAAGAATTAGGTCAAGAGGTGGCTCAGGGGGCCCACATGGACAGGTAGCGCGACCACCCTCCGGGCCGCGCCATGTGTCCATGTGGAAGCCTCGTGGGTCCCCTCGATGTCTCCTGAAGCTTCTAGTGTTCCTTCTTGTCTAGAAAAAATCGTCAAAAATTGGTATCGTATTTGGACCTTCCTAGATATTGATTTTCTATGAACCAAAAAAAAGTAAAAAATAGGAACCGACACTAGGCACTAAGTGAATAGATTAGTCCAGAAAAAATATAAAATAATATAAAAAGCATATAAAAATGATAATATAATAACATGAAATAATAAAAAATTATAGATACGTTTGAGGCGTATCATTGGTCAACCGGTCAAGTTAAACAGATCAAAACATTTTTTAGGGATGTAACAAATCAAACCAAAGGGACTGATCCAAGCGAGCCATCAACTCGCGTTGGTGGGCCGGCCCACGAACGCAGCGCATGTGCGCCTTTTGCCCCATGGGCGCTTAAGGCGCCATATAGGAGCTCTCCCAGAAAATAAAGTTATAAGATGTACATAGATTGGGCAGAATAGGAATCACCACCCGCACCAGCCACGGGATTTTGCGGTCTACATCATGTGTCACCGAAATCACTAGTTAAGGAGTAATGTGCGCCACTTGTCACAACCTGAGAGTTTTCCTTTTTCCGTAGATTCGTTTATTCAAAATATTTTATCTCTTAAACCGTGCGTCTAAATCCCGAACCGTTTTCACCGTTGGATTCCTCATGTCGAGATCTTCGAAATTAGATCCCATGTTGATAGGTTTCGACGAACTTTTTTCTCACGAAAAAAACCCAAACCGGAAGCACGGTGTTTTTCACTTTTTTTCCTTTTCGGAAGAGGCATCGTTGTGCCTCTCGTGGAAAGCAAATATGCGCCTCTCGCAAAAAAGACGTTTTTTTCCTTTTTCGATAGGCACAACTCGCAGAAGCAAATCTGTGCCTTCACGAGAAGTAAATATGTGCCTCTCGCGGAAGAAAAAAAGAAAGAAAACACATTTTTTTTATTTTCTGAGAGGCACACGAAGCAAATCTGTGCCTCTACGTGAAGTAAAACTGTGCATCTCGTGAAAGCAAAAAAAAAACGTGTTTTTTTCCTTCTTTCGAGAGGCACAGTTACCTTTCGCAGAGCAAATTTGTGCCTCCACGAGAAATAAATCTATACCTCTCGCGGAAGCATAAGAAACAAATTTTTCCTTTTTCGAGAGGCATGGCGGGAGCAAATCTGTGCCTCCACGAGAAGTAAATCCATGCCTCTCGCGAAAAAATAAAAACCCATTTTTTCGTGAAATTTTTGTTTTTCGTTTTTTTTTGTCCAAATACCAGGGAAAACAGGCAAAAACCGAAAAGCAGAAAAAACCTGAGAAAAATTCATCTAAAACCCAAAAATACGTACAGAAAAATAAAATCCCGAGGGAGCGCCCAGTACGCGACACGTGGCGGTGGCTGGTGCGCTCTCAGCCCACCTAAGGTTCATAAATGCCCGGTAGGGGTGCGCCAAGGTGGGGTCATCTCAGTAGTTGAACGAAGATGGCCACAACTGCAGAGTCAAACCGAGACTTGTTCTTTCCTCCAAGGCACCGAGATTTTAGGGGCCCCCGATGTGCCCTGCAAAGACACACAGAGGCAAGGAACGATATGATGGACACAATTGGCATAAACTTGGCTCAAGAATTTCGGGCACAAGAGCCAAATTCTTGCTTAATAGAGGTGAAACCTAGCACAAGACTCAGAGAGATCAACTACAAACCACGAAGGTCACATTTAGGCATTTTGTACTAGTTAAACAGGAATAAGAACAAGATAGTAACACTACAAATTATATTACCACCGATCAAGCACATCCTAATGTTTAGATATGCATGAGCACGTGCCAAGTTAGTCACCAAGACGTTTATGTATTCTATAAAAACATGGATTTAGGAATAAATGTTCATATAAATGGAATAAAATGTTCATGCATATTTAAAAAATTAAGCACGTCACGTATTCAAAAATATCATCGAGTATTTAAAAAATGTGCAATACATATTTTAGAAAAGTCATCACATAGTTGAAAAAAGTTCATCTTGTGTTATAAAATTGGTCATCGTTTATTTTTTTAAAGCATTTTACCAAAACAAATTACATAAAAAAGGAGAAAATTGAACCAAAAAAAGCTAAAAAAATAAAAAGTAAAAAGTAAAACGAAGCAAAAATTGAAACCACCCGAAATCTGGAAGAAACCTGGGAAAATCGGATGTACAAACAGACAAAATGAACAATGTGAAAAAAAATTCATCTAAAAAAATGTACCTGTAATTCAAAAAAATATTCACTTGTCTTAATAATTGTTCATGTACCCAAAATAAAATTCTTGTGTAAATTTAAAATTTTCTATGCCATTTTAAAAGATCTCTCATAATTTAAAAAGTGTTCTCACTTTTTTTTGAAGTTATATAATATTTTAAAGTGTCCATGTATTTTACAATACTATTCGTGTAATTAAAAAATGGTTACAACTTTTTTTAAATTCATGTAATCTTTTAAAGTGTTTAGATATTAGAAAAACTTCATGTAATTTTAACTAGGAGTTCATTCATGTAATTTTTATAAGTCAAGCATTAAAAACCAGTCATGTAATTTGAAATAGTATTCACAAAAGTTTTATAATAATATCCCTATTTATCAGAAATGTTAATATTTATCTTCAACAAAGAGAACATGTGAAAAACAAGAAAACCACACAAATTGGAAAATGACCCATGTAAAGTAGACCTAACCATACCCTAGGCTGGGCTAGGTTTCAAGCCGGGTTTAACAAAGCCAGGTCTAAAAAAATGCAAGGCCTAGCCCGACCCTGCCCAAAAGACAAGTGTTGTTTTCTAGTTGGTTTATTTATTTTTGGGATACATATAGTTATATATTTTTGAATAAAATAATAATTTTAATCTCATTCGAGCTTTCTCGGAGCTTTTCGCGCACAATTCGAGCGAAAAACCTAAGCCCAAGCCCGGTACAGGTGTGAGGCTTTCGTGCCAGACCATTGGGCAGGTTTCCCATGCTCAGGCCTAGTGTAGTCGCGGGTGAGAGATTCCAGTGCTATATCGCTATAAGCCGAAGCCCTATTAGATGCTCGTTGTGTCAGTTAGCCATGCAAACGCAGACAACGCGCGGCTGAGCCGGCCCACTTCGGTCACCCGTCGCATGTTGCTTCTACCATGCAGGTAAAGACGTCTGGCGCCATTCCTTGCTCGACGAAGCAATGGCTTGAAGTGTTTTTGCCCTCTCAGATGACGATTTTGCTGAGCATATCTCCATCAACCAGTACATGGGGCGTGGACAAATGGATTTTCTTCCTAATGGAGTCAGTATCACATGTTCACTTTATCAAAACATGTTGCTCTGTGGGTGATTTGGGCGGACGCCGAAAAGTAATTCATGATAACATCTGTCAGAGCCTTTTGTTGTGCAAAACTTCATTGGCAATTTTATGGCTGAACTAGCTATTGTTCAAACACTATCACAACCCTTGGCAGCTCCCCGGCAACCCCGCCTAAGTGCGCCCAGTTAGAATCATCCTCCATATCATATGGTGAAAATAAATGCTAATGGCGGAAAACCGGGATGTGGCCGTTGTCGTCTATCGGAATACAGAAGATATTTGCATGGGATCATCTGTACTCGCATGCCCACGTATTTTAGACCCTGCTACATTGAAAGAGCTTGCATGCTGCGAAGCTCTTGCATTAGCTGCTGATTTCCAAGTCCAGAGGTGCATTGTCACTTCGGACTGCCTTGAAGTTGTCAAACCATCGTTATGGAGACCAATCAACGTAGAAAAGATTTCCCTAAAGTTTGCTATGTTCATGAAGGTATGGCGTCGAACTCCCAGCTCATAATCTAGCCCGTAATTCTCTTTATTTTTTAATGGTCGCCAAGTGTGGCTTCTGAACTCCCTAGATACCTCCATGGTACCTCATGACATTGAGTAACAAAGAGACCTTGAGTATCCCTAAAAATACAATTTCCCAACTTTTGAATCTATTGTTTGTTCTTTCTCTGTCTATAAGTATTAGTATATTTGGGTAAAAATGTGCTAATATTTTCATGTATTTAAAAAATGGTTCATGTAGTTTTCTAAAAAAAAAGTGTTCACATATTAATTTTAATTTGTTTTCATGCATTTAGAAGTACTTTCATGAAATTTAAAAATTGTTCGTGCATTTTAATAAATGATCATGACATTTTAAAAACTGTTCATACATTGTTTTCGAAAAATGTTCGTACATTAAGAATATGTTCATGCGGTGTAAGAAATATTCACATGTTTAAAAAAATGTTTTCATTTCAAAATATGTTCATGGGATTTTTTTTAAAGTTACACCTTTAAAAAAATCATGATTTAAAAATAAATTACATATTAAAAAAATGTTCAGGACATAAAAGTTCCCACATTTAAAAAAATGTCCATGCAATTTTAAAGGAAATGGTCATATATTTAACAACAAAAATATGCTTATAATTTTTTGGAAAATGAAAATTTAAAATGCAAAAGGGGGGACATAAACAAGAAAAGAAAAGAAAGGAGAAAAGGAGGTAAAAGAGAAAAACGAAAAAACACTAAAACGAGGTGGAACGAAAAAAGAAGAAGCACAAATACACAAAAGCCGCGCGAAAACCGTTTTACCACATTAACCCACGGAAAACCATAGGATAAGCCAGCACCCGAAAAAACCAGAAGGAAAACCACTCACGCACTTTGCTAATGGGCGACGGTCAGGGGCGCCAGAGGCGAGGGTGGCCTAGGGAGGAGGTAGATCCCATCTGAGATGAGGCATTGTCTCAAAAAAAAAAATCTGAGATGAGGTGGAGGGGATCCACCTTGCAATCTCAGGAGGGATTTCTCGATCTTCTTGGCGCGAGCTCTGAGGTCATAATTTTGCATCCCTATTGGCAAATGCATCTTTATCCTATCTTGAGGTTTCGGCTTCTTCTTGTCTCCACGTCCGAACAAGCCTCTTTTGGGGCTCCTGTTGTTTCTTTGGAAACCAACAAACGAAAAAAGTTGAATGCCACAGCAGATACTACTCCACTGCTTAAATCAGGAAACAAAAACGGTACTGAATGTCTGAAACTGGCAATGTTCAGTTTAAGTGTACATTTTCAGATCCTCGGCTGAAGACTCTGTTTTGAATCGAACCTTGCAGGAAGGAAGGAGGGAAGGGCTTCCTCTGTTTTGTGCTTCGACGCCTTCCACTAAAAGTAAAATATGCTCCTAGTTGTGCTAAAATTGAGGTTCCTGTCGTAATATAGTCCACGCCACCCCAGAAACTGCCAATTCCTATTCGGCGCTCAAACGCCACTTAGGCCTTATACAATACAAGGTGCTTATAATAAAATAAACGGAGTTATTACTAAGCACCAGTGCTTACTTTTTTTATAGGAGAGATGCCTAACTAAGCGTTTGTCCTCTACAAATAAGCACCGGTTCTTAGGAAAAACTGATTTTATTTTTCTAAGCACCTCCCTAAGCGACATGCATTGTACATGGCCTTATAGAATATTTCGTATGATAGAGTTGTGTCGAATATATTTGTACAAGGTAGGTTACAGTTGGACTTGGATTAAAACCTTGTGTAGACAAGGTAAGAGTCGTGTCTTATTATGACACCTGTATCCTAAGCCTCTTATATAATGAGAGGGTAGACACACGATGTAACCTATGCCAATATAATAGCACAGGCATGCAGGGGGAGCCGGCGCGTGTGCCGGCGCCCGGGCGGGCAGGGTGCGGTATTGTAGCGGTGTCATGGGGAGGAGAGCCCGTAGTCAGATCCCGGGGATGTAGCCATATCGGTGAACCTCGTTAACAAATCTCGGTGTCGTGCCTCGTGTGATTGCTTGGTCCTCGGCAGATCGACTGTGCGCCTCGGATTTATTCTAACAAGTGGTATCATGAGCAAGAAGTGGTATCATGAGCAAGGTTCGAGGAGGCGGTGGAGTTGATCCAGAGGAAGCCGAGGGAAGGAATCGTCAAGAAAATCGTGAAACGAAGGGCTGTCTCGATGTAGGTCGAAGAGAATAGCGATGGTTTCGTTCTGCTGATCTATCACGGAGGACGCGATGTTCGGCAACGGAAGACCGTGCGTGACAGATTGGAAAGCAGATTTGTGGGCTTCGTTAATCTTCGGGAAGCGATCGAGAATCGGCGACTTGGCGACGTGGTTCGGCTGGATCGGATAGCCGTGTCCTGGAAGCAATCGGTAGAAGCGTTCGGGAATCGGCGAGTTGGTGCAAGCGGCGGCGGTGGAACGTGCAGAAGCGGGAGACAAATCGAATCGGGCAAGCGGCGGCGGCGGCGTAACAGCAACGCAGGACTTGGTGGTTCAGGCGTAAGCGGCATGGAAACCGATCGCTGGTTGGTGGCCCTGTTCACGGGCCCAAAGCCAGCGCTGGAGGAAGCCCATGCGGCTGGTGCGCCGGTGTCCAGAGTCAGCGCTGCAACGGACCGACGGCTTCACTGCTGCAGGTCTTCGGGCAAGCCAAGCCGTAGGCTGGTGGCTGGTTTTGCTGCTGGTGGTTGCCAACGGGCCGGAAGAACGTGCGAGTACGTATGAGATTTGTTACAGACAAAAAGGACAACCTGCACAAAGGTATGTACGTGGCTTTGAGATGCAACATGATTAAAGAAAAGGAGTGTTGGGAGTTATGGAGATATGCTTGGTGTACCCATGGAGACTACCAGGAAATCCAGTTTTCTTTTTGGATGTGTTGCAAATTGCGCACAGGATTTTACCAGGAGGTTGGCAGGTTGGTGACGTGCGCATAAGGCTTGGAGGAGCCTGGAGTGCGGCGTGGAAGGATCATGCATACACAGGGCGTTAAGCAAGGCATGGAGATCTGCAGGGCGGACACGACGCAAGGTGGAGCATGGTTGCGGTCGGATAATTTCGGCTGGATCGGACTGGAGAGTCTGATGGATCGACATGGATGTTGGTCAAAGCAGAAGACGGCGGTGATTTCAGCAATGACGACATAGGAGCGTGATGCTGATGGTGGCCGACTTCTGGGGCGTGGAAACACGTGGTGCAGGCCTGAGGGCTTGTGCGGCTTCGACAAGACTATGGCGTAGGGTTGATTCAAGGCAGTGTACACATGAGAGCTTGAAGTCGACAGGGCGCGGGATAGCACGGCCAGCTAGATGGAGTCATGTTGAAGGTGGTGCTGGAGTCTACCGGAAGACTTCACTCGGCGCTGATGGAGGGGCTACGGTGTAAGATGTCGGAGAATCGAAGCCTATTTCAACGGGATAGCGAGAGACACGTGGATCGGACTGGGGCCCAATGGTCTGATGGAGACATGATACTCGGCATCGGTCGGTGATGATCGGTGGTTCTCTGCAGTGGGGGTTGAGTGGTGTGGCCGGGTTCGCGACCTTGGAAGACTCGACCAGGACAGCAGAGGCTCAATGCGGTGATAGCGGTGAGGCGTGCGGTAAGCACGGGACACAGCGATGGGCCAAGGCACTGGTGATCAGACATGTGGTCAGATAAAGTGTGCAGAGGGTGCTGAAGCAGTGTTGGCGAGTACCAGATTTAAGTTGGTGACTGGATCTATCGGATTTGACGCGTCAGACGGATGAGAGTTGACCATGGAGAATCTGCGAAAGTGACGGAAAGTCTTAATGTCAAATGTTGAGAGAGTACATGGCCGTATATTCTGTGGTGTTCAGTGCACATGGCAAAGTGCGGATGACAAGTACAGAAGGAGGTGGGGTGCTATAGCTGTGCGACATGTCAGAGACTATCCAGAAAAAAGGATGAGACAACTGCGAATTTGACTTCGGTTGACACAGGGCGACGGTGAAATTCCTTCAAGTTTCAGACAGACGGTCAAGAAAGAGCGGTGATGTTGAGTTCAGGTAACTCTTATATGTGGCGTCCAATAGGTGAGTTGTTCACTTTCACGCAGATCAGTGATCGGTGTGTGATGGCGTTGAACGGATACTCCGGAAGTTGTAAGTACCGAGTACAAAGTAAAGAGGAAGTTACTTTTGCTCGAGTGTTGACTGCGAAGAAGACAAGAAGGGACTACAGTTGCAGGTGGAGTCACGTGGAGTCTGGGAGTAGCGGTGGCGCTCATGGTATAATCTCAAGTCCAATGTGCAAGGAGGTTCGACGCATGGATGAATCCAAGGTGGTGAAGAATATTCGCCAAGGTGGAGTTTGTTAGAGTTGTGTCGAATATATTTGTACAAGGTAGGTTACAGTTGGATTTGAATTAAAACTGTGTGTAGACAGGGTAGGAGTCGTGTCCTATTATGACACATGTATCCTAGGCCTCTTATATAATGAGAGAGTAGACACACGATGTAACCTATGCCAACATAATAGCACAGGCACGCAGGGGAGCCGGCGCGTGTGCCGGCGCCCGAGCGGCCGGGGTGTAGTATTGTAGCGGTGTCATGGGGAGGAGCGCCCGTAGTCAGGCCCCCGGGGATGTAGCCATATCGGTGAACCTCGTTAACAAATCTTGGTGTCGTGCCTCGTGTGATTGCTTGGTCCTCAGCAGATCGACTATGCGCCTCGGATTTATTCTAACATCGTACGCACCACACGCCTCCTTTTGATCAATTTACTGTGGGCCGGCCATTAAGAGTTACTGGAGTGGAAGTTTGGTCGCTGATTTTGGGAAGCTTCTAGTAGCTTTCGAGACGGTTTTTGGGAAGCTTCCAGCCAGTTTTTTTTATTTTTCCAGACAGTTTCTCAACAAATGGACACAACGAGTGTCACATTGGAAATATCAAAAAACCTATTTCCAACTAGTTACAGGGTACCCGCAGGCCCATGTACAGAAGGTTGTGTTGGTTTTGGGAAAGTTCAAGAAGGTTCTCTCATATGCTTTTAGCTTTCTTAGTTTATGTGTTTCTTTGTTGGTTTTATTATTTTTCTTGTGGCGTTTCATTTATTTTTATTTTTCCTATGTTTTAATTTTTCTTTTATTTTTCACAAATATGAAAAAAATCACAAACTAAAAATATGTTCACAAATTTGGAAAATCTATTTTTTAAAACATAGTCATAAATTTGCAAAAATTCAGGAATGTTTTAAAAACATCATGATTTTTTTTAAAGTCTCAATTTAGGATTTTTTAAAAAAATTTAAGAATGGTTCATGAATGTGAAAAATCCGTGAATTTAACATAAATCATGAGTTTAAAAAAAGTTCACAATTTTAGAAAAAGAGTTGACAAATTTTATAAAAAATGAAAAAAAAGGAGAGTAAAAAGACGGCAGAGAACAAAAAAAATGAAACAGAGAAAAAACCTTCCCAAAATCAGAAAACCCACTTACACAATCCAGTCCAATGGGTCGGGCCGTTACGTTTCTAAGGGAATAGTCCACCCCACCCCAGAAATTGCCAATACCTATTCGGCGCTCATAGCGTCACTTAGGCCTTATACAATACATGGTGCTTAATAAAATAAACCGAGTTGTTACTAAGCACCAATGCTTACTTTTTTTTATATGAGAGGTGCCTAACTAAGCGTCTGTCCTCCACAAATAAGCCCCTGTGCTTAGGAAAAACTAATTTTATTTTTCTAAGCACCTCCCTAGCCGCCATGCATTGTACATGGCCTTATAGGCTATTCCGTACGTAGCACACGCCTCCTTTGCTGTGGGCTGCCAATTATGAGTTACTAGAGTGGAAGTTTGGTTGGTTTTGGGAAGCTTCTAGTAGCTTTCAAAACGGTTTTGGGAAGCTTTCAGCCGGTTTCTGTTTTTTGGACCGGCTTTATTTGGTTTTACTCTTTTTTTCCTTTTCCTCTTTTCTGAAAATGTGTGAACTTTTTTCAAATTTGAAAAATATATTTTAATTCCTGATTTTTTCAAATTTGTGAACCATTTCTAAGTTCAAAACATTGAGAACCTTTTCCAAATTCAATAACTTTTCTTTGTCAAATTCGTGATTTTTTTTCAAATTTGCAAATATTTTTCAATTTCGTGAAAGTGAACTTTTTACAAATTTGCGAACATTTTTCAAGTTATTGACCTTTTTTTTCTCAAATTCTTGATTTTTTCTAATTTGTTATTTATTTTTTGAAATAAGTGATTTTTGAATTCATCAACTTTTTGGAAAAGTACAAAAAATTTCACACTCTTGAACTTTTTTGGAAAGGCCAACGGTCAAGTCACCAGTCAATGGGTCAAGTCAAATGTCAACATGTCTAGTCATTGGTCAACCGGTCCAGTCAGACAGATCAAACCATTTTTTAGGGACGTCTGCAAATCAAACCAAAGGGGCCGACCCGAGCGAGCCACCAACTCACGTTGGTGGGCCGACCCACGAACGTAGCGCACGAGCGCCGGTTGCCCCATTGGTGCTTAAGGAGCTCTCCCAGAAAATAGAGTTATAAGATGTAGTTTGGGCGGAATAGGATTCTGCGGCCTAGCCCATGTGTCATGTATTTATTATTGCGTTTGTAATCCTTAGATAAGGCCCACCGGCGTTCGAACCCGAAAATCACGCAAACTTGCGAGTGCGAGGGATATGGTCAGAGGTGGTGCGCATCGCCAAGCGGAGAAATGAATTGAAGAGGAACTAACTCCACCTAAGGTTCATAAACGCCATTTCAAAAAAAAAGGTTCATAAACGCCCGGTAGGGGTGCGCCAAGGTGGGTTCGTCTCAGCAGTTGAACGAACATGGCCACAACTGCAGAGTCAAACCGATACTTGTTTTTTCCTCGAAAGCACTGAGATTTTTTTGAACTGGAACACCTTGCATTCCATAATCACCCACGGCCAGCCAAATCGGCGGCCACAGCACCGGTTACAACGTTTGGGAAATTGGTCAGCCACACATGCTGGCTCCCAAGATTGCCCCTTTTCCCAATTTTAGCTAACTCATGAGCTGGCCTATTACAAACACGGAACAGAAAACAACACTCCACTCACTAAAAGCAAACTGCAGGAGGAATTGTATCTCACGGAAGACAACACCCTTTTTTTTAGCAAAACAGAAGACAACACCCAGGGGTGATCGGTCCATCGTGGCCGTCGTCACAGCAAGTTGGAGGCCCAAACAGTCTGTCTCGAAGATGACCCGTCACATGCCATGTACCTCAGCTAGGCTGATTGCTGTCGCCGCCATCTGAGAATTTTAGGTCCCCTCGCCTCCGGCTGCCATCTTGGCACTGAGAGGTGGGGGGACCTCGGATCTTCAAGACCTCTATGTTCTTCGTCAACGTCTAGTGATCATCATAGTTTTGTGAGAATAAATTTTCTCTCGTTTTTTTTGGCGATGCCATGAGGTTACAGAGTTTTCTGTTCTCGCAGATCCGATTATTCGGATCTGATGAGTTTATGTTGTTGTGTCAAGCATTTTTTGTTGGTTTGATTCTTTGTGGACGTGAAATCTTTCATCGACACCATGGTGAAGATATAGTGATTCGACGGCCTGCACTTCTAGGGGATCATCCCCGGCCCAAGTACGTTCATCGATCAAGGCTTTCCATCTTTTTGGATGGGCGACTCAAGGCGCTTTCAAAAACCATTATTGGTAATGTTCGTGCGGGTGAAAGAGTGACAACATCATTGCTCCAGTCCAATTGCAGCCTCTTTACCAAAGTCTTTGGAGCATTTCTTCGAGCAGATTGATACCGCGAAGAAGGTGTTTTCAAGAGATTTCATTGTAATTCTTAGTCATAGGAGTTACTTTGTATTTTCTTGGATTTTAAGTCCAAATCAGTGTACCTGTAATTGTTATGAGTATGAATAAAGTTACAGGTGTTTCTCAAAAAAAAAACTAGGCTGATTGCATGCATCAGTGTGTATGGTTCCGTCTGGAGGGCTTCACTATTGTGCTCTAGACTGCCTGCCGCCGCAGAAAAGTCATCACATAGTTGTAAAATGTTCACCTTATGTTATAAAAATGGTCATCATTTATTTTTTAAAAGCATGTTTACCAAACAAATAACATAAAAAAGGAGAAAATTGAACAAAACAAAGCAAAAAAAAGCTAAAAACAATAACACAATAAAAAAAACAAAAATTGAAACCACCTAAAATCTGGAAGAAACCTGGGAAAATCGGATGTACAAACAGACAAAATGAACAATGTGAAAAATAAACTCATCTTAAAAAATGTTCCCGTAATTCAAAAAAATAGTCACTTGTCTTAATAAATGTTCATGTACCAAAAATAAAATGCTTGTGTAAATTTAAAATTGTCTATGCCATTTTAAAAGATGTCTCATAATTTAAAAAGTGTTCTCACATTTTTTGAAGTTATATAATATTTTAAAGTGTCCATGTATTTTAGAAAATAAATCATGTACTTAATTTTTTTACACCTTTTTAAAAATTCATTTAATTTTTTTTAAAGTGTTTAGATATTAGAAAACTTCGTGTAGTTTTAACTAGGAGTTCATTCATGTAATTTTTAGAAGTCAAGCATTAAAAACCATTCATGTAATTTTAAATAGTATTCACAAAAGTTTTATAATAATATCCCTATTTATCAGATATGTTAATATTTATCTTCAACAAAGAGAACATGCGAAAAGTAAGAAAACCACACAAATTAGAAAATGGCCCATGTAAAGTAGACCTAACCATACCCTAGGCCGGGCCAGGTTTCAAGCCGGGTTTAACAAAGCCAGGTCTAAAAAAACTCAAGGCCCAGCCCGACCCTGCCCAAAAGACAAGTGTTGTTATCTAGTTGGTTTATTTATTTTTGGGATATATATAAATATATATTGTTGAATAAAATAATGATTTTAATCTCATTCGAGCTTTCTCCGAGGTTTTCGGGCACACTTCGAGTGGAAAACCTAAGCCCAAGCCCGGTACAGGTGTGATGCTTTCGTGCCAGACCATTGGGCGGGTTTCCCATGCTCAGGCCTAGTGTAGTCGTGGGGTGAGCGATTCCAGTGCTATATCGCTAATTCGCTATAAGTCGAAGCCCCTATTGGATGCTCGTTAAGTCAGCTTGCCATGCAAATGCATAGGAGGGCGCGCGGCTGAGCCGGCCCACTTCGGTCACCCGCCGCATGTTGCTTCTACCATGCAGGTAAAGACATCTGGTGCCATTCCTTGCTCGATGAAGCAATGGCTCGAAGTGTTTGAGCCCTCTTAGATGACGATTTTGCTGAGCATATCTCCATCAACAAGTACATGGGGCGTGGACGAATGGATTTTCTTCCTAATGGAGTCATTATCACATGCTCACTTTAACATGTTGCTCTATGGGTGATTTGGGCAGACGCCGAAAAGTGATTCATGGGAACATCTTTCATAGCCTTTTGTTGTACAAACCTCATTGGCCATTTTATGTCTAAACTAGCTATTGTTCAAACACTATCACAACCCTTGGAAGGTCCTGAGTGCGCCCAGTTGGAATCATCCTCCATATCATATGGTGAAAATAAATGTTAATGACATTGTTCTAATGGCGGAAAACCGAGGTGTGGCGGCTGCCGTCTGTCGGAATGCAGAAGATACTTGCATGTGATCATCTGTACTCGCATGCCCACGTATTTTAGACCCTGCTACATTGAAAGAGCTTGCATGCTGCGAAGCTCTTGCATTAGCTGCTGATTTTCAAGTCCAGAGGTGCATTGTCACTTCAGACTGCCTTGAAGTTGTCAAAGCAATCGACAACAAGTGTCGCTCCAGCTACCGCACCATCGTTATGGAGACCAATTAACGTAGAAATGATTTCCCTAAAGTTCGCTATGTTCATGAAGGTAGGGTGTCAAACTCCCAGCTCATATTCTAGCCCGTAATTCTCTTTATTTTTTAATGGTCGCCAAGTGTGGCTTCCGAATGTTGGGGAACGCAGCAGAAAACAAAAATTTTCCGACCTACGCACCAGCCCAGGATCACTATGGAGACTGCATACAAGGTTTGATCTGTTTCGTTACCGACTCGTAGCGCAGCGGAAGTAGAGTCGATGACGATCGGCGGTGCAGATCCCCGCAGCTAGGATTTACAACCTCCCAACCGCGAGGATGTACTCCCACGTCAGCTCACCGGACGGATCTCCGGGCAGCCCTTCGGGAGGCATCGGGACAGTCCCTCGGATAGTCCCACCGGACGGATCCTCGGACAGCCCTTCGGGAGGCCCCTGGACAGTCCCTCGGATAGTCCCACCGGACGGATCCTCGGACAGCCCTCCGGGAGGCCTCTGGACAGTCCTTCGGATAGTCCCACCGGACGGATCCTCGGACAGCCCTCCAGGAGGCCTCACGGACAGCCCTTCGGGCGGGTCACTCGGACAGCCCTTCGGGAGGACACCCGAAACTCAAACTGTAACTCGGACAGCCCTTCGGGAGGCACTCTCGAAACTCAAACTGTAACTCGGACAGCCCTTCGGGAGGCACTCTCGAACTAAGACCGAAACTACGATCTCTCTACAGAGTTGCACACATACGGTGTCATCTATCCGGCAGGGCTTCGCCGTCCAGAACTAGTTCCCACCGGAACCCAGACAGCCTTTCGGCTCTACGAAACTATTTCGCTGGGAGGGAGAGAGAAGCCAGAAATGTCATGGCATGTGTATGTGAGAGCAAGGATGAAGCATATGTGGCTGCCTCCTCCCCTCTATTTATAGGAAAAACAAGGGGTAGGATGGGCATATCCAAAATGCCATGTCATCCCAAAATATCTTGGGAAGATATTTGTGGAAAGCCAACTTCCAACCATATCCATAAATCTGATTTCACTATTCACGACGACATTTTTCAGCGTCCGGTCGAACTGAAAATATTTATGTGGGCTTAGAACAATTCCAGTACCCACTAAAATAAGTTTCAATGCGATCCGGAACAATTCCGGTTTAGTGATTTTCATCTGCGAAAAGCATCTGAAGCGGTTCCGGCAGCTCCGGAACATTTCCGGTTTTCATCCCGGAAAATTCCAGAAAGTTTCCAGAACAATTCTGGCACCCTCCAAGAATTATCAGGCATGTGCCGAAACCAATCTGACTTTATGGTATCCTCTGAAACAACTTTTCAGTTTTACCGGAACTATTCCGATATCCTCTCCGGAACGTTTCCGTTTCGTCCGAAACTTTTTCGGTGAATTTCTCTTAGACTCCCCGTCTAGTATTCAGCAGATAGATGACCCTTAAGTGTGTGACCCTATAGGTTCGGTGAAGTATAGACATGACCCGGAACACTTTCCGATCAATGATCAACATCGGAGCCGTGGACACCCATATTGACCCCTATACCCACACGAATGAATATTCGAGTGAACCTCCAGTTGCCGTGTGCTATTCCTGTTGCTTCGCGATATGTTACAAATACCCGAGGTGAGAAAACATCGGCATCCTCGTGGATCAACACTTGTCCACAATGCCAGTTACCTCGTTACCGGTTTTGTTCTCTTTTCTCGTTTCTGTGTTCCGGCATCCCTGTGATCAAATCACACTTGTGTCTGGCCAGACGATGATGGATACCGTAACACCGAGAGGGCCCAGAGATATCTCTCCATCGTCGGAGGAGCAAATCCCAATCTTGAGCTATCAAGTTACTTAACATACTTTTCCATGAACCCGTAAGCCGCCGTAATAGCCACCCATTTACGGATGACGTTTAACAAACCCCAAAGTTCATGAAGCAAGCATGAAGAAACTCGACACTCTCATGGTCTAAGGAATTATGCAAACATTAACTTCTCTGTGTTATTAACCATTAACTTATGACGAATGAATCTCATAGCATAACATCAATCGGGTCGATTCAACACAAGTGTTCTACTAACATTGTGCCCTCAAAGTTGCCGGCATAGTCATGCCCATGATCAGGAAAACAGAACCATCATGCAACACTTGAGCTAGTCTTAGAGGCATGACTAGGAATACTTTTTACCGTTTATTATTCCACACGTGCACGTGGGTTTTCCTCAGAGCCTTTATGGATATACGGGCTCGGGAACCATGGCAGTTATAGCATGGAACATAAACATAATTATGAGCACGGAGATAAATAATAACTTTTATCATTGCCTCTTGGGCATATCTCCTACAGACTCCCACTTGCACTAGAGTCAATGATCTAGTCAATGCTAATGCACTTTACACCTATGGCATACCGGTGTAAATTATGCATCGCATGTGGTATAGCCTGATGTCCAACGGATCTGACAACTTCAGTTCCGTGTGTATCTTTTGCATGTCCTCGCGTTTTCACGCTTTCACAAAATTCATATTTTGTGTTGACTTGGCTTCGTATATGTGTGAATCACTGGTCAAACCTTGATTCCTATGACTGAGCTATGGAGCAACTATCTTCAATAGTGTTCCATTGACCAAAGCCATCTTGGAATCATACTAAGTTCATGAATGAACTATATGATTCAACATCTTCTTTGTCGCTTCTAAAGCGTCAACATACTTAGCCATTTGTTATAGAATTCGCCACAGTAACCTGTTTGGAACAATTCCAACTTACCGTGCCACCATATTGTGTATTACACAAAACCCTCAAATTTAATCGAAAATCGCATGGAGAAATGATGAAGACTGTATCGATGTAACCTTTTACAACGAACTCTTCATTATCTCCGCTTGCGATAAAACATGTCATCAGTGCTACTTTAGTACTCAATGACCCTTTTTCACTGTTGTCCCATGATCAGTACTTTTGATCACTTTGGTATCTATACTCACAACAACTTTGGAGTATTGGACATATCTGGTTGTTTTACATACCATGGAATACATGATTAATCCAAACACGAAAGTGTGTGGAATCTCCATCATGTATTTCGCTCATCAGTGTTTTGGGACACCGAGTTTTGCAAAAACTCTTTCCATGTGACTTCGGCAAGAATCACTCCTTGATGTTTTAATGCTAAAAGGTTTTAGCATCTTGTCAATATGCATTTTGCTTAGCCCCATTAGGTAAATCTATCTCCATAGATCATCATGCCTAATATCAAGGCTGTTTAGCCCAAGCACTTCATCGAAAAACTATTTTTAAATGAAGTCCTAATTCGTGTCAAGAAATTTATTTCCAATTTAACAATGTGTCAGGCACACAAGGTTTTTAGAAATATCATTATGCTCCCACTTACTTTCTTGAAACCACAAGCATCTTCGTTACCCATTTGATGAAGTCAAACTCTTTTGACCATTTCATCAAAAACGAAGATTCCAACTCCACATTGCTCTCTTCTGTCCATTGCTGGAACTCTGAAGTTTGCATACTTACTAGCATCCTCTGGATCGACAAATTACATTGGACTGTATCACATACAAGTCCTAGGTTTCATTTCCATCAGATGGAAATCCTTTTGTCATCCATGTTTCATATCTCATGATTGAAATATGTATTAATTGCTAGTTCAACCCGAACCGACTTTAAGCATCGCTACGGTGAGACAATCTCATCGTAGTCAACTCCTTGAACTTGTTATTGCAACAAGTCGAGCTTTATGGATAAAACATTTTATCCGTATCAGTCTTTAGTTCCATAAATATTCGTTAGACTCTAAGTCTTCCGAAAGGTGTATCAAGATTTTAATCTTGAATCACTTATATGGAAACTATCTCGGATTGTATTGGCATTTAGCCAATTCTGGAGTCAGGGCCCATCAACGCTTCCTTGTGTATTGTAGGTATACTGTTGTCTAACAACAATATCTCGTTTGCGCACCTGATAGGTTTGCACGAGCTTTGCCTACGTGGTTCAGCTGCAAGTTCGACCGAAGTCCATACATTTTATTGTAGAGACTTCCGTATCAGTCGCAGTAGGAAACTCCGGAATCACTTCCAAGGTTTCTTTTCTTTGATCTGATGACGAAGATACTGCTTATCTCATCGAGTTGCACTGTTCTCCCACTCACCTTTTTGCAAGAACCATTCTCTTTAAAAAGCATACCGTTTTGCGGCAAAATTCTTTGCCTCGGTATAGTGGTGGGGGAATACCCAATGACTTGGGATAACCTTACAAAGTAGCACTTGTCTGATTTGGAATAGGTTTGTAACCTTTTACACAAGCCCCATATTCCAAATGTTAAGAAAATATATAACATGGTTGGGCGTACCATACCATGGTGTCATTTCAACAGACCCGATGGAGCTCTTTTCAGTGTAAAAGCCGCAGTCTCTAAAGCATCACCTTTTAAAAGGGATAATGGCAAATCTATTTATGTCTTCTTTGATCTTACCATGTCATAAATGGTTCGATTACATCTTCACGGACTTTCCACTTGCAGTGGTGTTCCAGGAGATGCAAGTTATGAAACCCCTTTCATAACTCATCAGACATTCGCTAAACTTGTAACTCAAATATTCCTTTCTGCAATCGAATTGTAGAAACATAATTTTCTTGTTACAATATTTTCTTCTTCATTTTGAAAACCTTATGAATGAATTCAAAAGATCCAGACTTACGTCTCAACAAGTAAATATCCATATATCTACTTGAGTCATTTCTGAAGATAGATAAATCCACTACTTGCAACAACATTTATTGGACTACACACATCATAATGTATGATCACCAATATGTTCTTTGCTCGTTCCTTATGGCCTGTGAACGGTATTTTAGTCACTTCACCTTTCAGAGGAAAGTTGCAAGTGTCAGATGATTCAAAATCAAACGACTTCAAAATCCATCATAATGGAATTTTCCATGCGGGTTTCTCCAATGTGACCAAATGCAGTGCCACACTTGTGTGGTATTCTTTTAGTCTTGCGACATTTAGCGTCAGTGTTATGGATGTATCATATTACCATCAATATTCATAACATACATCCCATCCTGGATGGAAGCATGGCCCTTCATGTTATTCATAACACCGAACATCAAAAGTTCTCTTATGAATAACCTTCTTGCAAAGTACCTTATGCAGAGGGCTAGAGTGTATGAAACTCTAAATGAATTATGAAAGTAAATACAGAGGTAATGTATTATTATCAATATTCATAACATACATCTCACTCACAATGAAAGTATGGCCCTTATGTTATTCATAACATCGAACATCAAAAGTTCTCTTATGAATAACCTTCTTGCAAGATACTTTATGCAATGGGCTAGAGTGTAAAACTCTAAAATGAATTATGAAAGTAAATACATAGGGAATACACCAATGGAAGGTATAGTAACATTTACTATGTTCCCTGTGTGTATCTAAACCTCATCCCTGGCTAGTCTTTTAGGCCGTAGTAGTTCTTGCATCGAGTTGTATCAGAATGCAATCGAGCGGGTATCTTTGTGATCAACTCACAATACCCAAGAATTAGTGATTAACATGTTTAACCATAATTCCCAAGAACTATATCTTTTGACTAGCCTTTTATACATCAAAAACTTGTATGACATTCATACATGAGCTGGATATTCCAGTCTTCCTTTTATTTGCCTTTATACTTCTAACAGTTTAACTCTTAGTATTTCTCCTACTCTCAGAAGAAGCATCTAACTTAAGAGTGGCGTTAGCCCCGGACTTCCTAGGTGTGAAAGTCTTACTAACACCCTTCGGACACTTCCTTTCTCTTTAAGTTGTTGTTTTATTCACCTTTCATCATATGACAGGCGTTCTCCTGGATCCCTCTCTTATCAGTCTAATGCATAGTAAACTCCTTTACTAACAGCTTGCAAACAAACATTGCTTTGGATATCTCATATCTTTTAGCCTTTGTCTGTCTCTGAAAATGATTTTCAGATTCCATGAATATCACATAACTATCCAAACTTTCGAAGTTCGGGTCTCATGGAAGCAAACATATTGCACTTTGACTGAAAAGGAATTCTAGCTTTTGGATCGAAGGACGAGAGTCACATGATCCATAGCATTAGCGGGAGAATACCGAAAGTATGCGATAGGACAAAATCCTTCTCGGCACTCTAGAGGACAATCCTCACATTACGTTACCAACCGTAAAGCTTTAACCAGATATTTAACAGCTTATTCAATTTTAATAGGGACGGTGGAAACGCGAGCCATTATTCTATAACTATTTTGCAAATTTCACTTAGACAAGGTTCATAATTAATTGCACTAAGAATTAAAAGAATTAATTCTAAAGTGCGCTCCCACTCAAATCAATATCTCTCATAATTGATTGTGAGTGATTCAAGATCCAAATTTCAATTAAACGCCATTGACGGGTTCATCACTGATGACGCGAATTTCAATCGGTAGGCCAACTTGCCAATCACATCTCTATGCGATTCTTGTTCATCTTTCGATGCGTGTGTTCCGAGCTCAGGACTGTCCTGCCTGAACGTCAAGACAACCAAGTGATCTCGCTGCAAGGTCTGACCTCACCCGCCTCACACTTCCCTAATCGTTTGTACTCATGTGTACATGGCGTACTCCGAGAAGTTAGGTGCTGTGACGGTGCTACACTTGGGAGAACACTAACTACTTGATATTTTTGGAGAGATCACCCTAATAAAAGCGACTACCGCGCAATCAAGAAGGGTGCATCATAAGGGATAAACATCTCAGGCAATTCATAATAGCATGATATGGTATAGCCCTTTCTGACGGAGAACTCTTGTATTTCTTCGTCTCCGGCATTCGCGTCGGTGTTCACCTTAGCGAAGATTGCCACCACCTTGTCGATGCACCAGATAATATTGCTATCTCTATAGCTAATAAAATAAGTGCATTACTTAAGGTTGACACGCAGGTCATTAAAGTGACAATCATATGGCTCCAGCCATCATGCCGAATCATGACACGCAGGTCATGTTAATTTACATCATATAGTCATCTCATACATAATCGAATTAATATGAGCACTGCTATACCACATCATATGCACATGCAAACCATCCTGCAAAACCAAGTTAGACGCCTCTAGTTGGTTTATGCAAATTTCATTTTACGTGGCTTCTAAGGTTTCGAACAAACCGAAGCTACCTACGTATTATCATCAAGTATGATAATTCAAGTCGCTAGATTAACATCGCGGGGTGTATGAAACACGAGATAATTAAATCTCGAGCCCCATACTAAACTTCGTCATACGCATGACCCCCGTGCAGATCATATCTGCAATGCCCTTTCATCTGTGAATTTCATCTTTCTTTTGACTATGGCGGAACCCAAAGAACTGAAGCACTTCGTTGATCAATCAGGATTGCGGATTGCCAGAACTTTGTGAAATTCCACCATACTATCTCGAGATTGAGCAAACGCAAATTCTAGGGAAGCAACAAGAACATCGGGTAACAGACTTCATCTGTCACCTGCACAAATAATTTTCAGCAATAGATCTCATCTACTACCTAATTATATTGTGCAACACCCATACATCTCTATGTATTCTAGATCGCAACCTGCATCTACGCATAGCCTGGCTCTTGATGCCACTGTTGGGGAACGCAGCAGAAAACAAAAATTTTCCGACCTACGCACCAGCCCAGGATCACTATGGAGACTGCATACAAGGTTTGATCTGTTTCGTTACCGACTCGTAGCGCAGCGGAAGTAGAGTCGATGACGATCGGCGGTGCAGATCCCCGCAGCTAGGATTTACAACCTCCCAACCGCGAGGATGTACTCCCACGTCAGCTCACCGGACGGATCTCCGGGCAGCCCTTCGGGAGGCATCGGGACAGTCCCTCGGATAGTCCCACCGGACGGATCCTCGGACAGCCCTTCGGGAGGCCCCTGGATAGTCCCTCGGATAGTCCCACCGGACGGATCCTCGGACAGCCCTCCGGGAGGCCTCTGGACAGTCCTTCGGATAGTCCCACCGGACGGATCCTCGGACAGCCCTCCAGGAGGCCTCACGGACAGCCCTTCGGGCGGGTCACTCGGACAGCCCTTCGGGAGGACACCCGAAACTCAAACTGTAACTCGGACAGCCCTTCGGGAGGCACTCTCGAAACTCAAACTGTAACTCGGACAGCCCTTCGGGAGGCACTCTCGAACTAAGACCGAAACTACGATCTCTCTACAGAGTTGCACACATACGGTGTCATCTATCCGGCAGGGCTTCGCCGTCCAGAACTAGTTCCCACCGGAACCCAGACAGCCTTTCGGCTCTACGAAACTATTTCGCTGGGAGGGAGAGAGAAGCCAGAAATGTCATGGCATGTGTATGTGAGAGCAAGGATGAAGCATATGTGGCTGCCTCCTCCCCTCTATTTATAGGAAAAACAAGGGGTAGGATGGGCATATCCAAAATGCCATGTCATCCCAAAATATCTTGGGAAGATATTTGTGGAAAGCCAACTTCCAACCATATCCATAAATCTGATTTCACTATTCACGACGACATTTTTCAGCGTCCGGTCGAACTGAAAATATTTATGTGGGCTTAGAACAATTCCAGTACCCACTAAAATAAGTTTCAATGCGATCCGGAACAATTCCGGTTTAGTGATTTTCATCTGCGAAAAGCATCTGAAGCGGTTCCGGCAGCTCCGGAACATTTCCGGTTTTCATCCCGGAAAATTCCAGAAAGTTTCCAGAACAATTCTGGCACCCTCCAAGAATTATCAGGCATGTGCCGAAACCAATCTGACTTTATGGTATCCTCTGAAACAACTTTTCAGTTTTACCGGAACTATTCCGATATCCTCTCCGGAACGTTTCCGTTTCGTCCGAAACTTTTTCGGTGAATTTCTCTTAGACTCCCCGTCTAGTATTCAGCAGATAGATGACCCTTAAGTGTGTGACCCTATAGGTTCGGTGAAGTATAGACATGACCCGGAACACTTTCCGATCAATGATCAACATCGGAGCCGTGGACACCCATATTGACCCCTATACCCACACGAATGAATATTCGAGTGAACCTCCAGTTGCCGTGTGCTATTCCTGTTGCTTCGCGATATGTTACAAATACCCGAGGTGAGAAAACATCGGCATCCTCGTGGATCAACACTTGTCCACAATGCCAGTTACCTCGTTACCGGTTTTGTTCTCTTTTCTCGTTTCTGTGTTCCGGCATCCCTGTGATCAAATCACACTTGTGTCTGGCCAGACGATGATGGATACCGTAACACCGAGAGGGCCCAGAGATATCTCTCCATCGTCGGAGGAGCAAATCCCAATCTTGAGCTATCAAGTTACTTAACATACTTTTCCATGAACCCGTAAGCCGCCGTAATAGCCACCCATTTACGGATGACGTTTAACAAACCCCAAAGTTCATGAAGCAAGCATGAAGAAACTCGACACTCTCATGGTCTAAGGAATTATGCAAACATTAACTTCTCTGTGTTATTAACCATTAACTTATGACGAATGAATCTCATAGCATAACATCAATCGGGTCGATTCAACACAAGTGTTCTACTAACATTGTGCCCTCAAAGTTGCCGGCATAGTCATGCCCATGATCAGGAAAACAGAACCATCATGCAACACTTGAGCTAGTCTTAGAGGCATGACTAGGAATACTTTTTACCGTTTATTATTCCACACGTGCACGTGGGTTTTCCTCAGAGCCTTTATGGATATACGGGCTCGGGAACCATGGCAGTTATAGCATGGAACATAAACATAATTATGAGCACGGAGATAAATAATAACTTTTATCATTGCCTCTTGGGCATATCTCCTACAGACTCCCACTTGCACTAGAGTCAATGATCTAGTCAATGCTAATGCACTTTACACCTATGGCATACCGGTGTAAATTATGCATCGCATGTGGTATAGCCTGATGTCCAACGGATCTGACAACTTCAGTTCCGTGTGTATCTTTTGCATGTCCTCGCGTTTTCACGCTTTCACAAAATTCATATTTTGTGTTGACTTGGCTTCGTATATGTGTGAATCACTGGTCAAACCTTGATTCCTATGACTGAGCTATGGAGCAACTATCTTCAATAGTGTTCCATTGACCAAAGCCATCTTGGAATCATACTAAGTTCATGAATGAACTATATGATTCAACATCTTCTTTGTCGCTTCTAAAGCGTCAACATACTTAGCCATTTGTTATAGAATTCGCCACAGTAACCTGTTTGGAACAATTCCAACTTACCGTGCCACCATATTGTGTATTACACAAAACCCTCAAATTTAATCGAAAATCGCATGGAGAAATGATGAAGACTGTATCGATGTAACCTTTTACAACGAACTCTTCATTATCTCCGCTTGCGATAAAACATGTCATCAGTGCTACTTTAGTACTCAATGACCCTTTTTCACTGTTGTCCCATGATCAGTACTTTTGATCACTTTGGTATCTATACTCACAACAACTTTGGAGTATTGGACATATCTGGTTGTTTTACATACCATGGAATACATGATTAATCCAAACACGAAAGTGTGTGGAATCTCCATCATGTATTTCGCTCATCAGTGTTTTGGGACACCGAGTTTTGCAAAAACTCTTTCCATGTGACTTCGGCAAGAATCACTCCTTGACGTTTTAATGCTAAAAGGTTTTAGCATCTTGTCAATATGCATTTTGCTTAGCCCCATTAGGTAAATCTATCTCCATAGATCATCATGCCTAATATCAAGGCTGTTTAGCCCAAGCACTTCATCGAAAAACTATTTTTAAATGAAGTCCTAATTCGTGTCAAGAAATTTATTTCCAATTTAACAATGTGTCAGGCACACAAGGTTTTTAGAAATATCATTATGCTCCCACTTACTTTCTTGAAACCACAAGCATCTTCGTTACCCATTTGATGAAGTCAAACTCTTTTGACCATTTCATCAAAAACGAAGATTCCAACTCCACATTGCTCTCTTCTGTCCATTGCTGGAACTCTGAAGTTTGCATACTTACTAGCATCCTCTGGATCGACAAATTACATTGGACTGTATCACATACAAGTCCTAGGTTTCATTTCCATCAGATGGAAATCCTTTTGTCATCCATGTTTCATATCTCATGATTGAAATATGTATTAATTGCTAGTTCAACCCGAACCGACTTTAAGCATCGCTACGGTGAGACAATCTCATCGTAGTCAACTCCTTGAACTTGTTATTGCAACAAGTCGAGCTTTATGGATAAAACATTTTATCCGTATCAGTCTTTAGTTCCATAAATATTCGTTAGACTCTAAGTCTTCCGAAAGGTGTATCAAGATTTTAATCTTGAATCACTTATATGGAAACTATCTCGGATTGTATTGGCATTTAGCCAATTCTGGAGTCAGGGCCCATCAACGCTTCCTTGTGTATTGTAGGTATACTGTTGTCTAACAACAATATCTCGTTTGCGCACCTGATAGGTTTGCACGAGCTTTGCCTACGTGGTTCAGCTGCAAGTTCGACCGAAGTCCATACATTTTATTGTAGAGACTTCCGTATCAGTCGCAGTAGGAAACTCCGGAATCACTTCCAAGGTTTCTTTTCTTTGATCTGATGACGAAGATACTGCTTATCTCATCGAGTTGCACTGTTCTCCCACTCACCTTTTTGCAAGAACCATTCTCTTTAAAAAGCATACCGTTTTGCAGCAAAATTCTTTGCCTCGGTATAGTGGTGGGGGAATACCCAATGACTTGGGATAACCTTACAAAGTAGCACTTGTCTGATTTGGAATAGGTTTGTAACCTTTTACACAAGCCCCATATTCCAAATGTTAAGAAAATATATAACATGGTTGGGCGTACCATACCATGGTGTCATTTCAACAGACCCGATGGAGCTCTTTTCAGTGTAAAAGCCGCAGTCTCTAAAGCATCACCTTTTAAAAGGGATAATGGCAAATCTATTTATGTCTTCTTTGATCTTACCATGTCATAAATGGTTCGATTACATCTTCACGGACTTTCCACTTGCAGTGGTGTTCCAGGAGATGCAAGTTATGAAACCCCTTTCATAACTCATCAGACATTCGCTAAACTTGTAACTCAAATATTCCTTTCTGCAATCGAATTGTAGAAACATAATTTTCTTGTTACAATATTTTCTTCTTCATTTTGAAAACCTTATGAATGAATTCAAAAGATCCAGACTTACGTCTCAACAAGTAAATATCCATATATCTACTTGAGTCATTTCTGAAGATAGATAAATCCACTACTTGCAACAACATTTATTGGACTACACACATCATAATGTATGATCACCAATATGTTCTTTGCTCGTTCCTTATGGCCTGTGAACGGTATTTTAGTCACTTCACCTTTCAGAGGAAAGTTGCAAGTGTCAGATGATTCAAAATCAAACGACTTCAAAATCCATCATAATGGAATTTTCCATGCGGGTTTCTCCAATGTGACCAAATGCAGTGCCACACTTGTGTGGTATTCTTTTAGTCTTGCGACATTTAGCGTCAGTGTTATGGATGTATCATATTACCATCAATATTCATAACATACATCCCATCCTGGATGGAAGCATGGCCCTTCATGTTATTCATAACACCGAACATCAAAAGTTCTCTTATGAATAACCTTCTTGCAAAGTACCTTATGCAGAGGGCTAGAGTGTATGAAACTCTAAATGAATTATGAAAGTAAATACAGAGGTAATGTATTATTATCAATATTCATAACATACATCTCACTCACAATGAAAGTATGGCCCTTATGTTATTCATAACATCGAACATCAAAAGTTCTCTTATGAATAACCTTCTTGCAAGATACTTTATGCAATGGGCTAGAGTGTAAAACTCTAAAATGAATTATGAAAGTAAATACATAGGGAATACACCAATGGAAGGTATAGTAACATTTACTATGTTCCCTGTGTGTATCTAAACCTCATCCCTGGCTAGTCTTTTAGGCCGTAGTAGTTCTTGCATCGAGTTGTATCAGAATGCAATCGAGCGGGTATCTTTGTGATCAACTCACAATACCCAAGAATTAGTGATTAACATGTTTAACCATAATTCCCAAGAACTATATCTTTTGACTAGCCTTTTATACATCAAAAACTTGTATGACATTCATACATGAGCTGGATATTCCAGTCTTCCTTTTATTTGCCTTTATACTTCTAACAGTTTAACTCTTAGTATTTCTCCTACTCTCAGAAGAAGCATCTAACTTAAGAGTGGCGTTAGCCCCGGACTTCCTAGGTGTGAAAGTCTTACTAACACCCTTCGGACACTTCCTTTCTCTTTAAGTTGTTGTTTTATTCACCTTTCATCATATGACAGGCGTTCTCCTGGATCCCTCTCTTATCAGTCTAATGCATAGTAAACTCCTTTACTAACAGCTTGCAAACAAACATTGCTTTGGATATCTCATATCTTTTAGCCTTTGTCTGTCTCTGAAAATGATTTTCAGATTCCATGAATATCACATAACTATCCAAACTTTCGAAGTTCGGGTCTCATGGAAGCAAACATATTGCACTTTGACTGAAAAGGAATTCTAGCTTTTGGATCGAAGGACGAGAGTCACATGATCCATAGCATTAGCGGGAGAATACCGAAAGTATGCGATAGGACAAAATCCTTCTCGGCACTCTAGAGGACAATCCTCACATTACGTTACCAACCGTAAAGCTTTAACCAGATATTTAACAGCTTATTCAATTTTAATAGGGACGGTGGAAACGCGAGCCATTATTCTATAACTATTTTGCAAATTTCACTTAGACAAGGTTCATAATTAATTGCACTAAGAATTAAAAGAATTAATTCTAAAGTGCGCTCCCACTCAAATCAATATCTCTCATAATTGATTGTGAGTGATTCAAGATCCAAATTTCAATTAAACGCCATTGACGGGTTCATCACTGATGACGCGAATTTCAATCGGTAGGCCAACTTGCCAATCACATCTCTATGCGATTCTTGTTCATCTTTCGATGCGTGTGTTCCGAGCTCAGGACTGTCCTGCCTGAACGTCAAGACAACCAAGTGATCTCGCTGCAAGGTCTGACCTCACCCGCCTCACACTTCCCTAATCGTTTGTACTCATGTGTACATGGCGTACTCCGAGAAGTTAGGTGCTGTGACGGTGCTACACTTGGGAGAACACTAACTACTTGATATTTTTGGAGAGATCACCCTAATAAAAGCGACTACCGCGCAATCAAGAAGGGTGCATCATAAGGGATAAACATCTCAGGCAATTCATAATAGCATGATATGGTATAGCCCTTTCTGACGGAGAACTCTTGTATTTCTTCGTCTCCGGCATTCGCGTCGGTGTTCACCTTCGCGAAGATTGCCACCACCTTGTCGATGCACCAGATAATATTGCTATCTCTATAGCTAATAAAATAAGTGCATTACTTAAGGTTGACACGCAGGTCATTAAAGTGACAATCATATGGCTCCAGCCATCATGCCGAATCATGACACGCAGGTCATGTTAATTTACATCATATAGTCATCTCATACATAATCGAATTAATATGAGCACTGCTATACCACATCATATGCACATGCAAACCATCCTGCAAAACCAAGTTAGACGCCTCTAGTTGGTTTATGCAAATTTCATTTTACGTGGCTTCTAAGGTTTCGAACAAACCGAAGCTACCTACGTATTATCATCAAGTATGATAATTCAAGTCGCTAGATTAACATCGCGGGGTGTATGAAACACGAGATAATTAAATCTCGAGCCCCATACTAAACTTCGTCATACGCATGACCCCCGTGCAGATCATATCTGCAATGCCCTTTCATCTGTGAATTTCATCTTTCTTTTGACTATGGCGGAACCCAAAGAACTGAAGCACTTCGTTGATCAATCAGGATTGCGGATTGCCAGAACTTTGTGAAATTCCACCATACTATCTCGAGATTGAGCAAACGCAAATTCTAGGGAAGCAACAAGAACATCGGGTAACAGACTTCATCTGTCACCTGCACAAATAATTTTCAGCAATAGATCTCATCTACTACCTAATTATATTGTGCAACACTCATACATCTCTATGTATTCTAGATCGCAACCTGCATCTACGCATAGCCTGGCTCTTGATGCCACTGTTGGGGAACGCAGCAGAAAACAAAAATTTTCCGACCTACGCACCAGCCCAGGATCACTATGGAGACTGCATACAAGGTTTGATCTGTTTCGTTACCGACTCGTAGCGCAGCGGAAGTAGAGTCGATGACGATCGGCGGTGCAGATCCCCGCAGCTAGGATTTACAACCTCCCAACCGCGAGGATGTACTCCCACGTCAGCTCACCGGACGGATCTCCGGGCAGCCCTTCGGGAGGCATCGGGACAGTCCCTCGGATAGTCCCACCGGACGGATCCTCGGACAGCCCTTCGGGAGGCCCCTGGATAGTCCCTCGGATAGTCCCACCGGACGGATCCTCGGACAGCCCTCCGGGAGGCCTCTGGACAGTCCTTCGGATAGTCCCACCGGACGGATCCTCGGACAGCCCTCCAGGAGGCCTCACGGACAGCCCTTCGGGCGGGTCACTCGGACAGCCCTTCGGGAGGACACCCGAAACTCAAACTGTAACTCGGACAGCCCTTCGGGAGGCACTCTCGAAACTCAAACTGTAACTCGGACAGCCCTTCGGGAGGCACTCTCGAACTAAGACCGAAACTACGATCTCTCTACAGAGTTGCACACATACGGTGTCATCTATCCGGCAGGGCTTCGCCGTCCAGAACTAGTTCCCACCGGAACCCAGACAGCCTTTCGGCTCTACGAAACTATTTCGCTGGGAGGGAGAGAGAAGCCAGAAATGTCATGGCATGTGTATGTGAGAGCAAGGATGAAGCATATGTGGCTGCCTCCTCCCCTCTATTTATAGGAAAAACAAGGGGTAGGATGGGCATATCCAAAATGCCATGTCATCCCAAAATATCTTGGGAAGATATTTGTGGAAAGCCAACTTCCAACCATATCCATAAATCTGATTTCACTATTCACGACGACATTTTTCAGCGTCCGGTCGAACTGAAAATATTTATGTGGGCTTAGAACAATTCCAGTACCCACTAAAATAAGTTTCAATGCGATCCGGAACAATTCCGGTTTAGTGATTTTCATCTGCGAAAAGCATCTGAAGCGGTTCCGGCAGCTCCGGAACATTTCCGGTTTTCATCCCGGAAAATTCCAGAAAGTTTCCAGAACAATTCTGGCACCCTCCAAGAATTATCAGGCATGTGCCGAAACCAATCTGACTTTATGGTATCCTCTGAAACAACTTTTCAGTTTTACCGGAACTATTCCGATATCCTCTCCGGAACGTTTCCGTTTCGTCCGAAACTTTTTCGGTGAATTTCTCTTAGACTCCCCGTCTAGTATTCAGCAGATAGATGACCCTTAAGTGTGTGACCCTATAGGTTCGGTGAAGTATAGACATGACCCGGAACACTTTCCGATCAATGATCAACATCGGAGCCGTGGACACCCATATTGACCCATATACCCACACGAATGAATATTCGAGTGAACCTCCAGTTGCCGTGTGCTATTCCTGTTGCTTCGCGATATGTTACAAATACCCGAGGTGAGAAAACATCGGCATCCTCGTGGATCAACACTTGTCCACAATGCCAGTTACCTCGTTACCGGTTTTGTTCTCTTTTCTCGTTTCTGTGTTCCGGCATCCCTGTGATCAAATCACACTTGTGTCTGGCCAGACGATGATGGATACTGTAACACCGAGAGGGCCCAGAGATATCTCTCCATCGTCGGAGGAGCAAATCCCAATCTTGAGCTATCAAGTTACTTAACATACTTTTCCATGAACCCGTAAGCCGCCGTAATAGCCACCCATTTACGGATGACGTTTAACAAACCCCAAAGTTCATGAAGCAAGCATGAAGAAACTCGACACTCTCATGGTCTAAGGAATTATGCAAACATTAACTTCTCTGTGTTATTAACCATTAACTTATGACGAATGAATCTCATAGCATAACATCAATCGGGTCGATTCAACACAAGTGTTCTACTAACATTGTGCCCTCAAAGTTGCCGGCATAGTCATGCCCATGATCAGGAAAACAGAACCATCATGCAACACTTGAGCTAGTCTTAGAGGCATGACTAGGAATACTTTTTACCGTTTATTATTCCACACGTGCACGTGGGTTTTCCTCAGAGCCTTTATGGATATACGGGCTCGGGAACCATGGCAGTTATAGCATGGAACATAAACATAATTATGAGCACGGAGATAAATAATAACTTTTATCATTGCCTCTTGGGCATATCTCCTACACCGAACTCCCCAGATACCTCCATGGTACCTCATGACATTGAGTAACAAAGAGACCTTGAGTATCCCTAAAATTACAATTTCCCAACTTTTGAATCTATTGTTTGTCCTTTCTCTGTCTATAAGTATTAGTATATTTGGGTAAAAATATGCTAATATTTTCATGTATTTTAAAGAATGGTTCACGCAGTTTTCTAAAAAAGTGTTCACATATTAATTTTAAAAACAATTCATGCATTTAGAAGTACTTTCATGAAATTTAAAAATTGTTTGTGCATTTTAATAAATGATCATGACATTTAAAAAAAATGTTCATACGTTGTTTTGGAAAAATGCTCGTACATTAAGAATATGTTCATGATGTTTAAGAAATATTCACATGTTTGAAAAACATTATTGTCATTTCAAAATATGTTCATCGGTTTTGTTTTAAATTACACATTTAAAAAAAATCATGATTTAAAAATAAATTACATATTAAAAAAATGTTCAGGACATAAAAGTTCCCATATTTTAAAAAATGTCCATGCAGTTTTAAAGAAAATGGTCATATATTTATCAACAAAATATACTTATAATTTTTCAGAAAATGAAAATTTAAAATGCAAAAGGGGGGAAATAAACAAGAAAAGAAAAGATAAAAAGAGGTAAAAGAGAAAACCAAAAAAAAAAACGAGGAGGAACGAAAAAAAAGAAGAAGCACAAATACACAAAAGCCGCGCGAAAACCCGTTTCCCACATTAACCCACTGAAAACCAGAGGAAAAGCCAACACCCGAATAAACCAGAAGGAAAACCACTCACGCACTTTGCTAATGGGCGACGGTCAGGGGGCGCCAGAGGCGAGGGTGGCCTAGGGAGGAGGTAGATCCCATCTGAGATGAGGCATTGTCTCAAAAAAAAAATCTGAGATGAGGTGGAGGGGATCCACCTTGCAATCTCAGGAGGGATTTCTCGATGTTCTTGGCGCGAGCTCTGAGGTCATAATTTTGCATCCCTATTGGCAAATGCATTTTTATCCTATCTTGAGGTTTCTCCGGCTTCTTCTCGTCTCCACATCCGAACAAGCCTCCTTTTGGGGCTCCTGTTGTTTCTTTGGAAACCAACAAACGAAAAAAGTTGAATGCCACAGTAGATACTACTCCACTACTTAAATCAGGAAACAAAACGGTACTGAATGTCTGAAACTGGCAATGTTTAATTTAAATGTACACTAGCAAAAGGGCCCGTGCGTTGCAACGGGAGAACAAAAAATCATAATCTCCAATGGCTATGACAACATTTTGCTGCATCACCGATAACATTTTGGCGAACATTTTGTTCAATTTCATTAACATTTTTTAATACATGAACTTTTTAAAAAAATCATGAACATTTTTGATTTCCCAAACATTTTGTTTTCAAAATTGAGAACATTTTTGAATATGCGAACATTTTAAAAAAAATTACGAACATTTTTTGAATCCACAAACATTTTATGATTTATTGAACATTTTATTTAAAAATTCTCACTTTTTTAATTTTTAGAACTTTTTTGAAGTACCAAATTATTTAAAGGAGAGAAAACAAAAACAGAAAAGAAAAAAGAAAAATAAAAAACGAAATTTAAAAACAGGCCGCCCGCACATGGTCCGGCCCAAACCGGCATGCTGCGTCTTCTGCCAGCGCGCAGAGCGCAGTATAGGAGATCCCTACTGCATGGGCCGGACCAGGCGGGGGATTCCCCTATGTGAAACATTTTTTGTCGCTTATAGGCGGCATCGGTGGATAATATTTTACAACTTTGGGGGCAATTTATGTGACGTACCGCCAGAAGCACTAATGACTTTATTATTATTATATATAGCAAAAGGGCCCGTGCATTGCAACGGGAGAAAAATATCATAATCTCCAATGGCCAAGACCACCTTTTGCTGCATCATAAAGATACACTATCACTCTCAATTTCGTGAAATCATAAACAATTTTTGAAATCATGAACATTTTTTTAAACTCGGGCACATATTTGAAATCGTGAACATTTTGCAAATTCATGAACACTTTTACAAATTCTCGAACATTTTCTAAAATCATGAACACTTTTTGAATTCATAAACATTTTATACTATTTGCAAACATTTTTCTAAAATTGTGAACATGTTTTTAAACAATTTTCTTGAATCGGCGAACATTTCTAGAATTGACAAACATTTTTTTGAAAATTGGTGGAACAATTTTTCAAATTTACGAACATTTTTTTGATTTAAGAAACATTTTTTGAAATGCATGATCATTTTTTGAATCAGCGAATATTTTATGAATGAATAAACTATTTTGTAAGTCACAAACAGTTTTTGAATTTTTAGGATATTTTTCCATTCATGAACATTTTTTGAATTGGCGAAATTTTGTTCAATTTCATTACCATATTTTAATACATGAACTTTTTAAAAATCATGAACATTTTTTGAATAAGCAAACATTTTTTTACAAAATCGCGGGAAATTTTTTGAATCCACAAACATTTTATGATTTATTAAACATTTTATTTCAAAATTCTATTTTTTTAATTTTCGAAACTTTTTTGAAGTCCCAAATTATTTAAAATAGAAAAAAACGAAAATGGAAAAGAAAAAAGAAAAAAAAAGAAATTTAAAAAACAGGCCGCCCAGACATGGGCCGGGCCAAACGGGCGCGCTGCGTCTTCTCCCAACGCGCAGAGCGCAGTATAGGAGGTCCCTACTGCATGGGCCGGCCCAGGCGGGGGATTTCCCAGTGTGAAACGTTTTTTATCACTTATAGGTGGCATTGGTGGGTAATATTTTGCAACTTTGGGGACAGTTTTCGTGACGTACCGCAAGAAGCAATGGCCCTTTTATTATTAAGGTATAGATATAGATTTTCATATCCTCGGTTGAAGACTCTGTTTTGAACCGAACCTTGCAGGAAGGAAGGAGGGAAGGGCCTGTTAATTTGCAAGCACCGTTTGTCCCCACTGTGACACTAATGCATATGTACAAGGCTGTGGGACAACAAGAAAAGCTTGTCCCGTTTAGGCCGGTGCTGTTGCGTTCTGCAATGGATCGGAGTAAACGTCAGCTTCGCCATAGCTGGAACTTCAGTTACATATTTTCATTAGTCGTTCTCTGCCATTGCATATTTTCCCTGACAGGTAAACTGTCAACTTACTCTACTTACATGCAAAAAAAAAAAAAACTTACTCTACTGTTATTTCTTTCTTCATGACTGCTTTGTATGCCTTCATCAGGGCAGGCTTACTTGGCATCGCATGAGCACGAAGGCAGGCCAAAATGCCTCTGGCGCCCTGCGATCAGGTACTTGAAAAATCCATCCGCCTGAGCCTGATACTTAAACACCGCATGTCTATATCTACAGGCACTGCTGCTTTTGCATGCAGCCACGGCTTTAGTTGCGGAGCACTTCACCATTATCTGGATCACAGGAACCATATATACCAATATCAAGCAGTGACATTACAGCCGGTTCAGCTCAGTTGGTTGCTGAAGAATAAAAATCTTGCCATCCCAATACAGTAGTAGCTTATAAGATTCAGAAAAATAGCTTAAATGATCAAGATACATGCAAGAAAAACTTGCAGAAGGGAAACGACAAGTCTGACAATGGAACAAAAAAATAGTTTTTGGGTTCGACGCGCATCAGGAAAACCCACTGTCTGTACTCGTACTCGAACACAAACTATGGGACGAAAAACCTGATGCACCAAACTACCCTATTATTACAAACACACAATGTAACAAAAGGTTCTAGCTACAACAACACATGGCAATACATAAATACGGTGGCTGATCACAGAGTTGGACAAACAAACGTGTAGCTCACATCACTTGCTCTTCTTGCCGCCGCGGAGGAAGAGTGGCAGATCAATAAATCACAGGATGCAGTGCAAAGGAATGAAGTAACGGTTGGGATGCAAAGCGATTGCTTTTTCAACGAAACCTTTCCTCCTCCTCTCCTATCCTACGCCTTTCCTCCTCCTCTGCCCTCTCCTCGTTAGTTATAATCATCTCTTCACATATTCTACTGGCACGGAGCTGAAGAGTGTGACGGTTGGGATGCAAAGCGATTGCTTTTTCAACGAAACCTTCCACAGTCTCTACTTCGTCCAGAGTTGCAAGATAACAATAAGTTTCGACCTGGAGATCAGCAAGGCTTGAAAGATGCTCCAAGCCCATGTCAGCACCGTCACTGGTCCTGAACGGAAAATGATAGGCAGTCCAGCAAATATAGAGCCATCGGAGTGCTGGCATAGCACCTGCTGCAAATTTTATACCCGTTGTTTCCGCTGCGTTAATTGTGTAGTGGAACACATCTAGCATCTTGAATCCATTACTACTTACAGTCAGGATGCCAGCCGACTCCCATACCTCTAGCCGGAGATTGGCCAGAGAAGGCATACCCATAAGAAAATGGAGACCCTCCTCATCAAATAGATCGACTTCTATGTCTAATTTGAGGATGTTGGTTAGGAAGGCCATTCCCTTGGGAACCCTCTTCATGGGGAACGCTAGTTTAAGAATTTGGAGGTGCGGAAAGGTGCCGCATGGATCCCTGAAAAGATATTCTCCTGTTTCTCCTCGAGTTTTAAGATATTGAAGGCTGACCAACCTCTTCACAGTTGACGTCAGTCTTTTTCTATAGTATCCAATCGATGATCCTATTATCGTAATCTTTCTCAATTTTGTTAGATGTCCAAGCTCTTCGAAAAATTTCTCAGGGTTGCCAACTTTACATATATCTGACACTTCCTCCAGCTCTCGCATGCCCCCAAACATATCTGCAGAAAGCAGACAGCCACTGCAAACAAATAGGCGCACCAAATTCTGTAGTCGGGCTGTAGTTGATGGCAGTTTTTCAATCCGTGACTCTTGCAAATCGAGAGTCTCTAAGTTCTGTAACTTTCCGATATCTTCAGGAAGCTCTGTGATTCCTATAGACTTAATTCTCAAATACCTCAGTTGATAGAAACTTCCAATATTTCTTATATGCTTGTTTTCCCACTCCCCACATATATCAAACACACGCAAAGACTGAAAGTCCTCAAGCGGGGGTATCTGCTTTGTTTCTCCGAACACATTTAGTGAGCGAACATGTAACTTGCTTCTTGTGATGGCTTGGATTGCCCCTTTTTGTTCATGCCCACTAGATTGCAGGGAGATTCGATGGATCTTGCTTGGCAAAGAATTGCAATCACCATTTAAAATAGTGGCAAAATTCTCTTCATCTGAAAGAGATATTATGAGGTCAAGCACCATATCATGAACCCGACAGTATTGCTCAAAATAACCATCACTGCCAAGATCAACATAAACTAGCTGGACCATGCTTCTATTGACAAGTTCATTAAAATAGCTCTCTGCTTCTTGATATAAATCACCCCGTATTGTAGCAATGAATCCTTCAGATATCCACTTCAATTTCAGTTCTTCACACGGGATATACCAGTCCTCTGGATATATACATAAGTACAACAAACAAGTCTTCAAGTGGTGTGGAAGATCCCAATAACTAAGTAACAATATATGTCTCATACCTTTTCCGTCATCATCACTCTCATATGAAAGACCAGTACCAATGGAATCTTGGAGTCTCTCCCATTCATTTGGGTTTTGAAGTTTATTGGCTAGCAAACTCGCAATGGTAATTATAGCCAATGGCAGACCGCCACATTTTTTTAGGATCCTAGCTGAAACATCTTCTAGTTGAGCAGGGCAGGAGTTCTCCAAGTGAAAAATTCTCTTAAAGAACAATCTTCTTGAATCAACATCATTCAGAGGTTGCATTTGGTAGAGCTGATCACCAAAGTTCGAACAACATGACTTGGCTACCTTGGTAATGCGTGTCGTAACAATTATTCTGCTGCCATTATAATTGTCACGGAAAACCGCTTTAACAAATTCCCAGTGTTGTTCTTTCCATACATCATCAATGACAAAGAAGTACCTATATGCAAAGTTGCTATTAGTTAAGCGCATTAACTCAAAATATGATGATTTTTCACACAGATCATCAAATGCTAGTAACATGTATGGATGAAGAAACTATACCTTTTTCCTGTCAAGATTCGTTGGATCTCACGGATTAGCTGATCTTTCTTCCACCTCTCCGACTGGTATTTACTAGATGCAGCCTCATCAATTTGAGACAGGATATCTTCCAAGAGCTTCTCGGGATCAAGGGTGCGCGACACCGACACCGAAGCTTGGCATTGGAATTGCTCTCCAATCTTGCGATAGGCCTCCATGGCAAGGGTGGTCTTTCCCAGCCCCCCGCCTCCAACAATGGCCACCACCTTCAGCCCCACGCTCTTCTCCGCCAACAAAGATATAACCTCATCCCTGCGGCCGTCCATGGCCACCAAGTCCTTGCCCACCGCGTGGAACGCAGCTAGCCGGGGATCTATCGCCACGGTCGTCATTGGGACGTAGTTGTCGAGATTCAGACGCTGCCGCCGTTCGCTCTCCTCCGTGACACGGGCCTTGAGCTCCTTAATCTGGGTCCCGATACCATGCCGCGTGAACAACGTCTTGAGCTGGCGCGCCGTCCTCTTGGCGAAGCCGGGCTTGGCTTCGCCGTTGTCGAGGCGGAGCATGAAGCGGTCGTAGCTGAGGTCGCGCATGCTGCCTTTCCAGTCCATGACAACCTTGTCGAGCCCCTCCATGTCGGCCAGTACATTCACCAGGATCTGCATCCTCCGGAGCTCACGCTCGAGGAACGCGATGTCCTTGCGCACCCTCTTGAGCATGGTGTACTCGTCGCCGAGCAAGGTGGCGAGCTTGACGATGACGGAGCCCAGCGCCCCCGTCCCGGCCCCCACGCCCGCCATCTCACTCTGCCCCCCCCCCCCCCCCCCCCCCCCCCCCCCCCCCCCCCCCCTTGAGAAGAGGAAGCCGCTACAGATGCGCAATGGTTGGTGGTGTTCGGTGGAGTAATGGTGGTGAGCTTGGCTGCTTGAGAAGAGCGGGGTCAAGGTGTGTGCATGTGTGTTACTGCTGGCCTACTACCGAGTAGGACTAGGCTGCTACTGCCCGAGTATGCCTGTGAACGAGCGTGGCGATTGGGCGGGTACGAAGCTTCGCGGAAGCCAATCGGAGGAGGCTGACAAGTACCGTGGATTGATGAGCATCCCATGTGAGCACTCCATGGTTCACTGCCATTTGTTGTCGTTGGAAATCAATAGCCATAGGCGAGATTAACGTTATCACCTAGGCACCAAAATATTCCGAGAGCACACCATCATATGTACTACTGTCTGACCAACCTCGCTGTTGCATGGAGTATTTTTAGGCTCACTAGGTTCAAGTTCATTGCATACTCTGTCAGGCGTAGTGATTAAATACATATGCCAACATCGAGGCAGAGACAAAGCGGGGGCAGTTCAAAAAAGTACTGGTCCAAAAATGAGGTACTAGTACTTTTTTGCCGAGCCCGCCTCGTTCTCTCCGTCCCCTTTCTTGCCGATCCTCCACCATCCACTTTCAGAGAACGTCCAGCTAAGGAAGAATCTGTGCACACAATGCATCCAACGGTTTGGACCATTAGATATGAGAGCGATGGACAAGATTAAGATGAAGGCTGGATGTTAACAGATTTTGCAAATGAACCTTATATTTAATCAAATTAACCCACACTCTAATTTTTCACCACGGTTTCATTAGTCATTCGGTTTGGATGAAATATGAGGTTTTATTGCAAATGTGCCAGACTACCACGGTGGACTGCGGGTTGATTGTCATAAAATGCAAGGTTTGTTTTGCATACCTCTTACAACCCGTCACCCGCTCTCCTACGCCTTTCCTCCTTCTCTGCCCTCTCCTCGTTAGTTATAATCATCTCTTCAAATGCTCTAATGATACTGAGCTGAAGAGTGTGACCGTTGGGATGCAAAGCGATTGATTTTTCAAAGGAACCTTCCAGAGTCTCCACCTCATCCACAGTTGCATTAAAACAATCAATTTTGACATGGAGGTCAGCAAGGCTTGAAAGATGCTTGAAGCCCATGCTAGCGTCGTCACTAGTCCTCAAATGAAGACCACGGGCAGCATAGTGAATATAGAGCCATCGGAGTGCTGGCATAGCACCTGCTGCAAATTTTATACTTTTTGCATCGGATTTCTGAGTTGTGTAGTGGAACACCTCTAGCAGCTTGAATCCGTTCCTACTTATAGTCAGCACGCCAGCCGACTCCCATACAGATAGCTTGAGATTGGCCAAAGAAGGCATACCCATAAGAATATGGAGACCTTCATCATCAAATTGTCCGACTTCTATGTCTAATTGGAGGATGTTGGTTAGGTAGGCCATTCCCTTGGGAACCCTCTTCATGGGGCCCACTAGTTTAAGATTTTGGAGGTGTGGGAAGGTGCAGCATGGATCCCTGAACATAAATTCTCCTATTTCTGCACGAGTATGAAGATATTGAAGGCTGTCATTGCCCAACACCTTCAGAGATGACATCAGTCTTTCTCTGTAGCAGCTAGTAATCCATAATCCAGGAATCGAGATCTTTCGCAATTTTGTTAGATGTCCAAGCTCTTCCAAAAATTTCTCAGGGTTGACAATTTCACAGATATGTGACACTTCCTCCAGTGCTCGCATGCTCCCAAACATATCTGCAGAAAGCACACAGTTACGGGGAACAAATAGGCGCACCAAATTCTGTAGTCGGGCTGTAGCTGATGGCAGTTCTCTAATTAGAGAGCTCCGCAAATCGAGAGTCTCTAAGTTCTGTAGCTTTCCGATATCTTCAGGAAGCTTTGTGATTCCGACAGACTTAAGTCTCAAATACCTCAGTTGATAGAAACTTCCAATATTTCTTATATGCTTGTTTTCCCACTACCGATGGTCCCCACATATATCAAACACACGCAAAGACTGAAAGTCCTCAAGCGGGGGTATCTGCTTTGTTTCTCCGAACACATTTAGTGAGCGAACATGTAACTTGCTTCTTGTGATGGCTTGGATTGCCCCTTTTTGTTCATGCCCACTAGATTGCAGGGAGATTCGATGGATCTTGCTTGGCAAAGAATTACAAACACCATTTAAAATAGTGGCAAAGTTCTCTTCATCTGACAGAGATATTATGAGGTCAAGGACCATATCACGAACCCGACAGTATTGCTTAAAACCATAACCTTTAGGATCAGCATAAACTTGCTGGATCAGGCTTCTATTGACAAGTTACGATTTAAAAGTTATGGATAATTTTGTTTTAGATAAACTGCGGATTGATTAACCGAAAAGTCAGGGGTTTTCTGTTAAAACGAAAAAACGATTCGGCTAACTTAAATATGGGCGGCGGGTTGATTACCTGAAACATCAGGGGGTTTTCTGAGAAAATGCAAATAAAACGGTTCGGCCGCGACTTAAACGTGTACTGCGGGTTAATTTACAGAAAACAGAGGGTTTTTTTTTGTAAAATGGCGCGACGGCTTTATTATTAGGTATACATATACATTAGATGTCCGATCTTGGATGGATGCTCAAGATTCGTGGACAGGAGCAGGTGAAGTGCTCAATTCATTTCATGAAAACCCCCTGAGTAACACCAATACACAAAACACGTCCCTCCACCAGCTCCACGTAGTCCATCGGGAGCATACATATGAGATCCAACGGCTACGTTCAGTTATTCTATTTTTGCACCCTAAGTGTTGCTTCTATAGTGATCTAACCAATACAAAGGGGGGATGTTTAGTAAAGTACCAGTGACATTATTTCTTCTCACTACCATGCTCTCTCCGTCTCTATCTTCACATGCCTCCAAGTCCACACCCGTCGGCCCATCTCCTATATATCCTCCCCTGTGTAGTTTAGAAGATTGGTGTTTGTTTGTGGTATTATTGGTTATCTCAAGCTTTTGCCTCGATTGATTTAGAGGATTCAAAGAGATAATTAAGTGGGTTGCTTGTTAGAATGAAACAAGAGTGGATTCAGTAGGATAGCTCTCATACTATATCATATTTCACTATATGTACACATTAATACTTATAGGTGCACATTAAGCACTTGTGTCATCTTGTGAACGAAGATAACATCACGAATTTCATGTTAATATTTAAAAGGTTGAATTATTTTGCTTATCCTATGTTCTCATATGTCAACAATATTGTATCATATACCATATTGCAAGAATCAGACTTGTATTCAAAACAAATTTTGTTTGGATGTCAAAATCTCTTACCATAGCATAACCTTCGAATTCAGAAATGGTTTTGGTTGGACATTATCCAAACCACTTTCACTCCTACTAGCTTGGACACTACTGGAATCGACGTCTTTGCCGAGTGCCTGAAAAACTCGGCAAAGGCCTAAAAAAACTTGGCAATGCCTTTGCGGAGAACTATTCTCAGCAAAAGACATTTGGCGTACACCCCTCAGGCAAACAAAACTTTGCCGAGAGCCTTTTGTCGGGCACTCGGCAAGAAGATTGCCGAGTGTTGTCGTAGTACTCAGCAAAGGTTTGAACTCGGTAAAAATCAACTAACGGCGGAAATCCATAGGTTTGCCACATGTCACAAGTGTTTTGCCGAGCGCTGCACTCGGTAAAACTTGTTGGCGGAAATTAAAAAAAAAACGCTACCGACGCCGCTGCTGCCAGCGCCACCACAGCGCGTGCACGTGCTGCCGCTCGGGCAGACGACCTGCGTGCGCGCTGTCCAATCTCTCTTCTGTTCGCCACCGCTGCCAACGCGTGCTGCCGGCGGTGCTGCTGCTCTTCCTGCTTGCCGCTTGCGCTGCTGCTTGCTTCCTTGCTAGCCGGCGGCGCTGCTGCTGCTGCTGCTGCTTGCTTCCTCGCAAGCCGGCGCTGCTGCTCTTGCTGCTTGCCGGTGCTGATGCTGCTTCTTGCTTTCTTGGTTGCTAGCCAGTGCTGCTTGCTTGCTTGGTCGCGAATCCAAGCACACGACGGCCACCATGAGAGGATGGAGCCAGCAGGACTTGACCACGCCGACGAGTGTCGGGAGCAACGCGACGGGCCGGAGGTGTCGCATCTCTTGTGGGGCCACTGGTTTGCGGAGAGCTCGACGAGCAAACGGCCATGCCAGACCGGTGCGCTGGCGGGAGAACTATGGCTGCAAGGAAGAGAGAGTGGCCGGCCATGGCGAGCTGGGGCAGGGTGTGTGTGGATGTGGTTGGTGCGGGGAGAGATAAGAGAGAGTTGTGTGCGGCTGTGTGCCTGCATGTGGCTGCGTGGAAAAGAGAGATGAGAGAAAATGTGCGGCTGTGATTGATTGGGAGAGAAGATTGGCCTAGACACGTCATCAATCCGTGTGCTAGTCTCAGATTGGCTGAAAGTGTGCTTTCTCTTAACCAATCAGAAAAAGTATGACTTTTGCCGAGCGTAACACTGGACAAATACCAAAAAAAAAAATAGAAATATTGTAAACAAACCAAAAAATTGTCAAAACCCTAAGCGGTTCTTCCATACAGTGACTACTTTACCCAATGTTTAGGACGGAGCTATCACACACTTGCATTTCAAATTTGAATTACTTGCTTCATAAAAATTACTCATTTTTCTGTTTGCCATGAAAAGCTGGTGAAAGAAAAAAAAAATCAGAGATTAAAAAAAAATATTTGCGGATTTTAAACATGTTTATGAATTTGAAAAGTGGTCGGACTTTCCCTGGACCCTGCGCAAGCGGGAGCTACATGCACCGGGTTGCCCTTTTTTTATGAATTTAAAAAAAATCATCAATTATTATTTTTCACTAATCCAAAACTGTTCTAGAATTTAAAAAAATGTTCACGAATTTGAAAAAAGGAACATACATTTATTAAATATTCATAAAATTTAGAAATTGGTTATGAATTTTTAAAAACTTTGCACCAAAAATTCACTACTTTAAAAATATATTCACATATAAGAAAATAAATGTTAATGATTTAAAAAAATGAAAATGTCAAAATAAAAAAATAAAAAAGAACAAAGGCTAATAAAATACCGGCAAAAATCAGAATATGGAACAAAGAAATCCACGTCGAAAAAACAGGAGGGAACCTTATAGAAGGTTCAGGCAAACCCACCAACACAGGTCAAATTTGAAGAAAGTTCACGAATTTAAACAAATTACGATTTAGGGGGCATTCGTCTTAACACACTATTAGAAATACAATAGCAGTTTCGCGGAATAGGATTCGTCAACCGCGGCGGGCACGGGATTTTGTGGTCTAGCGGTCTAGCCCAGGTGTTGGTGTCACAGATAATAGCCTTGTAATCCTCAATCAGATATATAAATGCAGAGTGGTTCGGTCCGATTGGTGAAATATTTTGACAAGCTGAGTGATGCATGCGGGCTAGTTTGTAGGATGGTGAAACAGTTGCACAACTGAAGAAAAGCTGGTCTTGTTTTACTTTTATCACGACTCAATTGAAAAAAAATATCTGATTTTTCACATTAACGAGCACTACTTGCTTATCCCATTCCTGATTCCTTGTGAGGCCGAAGACTCTGTTTCAACCGAACCTTTCTTTGCAGGAAGGAGGGAAACAAGTGCAATTAAACTGAAGATAAAAATGCTGTTATGTGAACCATTTCTGCTGAAGAGCGTTCTGCTTCTGTAATAGAGTCGGAGTAGCAGACATTCTATTTCTACTGCTACCTCTACCTGTGGGTGTGGGATGATACTGTTGGCCTCAGCTTGGCCATAACCTGAACAGTGTTTACCACTGTTTCAGAAATGAAATTTGGGGTGTGAGCACTAACTGTGGTTGCCACAATTATAAACCAAGATCAAACAGTTAACTAGTATACTATAACCAAACGGTTACCGCTGCAAATTCGCAAGCTTATCGTAAGTAATCGTTGTTGTTCATTGGATTCCTCCGTTTCAGCTGTCAACCAAGATCGCCTTACCCTCTTCCTTTCCTCCTCGTCCTTGAGCATAAGATCTTCAGCTTTTCTATGGAGATGGAACTGAAGAGTCTGACGGTTGGGATGCAAGGTGACTGCTTTTTCAAAGTGTCCTCCCCTATTTTGACTGAAGGATCTAACATATACATTACTATCAAGATTTTGACCAAAAATGGTACCTTACATGCCCTCGGAGAACGCTTTGTTGTGCAAAGTCACTAACATATCCAACGTATTTTTTCGAACCCCAAGAATGGAGAAGATCGAAATGACTTTCCCGCTTTAAAATAGGGGCCCCTTTGTGTCTGTATGAATCTTTAACTGCACATAATCTCCATAGCCAACTTCCCAAATTGGGTTAAGGAGGATTTTGGTACTAAATCTTCCAACACGTATCTTTTACAACTCTAAAATGAATTATGAAAAATGAATACAGAGGTAATACACTTATGGAAGGTGTAGTAACTTTTACAAAGCTACCACCACGTATCTTAACCTCATTATCAGCTAGTCATTTAGGCCATAGTAATTCTCGCATCGAGTTGCAACAGTATGTAATCTAACGGTATTCTTGTGATCAACTTTTAATCACAATACCCAAGAATTATATCTTTGACTAGCCTCCTGTGCATCTATGAGTTGTATGACATTCATACCTGAGCTAGACCTTCCAGTCTTCTTTTCTCTTTCCCTTTATACTTCTTATAGTTTTACATCCAATATATCTCCTACTCACAGAAGAAGCACCCAACTTTAAGAGTGAAATTAGCCCCAAACTTCCTAGGTGTTTGTCTCACTTACACTCTTTGAACTTCCCTTTCTCTTTTAGTTGTCGTTTTATTCGCCATCATCGCATGACTGGTGTTCTTCTAGACCGATTCAATTCAGTCTTAAGAATAGTGAACACTTCAATCGAACTTGGTAAACACTAATTTGGATATCTTATATCTTTTAGTCTTTATTTGTTTCTAAAAATAATTTCCAGTTCCAAAAATATCACATAACTATCCTAAACGTTTGAACTTCGGGTTTCATAGAAGCAAGCATACTGCACTTGACTTTGCCAAAATTCCATCCTTTTGGATAGGAGGACACGAGTCTTATCATCCATAGCATTAGTAGGAGATATTAAAATTATGCAAAAGGACAAAGTCCTTCTCGGCACTCTTGAGGACGGTCCTCACATTATATTACCAATCATAAATTTTAACCAGATAATTATAAATAACTAATCAATTTTGATAGGGAATGTGGAATCGTGAGCCATTATTCTACAACTATTATGCAAATTCCACTAAGACTATGTTCATAACTAACTGCACCCAGAAGTAAAATAATTAATCTTAAAGTGCGCTCTCACTCAAACCAATATCTCCAATTATTGATAGTGAGTGATTCAAGACCCATATTCGTTCACCGCCATTGATATGTGCATCACTGATGACGGGAATTTTAATCGGTAGGCTAACTTGCCGATCACATCTCTATGTGACTCTTGTTCATCTTTCGATGAGCGTGTTCCGAGCTCAGGACATTCCTCCCATGAACGTCAAGACTACCAAAGAGATCTTGCAGTGAGATCCGACCTTCACCCACCTCATACCTCTCTGATTGTTTGTGCCCATGTGTACATGGCGCACCCCGAAAAGATACGTATTGCAGACAGCGTTACACTTGGAAGAACACTAACTACTTGATATTTTAATGTGAGAGATCACCCTAATAAAAATGACTAACGCGCAATCAAAAGTGTGCAAAATAAGGGATAACCATCTGAGGCAATTCAAAATAGCATGATATGGTATTGCCCCTTCCGTCAGAGAAGTTCTCTTCGTGTTCGCGAATTTTTTAGCCAAAACATTGTCGTGGCAGCCAAAAATGTTGTCGTGGCAACAGCTTCAAAAATTACTGCCATGGCAGAACTTTTCCACCTAGCGCGTTTCTTCAGCCTTTCTCCTCGGTCTTCATGTACGGCCATTTGCGTTGGGTCCTCCTCCGCAAACAACTTCGGCGGGCGTTCAATGGCTGATAACATAAACTGTGCCAGTGGCGGACAACAGTTTCTCTAGATGTCAGTTTATGTTATCTCTGAATTTCGGGAGCACCTTCTCGCCTCGAGATGTCAGGCTGTGCAATGGCAACAACTTCGGCTGTAGTTGCGTCTGCAGAAGCCGAGGAGCAATGCAAAGCTGTTTGGACGAGTTGCTGAGGAGATCTCCAATATAGCAGGCAATATCGATAAGATTCAACTTTATAACTGCGAAAGTGAAGAAAAGTTGATAGTGGTACACGTCAGCTTTATTAAGCAGTTAAGCTAGTAATATTAGCAAACCGGAGCAGTAAACAAAGGTGCTCCTGACATTTGAAGGCAATTACAGCCGGTTCGGTTCAGTTTGTTGCTGAAGCATAATACCTTGCCTCGCATCCCACTTCAGCTGCAGCTCAGGCAGAGGCAGATGCTGCTACTATACCTAGCTCTTCTACAACCCCCTTGCTGAAGACAAAAGCTGATCAGATGATATATCTTCTCCATGCTTCTTAGCGGATCAAGAGGAGTTTGGCCAACCTCGTGAATAACCGAGAGAGCCTTGAGAGGATAATGGAAGACAAGTTCCATGATTTGAATGTCAAGGTCACCGAGCTGAAAACCATAGTTAACAGTCTGAAGAAGGAGGTGGATGAAGCTAAGATGGACTCCAGTAGTGATGATGATGAGGGCACCTCTCTTCCTACAACTACTCAGTTTCAGAAGATGCCCAGATTAGCAGCAGTGCCAGTCAGAGAGACTAGAGCCAAAGTGTCTGCCCCAGCTACCGTTCCGTCAGTTGCCCCAGCAGTTTCTTCCCCTCTAGTCTAGCAGACATCATCAGAAGCATTCGCCGACGCGCTTATCTCCACTCCATCGACGCACACCGGAGCTGCAAGTCAGAGGACTTCATCGCCAGGAGCTGCAGGAGATCGAGCCCAAAGTGACGCCTAGCTCTGTACTTATTCGAGCATTTTGGTAACTTGTTGCCAAAGGGGGAGAATATGTATAGATCATAGGGCATCGAGAGAAAGTGTCTCTTGCTTTTGCTTCGTTTTGTTTCAGTTGGTTTCATGTTCGTGCTCCTTTGGTTACTTTTGTTTGGTACTTGTGTGAGTCTACGTTGCTTGTGATTGATCATAACGTACTTCAATGCTATGCATGTTTATTTATCCATCTTGATGATTCTTGCTATGATCATTCACTTCTATGCTTGCTGATGAGTGCTTATTGTATTTCATTCATATTATTTTGTGCGCTCCACCAAGATGTATGTGGCATGGAAGAGTGACTCATGGTACTACTCGATTGTGCATTTGCATTCGAACGCAAATTCCAAATAATGCACAAATTTAGGGGGGGGGGCTCTTGCTTATCACATACTTCTCAAAGTGACGATGTAATTCATTGATTATGTCCATTGTCGAAGCTTTGATCTATATGCTGTTATCATTTACCAAAAAAGAGGTGTTTGTCTAAAAACCCTAGAAGGAGACAATGGTAACATGGACGAAGGAGACAATGTTTACCCAGGTTCGGGCCCTCTCTATGGAGGTAAAACCCCACGTCCTGCTCTTGTTTATATTGATGATGGAGTATCGAGTACAACCTTGATCTACCTCGAGATCGTAAGTAGAGGTCTAACCCTAAGGCTAGGTGGATGATAATTGTGTTTCCGTGTCCTCTACAGGCTAAACCCTCCAGCTTATATATACGCCAGGCAGGGGCATCTAGGGTTACATAGTCGGTATCAAGGGACGCGTATGGAGGCGGTAGGAGATGCTTTGGGGTACACTCCAGGTCTTTGGCAGATGCAGTCTTGATCACGTCACAGCTTCCGGAGTCCATCTGGAAGAGAACAGGGCCTTCGAACCCAACACGGGGATCGTGGGCCATCTAGGTTGGTACCTGTAACATCCCCAACATCACACTACAATGATCTCCCCCCTAATGGTGGTCATGTTATCATGATCACTGTGCCATCTGCCACTTGTCCAAATTCAAAGTCCAATTCAAATTTGAATTTGCATGTCAAATATTTATTTCTTCTGTCATGCAGTCAAAATAGTTCATCCTATGGTAAATAATCCCTAAATATTTGTCATGTTACAGCATCACACTACAGTGATCTCCCCCCTAATGGTGGTCATGTCATCATGATCACTGTGCCATCTGCCACTTGTCCAAATTCAAAGTCCAATTCAAATTTGAATTTGCATGTCAAATATTTATTTCTTCTGTCATGCAGTCAAAATAGTTCATCCTATGGCAAATAATCCCTAAATATTTGTCATGTTGAAACCAACATTTTTGGAATTCCCAAATTGCCCCTGGAGATTAATTCAGTGCTATTTCAACCATTACAATGCCATTTCTTTTGGTGAAAAATCCATATGGATTCATCTGCTTCCCAAAATAATTGTGGCAGTGCCTAAAAATGCAAAGTATTTTATAGGCCAAGTTCCACATTTTTCCCAGCTCATTTGGTGCCCCAATTAATTCTTCTTCTGCTTCTGTTTTGAATAAATGGAAAAGACAGAAAATGAAAAAGGGGAGCAGGGCCTTACCTGGCGCCGGCCCATCCGGCCCATCCCTGTTCGTCTACCTGCCCCGCCCCTCGTGTCGCTGCCGCCATGGCCGAGCGCGCCGCGCCGGCCGCTGCTCGCCACGGCGCCGGGGCAGTTGGCCCCTGGATAAGCCCGGGCCTCCTCCCTCCCCCCTGGACGCCGCCCTCACTTCCCCCTCTCTCCCATGCTCGCGCTCGCCTCTTCTCCCCTCTGCCCGCGCGCTGCCGCCGCCGCGCTTCCGTCGTACCCGCGGTTACCGGCGCCCGTTCGTCCTTTTGCCGTGTCCAGAAGGTCCGTCGACCTCCGCCTCTTCGTCCGGAGCCGTCCGTTGGGGCCGGGAGGCCCTGCAGCGCTGGATCTCCCTCGTTCCCTTCTCCGGCCACCGCGACATCTCCGGCGATCCCCGGCGCTCACTGCTGCTACTAAGCTGCCAACGGCTTTCCGTAGGCACTCAGTGAGCATCCACCTCTCTCCCCTCCATCTGGCTGCTCGCTTTCTTCCCAGTAGCTGCTTCTCCACGAACACCATGCTCCGGCCGCCGCCTGCACTCGTCGCCGGTGCCTTTTTCGGCCACCTCCGCCCGTTCCGACGCCGTAGATCGATGCGCGGCAGAGTAGCCGTTCGAACGCAAGTGGAATCACGCGAAACGGTCCACCGTAGCGAATTTCCGCCGCTCGCCGAGGCTCGCCGCCACGTCTGGAGCTCGCTGGAGCAGCTCCGGCGCCGGCTGCCCACGTGGCCTGACCAGTGGGGCCCCCTGGGTCACTGGCCGATGTGCCCCGGAGCGTCGTTGACCACGTTGACCTGGTCAACGAGCTGACTGGGCTGGTCCAGTCACTAGCCAGTGGGCCCAGTTGACTGGTCAACTGGTCAGCCGACCGCTGATGCCATGCTTACGCCAGCCTGACATCATATTCCATTTCTGGCATTTCTGTTTAATTAAATAATTACAGGAAATTGTTAAAACTTGTAAAATTCGTAGAAATTCATCCGTAGCTCGGATGGAAAAAACTTTATACATGAAAGTTGCTCAGAAAAATCCAACGAATCCAATCGTGTCATCTGTTCATGTCGGGACCCTCTACGTAGGAGAACCCGCAACTTTTCGTCTATTTCCGGTAGATGAATAGTGCATACATACCGGTTAATAATTCCAACTTAAATCCTAAAATAACTAAAATGGTTTAGAGATGCATTAGGTCACCCCTGCACTGCATTTTAGCATGTCATGCTCTGTGTTGCTTTTGTTGCCGTGTATTTATCCGTTTCTTCCCCCTCTTCTTCTCCGGTAGATCCCGACACTGACATGGCCCCTAAGGACTACTACATCGCCGACAATTCTTCTTTTCTGGCAAAGCTTTTAGGCAAGCAACCCCCCCCTTGATCATGCCTATATCACCTATTCTTTCTCCATCCTGCTTGCATTAGAATTGCTACAGTTGTTGTTCCAAATACCTATTCTGATGCATAGCCTGTTTTTGTAACTGTTATTGATACCTTACCTGCTATCCTAGATGCTTAGTGTAGGTTGGTTAGTAAACCATCTGTGGCCCTCTTCCTTGTCTTAGTTGCTCCGCTTTAGTACCAGTGCCCCGATCGATGTGATCGACGGGCTGAGACCAGCACATCACCGCACACCCCCTAAGTTGTACGACTCTGTAGGGTTACCATCGAGTGCCGAGGGTGATACCACTTATCTCACTCTTGATGTTTCCTCTGTAGCATAGCTAGACAGTTGTGGGTTACCGAGGGTGATTCCTCTTTCACCACCTCCGATGAAGCTTCTGTCGTGCAACCCCGCAAGTGTGAATACCATCGAGGGTGATTCCTCCGGGTTCACCTTGACGGATACATCGAGTGCAAATCCAACAAAAGGGTGATTCCTCGGATTCCTTCTTGTTGTTATGGACACACGGTTACCACATAATTACTTTCAGATACATGTTAAACTCGGGTCGACCCCGAGGGGTACCCGCGAGTGATGTGGAGTCGGGTTGACCATGAGGGTACCCGCGAGATGATTACGTGGCACGGCCGGGTATTCTTAGCCCTTGCCGTAAGTCCACGAGACGGGGCGACGGGGTCACATGATCGTGAGTCTCTGCTCATTTCCGCGAGCTCCCAACACATTAATGGGTTAGGATATGTGATCGGAGTAGGCCTCTGGCTTTATCGAACTAACCACCACGCGGGAATAAGTATGGGCACTCAGCGTCGTATGTATCAGCTGAAGCTCTTCAGACGTCAGCAGTTGAGCGGCACGCGCCGGGTTGGACTGGGAAAGCCTGCGCTTGTATTAAGGGGGCTTGGTCTGCTCCCGGCCGTCCTCGCAACGCGCAGGAGTGCTTAGGATGTAGACCGGCGTGCTGGCCTCTCTGTTGAGCCTAGGTAGGGCTACGACGTGTCGATCAGCCGAGGCCGGGCATGGACCGAGCAAGTGTGTCCGGCTAGAGTTAATCGAGCGTGTTGGGTAAGTTGGTGCACCCCTGCAGGGAAGTATATCTATTCGAATAGCCGTGTCCACGGTAACAGGACGCTCGGAAAATATCCCGATCTTCTACAACTAGAAATGGGTTGAATATATTGGCTCCGGGATCGTTTTCTCGCAGGGAGTCAAGGAAGGATCTCTGGGCGTTGTTGCTACTTGTTGCTACTACTATACTTATGTACTAATCTGCACTCTCCTTATGCTGCAAGACGCTGAAGATGCTAGTCTTCGATAGGCTAGGCCTTTCCCCCTATTCTGGCATTTCTGCAGTCTAGTCCACCGATACAGCCCCTTCTTTGATACCGATGCATATTTAGACTAGATCTGATGTAAGTCTTGCGAGTACTTTGGATGAGTACTCACGGTTGCTTTGCTTCCCTTTTTCCCCATACCCGCTTGCTGTGATCAGACGACGGAGCCCCAGAGCCAGCTGCCCCAGCCAACAACTACTGCTACTTCCCCTCTGGTGGAGAGTACTACGACGTGGAGACCGCCGATGACCAGGAGTAGATAGGAGGCACCCAGGCAGGAGGCCTGCGCCTTTTCGATCTTTGTCGTTGTTTTTGCCCCGCCTTCTTAAGGCCTATCTGTTTAACTTTTATGTCTGTACTCAGATATCTGATGTTTCCGCTGATGCTTGTATGACTCGAGCTTTTGTATTCGAGCCCTCGAGGCCCCTGGCTTGTAATATAAAGCTTGTATGACTTTTATTTGTGTTTAGAGTTGTGTTGTGATAACTTCAAGTGAGTCCTTAGGCTTGATCGTGTGCATTTGCGTGTATGATTAGTGCACGATTAAGTCAGGGCATCACAAGTTGGTATCAGAGCCGACTGCCTGTAGGAACCCCCTTTCCAACTCCTTGGCCGAAGTTGAGTCTAGACTTTGAAAAACGGTTTTACTAACATGGCTGTGTGACTTATGGGCCCACGTCGCCAATGGGTGGTATTAGGATCTTTTATTCCTCTTCTTTACTCTGGGACTCTGATCTCTCGTCTATTCGGGTTAAAGTTTTGCTAACTCTAACTTTAGGTTCTCGTAACCACTTCCTCTCGGAGAGCCCCTCGATACAGATGATCGCTTGATTCACCAGAAGAATCCGAAGACCCTCGTCATTATGTTTCCCGAGACCCTTGTGTCCACTGCTTTGCAGTTCCCTACCACCGATAAACCCCCGTGGATAACTACACATCCTTGTCGTTTGTACCTTCTTTCCCAGCTATTCTTGCATTTACAAGATACCCCGAGATACTCTCCGTTGTTCCGAGAATTCTTTGTGCCTACTGCCTTGCAGCTTCTTTTCGCACTGCGAATAATTCCTCACACTTACAGGGGATTCGTTCATCCCCAGTTGTTCATGTGCTTTCCAAAATACTTTGAAATACTATCTGATCTCCCGAGAATCCTCTATAGCCTATTGCTCCTGATCTTCCTTACGTGCTTGCATGATGGTTAATTCCATATGTCTCGCAATATTCATTAGCATTCTTTGTCATTGTTATTCTGAACCTATTGATTCATAAGTATGTGAATGCTTCCTATCATCAATTAATTCCTAGAATTCGTCCTTTCGGCTCAGACGTCATTTTGGACATGAGTTAGTTCTCGACCAATCAAATTGCAATTAATTGTCCATCTAGTTTTATTCAACTTACTCATCATTGATCAGAGCGTCTGCTTCTGATCCTTCATTTTGGAAATCCTAATTCCTTTGCATTTAACGTCGACTTACTCAGTTGCTTCTATAATCCGATGCCTTTGCATTCTTTCTTCTTCTGGTTGAGCACCGATACTCACATCAGATCCATTGCCGACCACCTGATTTCTTGATTGGATTATTATCCGACAGTGTCCTTCATATTCAATAATTCTTGCTGTAGGGGAACGCGGCAGAAAACAAAAAAATTCCGACCTATGCACCAGCCCAGGACCACTATGGAGACTGCATACAAGGTTTGATCTTTTTCGTTACCGACTCGTAGCGCAGCGGAAGTAGAGTCGATGACGATCGGCGGTGCAGATCCCCGCAGCTAGGATTTTACAACCTCCCAACCGCGAGGATGTACTCCCTCGTCAGCTCACCGGACGGATCTCCGGGCAGCCCTTCGGGAGGCCTCGGGACAGTCCCTCGGATAGTCCCACCGGACGGATCCTCGGACAGCCCTCCGGGAGGCCTCTGGACAGTCTTTCGGATAGTCCCACCGGACGGATCCTCGGACAGCCCTCCGGGAGGCCTCTCGGACAGCCCTTCGGGCGGGTCACTCCGATAGCCCTTCGGGAGGACCCCCGAAACTCGGACAGTAACTCGGACAGCCCTTCGGGAGGACCCTCGAACAACCCCTCGGGCAAAAAGATCGAACCTACGACCTCTCTACGGGGTTGCAGACATACGGTGTCATCTATCCGGCAGGGCTTCGCCGTCCAGAACTAGTTCCCACTGGAACCCAGATAGCTTTTCGGCTCTACGAAACTATTTCGATGGGAGGGACAGAAGAAGGCCATATCATGCATGGCTTGTGTATGTTGAGAAAGAGTGTGTCTTTAGGCAGCCCCCTCCACCCCTATTTATAGGCCAAGCCCAAGGGTAGCTTCTCCAAGAAGCTAAGGGGAAAAATACCAAAAGGCCCTCAAGGTAGCTTCTCCAAGAAGACACCCAAAAAGCACTTTCACTATTCACGGAAACATTTTTCCGCGACCGTTTAATCCGACAATATTTTTGTGGGTCTTAGAATAATTCCAGTACCCACACAAATGATTTTGGACACGTTCCGAAACAATTCCGGATTAGTGATTTTCATCTGCGAAAAGCAAACAAAGCGGTTCCGGCAGCTCCGGAACATTTCCGGTTTTTTTCTCCGAAAAATCCCAAAAGTTCCCAGACCAATTCTGGCACCCTCCAAGAATTTCCAGGCATGTGCCGAAACCATTTTGACTTAATGGTATACCCTGAAACAACTTTTCAGTTTTACCGAAACTATTCCGGTGCTCTCTCTCCGGAACTTTTCCGCTGTCTCCGAAACTTTTCCGGTGACTTTCTCTCAGACTCCCTGTCTAGTATTCAACAGATAGATGACCCTTAAGCGTGTGACCCTATAGGTTCGGTGAAGTATAGACATGACCGGAACTCTTTCCGATCAATGATCAACATCGGAGCCGTGGACACCCATATTGACCCAATTGGCTAGTCAAACATGAGGTGGTTCATAGATCTTTGGGCTTTGATCACCGAGGAATAGAGACTTTACAAATAAAAGCAGGGGATTGGGATTCCATTGCTGTCATTTTATATGTATATGGTTACAATTATTTACGCTCCCAATGTGCTTATGATGTAGCACCCTATACCCACATGAATGAATATTCGAGTGAACCTCCAGTTGCCGTGTGCTATTCCTGTTGCTTCGCGATATGTTACAAATACCCGAGTTGAGAATCATCGGCATCCCTGTGGATCAACACTTGTCCACAATGCCAGTTACCTCGTTACCGTTTTGTTCTCTTTTCTCGTTCCCGTGTTCCGGCATCCCTGTGATCAAATCACAATGTGTCTGGCAGACGATGGTGGATACCGTAACACCGAGAGGGCCCAGAGATATCTCTCCATCGTCGGAGGAGCAAATCCCAATCTTGAGCTATCAAGTTACTTGACATACTTTTCCATGAACCCGTAAGCCGCCGTAATAGCCACCCATTTACGGATGACGTTTAACAAACCCCAAAGTTCATGAAGCAAGCATGAAGAAACTCGATACTCTCATGGTCTAAGGAAATATGCAAACGTAAACCATCTCTGTGTTATTTACCATTAACTTGTGACGAATGAATCTCATAGCATAACATCAATTCGGGTCGATTCAGCAAAAGTGTTCTCCTAACATTGTGCCCTCAAAGTTGCCAGCATAGTCATGCCCATGATCAGGAAAACAGAACCATCATGCAACACTTGAGCTAGTCTTAGAGGCATGACTAGGAATACATTTTTCCGTTTATTATTCCACACGTGCATATGAGTCTTCCTCCGAGCGTCGGGGTTATTGCAGACTCGAGAACCATAGCAGTTATAGCATGGAACATAAACATAATTATGAACATGGAGATAAATAATAACATTTATTATTGCCTCAAGGGCATATCTCCTACAGACTCCCACTTGCACTAGAGTCAATAATCTAGTTAATGCTAATGCACATTACACCTATGGCACACCGGTGTAAAAATGCTTCGCATGTGGTATAGCCTGATGTCCAACGGATTTGACAACTTCAGTTCCGTGTGTATCTTTGCATGTCCTCGCGTTTTCACGCTTTAACAAAATTCATATTTTGTGTGGACTTGGCTTCGTATAAATGTGAATCACTGGTCAAACCTCGATTCCTCAGACTGAGCTGTGGAGCAACTATCTTCAATAGTGTTCCATTGACCAAAGCCATCTTGGAATCATACTAAGTTCATGAATGAACTGTATGATTCAACATCTTCTATGTCACTTTAAAAGCGGCAACATACTTAGCCTTTGTTATAGAATTCGCCACAGTAACCTGTTTGGAACGATTTCCAAACACCGTGCCACCATATTCTGTATTACACAAAACCCTTAACTTCAATCGAAAATCGCATGGAGCATTGATGAAGACTGTATCGATGTAATTACTTACAACGAGCACTTCCTAATCTCTGCTTGCGAGAAAACAGGTCATCAGTGCTACTTTAGTACTTAATGACATTTTTCACTATTGTCCCATGATCAGTACTTTGATCACTTTGGTATCTATACTCGCAACAGCTTTGGGAGTATCGGACATATCTGGTTGTTTTACATACCATGGAATACATGATTAATCAAAACACGAAAGTGTGTGGAATCTCCATCATGTATTTTGCTCATCAGTGTTTTGGGACACCGAGTCTTGCAAAAACTCTTTCCATGTGACTTCGGCAAGAATCACTCCTTGGCGTATTATTGCTAAAAAGCTTTAGCATCTTGTCAATATGTATTTTTGGCTCTAGCCTATTAGGCAATTCTATCTCGCAGATAAATATGCCTAATGTCAAGGCTATTTAGCCCAAGCACTTCATCGAAAAACTATTTTCAATGAAGTCCTAATTCGTGTCAAGAAATTTCCAATCAACAATGTGTCAAGCACACAAAGATTTTAGAAATATTATTATGCTCCCACATATTTTCTTGAAACCACAAGCATCTTCGTTATCCATTGATGAAATCAAACTCTTTTGATTATTTCATCAAAAATGAAGATTCCAACTCCATTTTGCTCTCTTCTGTCCATCGCTGGAACTCTGAAGTTTGCATACTTACTAGCATCCTCTGGATTGACAAAATACCTTGGACTGTACCACATGCAAGTCCTAGGTTGCATTTCCATCACATGGAAATCCTTTTGGCTTCCATGTATCATATCTCAAGATTGAAATATGTATTAATTGCTAGTTT